>JAPDVU010000011.1:30531068-32931068 GCA_026230045.1 Corynorhinus townsendii
GATTTTCTAAGAGCTGTGAATACTTTTATACTGATACATACGCTCAGTGAACATGAATTTATGTTTTACCTACTTCTTCCTAAAAGGGACCACATTTAGACGGAACTTTAAATGTAGCCAGTGTTCAACTCAGTTCTCTGCACTTTGAACACGATTTCCCACAGATAAAACAGTGTCCCTCAATATGAAGGTCTATGAACCTGTATCTGTACTCTTTCAGGCACCTTCCTCAATAACTCCCTAGTCTCTCGTGGTGAATTCTCAGTGTCTGCTTACTTTCTTCAGTGCCTCACGCTGGTTCCCTCTGCATTCCTAGCGTTTAATCGTCGTTTTTCCCTATAAACCAGTGTACGAATGTAAAGTCTATTCTAACCGCTATGCTACCCTTTTCACCCGTTTGGGTAGAAATACTTGGTATTCCAGCACTGCCATAGAGATGTTAAGGTTCTACAAATGTATTGCCAGTGTTTCAGATACATACCTGTTCATTTCCCGGGTCGCTTATTGTGATTTCTCAGCATTTTCACGATTTCACACAGGAATGAGAGCCCTGCCAAAACGAAAATGAAGTGTTTAACTACGTCCTTTTAAAAGGCCAACTCATTTAGCATGTATAGAAAGACAGCTGTATCCACCTCAGTCCCTGCTTTGGAACATCGTTTCCAAGTGATGACGCAGTGCACACCGGACACGAAGGCGCATTTAACCATGTATTCCTACTCTCTCAGGCTCCTTCTTAAATTTCTCCCTGTTCTTGCATAATGAATTTCAGTGTGGGATTCACTTTTGTCCAGTGACTCACGCCCTCTCATAGTAAATTGCACTATTTCTAGAGAGGTTTGCCAAATAAATCGCACGTTAAACGTAAAGTATTAGCCCCGGGAATACCAGTTGACTATTTTGATTTCTAAGAGCTGTGAATACTTTTATACTGATACATACGCTCAGTGAACATGAATTTATGTTTTACCTACTTCTTCCTAAAAGGGACCACATTTAGACGGAACTTTAAATGTAGCCAGTGTTCAACTCAGTTCTCTGCACTTTGAACACGATTTCCCACAGATAAAACAGTGTCCCTCAATATGAAGGTCTATGAACCTGTATCTGTACTCTTTCAGGCACCTTCCTCAATAACTCCCTAGTCTCTCGTGGTGAATTCTCAGTGTCTGCTTACTTTCTTCAGTGCCTCACGCTGGTTCCCTCTGCATTCCTAGCGTTTAATCGTCGTTTTTCCCTATAAACCAGTGTACGAATGTAAAGTCTATTCTAACCGCTATGCTACCCTTTTCACCCGTTTGGGTAGAAATACTTGGTATTCCAGCACTGCCATAGAGATGTTCAGGTTCTACAAATGTATTGCCAGTGTTTCAGATACATACCTGTTCATTTCCCGGGTCGCTTATTGTGATTTCTCAGCATTTTCACGATTTCACACAGGAATGAGAGCCCTGCCAAAACGAAAATGAAGTGTTTAACTACGTCCTTTTAAAAGGCCAACTCATTTAGCATGTATAGAAAGACAGCTGTATCCACCTCAGTCCCTGCTTTGGAACATCGTTTCCAAGTGATGACGCAGTGCACACCGGACACGAAGGCGCATTTAACCATGTATTCCTACTCTCTCAGGCTCCTTCTTAAATTTCTCCCTGTTCTTGCATAATGAATTTCAGTGTGGGATTCACTTTTGTCCAGTGACTCACGCCCTCTCATAGTAAATTGCACTATTTCTAGAGAGGTTTGCCAAATAAATCGCACGTTAAACGTAAAGTATTAGCCCCGGGAATACCAGTTGACTATTTTGATTTCTAAGAGCTGTGAATACTTTTATACTGATACATACGCTCAGTGAACATGAATTTATGTTTTACCTACTTCTTCCTAAAAGGGACCACATTTAGACGGAACTTTAAATGTAGCCAGTGTTCAACTCAGTTCTCTGCACTTTGAACACGATTTCCCACAGATAAAACAGTGTCCCTCAATATGAAGGTCTATGAACCTGTATCTGTACTCTTTCAGGCACCTTCCTCAATAACTCCCTAGTCTCTCGTGGTGAATTCTCAGTGTCTGCTTACTTTCTTCAGTGCCTCACGCTGGTTCCCTCTGCATTCCTAGCGTTTAATCGTCGTTTTTCCCTATAAACCAGTGTACGAATGTAAAGTCTATTCTAACCGCTATGCTACCCTTTTCACCCGTTTGGGTAGAAATACTTGGTATTCCAGCACTGCCATAGAGATGTTCAGGTTCTACAAATGTATTGCCAGTGTTTCAGATACATACCTGTTCATTTCCCGGGTCGCTTATTGTGATTTCTCAGCATTTTCACGATTTCACACAGGAATGAGAGCCCTGCCAAAACGAAAATGAAGTGTTTAACTACGTCCTTTTAAAAGGCCAACTCATTTAGCATGTATAGAAAGACAGCTGTATCCACCTCAGTCCCTGCTTTGGAACATCGTTTCCAAGTGATGACGCAGTGCACACCGGACACGAAGGCGCATTTAACCATGTATTCCTACTCTCTCAGGCTCCTTCTTAAATTTCTCCCTGTTCTTGCATAATGAATTTCAGTGTGGGATTCACTTTTGTCCAGTGACTCACGCCCTCTCATAGTAAATTGCACTATTTCTAGAGAGGTTTGCCAAATAAATCGCACGTTAAACGTAAAGTATTAGCCCCGGGAATACCAGTTGACTATTTTGATTTCTAAGAGCTGTGAATACTTTTATACTGATACATACGCTCAGTGAACATGAATTTATGTTTTACCTACTTCTTCCTAAAAGGGACCACATTTAGACGGAACTTTAAATGTAGCCAGTGTTCAACTCAGTTCTCTGCACTTTGAACACGATTTCCCACAGATAAAACAGTGTCCCTCAATATGAAGGTCTATGAACCTGTATCTGTACTCTTTCAGGCACCTTCCTCAATAACTCCCTAGTCTCTCGTGGTGAATTCTCAGTGTCTGCTTACTTTCTTCAGTGCCTCACGCTGGTTCCCTCTGCATTCCTAGCGTTTAATCGTCGTTTTTCCCTATAAACCAGTGTACGAATGTAAAGTCTATTCTAACCGCTATGCTACCCTTTTCACCCGTTTGGGTAGAAATACTTGGTATTCCAGCACTGCCATAGAGATGTTCAGGTTCTACAAATGTATTGCCAGTGTTTCAGATACATACCTGTTCATTTCCCGGGTCGCTTATTGTGATTTCTCAGCATTTTCACGATTTCACACAGGAATGAGAGCCCTGCCAAAACGAAAATGAAGTGTTTAACTACGTCCTTTTAAAAGGCCAACTCATTTAGCATGTATAGAAAGACAGCTGTATCCACCTCAGTCCCTGCTTTGGAACATCGTTTCCAAGTGATGACGCAGTGCACACCGGACACGAAGGCGCATTTAACCATGTATTCCTACTCTCTCAGGCTCCTTCTTAAATTTCTCCCTGTTCTTGCATAATGAATTTCAGTGTGGGATTCACTTTTGTCCAGTGACTCACGCCCTCTCATAGTAAATTGCACTATTTCTAGAGAGGTTTGCCAAATAAATCGCACGTTAAACGTAAAGTATTAGCCCCGGGAATACCAGTTGACTATTTTGATTTCTAAGAGCTGTGAATACTTTTATACTGATACATACGCTCAGTGAACATGAATTTATGTTTTACCTACTTCTTCCTAAAAGGGACCACATTTAGACGGAACTTTAAATGTAGCCAGTGTTCAACTCAGTTCTCTGCACTTTGAACACGATTTCCCACAGATAAAACAGTGTCCCTCAATATGAAGGTCTATGAACCTGTATCTGTACTCTTTCAGGCACCTTCCTCAATAACTCCCTAGTCTCTCGTGGTGAATTCTCAGTGTCTGCTTACTTTCTTCAGTGCCTCACGCTGGTTCCCTCTGCATTCCTAGCGTTTAATCGTCGTTTTTCCCTATAAACCAGTGTACGAATGTAAAGTCTATTCTAACCGCTATGCTACCCTTTTCACCCGTTTGGGTAGAAATACTTGGTATTCCAGCACTGCCATAGAGATGTTAAGGTTCTACAAATGTATTGCCAGTGTTTCAGATACATACCTGTTCATTTCCCGGGTCGCTTATTGTGATTTCTCAGCATTTTCACGATTTCACACAGGAATGAGAGCCCTGCCAAACGAAAATGAAGTGTTTAACTACGTCCTTTTAAAAGGCCAACTCATTTAGCATGTATAGAAAGACAGCTGTATCCACCTCAGTCCCTGCTTTGGAACATCGTTTCCAAGTGATGACGCAGTGCACACCGGACACGAAGGCGCATTTAAACATGTATTCCTACTCTCTCAGGCTCCTTCTTAAATTTCTCCCTGTTCTTGCATAATGAATTTCAGTGTGGGATTCACTTTTGTCCAGTGACTCACGCCCTCTCATAGTAAATTGCACTATTTCTAGAGAGGTTTGCCAAATAAATCGCACGTTAAACGTAAAGTATTAGCCCGGGAATACCAGTTGACTATTTTGATTTCTAAGAGCTGTGAATACTTTTATACTGATACATACGCTCAGTGAACATGAATTTATGTTTTACCTACTTCTTCCTAAAAGGGACCACATTTAGACGGAACTTTAAATGTAGCCAGTGTTCAACTCAGTTCTCTGCACTTTGAACACGATTTCCCACAGATAAAACAGTGTCCCTCAATATGAAGGTCTATGAACCTGTATCTGTACTCTTTCAGGCACCTTCCTCAATAACTCCCTAGTCTCTCGTGGTGAATTCTCAGTGTCTGCTTACTTTCTTCAGTGCCTCACGCTGGTTCCCTCTGCATTCCTAGCGTTTAATCGTCGTTTTTCCCTATAAACCAGTGTACGAATGTAAAGTCTATTCTAACCGCTATGCTACCCTTTCACCCGTTTGGGTAGAAATACTTGGTATTCCAGCACTGCCATAGAGATGTTCAGGTTCTACAAATGTATTGCCAGTGTTTCAGATACATACCTGTTCATTTCCCGGGTCGCTTATTGTGATTTCTCAGCATTTTCACGATTTCACACAGGAATGAGAGCCCTGCCAAAACGAAAATGAAGTGTTTAACTACGTCCTTTTAAAAGGCCAACTCATTTAGCATGTATAGAAAGACAGCTGTATCCACCTCAGTCCCTGCTTTGGAACATCGTTTCCAAGTGATGACGCAGTGCACACCGGACACGAAGGCGCATTTAACCATGTATTCCTACTCTCTCAGGCTCCTTCTTAAATTTCTCCCTGTTCTTGCATAATGAATTTCAGTGTGGGATTCACTTTTGTCCAGTGACTCACGCCCTCTCATAGTAAATTGCACTATTTCTAGAGAGGTTTGCCAAATAAATCGCACGTTAAACGTAAAGTATTAGCCCCGGGAATACCAGTTGACTATTTTGATTTCTAAGAGCTGTGAATACTTTTATACTGATACATACGCTCAGTGAACATGAATTTATGTTTTACCTACTTCTTCCTAAAAAGGGACCACATTTAGACGGAACTTTAAATGTAGCCAGTGTTCAACTCAGTTCTCTGCACTTTGAACACGATTTCCCACAGATAAAACAGTGTCCCTCAATATGAAGGTCTATGAACCTGTATCTGTACTCTTTCAGGCACCTTCCTCAATAACTCCCTAGTCTCTCGTGGTGAATTCTCAGTGTCTGCTTACTTTCTTCAGTGCCTCACGCTGGTTCCCTCTGCATTCCTAGCGTTTAATCGTCGTTTTTCCCTATAAACCAGTGTACGAATGTAAAGTCTATTCTAACCGCTATGCTACCCTTTTCACCCGTTTGGGTAGAAATACTTGGTATTCCAGCACTGCCATAGAGATGTTCAGGTTCTACAAATGTATTGCCAGTGTTTCAGATACATACCTGTTCATTTCCCGGGTCGCTTATTGTGATTTCTCAGCATTTTCACGATTTCACACAGGAATGAGAGCCCTGCCAAAACGAAAATGAAGTGTTTAACTACGTCCTTTTAAAAGGCCAACTCATTTAGCATGTATAGAAAGACAGCTGTATCCACCTCAGTCCCTGCTTTGGAACATCGTTTCCAAGTGATGACGCAGTGCACACCGGACACGAAGGCGCATTTAACCATGTATTCCTACTCTCTCAGGCTCCTTCTTAAATTTCTCCCTGTTCTTGCATAATGAATTTCAGTGTGGGATTCACTTTTGTCCAGTGACTCACGCCCTCTCATAGTAAATTGCACTATTTCTAGAGAGGTTTGCCAAATAAATCGCACGTTAAACGTAAAGTATTAGCCCCGGGAATACCAGTTGACTATTTTGATTTCTAAGAGCTGTGAATACTTTTATACTGATACATACGCTCAGTGAACATGAATTTATGTTTTACCTACTTCTTCCTAAAAGGGACCACATTTAGACGGAACTTTAAATGTAGCCAGTGTTCAACTCAGTTCTCTGCACTTTGAACACGATTTCCCACAGATAAAACAGTGTCCCTCAATATGAAGGTCTATGAACCTGTATCTGTACTCTTTCAGGCACCTTCCTCAATAACTCCCTAGTCTCTCGTGGTGAATTCTCAGTGTCTGCTTACTTTCTTCAGTGCCTCACGCTGGTTCCCTCTGCATTCCTAGCGTTTAATCGTCGTTTTTCCCTATAAACCAGTGTACGAATGTAAAGTCTATTCTAACCGCTATGCTACCCTTTTCACCCGTTTGGGTAGAAATACTTGGTATTCCAGCACTGCCATAGAGATGTTAAGGTTCTACAAATGTATTGCCAGTGTTTCAGATACATACCTGTTCATTTCCCGGGTCGCTTATTGTGATTTCTCAGCATTTTCACGATTTCACACAGGAATGAGAGCCCTGCCAAAACGAAAATGAAGTGTTTAACTACGTCCTTTTAAAAGGCCAACTCATTTAGCATGTATAGAAAGACAGCTGTATCCACCTCAGTCCCTGCTTTGGAACATCGTTTCCAAGTGATGACGCAGTGCACACCGGACACGAAGGCGCATTTAACCATGTATTCCTACTCTCTCAGGCTCCTTCTTAAATTTCTCCCTGTTCTTGCATAATGAATTTCAGTGTGGGATTCACTTTTGTCCAGTGACTCACGCCCTCTCATAGTAAATTGCACTATTTCTAGAGAGGTTTGCCAAATAAATCGCACGTTAAACGTAAAGTATTAGCCCCGGGAATACCAGTTGACTATTTTGATTTCTAAGAGCTGTGAATACTTTTATACTGATACATACGCTCAGTGAACATGAATTTATGTTTTACCTACTTCTTCCTAAAAGGGACCACATTTAGACGGAACTTTAAATGTAGCCAGTGTTCAACTCAGTTCTCTGCACTTTGAACACGATTTCCCACAGATAAAACAGTGTCCCTCAATATGAAGGTCTATGAACCTGTATCTGTACTCTTTCAGGCACCTTCCTCAATAACTCCCTAGTCTCTCGTGGTGAATTCTCAGTGTCTGCTTACTTTCTTCAGTGCCTCACGCTGGTTCCCTCTGCATTCCTAGCGTTTAATCGTCGTTTTTCCCTATAAACCAGTGTACGAATGTAAAGTCTATTCTAACCGCTATGCTACCCTTTTCACCCGTTTGGGTAGAAATACTTGGTATTCCAGCACTGCCATAGAGATGTTAAGGTTCTACAAATGTATTGCCAGTGTTTCAGATACATACCTGTTCATTTCCCGGGTCGCTTATTGTGATTTCTCAGCATTTTCACGATTTCACACAGGAATGAGAGCCCTGCCAAAACGAAAATGAAGTGTTTAACTACGTCCTTTTAAAAGGCCAACTCATTTAGCATGTATAGAAAGACAGCTGTATCCACCTCAGTCCCTGCTTTGGAACATCGTTTCCAAGTGATGACGCAGTGCACACCGGACACGAAGGCGCATTTAACCATGTATTCCTACTCTCTCAGGCTCCTTCTTAAATTTCTCCCTGTTCTTGCATAATGAATTTCAGTGTGGGATTCACTTTTGTCCAGTGACTCACGCCCTCTCATAGTAAATTGCACTATTTCTAGAGAGGTTTGCCAAATAAATCGCACGTTAAACGTAAAGTATTAGCCCCGGGAATACCAGTTGACTATTTTGATTTCTAAGAGCTGTGAATACTTTTATACTGATACATACGCTCAGTGAACATGAATTTATGTTTTACCTACTTCTTCCTAAAAGGGACCACATTTAGACGGAACTTTAAATGTAGCCAGTGTTCAACTCAGTTCTCTGCACTTTGAACACGATTTCCCACAGATAAAACAGTGTCCCTCAATATGAAGGTCTATGAACCTGTATCTGTACTCTTTCAGGCACCTTCCTCAATAACTCCCTAGTCTCTCGTGGTGAATTCTCAGTGTCTGCTTACTTTCTTCAGTGCCTCACGCTGGTTCCCTCTGCATTCCTAGCGTTTAATCGTCGTTTTTCCCTATAAACCAGTGTACGAATGTAAAGTCTATTCTAACCGCTATGCTACCCTTTTCACCCGTTTGGGTAGAAATACTTGGTATTCCAGCACTGCCATAGAGATGTTCAGGTTCTACAAATGTATTGCCAGTGTTTCAGATACATACCTGTTCATTTCCCGGGTCGCTTATTGTGATTTCTCAGCATTTTCACGATTTCACACAGGAATGAGAGCCCTGCCAAAACGAAAATGAAGTGTTTAACTACGTCCTTTTAAAAGGCCAACTCATTTAGCATGTATAGAAAGACAGCTGTATCCACCTCAGTCCCTGCTTTGGAACATCGTTTCCAAGTGATGACGCAGTGCACACCGGACACGAAGGCGCATTTAACCATGTATTCCTACTCTCTCAGGCTCCTTCTTAAATTTCTCCCTGTTCTTGCATAATGAATTTCAGTGTGGGATTCACTTTTGTCCAGTGACTCACGCCCTCTCATAGTAAATTGCACTATTTCTAGAGAGGTTTGCCAAATAAATCGCACGTTAAACGTAAAGTATTAGCCCCGGGAATACCAGTTGACTATTTTGATTTCTAAGAGCTGTGAATACTTTTATACTGATACATACGCTCAGTGAACATGAATTTATGTTTTACCTACTTCTTCCTAAAAGGGACCACATTTAGACGGAACTTTAAATGTAGCCAGTGTTCAACTCAGTTCTCTGCACTTTGAACACGATTTCCCACAGATAAAACAGTGTCCCTCAATATGAAGGTCTATGAACCTGTATCTGTACTCTTTCAGGCACCTTCCTCAATAACTCCCTAGTCTCTCGTGGTGAATTCTCAGTGTCTGCTTACTTTCTTCAGTGCCTCACGCTGGTTCCCTCTGCATTCCTAGCGTTTAATCGTCGTTTTTCCCTATAAACCAGTGTACGAATGTAAAGTCTATTCTAACCGCTATGCTACCCTTTTCACCCGTTTGGGTAGAAATACTTGGTATTCCAGCACTGCCATAGAGATGTTAAGGTTCTACAAATGTATTGCCAGTGTTTCAGATACATACCTGTTCATTTCCCGGGTCGCTTATTGTGATTTCTCAGCATTTTCACGATTTCACACAGGAATGAGAGCCCTGCCAAAACGAAAATGAAGTGTTTAACTACGTCCTTTTAAAAGGCCAACTCATTTAGCATGTATAGAAAGACAGCTGTATCCACCTCAGTCCCTGCTTTGGAACATCGTTTCCAAGTGATGACGCAGTGCACACCGGACACGAAGGCGCATTTAACCATGTATTCCTACTCTCTCAGGCTCCTTCTTAAATTTCTCCCTGTTCTTGCATAATGAATTTCAGTGTGGGATTCACTTTTGTCCAGTGACTCACGCCCTCTCATAGTAAATTGCACTATTTCTAGAGAGGTTTGCCAAATAAATCGCACGTTAAACGTAAAGTATTAGCCCCGGGAATACCAGTTGACTATTTTGATTTCTAAGAGCTGTGAATACTTTTATACTGATACATACGCTCAGTGAACATGAATTTATGTTTTACCTACTTCTTCCTAAAAGGGACCACATTTAGACGGAACTTTAAATGTAGCCAGTGTTCAACTCAGTTCTCTGCACTTTGAACACGATTTCCCACAGATAAAACAGTGTCCCTCAATATGAAGGTCTATGAACCTGTATCTGTACTCTTTCAGGCACCTTCCTCAATAACTCCCTAGTCTCTCGTGGTGAATTCTCAGTGTCTGCTTACTTTCTTCAGTGCCTCACGCTGGTTCCCTCTGCATTCCTAGCGTTTAATCGTCGTTTTTCCCTATAAACCAGTGTACGAATGTAAAGTCTATTCTAACCGCTATCCTACCCTTTTCACCCGTTTGGGTAGAAATACTTGGTATTCCAGCACTGCCATAGAGATGTTAAGGTTCTACAAATGTATTGCCAGTGTTTCAGATACATACCTGTTCATTTCCCGGGTCGCTTATTGTGATTTCTCAGCATTTTCACGATTTCACACAGGAATGAGAGCCCTGCCAAAACGAAAATGAAGTGTTTAACTACGTCCTTTTAAAAGGCCAACTCATTTAGCATGTATAGAAAGACAGCTGTATCCACCTCAGTCCCTGCTTTGGAACATCGTTTCCAAGTGATGACGCAGTGCACACCGGACACGAAGGCGCATTTAACCATGTATTCCTACTCTCTCAGGCTCCTTCTTAAATTTCTCCCTGTTCTTGCATAATGAATTTCAGTGTGGGATTCACTTTTGTCCAGTGACTCACGCCCTCTCATAGTAAATTGCACTATTTCTAGAGAGGTTTGCCAAATAAATCGCACGTTAAACGTAAAGTATTAGCCCCGGGAATACCAGTTGACTATTTTGATTTCTAAGAGCTGTGAATACTTTTATACTGACACATACGCTCAGTGAACATGAATTTATGTTTTACCTACTTCTTCCTAAAAGGGACCACATTTAGACGGAACTTTAAATGTAGCCAGTGTTCAACTCAGTTCTCTGCACTTTGAACACGATTTCCCACAGATAAAACAGTGTCCCTCAATATGAAGGTCTATGAACCTGTATCTGTACTCTTTCAGGCACCTTCCTCAATAACTCCCTAGTCTCTCGTGGTGAATTCTCAGTGTCTGCTTACTTTCTTCAGTGCCTCACGCTGGTTCCCTCTGCATTCCTAGCGTTTAATCGTCGTTTTTCCCTATAAACCAGTGTACGAATGTAAAGTCTATTCTAACCGCTATGCTACCCTTTTCACCCGTTTGGGTAGAAATACTTGGTATTCCAGCACTGCCATAGAGATGTTAAGGTTCTACAAATGTATTGCCAGTGTTTCAGATACATACCTGTTCATTTCCCGGGTCGCTTATTGTGATTTCTCAGCATTTTCACGATTTCACACAGGAATGAGAGCCCTGCCAAAACGAAAATGAAGTGTTTAACTACGTCCTTTTAAAAGGCCAACTCATTTAGCATGTATAGAAAGACAGCTGTATCCACCTCAGTCCCTGCTTTGGAACATCGTTTCCAAGTGATGACGCAGTGCACACCGGACACGAAGGCGCATTTAACCATGTATTCCTACTCTCTCAGGCTCCTTCTTAAATTTCTCCCTGTTCTTGCATAATGAATTTCAGTGTGGGATTCACTTTTGTCCAGTGACTCACGCCCTCTCATAGTAAATTGCACTATTTCTAGAGAGGTTTGCCAAATAAATCGCACGTTAAACGTAAAGTATTAGCCCCGGGAATACCAGTTGACTATTTTGATTTCTAAGAGCTGTGAATACTTTTATACTGACACATACGCTCAGTGAACATGAATTTATGTTTTACCTACTTCTTCCTAAAAGGGACCACATTTAGACGGAACTTTAAATGTAGCCAGTGTTCAACTCAGTTCTCTGCACTTTGAACACGATTTCCCACAGATAAAACAGTGTCCCTCAATATGAAGGTCTATGAACCTGTATCTGTACTCTTTCAGGCACCTTCCTCAATAACTCCCTAGTCTCTCGTGGTGAATTCTCAGTGTCTGCTTACTTTCTTCAGTGCCTCACGCTGGTTCCCTCTGCATTCCTAGCGTTTAATCGTCGTTTTTCCCTATAAACCAGTGTACGAATGTAAAGTCTATTCTAACCGCTATGCTACCCTTTTCACCCGTTTGGGTAGAAATACTTGGTATTCCAGCACTGCCATAGAGATGTTAAGGTTCTACAAATGTATTGCCAGTGTTTCAGATACATACCTGTTCATTTCCCGGGTCGCTTATTGTGATTTCTCAGCATTTTCACGATTTCACACAGGAATGAGAGCCCTGCCAAAACGAAAATGAAGTGTTTAACTACGTCCTTTTAAAAGGCCAACTCATTTAGCATGTATAGAAAGACAGCTGTATCCACCTCAGTCCCTGCTTTGGAACATCGTTTCCAAGTGATGACGCAGTGCACACCGGACACGAAGGCGCATTTAACCATGTATTCCTACTCTCTCAGGCTCCTTCTTAAATTTCTCCCTGTTCTTGCATAATGAATTTCAGTGTGGGATTCACTTTTGTCCAGTGACTCACGCCCTCTCATAGTAAATTGCACTATTTCTAGAGAGGTTTGCCAAATAAATCGCACGTTAAACGTAAAGTATTAGCCCCGGGAATACCAGTTGACTATTTTGATTTCTAAGAGCTGTGAATACTTTTATACTGACACATACGCTCAGTGAACATGAATTTATGTTTTACCTACTTCTTCCTAAAAGGGACCACATTTAGACGGAACTTTAAATGTAGCCAGTGTTCAACTCAGTTCTCTGCACTTTGAACACGATTTCCCACAGATAAAACAGTGTCCCTCAATATGAAGGTCTATGAACCTGTATCTGTACTCTTTCAGGCACCTTCCTCAATAACTCCCTAGTCTCTCGTGGTGAATTCTCAGTGTCTGCTTACTTTCTTCAGTGCCTCACGCTGGTTCCCTCTGCATTCCTAGCGTTTAATCGTCGTTTTTCCCTATAAAGCAGTGTACGAATGTAAAGTCTATTCTAACCGCTATGCTACCCTTTTCACCCGTTTGGGTAGAAATACTTGGTATTCCAGCACTGCCATAGAGATGTTAAGGTTCTACAAATGTATTGCCAGTGTTTCAGATACATACCTGTTCATTTCCCGGGTCGCTTATTGTGATTTCTCAGCATTTTCACGATTTCACACAGGAATGAGAGCCCTGCCAAAACGAAAATGAAGTGTTTAACTACGTCCTTTTAAAAGGCCAACACATTTAGCATGTATAGAAAGACAGCTGTATCCACCTCAGTCACTGCTTTGGAACATCGTTTCCAAGTGATGACGCAGTGCACACCGGACACGAAGGCGCATTTAAACATGTATTCCTACTCTCTCAGGCTCCTTCTTAAATTTCTCCCTGTTCTTGCATAATGAATTTCAGTGTGGGATTCACTTTTGTCCAGTGACTCACGCCCTCTCATAGTAAATTGCACTATTTCTAGAGAGGTTTGCCAAATAAATCGCACGTTAAACGTAAAGTATTAGCCCCGGGAATACCAGTTGACTATTTTGATTTCTAAGAGCTGTGAATACTTTTATACTGACACATACGCTCAGTGAACATGAATTTATGTTTTACCTACTTCTTCCTAAAAGGGACCACATTTAGACGGAACTTTAAATGTAGCCAGTGTTCAACTCAGTTCTCTGCACTTTGAACACGATTTCCCACAGATAAAACAGTGTCCCTCAATATGAAGGTCTATGAACCTGTATCTGTACTCTTTCAGGCACCTTCCTCAATAACTCCCTAGTCTCTCGTGGTGAATTCTCAGTGTCTGCTTACTTTCTTCAGTGCCTCACGCTGGTTCCCTCTGCATTCCTAGCGTTTACTCGTCGTTTTTCCCTATAAACCAGTGTACGAATGTAAAGTCTATTCTAACCGCTATGCTACCCTTTTCACCCGTTTGGGTAGAAATACTTGGTATTCCAGCACTGCCATAGAGATGTTAAGGTTCTACAAATGTATTGCCAGTGTTTCAGATACATACCTGTTCATTTCCCGGGTCGCTTATTGTGATTTCTCAGCATTTTCACGATTTCACACAGGAATGAGAGCCCTGCCAAAACGAAAATGAAGTGTTTAACTACGTCCTTTTAAAAGGCCAACTCATTTAGCATGTATAGAAAGACAGCTGTATCCACCTCAGTCCCTGCTTTGGAACATCGTTTCCAAGTGATGACGCAGTGCACACCGGACACGAAGGCGCATTTAACCATGTATTCCTACTCTCTCAGGCTCCTTCTTAAATTTCTCCCTGTTCTTGCATAATGAATTTCAGTGTGGGATTCACTTTTGTCCAGTGACTCACGCCCTCTCATAGTAAATTGCACTATTTCTAGAGAGGTTTGCCAAATAAATCGCACGTTAAACGTAAAGTATTAGCCCCGGGAATACCAGTTGACTATTTTGATTTCTAAGAGCTGTGAATACTTTTATACTGATACATACGCTCAGTGAACATGAATTTATGTTTTACCTACTTCTTCCTAAAAGGGACCACATTTAGACGGAACTTTAAATGTAGCCAGTGTTCAACTCAGTTCTCTGCACTTTGAACACGATTTCCCACAGATAAAACAGTGTCCCTCAATATGAAGGTCTATGAACCTGTATCTGTACTCTTTCAGGCACCTTCCTCAATAACTCCCTAGTCTCTCGTGGTGAATTCTCAGTGTCTGCTTACTTTCTTCAGTGCCTCACGCTGGTTCCCTCTGCATTCCTAGCGTTTAATCGTCGTTTTTCCCTATAAACCAGTGTACGAATGTAAAGTCTATTCTAACCGCTATCCTACCCTTTTCACCCGTTTGGGTAGAAATACTTGGTATTCCAGCACTGCCATAGAGATGTTAAGGTTCTACAAATGTATTGCCAGTGTTTCAGATACATACCTGTTCATTTCCCGGGTCGCTTATTGTGATTTCTCAGCATTTTCACGATTTCACACAGGAATGAGAGCCCTGCCAAAACGAAAATGAAGTGTTTAACTACGTCCTTTTAAAAGGCCAACTCATTTAGCATGTATAGAAAGACAGCTGTATCCACCTCAGTCCCTGCTTTGGAACATCGTTTCCAAGTGATGACGCAGTGCACACCGGACACGAAGGCGCATTTAACCATGTATTCCTACTCTCTCAGGCTCCTTCTTAAATTTCTCCCTGTTCTTGCATAATGAATTTCAGTGTGGGATTCACTTTTGTCCAGTGACTCACGCCCTCTCATAGTAAATTGCACTATTTCTAGAGAGGTTTGCCAAATAAATCGCACGTTAAACGTAAAGTATTAGCCCCGGGAATACCAGTTGACTATTTTGATTTCTAAGAGCTGTGAATACTTTTATACTGACACATACGCTCAGTGAACATGAATTTATGTTTTACCTACTTCTTCCTAAAAGGGACCACATTTAGACGGAACTTTAAATGTAGCCAGTGTTCAACTCAGTTCTCTGCACTTTGAACACGATTTCCCACAGATAAAACAGTGTCCCTCAATATGAAGGTCTATGAACCTGTATCTGTACTCTTTCAGGCACCTTCCTCAATAACTCCCTAGTCTCTCGTGGTGAATTCTCAGTGTCTGCTTACTTTCTTCAGTGCCTCACGCTGGTTCCCTCTGCATTCCTAGCGTTTAATCGTCGTTTTTCCCTATAAACCAGTGTACGAATGTAAAGTCTATTCTAACCGCTATGCTACCCTTTTCACCCGTTTGGGTAGAAATACTTGGTATTCCAGCACTGCCATAGAGATGTTAAGGTTCTACAAATGTATTGCCAGTGTTTCAGATACATACCTGTTCATTTCCCGGGTCGCTTATTGTGATTTCTCAGCATTTTCACGATTTCACACAGGAATGAGAGCCCTGCCAAAACGAAAATGAAGTGTTTAACTACGTCCTTTTAAAAGGCCAACTCATTTAGCATGTATAGAAAGACAGCTGTATCCACCTCAGTCCCTGCTTTGGAACATCGTTTCCAAGTGATGACGCAGTGCACACCGGACACGAAGGCGCATTTAACCATGTATTCCTACTCTCTCAGGCTCCTTCTTAAATTTCTCCCTGTTCTTGCATAATGAATTTCAGTGTGGGATTCACTTTTGTCCAGTGACTCACGCCCTCTCATAGTAAATTGCACTATTTCTAGAGAGGTTTGCCAAATAAATCGCACGTTAAACGTAAAGTATTAGCCCCGGGAATACCAGTTGACTATTTTGATTTCTAAGAGCTGTGAATACTTTTATACTGACACATACGCTCAGTGAACATGAATTTATGTTTTACCTACTTCTTCCTAAAAGGGACCACATTTAGACGGAACTTTAAATGTAGCCAGTGTTCAACTCAGTTCTCTGCACTTTGAACACGATTTCCCACAGATAAAACAGTGTCCCTCAATATGAAGGTCTATGAACCTGTATCTGTACTCTTTCAGGCACCTTCCTCAATAACTCCCTAGTCTCTCGTGGTGAATTCTCAGTGTCTGCTTACTTTCTTCAGTGCCTCACGCTGGTTCCCTCTGCATTCCTAGCGTTTAATCGTCGTTTTTCCCTATAAACCAGTGTACGAATGTAAAGTCTATTCTAACCGCTATGCTACCCTTTTCACCCGTTTGGGTAGAAATACTTGGTATTCCAGCACTGCCATAGAGATGTTAAGGTTCTACAAATGTATTGCCAGTGTTTCAGATACATACCTGTTCATTTCCCGGGTCGCTTATTGTGATTTCTCAGCATTTTCACGATTTCACACAGGAATGAGAGCCCTGCCAAAACGAAAATGAAGTGTTTAACTACGTCCTTTTAAAAGGCCAACTCATTTAGCATGTATAGAAAGACAGCTGTATCCACCTCAGTCCCTGCTTTGGAACATCGTTTCCAAGTGATGACGCAGTGCACACCGGACACGAAGGCGCATTTAACCATGTATTCCTACTCTCTCAGGCTCCTTCTTAAATTTCTCCCTGTTCTTGCATAATGAATTTCAGTGTGGGATTCACTTTTGTCCAGTGACTCACGCCCTCTCATAGTAAATTGCACTATTTCTAGAGAGGTTTGCCAAATAAATCGCACGTTAAACGTAAAGTATTAGCCCCGGGAATACCAGTTGACTATTTTGATTTCTAAGAGCTGTGAATACTTTTATACTGACACATACGCTCAGTGAACATGAATTTATGTTTTACCTACTTCTTCCTAAAAGGGACCACATTTAGACGGAACTTTAAATGTAGCCAGTGTTCAACTCAGTTCTCTGCACTTTGAACACGATTTCCCACAGATAAAACAGTGTCCCTCAATATGAAGGTCTATGAACCTGTATCTGTACTCTTTCAGGCACCTTCCTCAATAACTCCCTAGTCTCTCGTGGTGAATTCTCAGTGTCTGCTTACTTTCTTCAGTGCCTCACGCTGGTTCCCTCTGCATTCCTAGCGTTTAATCGTCGTTTTTCCCTATAAACCAGTGTACGAATGTAAAGTCTATTCTAACCGCTATGCTACCCTTTTCACCCGTTTGGGTAGAAATACTTGGTATTCCAGCACTGCCATAGAGATGTTAAGGTTCTACAAATGTATTGCCAGTGTTTCAGATACATACCTGTTCATTTCCCGGGTCGCTTATTGTGATTTCTCAGCATTTTCACGATTTCACACAGGAATGAGAGCCCTGCCAAAACGAAAATGAAGTGTTTAACTACGTCCTTTTAAAAGGCCAACTCATTTAGCATGTATAGAAAGACAGCTGTATCCACCTCAGTCCCTGCTTTGGAACATCGTTTCCAAGTGATGACGCAGTGCACACCGGACACGAAGGCGCATTTAAACATGTATTCCTACTCTCTCAGGCTCCTTCTTAAATTTCTCCCTGTTCTTGCATAATGAATTTCAGTGTGGGATTCACTTTTGTCCAGTGACTCACGCCCTCTCATAGTAAATTGCACTATTTCTAGAGAGGTTTGCCAAATAAATCGCACGTTAAACGTAAAGTATTAGCCCCGGGAATACCAGTTGACTATTTTGATTTCTAAGAGCTGTGAATACTTTTATACTGACACATACGCTCAGTGAACATGAATTTATGTTTTACCTACTTCTTCCTAAAAGGGACCACATTTAGACGGAACTTTAAATGTAGCCAGTGTTCAACTCAGTTCTCTGCACTTTGAACACGATTTCCCACAGATAAAACAGTGTCCCTCAATATGAAGGTCTATGAACCTGTATCTGTACTCTTTCAGGCACCTTCCTCAATAACTCCCTAGTCTCTCGTGGTGAATTCTCAGTGTCTGCTTACTTTCTTCAGTGCCTCACGCTGGTTCCCTCTGCATTCCTAGCGTTTACTCGTCGTTTTTCCCTATAAACCAGTGTACGAATGTAAAGTCTATTCTAACCGCTATGCTACCCTTTTCACCCGTTTGGGTAGAAATACTTGGTATTCCAGCACTGCCATAGAGATGTTAAGGTTCTACAAATGTATTGCCAGTGTTTCAGATACATACCTGTTCATTTCCCGGGTCGCTTATTGTGATTTCTCAGCATTTTCACGATTTCACACAGGAATGAGAGCCCTGCCAAAACGAAAATGAAGTGTTTAACTACGTCCTTTTAAAAGGCCAACTCATTTAGCATGTATAGAAAGACAGCTGTATCCACCTCAGTCCCTGCTTTGGAACATCGTTTCCAAGTGATGACGCAGTGCACACCGGACACGAAGGCGCATTTAACCATGTATTCCTACTCTCTCAGGCTCCTTCTTAAATTTCTCCCTGTTCTTGCATAATGAATTTCAGTGTGGGATTCACTTTTGTCCAGTGACTCACGCCCTCTCATAGTAAATTGCACTATTTCTAGAGAGGTTTGCCAAATAAATCGCACGTTAAACGTAAAGTATTAGCCCCGGGAATACCAGTTGACTATTTTGATTTCTAAGAGCTGTGAATACTTTTATACTGACACATACGCTCAGTGAACATGAATTTATGTTTTACCTACTTCTTCCTAAAAGGGACCACATTTAGACGGAACTTTAAATGTAGCCAGTGTTCAACTCAGTTCTCTGCACTTTGAACACGATTTCCCACAGATAAAACAGTGTCCCTCAATATGAAGGTCTATGAACCTGTATCTGTACTCTTTCAGGCACCTTCCTCAATAACTCCCTAGTCTCTCGTGGTGAATTCTCAGTGTCTGCTTACTTTCTTCAGTGCCTCACGCTGGTTCCCTCTGCATTCCTAGCGTTTAATCGTCGTTTTTCCCTATAAACCAGTGTACGAATGTAAAGTCTATTCTAACCGCTATGCTACCCTTTTCACCCGTTTGGGTAGAAATACTTGGTATTCCAGCACTGCCATAGAGATGTTAAGGTTCTACAAATGTATTGCCAGTGTTTCAGATACATACCTGTTCATTTCCCGGGTCGCTTATTGTGATTTCTCAGCATTTTCACGATTTCACACAGGAATGAGAGCCCTGCCAAAACGAAAATGAAGTGTTTAACTACGTCCTTTTAAAAGGCCAACTCATTTAGCATGTATAGAAAGACAGCTGTATCCACCTCAGTCCCTGCTTTGGAACATCGTTTCCAAGTGATGACGCAGTGCACACCGGACACGAAGGCGCATTTAAACATGTATTCCTACTCTCTCAGGCTCCTTCTTAAATTTCTCCCTGTTCTTGCATAATGAATTTCAGTGTGGGATTCACTTTTGTCCAGTGACTCACGCCCTCTCATAGTAAATTGCACTATTTCTAGAGAGGTTTGCCAAATAAATCGCACGTTAAACGTAAAGTATTAGCCCCGGGAATACCAGTTGACTATTTTGATTTCTAAGAGCTGTGAATACTTTTATACTGACACATACGCTCAGTGAACATGAATTTATGTTTTACCTACTTCTTCCTAAAAGGGACCACATTTAGACGGAACTTTAAATGTAGCCAGTGTTCAACTCAGTTCTCTGCACTTTGAACACGATTTCCCACAGATAAAACAGTGTCCCTCAATATGAAGGTCTATGAACCTGTATCTGTACTCTTTCAGGCACCTTCCTCAATAACTCCCTAGTCTCTCGTGGTGAATTCTCAGTGTCTGCTTACTTTCTTCAGTGCCTCACGCTGGTTCCCTCTGCATTCCTAGCGTTTAATCGTCGTTTTTCCCTATAAACCAGTGTACGAATGTAAAGTCTATTCTAACCGCTATGCTACCCTTTTCACCCGTTTGGGTAGAAATACTTGGTATTCCAGCACTGCCATAGAGATGTTAAGGTTCTACAAATGTATTGCCAGTGTTTCAGATACATACCTGTTCATTTCCCGGGTCGCTTATTGTGATTTCTCAGCATTTTCACGATTTCACACAGGAATGAGAGCCCTGCCAAAACGAAAATGAAGTGTTTAACTACGTCCTTTTAAAAGGCCAACTCATTTAGCATGTATAGAAAGACAGCTGTATCCACCTCAGTCCCTGCTTTGGAACATCGTTTCCAAGTGATGACGCAGTGCACACCGGACACGAAGGCGCATTTAACCATGTATTCCTACTCTCTCAGGCTCCTTCTTAAATTTCTCCCTGTTCTTGCATAATGAATTTCAGTGTGGGATTCACTTTTGTCCAGTGACTCACGCCCTCTCATAGTAAATTGCATTATTTCTAGAGAGGTTTGCCAAATAAATCGCACGTTAAACGTAAAGTATTAGCCCCGGGAATACCAGTTGACTATTTTGATTTCTAAGAGCTGTGAATACTTTTATACTGACACATACGCTCAGTGAACATGAATTTATGTTTTACCTACTTCTTCCTAAAAGGGACCACATTTAGACGGAACTTTAAATGTAGCCAGTGTTCAACTCAGTTCTCTGCACTTTGAACACGATTTCCCACAGATAAAACAGTGTCCCTCAATATGAAGGTCTATGAACCTGTATCTGTACTCTTCCAGGCACCTTCCTCAATAACTCCCTAGTCTCTCGTGGTGAATTCTCAGTGTCTGCTTACTTTCTTCAGTGCCTCACGCTGGTTCCCTCTGCATTCCTAGCGTTTACTCGTCGTTTTTCCCTATAAACCAGTGTACGAATGTAAAGTCTATTCTAACCGCTATGCTACCCTTTTCACCCGTTTGGGTAGAAATACTTGGTATTCCAGCACTGCCATAGAGATGTTAAGGTTCTACAAATGTATTGCCAGTGTTTCAGATACATACCTGTTCATTTCCCGGGTCGCTTATTGTGATTTCTCAGCATTTTCACGATTTCACACAGGAATGAGAGCCCTGCCAAAACGAAAATGAAGTGTTTAACTACGTCCTTTTAAAAGGCCAACTCATTTAGCATGTATAGAAAGACAGCTGTATCCACCTCAGTCCCTGCTTTGGAACATCGTTTCCAAGTGATGACGCAGTGCACACCGGACACGAAGGCGCATTTAAACATGTATTCCTACTCTCTCAGGCTCCTTCTTAAATTTCTCCCTGTTCTTGCATAATGAATTTCAGTGTGGGATTCACTTTTGTCCAGTGACTCACGCCCTCTCATAGTAAATTGCACTATTTCTAGAGAGGTTTGCCAAATAAATCGCACGTTAAACGTAAAGTATTAGCCCCGGGAATACCAGTTGACTATTTTGATTTCTAAGAGCTGTGAATACTTTTATACTGATACATACGCTCAGTGAACATGAATTTATGTTTTACCTACTTCTTCCTAAAAGGGACCACATTTAGACGGAACTTTAAATGTAGCCAGTGTTCAACTCAGTTCTCTGCACTTTGAACACGATTTCCCACAGATAAAACAGTGTCCCTCAATATGAAGGTCTATGAACCTGTATCTGTACTCTTTCAGGCACCTTCCTCAATAACTCCCTAGTCTCTCGTGGTGAATTCTCAGTGTCTGCTTACTTTCTTCAGTGCCTCACGCTGGTTCCCTCTGCATTCCTAGCGTTTACTCGTCGTTTTTCCCTATAAACCAGTGTACGAATGTAAAGTCTATTCTAACCGCTATGCTACCCTTTTCACCCGTTTGGGTAGAAATACTTGGTATTCCAGCACTGCCTTAGAGATGTTAAGGTTCTACAAATGTATTGCCAGTGTTTCAGATACATACCTGTTCATTTCCCGGGTCGCTTATTGTGATTTCTCAGCATTTTCACGATTTCACACAGGAATGAGAGCCCTGCCAAAACGAAAATGAAGTGTTTAACTACGTCCTTTTAAAAGGCCAACTCATTTAGCATGTATAGAAAGACAGCTGTATCCACCTCAGTCCCTGCTTTGGAACATCGTTTCCAAGTGATGACGCAGTGCACACCGGACACGAAGGCGCATTTAAACATGTATTCCTACTCTCTCAGGCTCCTTCTTAAATTTCTCCCTGTTCTTGCATAATGAATTTCAGTGTGGGATTCACTTTTGTCCAGTGACTCACGCCCTCTCATAGTAAATTGCACTATTTCTAGAGAGGTTTGCCAAATAAATCGCACGTTAAACGTAAAGTATTAGCCCCGGGAATACCAGTTGACTATTTTGATTTCTAAGAGCTGTGAATACTTTTATACTGATACATACGCTCAGTGAACATGAATTTATGTTTTACCTACTTCTTCCTAAAAGGGACCACATTTAGACGGAACTTTAAATGTAGCCAGTGTTCAACTCAGTTCTCTGCACTTTGAACACGATTTCCCACAGATAAAACAGTGTCCCTCAATATGAAGGTCTATGAACCTGTATCTGTACTCTTTCAGGCACCTTCCTCAATAACTCCCTAGTCTCTCGTGGTGAATTCTCAGTGTCTGCTTACTTTCTTCAGTGCCTCACGCTGGTTCCCTCTGCATTCCTAGCGTTTAATCGTCGTTTTTCCCTATAAACCAGTGTACGAATGTAAAGTCTATTCTAACCGCTATGCTACCCTTTTCACCCGTTTGGGTAGAAATACTTGGTATTCCAGCACTGCCATAGAGATGTTAAGGTTCTACAAATGTATTGCCAGTGTTTCAGATACATACCTGTTCATTTCCCGGGTCGCTTATTGTGATTTCTCAGCATTTTCACGATTTCACACAGGAATGAGAGCCCTGCCAAAACGAAAATGAAGTGTTTAACTACGTCCTTTTAAAAGGCCAACTCATTTAGCATGTATAGAAAGACAGCTGTATCCACCTCAGTCCCTGCTTTGGAACATCGTTTCCAAGTGATGACGCAGTGCACACCGGACACGAAGGCGCATTTAAACATGTATTCCTACTCTCTCAGGCTCCTTCTTAAATTTCTCCCTGTTCTTGCATAATGAATTTCAGTGTGGGATTCACTTTTGTCCAGTGACTCACGCCCTCTCATAGTAAATTGCACTATTTCTAGAGAGGTTTGCCAAATAAATCGCACGTTAAACGTAAAGTATTAGCCCCGGGAATACCAGTTGACTATTTTGATTTCTAAGAGCTGTGAATACTTTTATACTGATACATACGCTCAGTGAACATGAATTTATGTTTTACCTACTTCTTCCTAAAAGGGACCACATTTAGACGGAACTTTAAATGTAGCCAGTGTTCAACTCAGTTCTCTGCACTTTGAACACAATTTCCCACAGATAAAACAGTGTCCCTCAATATGAAGGTCTATGAACCTGTATCTGTACTCTTTCAGGCACCTTCCTCAATAACTCCCTAGTCTCTCGTGGTGAATTCTCAGTGTCTGCTTACTTTCTTCAGTGCCTCACGCTGGTTCCCTCTGCATTCCTAGCGTTTACTCGTCGTTTTTCCCTATAAACCAGTGTACGAATGTAAAGTCTGTTCTAACCGCTATGCTACCCTTTTCACCCGTTTGGGTAGAAATACTTGGTATTCCAGCACTGCCATAGAGATGTTAAGGTTCTACAAATGTATTGCCAGTGTTTCAGATACATACCTGTTCATTTCCCGGGTCGCTTATTGTGATTTCTCAGCATTTTCACGATTTCACACAGGAATGAGAGCCCTGCCAAAACGAAAATGAAGTGTTTAACTACGTCCTTTTAAAAGGCCAACTCATTTAGCATGTATAGAAAGACAGCTGTATCCACCTCAGTCACTGCTTTGGAACATCGTTTCCAAGTGATGACGCAGTGCACACCGGACACGAAGGCGCATTTAAACATGTATTCCTACTCTCTCAGGCTCCTTCTTAAATTTCTCCCTGTTCTTGCATAATGAATTTCAGTGTGGGATTCACTTTTGTCCAGTGACTCACGCCCTCTCATAGTAAATTGCACTATTTCTAGAGAGGTTTGCCAAATAAATCGCACGTTAAACGTAAAGTATTAGCCCCGGGAATACCAGTTGACTATTTTGATTTCTAAGAGCTGTGAATACTTTTATACTGATACATACGCTCAGTGAACATGAATTTATGTTTTACCTACTTCTTCCTAAAAGGGACCACATTTAGACGGAACTTTAAATGTAGCCAGTGTTCAACTCAGTTCTCTGCACTTTGAACACGATTTCCCACAGATAAAACAGTGTCCCTCAATATGAAGGTCTATGAACCTGTATCTGTACTCTTTCAGGCACCTTCCTCAATAACTCCCTAGTCTCTCGTGGTGAATTCTCAGTGTCTGCTTACTTTCTTCAGTGCCTCACGCTGGTTCCCTCTGCATTCCTAGCGTTTAATCGTCGTTTTTCCCTATAAACCAGTGTACGAATGTAAAGTCTATTCTAACCGCTATGCTACCCTTTTCACCCGTTTGGGTAGAAATACTTGGTATTCCAGCACTGCCTTAGAGATGTTAAGGTTCTACAAATGTATTGCCAGTGTTTCAGATACATACCTGTTCATTTCCCGGGTCGCTTATTGTGATTTCTCAGCATTTTCACGATTTCACACAGGAATGAGAGCCCTGCCAAAACGAAAATGAAGTGTTTAACTACGTCCTTTTAAAAGGCCAACTCATTTAGCATGTATAGAAAGACAGCTGTATCCACCTCAGTCCCTGCTTTGGAACATCGTTTCCAAGTGATGACGCAGTGCACACCGGACACGAAGGCGCATTTAAACATGTATTCCTACTCTCTCAGGCTCCTTCTTAAATTTCTCCCTGTTCTTGCATAATGAATTTCAGTGTGGGATTCACTTTTGTCCAGTGACTCACGCCCTCTCATAGTAAATTGCACTATTTCTAGAGAGGTTTGCCAAATAAATCGCACGTTAAACGTAAAGTATTAGCCCCGGGAATACCAGTTGACTATTTTGATTTCTAAGAGCTGTGAATACTTTTATACTGATACATACGCTCAGTGAACATGAATTTATGTTTTACCTACTTCTTCCTAAAAGGGACCACATTTAGACGGAACTTTAAATGTAGCCAGTGTTCAACTCAGTTCTCTGCACTTTGAACACGATTTCCCACAGATAAAACAGTGTCCCTCAATATGAAGGTCTATGAACCTGTATCTGTACTCTTTCAGGCACCTTCCTCAATAACTCCCTAGTCTCTCGTGGTGAATTCTCAGTGTCTGCTTACTTTCTTCAGTGCCTCACGCTGGTTCCCTCTGCATTCCTAGCGTTTAATCGTCGTTTTTCCCTATAAACCAGTGTACGAATGTAAAGTCTATTCTAACCGCTATGCTACCCTTTTCACCCGTTTGGGTAGAAATACTTGGTATTCCAGCACTGCCATAGAGATGTTAAGGTTCTACAAATGTATTGCCAGTGTTTCAGATACATACCTGTTCATTTCCCGGGTCGCTTATTGTGATTTCTCAGCATTTTCACGATTTCACACAGGAATGAGAGCCCTGCCAAAACGAAAATGAAGTGTTTAACTACGTCCTTTTAAAAGGCCAACTCATTTAGCATGTATAGAAAGACAGCTGTATCCACCTCAGTCCCTGCTTTGGAACATCGTTTCCAAGTGATGACGCAGTGCACACCGGACAAGAAGGCGCATTTAAACATGTATTCCTACTCTCTCAGGCTCCTTCTTAAATTTCTCCCTGTTCTTGCATAATGAATTTCAGTGTGGGATTCACTTTTGTCCAGTGACTCACGCCCTCTCATAGTAAATTGCACTATTTCTAGAGAGGTTTGCCAAATAAATCGCACGTTAAACGTAAAGTATTAGCCCCAGGAATACCAGTTGACTATTTTGATTTCTAAGAGCTGTGAATACTTTTATACTGATACATACGCTCAGTGAACATGAATTTATGTTTTACCTACTTCTTCCTAAAAGGGACCACATTTAGACGGAACTTTAAATGTAGCCAGTGTTCAACTCAGTTCTCTGCACTTTGAACACGATTTCCCACAGATAAAACAGTGTCCCTCAATATGAAGGTCTATGAACCTGTATCTGTACTCTTTCAGGCACCTTCCTCAATAACTCCCTAGTCTCTCGTGGTGAATTCTCAGTGTCTGCTTACTTTCTTCAGTGCCTCACGCTGGTTCCCTCTGCATTCCTAGCGTTTACTCGTCGTTTTTCCCTATAAACCAGTGTACGAATGTAAAGTCTGTTCTAACCGCTATGCTACCCTTTTCACCCGTTTGGGTAGAAATACTTGGTATTCCAGCACTGCCATAGAGATGTTAAGGTTCTACAAATGTATTGCCAGTGTTTCAGATACATACCTGTTCATTTCCCGGGTCGCTTATTGTGATTTCTCAGCATTTTCACGATTTCACACAGGAATGAGAGCCCTGCCAAAACGAAAATGAAGTGTTTAACTACGTCCTTTTAAAAGGCCAACTCATTTAGCATGTATAGAAAGACAGCTGTATCCACCTCAGTCACTGCTTTGGAACATCGTTTCCAAGTGATGACGCAGTGCACACCGGACACGAAGGCGCATTTAAACATGTATTCCTACTCTCTCAGGCTCCTTCTTAAATTTCTCCCTGTTCTTGCATAATGAATTTCAGTGTGGGATTCACTTTTGTCCAGTGACTCACGCCCTCTCATAGTAAATTGCACTATTTCTAGAGAGGTTTGCCAAATAAATCGCACGTTAAACGTAAAGTATTAGCCCCGGGAATACCAGTTGACTATTTTGATTTCTAAGAGCTGTGAATACTTTTATACTGATACATACGCTCAGTGAACATGAATTTATGTTTTACCTACTTCTTCCTAATAGGGACCACATTTAGACGGAACTTTAAATGTAGCCAGTGTTCAACTCAGTTCTCTGCACTTTGAACACGATTTCCCACAGATAAAACAGTGTCCCTCAATATGAAGGTCTATGAACCTGTATCTGTACTCTTTCAGGCACCTTCCTCAATAACTCCCTAGTCTCTCGTGGTGAATTCTCAGTGTCTGCTTACTTTCTTCAGTGCCTCACGCTGGTTCCCTCTGCATTCCTAGTGTTTAATCGTCGTTTTTCCCTATAAACCAGTGTACGAATGTAAAGTCTATTCTAACCGCTATGCTACCCTTTTCACCCGTTTGGGTAGAAATACTTGGTATTCCAGCACTGCCATAGAGATGTTAAGGTTCTACAAATGTATTGCCAGTGTTTCAGATACATACCTGTTCATTTCCCGGGTCGCTTATTGTGATTTCTCAGCATTTTCACGATTTCACACAGGAATGAGAGCCCTGCCAAAACGAAAATGAAGTGTTTAACTACGTCCTTTTAAAAGGCCAACTCATTTAGCATGTATAGAAAGACAGCTGTATCCACCTCAGTCACTGCTTTGGAACATCGTTTCCAAGTGATGACGCAGTGCACACCGGACACGAAGGCGCATTTAAACATGTATTCCTACTCTCTCAGGCTCCTTCTTAAATTTCTCCCTGTTCTTGCATAATGAATTTCAGTGTGGGATTCACTTTTGTCCAGTGACTCACGCCCTCTCATAGTAAATTGCACTATTTCTAGAGAGGTTGCCAAATAAATCGCACGTTAAACGTAAAGTATTAGCCCCGGGAATACCAGTTGACTATTTTGATTTCTAAGAGCTGTGAATACTTTTATACTGATACATACGCTCAGTGAACATGAATTTATGTTTTACCTACTTCTTCTAAAAGGGACCACATTTAGACGGAACTTTAAATGTAGCCAGTGTTCAACTCAGTTCTCTGCACTTTGAACACGATTTCCCACAGATAAAACAGTGTCCCTCAATATGAAGGTCTATGAACCTGTATCTGTACTCTTTCAGGCACCTTCCTCAATAACTCCCTAGTCTCTCGTGGTGAATTCTCAGTGTCTGCTTACTTTCTTCAGTGCCTCACGCTGGTTCCCTCTGCATTTCTAGCGTTTAATCGTCGTTTTTCCCTATAAACCAATGTACGAATGTAAAGTCTGTTCTAACCGCTATGCTACCCTTTTCACCCGTTTGGGTAGAAATACTTGGTATTCCAGCACTGCCTTAGAGATGTTAAGGTTCTACAAATGTATTGCCAGTGTTTCAGATACATACCTGTTCATTTCCCGGGTCGCTTATTGTGATTTCTCAGCATTTTCACGATTTCACACAGGAATGAGAGCCCTGCCAAAACGAAAATGAAGTGTTTAACTACGTCCTTTTAAAAGGCCAACTCATTTAGCATGTATAGAAAGACAGCTGTATCCACCTCAGTCACTGCTTTGGAACATCGTTTCCAAGTGATGACGCAGTGCACACCGGACACGAAGGCGCATTTAAACATGTATTCCTACTCTCTCAGGCTCCTTCTTAAATTTCTCCCTGTTCTTGCATAATGAATTTCAGTGTGGGATTCACTTTTGTCCAGTGACTCACGCCCTCTCATAGTAAATTGCACTATTTCTAGAGAGGTTTGCCAAATAAATCGCACGTTAAACGTAAAGTATTAGCCCCGGGAATACCAGTTGACTATTTTGATTTCTAAGAGCTGTGAATACTTTTATACTGATACATACGCTCAGTGAACATGAATTTATGTTTTACCTACTTCTTCCTAAAAGGGACCACATTTAGACGGAACTTTAAATGTAGCCAGTGTTCAACTCAGTTCTCTGCACTTTGAACACGATTTCCCACAGATAAAACAGTGTCCCTCAATATGAAGGTCTATGAACCTGTATCTGTACTCTTTCAGGCACCTTCCTCAATAACTCCCTAGTCTCTCGTGGTGAATTCTCAGTGTCTGCTTACTTTCTTCAGTGCCTCACGCTGGTTCCCTCTGCATTCCTAGCGTTTAATCGTCGTTTTTCCCTATAAACCAGTGTACGAATGTAAAGTCTATTCTAACCGCTATGCTACCCTTTTCACCCGTTTGGGTAGAAATACTTGGTATTCCAGCACTGCCTTAGAGATGTTAAGGTTCTACAAATGTATTGCCAGTGTTTCAGATACATACCTGTTCATTTCCCGGGTCGCTTATTGTGATTTCTCAGCATTTTCACGATTTCACACAGGAATGAGAGCCCTGCCCAAACGAAAATGAAGTGTTTAACTACGTCCTTTTAAAAGGCCAACTCATTTTGCATGTATAGAAAGACAGCTGTATCCACCTCAGTCACTGCTTTGGAACATCGTTTCCAAGTGATGACGCAGTGCACACCGGACACGAAGGCGCATTTAAACATGTATTCCTACTCTCTCAGGCTCCTTCTTAAATTTCTCCCTGTTCTTGCATAATGAATTTCAGTGTGGGATTCACTTTTGTCCAGTGACTCACGCCCTCTCATAGTAAATTGCACTATTTCTAGAGAGGTTTGCTAAATAAATCGCACGTTAAACGTAAAGTATTAGCCCCGGGAATACCAGTTGACTATTTTGATTTCTAAGAGCTGTGAATACTTTTATACTGATACATACGCTCAGTGAACATGAATTTATGTTTTACCTACTTCTTCCTAAAAGGGACCACATTTAGACGGAACTTTAAATGTAGCCAGTGTTCAACTCAGTTCTCTGCACTTTGAACACGATTTCCCACAGATAAAACAGTGTCCCTCAATATGAAGGTCTATGAACCTGTATCTGTACTCTTTCAGGCACCTTCCTCAATAACTCCCTAGTCTCTCGTGGTGAATTCTCAGTGTCTGCTTACTTTCTTCAGTGCCTCACGCTGGTTCCCTCTGCATTCCTAGCGTTTAATCGTCGTTTTTCCCTATAAACCAGTGTACGAATGTAAAGTCTGTTCTAACCGCTATGCTACCCTTTTCACCCGTTTGGGTAGAAATACTTGGTATTCCAGCACTGCCTTAGAGATGTTAAGGTTCTACAAATGTATTGCCAGTGTTTCAGATACATACCTGTTCATTTCCCGGGTCGCTTATTGTGATTTCTCAGCATTTTCACGATTTCACACAGGAATGAGAGCCCTGCCAAAACGAAAATGAAGTGTTTAACTACGTCCTTTTAAAAGGCCAACTCATTTAGCATGTATAGAAAGACAGCTGTATCCACCTCAGTCACTGCTTTGGAACATCGTTTCCAAGTGATGACGCAGTGCACACCGGACACGGAGGCGCATTTAAACATGTATTCCTACTCTCTCAGGCTCCTTCTTAAATTTCTCCCTGTTCTTGCATAATGAATTTCAGTGTGGGATTCACTTTTGTCCAGTGACTCACGCCCTCTCATAGTAAATTGCACTATTTCTAGAGAGGTTTGCCAAATAAATCGCACGTTAAACGTAAAGTATTAGCCCCGGGAATACCAGTTGACTATTTTGATTTCTAAGAGCTGTGAATACTTTTATACTGATACATACGCTCAGTGAACATGAATTTATGTTTTACCTACTTCTTCCTAAAAGGGACCACATTTAGACGGAACTTTAAATGTAGCCAGTGTTCAACTCAGTTCTCTGCACTTTGAACACGATTTCCCACAGATAAAACAGTGTCCCTCAATATGAAGGTCTATGAACCTGTATCTGTACTCTTTCAGGCACCTTCCTCAATAACTCCCTAGTCTCTCGTGGTGAATTCTCAGTGTCTGCTTACTTTCTTCAGTGCCTGACGCTGGTTCCCTCTGCATTCCTAGCGTTTAATCGTCGTTTTTCCCTATAAACCAGTGTACGAATGTAAAGTCTGTTCTAACCGCTATGCTACCCTTTTCACCCGTTTGGGTAGAAATACTTGGTATTCCAGCACTGCCATAGAGATGTTAAGGTTCTACAAATGTATTGCCAGTGTTTCAGATACATACCTGTTCATTTCCCGGGTCGCTTATTGTGATTTCTCAGCATTTTCACGATTTCACACAGGAATGAGAGCCCTGCCAAAACGAAAATGAAGTGTTTAACTACGTCCTTTTAAAAGGCCAACACATTTAGCATGTATAGAAAGACAGCTGTATCCACCTCAGTCACTGCTTTGGAACATCGTTTCCAAGTGATGACGCAGTGCACACCGGACACGAAGGCGCATTTAAACATGTATTCCTACTCTCTCAGGCTCCTTCTTAAATTTCTCCCTGTTCTTGCATAATGAATTTCAGTGTGGGATTCACTTTTGTCCAGTGACTCACGCCCTCTCATAGTAAATTGCACTATTTCTAGAGAGGTTTGCCAAATAAATGGCACGTTAAACGTAAAGTATTAGCCCCGGGAATACCAGTTGACTATTTTGATTTCTAAGAGCTGTGAATACTTTTATACTGATACATACGCTCAGTGAACATGAATTTATGTTTTACCTACTTCTTCCTAAAAGGGACCACATTTAGACGGAACTTTAAATGTAGCCAGTGTTCAACTCAGTTCTCTGCACTTTGAACACGATTTCCCACAGATAAAACAGTGTCCCTCAATATGAAGGTCTATGAACCTGTATCTGTACTCTTTCAGGCACCTTCCTCAATAACTCCCTAGTCTCTCGTGGTGAATTCTCAGTGTCTGCTTACTTTCTTCAGTGCCTCACGCTGGTTCCCTCTGCATTCCTAGCGTTTAATCGTCGTTTTTCCCTATAAACCAGTGTACGAATGTAAAGTCTGTTCTAACCGCTATGCTACCCTTTTCACCCGTTTGGGTAGAAATACTTGGTATTCCAGCACTGCCATAGAGATGTTAAGGTTCTACAAATGTATTGCCAGTGTTTCAGATACATACCTGTTCATTTCCCGGGTCGCTTATTGTGATTTCTCAGCATTTTCACGATTTCACACAGGAATGAGAGCCCTGCCAAAACGAAAATGAAGTGTTTAACTACGTCCTTTTAAAAGGCCAACACATTTAGCATGTATAGAAAGACAGCTGTATCCACCTCAGTCACTGCTTTGGAACATCGTTTCCAAGTGATGACGCAGTGCACACCGGACACGAAGGCGCATTTAAACATGTATTCCTACTCTCTCAGGCTCCTTCTTAAATTTCTCCCTGTTCTTGCATAATGAATTTCAGTGTGGGATTCACTTTTGTCCAGTGACTCACGCCCTCTCATAGTAAATTGCACTATTTCTAGAGAGGTTTGCCAAATAAATGGCACGTTAAACGTAAAGTATTAGCCCCGGGAATACCAGTTGACTATTTTGATTTCTAAGAGCTGTGAATACTTTTATACTGATACATACGCTCAGTGAACATGAATTTATGTTTTACCTACTTCTTCCTAAAAGGGACCACATTTAGACGGAACTTTAAATGTAGCCAGTGTTCAACTCAGTTCTCTGCACTTTGAACACGATTTCCCACAGATAAAACAGTGTCCCTCAATATGAAGGTCTATGAACCTGTATCTGTACTCTTTCAGGCACCTTCCTCAATAACTCCCTAGTCTCTCGTGGTGAATTCTCAGTGTCTGCTTACTTTCTTCAGTGCCTCACGCTGGTTCCCTCTGCATTCCTAGCGTTTAATCGTCGTTTTTCCCTATAAACCAGTGTACGAATGTAAAGTCTGTTCTAACCGCTATGCTACCCTTTTCACCCGTTTGGGTAGAAATACTTGGTATTCCAGCACTGCCTTAGAGATGTTAAGGTTCTACAAATGTATTGCCAGTGTTTCAGATACATACCTGTTCATTTCCCGGGTCGCTTATTGTGATTTCTCAGCATTTTCACGATTTCACACAGGAATGAGAGCCCTGCCAAAACGAAAATGAAGTGTTTAACTACGTCCTTTTAAAAGGCCAACTCATTTAGCATGTATAGAAAGACAGCTGTATCCACCTCAGTCACTGCTTTGGAACATCGTTTCCAAGTGATGACGCAGTGCACACCGGACACGGAGGCGCATTTAAACATGTATTCCTACTCTCTCAGGCTCCTTCTTAAATTTCTCCCTGTTCTTGCATAATGAATTTCAGTGTGGGATTCACTTTTGTCCAGTGACTCACGCCCTCTCATAGTAAATTGCACTATTTCTAGAGAGGTTTGCTAAATAAATCGCACGTTAAACGTAAAGTATTAGCCCCGGGAATACCAGTTGACTATTTTGATTTCTAAGAGCTGTGAATACTTTTATACTGATACATACGCTCAGTGAACATGAATTTATGTTTTACCTACTTCTTCCTAAAAGGGACCACATTTAGACGGAACTTTAAATGTAGCCAGTGTTCAACTCAGTTCTCTGCACTTTGAACACGATTTCCCACAGATAAAACAGTGTCCCTCAATATGAAGGTCTATGAACCTGTATCTGTACTCTTTCAGGCACCTTCCTCAATAACTCCCTAGTCTCTCGTGGTGAATTCTCAGTGTCTGCTTACTTTCTTCAGTGCCTCACGCTGGTTCCCTCTGCATTTCTAGCGTTTAATCGTCGTTTTTCCCTATAAACCAGTGTACGAATGTAAAGTCTGTTCTAACCGCTATGCTACCCTTTTCACCCGTTTGGGTAGAAATACTTGGTATTCCAGCACTGCCTTAGAGATGTTAAGGTTCTACAAATGTATTGCCAGTGTTTCAGATACATACCTGTTCATTTCCCGGGTCGCTTATTGTGATTTCTCAGCATTTTCACGATTTCACACAGGAATGAGAGCCCTGCCAAAACGAAAATGAAGTGTTTAACTACGTCCTTTTAAAAGGCCAACTCATTTAGCATGTATAGAAAGACAGCTGTATCCACCTCAGTCACTGCTTTGGAACATCGTTTCCAAGTGATGACGCAGTGCACACCGGACACGGAGGCGCATTTAAACATGTATTCCTACTCTCTCAGGCTCCTTCTTAAATTTCTCCCTGTTCTTGCATAATGAATTTCAGTGTGGGATTCACTTTTGTCCAGTGACTCACGCCCTCTCATAGTAAATTGCACTATTTCTAGAGAGGTTTGCCAAATAAATCGCACGTTAAACGTAAAGTATTAGCCCCGGGAATACCAGTTGACTATTTTGATTTCTAAGAGCTGTGAATACTTTTATACTGATACATACGCTCAGTGAACATGAATTTATGTTTTACCTACTTCTTCCTAAAAGGGACCACATTTAGACGGAACTTTAAATGTAGCCAGTGTTCAACTCAGTTCTCTGCACTTTGAACACGATTTCCCACAGATAAAACAGTGTCCCTCAATATGAAGGTCTATGAACCTGTATCTGTACTCTTTCAGGCACCTTCCTCAATAACTCCCTAGTCTCTCGTGTTGAATTCTCAGTGTCTGCTTACTTTCTACAGTGCCTCACGCTGGTTCCCTCTGCATTCCTAGCGTTTAATCGTCGTTTTTCCCTATAAACCAGTGTACGAATGTAAAGTCTGTTCTAACCGCTATGCTACCCTTTTCACCCGTTTGGGTAGAAATACTTGGTATTCCAGCACTGCCATAGAGATGTTAAGGTTCTACAAATGTATTGCCAGTGTTTCAGATACATACCTGTTCATTTCCCGGGTCGCTTATTGTGATTTCTCAGCATTTTCACGATTTCACACAGGAATGAGAGCCCTGCCCAAACGAAAATGAAGTGTTTAACTACGTCCTTTTAAAAGGCCAACACATTTAGCATGTATAGAAAGACAGCTGTATCCACCTCAGTCACTGCTTTGGAACATCGTTTCCAAGTGATGACGCAGTGCACACCGGACACGAAGGCGCATTTAAACATGTATTCCTACTCTCTCAGGCTCCTTCTTAAATTTCTCCCTGTTCTTGCATAATGAATTTCAGTGTGGGATTCACTTTTGTCCAGTGACTCACGCCCTCTCATAGTAAATTGCACTATTTCTAGAGAGGTTTGCCAAATAAATGGCACGTTAAACGTAAAGTATTAGCCCCGGGAATACCAGTTGACTATTTTGATTTCTAAGAGCTGTGAATACTTTTATACTGATACATACGCTCAGTGAACATGAATTTATGTTTTACCTACTTCTTCCTAAAAGGGACCACATTTAGACGGAACTTTAAATGTAGCCAGTGTTCAACTCAGTTCTCTGCACTTTGAACACGATTTCCCACAGATAAAACAGTGTCCCTCAATATGAAGGTCTATGAACCTGTATCTGTACTCTTTCAGGCACCTTCCTCAATAACTCCCTAGTCTCTCGTGGTGAATTCTCAGTGTCTGCTTACTTTCTTCAGTGCCTCACGCTGGTTCCCTCTGCATTCCTAGCGTTTAATCGTCGTTTTCCCTATAAACCAGTGTACGAATGTAAAGTCTATTCTAACCGCTATGCTACCCTTTTCACCCGTTTGGGTAGAAATACTTGGTATTCCAGCACTGCCTTAGAGATGTTAAGGTTCTACAAATGTATTGCCAGTGTTTCAGATACATACCTGTTCATTTCCCGGGTCGCTTATTGTGATTTCTCAGCATTTTCACGATTTCACACAGGAATGAGAGCCCTGCCAAAACGAAAATGAAGTGTTTAACTACGTCCTTTTAAAAGGCCAACTCATTTAGCATGTATAGAAAGACAGCTGTATCCACCTCAGTCACTGCTTTGGAACATCGTTTCCAAGTGATGACGCAGTGCACACCGGACACGGAGGCGCATTTAAACATGTATTCCTACTCTCTCAGGCTCCTTCTTAAATTTCTCCCTGTTCTTGCATAATGAATTTCAGTGTGGGATTCACTTTTGTCCAGTGACTCACGCCCTCTCATAGTAAATTGCACTATTTCTAGAGAGGTTTGCCAAATAAATGGCACGTTAAACGTAAAGTATTAGCCCCGGGAATACCAGTTGACTATTTTGATTTCTAAGAGCTGTGAATACTTTTATACTGATACATACGCTCAGTGAACATGAATTTATGTTTTACCTACTTCTTCCTAAAAGGGACCACATTTAGACGGAACTTTAAATGTAGCCAGTGTTCAACTCAGTTCTCTGCACTTTGAACACGATTTCCCACAGATAAAACAGTGTCCCTCAATATGAAGGTCTATGAACCTGTATCTGTACTCTTTCAGGCACCTTCCTCAATAACTCCCTAGTCTCTCGTGTTGAATTCTCAGTGTCTGCTTACTTTCTACAGTGCCTCACGCTGGTTCCCTCTGCATTCCTAGCGTTTAATCGTCGTTTTTCCCTATAAACCAGTGTACGAATGTAAAGTCTGTTCTAACCGCTATGCTACCCTTTTCACCCGTTTGGGTAGAAATACTTGGTATTCCAGCACTGCCATAGAGATGTTAAGGTTCTACAAATGTATTGCCAGTGTTTCAGATACATACCTGTTCATTTCCCGGGTCGCTTATTGTGATTTCTCAGCATTTTCACGATTTCACACAGGAATGAGAGCCCTGCCAAAACGAAAATGAAGTGTTTAACTACGTCCTTTTAAAAGGCCAACACATTTAGCATGTATAGAAAGACAGCTGTATCCACCTCAGTCACTGCTTTGGAACATCGTTTCCAAGTGATGACGCAGTGCACACCGGACACGAAGGCGCATTTAAACATGTATTCCTACTCTCTCAGGCTCCTTCTTAAATTTCTCCCTGTTCTTGCATAATGAATTTCAGTGTGGGATTCACTTTTGTCCAGTGACTCACGCCCTCTCATAGTAAATTGCACTATTTCTAGAGAGGTTTGCCAAATAAATGGCACGTTAAACGTAAAGTATTAGCCCCGGGAATACCAGTTGACTATTTTGATTTCTAAGAGCTGTGAATACTTTTATACTGATACATACGCTCAGTGAACATGAATTTATGTTTTACCTACTTCTTCCTAAAAGGGACCACATTTAGACGGAACTTTAAATGTAGCCAGTGTTCAACTCAGTTCTCTGCACTTTGAACACGATTTCCCACAGATAAAACAGTGTCCCTCAATATGAAGGTCTATGAACCTGTATCTGTACTCTTTCAGGCACCTTCCTCAATAACTCCCTAGTCTCTCGTGGTGAATTCTCAGTGTCTGCTTACTTTCTTCAGTGCCTCACGCTGGTTCCCTCTGCATTCCTAGCGTTTAATCGTCGTTTTTCCCTATAAACCAGTGTACGAATGTAAAGTCTATTCTAACCGCTATGCTACCCTTTTCACCCGTTTGGGTAGAAATACTTGGTATTCCAGCACTGCCTTAGAGATGTTAAGGTTCTACAAATGTATTGCCAGTGTTTCAGATACATACCTGTTCATTTCCCGGGTCGCTTATTGTGATTTCTCAGCATTTTCACGATTTCACACAGGAATGAGAGCCCTGCCAAAACGAAAATGAAGTGTTTAACTACGTCCTTTTAAAAGGCCAACTCATTTAGCATGTATAGAAAGACAGCTGTATCCACCTCAGTCACTGCTTTGGAACATCGTTTCCAAGTGATGACGCAGTGCACACCGGACACGAAGGCGCATTTAAACATGTATTCCTACTCTCTCAGGCTCCTTCTTAAATTTCTCCCTGTTCTTGCATAATGAATTTCAGTGTGGGATTCACTTTTGTCCAGTGACTCACGCCCTCTCATAGTAAATTGCACTATTTCTAGAGAGGTTTGCCAAATAAATCGCACGTTAAACGTAAAGTATTAGCCCCGGGAATACCAGTTGACTATTTTGATTTCTAAGAGCTGTGAATACTTTTATACTGATACATACGCTCAGTGAACATGAATTTATGTTTTACCTACTTCTTCCTAAAAGGGACCACATTTAGACGGAACTTTAAATGTAGCCAGTGTTCAACTCAGTTCTCTGCACTTTGAACACGATTTCCCACAGATAAAACAGTGTCCCTCAATATGAAGGTCTATGAACCTGTATCTGTACTCTTTCAGGCACCTTCCTCAATAACTCCCTAGTCTCTCGTGGTGAATTCTCAGTGTCTGCTTACTTTCTTCAGTGCCTCACGCTGGTTCCCTCTGCATTCCTAGCGTTTAATCGTCGTTTTCCCTATAAACCAGTGTACGAATGTAAAGTCTATTCTAACCGCTATGCTACCCTTTTCACCCGTTTGGGTAGAAATACTTGGTATTCCAGCACTGCCTTAGAGATGTTAAGGTTCTACAAATGTATTGCCAGTGTTTCAGATACATACCTGTTCATTTCCCGGGTCGCTTATTGTGATTTCTCAGCATTTTCACGATTTCACACAGGAATGAGAGCCCTGCCAAAACGAAAATGAAGTGTTTAACTACGTCCTTTTAAAAGGCCAACTCATTTAGCATGTATAGAAAGACAGCTGTATCCACCTCAGTCACTGCTTTGGAACATCGTTTCCAAGTGATGACGCAGTGCACACCGGACACGGAGGCGCATTTAAACATGTATTCCTACTCTCTCAGGCTCCTTCTTAAATTTCTCCCTGTTCTTGCATAATGAATTTCAGTGTGGGATTCACTTTTGTCCAGTGACTCACGCCCTCTCATAGTAAATTGCACTATTTCTAGAGAGGTTTGCCAAATAAATCGCACGTTAAACGTAAAGTATTAGCCCCGGGAATACCAGTTGACTATTTTGATTTCTAAGAGCTGTGAATACTTTTATACTGATACATACGCTCAGTGAACATGAATTTATGTTTTACCTACTTCTTCCTAAAAGGGACCACATTTAGACGGAACTTTAAATGTAGCCAGTGTTCAACTCAGTTCTCTGCACTTTGAACACGATTTCCCACAGATAAAACAGTGTCCCTCAATATGAAGGTCTATGAACCTGTATCTGTACTCTTTCAGGCACCTTCCTCAATAACTCCCTAGTCTCTCGTGTTGAATTCTCAGTGTCTGCTTACTTTCTACAGTGCCTCACGCTGGTTCCCTCTGCATTCCTAGCGTTTAATCGTCGTTTTTCCCTATAAACCAGTGTACGAATGTAAAGTCTGTTCTAACCGCTATGCTACCCTTTTCACCCGTTTGGGTAGAAATACTTGGTATTCCAGCACTGCCATAGAGATGTTAAGGTTCTACAAATGTATTGCCAGTGTTTCAGATACATACCTGTTCATTTCCCGGGTCGCTTATTGTGATTTCTCAGCATTTTCACGATTTCACACAGGAATGAGAGCCCTGCCAAAACGAAAATGAAGTGTTTAACTACGTCCTTTTAAAAGGCCAACACATTTAGCATGTATAGAAAGACAGCTGTATCCACCTCAGTCACTGCTTTGGAACATCGTTTCCAAGTGATGACGCAGTGCACACCGGACACGAAGGCGCATTTAAACATGTATTCCTACTCTCTCAGGCTCCTTCTTAAATTTCTCCCTGTTCTTGCATAATGAATTTCAGTGTGGGATTCACTTTTGTCCAGTGACTCACGCCCTCTCATAGTAAATTGCACTATTTCTAGAGAGGTTTGCCAAATAAATGGCACGTTAAACGTAAAGTATTAGCCCCGGGAATACCAGTTGACTATTTTGATTTCTAAGAGCTGTGAATACTTTTATACTGATACATACGCTCAGTGAACATGAATTTATGTTTTACCTACTTCTTCCTAAAAGGGACCACATTTAGACGGAACTTTAAATGTAGCCAGTGTTCAACTCAGTTCTCTGCACTTTGAACACGATTTCCCACAGATAAAACAGTGTCCCTCAATATGAAGGTCTATGAACCTGTATCTGTACTCTTTCAGGCACCTTCCTCAATAACTCCCTAGTCTCTCGTGGTGAATTCTCAGTGTCTGCTTACTTTCTTCAGTGCCTCACGCTGGTTCCCTCTGCATTCCTAGCGTTTAATCGTCGTTTTTCCCTATAAACCAGTGTACGAATGTAAAGTCTATTCTAACCGCTATGCTACCCTTTTCACCCGTTTGGGTAGAAATACTTGGTATTCCAGCACTGCCTTAGAGATGTTAAGGTTCTACAAATGTATTGCCAGTGTTTCAGATACATACCTGTTCATTTCCCGGGTCGCTTATTGTGATTTCTCAGCATTTTCACGATTTCACACAGGAATGAGAGCCCTGCCAAAACGAAAATGAAGTGTTTAACTACGTCCTTTTAAAAGGCCAACTCATTTAGCATGTATAGAAAGACAGCTGTATCCACCTCAGTCACTGCTTTGGAACATCGTTTCCAAGTGATGACGCAGTGCACACCGGACACGAAGGCGCATTTAAACATGTATTCCTACTCTCTCAGGCTCCTTCTTAAATTTCTCCCTGTTCTTGCATAATGAATTTCAGTGTGGGATTCACTTTTGTCCAGTGACTCACGCCCTCTCATAGTAAATTGCACTATTTCTAGAGAGGTTTGCCAAATAAATCGCACGTTAAACGTAAAGTATTAGCCCCGGGAATACCAGTTGACTATTTTGATTTCTAAGAGCTGTGAATACTTTTATACTGATACATATGCTCAGTGAACATGAATTTATGTTTTACCTACTTCTTCCTAAAAGGGACCACATTTAGACGGAACTTTAAATGTAGCCAGTGTTCAACTCAGTTCTCTGCACTTTGAACACGATTTCCCACAGATAAAGCAGTGTCCCTCAATATGAAGGTCTATGAACCTGTATCTGTACTCTTTCAGGCACCTTCCTCAATAACTCCCTAGTCTCTCGTGGTGAATTCTCAGTGTCTGCTTACTTTCTTTAGTGCCTCACGCTGGTTCCCTCTGCATTCCTAGCGTTTAATCGTCGTTTTTCCCTATAAACCAGTGTACGAATGTAAAGTCTATTCTAACCGCTATGCTACCCTTTTCACCCGTTTGGGTAGAAATACTTGGTATTCCAGCACTGCCTTAGAGATGTTAAGGTTCTACAAATGTATTGCCAGTGTTTCAGATACATACCTGTTCATTTCCCGGGTCGCTTATTGTGATTTCTCAGCATTTTCACGATTTCACACAGGAATGAGAGCCCTGCCCAAACGAAAATGAAGTGTTTAACTACGTCCTTTTAAAAGGCCAACTCATTTAGCATGTATAGAAAGACAGCTGTATCCACCTCAGTCACTGCTTTGGAACATCGTTTCCAAGTGATGACGCAGTGCACACCGGACACGAAGGCGCATTTAAACATGTATTCCTACTCTCTCAGGCTCCTTCTTAAATTTCTCCCTGTTCTTGCATAATGAATTTCAGTGTGGGATTCACTTTTGTCCAGTGACTCACGCCCTCTCATAGTAAATTGCACTATTTCTAGAGAGGTTTGCCAAATAAATCGCACGTTAAACGTAAAGAATTAGCCCCGGGAATACCAGTTGACTATTTTGATTTCTAAGAGCTGTGAATACTTTTATACTGATACATACGCTCAGTGAACATGAATTTATGTTTTACCTACTTCTTCCTAAAAGGGACCACATTTAGACGGAACTTTAAATGTAGCCAGTGTTCAACTCAGTTCTCTGCACTTTGAACACGATTTCCCACAGATAAAACAGTGTCCCTCAATATGAAGGTCTATGAACCTGTATCTGTACTCTTTCAGGCACCTTCCTCAATAACTCCCTAGTCTCTCGTGGTGAATTCTCAGTGTCTGCTTACTTTCTTCAGTGCCTCACGCTGGTTCCCTCTGCATTCCTAGCGTTTAATCGTCGTTTTCCCTATAAACCAGTGTACGAATGTAAAGTCTATTCTAACCGCTATGCTACCCTTTTCACCCGTTTGGGTAGAAATACTTGGTATTCCAGCACTGCCTTAGAGATGTTAAGGTTCTACAAATGTATTGCCAGTGTTTCAGATACATACCTGTTCATTTCCCGGGTCGCTTATTGTGATTTCTCAGCATTTTCACGATTTCACACAGGAATGAGAGCCCTGCCAAAACGAAAATGAAGTGTTTAACTACGTCCTTTTAAAAGGCCAACTCATTTAGCATGTATAGAAAGACAGCTGTATCCACCTCAGTCACTGCTTTGGAACATCGTTTCCAAGTGATGACGCAGTGCACACCGGACACGGAGGCGCATTTAAACATGTATTCCTACTCTCTCAGGCTCCTTCTTAAATTTCTCCCTGTTCTTGCATAATGAATTTCAGTGTGGGATTCACTTTTGTCCAGTGACTCACGCCCTCTCATAGTAAATTGCACTATTTCTAGAGAGGTTTGCCAAATAAATCGCACGTTAAACGTAAAGTATTAGCCCCGGGAATACCAGTTGACTATTTTGATTTCTAAGAGCTGTGAATACTTTTATACTGATACATACGCTCAGTGAACATGAATTTATGTTTTACCTACTTCTTCCTAAAAGGGACCACATTTAGACGGAACTTTAAATGTAGCCAGTGTTCAACTCAGTTCTCTGCACTTTGAACACGATTTCCCACAGATAAAACAGTGTCCCTCAATATGAAGGTCTATGAACCTGTATCTGTACTCTTTCAGGCACCTTCCTCAATAACTCCCTAGTCTCTCGTGTTGAATTCTCAGTGTCTGCTTACTTTCTACAGTGCCTCACGCTGGTTCCCTCTGCATTCCTAGCGTTTAATCGTCGTTTTTCCCTATAAACCAGTGTACGAATGTAAAGTCTGTTCTAACCGCTATGCTACCCTTTTCACCCGTTTGGGTAGAAATACTTGGTATTCCAGCACTGCCATAGAGATGTTAAGGTTCTACAAATGTATTGCCAGTGTTTCAGATACATACCTGTTCATTTCCCGGGTCGCTTATTGTGATTTCTCAGCATTTTCACGATTTCACACAGGAATGAGAGCCCTGCCAAAACGAAAATGAAGTGTTTAACTACGTCCTTTTAAAAGGCCAACACATTTAGCATGTATAGAAAGACAGCTGTATCCACCTCAGTCACTGCTTTGGAACATCGTTTCCAAGTGATGACGCAGTGCACACCGGACACGAAGGCGCATTTAAACATGTATTCCTACTCTCTCAGGCTCCTTCTTAAATTTCTCCCTGTTCTTGCATAATGAATTTCAGTGTGGGATTCACTTTTGTCCAGTGACTCACGCCCTCTCATAGTAAATTGCACTATTTCTAGAGAGGTTTGCCAAATAAATGGCACGTTAAACGTAAAGTATTAGCCCCGGGAATACCAGTTGACTATTTTGATTTCTAAGAGCTGTGAATACTTTTATACTGATACATACGCTCAGTGAACATGAATTTATGTTTTACCTACTTCTTCCTAAAAGGGACCACATTTAGACGGAACTTTAAATGTAGCCAGTGTTCAACTCAGTTCTCTGCACTTTGAACACGATTTCCCACAGATAAAACAGTGTCCCTCAATATGAAGGTCTATGAACCTGTATCTGTACTCTTTCAGGCACCTTCCTCAATAACTCCCTAGTCTCTCGTGGTGAATTCTCAGTGTCTGCTTACTTTCTTCAGTGCCTCACGCTGGTTCCCTCTGCATTCCTAGCGTTTAATCGTCGTTTTTCCCTATAAACCAGTGTACGAATGTAAAGTCTATTCTAACCGCTATGCTACCCTTTTCACCCGTTTGGGTAGAAATACTTGGTATTCCAGCACTGCCATAGAGATGTTAAGGTTCTACAAATGTATTGCCAGTGTTTCAGATACATACCTGTTCATTTCCCGGGTCGCTTATTGTGATTTCTCAGCATTTTCACGATTTCACACAGGAATGAGAGCCCTGCCAAAACGAAAATGAAGTGTTTAACTACGTCCTTTTAAAAGGCCAACTCATTTAGCATGTATAGAAAGACAGCTGTATCCACCTCAGTCACTGCTTTGGAACATCGTTTCCAAGTGATGACGCAGTGCACACCGGACACGAAGGCGCATTTAAACATGTATTCCTACTCTCTCAGGCTCCTTCTTAAATTTCTCCCTGTTCTTGCATAATGAATTTCAGTGTGGGATTCACTTTTGTCCAGTGACTCACGCCCTCTCATAGTAAATTGCACTATTTCTAGAGAGGTTTGCCAAATAAATCGCACGTTAAACGTAAAGAATTAGCCCCGGGAATACCAGTTGACTATTTTGATTTCTAAGAGCTGTGAATACTTTTATACTGATACATACGCTCAGTGAACATGAATTTATGTTTTACCTACTTCTTCCTAAAAGGGACCACATTTAGACGGAACTTTAAATGTAGCCAGTGTTCAACTCAGTTCTCTGCACTTTGAACACGATTTCCCACAGATAAAACAGTGTCCCTCAATATGAAGGTCTATGAACCTGTATCTGTACTCTTTCAGGCACCTTCCTCAATAACTCCCTAGTCTCTCGTGGTGAATTCTCAGTGTCTGCTTACTTTCTTCAGTGCCTCACGCTGGTTCCCTCTGCATTCCTAGCGTTTAATCGTCGTTTTCCCTATAAACCAGTGTACGAATGTAAAGTCTATTCTAACCGCTATGCTACCCTTTTCACCCGTTTGGGTAGAAATACTTGGTATTCCAGCACTGCCTTAGAGATGTTAAGGTTCTACAAATGTATTGCCAGTGTTTCAGATACATACCTGTTCATTTCCCGGGTCGCTTATTGTGATTTCTCAGCATTTTCACGATTTCACACAGGAATGAGAGCCCTGCCAAAACGAAAATGAAGTGTTTAACTACGTCCTTTTAAAAGGCCAACTCATTTAGCATGTATAGAAAGACAGCTGTATCCACCTCAGTCACTGCTTTGGAACATCGTTTCCAAGTGATGACGCAGTGCACACCGGACACGGAGGCGCATTTAAACATGTATTCCTACTCTCTCAGGCTCCTTCTTAAATTTCTCCCTGTTCTTGCATAATGAATTTCAGTGTGGGATTCACTTTTGTCCAGTGACTCACGCCCTCTCATAGTAAATTGCACTATTTCTAGAGAGGTTTGCCAAATAAATCGCACGTTAAACGTAAAGTATTAGCCCCGGGAATACCAGTTGACTATTTTGATTTCTAAGAGCTGTGAATACTTTTATACTGATACATACGCTCAGTGAACATGAATTTATGTTTTACCTACTTCTTCCTAAAAGGGACCACATTTAGACGGAACTTTAAATGTAGCCAGTGTTCAACTCAGTTCTCTGCACTTTGAACACGATTTCCCACAGATAAAACAGTGTCCCTCAATATGAAGGTCTATGAACCTGTATCTGTACTCTTTCAGGCACCTTCCTCAATAACTCCCTAGTCTCTCGTGTTGAATTCTCAGTGTCTGCTTACTTTCTACAGTGCCTCACGCTGGTTCCCTCTGCATTCCTAGCGTTTAATCGTCGTTTTTCCCTATAAACCAGTGTACGAATGTAAAGTCTGTTCTAACCGCTATGCAACCCTTTTCACCCGTTTGGGTAGAAATACTTGGTATTCCAGCACTGCCTTAGAGATGTTAAGGTTCTACAAATGTATTGCCAGTGTTTCAGATACATACCTGTTCATTTCCCGGGTCGCTTATTGTGATTTCTCAGCATTTTCACGATTTCACACAGGAATGAGAGCCCTGCCAAAACGAAAATGAAGTGTTTAACTACGTCCTTTTAAAAGGCCAACTCATTTAGCATGTATAGAAAGACAGCTGTATCCACCTCAGTCACTGCTTTGGAACATCGTTTCCAAGTGATGACGCAGTGCACACCGGACACGAAGGCGCATTTAAACATGTATTCCTACTCTCTCAGGCTCCTTCTTAAATTTCTCCCTGTTCTTGCATAATGAATTTCAGTGTGGGATTCACTTTTGTCCAGTGACTCACGCCCTCTCATAGTAAATTGCACTATTTCTAGAGAGGTTTGCCAAATAAATCGCACGTTAAACGTAAAGTATTAGCCCCGGGAATACCAGTTGACTATTTTGATTTCTAAGAGCTGTGAATACTTTTATACTGATACATACGCTCAGTGAACATGAATTTATGTTTTACCTACTTCTTCCTAAAAGGGACCACATTTAGACGGAACTTTAAATGTAGCCAGTGTTCAACTCAGTTCTCTGCACTTTGAACACGATTTCCCACAGATAAAACAGTGTCCCTCAATATGAAGGTCTATGAACCTGTATCTGTACTCTTTCAGGCACCTTCCTCAATAACTCCCTAGTCTCTCGTGGTGAATTCTCAGTGTCTGCTTACTTTCTTCAGTGCCTCACGCTGGTTCCCTCTGCATTCCTAGCGTTTAATCGTCGTTTTTCCCTATAAACCAGTGTACGAATGTAAAGTCTATTCTAACCGCTATGCTACCCTTTTCACCCGTTTGGGTAGAAATACTTGGTATTCCAGCACTGCCATAGAGATGTTAAGGTTCTACAAATGTATTGCCAGTGTTTCAGATACATACCTGTTCATTTCCCGGGTCGCTTATTGTGATTTCTCAGCATTTTCACGATTTCACACAGGAATGAGAGCCCTGCCAAAACGAAAATGAAGTGTTTAACTACGTCCTTTTAAAAGGCCAACTCATTTAGCATGTATAGAAAGACAGCTGTATCCACCTCAGTCACTGCTTTGGAACATCGTTTCCAAGTGATGACGCAGTGCACACCGGACACGGAGGCGCATTTAAACATGTATTCCTACTCTCTCAGGCTCCTTCTTAAATTTCTCCCTATTCTTGCATAATGAATTTCAGTGTGGGATTCACTTTTGTCCAGTGACTCACGCCCTCTCATAGTAAATTGCACTATTTCTAGAGAGGTTTGCCAAATAAATCGCACGTTAAACGTAAAGTATTAGCCCCGGGAATACCAGTTGACTATTTTGATTTCTAAGAGCTGTGAATACTTTTATACTGATACATACGCTCAGTGAACATGAATTTATGTTTTACCTACTTCTTCCTAAAAGGGACCACATTTAGACGGAACTTTAAATGTAGCCAGTGTTCAACTCAGTTCTCTGCACTTTGAACACGATTTCCCACAGATAAAACAGTGTCCCTCAATATGAAGGTCTATGAACCTGTATCTGTACTCTTTCAGGCACCTTCCTCAATAACTCCCTAGTCTCTCGTGGTGAATTCTCAGTGTCTGCTTACTTTCTTCAGTGCCTCACGCTGGTTCCCTCTGCATTCCTAGCGTTTAATCGTCGTTTTCCCTATAAACCAGTGTACGAATGTAAAGTCTATTCTAACCGCTATGCTACCCTTTTCACCCGTTTGGGTAGAAATACTTGGTATTCCAGCACTGCCTTAGAGATGTTAAGGTTCTACAAATGTATTGCCAGTGTTTCAGATACATACCTGTTCATTTCCCGGGTCGCTTATTGTGATTTCTCAGCATTTTCACGATTTCACACAGGAATGAGAGCCCTGCCAAAACGAAAATGAAGTGTTTAACTACGTCCTTTTAAAAGGCCAACTCATTTAGCATGTATAGAAAGACAGCTGTATCCACCTCAGTCACTGCTTTGGAACATCGTTTCCAAGTGATGACGCAGTGCACACCGGACACGGAGGCGCATTTAAACATGTATTCCTACTCTCTCAGGCTCCTTCTTAAATTTCTCCCTGTTCTTGCATAATGAATTTCAGTGTGGGATTCACTTTTGTCCAGTGACTCACGCCCTCTCATAGTAAATTGCACTATTTCTAGAGAGGTTTGCCAAATAAATCGCACGTTAAACGTAAAGTATTAGCCCCGGGAATACCAGTTGACTATTTTGATTTCTAAGAGCTGTGAATACTTTTATACTGATACATACGCTCAGTGAACATGAATTTATGTTTTACCTACTTCTTCCTAAAAGGGACCACATTTAGACGGAACTTTAAATGTAGCCAGTGTTCAACTCAGTTCTCTGCACTTTGAACACGATTTCCCACAGATAAAACAGTGTCCCTCAATATGAAGGTCTATGAACCTGTATCTGTACTCTTTCAGGCACCTTCCTCAATAACTCCCTAGTCTCTCGTGTTGAATTCTCAGTGTCTGCTTACTTTCTACAGTGCCTCACGCTGGTTCCCTCTGCATTCCTAGCGTTTAATCGTCGTTTTTCCCTATAAACCAGTGTACGAATGTAAAGTCTGTTCTAACCGCTATGCTACCCTTTTCACCCGTTTGGGTAGAAATACTTGGTATTCCAGCACTGCCTTAGAGATGTTAAGGTTCTACAAATGTATTGCCAGTGTTTCAGATACATACCTGTTCATTTCCCGGGTCGCTTATTGTGATTTCTCAGCATTTTCACGATTTCACACAGGAATGAGAGCCCTGCCAAAACGAAAATGAAGTGTTTAACTACGTCCTTTTAAAAGGCCAACTCATTTAGCATGTATAGAAAGACAGCTGTATCCACCTCAGTCACTGCTTTGGAACATCGTTTCCAAGTGATGACGCAGTGCACACCGGACACGAAGGCGCATTTAAACATGTATTCCTACTCTCTCAGGCTCCTTCTTAAATTTCTCCCTGTTCTTGCATAATGAATTTCAGTGTGGGATTCACTTTTGTCCAGTGACTCACGCCCTCTCATAGTAAATTGCACTATTTCTAGAGAGGTTTGCCAAATAAATCGCACGTTAAACGTAAAGTATTAGCCCCGGGAATACCAGTTGACTATTTTGATTTCTAAGAGCTGTGAATACTTTTATACTGATACATACGCTCAGTGAACATGAATTTATGTTTTACCTACTTCTTCCTAAAAGGGACCACATTTAGACGGAACTTTAAATGTAGCCAGTGTTCAACTCAGTTCTCTGCACTTTGAACACGATTTCCCACAGATAAAACAGTGTCCCTCAATATGAAGGTCTATGAACCTGTATCTGTACTCTTTCAGGCACCTTCCTCAATAACTCCCTAGTCTCTCGTGGTGAATTCTCAGTGTCTGCTTACTTTCTTCAGTGCCTCACGCTGGTTCCCTCTGCATTCCTAGCGTTTACTCGTCGTTTTTCCCTATAAACCAGTGTACGAATGTAAAGTCTATTCTAACCGCTATGCTACCCTTTTCACCCGTTTGGGTAGAAATACTTGGTATTCCAGCACTGCCATAGAGATGTTAAGGTTCTACAAATGTATTGCCAGTGTTTCAGATACATACCTGTTCATTTCCCGGGTCGCTTATTGTGATTTCTCAGCATTTTCACGATTTCACACAGGAATGAGAGCCCTGCCAAAACGAAAATGAAGTGTTTAACTACGTCCTTTTAAAAGGCCAACTCATTTAGCATGTATAGAAAGACAGCTGTATCCACCTCAGTCACTGCTTTGGAACATCGTTTCCAAGTGATGACGCAGTGCACACCGGACACGGAGGCGCATTTAAACATGTATTCCTACTCTCTCAGGCTCCTTCTTAAATTTCTCCCTATTCTTGCATAATGAATTTCAGTGTGGGATTCACTTTTGTCCAGTGACTCACGCCCTCTCATAGTAAATTGCACTATTTCTAGAGAGGTTTGCCAAATAAATCGCACGTTAAACGTAAAGTATTAGCCCCGGGAATACCAGTTGACTATTTTGATTTCTAAGAGCTGTGAATACTTTTATACTGATACATACGCTCAGTGAACATGAATTTATGTTTTACCTACTTCTTCCTAAAAGGGACCACATTTAGACGGAACTTTAAATGTAGCCAGTGTTCAACTCAGTTCTCTGCACTTTGAACACGATTTCCCACAGATAAAACAGTGTCCCTCAATATGAAGGTCTATGAACCTGTATCTGTACTCTTTCAGGCACCTTCCTCAATAACTCCCTAGTCTCTCGTGGTGAATTCTCAGTGTCTGCTTACTTTCTTCAGTGCCTCACGCTAGTTCCCTCTGCATTCCTAGCGTTTAATCGTCGTTTTTCCCTATAAACCAGTGTACGAATGTAAAGTCTATTCTAACCGCTATGCTACCCTTTTCACCCGTTTGGGTAGAAATACTTGGTATTCCAGCACTGCCATAGAGATGTTAAGGTTCTACAAATGTATTGCCAGTGTTTCAAATACATACCTGTTCATTACCCGGGTCGCTTATTGTGATTTCTCAGCATTTTCACGATTTCACACAGGAATGAGAGCCCTGCCCAAACGAAAATGAAGTGTTTAACTACGTCCTTTTAAAAGGCCAACTCATTTAGCATGTATAGAAAGACAGCTGTATCCACCTCAGTCACTGCTTTGGAACATCGTTTCCAAGTGATGACGCAGTGCACACCGGACACCGAGGCGCATTTAAACATGTATTCCTACTCTCTCAGGCTCCTTCTTAAATTTCTCCCTGTTCTTGCATAATGAATTTCAGTGTGGGATTCACTTTTGTCCAGTGACTCACGCCCTCTCATAGTAAATTGCACTATTTCTAGAGAGGTTTGCCAAATAAATCGCACGTTAAACGTAAAGTATTAGCCCCGGGAATACCAGTTGACTATTTTGATTTCTAAGAGCTGTGAATACTTTTATACTGATACATACGCTCAGTGAACATGAATTTATGTTTTACCTACTTCTTCCTAAAAGGGACCACATTTAGACGGAACTTTAAATGTAGCCAGTGTTCAACTCAGTTCTCTGCACTTTGAACATGATTTCCCACAGATAAAACAGTGTCCCTCAATATGAAGGTCTATGAACCTGTATCTGTACTCTTTCAGGCACCTTCCTCAATAACTCCCTAGTCTCTCGTGGTGAATTCTCAGTGTCTGCTTACTTTCTTCAGTGCCTCACGCTGGTTCCCTCTGCATTCCTAGCGTTTACTCGTCGTTTTTCCCTATAAACCAGTGTACGAATGTAAAGTCTATTCTAACCGCTATGCTACCCTTTTCACCCGTTTGCGTAGAAATACTTGGTATTCCAGCACTGCCATAGAGATGTTAAGGTTCTACAAATGTATTGCCAGTGTTTCAGATACATACCTGTTCATTTCCCGGGTCGCTTATTGTGATTTCTCAGCATTTTCACGATTTCACACAGGAATGAGAGCCCTGCCAAAACGAAAATGAAGTGTTTAACTACGTCCTTTTAAAAGGCCAACTCATTTAGCATGTATAGAAAGACAGCTGTATCCACCTCAGTCACTGCTTTGGAACATCGTTTCCAAGTGATGACGCAGTGCACACCGGACACGAAGGCGCATTTAAACATGTATTCCTACTCTCTCAGGCTCCTTCTTAAATTTCTCCCTGTTCTTGCATAATGAATTTCAGTGTGGGATTCACTTTTGTCCAGTGACTCACGCCCTCTCATAGTAAATTGCACTATTTCTAGAGAGGTTTGCCAAATAAATCGCACGTTAAACGTAAAGTATTAGCCCCGGGAATACCAGTTGACTATTTTGATTTCTAAGAGCTGTGAATACTTTTATACTGATACATACGCTCAGTGAACATGAATTTATGTTTTACCTACTTCTTCCTAAAAGGGACCACATTTAGACGGAACTTTAAATGTAGCCAGTGTTCAACTCAGTTCTCTGCACTTTGAACACGATTTCCCACAGATAAAACAGTGTCCCTCAATATGAAGGTCTATGAACCTGTATCTGTACTCTTTCAGGCACCTTCCTCAATAACTCCCTAGTCTCTCGTGGTGAATTCTCAGTGTCTGCTTACTTTCTTCAGTGCCTCACGCTGGTTCCCTCTGCATTCCTAGCGTTTAATCGTCGTTTTTCCCTATAAACCAGTGTACGAATGTAAAGTCTGTTCTAACCGCTATGCTACCCTTTTCACCCGTTTGGGTAGAAATACTTGGTATTCCAGCACTGCCATAGAGATGTTAAGGTTCTACAAATGTATTGCCAGTGTTTCAGATACATACCTGTTCATTTCCCGGGTCGCTTATTGTGATTTCTCAGCATTTTCACGATTTCACACAGGAATGAGAGCCCTGCCAAAACGAAAATGAAGTGTTTAACTACGTCCTTTTAAAAGGCCAACTCATTTAGCATGTATAGAAAGACAGCTGTATCCACCTCAGTCACTGCTTTGGAACATCGTTTCCAAGTGATGACGCAGTGCACACCGGACACGAAGGCGCATTTAACCATGTATTCCTACTCTCTCAGGCTCCTTCTTAAATTTCTCCCTGTTCTTGCATAATGAATTTCAGTGTGGGATTCACTTTTGTCCAGTGACTCACGCCCTCTCATAGTAAATTGCACTATTTCTAGAGAGGTTTGCCAAATAAATCGCACGTTAAACGTAAAGTATTAGCCCCGGGAATACCAGTTGACTATTTTGATTTCTAAGAGCTGTGAATACTTTTATACTGATACATACGCTCAGTGAACATGAATTTATGTTTTACCTACTTCTTCCTAAAAGGGACCACATTTAGACGGAACTTTAAATGTAGCCAGTGTTCAACTCAGTTCTCTGCACTTTGAACACGATTTCCCACAGATAAAACAGTGTCCCTCAATATGAAGGTCTATGAACCTGTATCTGTACTCTTTCAGGCACCTTCCTCAATAACTCCCTAGTCTCTCGTGGTGAATTCTCAGTGTCTGCTTACTTTCTTCAGTGCCTCACGCTGGTTCCCTCTGCATTCCTAGCGTTTAATCGTCGTTTTTCCCTATAAACCAGTGTACGAATGTAAAGTCTATTCTAACCGCTATGCTACCCTTTTCACCCGTTTGGGTAGAAATACTTGGTATTCCAGCACTGCCTTAGAGATGTTAAGGTTCTACAAATGTATTGCCAGTGTTTCAGATACATACCTGTTCATTTCCCGGGTCGCTTATTGTGATTTCTCAGCATTTTCACGATTTCACACAGGAATGAGAGCCCTGCCAAAACGAAAATGAAGTGTTTAACTACGTCCTTTTAAAAGGCCAACTCATTTAGCATGTATAGAAAGACAGCTGTATCCACCTCAGTCACTGCTTTGGAACATCGTTTCCAAGTGATGACGCAGTGCACACCGGACACGGAGGCGCATTTAAACATGTATTCCTACTCTCTCAGGCTCCTTCTTAAATTTCTCCCTGTTCTTGCATAATGAATTTCAGTGTGGGATTCACTTTTGTCCAGTGACTCACGCCCTCTCATAGTAAATTGCACTATTTCTAGAGAGGTTTGCCAAATAAATCGCACGTTAAACGTAAAGTATTAGCCCCGGGAATACCAGTTGACTATTTTGATTTCTAAGAGCTGTGAATACTTTTATACTGATACATACGCTCAGTGAACATGAATTTATGTTTTACCTACTTCTTCCTAAAAGGGACCACATTTAGACGGAACTTTAAATGTAGCCAGTGTTCAACTCAGTTCTCTGCACTTTGAACACGATTTCCCACAGATAAAACAGTGTCCCTCAATATGAAGGTCTATGAACCTGTATCTGTACTCTTTCAGGCACCTTCCTCAATAACTCCCTAGTCTCTCGTGTTGAATTCTCAGTGTCTGCTTACTTTCTACAGTGCCTCACGCTGGTTCCCTCTGCATTCCTAGCGTTTAATCGTCGTTTTTCCCTATAAACCAGTGTACGAATGTAAAGTCTGTTCTAACCGCTATGCTACCCTTTTCACCCGTTTGGGTAGAAATACTTGGTATTCCAGCACTGCCATAGAGATGTTAAGGTTCCACAAATGTATTGCCAGTGTTTCAGATACATACCTGTTCATTTCCCGGGTCGCTTATTGTGATTTCTCAGCATTTTCACGATTTCACACAGGAATGAGAGCCCTGCCAAAACGAAAATGAAGTGTTTAACTACGTCCTTTTAAAAGGCCAACACATTTAGCATGTATAGAAAGACAGCTGTATCCACCTCAGTCACTCCTTTGGAACATCGTTTCCAAGTGATGACGCAGTGCACACCGGACACGAAGGCGCATTTAAACATGTATTCCTACTCTCTCAGGCTCCTTCTTAAATTTCTCCCTGTTCTTGCATAATGAATTTCAGTGTGGGATTCACTTTTGTCCAGTGACTCACGCCCTCTCATAGTAAATTGCACTATTTCTAGAGAGGTTTGCCAAATAAATCGCACGTTAAACGTAAAGTATTAGCCCCGGGAATACCAGTTGACTATTTTGATTTCTAAGAGCTGTGAATACTTTTATACTGATACATACGCTCAGTGAACATGAATTTATGTTTTACCTACTTCTTCCTAAAAGGGACCACATTTAGACGGAACTTTAAATGTAGCCAGTGTTCAACTCAGTTCTCTGCACTTTGAACACGATTTCCCACAGATAAAACAGTGTCCCTCAATATGAAGGTCTATGAACCTGTATCTGTACTCTTTCAGGCACCTTCCTCAATAACTCCCTAGTCTCTCGTGGTGAATTCTCAGTGTCTGCTTACTTTCTTCAGTGCCTCACGCTGGTTCCCTCTGCATTCCTAGCGTTTAATCGTCGTTTTTCCCTATAAACCAGTGTACGAATGTAAAGTCTGTTCTAACCGCTATGCTACCCTTTTCACCCGTTTGGGTAGAAATACTTGGTATTCCAGCACTGCCATAGAGATGTTAAGGTTCTACAAATGTATTGCCAGTGTTTCAGATACATACCTGTTCATTTCCCGGGTCGCTTATTGTGATTTCTCAGCATTTTCACGATTTCACACAGGAATGAGAGCCCTGCCAAAACGAAAATGAAGTGTTTAACTACGTCCTTTTAAAAGGCCAACTCATTTAGCATGTATAGAAAGACAGCTGTATCCACCTCAGTCACTGCTTTGGAACATCGTTTCCAAGTGATGACGCAGTGCACACCGGACACGAAGGCGCATTTAACCATGTATTCCTACTCTCTCAGGCTCCTTCTTAAATTTCTCCCTGTTCTTGCATAATGAATTTCAGTGTGGGATTCACTTTTGTCCAGTGACTCACGCCCTCTCATAGTAAATTGCACTATTTCTAGAGAGGTTTGCCAAATAAATCGCACGTTAAACGTAAAGTATTAGCCCCGGGAATACCAGTTGACTATTTTGATTTCTAAGAGCTGTGAATACTTTTATACTGATACATACGCTCAGTGAACATGAATTTATGTTTTACCTACTTCTTCCTAAAAGGGACCACATTTAGACGGAACTTTAAATGTAGCCAGTGTTCAACTCAGTTCTCTGCACTTTGAACACGATTTCCCACAGATAAAACAGTGTCCCTCAATATGAAGGTCTATGAACCTGTATCTGTACTCTTTCAGGCACCTTCCTCAATAACTCCCTAGTCTCTCGTGGTGAATTCTCAGTGTCTGCTTACTTTCTTCAGTGCCTCACGCTGGTTCCCTCTGCATTCCTAGCGTTTAATCGTCGTTTTTCCCTATAAACCAGTGTACGAATGTAAAGTCTATTCTAACCGCTATGCTACCCTTTTCACCCGTTTGGGTAGAAATACTTGGTATTCCAGCACTGCCTTAGAGATGTTAAGGTTCTACAAATGTATTGCCAGTGTTTCAGATACATACCTGTTCATTTCCCGGGTCGCTTATTGTGATTTCTCAGCATTTTCACGATTTCACACAGGAATGAGAGCCCTGCCAAAACGAAAATGAAGTGTTTAACTACGTCCTTTTAAAAGGCCAACTCATTTAGCATGTATAGAAAGACAGCTGTATCCACCTCAGTCACTGCTTTGGAACATCGTTTCCAAGTGATGACGCAGTGCACACCGGACACGGAGGCGCATTTAAACATGTATTCCTACTCTCTCAGGCTCCTTCTTAAATTTCTCCCTGTTCTTGCATAATGAATTTCAGTGTGGGATTCACTTTTGTCCAGTGACTCACGCCCTCTCATAGTAAATTGCACTATTTCTAGAGAGGTTTGCCAAATAAATCGCACGTTAAACGTAAAGTATTAGCCCCGGGAATACCAGTTGACTATTTTGATTTCTAAGAGCTGTGAATACTTTTATACTGATACATACGCTCAGTGAACATGAATTTATGTTTTACCTACTTCTTCCTAAAAGGGACCACATTTAGACGGAACTTTAAATGTAGCCAGTGTTCAACTCAGTTCTCTGCACTTTGAACACGATTTCCCACAGATAAAACAGTGTCCCTCAATATGAAGGTCTATGAACCTGTATCTGTACTCTTTCAGGCACCTTCCTCAAAAACTCCCTAGTCTCTCGTGTTGAATTCTCAGTGTCTGCTTACTTTCTACAGTGCCTCACGCTGGTTCCCTCTGCATTCCTAGCGTTTAATCGTCGTTTTTCCCTATAAACCAGTGTACGAATGTAAAGTCTGTTCTAACCGCTATGCTACCCTTTTCACCCGTTTGGGTAGAAATACTTGGTATTCCAGCACTGCCATAGAGATGTTAAGGTTCCACAAATGTATTGCCAGTGTTTCAGATACATACCTGTTCATTTCCCGGGTCGCTTATTGTGATTTCTCAGCATTTTCACGATTTCACACAGGAATGAGAGCCCTGCCAAAACGAAAATGAAGTGTTTAACTACGTCCTTTTAAAAGGCCAACACATTTAGCATGTATAGAAAGACAGCTGTATCCACCTCAGTCACTGCTTTGGAACATCGTTTCCAAGTGATGACGCAGTGCACACCGGACACGAAGGCGCATTTAAACATGTATTCCTACTCTCTCAGGCTCCTTCTTAAATTTCTCCCTGTTCTTGCATAATGAATTTCAGTGTGGGATTCACTTTTGTCCAGTGACTCACGCCCTCTCATAGTAAATTGCACTATTTCTAGAGAGGTTTGCCAAATAAATCGCACGTTAAACGTAAAGTATTAGCCCCGGGAATACCAGTTGACTATTTTGATTTCTAAGAGCTGTGAATACTTTTATACTGATACATACGCTCAGTGAACATGAATTTATGTTTTACCTACTTCTTCCTAAAAGGGACCACATTTAGACGGAACTTTAAATGTAGCCAGTGTTCAACTCAGTTCTCTGCACTTTGAACACGATTTCCCACAGATAAAACAGTGTCCCTCAATATGAAGGTCTATGAACCTGTATCTGTACTCTTTCAGGCACCTTCCTCAATAACTCCCTAGTCTCTCGTGGTGAATTCTCAGTGTCTGCTTACTTTCTTCAGTGCCTCACGCTGGTTCCCTCTGCATTTCTAGCGTTTAATCGTCGTTTTTCCCTATAAACCAGTGTACGAATGTAAAGTCTGTTCTAACCGCTATGCTACCCTTTTCACCCGTTTGGGTAGAAATACTTGGTATTCCAGCACTGCCTTAGAGATGTTAAGGTTCTACAAATGTATTGCCAGTGTTTCAGATACATACCTGTTCATTTCCCGGGTCGCTTATTGTGATTTCTCAGCATTTTCACGATTTCACACAGGCATGAGAGCCCTGCCAAAACGAAAATGAAGTGTTTAACTACGTCCTTTTAAAAGGCCAACTCATTTAGCATGTATAGAAAGACAGCTGTATCCACCTCAGTCACTGCTTTGGAACATCGTTTCCAAGTGATGACGCAGTGCACACCGGACACGAAGGCGCATTTAAACATGTATTCCTACTCTCTCAGGCTCCTTCTTAAATTTCTCCCTGTTCTTGCATAATGAATTTCAGTGTGGGATTCACTTTTGTCCAGTGACTCACGCCCTCTCATAGTAAATTGCACTATTTCTAGAGAGGTTTGCCAAATAAATCGCACGTTAAACGTAAAGTATTAGCCCCGGGAATACCAGTTGACTATTTTGATTTCTAAGAGCTGTGAATACTTTTATACTGATACATACGCTCAGTGAACATGAATTTATGTTTTACCTACTTCTTCCTAAAAGGGACCACATTTAGACGGAACTTTAAATGTAGCCAGTGTTCAACTCAGTTCTCTGCACTTTGAACACGATTTCCCACAGATAAAACAGTGTCCCTCAATATGAAGGTCTATGAACCTGTATCTGTACTCTTTCAGGCACCTTCCTCAATAACTCCCTAGTCTCTCGTGGTGAATTCTCAGTGTCTGCTTACTTTCTTCAGTGCCTCACGCTGGTTCCCTCTGCATTCCTAGCGTTTACTCGTCGTTTTTCCCTATAAACCAGTGTACGAATGTAAAGTCTATTCTAACCGCTATGCTACCCTTTTCACCCGTTTGGGTAGAAATACTTGGTATTCCAGCACTGCCATAGAGATGTTAAGGTTCTACAAATGTATTGCCAGTGTTTCAGATACATACCTGTTCATTTCCCGGGTCGCTTATTGTGATTTCTCAGCATTTTCACGATTTCACACAGGAATGAGAGCCCTGCCAAAACGAAAATGAAGTGTTTAACTACGTCCTTTTAAAAGGCCAACTCATTTAGCATGTATAGAAAGACAGCTGTATCCACCTCAGTCACTGCTTTGGAACATCGTTTCCAAGTGATGACGCAGTGCACACCGGACACGAAGGCGCATTTAAACATGTATTCCTACTCTCTCAGGCTCCTTCTTAAATTTCTCCCTGTTCTTGCATAATGAATTTCAGTGTGGGATTCACTTTTGTCCAGTGACTCACGCCCTCTCATAGTAAATTGCACTATTTCTAGAGAGGTTTGCCAAATAAATCGCACGTTAAACGTAAAGTATTAGCCCCGGGAATACCAGTTGACTATTTTGATTTCTAAGAGCTGTGAATACTTTTATACTGATACATACGCTCAGTGAACATGAATTTATGTTTTACCTACTTCTTCCTAAAAGGGACCACATTTAGACGGAACTTTAAATGTAGCCAGTGTTCAACTCAGTTCTCTGCACTTTGAACACGATTTCCCACAGATAAAACAGTGTCCCTCAATATGAAGGTCTATGAACCTGTATCTGTACTCTTTCAGGCACCTTCCTCAATAACTCCCTAGTCTCTCGTGGTGAATTCTCAGTGTCTGCTTACTTTCTTCAGTGCCTCACGCTAGTTCCCTCTGCATTCCTAGCGTTTAATCGTCGTTTTTCCCTATAAACCAGTGTACGAATGTAAAGTCTATTCTAACCGCTATGCTACCCTTTTCACCCGTTTGGGTAGAAATACTTGGTATTCCAGCACTGCCATAGAGATGTTAAGGTTCTACAAATGTATTGCCAGTGTTTCAAATACATACCTGTTCATTACCCGGGTCGCTTATTGTGATTTCTCAGCATTTTCACGATTTCACACAGGCATGAGAGCCCTGCCCAAACGAAAATGAAGTGTTTAACTACGTCCTTTTAAAAGGCCAACTCATTTAGCATGTATAGAAAGACAGCTGTATCCACCTCAGTCACTGCTTTGGAACATCGTTTCCAAGTGATGACGCAGTGCACACCGGACACCGAGGCGCATTTAAACATGTATTCCTACTCTCTCAGGCTCCTTCTTAAATTTCTCCCTGTTCTTGCATAATGAATTTCAGTGTGGGATTCACTTTTGTCCAGTGACTCACGCCCTCTCATAGTAAATTGCACTATTTCTAGAGAGGTTTGCCAAATAAATCGCACGTTAAACGTAAAGTATTAGCCCCGGGAATACCAGTTGACTATTTTGATTTCTAAGAGCTGTGAATACTTTTATACTGATACATACGCTCAGTGAACATGAATTTATGTTTTACCTACTTCTTCCTAAAAGGGACCACATTTAGACGGAACTTTAAATGTAGCCAGTGTTCAACTCAGTTCTCTGCACTTTGAACACGATTTCCCACAGATAAAACAGTGTCCCTCAATATGAAGGTCTATGAACCTGTATCTGTACTCTTTCAGGCACCTTCCTCAATAACTCCCTAGTCTCTCGTGGTGAATTCTCAGTGTCTGCTTACTTTCTTCAGTGCCTCACGCTGGTTCCCTCTGCATTTCTAGCGTTTAATCGTCGTTTTTCCCTATAAACCAGTGTACGAATGTAAAGTCTGTTCTAACCGCTATGCTACCCTTTTCACCCGTTTGGGTAGAAATACTTGGTATTCCAGCACTGCCTTAGAGATGTTAAGGTTCTACAAATGTATTGCCAGTGTTTCAGATACATACCTGTTCATTTCCCGGGTCGCTTATTGTGATTTCTCAGCATTTTCACGATTTCACACAGGCATGAGAGCCCTGCCAAAACGAAAATGAAGTGTTTAACTACGTCCTTTTAAAAGGCCAACTCATTTAGCATGTATAGAAAGACAGCTGTATCCACCTCAGTCACTGCTTTGGAACATCGTTTCCAAGTGATGACGCAGTGCACACCGGACACGAAGGCGCATTTAAACATGTATTCCTACTCTCTCAGGCTCCTTCTTAAATTTCTCCCTGTTCTTGCATAATGAATTTCAGTGTGGGATTCACTTTTGTCCAGTGACTCACGCCCTCTCATAGTAAATTGCACTATTTCTAGAGAGGTTTGCCAAATAAATCGCACGTTAAACGTAAAGTATTAGCCCCGGGAATACCAGTTGACTATTTTGATTTCTAAGAGCTGTGAATACTTTTATACTGATACATACGCTCAGTGAACATGAATTTATGTTTTACCTACTTCTTCCTAAAAGGGACCACATTTAGACGGAACTTTAAATGTAGCCAGTGTTCAACTCAGTTCTCTGCACTTTGAACACGATTTCCCACAGATAAAACAGTGTCCCTCAATATGAAGGTCTATGAACCTGTATCTGTACTCTTTCAGGCACCTTCCTCAATAACTCCCTAGTCTCTCGTGGTGAATTCTCAGTGTCTGCTTACTTTCTTCAGTGCCTCACGCTGGTTCCCTCTGCATTCCTAGCGTTTACTCGTCGTTTTTCCCTATAAACCAGTGTACGAATGTAAAGTCTATTCTAACCGCTATGCTACCCTTTTCACCCGTTTGGGTAGAAATACTTGGTATTCCAGCACTGCCATAGAGATGTTAAGGTTCTACAAATGTATTGCCAGTGTTTCAGATACATACCTGTTCATTTCCCGGGTCGCTTATTGTGATTTCTCAGCATTTTCACGATTTCACACAGGAATGAGAGCCCTGCCAAAACGAAAATGAAGTGTTTAACTACGTCCTTTTAAAAGGCCAACTCATTTAGCATGTATAGAAAGACAGCTGTATCCACCTCAGTCCCTGCTTTGGAACATCGTTTCCAAGTGATGACGCAGTGCACACCGGACACGAAGGCGCATTTAACCATGTATTCCTACTCTCTCAGGCTCCTTCTTAAATTTCTCCCTGTTCTTGCATAATGAATTTCAGTGTGGGATTCACTTTTGTCCAGTGACTCACGCCCTCTCATAGTAAATTGCACTATTTCTAGAGAGGTTTGCCAAATAAATCGCACGTTAAACGTAAAGTATTAGCCCCGGGAATACCAGTTGACTATTTTGATTTCTAAGAGCTGTGAATACTTTTATACTGATACATACGCTCAGTGAACATGAATTTATGTTTTACCTACTTCTTCCTAAAAGGGACCACATTTAGACGGAACTTTAAATGTAGCCAGTGTTCAACTCAGTTCTCTGCACTTTGAACACGATTTCCCACAGATAAAACAGTGTCCCTCAATATGAAGGTCTATGAACCTGTATCTGTACTCTTTCAGGCACCTTCCTCAATAACTCCCTAGTCTCTCGTGGTGAATTCTCAGTGTCTGCTTACTTTCTTCAGTGCCTCACGCTAGTTCCCTCTGCATTCCTAGCGTTTAATCGTCGTTTTTCCCTATAAACCAGTGTACGAATGTAAAGTCTATTCTAACCGCTATGCTACCCTTTTCACCCGTTTGGGTAGAAATACTTGGTATTCCAGCACTGCCATAGAGATGTTAAGGTTCTACAAATGTATTGCCAGTGTTTCAAATACATACCTGTTCATTACCCGGGTCGCTTATTGTGATTTCTCAGCATTTTCACGATTTCACACAGGCATGAGAGCCCTGCCCAAACGAAAATGAAGTGTTTAACTACGTCCTTTTAAAAGGCCAACTCATTTAGCATGTATAGAAAGACAGCTGTATCCACCTCAGTCACTGCTTTGGAACATCGTTTCCAAGTGATGACGCAGTGCACACCGGACACCGAGGCGCATTTAAACATGTATTCCTACTCTCTCAGGCTCCTTCTTAAATTTCTCCCTGTTCTTGCATAATGAATTTCAGTGTGGGATTCACTTTTGTCCAGTGACTCACGCCCTCTCATAGTAAATTGCACTATTTCTAGAGAGGTTTGCCAAATAAATCGCACGTTAAACGTAAAGTATTAGCCCCGGGAATACCAGTTGACTATTTTGATTTCTAAGAGCTGTGAATACTTTTATACTGATACATACGCTCAGTGAACATGAATTTATGTTTTACCTACTTCTTCCTAAAAGGGACCACATTTAGACGGAACTTTAAATGTAGCCAGTGTTCAACTCAGTTCTCTGCACTTTGAACACGATTTCCCACAGATAAAACAGTGTCCCTCAATATGAAGGTCTATGAACCTGTATCTGTACTCTTTCAGGCACCTTCCTCAATAACTCCCTAGTCTCTCGTGGTGAATTCTCAGTGTCTGCTTACTTTCTTCAGTGCCTCACGCTGGTTCCCTCTGCATTCCTAGCGTTTACTCGTCGTTTTTCCCTATAAACCAGTGTACGAATGTAAAGTCTATTCTAACCGCTATGCTACCCTTTTCACCCGTTTGGGTAGAAATACTTGGTATTCCAGCACTGCCATAGAGATGTTAAGGTTCTACAAATGTATTGCCAGTGTTTCAGATACATACCTGTTCATTTCCCGGGTCGCTTATTGTGATTTCTCAGCATTTTCACGATTTCACACAGGAATGAGAGCCCTGCCAAAACGAAAATGAAGTGTTTAACTACGTCCTTTTAAAAGGCCAACTCATTTAGCATGTATAGAAAGACAGCTGTATCCACCTCAGTCCCTGCTTTGGAACATCGTTTCCAAGTGATGACGCAGTGCACACCGGACACGAAGGCGCATTTAACCATGTATTCCTACTCTCTCAGGCTCCTTCTTAAATTTCTCCCTGTTCTTGCATAATGAATTTCAGTGTGGGATTCACTTTTGTCCAGTGACTCACGCCCTCTCATAGTAAATTGCACTATTTCTAGAGAGGTTTGCCAAATAAATCGCACGTTAAACGTAAAGTATTAGCCCCGGGAATACCAGTTGACTATTTTGATTTCTAAGAGCTGTGAATACTTTTATACTGATACATACGCTCAGTGAACATGAATTTATGTTTTACCTACTTCTTCCTAAAAGGGACCACATTTAGACGGAACTTTAAATGTAGCCAGTGTTCAACTCAGTTCTCTGCACTTTGAACACGATTTCCCACAGATAAAACAGTGTCCCTCAATATGAAGGTCTATGAACCTGTATCTGTACTCTTTCAGGCACCTTCCTCAATAACTCCCTAGTCTCTCGTGGTGAATTCTCAGTGTCTGCTTACTTTCTTCAGTGCCTCACGCTGGTTCCCTCTGCATTCCTAGCGTTTAATCGTCGTTTTTCCCTATAAACCAGTGTACGAATGTAAAGTCTATTCTAACCGCTATGCTACCCTTTTCACCCGTTTGGGTAGAAATACTTGGTATTCCAGCACTGCCATAGAGATGTTAAGGTTCTACAAATGTATTGCCAGTGTTTCAAATACATACCTGTTCATTACCCGGGTCGCTTATTGTGATTTCTCAGCATTTTCACGATTTCACACAGGAATGAGAGCCCTGCCCAAACGAAAATGAAGTGTTTAACTACGTCCTTTTAAAAGGCCAACTCATTTAGCATGTATAGAAAGACAGCTGTATCCACCTCAGTCACTGCTTTGGAACATCGTTTCCAAGTGATGACGCAGTGCACACCGGACACCGAGGCGCATTAAAACATGTATTCCTACTCTCTCAGGCTCCTTCTTAAATTTCTCCCTGTTCTTGCATAATGAATTTCAGTGTGGGATTCACTTTTGTCCAGTGACTCACGCCCTCTCATAGTAAATTGCACTATTTCTAGAGAGGTTTGCCAAATAAATCGCACGTTAAACGTAAAGTATTAGCCCCGGGAATACCAGTTGACTATTTTGATTTCTAAGAGCTGTGAATACTTTTATACTGATACATACGCTCAGTGAACATGAATTTATGTTTTACCTACTTCTTCCTAAAAGGGACCACATTTAGACGGAACTTTAAATGTAGCCAGTGTTCAACTCAGTTCTCTGCACTTTGAACACGATTTCCCACAGATAAAACAGTGTCCCTCAATATGAAGGTCTATGAACCTGTATCTGTACTCTTTCAGGCACCTTCCTCAATAACTCCCTAGTCTCTCGTGGTGAATTCTCAGTGTCTGCTTACTTTCTTCAGTGCCTCACGCTGGTTCCCTCTGCATTCCTAGCGTTTACTCGTCGTTTTTCCCTATAAACCAGTGTACGAATGTAAAGTCTATTCTAACCGCTATGCTACCCTTTTCACCCGTTTGGGTAGAAATACTTGGTATTCCAGCACTGCCATAGAGATGTTAAGGTTCTACAAATGTATTGCCAGTGTTTCAGATACATACCTGTTCATTTCCCGGGTCGCTTATTGTGATTTCTCAGCATTTTCACGATTTCACACAGGAATGAGAGCCCTGCCAAAACGAAAATGAAGTGTTTAACTACGTCCTTTTAAAAGGCCAACTCATTTAGCATGTATAGAAAGACAGCTGTATCCACCTCAGTCACTGCTTTGGAACATCGTTTCCAAGTGATGACGCAGTGCACACCGGACACGGAGGCGCATTTAAACATGTATTCCTACTCTCTCAGGCTCCTTCTTAAATTTCTCCCTGTTCTTGCATAATGAATTTCAGTGTGGGATTCACTTTTGTCCAGTGACTCACGCCCTCTCATAGTAAATTGCACTATTTCTAGAGAGGTTTGCCAAATAAATCGCACGTTAAACGTAAAGTATTAGCCCCGGGAATACCAGTTGACTATTTTGATTTCTAAGAGCTGTGAATACTTTTATACTGATACATACGCTCAGTGAACATGAATTTATGTTTTACCTACTTCTTCCTAAAAGGGACCACATTTAGACGGAACTTTAAATGTAGCCAGTGTTCAACTCAGTTCTCTGCACTTTGAACACGATTTCCCACAGATAAAACAGTGTCCCTCAATATGAAGGTCTATGAACCTGTATCTGTACTCTTTCAGGCACCTTCCTCAATAACTCCCTAGTCTCTCGTGGTGAATTCTCAGTGTCTGCTTACTTTCTTCAGTGCCTCACGCTGGTTCCCTCTGCATTCCTAGCGTTTAATCGTCGTTTTTCCCTATAAACCAGTGTACGAATGTAAAGTCTATTCTAACCGCTATGCTACCCTTTTCACCCGTTTGGGTAGAAATACTTGGTATTCCAGCACTGCCATAGAGATGTTAAGGTTCTACAAATGTATTGCCAGTGTTTCAGATACATACCTGTTCATTTCCCGGGTCGCTTATTGTGATTTCTCAGCATTTTCACGATTTCACACAGGAATGAGAGCCCTGCCCAAACGAAAATGAAGTGTTTAACTACGTCCTTTTAAAAGGCCAACTCATTTAGCATGTATAGAAAGACAGCTGTATCCACCTCAGTCACTGCTTTGGAACATCGTTTCCAAGTGATGACGCAGTGCACACCGGACACGGAGGCGCATTTAAACATGTATTCCTACTCTCTCAGGCTCCTTCTTAAATTTCTCCCTGTTCTTGCATAATGAATTTCAGTGTGGGATTCACTTTTGTCCAGTGACTCACGCCCTCTCATAGTAAATTGCACTATTTCTAGAGAGGTTTGCCAAATAAATCGCACGTTAAACGTAAAGTATTAGCCCCGGGAATACCAGTTGACTATTTTGATTTCTAAGAGCTGTGAATACTTTTATACTGATACATACGCTCAGTGAACATGAATTTATGTTTTACCTACTTCTTCCTAAAAGGGACCACATTTAGACGGAACTTTAAATGTAGCCAGTGTTCAACTCAGTTCTCTGCACTTTGAACACGATTTCCCACAGATAAAACAGTGTCCCTCAATATGAAGGTCTATGAACCTGTATCTGTACTCTTTCAGGCACCTTCCTCAATAACTCCCTAGTCTCTCGTGGTGAATTCTCAGTGTCTGCTTACTTTCTTCAGTGCCTCACGCTGGTTCCCTCTGCATTCCTAGCGTTTAATCGTCGTTTTTCCCTATAAACCAGTGTACGAATGTAAAGTCTATTCTAACCGCTATGCTACCCTTTTCACCCGTTTGGGTAGAAATACTTGGTATTCCAGCACTGCCTTAGAGATGTTAAGGTTCTACAAATGTATTGCCAGTGTTTCAGATACATACCTGTTCATTTCCCGGGTCGCTTATTGTGATTTCTCAGCATTTTCACGATTTCACACAGGAATGAGAGCCCTGCCCAAACGAAAATGAAGTGTTTAACTACGTCCTTTTAAAAGGCCAACTCATTTAGCATGTATAGAAAGACAGCTGTATCCACCTCAGTCACTGCTTTGGAACATCGTTTCCAAGTGATGACGCAGTGCACACCGGACACGGAGGCGCATTTAAACATGTATTCCTACTCTCTCAGGCTCCTTCTTAAATTTCTCCCTGTTCTTGCATAATGAATTTCAGTGTGGGATTCACTTTTGTCCAGTGACTCACGCCCTCTCATAGTAAATTGCACTATTTCTAGAGAGGTTTGCCAAATAAATCGCACGTTAAACGTAAAGTATTAGCCCCGGGAATACCAGTTGACTATTTTGATTTCTAAGAGCTGTGAATACTTTTATACTGATACATACGCTCAGTGAACATGAATTTATGTTTTACCTACTTCTTCCTAAAAGGGACCACATTTAGACGGAACTTTAAATGTAGCCAGTGTTCAACTCAGTTCTCTGCACTTTGAACACGATTTCCCACAGATAAAACAGTGTCCCTCAATATGAAGGTCTATGAACCTGTATCTGTACTCTTTCAGGCACCTTCCTCAATAACTCCCTAGTCTCTCGTGGTGAATTCTCAGTGTCTGCTTACTTTCTTCAGTGCCTCACGCTGGTTCCCTCTGCATTCCTAGCGTTTAATCGTCGTTTTTCCCTATAAACCAGTGTACGAATGTAAAGTCTATTCTAACCGCTATGCTACCCTTTTCACCCGTTTGGGTAGAAATACTTGGTATTCCAGCACTGCCATAGAGATGTTAAGGTTCTACAAATGTATTGCCAGTGTTTCAGATACATACCTGTTCATTTCCCGGGTCGCTTATTGTGATTTCTCAGCATTTTCACGATTTCACACAGGAATGAGAGCCCTGCCCAAACGAAAATGAAGTGTTTAACTACGTCCTTTTAAAAGGCCAACTCATTTAGCATGTATAGAAAGACAGCTGTATCCACCTCAGTCACTGCTTTGGAAAACCGTTTCCAAGTGATGACGCAGTGCACACCGGACACGGAGGCGCATTTAAACATGTATTCCTACTCTCTCAGGCTCCTTCTTAAATTTCTCCCTGTTCTTGCATAATGAATTTCAGTGTGGGATTCACTTTTGTCCAGTGACTCACGCCCTCTCATAGTAAATTGCACTATTTCTAGAGAGGTTTGCCAAATAAATCGCACGTTAAACGTAAAGTATTAGCCCCGGGAATACCAGTTGACTATTTTGATTTCTAAGAGCTGTGAATACTTTTATACTGATACATACGCTCAGTGAACATGAATTTATGTTTTACCTACTTCTTCCTAAAAGGGACCACATTTAGACGGAACTTTAAATGTAGCCAGTGTTCAACTCAGTTCTCTGCACTTTGAACACGATTTCCCACAGATAAAACAGTGTCCCTCAATATGAAGGTCTATGAACCTGTATCTGTACTCTTTCAGGCACCTTCCTCAATAACTCCCTAGTCTCTCGTGGTGAATTCTCAGTGTCTGCTTACTTTCTTCAGTGCCTCACGCTGGTTCCCTCTGCATTCCTAGCGTTTAATCGTCGTTTTTCCCTATAAACCAGTGTACGAATGTAAAGTCTATTCTAACCGCTATGCTACCCTTTTCACCCGTTTGGGTAGAAATACTTGGTATTCCAGCACTGCCTTAGAGATGTTAAGGTTCTACAAATGTATTGCCAGTGTTTCAGATACATACCTGTTCATTTCCCGGGTCGCTTATTGTGATTTCTCAGCATTTTCACGATTTCACACAGGAATGAGAGCCCTGCCCAAACGAAAATGAAGTGTTTAACTACGTCCTTTTAAAAGGCCAACTCATTTAGCATGTATAGAAAGACAGCTGTATCCACCTCAGTCACTGCTTTGGAACATCGTTTCCAAGTGATGACGCAGTGCACACCGGACACGGAGGCGCATTTAAACATGTATTCCTACTCTCTCAGGCTCCTTCTTAAATTTCTCCCTGTTCTTGCATAATGAATTTCAGTGTGGGATTCACTTTTGTCCAGTGACTCACGCCCTCTCATAGTAAATTGCACTATTTCTAGAGAGGTTTGCCAAATAAATCGCACGTTAAACGTAAAGTATTAGCCCCGGGAATACCAGTTGACTATTTTGATTTCTAAGAGCTGTGAATACTTTTATACTGATACATACGCTCAGTGAACATGAATTTATGTTTTACCTACTTCTTCCTAAAAGGGACCACATTTAGACGGAACTTTAAATGTAGCCAGTGTTCAACTCAGTTCTCTGCACTTTGAACACGATTTCCCACAGATAAAACAGTGTCCCTCAATATGAAGGTCTATGAACCTGTATCTGTACTCTTTCAGGCACCTTCCTCAATAACTCCCTAGTCTCTCGTGGTGAATTCTCAGTGTCTGCTTACTTTCTTCAGTGCCTCACGCTGGTTCCCTCTGCATTCCTAGCGTTTAATCGTCGTTTTTCCCTATAAACCAGTGTACGAATGTAAAGTCTATTCTAACCGCTATGCTACCCTTTTCACCCGTTTGGGTAGAAATACTTGGTATTCCAGCACTGCCATAGAGATGTTAAGGTTCTACAAATGTATTGCCAGTGTTTCAGATACATACCTGTTCATTTCCCGGGTCGCTTATTGTGATTTCTCAGCATTTTCACGATTTCACACAGGAATGAGAGCCCTGCCCAAACGAAAATGAAGTGTTTAACTACGTCCTTTTAAAAGGCCAACTCATTTAGCATGTATAGAAAGACAGCTGTATCCACCTCAGTCACTGCTTTGGAAAACCGTTTCCAAGTGATGACGCAGTGCACACCGGACACGGAGGCGCATTTAAACATGTATTCCTACTCTCTCAGGCTCCTTCTTAAATTTCTCCCTGTTCTTGCATAATGAATTTCAGTGTGGGATTCACTTTTGTCCAGTGACTCACGCCCTCTCATAGTAAATTGCACTATTTCTAGAGAGGTTTGCCAAATAAATCGCACGTTAAACGTAAAGTATTAGCCCCGGGAATACCAGTTGACTATTTTGATTTCTAAGAGCTGTGAATACTTTTATACTGATACATACGCTCAGTGAACATGAATTTATGTTTTACCTACTTCTTCCTAAAAGGGACCACATTTAGACGGAACTTTAAATGTAGCCAGTGTTCAACTCAGTTCTCTGCACTTTGAACACGATTTCCCACAGATAAAACAGTGTCCCTCAATATGAAGGTCTATGAACCTGTATCTGTACTCTTTCAGGCACCTTCCTCAATAACTCCCTAGTCTCTCGTGGTGAATTCTCAGTGTCTGCTTACTTTCTTCAGTGCCTCACGCTGGTTCCCTCTGCATTCCTAGTGTTTAATCGTCGTTTTTCCCTATAAACCAGTGTACGAATGTAAAGTCTATTCTAACCGCTATGCTACCCTTTTCACCCGTTTGGGTAGAAATACTTGGTATTCCAGCACTGCCATAGAGATGTTAAGGTTCTACAAATGTATTGCCAGTGTTTCAGATACATACCTGTTCATTTCCCGGGTCGCTTATTGTGATTTCTCAGCATTTTCACGATTTCACACAGGAATGAGAGCCCTGCCCAAACGAAAATGAAGTGTTTAACTACGTCCTTTTAAAAGGCCAACTCATTTAGCATGTATAGAAAGACAGCTGTATCCACCTCAGTCACTGCTTTGGAACATCGTTTCCAAGTGATGACGCAGTGCACACCGGACACGGAGGCGCATTTAAACATGTATTCCTACTCTCTCAGGCTCCTTCTTAAATTTCTCCCTGTTCTTGCATAATGAATTTCAGTGTGGGATTCACTTTTGTCCAGTGACTCACGCCCTCTCATAGTAAATTGCACTATTTCTAGAGAGGTTTGCCAAATAAATCGCACGTTAAACGTAAAGTATTAGCCCCGGGAATACCAGTTGACTATTTTGATTTCTAAGAGCTGTGAATACTTTTATACTGATACATACGCTCAGTGAACATGAATTTATGTTTTACCTACTTCTTCCTAAAAGGGACCACATTTAGACGGAACTTTAAATGTAGCCAGTGTTCAACTCAGTTCTCTGCACTTTGAACACGATTTCCCACAGATAAAACAGTGTCCCTCAATATGAAGGTCTATGAACCTGTATCTGTACTCTTTCAGGCACCTTCCTCAATAACTCCCTAGTCTCTCGTGGTGAATTCTCAGTGTCTGCTTACTTTCTTCAGTGCCTCACGCTGGTTCCCTCTGCATTCCTAGCGTTTACTCGTCGTTTTTCCCTATAAACCAGTGTACGAATGTAAAGTCTATTCTAACCGCTATGCTACCCTTTTCACCCGTTTGGGTAGAAATACTTGGTATTCCAGCACTGCCATAGAGATGTTAAGGTTCTACAAATGTATTGCCAGTGTTTCAGATACATACCTGTTCATTTCCCGGGTCGCTTATTGTGATTTCTCAGCATTTTCACGATTTCACACAGGAATGAGAGCCCTGCCAAAACGAAAATGAAGTGTTTAACTACGTCCTTTTAAAAGGCCAACTCATTTAGCATGTATAGAAAGACAGCTGTATCCACCTCAGTCCCTGCTTTGGAACATCGTTTCCAAGTGATGACGCAGTGCACACCGGACACGAAGGCGCATTTAAACATGTATTCCTACTCTCTCAGGCTCCTTCTTAAATTTCTCCCTGTTCTTGCATAATGAATTTCAGTGTGGGATTCACTTTTGTCCAGTGACTCACGCCCTCTCATAGTAAATTGCACTATTTCTAGAGAGGTTTGCCAAATAAATCGCACGTTAAACGTAAAGTATTAGCCCCGGGAATACCAGTTGACTATTTTGATTTCTAAGAGCTGTGAATACTTTTATACTGATACATACGCTCAGTGAACATGAATTTATGTTTTACCTACTTCTTCCTAAAAGGGACCACATTTAGACGGAACTTTAAATGTAGCCAGTGTTCAACTCAGTTCTCTGCACTTTGAACACGATTTCCCACAGATAAAACAGTGTCCCTCAATATGAAGGTCTATGAACCTGTATCTGTACTCTTTCAGGCACCTTCCTCAATAACTCCCTAGTCTCTCGTGGTGAATTCTCAGTGTCTGCTTACTTTCTTCAGTGCCTCACGCTGGTTCCCTCTGCATTCCTAGCGTTTAATCGTCGTTTTTCCCTAAAAACCAGTGTACGAATGTAAAGTCTATTCTAACCGCTATGCTACCCTTTTCACCCGTTTGGGTAGAAATACTTGGTATTCCAGCACTGCCATAGAGATGTTAAGGTTCTACAAATGTATTGCCAGTGTTTCAGATACATACCTGTTCATTTCCCGGGTCGCTTATTGTGATTTCTCAGCATTTTCACGATTTCACACAGGAATGAGAGCCCTGCCAAAACGAAAATGAAGTGTTTAACTACGTCCTTTTAAAAGGCCAACTCATTTAGCATGTATAGAAAGACAGCTGTATCCACCTCAGTCCCTGCTTTGGAACATCGTTTCCAAGTGATGACGCAGTGCACACCGGACACGAAGGCGCATTTAAACATGTATTCCTACTCTCTCAGGCTCCTTCTTAAATTTCTCCCTGTTCTTGCATAATGAATTTCAGTGTGGGATTCACTTTTGTCCAGTGACTCACGCCCTCTCATAGTAAATTGCACTATTTCTAGAGAGGTTTGCCAAATAAATCGCACGTTAAACGTAAAGTATTAGCCCCGGGAATACCAGTTGACTATTTTGATTTCTAAGAGCTGTGAATACTTTTATACTGATACATACGCTCAGTGAACATGAATTTATGTTTTACCTACTTCTTCCTAAAAGGGACCACATTTAGACGGAACTTTAAATGTAGCCAGTGTTCAACTCAGTTCTCTGCACTTTGAACACGATTTCCCACAGATAAAACAGTGTCCCTCAATATGAAGGTCTATGAACCTGTATCTGTACTCTTTCAGGCACCTTCCTCAATAACTCCCTAGTCTCTCGTGGTGAATTCTCAGTGTCTGCTTACTTTCTTCAGTGCCTCACGCTGGTTCCCTCTGCATTCCTAGCGTTTACTCGTCGTTTTTCCCTATAAACCAGTGTACGAATGTAAAGTCTATTCTAACCGCTATGCTACCCTTTTCACCCGTTTGGGTAGAAATACTTGGTATTCCAGCACTGCCATAGAGATGTTAAGGTTCTACAAATGTATTGCCAGTGTTTCAGATACATACCTGTTCATTTCCCGGGTCGCTTATTGTGATTTCTCAGCATTTTCACGATTTCACACAGGAATGAGAGCCCTGCCAAAACGAAAATGAAGTGTTTAACTACGTCCTTTTAAAAGGCCAACTCATTTAGCATGTATAGAAAGACAGCTGTATCCACCTCAGTCACTGCTTTGGAACATCGTTTCCAAGTGATGACGCAGTGCACACCGGACACGGAGGCGCATTTAAACATGTATTCCTACTCTCTCAGGCTCCTTCTTAAATTTCTCCCTGTTCTTGCATAATGAATTTCAGTGTGGGATTCACTTTTGTCCAGTGACTCACGCCCTCTCATAGTAAATTGCACTATTTCTAGAGAGGTTTGCCAAATAAATCGCACGTTAAACGTAAAGTATTAGCCCCGGGAATACCAGTTGACTATTTTGATTTCTAAGAGCTGTGAATACTTTTATACTGATACATACGCTCAGTGAACATGAATTTCTGTTTTACCTACTTCTTCCTAAAAGGGACCACATTTAGACGGAACTTTAAATGTAGCCAGTGTTCAACTCAGTTCTCTGCACTTTGAACACGATTTCCCACAGATAAAACAGTGTCCCTCAATATGAAGGTCTATGAACCTGTATCTGTACTCTTTCAGGCACCTTCCTCAATAACTCCCTAGTCTCTCGTGGTGAATTCTCAGTGTCTGCTTACTTTCTTCAGTGCCTCACGCTGGTTCCCTCTGCATTCCTAGCGTTTAATCGTCGTTTTTCCCTATAAACCAGTGTACGAATGTAAAGTCTATTCTAACCGCTATGCTACCCTTTTCACCCGTTTGGGTAGAAATACTTGGTATTCCAGCACTGCCATAGAGATGTTAAGGTTCTACAAATGTATTGCCAGTGTTTCAGATACATACCTGTTCATTTCCCGGGTCGCTTATTGTGATTTCTCAGCATTTTCACGATTTCACACAGGAATGAGAGCCCTGCCAAAACGAAAATGAAGTGTTTAACTACGTCCTTTTAAAAGGCCAACTCATTTAGCATGTATAGAAAGACAGCTGTATCCACCTCAGTCACTGCTTTGGAACATCGTTTCCAAGTGATGACGCAGTGCACACCGGACACGAAGGCGCATTTAAACATGTATTCCTACTCTCTCAGGCTCCTTCTTAAATTTCTCCCTGTTCTTGCATAATGAATTTCAGTGTGGGATTCACTTTTGTCCAGTGACTCACGCCCTCTCATAGTAAATTGCACTATTTCTAGAGAGGTTTGCCAAATAAATCGCACGTTAAACGTAAAGTATTAGCCCCGGGAATACCAGTTGACTATTTTGATTTCTAAGAGCTGTGAATACTTTTATACTGATACATACGCTCAGTGAACATGAATTTATGTTTTACCTACTTCTTCCTAAAAGGGACCACATTTAGACGGAACTTTAAATGTAGCCAGTGTTCAACTCAGTTCTCTGCACTTTGAACACGATTTCCCACAGATAAAACAGTGTCCCTCAATATGAAGGTCTATGAACCTGTATCTGTACTCTTTCAGGCACCTTCCTCAATAACTCCCTAGTCTCTCGTGGTGAATTCTCAGTGTCTGCTTACTTTCTTCAGTGCCTCACGCTGGTTCCCTCTGCATTCCTAGCGTTTAATCGTCGTTTTTCCCTATAAACCAGTGTACGAATGTAAAGTCTATTCTAACCGCTATGCTACCCTTTTCACCCGTTTGGGTAGAAATACTTGGTATTCCAGCACTGCCTTAGAGATGTTAAGGTTCTACAAATGTATTGCCAGTGTTTCAGATACATACCTGTTCATTTCCCGGGTCGCTTATTGTGATTTCTCAGCATTTTCACGATTTCACACAGGAATGAGAGCCCTGCCAAAACGAAAATGAAGTGTTTAACTACGTCCTTTTAAAAGGCCAACTCATTTAGCATGTATAGAAAGACAGCTGTATCCACCTCAGTCACTGCTTTGGAACATCGTTTCCAAGTGATGACGCAGTGCACACCGGACACGAAGGCGCATTTAAACATGTATTCCTACTCTCTCAGGCTCCTTCTTAAATTTCTCCCTGTTCTTGCATAATGAATTTCAGTGTGGGATTCACTTTTGTCCAGTGACTCACGCCCTCTCATAGTAAATTGCACTATTTCTAGAGAGGTTTGCCAAATAAATCGCACGTTAAACGTAAAGTATTAGCCCCGGGAATACCAGTTGACTATTTTGATTTCTAAGAGCTGTGAATACTTTTATACTGATACATACGCTCAGTGAACATGAATTTATGTTTTACCTACTTCTTCCTAAAAGGGACCACATTTAGACGGAACTTTAAATGTAGCCAGTGTTCAACTCAGTTCTCTGCACTTTGAACACGATTTCCCACAGATAAAACAGTGTCCCTCAATATGAAGGTCTATGAACCTGTATCTGTACTCTTTCAGGCACCTTCCTCAATAACTCCCTAGTCTCTCGTGGTGAATTCTCAGTGTCTGCTTACTTTCTTCAGTGCCTCACGCTGGTTCCCTCTGCATTCCTAGCGTTTAATCGTCGTTTTTCCCTATAAACCAGTGTACGAATGTAAAGTCTATTCTAACCGCTATGCTACCCTTTTCACCCGTTTGGGTAGAAATACTTGGTATTCCAGCACTGCCATAGAGATGTTAAGGTTCTACAAATGTATTGCCAGTGTTTCAGATACATACCTGTTCATTTCCCGGGTCGCTTATTGTGATTTCTCAGCATTTTCACGATTTCACACAGGAATGAGAGCCCTGCCAAAACGAAAATGAAGTGTTTAACTACGTCCTTTTAAAAGGCCAACTCATTTAGCATGTATAGAAAGACAGCTGTATCCACCTCAGTCCCTGCTTTGGAACATCGTTTCCAAGTGATGACGCAGTGCACACCGGACACGAAGGCGCATTTAAACATGTATTCCTACTCTCTCAGGCTCCTTCTTAAATTTCTCCCTGTTCTTGCATAATGAATTTCAGTGTGGGATTCACTTTTGTCCAGTGACTCACGCCCTCTCATAGTAAATTGCACTATTTCTAGAGAGGTTTGCCAAATAAATCGCACGTTAAACGTAAAGTATTAGCCCCGGGAATACCAGTTGACTATTTTGATTTCTAAGAGCTGTGAATACTTTTATACTGATACATACGCTCAGTGAACATGAATTTATGTTTTACCTACTTCTTCCTAAAAGGGACCACATTTAGACGGAACTTTAAATGTAGCCAGTGTTCAACTCAGTTCTCTGCACTTTGAACACGATTTCCCACAGATAAAACAGTGTCCCTCAATATGAAGGTCTATAACCTGTATCTGTACTCTTTCAGGCACCTTCCTCAATAACTCCCTAGTCTCTCGTGGTGAATTCTCAGTGTCTGCTTACTTTCTTCAGTGCCTCACGCTGGTTCCCTCTGCATTCCTAGCGTTTACTCGTCGTTTTTCCCTATAAACCAGTGTACGAATGTAAAGTCTGTTCTAACCGCTATGCTACCCTTTTCACCCGTTTGGGTAGAAATACTTGGTATTCCAGCACTGCCATAGAGATGTTAAGGTTCTACAAATGTATTGCCAGTGTTTCAGATACATACCTGTTCATTTCCCGGGTCGCTTATTGTGATTTCTCAGCATTTTCACGATTTCACACAGGAATGAGAGCCCTGCCAAAACGAAAATGAAGTGTTTAACTACGTCCTTTTAAAAGGCCAACTCATTTAGCATGTATAGAAAGACAGCTGTATCCACCTCAGTCACTGCTTTGGAACATCGTTTCCAAGTGATGACGCAGTGCACACCGGACACGAAGGCGCATTTAAACATGTATTCCTACTCTCTCAGGCTCCTTCTTAAATTTCTCCCTGTTCTTGCATAATGAATTTCAGTGTGGGATTCACTTTTGTCCAGTGACTCACGCCCTCTCATAGTAAATTGCACTATTTCTAGAGAGGTTTGCCAAATAAATCGCACGTTAAACGTAAAGTATTAGCCCCGGGAATACCAGTTGACTATTTTGATTTCTAAGAGCTGTGAATACTTTTATACTGATACATACGCTCAGTGAACATGAATTTATGTTTTACCTACTTCTTCCTAATAGGGACCACATTTAGACGGAACTTTAAATGTAGCCAGTGTTCAACTCAGTTCTCTGCACTTTGAACACGATTTCCCACAGATAAAACAGTGTCCCTCAATATGAAGGTCTATGAACCTGTATCTGTACTCTTTCAGGCACCTTCCTCAATAACTCCCTAGTCTCTCGTGGTGAATTCTCAGTGTCTGCTTACTTTCTTCAGTGCCTCACGCTGGTTCCCTCTGCATTCCTAGTGTTTAATCGTCGTTTTTCCCTATAAACCAGTGTACGAATGTAAAGTCTATTCTAACCGCTATGCTACCCTTTTCACCCGTTTGGGTAGAAATACTTGGTATTCCAGCACTGCCATAGAGATGTTAAGGTTCTACAAATGTATTGCCAGTGTTTCAGATACATACCTGTTCATTTCCCGGGTCGCTTATTGTGATTTCTCAGCATTTTCACGATTTCACACAGGAATGAGAGCCCTGCCAAAACGAAAATGAAGTGTTTAACTACGTCCTTTTAAAAGGCCAACTCATTTAGCATGTATAGAAAGACAGCTGTATCCACCTCAGTCACTGCTTTGGAACATCGTTTCCAAGTGATGACGCAGTGCACACCGGACACGAAGGCGCATTTAAACATGTATTCCTACTCTCTCAGGCTCCTTCTTAAATTTCTCCCTGTTCTTGCATAATGAATTTCAGTGTGGGATTCACTTTTGTCCAGTGACTCACGCCCTCTCATAGTAAATTGCACTATTTCTAGAGAGGTTTGCCAAATAAATCGCACGTTAAACGTAAAGTATTAGCCCCGGGAATACCAGTTGACTATTTTGATTTCTAAGAGCTGTGAATACTTTTATACTGATACATACGCTCAGTGAACATGAATTTATGTTTTACCTACTTCTTCCTAAAAGGGACCACATTTAGACGGAACTTTAAATGTAGCCAGTGTTCAACTCAGTTCTCTGCACTTTGAACACGATTTCCCACAGATAAAACAGTGTCCCTCAATATGAAGGTCTATGAACCTGTATCTGTACTCTTTCAGGCACCTTCCTCAATAACTCCCTAGTCTCTCGTGGTGAATTCTCAGTGTCTGCTTACTTTCTTCAGTGCCTCACGCTGGTTCCCTCTGCATTCCTAGCGTTTAATCGTCGTTTTTCCCTATAAACCAGTGTACGAATGTAAAGTCTATTCTAACCGCTATGCTACCCTTTTCACCCGTTTGGGTAGAAATACTTGGTATTCCAGCACTGCCTTAGAGATGTTAAGGTTCTACAAATGTATTGCCAGTGTTTCAGATACATACCTGTTCATTTCCCGGGTCGCTTATTGTGATTTCTCAGCATTTTCACGATTTCACACAGGAATGAGAGCCCTGCCAAAACGAAAATGAAGTGTTTAACTACGTCCTTTTAAAAGGCCAACTCATTTAGCATGTATAGAAAGACAGCTGTATCCACCTCAGTCACTGCTTTGGAACATCGTTTCCAAGTGATGACGCAGTGCACACCGGACACGAAGGCGCATTTAAACATGTATTCCTACTCTCTCAGGCTCCTTCTTAAATTTCTCCCTGTTCTTGCATAATGAATTTCAGTGTGGGATTCACTTTTGTCCAGTGACTCACGCCCTCTCATAGTAAATTGCACTATTTCTAGAGAGGTTTGCCAAATAAATCGCACGTTAAACGTAAAGTATTAGCCCCGGGAATACCAGTTGACTATTTTGATTTCTAAGAGCTGTGAATACTTTTATACTGATACATACGCTCAGTGAACATGAATTTATGTTTTACCTACTTCTTCCTAAAAGGGACCACATTTAGACGGAACTTTAAATGTAGCCAGTGTTCAACTCAGTTCTCTGCACTTTGAACACGATTTCCCACAGATAAAACAGTGTCCCTCAATATGAAGGTCTATGAACCTGTATCTGTACTCTTTCAGGCACCTTCCTCAATAACTCCCTAGTCTCTCGTGGTGAATTCTCAGTGTCTGCTTACTTTCTTCAGTGCCTCACGCTGGTTCCCTCTGCATTCCTAGTGTTTAATCGTCGTTTTTCCCTATAAACCAGTGTACGAATGTAAAGTCTATTCTAACCGCTATGCTACCCTTTTCACCCGTTTGGGTAGAAATACTTGGTATTCCAGCACTGCCATAGAGATGTTAAGGTTCTACAAATGTATTGCCAGTGTTTCAGATACATACCTGTTCATTTCCCGGGTCGCTTATTGTGATTTCTCAGCATTTTCACGATTTCACACAGGAATGAGAGCCCTGCCAAAACGAAAATGAAGTGTTTAACTACGTCCTTTTAAAAGGCCAACTCATTTAGCATGTATAGAAAGACAGCTGTATCCACCTCAGTCACTGCTTTGGAACATCGTTTCCAAGTGATGACGCAGTGCACACCGGACACGAAGGCGCATTTAAACATGTATTCCTACTCTCTCAGGCTCCTTCTTAAATTTCTCCCTGTTCTTGCATAATGAATTTCAGTGTGGGATTCACTTTTGTCCAGTGACTCACGCCCTCTCATAGTAAATTGCACTATTTCTAGAGAGGTTTGCCAAATAAATCGCACGTTAAACGTAAAGTATTAGCCCCGGGAATACCAGTTGACTATTTTGATTTCTAAGAGCTGTGAATACTTTTATACTGATACATACGCTCAGTGAACATGAATTTATGTTTTACCTACTTCTTCCTAAAAAGGACCACATTTAGACGGAACTTTAAATGTAGCCAGTGTTCAACTCAGTTCTCTGCACTTTGAACACGATTTCCCACAGATAAAACAGTGTCCCTCAATATGAAGGTCTATGAACCTGTATCTGTACTCTTTCAGGCACCTTCCTCAATAACTCCCTAGTCTCTCGTGGTGAATTCTCAGTGTCTGCTTACTTTCTTCAGTGCCTCACGCTGGTTCCCTCTGCATTTCTAGCGTTTAATCGTCGTTTTTCCCTATAAACCAGTGTACGAATGTAAAGTCTGTTCTAACCGCTATGCTACCCTTTTCACCCGTTTGGGTAGAAATACTTGGTATCCAGCACTGCCTTAGAGATGTTAAGGTTCTACAAATGTATTGCCAGTGTTTCAGATACATACCTGTTCATTTCCCGGGTCGCTTATTGTGATTTCTCAGCATTTTCACGATTTCACACAGGAATGAGAGCCCTGCCAAAACGAAAATGAAGTGTTTAACTACGTCCTTTTAAAAGGCCAACTCATTTAGCATGTATAGAAAGACAGCTGTATCCACCTCAGTCACTGCTTTGGAACATCGTTTCCAAGTGATGACGCAGTGCACACCGGACACGGAGGCGCATTTAAACATGTATTCCTACTCTCTCAGGCTCCTTCTTAAATTTCTCCCTGTTCTTGCATAATGAATTTCAGTGTGGGATTCACTTTTGTCCAGTGACTCACGCCCTCTCATAGTAAATTGCACTATTTCTAGAGAGTTTTGCCAAATAAATCGCACGTTAAACGTAAAGTATTAGCCCCGGGAATACCAGTTGACTATTTTGATTTCTAAGAGCTGTGAATACTTTTATACTGATACATACGCTCAGTGAACATGAATTTATGTTTTACCTACTTCTTCCTAAAAGGGACCACATTTAGACGGAACTTTAAATGTAGCCAGTGTTCAACTCAGTTCTCTGCACTTTGAACACGATTTCCCACAGATAAAACAGTGTCCCTCAATATGAAGGTCTATGAACCTGTATCTGTACTCTTTCAGGCACCTTCCTCAATAACTCCCTAGTCTCTCGTGGTGAATTCTCAGTGTCTGCTTACTTTCTTCAGTGCCTCACGCTGGTTCCCTCTGCATTCCTAGCGTTTAATCGTCGTTTTTCCCTATAAACCAGTGTACGAATGTAAAGTCTATTCTAACCGCTATGCTACCCTTTTCACCCGTTTGGGTAGAAATACTTGGTATTCCAGCACTGCCATAGATATGTTAAGGTTCTACAAATGTATTGCCAGTGTTTCAGATACATACCTGTTCATTTCCCGGGTCGCTTATTGTGATTTCTCAGCATTTTCACGATTTCACACAGGAATGAGAGCCCTGCCCAAACGAAAATGAAGTGTTTAACTACGTCCTTTTAAAAGGCCAACTCATTTAGCATGTATAGAAAGACAGCTGTATCCACCTCAGTCACTGCTTTGGAACATCGTTTCCAAGTGATGACGCAGTGCACACCGGACACGAAGGCGCATTTAAACATGTATTCCTACTCTCTCAGGCTCCTTCTTAAATTTCTCCCTGTTCTTGCATAATGAATTTCAGTGTGGGATTCACTTTTGTCCAGTGACTCACGCCCTCTCATAGTAAATTGCACTATTTCTAGAGAGGTTTGCCAAATAAATGGCACGTTAAACGTAAAGTATTAGCCCCGGGAATACCAGTTGACTATTTTGATTTCTAAGAGCTGTGAATACTTTTATACTGATACATACGCTCAGTGAACATGAATTTATGTTTTACCTACTTCTTCCTAAAAGGGACCACATTTAGACGGAACTTTAAATGTAGCCAGTGTTCAACTCAGTTCTCTGCACTTTGAACACGATTTCCCACAGATAAAACAGTGTCCCTCAATATGAAGGTCTATGAACCTGTATCTGTACTCTTTCAGGCACCTTCCTCAATAACTCCCTAGTCTCTCGTGGTGAATTCTCAGTGTCTGCTTACTTTCTTCAGTGCCTCACGCTGGTTCCCTCTGCATTCCTAGCGTTTAATCGTCGTTTTTCCCTATAAACCAGTGTACGAATGTAAAGTCTATTCTAACCGCTATGCTACCCTTTTCACCCGTTTGGGTAGAAATACTTGGTATTCCAGCACTGCCTTAGAGATGTTAAGGTTCTACAAATGTATTGCCAGTGTTTCAGATACATACCTGTTCATTTCCCGGGTCGCTTATTGTGATTTCTCAGCATTTTCACGATTTCACACAGGAATGAGAGCCCTGCCAAAACGAAAATGAAGTGTTTAACTACGTCCTTTTAAAAGGCCAACTCATTTTGCATGTATAGAAAGACAGCTGTATCCACCTCAGTCACTGCTTTGGAACATCGTTTCCAAGTGATGACGCAGTGCACACCGGACACGAAGGCGCATTTAAACATGTATTCCTACTCTCTCAGGCTCCTTCTTAAATTTCTCCCTGTTCTTGCATAATGAATTTCAGTGTGGGATTCACTTTTGTCCAGTGACTCACGCCCTCTCATAGTAAATTGCACTATTTCTAGAGAGGTTTGCTAAATAAATCGCACGTTAAACGTAAAGTATTAGCCCCGGGAATACCAGTTGACTATTTTGATTTCTAAGAGCTGTGAATACTTTTATACTGATACATACGCTCAGTGAACATGAATTTATGTTTTACCTACTTCTTCCTAAAAGGGACCACATTTAGACGGAACTTTAAATGTAGCCAGTGTTCAACTCAGTTCTCTGCACTTTGAACACGATTTCCCACAGATAAAACAGTGTCCCTCAATATGAAGGTCTATGAACCTGTATCTGTACTCTTTCAGGCACCTTCCTCAATAACTCCCTAGTCTCTCGTGGTGAATTCTCAGTGTCTGCTTACTTTCTTCAGTGCCTCACGCTGGTTCCCTCTGCATTTCTAGCGTTTAATCGTCGTTTTTCCCTATAAACCAGTGTACGAATGTAAAGTCTGTTCTAACCGCTATGCTACCCTTTTCACCCGTTTGGGTAGAAATACTTGGTATTCCAGCACTGCCTTAGAGATGTTAAGGTTCTACAAATGTATTGCCAGTGTTTCAGATACATACCTGTTCATTTCCCGGGTCGCTTATTGTGATTTCTCAGCATTTTCACGATTTCACACAGGAATGAGAGCCCTGCCAAAACGAAAATGAAGTGTTTAACTACGTCCTTTTAAAAGGCCAACTCATTTAGCATGTATAGAAAGACAGCTGTATCCACCTCAGTCACTGCTTTGGAACATCGTTTCCAAGTGATGACGCAGTGCACACCGGACACGGAGGCGCATTTAAACATGTATTCCTACTCTCTCAGGCTCCTTCTTAAATTTCTCCCTGTTCTTGCATAATGAATTTCAGTGTGGGATTCACTTTTGTCCAGTGACTCACGCCCTCTCATAGTAAATTGCACTATTTCTAGAGAGGTTTGCCAAATAAATGGCACGTTAAACGTAAAGTATTAGCCCCGGGAATACCAGTTGACTATTTTGATTTCTAAGAGCTGTGAATACTTTTATACTGATACATACGCTCAGTGAACATGAATTTATGTTTTACCTACTTCTTCCTAAAAGGGACCACATTTAGACGGAACTTTAAATGTAGCCAGTGTTCAACTCAGTTCTCTGCACTTTGAACACGATTTCCAACAGATAAAACAGTGTCCCTCAATATGAAGGTCTATGAACCTGTATCTGTACTCTTTCAGGCACCTTCCTCAATAACTCCCTAGTCTCTCGTGGTGAATTCTCTGTGTCTGCTTACTTTCTTCAGTGCCTCACGCTGGTTCCCTCTGCATTCCTAGCGTTTAATCGTCGTTTTTCCCTATAAACCAGTGTACGAATGTAAAGTCTATTCTAACCGCTATGCTACCCTTTTCACCCGTTTGGGTAGAAATACTTGGTATTCCAGCACTGCCTTAGAGATGTTAAGGTTCTACAAATGTATTGCCAGTGTTTCAGATACATACCTGTTCATTTCCCGGGTCGCTTATTGTGATTTCTCAGCATTTTCACGATTTCACACAGGAATGAGAGCCCTGCCAAAACGAAAATGAAGTGTTTAACTACGTCCTTTTAAAAGGCCAACTCATTTAGCATGTATAGAAAGACAGCTGTATCCACCTCAGTCACTGCTTTGGAACATCGTTTCCAAGTGATGACGCAGTGCACACCGGACACGAAGGCGCATTTAAACATGTATTCCTACTCTCTCAGGCTCCTTCTTAAATTTCTCCCTGTTCTTGCATAATGAATTTCAGTGTGGGATTCACTTTTGTCCAGTGACTCACGCCCTCTCATAGTAAATTGCACTATTTCTAGAGAGGTTTGCCAAATAAATCGCACGTTAAACGTAAAGTATTAGCCCCGGGAATACCAGTTGACTATTTTGATTTCTAAGAGCTGTGAATACTTTTATACTGATACATACGCTCAGTGAACATGAATTTATGTTTTACCTACTTCTTCCTAAAAGGGACCACATTTAGACGGAACTTTAAATGTAGCCAGTGTTCAACTCAGTTCTCTGCACTTTGAACACGATTTCCCACAGATAATACAGTGTCCCTCAATATGAAGGTCTATGAACCTGTATCTGTACTCTTTCAGGCACCTTCCTCAATAACTCCCTAGTCTCTCGTGGTGAATTCTCAGTGTCTGCTTACTTTCTTCAGTGCCTCACGCTGGTTCCCTCTGCATTCCTAGCGTTTAATCGTCGTTTTCCCTATAAACCAGTGTACGAATGTAAAGTCTATTCTAACCGCTATGCTACCCTTTTCACCCGTTTGGGTAGAAATACTTGGTATTCCAGCACTGCCATAGATATGTTAAGGTTCTACAAATGTATTGCCAGTGTTTCAGATACATACCTGTTCATTTCCCGGGTCGCTTATTGTGATTTCTCAGCATTTTCACGATTTCACACAGGAATGAGAGCCCTGCCCAAACGAAAATGAAGTGTTTAACTACGTCCTTTTAAAAGGCCAACTCATTTAGCATGTATAGAAAGACAGCTGTATCCACCTCAGTCACTGCTTTGGAACATCGTTTCCAAGTGATGACGCAGTGCACACCGGACACGGAGGCGCATTTAAACATGTATTCCTACTCTCTCAGGCTCCTTCTTAAATTTCTCCCTGTTCTTGCATAATGAATTTCAGTGTGGGATTCACTTTTGTCCAGTGACTCACGCCCTCTCATAGTAAATTGCACTATTTCTAGAGAGGTTTGCCAAATAAATCGCACGTTAAACGTAAAGTATTAGCCCCGGGAATACCAGTTGACTATTTTGATTTCTAAGAGCTGTGAATACTTTTATACTGATACATACGCTCAGTGAACATGAATTTATGTTTTACCTACTTCTTCCTAAAAGGGACCACATTTAGACGGAACTTTAAATGTAGCCAGTGTTCAACTCAGTTCTCTGCACTTTGAACACGATTTCCCACAGATAAAACAGTGTCCCTCAATATGAAGGTCTATGAACCTGTATCTGTACTCTTTCAGGCACCTTCCTCAATAACTCCCTAGTCTCTCGTGGTGAATTCTCAGTGTCTGCTTACTTTCTTCAGTGCCTCACGCTGGTTCCCTCTGCATTCCTAGCGTTTAATCGTCGTTTTTCCCTATAAACCAGTGTACGAATGTAAAGTCTGTTCTAACCGCTATGCTACCCTTTTCACCCGTTTGGGTAGAAATACTTGGTATTCCAGCACTGCCATAGAGATGTTAAGGTTCTACAAATGTATTGCCAGTGTTTCAGATACATACCTGTTCATTTCCCGGGTCGCTTATTGTGATTTCTCAGCATTTTCACGATTTCACACAGGAATGAGAGCCCTGCCAAAACGAAAATGAAGTGTTTAACTACGTCCTTTTAAAAGGCCAACACATTTAGCATGTATAGAAAGACAGCTGTATCCACCTCAGTCACTGCTTTGGAACATCGTTTCCAAGTGATGACGCAGTGCACACCGGACACGAAGGCGCATTTAAACATGTATTCCTACTCTCTCAGGCTCCTTCTTAAATTTCTCCCTGTTCTTGCATAATGAATTTCAGTGTGGGATTCACTTTTGTCCAGTGACTCACGCCCTCTCATAGTAAATTGCACTATTTCTAGAGAGGTTTGCCAAATAAATCGCACGTTAAACGTAAAGTATTAGCCCCGGGAATACCAGTTGACTATTTTGATTTCTAAGAGCTGTGAATACTTTTATACTGATACATACGCTCAGTGAACATGAATTTATGTTTTACCTACTTCTTCCTAAAAGGGACCACATTTAGACGGAACTTTAAATGTAGCCAGTGTTCAACTCAGTTCTCTGCACTTTGAACACGATTTCCCACAGATAAAACAGTGTCCCTCAATATGAAGGTCTATGAACCTGTATCTGTACTCTTTCAGGCACCTTCCTCAATAACTCCCTAGTCTCCCGTGGTGAATTCTCAGTGTCTGCTTACTTTCTTCAGTGCCTCACGCTGGTTCCCTCTGCATTCCTAGCGTTTAATCGTCGTTTTTCCCTATAAACCAGTGTACGAATGTAAAGTCTATTCTAACCGCTATGCTACCCTTTTCACCCGTTTGGGTAGAAATACTTGGTATTCCAGCACTGCCTTAGAGATGTTAAGGTTCTACAAATGTATTGCCAGTGTTTCAGATACATACCTGTTCATTTCCCGGGTCGCTTATTGTGATTTCTCAGCATTTTCACGATTTCACACAGGAATGAGAGCCCTGCCCAAACGAAAATGAAGTGTTTAACTACGTCCTTTTAAAAGGCCAACTCATTTAGCATGTATAGAAAGACAGCTGTATCCACCTCAGTCACTGCTTTGGAACATCGTTTCCAAGTGATGACGCAGTGCACACCGGACACGGAGGCGCATTTAAACATGTATTCCTACTCTCTCAGGCTCCTTCTTAAATTTCTCCCTGTTCTTGCATAATGAATTTCAGTGTGGGATTCACTTTTGTCCAGTGACTCACGCCCTCTCATAGTAAATTGCACTATTTCTAGAGAGGTTTGCCAAATAAATCGCACGTTAAACGTAAAGTATTAGCCCCGGGAATACCAGTTGACTATTTTGATTTCTAAGAGCTGTGAATACTTTTATACTGATACATACGCTCAGTGAACATGAATTTATGTTTTACCTACTTCTTCCTAAAAGGGACCACATTTAGACGGAACTTTAAATGTAGCCAGTGTTCAACTCAGTTCTCTGCACTTTGAACACGATTTCCCACAGATAAAACAGTGTCCCTCAATATGAAGGTCTATGAACCTGTATCTGTACTCTTTCAGGCACCTTCCTCAATAACTCCCTAGTCTCTCGTGGTGAATTCTCAGTGTCTGCTTACTTTCTTCAGTGCCTCACGCTGGTTCCCTCTGCATTCCTAGCGTTTAATCGTCGTTTTTCCCTATAAACCAGTGTACGAATGTAAAGTCTGTTCTAACCGCTATGCTACCCTTTTCACCCGTTTGGGTAGAAATACTTGGTATTCCAGCACTGCCATAGAGATGTTAAGGTTCTACAAATGTATTGCCAGTGTTTCAGATACATACCTGTTCATTTCCCGGGTCGCTTATTGTGATTTCTCAGCATTTTCACGATTTCACACAGGAATGAGAGCCCTGCCAAAACGAAAATGAAGTGTTTAACTACGTCCTTTTAAAAGGCCAACACATTTAGCATGTATAGAAAGACAGCTGTATCCACCTCAGTCACTGCTTTGGAACATCGTTTCCAAGTGATGACGCAGTGCACACCGGACACGAAGGCGCATTTAAACATGTATTCCTACTCTCTCAGGCTCCTTCTTAAATTTCTCCCTGTTCTTGCATAATGAATTTCAGTGTGGGATTCACTTTTGTCCAGTGACTCACGCCCTCTCATAGTAAATTGCACTATTTCTAGAGAGGTTTGCCAAATAAATCGCACGTTAAACGTAAAGTATTAGCCCCGGGAATACCAGTTGACTATTTTGATTTCTAAGAGCTGTGAATACTTTTATACTGATACATACGCTCAGTGAACATGAATTTATGTTTTACCTACTTCTTCCTAAAAGGGACCACATTTAGACGGAACTTTAAATGTAGCCAGTGTTCAACTCAGTTCTCTGCACTTTGAACACGATTTCCCACAGATAAAACAGTGTCCCTCAATATGAAGGTCTATGAACCTGTATCTGTACTCTTTCAGGCACCTTCCTCAATAACTCCCTAGTCTCTCGTGGTGAATTCTCAGTGTCTGCTTACTTTCTTCAGTGCCTCACGCTGGTTCCCTCTGCATTCCTAGCGTTTAATCGTCGTTTTTCCCTATAAACCAGTGTACGAATGTAAAGTCTATTCTAACCGCTATGCTACCCTTTTCACCCGTTTGGGTAGAAATACTTGGTATTCCAGCACTGCCTTAGAGATGTTAAGGTTCTACAAATGTATTGCCAGTGTTTCAGATACATACCTGTTCATTTCCCGGGTCGCTTATTGTGATTTCTCAGCATTTTCACGATTTCACACAGGAATGAGAGCCCTGCCCAAACGAAAATGAAGTGTTTAACTACGTCCTTTTAAAAGGCCAACTCATTTAGCATGTATAGAAAGACAGCTGTATCCACCTCAGTCACTGCTTTGGAACATCGTTTCCAAGTGATGACGCAGTGCACACCGGACACGAAGGCGCATTTAAACATGTATTCCTACTCTCTCAGGCTCCTTCTTAAATTTCTCCCTGTTCTTGCATAATGAATTTCAGTGTGGGATTCACTTTTGTCCAGTGACTCACGCCCTCTCATAGTAAATTGCACTATTTCTAGAGAGGTTTGCCAAATAAATCGCACGTTAAACGTAAAGTATTAGCCCCGGGAATACCAGTTGACTATTTTGATTTCTAAGAGCTGTGAATACTTTTATACTGATACATACGCTCAGTGAACATGAATTTATGTTTTACCTACTTCTTCCTAAAAGGGACCACATTTAGACGGAACTTTAAATGTAGCCAGTGTTCAACTCAGTTCTCTGCACTTTGAACACGATTTCCCACAGATAAAACAGTGTCCCTCAATATGAAGGTCTATGAACCTGTATCTGTACTCTTTCAGGCACCTTCCTCAATAACTCCCTAGTCTCTCGTGGTGAATTCTCAGTGTCTGCTTACTTTCTTCAGTGCCTCACGCTGGTTCCCTCTGCATTCCTAGCGTTTAATCGTCGTTTTTCCCTATAAACCAGTGTACGAATGTAAAGTCTATTCTAACCGCTATGCTACCCTTTTCACCCGTTTGGGTAGAAATACTTGGTATTCCAGCACTGCCTTAGAGATGTTAAGGTTCTACAAATGTATTGCCAGTGTTTCAGATACATACCTGTTCATTTCCCGGGTCGCTTATTGTGATTTCTCAGCATTTTCACGATTTCACACAGGAATGAGAGCCCTGCCCAAACGAAAATGAAGTGTTTAACTACGTCCTTTTAAAAGGCCAACTCATTTAGCATGTATAGAAAGACAGCTGTATCCACCTCAGTCACTGCTTTGGAACATCGTTTCCAAGTGATGACGCAGTGCACACCGGACACGGAGGCGCATTTAAACATGTATTCCTACTCTCTCAGGCTCCTTCTTAAATTTCTCCCTGTTCTTGCATAATGAATTTCAGTGTGGGATTCACTTTTGTCCAGTGACTCACGCCCTCTCATAGTAAATTGCACTATTTCTAGAGAGGTTTGCCAAATAAATCGCACGTTAAACGTAAAGTATTAGCCCCGGGAATACCAGTTGACTATTTTGATTTCTAAGAGCTGTGAATACTTTTATACTGATACATACGCTCAGTGAACATGAATTTATGTTTTACCTACTTCTTCCTAAAAGGGACCACATTTAGACGGAACTTTAAATGTAGCCAGTGTTCAACTCAGTTCTCTGCACTTTGAACACGATTTCCCACAGATAAAACAGTGTCCCTCAATATGAAGGTCTATGAACCTGTATCTGTACTCTTTCAGGCACCTTCCTCAATAACTCCCTAGTCTCTCGTGGTGAATTCTCAGTGTCTGCTTACTTTCTTCAGTGCCTCACGCTGGTTCCCTCTGCATTCCTAGCGTTTAATCGTCGTTTTTCCCTATAAACCAGTGTACGAATGTAAAGTCTGTTCTAACCGCTATGCTACCCTTTTCACCCGTTTGGGTAGAAATACTTGGTATTCCAGCACTGCCATAGAGATGTTAAGGTTCTACAAATGTATTGCCAGTGTTTCAGATACATACCTGTTCATTTCCCGGGTCGCTTATTGTGATTTCTCAGCATTTTCACGATTTCACACAGGAATGAGAGCCCTGCCAAAACGAAAATGAAGTGTTTAACTACGTCCTTTTAAAAGGCCAACACATTTAGCATGTATAGAAAGACAGCTGTATCCACCTCAGTCACTGCTTTGGAACATCGTTTCCAAGTGATGACGCAGTGCACACCGGACACGAAGGCGCATTTAAACATGTATTCCTACTCTCTCAGGCTCCTTCTTAAATTTCTCCCTGTTCTTGCATAATGAATTTCAGTGTGGGATTCACTTTTGTCCAGTGACTCACGCCCTCTCATAGTAAATTGCACTATTTCTAGAGAGGTTTGCCAAATAAATCGCACGTTAAACGTAAAGTATTAGCCCCGGGAATACCAGTTGACTATTTTGATTTCTAAGAGCTGTGAATACTTTTATACTGATACATACGCTCAGTGAACATGAATTTATGTTTTACCTACTTCTTCCTAAAAGGGACCACATTTAGACGGAACTTTAAATGTAGCCAGTGTTCAACTCAGTTCTCTGCACTTTGAACACGATTTCCCACAGATAAAACAGTGTCCCTCAATATGAAGGTCTATGAACCTGTATCTGTACTCTTTCAGGCACCTTCCTCAATAACTCCCTAGTCTCCCGTGGTGAATTCTCAGTGTCTGCTTACTTTCTTCAGTGCCTCACGCTGGTTCCCTCTGCATTCCTAGCGTTTAATCGTCGTTTTTCCCTATAAACCAGTGTACGAATGTAAAGTCTATTCTAACCGCTATGCTACCCTTTTCACCCGTTTGGGTAGAAATACTTGGTATTCCAGCACTGCCTTAGAGATGTTAAGGTTCTACAAATGTATTGCCAGTGTTTCAGATACATACCTGTTCATTTCCCGGGTCGCTTATTGTGATTTCTCAGCATTTTCACGATTTCACACAGGAATGAGAGCCCTGCCCAAACGAAAATGAAGTGTTTAACTACGTCCTTTTAAAAGGCCAACTCATTTAGCATGTATAGAAAGACAGCTGTATCCACCTCAGTCACTGCTTTGGAACATCGTTTCCAAGTGATGACGCAGTGCACACCGGACACGGAGGCGCATTTAAACATGTATTCCTACTCTCTCAGGCTCCTTCTTAAATTTCTCCCTGTTCTTGCATAATGAATTTCAGTGTGGGATTCACTTTTGTCCAGTGACTCACGCCCTCTCATAGTAAATTGCACTATTTCTAGAGAGGTTTGCCAAATAAATCGCACGTTAAACGTAAAGTATTAGCCCCGGGAATACCAGTTGACTATTTTGATTTCTAAGAGCTGTGAATACTTTTATACTGATACATACGCTCAGTGAACATGAATTTATGTTTTACCTACTTCTTCCTAAAAGGGACCACATTTAGACGGAACTTTAAATGTAGCCAGTGTTCAACTCAGTTCTCTGCACTTTGAACACGATTTCCCACAGATAAAACAGTGTCCCTCAATATGAAGGTCTATGAACCTGTATCTGTACTCTTTCAGGCACCTTCCTCAATAACTCCCTAGTCTCTCGTGGTGAATTCTCAGTGTCTGCTTACTTTCTTCAGTGCCTCACGCTGGTTCCCTCTGCATTCCTAGCGTTTAATCGTCGTTTTTCCCTATAAACCAGTGTACGAATGTAAAGTCTGTTCTAACCGCTATGCTACCCTTTTCACCCGTTTGGGTAGAAATACTTGGTATTCCAGCACTGCCATAGAGATGTTAAGGTTCTACAAATGTATTGCCAGTGTTTCAGATACATACCTGTTCATTTCCCGGGTCGCTTATTGTGATTTCTCAGCATTTTCACGATTTCACACAGGAATGAGAGCCCTGCCAAAACGAAAATGAAGTGTTTAACTACGTCCTTTTAAAAGGCCAACACATTTAGCATGTATAGAAAGACAGCTGTATCCACCTCAGTCACTGCTTTGGAACATCGTTTCCAAGTGATGACGCAGTGCACACCGGACACGAAGGCGCATTTAAACATGTATTCCTACTCTCTCAGGCTCCTTCTTAAATTTCTCCCTGTTCTTGCATAATGAATTTCAGTGTGGGATTCACTTTTGTCCAGTGACTCACGCCCTCTCATAGTAAATTGCACTATTTCTAGAGAGGTTTGCCAAATAAATCGCACGTTAAACGTAAAGTATTAGCCCCGGGAATACCAGTTGACTATTTTGATTTCTAAGAGCTGTGAATACTTTTATACTGATACATACGCTCAGTGAACATGAATTTATGTTTTACCTACTTCTTCCTAAAAGGGACCACATTTAGACGGAACTTTAAATGTAGCCAGTGTTCAACTCAGTTCTCTGCACTTTGAACACGATTTCCCACAGATAAAACAGTGTCCCTCAATATGAAGGTCTATGAACCTGTATCTGTACTCTTTCAGGCACCTTCCTCAATAACTCCCTAGTCTCTCGTGGTGAATTCTCAGTGTCTGCTTACTTTCTTCAGTGCCTCACGCTGGTTCCCTCTGCATTCCTAGCGTTTAATCGTCGTTTTTCCCTATAAACCAGTGTACGAATGTAAAGTCTATTCTAACCGCTATGCTACCCTTTTCACCCGTTTGGGTAGAAATACTTGGTATTCCAGCACTGCCTTAGAGATGTTAAGGTTCTACAAATGTATTGCCAGTGTTTCAGATACATACCTGTTCATTTCCCGGGTCGCTTATTGTGATTTCTCAGCATTTTCACGATTTCACACAGGAATGAGAGCCCTGCCAAAACGAAAATGAAGTGTTTAACTACGTCCTTTTAAAAGGCCAACTCATTTTGCATGTATAGAAAGACAGCTGTATCCACCTCAGTCACTGCTTTGGAACATCGTTTCCAAGTGATGACGCAGTGCACACCGGACACGAAGGCGCATTTAAACATGTATTCCTACTCTCTCAGGCTCCTTCTTAAATTTCTCCCTGTTCTTGCATAATGAATTTCAGTGTGGGATTCACTTTTGTCCAGTGACTCACGCCCTCTCATAGTAAATTGCACTATTTCTAGAGAGGTTTGCTAAATAAATCGCACGTTAAACGTAAAGTATTAGCCCCGGGAATACCAGTTGACTATTTTGATTTCTAAGAGCTGTGAATACTTTTATACTGATACATACGCTCAGTGAACATGAATTTATGTTTTACCTACTTCTTCCTAAAAGGGACCACATTTAGACGGAACTTTAAATGTAGCCAGTGTTCAACTCAGTTCTCTGCACTTTGAACACGATTTCCCACAGATAAAACAGTGTCCCTCAATATGAAGGTCTATGAACCTGTATCTGTACTCTTTCAGGCACCTTCCTCAATAACTCCCTAGTCTCTCGTGGTGAATTCTCAGTGTCTGCTTACTTTCTTCAGTGCCTCACGCTGGTTCCCTCTGCATTTCTAGCGTTTAATCGTCGTTTTTCCCTATAAACCAGTGTACGAATGTAAAGTCTGTTCTAACCGCTATGCTACCCTTTTCACCCGTTTGGGTAGAAATACTTGGTATTCCAGCACTGCCTTAGAGATGTTAAGGTTCTACAAATGTATTGCCAGTGTTTCAGATACATACCTGTTCATTTCCCGGGTCGCTTATTGTGATTTCTCAGCATTTTCACGATTTCACACAGGAATGAGAGCCCTGCCAAAACGAAAATGAAGTGTTTAACTACGTCCTTTTAAAAGGCCAACTCATTTAGCATGTATAGAAAGACAGCTGTATCCACCTCAGTCACTGCTTTGGAACATCGTTTCCAAGTGATGACGCAGTGCACACCGGACACGGAGGCGCATTTAAACATGTATTCCTACTCTCTCAGGCTCCTTCTTAAATTTCTCCCTGTTCTTGCATAATGAATTTCAGTGTGGGATTCACTTTTGTCCAGTGACTCACGCCCTCTCATAGTAAATTGCACTATTTCTAGAGAGGTTTGCCAAATAAATCGCACGTTAAACGTAAAGTATTAGCCCCGGGAATACCAGTTGACTATTTTGATTTCTAAGAGCTGTGAATACTTTTATACTGATACATACGCTCAGTGAACATGAATTTATGTTTTACCTACTTCTTCCTAAAAGGGACCACATTTAGACGGAACTTTAAATGTAGCCAGTGTTCAACTCAGTTCTCTGCACTTTGAACACGATTTCCCACAGATAAAACAGTGTCCCTCAATATGAAGGTCTATGAACCTGTATCTGTACTCTTTCAGGCACCTTCCTCAATAACTCCCTAGTCTCTCGTGTTGAATTCTCAGTGTCTGCTTACTTTCTACAGTGCCTCACGCTGGTTCCCTCTGCATTCCTAGCGTTTAATCGTCGTTTTTCCCTATAAACCAGTGTACGAATGTAAAGTCTGTTCTAACCGCTATGCTACCCTTTTCACCCGTTTGGGTAGAAATACTTGGTATTCCAGCACTGCCATAGAGATGTTAAGGTTCTACAAATGTATTGCCAGTGTTTCAGATACATACCTGTTCATTTCCCGGGTCGCTTATTGTGATTTCTCAGCATTTTCACGATTTCACACAGGAATGAGAGCCCTGCCAAAACGAAAATGAAGTGTTTAACTACGTCCTTTTAAAAGGCCAACACATTTAGCATGTATAGAAAGACAGCTGTATCCACCTCAGTCACTGCTTTGGAACATCGTTTCCAAGTGATGACGCAGTGCACACCGGACACGAAGGCGCATTTAAACATGTATTCCTACTCTCTCAGGCTCCTTCTTAAATTTCTCCCTGTTCTTGCATAATGAATTTCAGTGTGGGATTCACTTTTGTCCAGTGACTCACGCCCTCTCATAGTAAATTGCACTATTTCTAGAGAGGTTTGCCAAATAAATGGCACGTTAAACGTAAAGTATTAGCCCCGGGAATACCAGTTGACTATTTTGATTTCTAAGAGCTGTGAATACTTTTATACTGATACATACGCTCAGTGAACATGAATTTATGTTTTACCTACTTCTTCCTAAAAGGGACCACATTTAGACGGAACTTTAAATGTAGCCAGTGTTCAACTCAGTTCTCTGCACTTTGAACACGATTTCCCACAGATAAAACAGTGTCCCTCAATATGAAGGTCTATGAACCTGTATCTGTACTCTTTCAGGCACCTTCCTCAATAACTCCCTAGTCTCTCGTGGTGAATTCTCAGTGTCTGCTTACTTTCTTCAGTGCCTCACGCTGGTTCCCTCTGCATTCCTAGCGTTTAATCGTCGTTTTTCCCTATAAACCAGTGTACGAATGTAAAGTCTATTCTAACCGCTATGCTACCCTTTTCACCCGTTTGGGTAGAAATACTTGGTATTCCAGCACTGCCTTAGAGATGTTAAGGTTCTACAAATGTATTGCCAGTGTTTCAGATACATACCTGTTCATTTCCCGGGTCGCTTATTGTGATTTCTCAGCATTTTCACGATTTCACACAGGAATGAGAGCCCTGCCAAAACGAAAATGAAGTGTTTAACTACGTCCTTTTAAAAGGCCAACTCATTTTGCATGTATAGAAAGACAGCTGTATCCACCTCAGTCACTGCTTTGGAACATCGTTTCCAAGTGATGACGCAGTGCACACCGGACACGAAGGCGCATTTAAACATGTATTCCTACTCTCTCAGGCTCCTTCTTAAATTTCTCCCTGTTCTTGCATAATGAATTTCAGTGTGGGATTCACTTTTGTCCAGTGACTCACGCCCTCTCATAGTAAATTGCACTATTTCTAGAGAGGTTTGCCAAATAAATGGCACGTTAAACGTAAAGTATTAGCCCCGGGAATACCAGTTGACTATTTTGATTTCTAAGAGCTGTGAATACTTTTATACTGATACATACGCTCAGTGAACATGAATTTATGTTTTACCTACTTCTTCCTAAAAGGGACCACATTTAGACGGAACTTTAAATGTAGCCAGTGTTCAACTCAGTTCTCTGCACTTTGAACACGATTTCCCACAGATAAAACAGTGTCCCTCAATATGAAGGTCTATGAACCTGTATCTGTACTCTTTCAGGCACCTTCCTCAATAACTCCCTAGTCTCTCGTGGTGAATTCTCAGTGTCTGCTTACTTTCTTCAGTGCCTCACGCTGGTTCCCTCTGCATTCCTAGCGTTTAATCGTCGTTTTTCCCTATAAACCAGTGTACGAATGTAAAGTCTATTCTAACCGCTATGCTACCCTTTTCACCCGTTTGGGTAGAAATACTTGGTATTCCAGCACTGCCTTAGAGATGTTAAGGTTCTACAAATGTATTGCCAGTGTTTCAGATACATACCTGTTCATTTCCCGGGTCGCTTATTGTGATTTCTCAGCATTTTCACGATTTCACACAGGAATGAGAGCCCTGCCAAAACGAAAATGAAGTGTTTAACTACGTCCTTTTAAAAGGCCAACTCATTTTGCATGTATAGAAAGACAGCTGTATCCACCTCAGTCACTGCTTTGGAACATCGTTTCCAAGTGATGACGCAGTGCACACCGGACACGAAGGCGCATTTAAACATGTATTCCTACTCTCTCAGGCTCCTTCTTAAATTTCTCCCTGTTCTTGCATAATGAATTTCAGTGTGGGATTCACTTTTGTCCAGTGACTCACGCCCTCTCATAGTAAATTGCACTATTTCTAGAGAGGTTTGCTAAATAAATCGCACGTTAAACGTAAAGTATTAGCCCCGGGAATACCAGTTGACTATTTTGATTTCTAAGAGCTGTGAATACTTTTATACTGATACATACGCTCAGTGAACATGAATTTATGTTTTACCTACTTCTTCCTAAAAGGGACCACATTTAGACGGAACTTTAAATGTAGCCAGTGTTCAACTCAGTTCTCTGCACTTTGAACACGATTTCCCACAGATAAAACAGTGTCCCTCAATATGAAGGTCTATGAACCTGTATCTGTACTCTTTCAGGCACCTTCCTCAATAACTCCCTAGTCTCTCGTGTTGAATTCTCAGTGTCTGCTTACTTTCTACAGTGCCTCACGCTGGTTCCCTCTGCATTCCTAGCGTTTAATCGTCGTTTTTCCCTATAAACCAGTGTACGAATGTAAAGTCTGTTCTAACCGCTATGCTACCCTTTTCACCCGTTTGGGTAGAAATACTTGGTATTCCAGCACTGCCATAGAGATGTTAAGGTTCTACAAATGTATTGCCAGTGTTTCAGATACATACCTGTTCATTTCCCGGGTCGCTTATTGTGATTTCTCAGCATTTTCACGATTTCACACAGGAATGAGAGCCCTGCCAAAACGAAAATGAAGTGTTTAACTACGTCCTTTTAAAAGGCCAACACATTTAGCATGTATAGAAAGACAGCTGTATCCACCTCAGTCACTGCTTTGGAACATCGTTTCCAAGTGATGACGCAGTGCACACCGGACACGAAGGCGCATTTAAACATGTATTCCTACTCTCTCAGGCTCCTTCTTAAATTTCTCCCTGTTCTTGCATAATGAATTTCAGTGTGGGATTCACTTTTGTCCAGTGACTCACGCCCTCTCATAGTAAATTGCACTATTTCTAGAGAGGTTTGCCAAATAAATGGCACGTTAAACGTAAAGTATTAGCCCCGGGAATACCAGTTGACTATTTTGATTTCTAAGAGCTGTGAATACTTTTATACTGATACATACGCTCAGTGAACATGAATTTATGTTTTACCTACTTCTTCCTAAAAGGGACCACATTTAGACGGAACTTTAAATGTAGCCAGTGTTCAACTCAGTTCTCTGCACTTTGAACACGATTTCCCACAGATAAAACAGTGTCCCTCAATATGAAGGTCTATGAACCTGTATCTGTACTCTTTCAGGCACCTTCCTCAATAACTCCCTAGTCTCTCGTGGTGAATTCTCAGTGTCTGCTTACTTTCTTCAGTGCCTCACGCTGGTTCCCTCTGCATTCCTAGCGTTTAATCGTCGTTTTTCCCTATAAACCAGTGTACGAATGTAAAGTCTATTCTAACCGCTATGCTACCCTTTTCACCCGTTTGGGTAGAAATACTTGGTATTCCAGCACTGCCTTAGAGATGTTAAGGTTCTACAAATGTATTGCCAGTGTTTCAGATACATACCTGTTCATTTCCCGGGTCGCTTATTGTGATTTCTCAGCATTTTCACGATTTCACACAGGAATGAGAGCCCTGCCAAAACGAAAATGAAGTGTTTAACTACGTCCTTTTAAAAGGCCAACTCATTTTGCATGTATAGAAAGACAGCTGTATCCACCTCAGTCACTGCTTTGGAACATCGTTTCCAAGTGATGACGCAGTGCACACCGGACACGAAGGCGCATTTAAACATGTATTCCTACTCTCTCAGGCTCCTTCTTAAATTTCTCCCTGTTCTTGCATAATGAATTTCAGTGTGGGATTCACTTTTGTCCAGTGACTCACGCCCTCTCATAGTAAATTGCACTATTTCTAGAGAGGTTTGCTAAATAAATCGCACGTTAAACGTAAAGTATTAGCCCCGGGAATACCAGTTGACTATTTTGATTTCTAAGAGCTGTGAATACTTTTATACTGATACATACGCTCAGTGAACATGAATTTATGTTTTACCTACTTCTTCCTAAAAGGGACCACATTTAGACGGAACTTTAAATGTAGCCAGTGTTCAACTCAGTTCTCTGCACTTTGAACACGATTTCCCACAGATAAAACAGTGTCCCTCAATATGAAGGTCTATGAACCTGTATCTGTACTCTTTCAGGCACCTTCCTCAATAACTCCCTAGTCTCTCGTGGTGAATTCTCAGTGTCTGCTTACTTTCTTCAGTGCCTCACGCTGGTTCCCTCTGCATTTCTAGCGTTTAATCGTCGTTTTTCCCTATAAACCAGTGTACGAATGTAAAGTCTGTTCTAACCGCTATGCTACCCTTTTCACCCGTTTGGGTAGAAATACTTGGTATTCCAGCACTGCCTTAGAGATGTTAAGGTTCTACAAATGTATTGCCAGTGTTTCAGATACATACCTGTTCATTTCCCGGGTCGCTTATTGTGATTTCTCAGCATTTTCACGATTTCACACAGGAATGAGAGCCCTGCCAAAACGAAAATGAAGTGTTTAACTACGTCCTTTTAAAAGGCCAACTCATTTAGCATGTATAGAAAGACAGCTGTATCCACCTCAGTCACTGCTTTGGAACATCGTTTCCAAGTGATGACGCAGTGCACACCGGACACGGAGGCGCATTTAAACATGTATTCCTACTCTCTCAGGCTCCTTCTTAAATTTCTCCCTGTTCTTGCATAATGAATTTCAGTGTGGGATTCACTTTTGTCCAGTGACTCACGCCCTCTCATAGTAAATTGCACTATTTCTAGAGAGGTTTGCCAAATAAATCGCACGTTAAACGTAAAGTATTAGCCCCGGGAATACCAGTTGACTATTTTGATTTCTAAGAGCTGTGAATACTTTTATACTGATACATACGCTCAGTGAACATGAATTTATGTTTTACCTACTTCTTCCTAAAAGGGACCACATTTAGACGGAACTTTAAATGTAGCCAGTGTTCAACTCAGTTCTCTGCACTTTGAACACGATTTCCCACAGATAAAACAGTGTCCCTCAATATGAAGGTCTATGAACCTGTATCTGTACTCTTTCAGGCACCTTCCTCAATAACTCCCTAGTCTCTCGTGTTGAATTCTCAGTGTCTGCTTACTTTCTACAGTGCCTCACGCTGGTTCCCTCTGCATTCCTAGCGTTTAATCGTCGTTTTTCCCTATAAACCAGTGTACGAATGTAAAGTCTGTTCTAACCGCTATGCTACCCTTTTCACCCGTTTGGGTAGAAATACTTGGTATTCCAGCACTGCCATAGAGATGTTAAGGTTCTACAAATGTATTGCCAGTGTTTCAGATACATACCTGTTCATTTCCCGGGTCGCTTATTGTGATTTCTCAGCATTTTCACGATTTCACACAGGAATGAGAGCCCTGCCAAAACGAAAATGAAGTGTTTAACTACGTCCTTTTAAAAGGCCAACACATTTAGCATGTATAGAAAGACAGCTGTATCCACCTCAGTCACTGCTTTGGAACATCGTTTCCAAGTGATGACGCAGTGCACACCAGACACGAAGGCGCATTTAAACATGTATTCCTACTCTCTCAGGCTCCTTCTTAAATTTCTCCCTGTTCTTGCATAATGAATTTCAGTGTGGGATTCACTTTTGTCCAGTGACTCACGCCCTCTCATAGTAAATTGCACTATTTCTAGAGAGGTTTGCCAAATAAATGGCACGTTAAACGTAAAGTATTAGCCCCGGGAATACCAGTTGACTATTTTGATTTCTAAGAGCTGTGAATACTTTTATACTGATACATACGCTCAGTGAACATGAATTTATGTTTTACCTACTTCTTCCTAAAAGGGACCACATTTAGACGGAACTTTAAATGTAGCCAGTGTTCAACTCAGTTCTCTGCACTTTGAACACGATTTCCCACAGATAAAACAGTGTCCCTCAATATGAAGGTCTATGAACCTGTATCTGTACTCTTTCAGGCACCTTCCTCAATAACTCCCTAGTCTCTCGTGGTGAATTCTCAGTGTCTGCTTACTTTCTTCAGTGCCTCACGCTGGTTCCCTCTGCATTCCTAGCGTTTAATCGTCGTTTTTCCCTATAAACCAGTGTACGAATGTAAAGTCTATTCTAACCGCTATGCTACCCTTTTCACCCGTTTGGGTAGAAATACTTGGTATTCCAGCACTGCCTTAGAGATGTTAAGGTTCTACAAATGTATTGCCAGTGTTTCAGATACATACCTGTTCATTTCCCGGGTCGCTTATTGTGATTTCTCAGCATTTTCACGATTTCACACAGGAATGAGAGCCCTGCCAAAACGAAAATGAAGTGTTTAACTACGTCCTTTTAAAAGGCCAACTCATTTTGCATGTATAGAAAGACAGCTGTATCCACCTCAGTCACTGCTTTGGAACATCGTTTCCAAGTGATGACGCAGTGCACACCGGACACGAAGGCGCATTTAAACATGTATTCCTACTCTCTCAGGCTCCTTCTTAAATTTCTCCCTGTTCTTGCATAATGAATTTCAGTGTGGGATTCACTTTTGTCCAGTGACTCACGCCCTCTCATAGTAAATTGCACTATTTCTAGAGAGGTTTGCCAAATAAATGGCACGTTAAACGTAAAGTATTAGCCCCGGGAATACCAGTTGACTATTTTGATTTCTAAGAGCTGTGAATACTTTTATACTGATACATACGCTCAGTGAACATGAATTTATGTTTTACCTACTTCTTCCTAAAAGGGACCACATTTAGACGGAACTTTAAATGTAGCCAGTGTTCAACTCAGTTCTCTGCACTTTGAACACGATTTCCCACAGATAAAACAGTGTCCCTCAATATGAAGGTCTATGAACCTGTATCTGTACTCTTTCAGGCACCTTCCTCAATAACTCCCTAGTCTCTCGTGGTGAATTCTCAGTGTCTGCTTACTTTCTTCAGTGCCTCACGCTGGTTCCCTCTGCATTCCTAGCGTTTAATCGTCGTTTTTCCCTATAAACCAGTGTACGAATGTAAAGTCTATTCTAACCGCTATGCTACCCTTTTCACCCGTTTGGGTAGAAATACTTGGTATTCCAGCACTGCCTTAGAGATGTTAAGGTTCTACAAATGTATTGCCAGTGTTTCAGATACATACCTGTTCATTTCCCGGGTCGCTTATTGTGATTTCTCAGCATTTTCACGATTTCACACAGGAATGAGAGCCCTGCCAAAACGAAAATGAAGTGTTTAACTACGTCCTTTTAAAAGGCCAACTCATTTTGCATGTATAGAAAGACAGCTGTATCCACCTCAGTCACTGCTTTGGAACATCGTTTCCAAGTGATGACGCAGTGCACACCGGACACGAAGGCGCATTTAAACATGTATTCCTACTCTCTCAGGCTCCTTCTTAAATTTCTCCCTGTTCTTGCATAATGAATTTCAGTGTGGGATTCACTTTTGTCCAGTGACTCACGCCCTCTCATAGTAAATTGCACTATTTCTAGAGAGGTTTGCTAAATAAATCGCACGTTAAACGTAAAGTATTAGCCCCGGGAATACCAGTTGACTATTTTGATTTCTAAGAGCTGTGAATACTTTTATACTGATACATACGCTCAGTGAACATGAATTTATGTTTTACCTACTTCTTCCTAAAAGGGACCACATTTAGACGGAACTTTAAATGTAGCCAGTGTTCAACTCAGTTCTCTGCACTTTGAACACGATTTCCCACAGATAAAACAGTGTCCCTCAATATGAAGGTCTATGAACCTGTATCTGTACTCTTTCAGGCACCTTCCTCAATAACTCCCTAGTCTCTCGTGGTGAATTCTCAGTGTCTGCTTACTTTCTTCAGTGCCTCACGCTGGTTCCCTCTGCATTTCTAGCGTTTAATCGTCGTTTTTCCCTATAAACCAGTGTACGAATGTAAAGTCTGTTCTAACCGCTATGCTACCCTTTTCACCCGTTTGGGTAGAAATACTTGGTATTCCAGCACTGCCTTAGAGATGTTAAGGTTCTACAAATGTATTGCCAGTGTTTCAGATACATACCTGTTCATTTCCCGGGTCGCTTATTGTGATTTCTCAGCATTTTCACGATTTCACACAGGAATGAGAGCCCTGCCAAAACGAAAATGAAGTGTTTAACTACGTCCTTTTAAAAGGCCAACTCATTTAGCATGTATAGAAAGACAGCTGTATCCACCTCAGTCACTGCTTTGGAACATCGTTTCCAAGTGATGACGCAGTGCACACCGGACACGGAGGCGCATTTAAACATGTATTCCTACTCTCTCAGGCTCCTTCTTAAATTTCTCCCTGTTCTTGCATAATGAATTTCAGTGTGGGATTCACTTTTGTCCAGTGACTCACGCCCTCTCATAGTAAATTGCACTATTTCTAGAGAGGTTTGCCAAATAAATGGCACGTTAAACGTAAAGTATTAGCCCCGGGAATACCAGTTGACTATTTTGATTTCTAAGAGCTGTGAATACTTTTATACTGATACATACGCTCAGTGAACATGAATTTATGTTTTACCTACTTCTTCCTAAAAGGGACCACATTTAGACGGAACTTTAAATGTAGCCAGTGTTCAACTCAGTTCTCTGCACTTTGAACACGATTTCCCACAGATAAAACAGTGTCCCTCAATATGAAGGTCTATGAACCTGTATCTGTACTCTTTCAGGCACCTTCCTCAATAACTCCCTAGTCTCTCGTGGTGAATTCTCTGTGTCTGCTTACTTTCTTCAGTGCCTCACGCTGGTTCCCTCTGCATTCCTAGCGTTTAATCGTCGTTTTTCCCTATAAACCAGTGTACGAATGTAAAGTCTATTCTAACCGCTATGCTACCCTTTTCACCCGTTTGGGTAGAAATACTTGGTATTCCAGCACTGCCTTAGAGATGTTAAGGTTCTACAAATGTATTGCCAGTGTTTCAGATACATACCTGTTCATTTCCCGGGTCGCTTATTGTGATTTCTCAGCATTTTCACGATTTCACACAGGAATGAGAGCCCTGCCAAAACGAAAATGAAGTGTTTAACTACGTCCTTTTAAAAGGCCAACTCATTTAGCATGTATAGAAAGACAGCTGTATCCACCTCAGTCACTGCTTTGGAACATCGTTTCCAAGTGATGACGCAGTGCACACCGGACACGAAGGCGCATTTAAACATGTATTCCTACTCTCTCAGGCTCCTTCTTAAATTTCTCCCTGTTCTTGCATAATGAATTTCAGTGTGGGATTCACTTTTGTCCAGTGACTCACGCCCTCTCATAGTAAATTGCACTATTTCTAGAGAGGTTTGCCAAATAAATCGCACGTTAAACGTAAAGTATTAGCCCCGGGAATACCAGTTGACTATTTTGATTTCTAAGAGCTGTGAATACTTTTATACTGATACATACGCTCAGTGAACATGAATTTATGTTTTACCTACTTCTTCCTAAAAGGGACCACATTTAGACGGAACTTTAAATGTAGCCAGTGTTCAACTCAGTTCTCTGCACTTTGAACACGATTTCCCACAGATAATACAGTGTCCCTCAATATGAAGGTCTATGAACCTGTATCTGTACTCTTTCAGGCACCTTCCTCAATAACTCCCTAGTCTCTCGTGGTGAATTCTCAGTGTCTGCTTACTTTCTTCAGTGCCTCACGCTGGTTCCCTCTGCATTCCTAGCGTTTAATCGTCGTTTTCCCTATAAACCAGTGTACGAATGTAAAGTCTATTCTAACCGCTATGCTACCCTTTTCACCCGTTTGGGTAGAAATACTTGGTATTCCAGCACTGCCATAGATATGTTAAGGTTCTACAAATGTATTGCCAGTGTTTCAGATACATACCTGTTCATTTCCCGGGTCGCTTATTGTGATTTCTCAGCATTTTCACGATTTCACACAGGAATGAGAGCCCTGCCCAAACGAAAATGAAGTGTTTAACTACGTCCTTTTAAAAGGCCAACTCATTTAGCATGTATAGAAAGACAGCTGTATCCACCTCAGTCACTGCTTTGGAACATCGTTTCCAAGTGATGACGCAGTGCACACCGGACACGAAGGCGCATTTAAACATGTATTCCTACTCTCTCAGGCTCCTTCTTAAATTTCTCCCTGTTCTTGCATAATGAATTTCAGTGTGGGATTCACTTTTGTCCAGTGACTCACGCCCTCTCATAGTAAATTGCACTATTTCTAGAGAGGTTTGCCAAATAAATCGCACGTTAAACGTAAAGTATTAGCCCCGGGAATACCAGTTGACTATTTTGATTTCTAAGAGCTGTGAATACTTTTATACTGATACATACGCTCAGTGAACATGAATTTATGTTTTACCTACTTCTTCCTAAAAGGGACCACATTTAGACGGAACTTTAAATGTAGCCAGTGTTCAACTCAGTTCTCTGCACTTTGAACACGATTTCCCACAGATAAAACAGTGTCCCTCAATATGAAGGTCTATGAACCTGTATCTGTACTCTTTCAGGCACCTTCCTCAATAACTCCCTAGTCTCTCGTGGTGAATTCTCAGTGTCTGCTTACTTTCTTCAGTGCCTCACGCTGGTTCCCTCTGCATTCCTAGCGTTTAATCGTCGTTTTTCCCTATAAACCAGTGTACGAATGTAAAGTCTATTCTAACCGCTATGCTACCCTTTTCACCCGTTTGGGTAGAAATACTTGGTATTCCAGCACTGCCTTAGAGATGTTAAGGTTCTACAAATGTATTGCCAGTGTTTCAGATACATACCTGTTCATTTCCCGGGTCGCTTATTGTGATTTCTCAGCATTTTCACGATTTCACACAGGAATGAGAGCCCTGCCCAAACGAAAATGAAGTGTTTAACTACGTCCTTTTAAAAGGCCAACTCATTTAGCATGTATAGAAAGACAGCTGTATCCACCTCAGTCACTGCTTTGGAACATCGTTTCCAAGTGATGACGCAGTGCACACCGGACACGGAGGCGCATTTAAACATGTATTCCTACTCTCTCAGGCTCCTTCTTAAATTTCTCCCTGTTCTTGCATAATGAATTTCAGTGTGGGATTCACTTTTGTCCAGTGACTCACGCCCTCTCATAGTAAATTGCACTATTTCTAGAGAGGTTTGCCAAATAAATCGCACGTTAAACGTAAAGTATTAGCCCCGGGAATACCAGTTGACTATTTTGATTTCTAAGAGCTGTGAATACTTTTATACTGATACATACGCTCAGTGAACATGAATTTATGTTTTACCTACTTCTTCCTAAAAGGGACCACATTTAGACGGAACTTTAAATGTAGCCAGTGTTCAACTCAGTTCTCTGCACTTTGAACACGATTTCCCACAGATAAAACAGTGTCCCTCAATATGAAGGTCTATGAACCTGTATCTGTACTCTTTCAGGCACCTTCCTCAATAACTCCCTAGTCTCTCGTGGTGAATTCTCAGTGTCTGCTTACTTTCTTCAGTGCCTCACGCTGGTTCCCTCTGCATTCCTAGCGTTTAATCGTCGTTTTTCCCTATAAACCAGTGTACGAATGTAAAGTCTGTTCTAACCGCTATGCTACCCTTTTCACCCGTTTGGGTAGAAATACTTGGTATTCCAGCACTGCCATAGAGATGTTAAGGTTCTACAAATGTATTGCCAGTGTTTCAGATACATACCTGTTCATTTCCCGGGTCGCTTATTGTGATTTCTCAGCATTTTCACGATTTCACACAGGAATGAGAGCCCTGCCAAAACGAAAATGAAGTGTTTAACTACGTCCTTTTAAAAGGCCAACACATTTAGCATGTATAGAAAGACAGCTGTATCCACCTCAGTCACTGCTTTGGAACATCGTTTCCAAGTGATGACGCAGTGCACACCGGACACGAAGGCGCATTTAAACATGTATTCCTACTCTCTCAGGCTCCTTCTTAAATTTCTCCCTGTTCTTGCATAATGAATTTCAGTGTGGGATTCACTTTTGTCCAGTGACTCACGCCCTCTCATAGTAAATTGCACTATTTCTAGAGAGGTTTGCCAAATAAATCGCACGTTAAACGTAAAGTATTAGCCCCGGGAATACCAGTTGACTATTTTGATTTCTAAGAGCTGTGAATACTTTTATACTGATACATACGCTCAGTGAACATGAATTTATGTTTTACCTACTTCTTCCTAAAAGGGACCACATTTAGACGGAACTTTAAATGTAGCCAGTGTTCAACTCAGTTCTCTGCACTTTGAACACGATTTCCCACAGATAAAACAGTGTCCCTCAATATGAAGGTCTATGAACCTGTATCTGTACTCTTTCAGGCACCTTCCTCAATAACTCCCTAGTCTCCCGTGGTGAATTCTCAGTGTCTGCTTACTTTCTTCAGTGCCTCACGCTGGTTCCCTCTGCATTCCTAGCGTTTAATCGTCGTTTTTCCCTATAAACCAGTGTACGAATGTAAAGTCTATTCTAACCGCTATGCTACCCTTTTCACCCGTTTGGGTAGAAATACTTGGTATTCCAGCACTGCCTTAGAGATGTTAAGGTTCTACAAATGTATTGCCAGTGTTTCAGATACATACCTGTTCATTTCCCGGGTCGCTTATTGTGATTTCTCAGCATTTTCACGATTTCACACAGGAATGAGAGCCCTGCCCAAACGAAAATGAAGTGTTTAACTACGTCCTTTTAAAAGGCCAACTCATTTTGCATGTATAGAAAGACAGCTGTATCCACCTCAGTCACTGCTTTGGAACATCGTTTCCAAGTGATGACGCAGTGCACACCGGACACGAAGGCGCATTTAAACATGTATTCCTACTCTCTCAGGCTCCTTCTTAAATTTCTCCCTGTTCTTGCATAATGAATTTCAGTGTGGGATTCACTTTTGTCCAGTGACTCACGCCCTCTCATAGTAAATTGCACTATTTCTAGAGAGGTTTGCTAAATAAATCGCACGTTAAACGTAAAGTATTAGCCCCGGGAATACCAGTTGACTATTTTGATTTCTAAGAGCTGTGAATACTTTTATACTGATACATACGCTCAGTGAACATGAATTTATGTTTTACCTACTTCTTCCTAAAAGGGACCACATTTAGACGGAACTTTAAATGTAGCCAGTGTTCAACTCAGTTCTCTGCACTTTGAACACGATTTCCCACAGATAAAACAGTGTCCCTCAATATGAAGGTCTATGAACCTGTATCTGTACTCTTTCAGGCACCTTCCTCAATAACTCCCTAGTCTCTCGTGGTGAATTCTCAGTGTCTGCTTACTTTCTTCAGTGCCTCACGCTGGTTCCCTCTGCATTTCTAGCGTTTAATCGTCGTTTTTCCCTATAAACCAGTGTACGAATGTAAAGTCTGTTCTAACCGCTATGCTACCCTTTTCACCCGTTTGGGTAGAAATACTTGGTATTCCAGCACTGCCTTAGAGATGTTAAGGTTCTACAAATGTATTGCCAGTGTTTCAGATACATACCTGTTCATTTCCCGGGTCGCTTATTGTGATTTCTCAGCATTTTCACGATTTCACACAGGAATGAGAGCCCTGCCAAAACGAAAATGAAGTGTTTAACTACGTCCTTTTAAAAGGCCAACTCATTTAGCATGTATAGAAAGACAGCTGTATCCACCTCAGTCACTGCTTTGGAACATCGTTTCCAAGTGATGACGCAGTGCACACCGGACACGGAGGCGCATTTAAACATGTATTCCTACTCTCTCAGGCTCCTTCTTAAATTTCTCCCTGTTCTTGCATAATGAATTTCAGTGTGGGATTCACTTTTGTCCAGTGACTCACGCCCTCTCATAGTAAATTGCACTATTTCTAGAGAGGTTTGCCAAATAAATGGCACGTTAAACGTAAAGTATTAGCCCCGGGAATACCAGTTGACTATTTTGATTTCTAAGAGCTGTGAATACTTTTATACTGATACATACGCTCAGTGAACATGAATTTATGTTTTACCTACTTCTTCCTAAAAGGGACCACATTTAGACGGAACTTTAAATGTAGCCAGTGTTCAACTCAGTTCTCTGCACTTTGAACACGATTTCCCACAGATAAAACAGTGTCCCTCAATATGAAGGTCTATGAACCTGTATCTGTACTCTTTCAGGCACCTTCCTCAATAACTCCCTAGTCTCTCGTGGTGAATTCTCTGTGTCTGCTTACTTTCTTCAGTGCCTCACGCTGGTTCCCTCTGCATTCCTAGCGTTTAATCGTCGTTTTTCCCTATAAACCAGTGTACGAATGTAAAGTCTATTCTAACCGCTATGCTACCCTTTTCACCCGTTTGGGTAGAAATACTTGGTATTCCAGCACTGCCTTAGAGATGTTAAGGTTCTACAAATGTATTGCCAGTGTTTCAGATACATACCTGTTCATTTCCCGGGTCGCTTATTGTGATTTCTCAGCATTTTCACGATTTCACACAGGAATGAGAGCCCTGCCAAAACGAAAATGAAGTGTTTAACTACGTCCTTTTAAAAGGCCAACTCATTTAGCATGTATAGAAAGACAGCTGTATCCACCTCAGTCACTGCTTTGGAACATCGTTTCCAAGTGATGACGCAGTGCACACCGGACACGAAGGCGCATTTAAACATGTATTCCTACTCTCTCAGGCTCCTTCTTAAATTTCTCCCTGTTCTTGCATAATGAATTTCAGTGTGGGATTCACTTTTGTCCAGTGACTCACGCCCTCTCATAGTAAATTGCACTATTTCTAGAGAGGTTTGCCAAATAAATCGCACGTTAAACGTAAAGTATTAGCCCCGGGAATACCAGTTGACTATTTTGATTTCTAAGAGCTGTGAATACTTTTATACTGATACATACGCTCAGTGAACATGAATTTATGTTTTACCTACTTCTTCCTAAAAGGGACCACATTTAGACGGAACTTTAAATGTAGCCAGTGTTCAACTCAGTTCTCTGCACTTTGAACACGATTTCCCACAGATAATACAGTGTCCCTCAATATGAAGGTCTATGAACCTGTATCTGTACTCTTTCAGGCACCTTCCTCAATAACTCCCTAGTCTCTCGTGGTGAATTCTCAGTGTCTGCTTACTTTCTTCAGTGCCTCACGCTGGTTCCCTCTGCATTCCTAGCGTTTAATCGTCGTTTTCCCTATAAACCAGTGTACGAATGTAAAGTCTATTCTAACCGCTATGCTACCCTTTTCACCCGTTTGGGTAGAAATACTTGGTATTCCAGCACTGCCATAGATATGTTAAGGTTCTACAAATGTATTGCCAGTGTTTCAGATACATACCTGTTCATTTCCCGGGTCGCTTATTGTGATTTCTCAGCATTTTCACGATTTCACACAGGAATGAGAGCCCTGCCCAAACGAAAATGAAGTGTTTAACTACGTCCTTTTAAAAGGCCAACTCATTTAGCATGTATAGAAAGACAGCTGTATCCACCTCAGTCACTGCTTTGGAACATCGTTTCCAAGTGATGACGCAGTGCACACCGGACACGAAGGCGCATTTAAACATGTATTCCTACTCTCTCAGGCTCCTTCTTAAATTTCTCCCTGTTCTTGCATAATGAATTTCAGTGTGGGATTCACTTTTGTCCAGTGACTCACGCCCTCTCATAGTAAATTGCACTATTTCTAGAGAGGTTTGCCAAATAAATCGCACGTTAAACGTAAAGTATTAGCCCCGGGAATACCAGTTGACTATTTTGATTTCTAAGAGCTGTGAATACTTTTATACTGATACATACGCTCAGTGAACATGAATTTATGTTTTACCTACTTCTTCCTAAAAGGGACCACATTTAGACGGAACTTTAAATGTAGCCAGTGTTCAACTCAGTTCTCTGCACTTTGAACACGATTTCCCACAGATAAAACAGTGTCCCTCAATATGAAGGTCTATGAACCTGTATCTGTACTCTTTCAGGCACCTTCCTCAATAACTCCCTAGTCTCCCGTGGTGAATTCTCAGTGTCTGCTTACTTTCTTCAGTGCCTCACGCTGGTTCCCTCTGCATTCCTAGCGTTTAATCGTCGTTTTTCCCTATAAACCAGTGTACGAATGTAAAGTCTATTCTAACCGCTATGCTACCCTTTTCACCCGTTTGGGTAGAAATACTTGGTATTCCAGCACTGCCTTAGAGATGTTAAGGTTCTACAAATGTATTGCCAGTGTTTCAGATACATACCTGTTCATTTCCCGGGTCGCTTATTGTGATTTCTCAGCATTTTCACGATTTCACACAGGAATGAGAGCCCTGCCCAAACGAAAATGAAGTGTTTAACTACGTCCTTTTAAAAGGCCAACTCATTTAGCATGTATAGAAAGACAGCTGTATCCACCTCAGTCACTGCTTTGGAACATCGTTTCCAAGTGATGACGCAGTGCACACCGGACACGGAGGCGCATTTAAACATGTATTCCTACTCTCTCAGGCTCCTTCTTAAATTTCTCCCTGTTCTTGCATAATGAATTTCAGTGTGGGATTCACTTTTGTCCAGTGACTCACGCCCTCTCATAGTAAATTGCACTATTTCTAGAGAGGTTTGCCAAATAAATCGCACGTTAAACGTAAAGTATTAGCCCCGGGAATACCAGTTGACTATTTTGATTTCTAAGAGCTGTGAATACTTTTATACTGATACATACGCTCAGTGAACATGAATTTATGTTTTACCTACTTCTTCCTAAAAGGGACCACATTTAGACGGAACTTTAAATGTAGCCAGTGTTCAACTCAGTTCTCTGCACTTTGAACACGATTTCCCACAGATAAAACAGTGTCCCTCAATATGAAGGTCTATGAACCTGTATCTGTACTCTTTCAGGCACCTTCCTCAATAACTCCCTAGTCTCTCGTGGTGAATTCTCAGTGTCTGCTTACTTTCTTCAGTGCCTCACGCTGGTTCCCTCTGCATTCCTAGCGTTTAATCGTCGTTTTTCCCTATAAACCAGTGTACGAATGTAAAGTCTGTTCTAACCGCTATGCTACCCTTTTCACCCGTTTGGGTAGAAATACTTGGTATTCCAGCACTGCCATAGAGATGTTAAGGTTCTACAAATGTATTGCCAGTGTTTCAGATACATACCTGTTCATTTCCCGGGTCGCTTATTGTGATTTCTCAGCATTTTCACGATTTCACACAGGAATGAGAGCCCTGCCAAAACGAAAATGAAGTGTTTAACTACGTCCTTTTAAAAGGCCAACACATTTAGCATGTATAGAAAGACAGCTGTATCCACCTCAGTCACTGCTTTGGAACATCGTTTCCAAGTGATGACGCAGTGCACACCGGACACGAAGGCGCATTTAAACATGTATTCCTACTCTCTCAGGCTCCTTCTTAAATTTCTCCCTGTTCTTGCATAATGAATTTCAGTGTGGGATTCACTTTTGTCCAGTGACTCACGCCCTCTCATAGTAAATTGCACTATTTCTAGAGAGGTTTGCCAAATAAATCGCACGTTAAACGTAAAGTATTAGCCCCGGGAATACCAGTTGACTATTTTGATTTCTAAGAGCTGTGAATACTTTTATACTGATACATACGCTCAGTGAACATGAATTTATGTTTTACCTACTTCTTCCTAAAAGGGACCACATTTAGACGGAACTTTAAATGTAGCCAGTGTTCAACTCAGTTCTCTGCACTTTGAACACGATTTCCCACAGATAAAACAGTGTCCCTCAATATGAAGGTCTATGAACCTGTATCTGTACTCTTTCAGGCACCTTCCTCAATAACTCCCTAGTCTCCCGTGGTGAATTCTCAGTGTCTGCTTACTTTCTTCAGTGCCTCACGCTGGTTCCCTCTGCATTCCTAGCGTTTAATCGTCGTTTTTCCCTATAAACCAGTGTACGAATGTAAAGTCTATTCTAACCGCTATGCTACCCTTTTCACCCGTTTGGGTAGAAATACTTGGTATTCCAGCACTGCCTTAGAGATGTTAAGGTTCTACAAATGTATTGCCAGTGTTTCAGATACATACCTGTTCATTTCCCGGGTCGCTTATTGTGATTTCTCAGCATTTTCACGATTTCACACAGGAATGAGAGCCCTGCCCAAACGAAAATGAAGTGTTTAACTACGTCCTTTTAAAAGGCCAACTCATTTAGCATGTATAGAAAGACAGCTGTATCCACCTCAGTCACTGCTTTGGAACATCGTTTCCAAGTGATGACGCAGTGCACACCGGACACGGAGGCGCATTTAAACATGTATTCCTACTCTCTCAGGCTCCTTCTTAAATTTCTCCCTGTTCTTGCATAATGAATTTCAGTGTGGGATTCACTTTTGTCCAGTGACTCACGCCCTCTCATAGTAAATTGCACTATTTCTAGAGAGGTTTGCCAAATAAATCGCACGTTAAACGTAAAGTATTAGCCCCGGGAATACCAGTTGACTATTTTGATTTCTAAGAGCTGTGAATACTTTTATACTGATACATACGCTCAGTGAACATGAATTTATGTTTTACCTACTTCTTCCTAAAAGGGACCACATTTAGACGGAACTTTAAATGTAGCCAGTGTTCAACTCAGTTCTCTGCACTTTGAACACGATTTCCCACAGATAAAACAGTGTCCCTCAATATGAAGGTCTATGAACCTGTATCTGTACTCTTTCAGGCACCTTCCTCAATAACTCCCTAGTCTCTCGTGGTGAATTCTCAGTGTCTGCTTACTTTCTTCAGTGCCTCACGCTGGTTCCCTCTGCATTCCTAGCGTTTAATCGTCGTTTTTCCCTATAAACCAGTGTACGAATGTAAAGTCTGTTCTAACCGCTATGCTACCTACCCTTTTCACCCGTTTGGGTAGAAATACTTGGTATTCCAGCACTGCCATAGAGATGTTAAGGTTCTACAAATGTATTGCCAGTGTTTCAGATACATACCTGTTCATTTCCCGGGTCGCTTATTGTGATTTCTCAGCATTTTCACGATTTCACACAGGAATGAGAGCCCTGCCAAAACGAAAATGAAGTGTTTAACTACGTCCTTTTAAAAGGCCAACACATTTAGCATGTATAGAAAGACAGCTGTATCCACCTCAGTCACTGCTTTGGAACATCGTTTCCAAGTGATGACGCAGTGCACACCGGACACGAAGGCGCATTTAAACATGTATTCCTACTCTCTCAGGCTCCTTCTTAAATTTCTCCCTGTTCTTGCATAATGAATTTCAGTGTGGGATTCACTTTTGTCCAGTGACTCACGCCCTCTCATAGTAAATTGCACTATTTCTAGAGAGGTTTGCCAAATAAATCGCACGTTAAACGTAAAGTATTAGCCCCGGGAATACCAGTTGACTATTTTGATTTCTAAGAGCTGTGAATACTTTTATACTGATACATACGCTCAGTGAACATGAATTTATGTTTTACCTACTTCTTCCTAAAAGGGACCACATTTAGACGGAACTTTAAATGTAGCCAGTGTTCAACTCAGTTCTCTGCACTTTGAACACGATTTCCCACAGATAAAACAGTGTCCCTCAATATGAAGGTCTATGAACCTGTATCTGTACTCTTTCAGGCACCTTCCTCAATAACTCCCTAGTCTCTCGTGGTGAATTCTCAGTGTCTGCTTACTTTCTTCAGTGCCTCACGCTGGTTCCCTCTGCATTCCTAGCGTTTAATCGTCGTTTTTCCCTATAAACCAGTGTACGAATGTAAAGTCTATTCTAACCGCTATGCTACCCTTTTCACCCGTTTGGGTAGAAATACTTGGTATTCCAGCACTGCCTTAGAGATGTTAAGGTTCTACAAATGTATTGCCAGTGTTTCAGATACATACCTGTTCATTTCCCGGGTCGCTTATTGTGATTTCTCAGCATTTTCACGATTTCACACAGGAATGAGAGCCCTGCCAAAACGAAAATGAAGTGTTTAACTACGTCCTTTTAAAAGGCCAACTCATTTTGCATGTATAGAAAGACAGCTGTATCCACCTCAGTCACTGCTTTGGAACATCGTTTCCAAGTGATGACGCAGTGCACACCGGACACGAAGGCGCATTTAAACATGTATTCCTACTCTCTCAGGCTCCTTCTTAAATTTCTCCCTGTTCTTGCATAATGAATTTCAGTGTGGGATTCACTTTTGTCCAGTGACTCACGCCCTCTCATAGTAAATTGCACTATTTCTAGAGAGGTTTGCTAAATAAATCGCACGTTAAACGTAAAGTATTAGCCCCGGGAATACCAGTTGACTATTTTGATTTCTAAGAGCTGTGAATACTTTTATACTGATACATACGCTCAGTGAACATGAATTTATGTTTTACCTACTTCTTCCTAAAAGGGACCACATTTAGACGGAACTTTAAATGTAGCCAGTGTTCAACTCAGTTCTCTGCACTTTGAACACGATTTCCCACAGATAAAACAGTGTCCCTCAATATGAAGGTCTATGAACCTGTATCTGTACTCTTTCAGGCACCTTCCTCAATAACTCCCTAGTCTCTCGTGGTGAATTCTCAGTGTCTGCTTACTTTCTTCAGTGCCTCACGCTGGTTCCCTCTGCATTTCTAGCGTTTAATCGTCGTTTTTCCCTATAAACCAGTGTACGAATGTAAAGTCTGTTCTAACCGCTATGCTACCCTTTTCACCCGTTTGGGTAGAAATACTTGGTATTCCAGCACTGCCTTAGAGATGTTAAGGTTCTACAAATGTATTGCCAGTGTTTCAGATACATACCTGTTCATTTCCCGGGTCGCTTATTGTGATTTCTCAGCATTTTCACGATTTCACACAGGAATGAGAGCCCTGCCAAAACGAAAATGAAGTGTTTAACTACGTCCTTTTAAAAGGCCAACTCATTTAGCATGTATAGAAAGACAGCTGTATCCACCTCAGTCACTGCTTTGGAACATCGTTTCCAAGTGATGACGCAGTGCACACCGGACACGGAGGCGCATTTAAACATGTATTCCTACTCTCTCAGGCTCCTTCTTAAATTTCTCCCTGTTCTTGCATAATGAATTTCAGTGTGGGATTCACTTTTGTCCAGTGACTCACGCCCTCTCATAGTAAATTGCACTATTTCTAGAGAGGTTTGCCAAATAAATCGCACGTTAAACGTAAAGTATTAGCCCCGGGAATACCAGTTGACTATTTTGATTTCTAAGAGCTGTGAATACTTTTATACTGATACATACGCTCAGTGAACATGAATTTATGTTTTACCTACTTCTTCCTAAAAGGGACCACATTTAGACGGAACTTTAAATGTAGCCAGTGTTCAACTCAGTTCTCTGCACTTTGAACACGATTTCCCACAGATAAAACAGTGTCCCTCAATATGAAGGTCTATGAACCTGTATCTGTACTCTTTCAGGCACCTTCCTCAATAACTCCCTAGTCTCTCGTGGTGAATTCTCAGTGTCTGCTTACTTTCTACAGTGCCTCACGCTGGTTCCCTCTGCATTCCTAGCGTTTAATCGTCGTTTTTCCCTATAAACCAGTGTACGAATGTAAAGTCTGTTCTAACCGCTATGCTACCCTTTTCACCCGTTTGGGTAGAAATACTTGGTATTCCAGCACTGCCATAGAGATGTTAAGGTTCTACAAATGTATTGCCAGTGTTTCAGATACATACCTGTTCATTTCCCGGGTCGCTTATTGTGATTTCTCAGCATTTTCACGATTTCACACAGGAATGAGAGCCCTGCCAAAACGAAAATGAAGTGTTTAACTACGTCCTTTTAAAAGGCCAACACATTTAGCATGTATAGAAAGACAGCTGTATCCACCTCAGTCACTGCTTTGGAACATCGTTTCCAAGTGATGACGCAGTGCACACCGGACACGAAGGCGCATTTAAACATGTATTCCTACTCTCTCAGGCTCCTTCTTAAATTTCTCCCTGTTCTTGCATAATGAATTTCAGTGTGGGATTCACTTTTGTCCAGTGACTCACGCCCTCTCATAGTAAATTGCACTATTTCTAGAGAGGTTTGCCAAATAAATGGCACGTTAAACGTAAAGTATTAGCCCCGGGAATACCAGTTGACTATTTTGATTTCTAAGAGCTGTGAATACTTTTATACTGATACATACGCTCAGTGAACATGAATTTATGTTTTACCTACTTCTTCCTAAAAGGGACCACATTTAGACGGAACTTTAAATGTAGCCAGTGTTCAACTCAGTTCTCTGCACTTTGAACACGATTTCCCACAGATAAAACAGTGTCCCTCAATATGAAGGTCTATGAACCTGTATCTGTACTCTTTCAGGCACCTTCCTCAATAACTCCCTAGTCTCTCGTGGTGAATTCTCAGTGTCTGCTTACTTTCTTCAGTGCCTCACGCTGGTTCCCTCTGCATTCCTAGCGTTTAATCGTCGTTTTCCCTATAAACCAGTGTACGAATGTAAAGTCTATTCTAACCGCTATGCGACCCTTTTCACCCGTTTGGGTAGAAATACTTGGTATTCCAGCACTGCCTTAGAGATGTTAAGGTTCTACAAATGTATTGCCAGTGTTTCAGATACATACCTGTTCATTTCCCGGGTCGCTTATTGTGATTTCTCAGCATTTTCACGATTTCACACAGGAATGAGAGCCCTGCCAAAACGAAAATGAAGTGTTTAACTACGTCCTTTTAAAAGGCCAACTCATTTAGCATGTATAGAAAGACAGCTGTATCCACCTCAGTCACTGCTTTGGAACATCGTTTCCAAGTGATGACGCAGTGCACACCGGACACGGAGGCGCATTTAAACATGTATTCCTACTCTCTCAGGCTCCTTCTTAAATTTCTCCCTGTTCTTGCATAATGAATTTCAGTGTGGGATTCACTTTTGTCCAGTGACTCACGCCCTCTCATAGTAAATTGCACTATTTCTAGAGAGGTTTGCCAAATAAATCGCACGTTAAACGTAAAGTATTAGCCCCGGGAATACCAGTTGACTATTTTGATTTCTAAGAGCTGTGAATACTTTTATACTGATACATACGCTCAGTGAACATGAATTTATGTTTTACCTACTTCTTCCTAAAAGGGACCACATTTAGACGGAACTTTAAATGTAGCCAGTGTTCAACTCAGTTCTCTGCACTTTGAACACGATTTCCCACAGATAAAACAGTGTCCCTCAATATGAAGGTCTATGAACCTGTATCTGTACTCTTTCAGGCACCTTCCTCAATAACTCCCTAGTCTCTCGTGGTGAATTCTCAGTGTCTGCTTACTTTCTTCAGTGCCTCACGCTGGTTCCCTCTGCATTCCTAGCGTTTAATCGTCGTTTTTCCCTATAAACCAGTGTACGAATGTAAAGTCTATTCTAACCGCTATGCTACCCTTTTCACCCGTTTGGGTAGAAATACTTGGTATTCCAGCACTGCCTTAGAGATGTTAAGGTTCTACAAATGTATTGCCAGTGTTTCAGATACATACCTGTTCATTTCCCGGGTCGCTTATTGTGATTTCTCAGCATTTTCACGATTTCACACAGGAATGAGAGCCCTGCCAAAACGAAAATGAAGTGTTTAACTACGTCCTTTTAAAAGGCCAACTCATTTTGCATGTATAGAAAGACAGCTGTATCCACCTCAGTCACTGCTTTGGAACATCGTTTCCAAGTGATGACGCAGTGCACACCGGACACGAAGGCGCATTTAAACATGTATTCCTACTCTCTCAGGCTCCTTCTTAAATTTCTCCCTGTTCTTGCATAATGAATTTCAGTGTGGGATTCACTTTTGTCCAGTGACTCACGCCCTCTCATAGTAAATTGCACTATTTCTAGAGAGGTTTGCTAAATAAATCGCACGTTAAACGTAAAGTATTAGCCCCGGGAATACCAGTTGACTATTTTGATTTCTAAGAGCTGTGAATACTTTTATACTGATACATACGCTCAGTGAACATGAATTTATGTTTTACCTACTTCTTCCTAAAAGGGACCACATTTAGACGGAACTTTAAATGTAGCCAGTGTTCAACTCAGTTCTCTGCACTTTGAACACGATTTCCCACAGATAAAACAGTGTCCCTCAATATGAAGGTCTATGAACCTGTATCTGTACTCTTTCAGGCACCTTCCTCAATAACTCCCTAGTCTCTCGTGGTGAATTCTCAGTGTCTGCTTACTTTCTTCAGTGCCTCACGCTGGTTCCCTCTGCATTTCTAGCGTTTAATCGTCGTTTTTCCCTATAAACCAGTGTACGAATGTAAAGTCCGTTCTAACCGCTATGCTACCCTTTTCACCCGTTTGGGTAGAAATACTTGGTATTCCAGCACTGCCTTAGAGATGTTAAGGTTCTACAAATGTATTGCCAGTGTTTCAGATACATACCTGTTCATTTCCCGGGTCGCTTATTGTGATTTCTCAGCATTTTCACGATTTCACACAGGAATGAGAGCCCTGCCAAAACGAAAATGAAGTGTTTAACTACGTCCTTTTAAAAGGCCAACTCATTTAGCATGTATAGAAAGACAGCTGTATCCACCTCAGTCACTGCTTTGGAACATCGTTTCCAAGTGATGACGCAGTGCACACCGGACACGGAGGCGCATTTAAACATGTATTCCTACTCTCTCAGGCTCCTTCTTAAATTTCTCCCTGTTCTTGCATAATGAATTTCAGTGTGGGATTCACTTTTGTCCAGTGACTCACGCCCTCTCATAGTAAATTGCACTATTTCTAGAGAGGTTTGCCAAATAAATCGCACGTTAAACGTAAAGTATTAGCCCCGGGAATACCAGTTGACTATTTTGATTTCTAAGAGCTGTGAATACTTTTATACTGATACATACGCTCAGTGAACATGAATTTATGTTTTACCTACTTCTTCCTAAAAGGGACCACATTTAGACGGAACTTTAAATGTAGCCAGTGTTCAACTCAGTTCTCTGCACTTTGAACACGATTTCCCACAGATAAAACAGTGTCCCTCAATATGAAGGTCTATGAACCTGTATCTGTACTCTTTCAGGCACCTTCCTCAATAACTCCCTAGTCTCTCGTGTTGAATTCTCAGTGTCTGCTTACTTTCTACAGTGCCTCACGCTGGTTCCCTCTGCATTCCTAGCGTTTAATCGTCGTTTTTCCCTATAAACCAGTGTACGAATGTAAAGTCTGTTCTAACCGCTATGCTACCCTTTTCACCCGTTTGGGTAGAAATACTTGGTATTCCAGCACTGCCATAGAGATGTTAAGGTTCTACAAATGTATTGCCAGTGTTTCAGATACATACCTGTTCATTTCCCGGGTCGCTTATTGTGATTTCTCAGCATTTTCACGATTTCACACAGGAATGAGAGCCCTGCCAAAACGAAAATGAAGTGTTTAACTACGTCCTTTTAAAAGGCCAACACATTTAGCATGTATAGAAAGACAGCTGTATCCACCTCAGTCACTGCTTTGGAACATCGTTTCCAAGTGATGACGCAGTGCACACCGGACACGAAGGCGCATTTAAACATGTATTCCTACTCTCTCAGGCTCCTTCTTAAATTTCTCCCTGTTCTTGCATAATGAATTTCAGTGTGGGATTCACTTTTGTCCAGTGACTCACGCCCTCTCATAGTAAATTGCACTATTTCTAGAGAGGTTTGCCAAATAAATGGCACGTTAAACGTAAAGTATTAGCCCCGGGAATACCAGTTGACTATTTTGATTTCTAAGAGCTGTGAATACTTTTATACTGATACATACGCTCAGTGAACATGAATTTATGTTTTACCTACTTCTTCCTAAAAGGGACCACATTTAGACGGAACTTTAAATGTAGCCAGTGTTCAACTCAGTTCTCTGCACTTTGAACACGATTTCCCACAGATAAAACAGTGTCCCTCAATATGAAGGTCTATGAACCTGTATCTGTACTCTTTCAGGCACCTTCCTCAATAACTCCCTAGTCTCTCGTGGTGAATTCTCAGTGTCTGCTTACTTTCTTCAGTGCCTCACGCTGGTTCCCTCTGCATTCCTAGCGTTTAATCGTCGTTTTTCCCTATAAACCAGTGTACGAATGTAAAGTCTATTCTAACCGCTATGCTACCCTTTTCACCCGTTTGGGTAGAAATACTTGGTATTCCAGCACTGCCTTAGAGATGTTAAGGTTCTACAAATGTATTGCCAGTGTTTCAGATACATACCTGTTCATTTCCCGGGTCGCTTATTGTGATTTCTCAGCATTTTCACGATTTCACACAGGAATGAGAGCCCTGCCAAAACGAAAATGAAGTGTTTAACTACGTCCTTTTAAAAGGCCAACTCATTTAGCATGTATAGAAAGACAGCTGTATCCACCTCAGTCACTGCTTTGGAACATCGTTTCCAAGTGATGACGCAGTGCACACCGGACACGAAGGCGCATTTAAACATGTATTCCTACTCTCTCAGGCTCCTTCTTAAATTTCTCCCTGTTCTTGCATAATGAATTTCAGTGTGGGATTCACTTTTGTCCAGTGACTCACGCCCTCTCATAGTAAATTGCACTATTTCTAGAGAGGTTTGCCAAATAAATCGCACGTTAAACGTAAAGTATTAGCCCCGGGAATACCAGTTGACTATTTTGATTTCTAAGAGCTGTGAATACTTTTATACTGATACATACGCTCAGTGAACATGAATTTATGTTTTACCTACTTCTTCCTAAAAGGGACCACATTTAGACGGAACTTTAAATGTAGCCAGTGTTCAACTCAGTTCTCTGCACTTTGAACACGATTTCCCACAGATAAAACAGTGTCCCTCAATATGAAGGTCTATGAACCTGTATCTGTACTCTTTCAGGCACCTTCCTCAATAACTCCCTAGTCTCTCGTGGTGAATTCTCAGTGTCTGCTTACTTTCTTCAGTGCCTCACGCTGGTTCCCTCTGCATTCCTAGCGTTTAATCGTCGTTTTCCCTATAAACCAGTGTACGAATGTAAAGTCTATTCTAACCGCTATGCTACCCTTTTCACCCGTTTGGGTAGAAATACTTGGTATTCCAGCACTGCCTTAGAGATGTTAAGGTTCTACAAATGTATTGCCAGTGTTTCAGATACATACCTGTTCATTTCCCGGGTCGCTTATTGTGATTTCTCAGCATTTTCACGATTTCACACAGGAATGAGAGCCCTGCCAAAACGAAAATGAAGTGTTTAACTACGTCCTTTTAAAAGGCCAACTCATTTAGCATGTATAGAAAGACAGCTGTATCCACCTCAGTCACTGCTTTGGAACATCGTTTCCAAGTGATGACGCAGTGCACACCGGACACGGAGGCGCATTTAAACATGTATTCCTACTCTCTCAGGCTCCTTCTTAAATTTCTCCCTGTTCTTGCATAATGAATTTCAGTGTGGGATTCACTTTTGTCCAGTGACTCACGCCCTCTCATAGTAAATTGCACTATTTCTAGAGAGGTTTGCCAAATAAATGGCACGTTAAACGTAAAGTATTAGCCCCGGGAATACCAGTTGACTATTTTGATTTCTAAGAGCTGTGAATACTTTTATACTGATACATACGCTCAGTGAACATGAATTTATGTTTTACCTACTTCTTCCTAAAAGGGACCACATTTAGACGGAACTTTAAATGTAGCCAGTGTTCAACTCAGTTCTCTGCACTTTGAACACGATTTCCCACAGATAAAACAGTGTCCCTCAATATGAAGGTCTATGAACCTGTATCTGTACTCTTTCAGGCACCTTCCTCAATAACTCCCTAGTCTCTCGTGGTGAATTCTCAGTGTCTGCTTACTTTCTTCAGTGCCTCACGCTGGTTCCCTCTGCATTCCTAGCGTTTAATCGTCGTTTTTCCCTATAAACCAGTGTACGAATGTAAAGTCTATTCTAACCGCTATGCTACCCTTTTCACCCGTTTGGGTAGAAATACTTGGTATTCCAGCACTGCCTTAGAGATGTTAAGGTTCTACAAATGTATTGCCAGTGTTTCAGATACATACCTGTTCATTTCCCGGGTCGCTTATTGTGATTTCTCAGCATTTTCACGATTTCACACAGGAATGAGAGCCCTGCCAAAACGAAAATGAAGTGTTTAACTACGTCCTTTTAAAAGGCCAACTCATTTAGCATGTATAGAAAGACAGCTGTATCCACCTCAGTCACTGCTTTGGAACATCGTTTCCAAGTGATGACGCAGTGCACACCGGACACGAAGGCGCATTTAAACATGTATTCCTACTCTCTCAGGCTCCTTCTTAAATTTCTCCCTGTTCTTGCATAATGAATTTCAGTGTGGGATTCACTTTTGTCCAGTGACTCACGCCCTCTCATAGTAAATTGCACTATTTCTAGAGAGGTTTGCCAAATAAATCGCACGTTAAACGTAAAGTATTAGCCCCGGGAATACCAGTTGACTATTTTGATTTCTAAGAGCTGTGAATACTTTTATACTGATACATACGCTCAGTGAACATGAATTTATGTTTTACCTACTTCTTCCTAAAAGGGACCACATTTAGACGGAACTTTAAATGTAGCCAGTGTTCAACTCAGTTCTCTGCACTTTGAACACGATTTCCCACAGATAAAACAGTGTCCCTCAATATGAAGGTCTATGAACCTGTATCTGTACTCTTTCAGGCACCTTCCTCAATAACTCCCTAGTCTCTCGTGGTGAATTCTCAGTGTCTGCTTACTTTCTTTAGTGCCTCACGCTGGTTCCCTCTGCATTCCTAGCGTTTAATCGTCGTTTTTCCCTATAAACCAGTGTACGAATGTAAAGTCTATTCTAACCGCTATGCTACCCTTTTCACCCGTTTGGGTAGAAATACTTGGTATTCCAGCACTGCCTTAGAGATGTTAAGGTTCTACAAATGTATTGCCAGTGTTTCAGATACATACCTGTTCATTTCCCGGGTCGCTTATTGTGATTTCTCAGCATTTTCACGATTTCACACAGGAATGAGAGCCCTGCCCAAACGAAAATGAAGTGTTTAACTACGTCCTTTTAAAAGGCCAACTCATTTAGCATGTATAGAAAGACAGCTGTATCCACCTCAGTCACTGCTTTGGAACATCGTTTCCAAGTGATGACGCAGTGCACACCGGACACGAAGGCGCATTTAAACATGTATTCCTACTCTCTCAGGCTCCTTCTTAAATTTCTCCCTGTTCTTGCATAATGAATTTCAGTGTGGGATTCACTTTTGTCCAGTGACTCACGCCCTCTCATAGTAAATTGCACTATTTCTAGAGAGGTTTGCCAAATAAATCGCACGTTAAACGTAAAGAATTAGCCCCGGGAATACCAGTTGACTATTTTGATTTCTAAGAGCTGTGAATACTTTTATACTGATACATACGCTCAGTGAACATGAATTTATGTTTTACCTACTTCTTCCTAAAAGGGACCACATTTAGACGGAACTTTAAATGTAGCCAGTGTTCAACTCAGTTCTCTGCACTTTGAACACGATTTCCCACAGATAAAACAGTGTCCCTCAATATGAAGGTCTATGAACCTGTATCTGTACTCTTTCAGGCACCTTCCTCAATAACTCCCTAGTCTCTCGTGGTGAATTCTCAGTGTCTGCTTACTTTCTTCAGTGCCTCACGCTGGTTCCCTCTGCATTTCTAGCGTTTAATCGTCGTTTTTCCCTATAAACCAGTGTACGAATGTAAAGTCTGTTCTAACCGCTATGCTACCCTTGTCACCCGTTTGGGTAGAAATACTTGGTATTCCAGCACTGCCTTAGAGATGTTAAGGTTCTACAAATGTATTGCCAGTGTTTCAGATACATACCTGTTCATTTCCCGGGTCGCTTATTGTGATTTCTCAGCATTTTCACGATTTCACACAGGAATGAGAGCCCTGCCAAAACGAAAATGAAGTGTTTAACTACGTCCTTTTAAAAGGCCAACTCATTTAGCATGTATAGAAAGACAGCTGTATCCACCTCAGTCACTGCTTTGGAACATCGTTTCCAAGTGATGACGCAGTGCACACCGGACACGAAGGCGCATTTAAACATGTATTCCTACTCTCTCAGGCTCCTTCTTAAATTTCTCCCTGTTCTTGCATAATGAATTTCAGTGTGGGATTCACTTTTGTCCAGTGACTCACGCCCTCTCATAGTAAATTGCACTATTTCTAGAGAGGTTTGCCAAATAAATCGCACGTTAAACGTAAAGTATTAGCCCCGGGAATACCAGTTGACTATTTTGATTTCTAAGAGCTGTGAATACTTTTATACTGATACATACGCTCAGTGAACATGAATTTATGTTTTACCTACTTCTTCCTAAAAGGGACCACATTTAGACGGAACTTTAAATGTAGCCAGTGTTCAACTCAGTTCTCTGCACTTTGAACACGATTTCCCACAGATAAAACAGTGTCCCTCAATATGAAGGTCTATGAACCTGTATCTGTACTCTTTCAGGCACCTTCCTCAATAACTCCCTAGTCTCTCGTGGTGAATTCTCAGTGTCTGCTTACTTTCTTTAGTGCCTCACGCTGGTTCCCTCTGCATTCCTAGCGTTTAATCGTCGTTTTTCCCTATAAACCAGTGTACGAATGTAAAGTCTATTCTAACCGCTATGCTACCCTTTTCACCCGTTTGGGTAGAAATACTTGGTATTCCAGCACTGCCTTAGAGATGTTAAGGTTCTACAAATGTATTGCCAGTGTTTCAGATACATACCTGTTCATTTCCCGGGTCGCTTATTGTGATTTCTCAGCATTTTCACGATTTCACACAGGAATGAGAGCCCTGCCAAAACGAAAATGAAGTGTTTAACTACGTCCTTTTAAAAGGCCAACTCATTTAGCATGTATAGAAAGACAGCTGTATCCACCTCAGTCACTGCTTTGGAACATCGTTTCCAAGTGATGACGCAGTGCACACCGGACACGGAGGCGCATTTAAACATGTATTCCTACTCTCTCAGGCTCCTTCTTAAATTTCTCCCTGTTCTTGCATAATGAATTTCAGTGTGGGATTCACTTTTGTCCAGTGACTCACGCCCTCTCATAGTAAATTGCACTATTTCTAGAGAGGTTTGCCAAATAAATCGCACGTTAAACGTAAAGTATTAGCCCCGGGAATACCAGTTGACTATTTTGATTTCTAAGAGCTGTGAATACTTTTATACTGATACATACGCTCAGTGAACATGAATTTATGTTTTACCTACTTCTTCCTAAAAGGGACCACATTTAGACGGAACTTTAAATGTAGCCAGTGTTCAACTCAGTTCTCTGCACTTTGAACACGATTTCCCACAGATAAAACAGTGTCCCTCAATATGAAGGTCTATGAACCTGTATCTGTACTCTTTCAGGCACCTTCCTCAATAACTCCCTAGTCTCTCGTGGTGAATTCTCAGTGTCTGCTTACTTTCTTCAGTGCCTCACGCTGGTTCCCTCTGCATTTCTAGCGTTTAATCGTCGTTTTTCCCTATAAACCAGTGTACGAATGTAAAGTCTGTTCTAACCGCTATGCTACCCTTGTCACCCGTTTGGGTAGAAATACTTGGTATTCCAGCACTGCCTTAGAGATGTTAAGGTTCTACAAATGTATTGCCAGTGTTTCAGATACATACCTGTTCATTTCCCGGGTCGCTTATTGTGATTTCTCAGCATTTTCACGATTTCACACAGGAATGAGAGCCCTGCCAAAACGAAAATGAAGTGTTTAACTACGTCCTTTTAAAAGGCCAACTCATTTAGCATGTATAGAAAGACAGCTGTATCCACCTCAGTCACTGCTTTGGAACATCGTTTCCAAGTGATGACGCAGTGCACACCGGACACGAAGGCGCATTTAAACATGTATTCCTACTCTCTCAGGCTCCTTCTTAAATTTCTCCCTGTTCTTGCATAATGAATTTCAGTGTGGGATTCACTTTTGTCCAGTGACTCACGCCCTCTCATAGTAAATTGCACTATTTCTAGAGAGGTTTGCCAAATAAATCGCACGTTAAACGTAAAGTATTAGCCCCGGGAATACCAGTTGACTATTTTGATTTCTAAGAGCTGTGAATACTTTTATACTGATACATACGCTCAGTGAACATGAATTTATGTTTTACCTACTTCTTCCTAAAAGGGACCACATTTAGACGGAACTTTAAATGTAGCCAGTGTTCAACTCAGTTCTCTGCACTTTGAACACGATTTCCCACAGATAAAACAGTGTCCCTCAATATGAAGGTCTATGAACCTGTATCTGTACTCTTTCAGGCACCTTCCTCAATAACTCCCTAGTCTCTCGTGGTGAATTCTCAGTGTCTGCTTACTTTCTTTAGTGCCTCACGCTGGTTCCCTCTGCATTCCTAGCGTTTAATCGTCGTTTTTCCCTATAAACCAGTGTACGAATGTAAAGTCTATTCTAACCGCTATGCTACCCTTTTCACCCGTTTGGGTAGAAATACTTGGTATTCCAGCACTGCCTTAGAGATGTTAAGGTTCTACAAATGTATTGCCAGTGTTTCAGATACATACCTGTTCATTTCCCGGGTCGCTTATTGTGATTTCTCAGCATTTTCACGATTTCACACAGGAATGAGAGCCCTGCCAAAACGAAAATGAAGTGTTTAACTACGTCCTTTTAAAAGGCCAACTCATTTAGCATGTATAGAAAGACAGCTGTATCCACCTCAGTCACTGCTTTGGAACATCGTTTCCAAGTGATGACGCAGTGCACACCGGACACGAAGGCGCATTTAAACATGTATTCCTACTCTCTCAGGCTCCTTCTTAAATTTCTCCCTGTTCTTGCATAATGAATTTCAGTGTGGGATTCACTTTTGTCCAGTGACTCACGCCCTCTCATAGTAAATTGCACTATTTCTAGAGAGGTTTGCCAAATAAATCGCACGTTAAACGTAAAGAATTAGCCCCGGGAATACCAGTTGACTATTTTGATTTCTAAGAGCTGTGAATACTTTTATACTGATACATACGCTCAGTGAACATGAATTTATGTTTTACCTACTTCTTCCTAAAAGGGACCACATTTAGACGGAACTTTAAATGTAGCCAGTGTTCAACTCAGTTCTCTGCACTTTGAACACGATTTCCCACAGATAAAACAGTGTCCCTCAATATGAAGGTCTATGAACCTGTATCTGTACTCTTTCAGGCACCTTCCTCAATAACTCCCTAGTCTCTCGTGGTGAATTCTCAGTGTCTGCTTACTTTCTTCAGTGCCTCACGCTGGTTCCCTCTGCATTCCTAGCGTTTAATCGTCGTTTTCCCTATAAACCAGTGTACGAATGTAAAGTCTATTCTAACCGCTATGCTACCCTTTTCACCCGTTTGGGTAGAAATACTTGGTATTCCAGCACTGCCTTAGAGATGTTAAGGTTCTACAAATGTATTGCCAGTGTTTCAGATACATACCTGTTCATTTCCCGGGTCGCTTATTGTGATTTCTCAGCATTTTCACGATTTCACACAGGAATGAGAGCCCTGCCAAAACGAAAATGAAGTGTTTAACTACGTCCTTTTAAAAGGCCAACTCATTTAGCATGTATAGAAAGACAGCTGTATCCACCTCAGTCACTGCTTTGGAACATCGTTTCCAAGTGATGACGCAGTGCACACCGGACACGGAGGCGCATTTAAACATGTATTCCTACTCTCTCAGGCTCCTTCTTAAATTTCTCCCTGTTCTTGCATAATGAATTTCAGTGTGGGATTCACTTTTGTCCAGTGACTCACGCCCTCTCATAGTAAATTGCACTATTTCTAGAGAGGTTTGCCAAATAAATCGCACGTTAAACGTAAAGTATTAGCCCCGGGAATACCAGTTGACTATTTTGATTTCTAAGAGCTGTGAATACTTTTATACTGATACATACGCTCAGTGAACATGAATTTATGTTTTACCTACTTCTTCCTAAAAGGGACCACATTTAGACGGAACTTTAAATGTAGCCAGTGTTCAACTCAGTTCTCTGCACTTTGAACACGATTTCCCACAGATAAAACAGTGTCCCTCAATATGAAGGTCTATGAACCTGTATCTGTACTCTTTCAGGCACCTTCCTCAATAACTCCCTAGTCTCTCGTGTTGAATTCTCAGTGTCTGCTTACTTTCTACAGTGCCTCACGCTGGTTCCCTCTGCATTCCTAGCGTTTACTCGTCGTTTTTCCCTATAAACCAGTGTACGAATGTAAAGTCTGTTCTAACCGCTATGCTACCCTTTTCACCCGTTTGGGTAGAAATACTTGGTATTCCAGCACTGCCTTAGAGATGTTAAGGTTCTACAAATGTATTGCCAGTGTTTCAGATACATACCTGTTCATTTCCCGGGTCGCTTATTGTGATTTCTCAGCATTTTCACGATTTCACACAGGAATGAGAGCCCTGCCAAAACGAAAATGAAGTGTTTAACTACGTCCTTTTAAAAGGCCAACTCATTTAGCATGTATAGAAAGACAGCTGTATCCACCTCAGTCACTGCTTTGGAACATCGTTTCCAAGTGATGACGCAGTGCACACCGGACACGAAGGCGCATTTAAACATGTATTCCTACTCTCTCAGGCTCCTTCTTAAATTTCTCCCTGTTCTTGCATAATGAATTTCAGTGTGGGATTCACTTTTGTCCAGTGACTCACGCCCTCTCATAGTAAATTGCACTATTTCTAGAGAGGTTTGCCAAATAAATCGCACGTTAAACGTAAAGTATTAGCCCCGGGAATACCAGTTGACTATTTTGATTTCTAAGAGCTGTGAATACTTTTATACTGATACATACGCTCAGTGAACATGAATTTATGTTTTACCTACTTCTTCCTAAAAGGGACCACATTTAGACGGAACTTTAAATGTAGCCAGTGTTCAACTCAGTTCTCTGCACTTTGAACACGATTTCCCACAGATAAAACAGTGTCCCTCAATATGAAGGTCTATGAACCTGTATCTGTACTCTTTCAGGCACCTTCCTCAATAACTCCCTAGTCTCTCGTGGTGAATTCTCAGTGTCTGCTTACTTTCTTCAGTGCCTCACGCTAGTTCCCTCTGCATTCCTAGCGTTTAATCGTCGTTTTTCCCTATAAACCAGTGTACGAATGTAAAGTCTATTCTAACCGCTATGCTACCCTTTTCACCCGTTTGGGTAGAAATACTTGGTATTCCAGCACTGCCATAGAGATGTTAAGGTTCTACAAATGTATTGCCAGTGTTTCAAATACATACCTGTTCATTACCCGGGTCGCTTATTGTGATTTCTCAGCATTTTCACGATTTCACACAGGAATGAGAGCCCTGCCCAAACGAAAATGAAGTGTTTAACTACGTCCTTTTAAAAGGCCAACTCATTTAGCATGTATAGAAAGACAGCTGTATCCACCTCAGTCACTGCTTTGGAACATCGTTTCCAAGTGATGACGCAGTGCACACCGGACACGGAGGCGCATTTAAACATGTATTCCTACTCTCTCAGGCTCCTTCTTAAATTTCTCCCTATTCTTGCATAATGAATTTCAGTGTGGGATTCACTTTTGTCCAGTGACTCACGCCCTCTCATAGTAAATTGCACTATTTCTAGAGAGGTTTGCCAAATAAATCGCACGTTAAACGTAAAGTATTAGCCCCGGGAATACCAGTTGACTATTTTGATTTCTAAGAGCTGTGAATACTTTTATACTGATACATACGCTCAGTGAACATGAATTTATGTTTTACCTACTTCTTCCTAAAAGGGACCACATTTAGACGGAACTTTAAATGTAGCCAGTGTTCAACTCAGTTCTCTGCACTTTGAACACGATTTCCCACAGATAAAACAGTGTCCCTCAATATGAAGGTCTATGAACCTGTATCTGTACTCTTTCAGGCACCTTCCTCAATAACTCCCTAGTCTCTCGTGGTGAATTCTCAGTGTCTGCTTACTTTCTTCAGTGCCTCACGCTAGTTCCCTCTGCATTCCTAGCGTTTAATCGTCGTTTTTCCCTATAAACCAGTGTACGAATGTAAAGTCTATTCTAACCGCTATGCTACCCTTTTCACCCGTTTGGGTAGAAATACTTGGTATTCCAGCACTGCCATAGAGATGTTAAGGTTCTACAAATGTATTGCCAGTGTTTCAAATACATACCTGTTCATTACCCGGGTCGCTTATTGTGATTTCTCAGCATTTTCACGATTTCACACAGGAATGAGAGCCCTGCCCAAACGAAAATGAAGTGTTTAACTACGTCCTTTTAAAAGGCCAACTCATTTAGCATGTATAGAAAGACAGCTGTATCCACCTCAGTCACTGCTTTGGAACATCGTTTCCAAGTGATGACGCAGTGCACACCGGACACCGAGGCGCATTTAAACATGTATTCCTACTCTCTCAGGCTCCTTCTTAAATTTCTCCCTGTTCTTGCATAATGAATTTCAGTGTGGGATTCACTTTTGTCCAGTGACTCACGCCCTCTCATAGTAAATTGCACTATTTCTAGAGAGGTTTGCCAAATAAATCGCACGTTAAACGTAAAGTATTAGCCCCGGGAATACCAGTTGACTATTTTGATTTCTAAGAGCTGTGAATACTTTTATACTGATACATACGCTCAGTGAACATGAATTTATGTTTTACCTACTTCTTCCTAAAAGGGACCACATTTAGACGGAACTTTAAATGTAGCCAGTGTTCAACTCAGTTCTCTGCACTTTGAACATGATTTCCCACAGATAAAACAGTGTCCCTCAATATGAAGGTCTATGAACCTGTATCTGTACTCTTTCAGGCACCTTCCTCAATAACTCCCTAGTCTCTCGTGGTGAATTCTCAGTGTCTGCTTACTTTCTTCAGTGCCTCACGCTGGTTCCCTCTGCATTCCTAGCGTTTACTCGTCGTTTTTCCCTATAAACCAGTGTACGAATGTAAAGTCTATTCTAACCGCTATGCTACCCTTTTCACCCGTTTGGGTAGAAATACTTGGTATTCCAGCACTGCCATAGAGATGTTAAGGTTCTACAAATGTATTGCCAGTGTTTCAGATACATACCTGTTCATTTCCCGGGTCGCTTATTGTGATTTCTCAGCATTTTCACGATTTCACACAGGAATGAGAGCCCTGCCAAAACGAAAATGAAGTGTTTAACTACGTCCTTTTAAAAGGCCAACTCATTTAGCATGTATAGAAAGACAGCTGTATCCACCTCAGTCACTGCTTTGGAACATCGTTTCCAAGTGATGACGCAGTGCACACCGGACACCGAGGCGCATTTAAACATGTATTCCTACTCTCTCAGGCTCCTTCTTAAATTTCTCCCTGTTCTTGCATAATGAATTTCAGTGTGGGATTCACTTTTGTCCAGTGACTCACGCCCTCTCATAGTAAATTGCACTATTTCTAGAGAGGTTTCCCAAATAAATCGCACGTTAAACGTAAAGTATTAGCCCCGGGAATACCAGTTGACTATTTTGATTTCTAAGAGCTGTGAATACTTTTATACTGATACATACGCTCAGTGAACATGAATTTATGTTTTACCTACTTCTTCCTAAAAGGGACCACATTTAGACGGAACTTTAAATGTAGCCAGTGTTCAACTCAGTTCTCTGCACTTTGAACATGATTTCCCACAGATAAAACAGTGTCCCTCAATATGAAGGTCTATGAACCTGTATCTGTACTCTTTCAGGCACCTTCCTCAATAACTCCCTAGTCTCTCGTGGTGAATTCTCAGTGTCTGCTTACTTTCTTCAGTGCCTCACGCTGGTTCCCTCTGCATTCCTAGCGTTTACTCGTCGTTTTTCCCTATAAACCAGTGTACGAATGTAAAGTCTATTCTAACCGCTATGCTACCCTTTTCACCCGTTTGGGTAGAAATACTTGGTATTCCAGCACTGCCATAGAGATGTTAAGGTTCTACAAATGTATTGCCAGTGTTTCAGATACATACCTGTTCATTTCCCGGGTCGCTTATTGTGATTTCTCAGCATTTTCACGATTTCACACAGGAATGAGAGCCCTGCCAAAACGAAAATGAAGTGTTTAACTACGTCCTTTTAAAAGGCCAACTCATTTAGCATGTATAGAAAGACAGCTGTATCCACCTCAGTCACTGCTTTGGAACATCGTTTCCAAGTGATGACGCAGTGCACACCGGACACGAAGGCGCATTTAAACATGTATTCCTACTCTCTCAGGCTCCTTCTTAAATTTCTCCCTGTTCTTGCATAATGAATTTCAGTGTGGGATTCACTTTTGTCCAGTGACTCACGCCCTCTCATAGTAAATTGCACTATTTCTAGAGAGGTTTGCCAAATAAATCGCACGTTAAACGTAAAGTATTAGCCCCGGGAATACCAGTTGACTATTTTGATTTCTAAGAGCTGTGAATACTTTTATACTGATACATACGCTCAGTGAACATGAATTTATGTTTTACCTACTTCTTCCTAAAAGGGACCACATTTAGACGGAACTTTAAATGTAGCCAGTGTTCAACTCAGTTCTCTGCACTTTGAACACGATTTCCCACAGATAAAACAGTGTCCCTCAATATGAAGGTCTATGAACCTGTATCTGTACTCTTTCAGGCACCTTCCTCAATAACTCCCTAGTCTCTCGTGGTGAATTCTCAGTGTCTGCTTACTTTCTTCAGTGCCTCACGCTGGTTCCCTCTGCATTCCTAGCGTTTAATCGTCGTTTTTCCCTATAAACCAGTGTACGAATGTAAAGTCTGTTCTAACCGCTATGCTACCCTTTTCACCCGTTTGGGTAGAAATACTTGGTATTCCAGCACTGCCATAGAGATGTTAAGGTTCTACAAATGTATTGCCAGTGTTTCAGATACATACCTGTTCATTTCCCGGGTCGCTTATTGTGATTTCTCAGCATTTTCACGATTTCACACAGGAATGAGAGCCCTGCCAAAACGAAAATGAAGTGTTTAACTACGTCCTTTTAAAAGGCCAACTCATTTAGCATGTATAGAAAGACAGCTGTATCCACCTCAGTCACTGCTTTGGAACATCGTTTCCAAGTGATGACGCAGTGCACACCGGACACGAAGGCGCATTTAAACATGTATTCCTACTCTCTCAGGCTCCTTCTTAAATTTCTCCCTGTTCTTGCATAATGAATTTCAGTGTGGGATTCACTTTTGTCCAGTGACTCACGCCCTCTCATAGTAAATTGCACTATTTCTAGAGAGGTTTGCCAAATAAATCGCACGTTAAACGTAAAGTATTAGCCCCGGGAATACCAGTTGACTATTTTGATTTCTAAGAGCTGTGAATACTTTTATACTGATACATACGCTCAGTGAACATGAATTTATGTTTTACCTACTTCTTCCTAAAAGGGACCACATTTAGACGGAACTTTAAATGTAGCCAGTGTTCAACTCAGTTCTCTGCACTTTGAACACGATTTCCCACAGATAAAACAGTGTCCCTCAATATGAAGGTCTATGAACCTGTATCTGTACTCTTTCAGGCACCTTCCTCAATAACTCCCTAGTCTCTCGTGGTGAATTCTCAGTGTCTGCTTACTTTCTACAGTGCCTCACGCTGGTTCCCTCTGCATTCCTAGCGTTTAATCGTCGTTTTTCCCTATAAACCAGTGTACGAATGTAAAGTCTGTTCTAACCGCTATGCTACCCTTTTCACCCGTTTGGGTAGAAATACTTGGTATTCCAGCACTGCCATAGAGATGTTAAGGTTCCACAAATGTATTGCCAGTGTTTCAGATACATACCTGTTCATTTCCCGGGTCGCTTATTGTGATTTCTCAGCATTTTCACGATTTCACACAGGAATGAGAGCCCTGCCAAAACGAAAATGAAGTGTTTAACTACGTCCTTTTAAAAGGCCAACTCATTTAGCATGTATAGAAAGACAGCTGTATCCACCTCAGTCACTGCTTTGGAACATCGTTTCCAAGTGATGACGCAGTGCACACCGGACACGAAGGCGCATTTAAACATGTATTCCTACTCTCTCAGGCTCCTTCTTAAATTTCTCCCTGTTCTTGCATAATGAATTTCAGTGTGGGATTCACTTTTGTCCAGTGACTCACGCCCTCTCATAGTAAATTGCACTATTTCTAGAGAGGTTTGCCAAATAAATCGCACGTTAAACGTAAAGTATTAGCCCCGGGAATACCAGTTGACTATTTTGATTTCTAAGAGCTGTGAATACTTTTATACTGATACATACGCTCAGTGAACATGAATTTATGTTTTACCTACTTCTTCCTAAAAGGGACCACATTTAGACGGAACTTTAAATGTAGCCAGTGTTCAACTCAGTTCTCTGCACTTTGAACACGATTTCCCACAGATAAAACAGTGTCCCTCAATATGAAGGTCTATGAACCTGTATCTGTACTCTTTCAGGCACCTTCCTCAATAACTCCCTAGTCTCTCGTGGTGAATTCTCAGTGTCTGCTTACTTTCTTCAGTGCCTCACGCTGGTTCCCTCTGCATTCCTAGCGTTTAATCGTCGTTTTTCCCTATAAACCAGTGTACGAATGTAAAGTCTGTTCTAACCGCTATGCTACCCTTTTCACCCGTTTGGGTAGAAATACTTGGTATTCCAGCACTGCCATAGAGATGTTAAGGTTCTACAAATGTATTGCCAGTGTTTCAGATACATACCTGTTCATTTCCCGGGTCGCTTATTGTGATTTCTCAGCATTTTCACGATTTCACACAGGAATGAGAGCCCTGCCAAAACGAAAATGAAGTGTTTAACTACGTCCTTTTAAAAGGCCAACTCATTTAGCATGTATAGAAAGACAGCTGTATCCACCTCAGTCACTGCTTTGGAACATCGTTTCCAAGTGATGACGCAGTGCACACCGGACACGAAGGCGCATTTAAACATGTATTCCTACTCTCTCAGGCTCCTTCTTAAATTTCTCCCTGTTCTTGCATAATGAATTTCAGTGTGGGATTCACTTTTGTCCAGTGACTCACGCCCTCTCATAGTAAATTGCACTATTTCTAGAGAGGTTTGCCAAATAAATCGCACGTTAAACGTAAAGTATTAGCCCCGGGAATACCAGTTGACTATTTTGATTTCTAAGAGCTGTGAATACTTTTATACTGATACATACGCTCAGTGAACATGAATTTATGTTTTACCTACTTCTTCCTAAAAGGGACCACATTTAGACGGAACTTTAAATGTAGCCAGTGTTCAACTCAGTTCTCTGCACTTTGAACACGATTTCCCACAGATAAAACAGTGTCCCTCAATATGAAGGTCTATGAACCTGTATCTGTACTCTTTCAGGCACCTTCCTCAATAACTCCCTAGTCTCTCGTGGTGAATTCTCAGTGTCTGCTTACTTTCTTCAGTGCCTCACGCTGGTTCCCTCTGCATTCCTAGCGTTTAATCGTCGTTTTTCCCTATAAACCAGTGTACGAATGTAAAGTCTATTCTAACCGCTATGCTACCCTTTTCACCCGTTTGGGTAGAAATACTTGGTATTCCAGCACTGCCTTAGAGATGTTAAGGTTCTACAAATGTATTGCCAGTGTTTCAGATACATACCTGTTCATTTCCCGGGTCGCTTATTGTGATTTCTCAGCATTTTCACGATTTCACACAGGAATGAGAGCCCTGCCAAAACGAAAATGAAGTGTTTAACTACGTCCTTTTAAAAGGCCAACTCATTTAGCATGTATAGAAAGACAGCTGTATCCACCTCAGTCACTGCTTTGGAACATCGTTTCCAAGTGATGACGCAGTGCACACCGGACACGAAGGCGCATTTAAACATGTATTCCTACTCTCTCAGGCTCCTTCTTAAATTTCTCCCTGTTCTTGCATAATGAATTTCAGTGTGGGATTCACTTTTGTCCAGTGACTCACGCCCTCTCATAGTAAATTGCACTATTTCTAGAGAGGTTTGCCAAATAAATCGCACGTTAAACGTAAAGTATTAGCCCCGGGAATACCAGTTGACTATTTTGATTTCTAAGAGCTGTGAATACTTTTATACTGATACATACGCTCAGTGAACATGAATTTATGTTTTACCTACTTCTTCCTAAAAGGGACCACATTTAGACGGAACTTTAAATGTAGCCAGTGTTCAACTCAGTTCTCTGCACTTTGAACACGATTTCCCACAGATAAAACAGTGTCCCTCAATATGAAGGTCTATGAACCTGTATCTGTACTCTTTCAGGCACCTTCCTCAATAACTCCCTAGTCTCTCGTGTTGAATTCTCAGTGTCTGCTTACTTTCTACAGTGCCTCACGCTGGTTCCCTCTGCATTCCTAGCGTTTAATCGTCGTTTTTCCCTATAAACCAGTGTACGAATGTAAAGTCTGTTCTAACCGCTATGCTACCCTTTTCACCCGTTTGGGTAGAAATACTTGGTATTCCAGCACTGCCATAGAGATGTTAAGGTTCCACAAATGTATTGCCAGTGTTTCAGATACATACCTGTTCATTTCCCGGGTCGCTTATTGTGATTTCTCAGCATTTTCACGATTTCACACAGGCATGAGAGCCCTGCCAAAACGAAAATGAAGTGTTTAACTACGTCCTTTTAAAAGGCCAACTCATTTAGCATGTATAGAAAGACAGCTGTATCCACCTCAGTCACTGCTTTGGAACATCGTTTCCAAGTGATGACGCAGTGCACACCGGACACGAAGGCGCATTTAAACATGTATTCCTACTCTCTCAGGCTCCTTCTTAAATTTCTCCCTGTTCTTGCATAATGAATTTCAGTGTGGGATTCACTTTTGTCCAGTGACTCACGCCCTCTCATAGTAAATTGCACTATTTCTAGAGAGGTTTGCCAAATAAATCGCACGTTAAACGTAAAGTATTAGCCCCGGGAATACCAGTTGACTATTTTGATTTCTAAGAGCTGTGAATACTTTTATACTGATACATACGCTCAGTGAACATGAATTTATGTTTTACCTACTTCTTCCTAAAAGGGACCACATTTAGACGGAACTTTAAATGTAGCCAGTGTTCAACTCAGTTCTCTGCACTTTGAACACGATTTCCCACAGATAAAACAGTGTCCCTCAATATGAAGGTCTATGAACCTGTATCTGTACTCTTTCAGGCACCTTCCTCAATAACTCCCTAGTCTCTCGTGGTGAATTCTCAGTGTCTGCTTACTTTCTTCAGTGCCTCACGCTGGTTCCCTCTGCATTCCTAGCGTTTACTCGTCGTTTTTCCCTATAAACCAGTGTACGAATGTAAAGTCTATTCTAACCGCTATGCTACCCTTTTCACCCGTTTGGGTAGAAATACTTGGTATTCCAGCACTGCCATAGAGATGTTAAGGTTCTACAAATGTATTGCCAGTGTTTCAGATACATACCTGTTCATTTCCCGGGTCGCTTATTGTGATTTCTCAGCATTTTCACGATTTCACACAGGAATGAGAGCCCTGCCAAAACGAAAATGAAGTGTTTAACTACGTCCTTTTAAAAGGCCAACTCATTTAGCATGTATAGAAAGACAGCTGTATCCACCTCAGTCACTGCTTTGGAACATCGTTTCCAAGTGATGACGCAGTGCACACCGGACACGAAGGCGCATTTAAACATGTATTCCTACTCTCTCAGGCTCCTTCTTAAATTTCTCCCTGTTCTTGCATAATGAATTTCAGTGTGGGATTCACTTTTGTCCAGTGACTCACGCCCTCTCATAGTAAATTGCACTATTTCTAGAGAGGTTTGCCAAATAAATCGCACATTAAACGTAAAGTATTAGCCCCGGGAATACCAGTTGACTATTTTGATTTCTAAGAGCTGTGAATACTTTTATACTGATACATACGCTCAGTGAACATGAATTTATGTTTTACCTACTTCTTCCTAAAAGGGACCACATTTAGACGGAACTTTAAATGTAGCCAGTGTTCAACTCAGTTCTCTGCACTTTGAACACGATTTCCCACAGATAAAACAGTGTCCCTCAATATGAAGGTCTATGAACCTGTATCTGTACTCTTTCAGGCACCTTCCTCAATAACTCCCTAGTCTCTCGTGGTGAATTCTCAGTGTCTGCTTACTTTCTTCAGTGCCTCACGCTAGTTCCCTCTGCATTCCTAGCGTTTAATCGTCGTTTTTCCCTATAAACCAGTGTACGAATGTAAAGTCTATTCTAACCGCTATGCTACCCTTTTCACCCGTTTGGGTAGAAATACTTGGTATTCCAGCACTGCCATAGAGATGTTAAGGTTCTACAAATGTATTGCCAGTGTTTCAAATACATACCTGTTCATTACCCGGGTCGCTTATTGTGATTTCTCAGCATTTTCACGATTTCACACAGGCATGAGAGCCCTGCCCAAACGAAAATGAAGTGTTTAACTACGTCCTTTTAAAAGGCCAACTCATTTAGCATGTATAGAAAGACAGCTGTATCCACCTCAGTCACTGCTTTGGAACATCGTTTCCAAGTGATGACGCAGTGCACACCGGACACCGAGGCGCATTTAAACATGTATTCCTACTCTCTCAGGCTCCTTCTTAAATTTCTCCCTGTTCTTGCATAATGAATTTCAGTGTGGGATTCACTTTTGTCCAGTGACTCACGCCCTCTCATAGTAAATTGCACTATTTCTAGAGAGGTTTGCCAAATAAATCGCACGTTAAACGTAAAGTATTAGCCCCGGGAATACCAGTTGACTATTTTGATTTCTAAGAGCTGTGAATACTTTTATACTGATACATACGCTCAGTGAACATGAATTTATGTTTTACCTACTTCTTCCTAAAAGGGACCACATTTAGACGGAACTTTAAATGTAGCCAGTGTTCAACTCAGTTCTCTGCACTTTGAACACGATTTCCCACAGATAAAACAGTGTCCCTCAATATGAAGGTCTATGAACCTGTATCTGTACTCTTTCAGGCACCTTCCTCAATAACTCCCTAGTCTCTCGTGGTGAATTCTCAGTGTCTGCTTACTTTCTTCAGTGCCTCACGCTGGTTCCCTCTGCATTTCTAGCGTTTAATCGTCGTTTTTCCCTATAAACCAGTGTACGAATGTAAAGTCTGTTCTAACCGCTATGCTACCCTTTTCACCCGTTTGGGTAGAAATACTTGGTATTCCAGCACTGCCTTAGAGATGTTAAGGTTCTACAAATGTATTGCCAGTGTTTCAGATACATACCTGTTCATTTCCCGGGTCGCTTATTGTGATTTCTCAGCATTTTCACGATTTCACACAGGCATGAGAGCCCTGCCAAAACGAAAATGAAGTGTTTAACTACGTCCTTTTAAAAGGCCAACTCATTTAGCATGTATAGAAAGACAGCTGTATCCACCTCAGTCACTGCTTTGGAACATCGTTTCCAAGTGATGACGCAGTGCACACCGGACACGAAGGCGCATTTAAACATGTATTCCTACTCTCTCAGGCTCCTTCTTAAATTTCTCCCTGTTCTTGCATAATGAATTTCAGTGTGGGATTCACTTTTGTCCAGTGACTCACGCCCTCTCATAGTAAATTGCACTATTTCTAGAGAGGTTTGCCAAATAAATCGCACGTTAAACGTAAAGTATTAGCCCCGGGAATACCAGTTGACTATTTTGATTTCTAAGAGCTGTGAATACTTTTATACTGATACATACGCTCAGTGAACATGAATTTATGTTTTACCTACTTCTTCCTAAAAGGGACCACATTTAGACGGAACTTTAAATGTAGCCAGTGTTCAACTCAGTTCTCTGCACTTTGAACACGATTTCCCACAGATAAAACAGTGTCCCTCAATATGAAGGTCTATGAACCTGTATCTGTACTCTTTCAGGCACCTTCCTCAATAACTCCCTAGTCTCTCGTGGTGAATTCTCAGTGTCTGCTTACTTTCTTCAGTGCCTCACGCTGGTTCCCTCTGCATTCCTAGCGTTTACTCGTCGTTTTTCCCTATAAACCAGTGTACGAATGTAAAGTCTATTCTAACCGCTATGCTACCCTTTTCACCCGTTTGGGTAGAAATACTTGGTATTCCAGCACTGCCATAGAGATGTTAAGGTTCTACAAATGTATTGCCAGTGTTTCAGATACATACCTGTTCATTTCCCGGGTCGCTTATTGTGATTTCTCAGCATTTTCACGATTTCACACAGGAATGAGAGCCCTGCCAAAACGAAAATGAAGTGTTTAACTACGTCCTTTTAAAAGGCCAACTCATTTAGCATGTATAGAAAGACAGCTGTATCCACCTCAGTCACTGCTTTGGAACATCGTTTCCAAGTGATGACGCAGTGCACACCGGACACGAAGGCGCATTTAAACATGTATTCCTACTCTCTCAGGCTCCTTCTTAAATTTCTCCCTGTTCTTGCATAATGAATTTCAGTGTGGGATTCACTTTTGTCCAGTGACTCACGCCCTCTCATAGTAAATTGCACTATTTCTAGAGAGGTTTGCCAAATAAATCGCACGTTAAACGTAAAGTATTAGCCCCGGGAATACCAGTTGACTATTTTGATTTCTAAGAGCTGTGAATACTTTTATACTGATACATACGCTCAGTGAACATGAATTTATGTTTTACCTACTTCTTCCTAAAAGGGACCACATTTAGACGGAACTTTAAATGTAGCCAGTGTTCAACTCAGTTCTCTGCACTTTGAACACGATTTCCCACAGATAAAACAGTGTCCCTCAATATGAAGGTCTATGAACCTGTATCTGTACTCTTTCAGGCACCTTCCTCAATAACTCCCTAGTCTCTCGTGGTGAATTCTCAGTGTCTGCTTACTTTCTTCAGTGCCTCACGCTAGTTCCCTCTGCATTCCTAGCGTTTAATCGTCGTTTTTCCCTATAAACCAGTGTACGAATGTAAAGTCTATTCTAACCGCTATGCTACCCTTTTCACCCGTTTGGGTAGAAATACTTGGTATTCCAGCACTGCCATAGAGATGTTAAGGTTCTACAAATGTATTGCCAGTGTTTCAAATACATACCTGTTCATTACCCGGGTCGCTTATTGTGATTTCTCAGCATTTTCACGATTTCACACAGGCATGAGAGCCCTGCCCAAACGAAAATGAAGTGTTTAACTACGTCCTTTTAAAAGGCCAACTCATTTAGCATGTATAGAAAGACAGCTGTATCCACCTCAGTCACTGCTTTGGAACATCGTTTCCAAGTGATGACGCAGTGCACACCGGACACCGAGGCGCATTTAAACATGTATTCCTACTCTCTCAGGCTCCTTCTTAAATTTCTCCCTGTTCTTGCATAATGAATTTCAGTGTGGGATTCACTTTTGTCCAGTGACTCACGCCCTCTCATAGTAAATTGCACTATTTCTAGAGAGGTTTGCCAAATAAATCGCACGTTAAACGTAAAGTATTAGCCCCGGGAATACCAGTTGACTATTTTGATTTCTAAGAGCTGTGAATACTTTTATACTGATACATACGCTCAGTGAACATGAATTTATGTTTTACCTACTTCTTCCTAAAAGGGACCACATTTAGACGGAACTTTAAATGTAGCCAGTGTTCAACTCAGTTCTCTGCACTTTGAACACGATTTCCCACAGATAAAACAGTGTCCCTCAATATGAAGGTCTATGAACCTGTATCTGTACTCTTTCAGGCACCTTCCTCAATAACTCCCTAGTCTCTCGTGGTGAATTCTCAGTGTCTGCTTACTTTCTTCAGTGCCTCACGCTGGTTCCCTCTGCATTTCTAGCGTTTAATCGTCGTTTTTCCCTATAAACCAGTGTACGAATGTAAAGTCTGTTCTAACCGCTATGCTACCCTTTTCACCCGTTTGGGTAGAAATACTTGGTATTCCAGCACTGCCTTAGAGATGTTAAGGTTCTACAAATGTATTGCCAGTGTTTCAGATACATACCTGTTCATTTCCCGGGTCGCTTATTGTGATTTCTCAGCATTTTCACGATTTCACACAGGCATGAGAGCCCTGCCAAAACGAAAATGAAGTGTTTAACTACGTCCTTTTAAAAGGCCAACTCATTTAGCATGTATAGAAAGACAGCTGTATCCACCTCAGTCACTGCTTTGGAACATCGTTTCCAAGTGATGACGCAGTGCACACCGGACACGAAGGCGCATTTAAACATGTATTCCTACTCTCTCAGGCTCCTTCTTAAATTTCTCCCTGTTCTTGCATAATGAATTTCAGTGTGGGATTCACTTTTGTCCAGTGACTCACGCCCTCTCATAGTAAATTGCACTATTTCTAGAGAGGTTTGCCAAATAAATCGCACGTTAAACGTAAAGTATTAGCCCCGGGAATACCAGTTGACTATTTTGATTTCTAAGAGCTGTGAATACTTTTATACTGATACATACGCTCAGTGAACATGAATTTATGTTTTACCTACTTCTTCCTAAAAGGGACCACATTTAGACGGAACTTTAAATGTAGCCAGTGTTCAACTCAGTTCTCTGCACTTTGAACACGATTTCCCACAGATAAAACAGTGTCCCTCAATATGAAGGTCTATGAACCTGTATCTGTACTCTTTCAGGCACCTTCCTCAATAACTCCCTAGTCTCTCGTGGTGAATTCTCAGTGTCTGCTTACTTTCTTCAGTGCCTCACGCTGGTTCCCTCTGCATTCCTAGCGTTTACTCGTCGTTTTTCCCTATAAACCAGTGTACGAATGTAAAGTCTATTCTAACCGCTATGCTACCCTTTTCACCCGTTTGGGTAGAAATACTTGGTATTCCAGCACTGCCATAGAGATGTTAAGGTTCTACAAATGTATTGCCAGTGTTTCAGATACATACCTGTTCATTTCCCGGGTCGCTTATTGTGATTTCTCAGCATTTTCACGATTTCACACAGGAATGAGAGCCCTGCCAAAACGAAAATGAAGTGTTTAACTACGTCCTTTTAAAAGGCCAACTCATTTAGCATGTATAGAAAGACAGCTGTATCCACCTCAGTCACTGCTTTGGAACATCGTTTCCAAGTGATGACGCAGTGCACACCGGACACGAAGGCGCATTTAAACATGTATTCCTACTCTCTCAGGCTCCTTCTTAAATTTCTCCCTGTTCTTGCATAATGAATTTCAGTGTGGGATTCACTTTTGTCCAGTGACTCACGCCCTCTCATAGTAAATTGCACTATTTCTAGAGAGGTTTGCCAAATAAATCGCACGTTAAACGTAAAGTATTAGCCCCGGGAATACCAGTTGACTATTTTGATTTCTAAGAGCTGTGAATACTTTTATACTGATACATACGCTCAGTGAACATGAATTTATGTTTTACCTACTTCTTCCTAAAAGGGACCACATTTAGACGGAACTTTAAATGTAGCCAGTGTTCAACTCAGTTCTCTGCACTTTGAACACGATTTCCCACAGATAAAACAGTGTCCCTCAATATGAAGGTCTATGAACCTGTATCTGTACTCTTTCAGGCACCTTCCTCAATAACTCCCTAGTCTCTCGTGGTGAATTCTCAGTGTCTGCTTACTTTCTTCAGTGCCTCACGCTAGTTCCCTCTGCATTCCTAGCGTTTAATCGTCGTTTTTCCCTATAAACCAGTGTACGAATGTAAAGTCTATTCTAACCGCTATGCTACCCTTTTCACCCGTTTGGGTAGAAATACTTGGTATTCCAGCACTGCCATAGAGATGTTAAGGTTCTACAAATGTATTGCCAGTGTTTCAAATACATACCTGTTCATTACCCGGGTCGCTTATTGTGATTTCTCAGCATTTTCACGATTTCACACAGGAATGAGAGCCCTGCCAAAACGAAAATGAAGTGTTTAACTACGTCCTTTTAAAAGGCCAACTCATTTAGCATGTATAGAAAGACAGCTGTATCCACCTCAGTCACTGCTTTGGAACATCGTTTCCAAGTGATGACGCAGTGCACACCGGACACGGAGGCGCATTTAAACATGTATTCCTACTCTCTCAGGCTCCTTCTTAAATTTCTCCCTGTTCTTGCATAATGAATTTCAGTGTGGGATTCACTTTTGTCCAGTGACTCACGCCCTCTCATAGTAAATTGCACTATTTCTAGAGAGGTTTGCCAAATAAATCGCACGTTAAACGTAAAGTATTAGCCCCGGGAATACCAGTTGACTATTTTGATTTCTAAGAGCTGTGAATACTTTTATACTGATACATACGCTCAGTGAACATGAATTTATGTTTTACCTACTTCTTCCTAAAAGGGACCACATTTAGACGGAACTTTAAATGTAGCCAGTGTTCAACTCAGTTCTCTGCACTTTGAACACGATTTCCCACAGATAAAACAGTGTCCCTCAATATGAAGGTCTATGAACCTGTATCTGTACTCTTTCAGGCACCTTCCTCAATAACTCCCTAGTCTCTCGTGGTGAATTCTCAGTGTCTGCTTACTTTCTTCAGTGCCTCACGCTAGTTCCCTCTGCATTCCTAGCGTTTAATCGTCGTTTTTCCCTATAAACCAGTGTACGAATGTAAAGTCTATTCTAACCGCTATGCTACCCTTTTCACCCGTTTGGGTAGAAATACTTGGTATTCCAGCACTGCCATAGAGATGTTAAGGTTCTACAAATGTATTGCCAGTGTTTCAAATACATACCTGTTCATTACCCGGGTCGCTTATTGTGATTTCTCAGCATTTTCACGATTTCACACAGGAATGAGAGCCCTGCCCAAACGAAAATGAAGTGTTTAACTACGTCCTTTTAAAAGGCCAACTCATTTAGCATGTATAGAAAGACAGCTGTATCCACCTCAGTCACTGCTTTGGAACATCGTTTCCAAGTGATGACGCAGTGCACACCGGACACCGAGGCGCATTTAAACATGTATTCCTACTCTCTCAGGCTCCTTCTTAAATTTCTCCCTGTTCTTGCATAATGAATTTCAGTGTGGGATTCACTTTTGTCCAGTGACTCACGCCCTCTCATAGTAAATTGCACTATTTCTAGAGAGGTTTGCCAAATAAATCGCACGTTAAACGTAAAGTATTAGCCCCGGGAATACCAGTTGACTATTTTGATTTCTAAGAGCTGTGAATACTTTTATACTGATACATACGCTCAGTGAACATGAATTTATGTTTTACCTACTTCTTCCTAAAAGGGACCACATTTAGACGGAACTTTAAATGTAGCCAGTGTTCAACTCAGTTCTCTGCACTTTGAACACGATTTCCCACAGATAAAACAGTGTCCCTCAATATGAAGGTCTATGAACCTGTATCTGTACTCTTTCAGGCACCTTCCTCAATAACTCCCTAGTCTCTCGTGGTGAATTCTCAGTGTCTGCTTACTTTCTTCAGTGCCTCACGCTGGTTCCCTCTGCATTCCTAGCGTTTAATCGTCGTTTTTCCCTATAAACCAGTGTACGAATGTAAAGTCTATTCTAACCGCTATGCTACCCTTTTCACCCGTTTGGGTAGAAATACTTGGTATTCCAGCACTGCCATAGAGATGTTAAGGTTCTACAAATGTATTGCCAGTGTTTCAGATACATACCTGTTCATTTCCCGGGTCGCTTATTGTGATTTCTCAGCATTTTCACGATTTCACACAGGAATGAGAGCCCTGCCAAAACGAAAATGAAGTGTTTAACTACGTCCTTTTAAAAGGCCAACTCATTTAGCATGTATAGAAAGACAGCTGTATCCACCTCAGTCACTGCTTTGGAACATCGTTTCCAAGTGATGACGCAGTGCACACCGGACACGAAGGCGCATTTAAACATGTATTCCTACTCTCTCAGGCTCCTTCTTAAATTTCTCCCTGTTCTTGCATAATGAATTTCAGTGTGGGATTCACTTTTGTCCAGTGACTCACGCCCTCTCATAGTAAATTGCACTATTTCTAGAGAGGTTTGCCAAATAAATCGCACGTTAAACGTAAAGTATTAGCCCCGGGAATACCAGTTGACTATTTTGATTTCTAAGAGCTGTGAATACTTTTATACTGATACATACGCTCAGTGAACATGAATTTATGTTTTACCTACTTCTTCCTAAAAGGGACCACATTTAGACGGAACTTTAAATGTAGCCAGTGTTCAACTCAGTTCTCTGCACTTTGAACACGATTTCCCACAGATAAAACAGTGTCCCTCAATATGAAGGTCTATGAACCTGTATCTGTACTCTTTCAGGCACCTTCCTCAATAACTCCCTAGTCTCTCGTGGTGAATTCTCAGTGTCTGCTTACTTTCTTCAGTGCCTCACGCTGGTTCCCTCTGCATTCCTAGCGTTTAATCGTCGTTTTTCCCTATAAACCAGTGTACGAATGTAAAGTCTATTCTAACCGCTATGCTACCCTTTTCACCCGTTTGGGTAGAAATACTTGGTATTCCAGCACTGCCATAGAGATGTTAAGGTTCTACAAATGTATTGCCAGTGTTTCAGATACATACCTGTTCATTTCCCGGGTCGCTTATTGTGATTTCTCAGCATTTTCACGATTTCACACAGGAATGAGAGCCCTGCCAAAACGAAAATGAAGTGTTTAACTACGTCCTTTTAAAAGGCCAACTCATTTAGCATGTATAGAAAGACAGCTGTATCCACCTCAGTCACTGCTTTGGAACATCGTTTCCAAGTGATGACGCAGTGCACACCGGACACGAAGGCGCATTTAAACATGTATTCCTACTCTCTCAGGCTCCTTCTTAAATTTCTCCCTGTTCTTGCATAATGAATTTCAGTGTGGGATTCACTTTTGTCCAGTGACTCACGCCCTCTCATAGTAAATTGCACTATTTCTAGAGAGGTTTGCCAAATAAATCGCACGTTAAACGTAAAGTATTAGCCCCGGGAATACCAGTTGACTATTTTGATTTCTAAGAGCTGTGAATACTTTTATACTGATACATACGCTCAGTGAACATGAATTTATGTTTTACCTACTTCTTCCTAAAAGGGACCACATTTAGACGGAACTTTAAATGTAGCCAGTGTTCAACTCAGTTCTCTGCACTTTGAACACGATTTCCCACAGATAAAACAGTGTCCCTCAATATGAAGGTCTATGAACCTGTATCTGTACTCTTTCAGGCACCTTCCTCAATAACTCCCTAGTCTCTCGTGGTGAATTCTCAGTGTCTGCTTACTTTCTTCAGTGCCTCACGCTGGTTCCCTCTGCATTCCTAGCGTTTACTCGTCGTTTTTCCCTATAAACCAGTGTACGAATGTAAAGTCTATTCTAACCGCTATGCTACCCTTTTCACCCGTTTGGGTAGAAATACTTGGTATTCCAGCACTGCCATAGAGATGTTAAGGTTCTACAAATGTATTGCCAGTGTTTCAGATACATACCTGTTCATTTCCCGGGTCGCTTATTGTGATTTCTCAGCATTTTCACGATTTCACACAGGAATGAGAGCCCTGCCAAAACGAAAATGAAGTGTTTAACTACGTCCTTTTAAAAGGCCAACTCATTTAGCATGTATAGAAAGACAGCTGTATCCACCTCAGTCACTGCTTTGGAACATCGTTTCCAAGTGATGACGCAGTGCACACCGGACACGGAGGCGCATTTAAACATGTATTCCTACTCTCTCAGGCTCCTTCTTAAATTTCTCCCTGTTCTTGCATAATGAATTTCAGTGTGGGATTCACTTTTGTCCAGTGACTCACGCCCTCTCATAGTAAATTGCACTATTTCTAGAGAGGTTTGCCAAATAAATCGCACGTTAAACGTAAAGTATTAGCCCCGGGAATACCAGTTGACTATTTTGATTTCTAAGAGCTGTGAATACTTTTATACTGATACATACGCTCAGTGAACATGAATTTATGTTTTACCTACTTCTTCCTAAAAGGGACCACATTTAGACGGAACTTTAAATGTAGCCAGTGTTCAACTCAGTTCTCTGCACTTTGAACACGATTTCCCACAGATAAAACAGTGTCCCTCAATATGAAGGTCTATGAACCTGTATCTGTACTCTTTCAGGCACCTTCCTCAATAACTCCCTAGTCTCTCGTGGTGAATTCTCAGTGTCTGCTTACTTTCTTCAGTGCCTCACGCTGGTTCCCTCTGCATTCCTAGCGTTTAATCGTCGTTTTTCCCTATAAACCAGTGTACGAATGTAAAGTCTATTCTAACCGCTATGCTACCCTTTTCACCCGTTTGGGTAGAAATACTTGGTATTCCAGCACTGCCATAGAGATGTTAAGGTTCTACAAATGTATTGCCAGTGTTTCAGATACATACCTGTTCATTTCCCGGGTCGCTTATTGTGATTTCTCAGCATTTTCACGATTTCACACAGGAATGAGAGCCCTGCCCAAACGAAAATGAAGTGTTTAACTACGTCCTTTTAAAAGGCCAACTCATTTAGCATGTATAGAAAGACAGCTGTATCCACCTCAGTCACTGCTTTGGAACATCGTTTCCAAGTGATGACGCAGTGCACACCGGACACGGAGGCGCATTTAAACATGTATTCCTACTCTCTCAGGCTCCTTCTTAAATTTCTCCCTGTTCTTGCATAATGAATTTCAGTGTGGGATTCACTTTTGTCCAGTGACTCACGCCCTCTCATAGTAAATTGCACTATTTCTAGAGAGGTTTGCCAAATAAATCGCACGTTAAACGTAAAGTATTAGCCCCGGGAATACCAGTTGACTATTTTGATTTCTAAGAGCTGTGAATACTTTTATACTGATACATACGCTCAGTGAACATGAATTTATGTTTTACCTACTTCTTCCTAAAAGGGACCACATTTAGACGGAACTTTAAATGTAGCCAGTGTTCAACTCAGTTCTCTGCACTTTGAACACGATTTCCCACAGATAAAACAGTGTCCCTCAATATGAAGGTCTATGAACCTGTATCTGTACTCTTTCAGGCACCTTCCTCAATAACTCCCTAGTCTCTCGTGGTGAATTCTCAGTGTCTGCTTACTTTCTTCAGTGCCTCACGCTGGTTCCCTCTGCATTCCTAGCGTTTAATCGTCGTTTTTCCCTATAAACCAGTGTACGAATGTAAAGTCTATTCTAACCGCTATGCTACCCTTTTCACCCGTTTGGGTAGAAATACTTGGTATTCCAGCACTGCCTTAGAGATGTTAAGGTTCTACAAATGTATTGCCAGTGTTTCAGATACATACCTGTTCATTTCCCGGGTCGCTTATTGTGATTTCTCAGCATTTTCACGATTTCACACAGGAATGAGAGCCCTGCCCAAACGAAAATGAAGTGTTTAACTACGTCCTTTTAAAAGGCCAACTCATTTAGCATGTATAGAAAGACAGCTGTATCCACCTCAGTCACTGCTTTGGAACATCGTTTCCAAGTGATGACGCAGTGCACACCGGACACGGAGGCGCATTTAAACATGTATTCCTACTCTCTCAGGCTCCTTCTTAAATTTCTCCCTGTTCTTGCATAATGAATTTCAGTGTGGGATTCACTTTTGTCCAGTGACTCACGCCCTCTCATAGTAAATTGCACTATTTCTAGAGAGGTTTGCCAAATAAATCGCACGTTAAACGTAAAGTATTAGCCCCGGGAATACCAGTTGACTATTTTGATTTCTAAGAGCTGTGAATACTTTTATACTGATACATACGCTCAGTGAACATGAATTTATGTTTTACCTACTTCTTCCTAAAAGGGACCACATTTAGACGGAACTTTAAATGTAGCCAGTGTTCAACTCAGTTCTCTGCACTTTGAACACGATTTCCCACAGATAAAACAGTGTCCCTCAATATGAAGGTCTATGAACCTGTATCTGTACTCTTTCAGGCACCTTCCTCAATAACTCCCTAGTCTCTCGTGGTGAATTCTCAGTGTCTGCTTACTTTCTTCAGTGCCTCACGCTGGTTCCCTCTGCATTCCTAGCGTTTAATCGTCGTTTTTCCCTATAAACCAGTGTACGAATGTAAAGTCTATTCTAACCGCTATGCTACCCTTTTCACCCGTTTGGGTAGAAATACTTGGTATTCCAGCACTGCCTTAGAGATGTTAAGGTTCTACAAATGTATTGCCAGTGTTTCAGATACATACCTGTTCATTTCCCGGGTCGCTTATTGTGATTTCTCAGCATTTTCACGATTTCACACAGGAATGAGAGCCCTGCCCAAACGAAAATGAAGTGTTTAACTACGTCCTTTTAAAAGGCCAACTCATTTAGCATGTATAGAAAGACAGCTGTATCCACCTCAGTCACTGCTTTGGAACATCGTTTCCAAGTGATGACGCAGTGCACACCGGACACGGAGGCGCATTTAAACATGTATTCCTACTCTCTCAGGCTCCTTCTTAAATTTCTCCCTGTTCTTGCATAATGAATTTCAGTGTGGGATTCACTTTTGTCCAGTGACTCACGCCCTCTCATAGTAAATTGCACTATTTCTAGAGAGGTTTGCCAAATAAATCGCACGTTAAACGTAAAGTATTAGCCCCGGGAATACCAGTTGACTATTTTGATTTCTAAGAGCTGTGAATACTTTTATACTGATACATACGCTCAGTGAACATGAATTTATGTTTTACCTACTTCTTCCTAAAAGGGACCACATTTAGACGGAACTTTAAATGTAGCCAGTGTTCAACTCAGTTCTCTGCACTTTGAACACGATTTCCCACAGATAAAACAGTGTCCCTCAATATGAAGGTCTATGAACCTGTATCTGTACTCTTTCAGGCACCTTCCTCAATAACTCCCTAGTCTCTCGTGGTGAATTCTCAGTGTCTGCTTACTTTCTTCAGTGCCTCACGCTGGTTCCCTCTGCATTCCTAGCGTTTAATCGTCGTTTTTCCCTATAAACCAGTGTACGAATGTAAAGTCTATTCTAACCGCTATGCTACCCTTTTCACCCGTTTGGGTAGAAATACTTGGTATTCCAGCACTGCCATAGAGATGTTAAGGTTCTACAAATGTATTGCCAGTGTTTCAGATACATACCTGTTCATTTCCCGGGTCGCTTATTGTGATTTCTCAGCATTTTCACGATTTCACACAGGAATGAGAGCCCTGCCCAAACGAAAATGAAGTGTTTAACTACGTCCTTTTAAAAGGCCAACTCATTTAGCATGTATAGAAAGACAGCTGTATCCACCTCAGTCACTGCTTTGGAACATCGTTTCCAAGTGATGACGCAGTGCACACCGGACACGGAGGCGCATTTAAACATGTATTCCTACTCTCTCAGGCTCCTTCTTAAATTTCTCCCTGTTCTTGCATAATGAATTTCAGTGTGGGATTCACTTTTGTCCAGTGACTCACGCCCTCTCATAGTAAATTGCACTATTTCTAGAGAGGTTTGCCAAATAAATCGCACGTTAAACGTAAAGTATTAGCCCCGGGAATACCAGTTGACTATTTTGATTTCTAAGAGCTGTGAATACTTTTATACTGATACATACGCTCAGTGAACATGAATTTATGTTTTACCTACTTCTTCCTAAAAGGGACCACATTTAGACGGAACTTTAAATGTAGCCAGTGTTCAACTCAGTTCTCTGCACTTTGAACACGATTTCCCACAGATAAAACAGTGTCCCTCAATATGAAGGTCTATGAACCTGTATCTGTACTCTTTCAGGCACCTTCCTCAATAACTCCCTAGTCTCTCGTGGTGAATTCTCAGTGTCTGCTTACTTTCTTCAGTGCCTCACGCTGGTTCCCTCTGCATTCCTAGCGTTTAATCGTCGTTTTTCCCTATAAACCAGTGTACGAATGTAAAGTCTATTCTAACCGCTATGCTACCCTTTTCACCCGTTTGGGTAGAAATACTTGGTATTCCAGCACTGCCTTAGAGATGTTAAGGTTCTACAAATGTATTGCCAGTGTTTCAGATACATACCTGTTCATTTCCCGGGTCGCTTATTGTGATTTCTCAGCATTTTCACGATTTCACACAGGAATGAGAGCCCTGCCCAAACGAAAATGAAGTGTTTAACTACGTCCTTTTAAAAGGCCAACTCATTTAGCATGTATAGAAAGACAGCTGTATCCACCTCAGTCACTGCTTTGGAACATCGTTTCCAAGTGATGACGCAGTGCACACCGGACACGGAGGCGCATTTAAACATGTATTCCTACTCTCTCAGGCTCCTTCTTAAATTTCTCCCTGTTCTTGCATAATGAATTTCAGTGTGGGATTCACTTTTGTCCAGTGACTCACGCCCTCTCATAGTAAATTGCACTATTTCTAGAGAGGTTTGCCAAATAAATCGCACGTTAAACGTAAAGTATTAGCCCCGGGAATACCAGTTGACTATTTTGATTTCTAAGAGCTGTGAATACTTTTATACTGATACATACGCTCAGTGAACATGAATTTATGTTTTACCTACTTCTTCCTAAAAGGGACCACATTTAGACGGAACTTTAAATGTAGCCAGTGTTCAACTCAGTTCTCTGCACTTTGAACACGATTTCCCACAGATAAAACAGTGTCCCTCAATATGAAGGTCTATGAACCTGTATCTGTACTCTTTCAGGCACCTTCCTCAATAACTCCCTAGTCTCTCGTGGTGAATTCTCAGTGTCTGCTTACTTTCTTCAGTGCCTCACGCTGGTTCCCTCTGCATTCCTAGCGTTTAATCGTCGTTTTTCCCTATAAACCAGTGTACGAATGTAAAGTCTATTCTAACCGCTATGCTACCCTTTTCACCCGTTTGGGTAGAAATACTTGGTATTCCAGCACTGCCTTAGAGATGTTAAGGTTCTACAAATGTATTGCCAGTGTTTCAGATACATACCTGTTCATTTCCCGGGTCGCTTATTGTGATTTCTCAGCATTTTCACGATTTCACACAGGAATGAGAGCCCTGCCCAAACGAAAATGAAGTGTTTAACTACGTCCTTTTAAAAGGCCAACTCATTTAGCATGTATAGAAAGACAGCTGTATCCACCTCAGTCACTGCTTTGGAACATCGTTTCCAAGTGATGACGCAGTGCACACCGGACACGGAGGCGCATTTAAACATGTATTCCTACTCTCTCAGGCTCCTTCTTAAATTTCTCCCTGTTCTTGCATAATGAATTTCAGTGTGGGATTCACTTTTGTCCAGTGACTCACGCCCTCTCATAGTAAATTGCACTATTTCTAGAGAGGTTTGCCAAATAAATCGCACGTTAAACGTAAAGTATTAGCCCCGGGAATACCAGTTGACTATTTTGATTTCTAAGAGCTGTGAATACTTTTATACTGATACATACGCTCAGTGAACATGAATTTATGTTTTACCTACTTCTTCCTAAAAGGGACCACATTTAGACGGAACTTTAAATGTAGCCAGTGTTCAACTCAGTTCTCTGCACTTTGAACACGATTTCCCACAGATAAAACAGTGTCCCTCAATATGAAGGTCTATGAACCTGTATCTGTACTCTTTCAGGCACCTTCCTCAATAACTCCCTAGTCTCTCGTGGTGAATTCTCAGTGTCTGCTTACTTTCTTCAGTGCCTCACGCTGGTTCCCTCTGCATTCCTAGCGTTTAATCGTCGTTTTTCCCTATAAACCAGTGTACGAATGTAAAGTCTATTCTAACCGCTATGCTACCCTTTTCACCCGTTTGGGTAGAAATACTTGGTATTCCAGCACTGCCATAGAGATGTTAAGGTTCTACAAATGTATTGCCAGTGTTTCAGATACATACCTGTTCATTTCCCGGGTCGCTTATTGTGATTTCTCAGCATTTTCACGATTTCACACAGGAATGAGAGCCCTGCCCAAACGAAAATGAAGTGTTTAACTACGTCCTTTTAAAAGGCCAACTCATTTAGCATGTATAGAAAGACAGCTGTATCCACCTCAGTCACTGCTTTGGAAAACCGTTTCCAAGTGATGACGCAGTGCACACCGGACACGGAGGCGCATTTAAACATGTATTCCTACTCTCTCAGGCTCCTTCTTAAATTTCTCCCTGTTCTTGCATAATGAATTTCAGTGTGGGATTCACTTTTGTCCAGTGACTCACGCCCTCTCATAGTAAATTGCACTATTTCTAGAGAGGTTTGCCAAATAAATCGCACGTTAAACGTAAAGTATTAGCCCCGGGAATACCAGTTGACTATTTTGATTTCTAAGAGCTGTGAATACTTTTATACTGATACATACGCTCAGTGAACATGAATTTATGTTTTACCTACTTCTTCCTAAAAGGGACCACATTTAGACGGAACTTTAAATGTAGCCAGTGTTCAACTCAGTTCTCTGCACTTTGAACACGATTTCCCACAGATAAAACAGTGTCCCTCAATATGAAGGTCTATGAACCTGTATCTGTACTCTTTCAGGCACCTTCCTCAATAACTCCCTAGTCTCTCGTGGTGAATTCTCAGTGTCTGCTTACTTTCTTCAGTGCCTCACGCTGGTTCCCTCTGCATTCCTAGTGTTTAATCGTCGTTTTTCCCTATGAACCAGTGTACGAATGTAAAGTCTATTCTAACCGCTATGCTACCCTTTTCACCCGTTTGGGTAGAAATACTTGGTATTCCAGCACTGCCATAGAGATGTTAAGGTTCTACAAATGTATTGCCAGTGTTTCAGATACATACCTGTTCATTTCCCGGGTCGCTTATTGTGATTTCTCAGCATTTTCACGATTTCACACAGGAATGAGAGCCCTGCCAAAACGAAAATGAAGTGTTTAACTACGTCCTTTTAAAAGGCCAACTCATTTAGCATGTATAGAAAGACAGCTGTATCCACCTCAGTCACTGCTTTGGAACATCGTTTCCAAGTGATGACGCAGTGCACACCGGACACGAAGGCGCATTTAAACATGTATTCCTACTCTCTCAGGCTCCTTCTTAAATTTCTCCCTGTTCTTGCATAATGAATTTCAGTGTGGGATTCACTTTTGTCCAGTGACTCACGCCCTCTCATAGTAAATTGCACTATTTCTAGAGAGGTTTGCCAAATAAATCGCACGTTAAACGTAAAGTATTAGCCCCGGGAATACCAGTTGACTATTTTGATTTCTAAGAGCTGTGAATACTTTTATACTGATACATACGCTCAGTGAACATGAATTTATGTTTTACCTACTTCTTCCTAAAAGGGACCACATTTAGACGGAACTTTAAATGTAGCCAGTGTTCAACTCAGTTCTCTGCACTTTGAACACGATTTCCCACAGATAAAACAGTGTCCCTCAATATGAAGGTCTATGAACCTGTATCTGTACTCTTTCAGGCACCTTCCTCAATAACTCCCTAGTCTCTCGTGGTGAATTCTCAGTGTCTGCTTACTTTCTTCAGTGCCTCACGCTGGTTCCCTCTGCATTCCTAGCGTTTACTCGTCGTTTTTCCCTATAAACCAGTGTACGAATGTAAAGTCTATTCTAACCGCTATGCTACCCTTTTCACCCGTTTGGGTAGAAATACTTGGTATTCCAGCACTGCCATAGAGATGTTAAGGTTCTACAAATGTATTGCCAGTGTTTCAGATACATACCTGTTCATTTCCCGGGTCGCTTATTGTGATTTCTCAGCATTTTCACGATTTCACACAGGAATGAGAGCCCTGCCCAAACGAAAATGAAGTGTTTAACTACGTCCTTTTAAAAGGCCAACTCATTTAGCATGTATAGAAAGACAGCTGTATCCACCTCAGTCACTGCTTTGGAACATCGTTTCCAAGTGATGACGCAGTGCACACCGGACACGGAGGCGCATTTAAACATGTATTCCTACTCTCTCAGGCTCCTTCTTAAATTTCTCCCTGTTCTTGCATAATGAATTTCAGTGTGGGATTCACTTTTGTCCAGTGACTCACGCCCTCTCATAGTAAATTGCACTATTTCTAGAGAGGTTTGCCAAATAAATCGCACGTTAAACGTAAAGTATTAGCCCCGGGAATACCAGTTGACTATTTTGATTTCTAAGAGCTGTGAATACTTTTATACTGATACATACGCTCAGTGAACATGAATTTATGTTTTACCTACTTCTTCCTAAAAGGGACCACATTTAGACGGAACTTTAAATGTAGCCAGTGTTCAACTCAGTTCTCTGCACTTTGAACACGATTTCCCACAGATAAAACAGTGTCCCTCAATATGAAGGTCTATGAACCTGTATCTGTACTCTTTCAGGCACCTTCCTCAATAACTCCCTAGTCTCTCGTGGTGAATTCTCAGTGTCTGCTTACTTTCTTCAGTGCCTCACGCTGGTTCCCTCTGCATTCCTAGCGTTTAATCGTCGTTTTTCCCTATAAACCAGTGTACGAATGTAAAGTCTATTCTAACCGCTATGCTACCCTTTTCACCCGTTTGGGTAGAAATACTTGGTATTCCAGCACTGCCTTAGAGATGTTAAGGTTCTACAAATGTATTGCCAGTGTTTCAGATACATACCTGTTCATTTCCCGGGTCGCTTATTGTGATTTCTCAGCATTTTCACGATTTCACACAGGAATGAGAGCCCTGCCCAAACGAAAATGAAGTGTTTAACTACGTCCTTTTAAAAGGCCAACTCATTTAGCATGTATAGAAAGACAGCTGTATCCACCTCAGTCACTGCTTTGGAACATCGTTTCCAAGTGATGACGCAGTGCACACCGGACACGGAGGCGCATTTAAACATGTATTCCTACTCTCTCAGGCTCCTTCTTAAATTTCTCCCTGTTCTTGCATAATGAATTTCAGTGTGGGATTCACTTTTGTCCAGTGACTCACGCCCTCTCATAGTAAATTGCACTATTTCTAGAGAGGTTTGCCAAATAAATCGCACGTTAAACGTAAAGTATTAGCCCCGGGAATACCAGTTGACTATTTTGATTTCTAAGAGCTGTGAATACTTTTATACTGATACATACGCTCAGTGAACATGAATTTATGTTTTACCTACTTCTTCCTAAAAGGGACCACATTTAGACGGAACTTTAAATGTAGCCAGTGTTCAACTCAGTTCTCTGCACTTTGAACACGATTTCCCACAGATAAAACAGTGTCCCTCAATATGAAGGTCTATGAACCTGTATCTGTACTCTTTCAGGCACCTTCCTCAATAACTCCCTAGTCTCTCGTGGTGAATTCTCAGTGTCTGCTTACTTTCTTCAGTGCCTCACGCTGGTTCCCTCTGCATTCCTAGCGTTTAATCGTCGTTTTTCCCTATAAACCAGTGTACGAATGTAAAGTCTATTCTAACCGCTATGCTACCCTTTTCACCCGTTTGGGTAGAAATACTTGGTATTCCAGCACTGCCATAGAGATGTTAAGGTTCTACAAATGTATTGCCAGTGTTTCAGATACATACCTGTTCATTTCCCGGGTCGCTTATTGTGATTTCTCAGCATTTTCACGATTTCACACAGGAATGAGAGCCCTGCCCAAACGAAAATGAAGTGTTTAACTACGTCCTTTTAAAAGGCCAACTCATTTAGCATGTATAGAAAGACAGCTGTATCCACCTCAGTCACTGCTTTGGAACATCGTTTCCAAGTGATGACGCAGTGCACACCGGACACGAAGGCGCATTTAAACATGTATTCCTACTCTCTCAGGCTCCTTCTTAAATTTCTCCCTGTTCTTGCATAATGAATTTCAGTGTGGGATTCACTTTTGTCCAGTGACTCACGCCCTCTCATAGTAAATTGCACTATTTCTAGAGAGGTTTGCCAAATAAATCGCACGTTAAACGTAAAGTATTAGCCCCGGGAATACCAGTTGACTATTTTGATTTCTAAGAGCTGTGAATACTTTTATACTGATACATACGCTCAGTGAACATGAATTTCTGTTTTACCTACTTCTTCCTAAAAGGGACCACATTTAGACGGAACTTTAAATGTAGCCAGTGTTCAACTCAGTTCTCTGCACTTTGAACACGATTTCCCACAGATAAAACAGTGTCCCTCAATATGAAGGTCTATGAACCTGTATCTGTACTCTTTCAGGCACCTTCCTCAATAACTCCCTAGTCTCTCGTGGTGAATTCTCAGTGTCTGCTTACTTTCTTCAGTGCCTCACGCTGGTTCCCTCTGCATTCCTAGCGTTTAATCGTCGTTTTTCCCTATAAACCAGTGTACGAATGTAAAGTCTATTCTAACCGCTATGCTACCCTTTTCACCCGTTTGGGTAGAAATACTTGGTATTCCAGCACTGCCATAGAGATGTTAAGGTTCTACAAATGTATTGCCAGTGTTTCAGATACATACCTGTTCATTTCCCGGGTCGCTTATTGTGATTTCTCAGCATTTTCACGATTTCACACAGGAATGAGAGCCCTGCCAAAACGAAAATGAAGTGTTTAACTACGTCCTTTTAAAAGGCCAACTCATTTAGCATGTATAGAAAGACAGCTGTATCCACCTCAGTCACTGCTTTGGAACATCGTTTCCAAGTGATGACGCAGTGCACACCGGACACGAAGGCGCATTTAAACATGTATTCCTACTCTCTCAGGCTCCTTCTTAAATTTCTCCCTGTTCTTGCATAATGAATTTCAGTGTGGGATTCACTTTTGTCCAGTGACTCACGCCCTCTCATAGTAAATTGCACTATTTCTAGAGAGGTTTGCCAAATAAATCGCACGTTAAACGTAAAGTATTAGCCCCGGGAATACCAGTTGACTATTTTGATTTCTAAGAGCTGTGAATACTTTTATACTGATACATACGCTCAGTGAACATGAATTTATGTTTTACCTACTTCTTCCTAAAAGGGACCACATTTAGACGGAACTTTAAATGTAGCCAGTGTTCAACTCAGTTCTCTGCACTTTGAACACGATTTCCCACAGATAAAACAGTGTCCCTCAATATGAAGGTCTATGAACCTGTATCTGTACTCTTTCAGGCACCTTCCTCAATAACTCCCTAGTCTCTCGTGGTGAATTCTCAGTGTCTGCTTACTTTCTTCAGTGCCTCACGCTGGTTCCCTCTGCATTCCTAGTGTTTAATCGTCGTTTTTCCCTATAAACCAGTGTACGAATGTAAAGTCTATTCTAACCGCTATGCTACCCTTTTCACCCGTTTGGGTAGAAATACTTGGTATTCCAGCACTGCCTTAGAGATGTTAAGGTTCTACAAATGTATTGCCAGTGTTTCAGATACATACCTGTTCATTTCCCGGGTCGCTTATTGTGATTTCTCAGCATTTTCACGATTTCACACAGGAATGAGAGCCCTGCCAAAACGAAAATGAAGTGTTTAACTACGTCCTTTTAAAAGGCCAACTCATTTAGCATGTATAGAAAGACAGCTGTATCCACCTCAGTCACTGCTTTGGAACATCGTTTCCAAGTGATGACGCAGTGCACACCGGACACGGAGGCGCATTTAAACATGTATTCCTACTCTCTCAGGCTCCTTCTTAAATTTCTCCCTGTTCTTGCATAATGAATTTCAGTGTGGGATTCACTTTTGTCCAGTGACTCACGCCCTCTCATAGTAAATTGCACTATTTCTAGAGAGGTTTGCCAAATAAATCGCACGTTAAACGTAAAGTATTAGCCCCGGGAATACCAGTTGACTATTTTGATTTCTAAGAGCTGTGAATACTTTTATACTGATACATACGCTCAGTGAACATGAATTTCTGTTTTACCTACTTCTTCCTAAAAGGGACCACATTTAGACGGAACTTTAAATGTAGCCAGTGTTCAACTCAGTTCTCTGCACTTTGAACACGATTTCCCACAGATAAAACAGTGTCCCTCAATATGAAGGTCTATGAACCTGTATCTGTACTCTTTCAGGCACCTTCCTCAATAACTCCCTAGTCTCTCGTGGTGAATTCTCAGTGTCTGCTTACTTTCTTCAGTGCCTCACGCTGGTTCCCTCTGCATTCCTAGCGTTTAATCGTCGTTTTTCCCTATAAACCAGTGTACGAATGTAAAGTCTATTCTAACCGCTATGCTACCCTTTTCACCCGTTTGGGTAGAAATACTTGGTATTCCAGCACTGCCATAGAGATGTTAAGGTTCTACAAATGTATTGCCAGTGTTTCAGATACATACCTGTTCATTTCCCGGGTCGCTTATTGTGATTTCTCAGCATTTTCACGATTTCACACAGGAATGAGAGCCCTGCCAAAACGAAAATGAAGTGTTTAACTACGTCCTTTTAAAAGGCCAACTCATTTAGCATGTATAGAAAGACAGCTGTATCCACCTCAGTCACTGCTTTGGAACATCGTTTCCAAGTGATGACGCAGTGCACACCGGACACGAAGGCGCATTTAAACATGTATTCCTACTCTCTCAGGCTCCTTCTTAAATTTCTCCCTGTTCTTGCATAATGAATTTCAGTGTGGGATTCACTTTTGTCCAGTGACTCACGCCCTCTCATAGTAAATTGCACTATTTCTAGAGAGGTTTGCCAAATAAATCGCACGTTAAACGTAAAGTATTAGCCCCGGGAATACCAGTTGACTATTTTGATTTCTAAGAGCTGTGAATACTTTTATACTGATACATACGCTCAGTGAACATGAATTTATGTTTTACCTACTTCTTCCTAAAAGGGACCACATTTAGACGGAACTTTAAATGTAGCCAGTGTTCAACTCAGTTCTCTGCACTTTGAACACGATTTCCCACAGATAAAACAGTGTCCCTCAATATGAAGGTCTATGAACCTGTATCTGTACTCTTTCAGGCACCTTCCTCAATAACTCCCTAGTCTCTCGTGGTGAATTCTCAGTGTCTGCTTACTTTCTTCAGTGCCTCACGCTGGTTCCCTCTGCATTTCTAGTGTTTAATCGTCGTTTTTCCCTATAAACCAGTGTACGAATGTAAAGTCTATTCTAACCGCTATGCTACCCTTTTCACCCGTTTGGGTAGAAATACTTGGTATTCCAGCACTGCCATAGAGATGTTAAGGTTCTACAAATGTATTGCCAGTGTTTCAGATACATACCTGTTCATTTCCCGGGTCGCTTATTGTGATTTCTCAGCATTTTCACGATTTCACACAGGAATGAGAGCCCTGCCAAAACGAAAATGAAGTGTTTAACTACGTCCTTTTAAAAGGCCAACTCATTTAGCATGTATAGAAAGACAGCTGTATCCACCTCAGTCACTGCTTTGGAACATCGTTTCCAAGTGATGACGCAGTGCACACCGGACACGAAGGCGCATTTAAACATGTATTCCTACTCTCTCAGGCTCCTTCTTAAATTTCTCCCTGTTCTTGCATAATGAATTTCAGTGTGGGATTCACTTTTGTCCAGTGACTCACGCCCTCTCATAGTAAATTGCACTATTTCTAGAGAGGTTTGCCAAATAAATCGCACGTTAAACGTAAAGTATTAGCCCCGGGAATACCAGTTGACTATTTTGATTTCTAAGAGCTGTGAATACTTTTATACTGATACATACGCTCAGTGAACATGAATTTATGTTTTACCTACTTCTTCCTAAAAGGGACCACATTTAGACGGAACTTTAAATGTAGCCAGTGTTCAACTCAGTTCTCTGCACTTTGAACACGATTTCCCACAGATAAAACAGTGTCCCTCAATATGAAGGTCTATGAACCTGTATCTGTACTCTTTCAGGCACCTTCCTCAATAACTCCCTAGTCTCTCGTGGTGAATTCTCAGTGTCTGCTTACTTTCTTCAGTGCCTCACGCTGGTTCCCTCTGCATTCCTAGCGTTTAATCGTCGTTTTTCCCTATAAACCAGTGTACGAATGTAAAGTCTATTCTAACCGCTATGCTACCCTTTTCACCCGTTTGGGTAGAAATACTTGGTATTCCAGCACTGCCTTAGAGATGTTAAGGTTCTACAAATGTATTGCCAGTGTTTCAGATACATACCTGTTCATTTCCCGGGTCGCTTATTGTGATTTCTCAGCATTTTCACGATTTCACACAGGAATGAGAGCCCTGCCCAAACGAAAATGAAGTGTTTAACTACGTCCTTTTAAAAGGCCAACTCATTTAGCATGTATAGAAAGACAGCTGTATCCACCTCAGTCACTGCTTTGGAACATCGTTTCCAAGTGATGACGCAGTGCACACCGGACACGGAGGCGCATTTAAACATGTATTCCTACTCTCTCAGGCTCCTTCTTAAATTTCTCCCTGTTCTTGCATAATGAATTTCAGTGTGGGATTCACTTTTGTCCAGTGACTCACGCCCTCTCATAGTAAATTGCACTATTTCTAGAGAGGTTTGCCAAATAAATCGCACGTTAAACGTAAAGTATTAGCCCCGGGAATACCAGTTGACTATTTTGATTTCTAAGAGCTGTGAATACTTTTATACTGATACATACGCTCAGTGAACATGAATTTATGTTTTACCTACTTCTTCCTAAAAGGGACCACATTTAGACGGAACTTTAAATGTAGCCAGTGTTCAACTCAGTTCTCTGCACTTTGAACACGATTTCCCACAGATAAAACAGTGTCCCTCAATATGAAGGTCTATGAACCTGTATCTGTACTCTTTCAGGCACCTTCCTCAATAACTCCCTAGTCTCTCGTGGTGAATTCTCAGTGTCTGCTTACTTTCTTCAGTGCCTCACGCTGGTTCCCTCTGCATTCCTAGCGTTTAATCGTCGTTTTTCCCTATAAACCAGTGTACGAATGTAAAGTCTATTCTAACCGCTATGCTACCCTTTTCACCCGTTTGGGTAGAAATACTTGGTATTCCAGCACTGCCATAGAGATGTTAAGGTTCTACAAATGTATTGCCAGTGTTTCAGATACATACCTGTTCATTTCCCGGGTCGCTTATTGTGATTTCTCAGCATTTTCACGATTTCACACAGGAATGAGAGCCCTGCCCAAACGAAAATGAAGTGTTTAACTACGTCCTTTTAAAAGGCCAACTCATTTAGCATGTATAGAAAGACAGCTGTATCCACCTCAGTCACTGCTTTGGAAAACCGTTTCCAAGTGATGACGCAGTGCACACCGGACACGGAGGCGCATTTAAACATGTATTCCTACTCTCTCAGGCTCCTTCTTAAATTTCTCCCTGTTCTTGCATAATGAATTTCAGTGTGGGATTCACTTTTGTCCAGTGACTCACGCCCTCTCATAGTAAATTGCACTATTTCTAGAGAGGTTTGCCAAATAAATCGCACGTTAAACGTAAAGTATTAGCCCCGGGAATACCAGTTGACTATTTTGATTTCTAAGAGCTGTGAATACTTTTATACTGATACATACGCTCAGTGAACATGAATTTATGTTTTACCTACTTCTTCCTAAAAGGGACCACATTTAGACGGAACTTTAAATGTAGCCAGTGTTCAACTCAGTTCTCTGCACTTTGAACACGATTTCCCACAGATAAAACAGTGTCCCTCAATATGAAGGTCTATGAACCTGTATCTGTACTCTTTCAGGCACCTTCCTCAATAACTCCCTAGTCTCTCGTGGTGAATTCTCAGTGTCTGCTTACTTTCTTCAGTGCCTCACGCTGGTTCCCTCTGCATTCCTAGTGTTTAATCGTCGTTTTTCCCTATAAACCAGTGTACGAATGTAAAGTCTATTCTAACCGCTATGCTACCCTTTTCACCCGTTTGGGTAGAAATACTTGGTATTCCAGCACTGCCATAGAGATGTTAAGGTTCTACAAATGTATTGCCAGTGTTTCAGATACATACCTGTTCATTTCCCGGGTCGCTTATTGTGATTTCTCAGCATTTTCACGATTTCACACAGGAATGAGAGCCCTGCCAAAACGAAAATGAAGTGTTTAACTACGTCCTTTTAAAAGGCCAACTCATTTAGCATGTATAGAAAGACAGCTGTATCCACCTCAGTCACTGCTTTGGAACATCGTTTCCAAGTGATGACGCAGTGCACACCGGACACGAAGGCGCATTTAAACATGTATTCCTACTCTCTCAGGCTCCTTCTTAAATTTCTCCCTGTTCTTGCATAATGAATTTCAGTGTGGGATTCACTTTTGTCCAGTGACTCACGCCCTCTCATAGTAAATTGCACTATTTCTAGAGAGGTTTGCCAAATAAATCGCACGTTAAACGTAAAGTATTAGCCCCGGGAATACCAGTTGACTATTTTGATTTCTAAGAGCTGTGAATACTTTTATACTGATACATACGCTCAGTGAACATGAATTTATGTTTTACCTACTTCTTCCTAAAAGGGACCACATTTAGACGGAACTTTAAATGTAGCCAGTGTTCAACTCAGTTCTCTGCACTTTGAACACGATTTCCCACAGATAAAACAGTGTCCCTCAATATGAAGGTCTATGAACCTGTATCTGTACTCTTTCAGGCACCTTCCTCAATAACTCCCTAGTCTCTCGTGGTGAATTCTCAGTGTCTGCTTACTTTCTTCAGTGCCTCACGCTGGTTCCCTCTGCATTCCTAGCGTTTAATCGTCGTTTTTCCCTATAAACCAGTGTACGAATGTAAAGTCTATTCTAACCGCTATGCTACCCTTTTCACCCGTTTGGGTAGAAATACTTGGTATTCCAGCACTGCCATAGAGATGTTAAGGTTCTACAAATGTATTGCCAGTGTTTCAGATACATACCTGTTCATTTCCCGGGTCGCTTATTGTGATTTCTCAGCATTTTCACGATTTCACACAGGAATGAGAGCCCTGCCAAAACGAAAATGAAGTGTTTAACTACGTCCTTTTAAAAGGCCAACTCATTTAGCATGTATAGAAAGACAGCTGTATCCACCTCAGTCACTGCTTTGGAACATCGTTTCCAAGTGATGACGCAGTGCACACCGGACACGAAGGCGCATTTAAACATGTATTCCTACTCTCTCAGGCTCCTTCTTAAATTTCTCCCTGTTCTTGCATAATGAATTTCAGTGTGGGATTCACTTTTGTCCAGTGACTCACGCCCTCTCATAGTAAATTGCACTATTTCTAGAGAGGTTTGCCAAATAAATCGCACGTTAAACGTAAAGTATTAGCCCCGGGAATACCAGTTGACTATTTTGATTTCTAAGAGCTGTGAATACTTTTATACTGATACATACGCTCAGTGAACATGAATTTATGTTTTACCTACTTCTTCCTAAAAGGGACCACATTTAGACGGAACTTTAAATGTAGCCAGTGTTCAACTCAGTTCTCTGCACTTTGAACACGATTTCCCACAGATAAAACAGTGTCCCTCAATATGAAGGTCTATGAACCTGTATCTGTACTCTTTCAGGCACCTTCCTCAATAACTCCCTAGTCTCTCGTGGTGAATTCTCAGTGTCTGCTTACTTTCTTCAGTGCCTCACGCTGGTTCCCTCTGCATTCCTAGTGTTTAATCGTCGTTTTTCCCTATAAACCAGTGTACGAATGTAAAGTCTATTCTAACCGCTATGCTACCCTTTTCACCCGTTTGGGTAGAAATACTTGGTATTCCAGCACTGCCTTAGAGATGTTAAGGTTCTACAAATGTATTGCCAGTGTTTCAGATACATACCTGTTCATTTCCCGGGTCGCTTATTGTGATTTCTCAGCATTTTCACGATTTCACACAGGAATGAGAGCCCTGCCAAAACGAAAATGAAGTGTTTAACTACGTCCTTTTAAAAGGCCAACTCATTTAGCATGTATAGAAAGACAGCTGTATCCACCTCAGTCACTGCTTTGGAACATCGTTTCCAAGTGATGACGCAGTGCACACCGGACACGGAGGCGCATTTAAACATGTATTCCTACTCTCTCAGGCTCCTTCTTAAATTTCTCCCTGTTCTTGCATAATGAATTTCAGTGTGGGATTCACTTTTGTCCAGTGACTCACGCCCTCTCATAGTAAATTGCACTATTTCTAGAGAGGTTTGCCAAATAAATCGCACGTTAAACGTAAAGTATTAGCCCCGGGAATACCAGTTGACTATTTTGATTTCTAAGAGCTGTGAATACTTTTATACTGATACATACGCTCAGTGAACATGAATTTCTGTTTTACCTACTTCTTCCTAAAAGGGACCACATTTAGACGGAACTTTAAATGTAGCCAGTGTTCAACTCAGTTCTCTGCACTTTGAACACGATTTCCCACAGATAAAACAGTGTCCCTCAATATGAAGGTCTATGAACCTGTATCTGTACTCTTTCAGGCACCTTCCTCAATAACTCCCTAGTCTCTCGTGGTGAATTCTCAGTGTCTGCTTACTTTCTTCAGTGCCTCACGCTGGTTCCCTCTGCATTCCTAGCGTTTAATCGTCGTTTTTCCCTATAAACCAGTGTACGAATGTAAAGTCTATTCTAACCGCTATGCTACCCTTTTCACCCGTTTGGGTAGAAATACTTGGTATTCCAGCACTGCCATAGAGATGTTAAGGTTCTACAAATGTATTGCCAGTGTTTCAGATACATACCTGTTCATTTCCCGGGTCGCTTATTGTGATTTCTCAGCATTTTCACGATTTCACACAGGAATGAGAGCCCTGCCAAAACGAAAATGAAGTGTTTAACTACGTCCTTTTAAAAGGCCAACTCATTTAGCATGTATAGAAAGACAGCTGTATCCACCTCAGTCACTGCTTTGGAACATCGTTTCCAAGTGATGACGCAGTGCACACCGGACACGAAGGCGCATTTAAACATGTATTCCTACTCTCTCAGGCTCCTTCTTAAATTTCTCCCTGTTCTTGCATAATGAATTTCAGTGTGGGATTCACTTTTGTCCAGTGACTCACGCCCTCTCATAGTAAATTGCACTATTTCTAGAGAGGTTTGCCAAATAAATCGCACGTTAAACGTAAAGTATTAGCCCCGGGAATACCAGTTGACTATTTTGATTTCTAAGAGCTGTGAATACTTTTATACTGATACATACGCTCAGTGAACATGAATTTATGTTTTACCTACTTCTTCCTAAAAGGGACCACATTTAGACGGAACTTTAAATGTAGCCAGTGTTCAACTCAGTTCTCTGCACTTTGAACACGATTTCCCACAGATAAAACAGTGTCCCTCAATATGAAGGTCTATGAACCTGTATCTGTACTCTTTCAGGCACCTTCCTCAATAACTCCCTAGTCTCTCGTGGTGAATTCTCAGTGTCTGCTTACTTTCTTCAGTGCCTCACGCTGGTTCCCTCTGCATTCCTAGTGTTTAATCGTCGTTTTTCCCTATAAACCAGTGTACGAATGTAAAGTCTATTCTAACCGCTATGCTACCCTTTTCACCCGTTTGGGTAGAAATACTTGGTATTCCAGCACTGCCATAGAGATGTTAAGGTTCTACAAATGTATTGCCAGTGTTTCAGATACATACCTGTTCATTTCCCGGGTCGCTTATTGTGATTTCTCAGCATTTTCACGATTTCACACAGGAATGAGAGCCCTGCCAAAACGAAAATGAAGTGTTTAACTACGTCCTTTTAAAAGGCCAACTCATTTAGCATGTATAGAAAGACAGCTGTATCCACCTCAGTCACTGCTTTGGAACATCGTTTCCAAGTGATGACGCAGTGCACACCGGACACGAAGGCGCATTTAAACATGTATTCCTACTCTCTCAGGCTCCTTCTTAAATTTCTCCCTGTTCTTGCATAATGAATTTCAGTGTGGGATTCACTTTTGTCCAGTGACTCACGCCCTCTCATAGTAAATTGCACTATTTCTAGAGAGGTTTGCCAAATAAATCGCACGTTAAATGTAAAGTATTAGCCCCGGGAATACCAGTTGACTATTTTGATTTCTAAGAGCTGTGAATACTTTTATACTGATACATACGCTCAGTGAACATGAATTTATGTTTTACCTACTTCTTCCTAAAAGGGACCACATTTAGACGGAACTTTAAATGTAGCCAGTGTTCAACTCAGTTCTCTGCACTTTGAACACGATTTCCCACAGATAAAACAGTGTCCCTCAATATGAAGGTCTATGAACCTGTATCTGTACTCTTTCAGGCACCTTCCTCAATAACTCCCTAGTCTCTCGTGGTGAATTCTCAGTGTCTGCTTACTTTCTTCAGTGCCTCACGCTGGTTCCCTCTGCATTCCTAGCGTTTAATCGTCGTTTTTCCCTATAAACCAGTGTACGAATGTAAAGTCTATTCTAACCGCTATGCTACCCTTTTCACCCGTTTGGGTAGAAATACTTGGTATTCCAGCACTGCCTTAGAGATGTTAAGGTTCTACAAATGTATTGCCAGTGTTTCAGATACATACCTGTTCATTTCCCGGGTCGCTTATTGTGATTTCTCAGCATTTTCACGATTTCACACAGGAATGAGAGCCCTGCCAAAACGAAAATGAAGTGTTTAACTACGTCCTTTTAAAAGGCCAACTCATTTAGCATGTATAGAAAGACAGCTGTATCCACCTCAGTCACTGCTTTGGAACATCGTTTCCAAGTGATGACGCAGTGCACACCGGACACGGAGGCGCATTTAAACATGTATTCCTACTCTCTCAGGCTCCTTCTTAAATTTCTCCCTGTTCTTGCATAATGAATTTCAGTGTGGGATTCACTTTTGTCCAGTGACTCACGCCCTCTCATAGTAAATTGCACTATTTCTAGAGAGGTTTGCCAAATAAATCGCACGTTAAACGTAAAGTATTAGCCCCGGGAATACCAGTTGACTATTTTGATTTCTAAGAGCTGTGAATACTTTTATACTGATACATACGCTCAGTGAACATGAATTTCTGTTTTACCTACTTCTTCCTAAAAGGGACCACATTTAGACGGAACTTTAAATGTAGCCAGTGTTCAACTCAGTTCTCTGCACTTTGAACACGATTTCCCACAGATAAAACAGTGTCCCTCAATATGAAGGTCTATGAACCTGTATCTGTACTCTTTCAGGCACCTTCCTCAATAACTCCCTAGTCTCTCGTGGTGAATTCTCAGTGTCTGCTTACTTTCTTCAGTGCCTCACGCTGGTTCCCTCTGCATTCCTAGCGTTTAATCGTCGTTTTTCCCTATAAACCAGTGTACGAATGTAAAGTCTATTCTAACCGCTATGCTACCCTTTTCACCCGTTTGGGTAGAAATACTTGGTATTCCAGCACTGCCATAGAGATGTTAAGGTTCTACAAATGTATTGCCAGTGTTTCAGATACATACCTGTTCATTTCCCGGGTCGCTTATTGTGATTTCTCAGCATTTTCACGATTTCACACAGGAATGAGAGCCCTGCCAAAACGAAAATGAAGTGTTTAACTACGTCCTTTTAAAAGGCCAACTCATTTAGCATGTATAGAAAGACAGCTGTATCCACCTCAGTCACTGCTTTGGAACATCGTTTCCAAGTGATGACGCAGTGCACACCGGACACGAAGGCGCATTTAAACATGTATTCCTACTCTCTCAGGCTCCTTCTTAAATTTCTCCCTGTTCTTGCATAATGAATTTCAGTGTGGGATTCACTTTTGTCCAGTGACTCACGCCCTCTCATAGTAAATTGCACTATTTCTAGAGAGGTTTGCCAAATAAATCGCACGTTAAACGTAAAGTATTAGCCCCGGGAATACCAGTTGACTATTTTGATTTCTAAGAGCTGTGAATACTTTTATACTGATACATACGCTCAGTGAACATGAATTTATGTTTTACCTACTTCTTCCTAAAAGGGACCACATTTAGACGGAACTTTAAATGTAGCCAGTGTTCAACTCAGTTCTCTGCACTTTGAACACGATTTCCCACAGATAAAACAGTGTCCCTCAATATGAAGGTCTATGAACCTGTATCTGTACTCTTTCAGGCACCTTCCTCAATAACTCCCTAGTCTCTCGTGGTGAATTCTCAGTGTCTGCTTACTTTCTTCAGTGCCTCACGCTGGTTCCCTCTGCATTCCTAGTGTTTAATCGTCGTTTTTCCCTATAAACCAGTGTACGAATGTAAAGTCTATTCTAACCGCTATGCTACCCTTTTCACCCGTTTGGGTAGAAATACTTGGTATTCCAGCACTGCCATAGAGATGTTAAGGTTCTACAAATGTATTGCCAGTGTTTCAGATACATACCTGTTCATTTCCCGGGTCGCTTATTGTGATTTCTCAGCATTTTCACGATTTCACACAGGAATGAGAGCCCTGCCAAAACGAAAATGAAGTGTTTAACTACGTCCTTTTAAAAGGCCAACTCATTTAGCATGTATAGAAAGACAGCTGTATCCACCTCAGTCACTGCTTTGGAACATCGTTTCCAAGTGATGACGCAGTGCACACCGGACACGAAGGCGCATTTAAACATGTATTCCTACTCTCTCAGGCTCCTTCTTAAATTTCTCCCTGTTCTTGCATAATGAATTTCAGTGTGGGATTCACTTTTGTCCAGTGACTCACGCCCTCTCATAGTAAATTGCACTATTTCTAGAGAGGTTTGCCAAATAAATCGCACGTTAAATGTAAAGTATTAGCCCCGGGAATACCAGTTGACTATTTTGATTTCTAAGAGCTGTGAATACTTTTATACTGATACATACGCTCAGTGAACATGAATTTATGTTTTACCTACTTCTTCCTAAAAGGGACCACATTTAGACGGAACTTTAAATGTAGCCAGTGTTCAACTCAGTTCTCTGCACTTTGAACACGATTTCCCACAGATAAAACAGTGTCCCTCAATATGAAGGTCTATGAACCTGTATCTGTACTCTTTCAGGCACCTTCCTCAATAACTCCCTAGTCTCTCGTGGTGAATTCTCAGTGTCTGCTTACTTTCTTCAGTGCCTCACGCTGGTTCCCTCTGCATTCCTAGTGTTTAATCGTCGTTTTTCCCTATAAACCAGTGTACGAATGTAAAGTCTATTCTAACCGCTATGCTACCCTTTTCACCCGTTTGGGTAGAAATACTTGGTATTCCAGCACTGCCTTAGAGATGTTAAGGTTCTACAAATGTATTGCCAGTGTTTCAGATACATACCTGTTCATTTCCCGGGTCGCTTATTGTGATTTCTCAGCATTTTCACGATTTCACACAGGAATGAGAGCCCTGCCAAAACGAAAATGAAGTGTTTAACTACGTCCTTTTAAAAGGCCAACTCATTTAGCATGTATAGAAAGACAGCTGTATCCACCTCAGTCACTGCTTTGGAACATCGTTTCCAAGTGATGACGCAGTGCACACCGGACACGGAGGCGCATTTAAACATGTATTCCTACTCTCTCAGGCTCCTTCTTAAATTTCTCCCTGTTCTTGCATAATGAATTTCAGTGTGGGATTCACTTTTGTCCAGTGACTCACGCCCTCTCATAGTAAATTGCACTATTTCTAGAGAGGTTTGCCAAATAAATCGCACGTTAAACGTAAAGTATTAGCCCCGGGAATACCAGTTGACTATTTTGATTTCTAAGAGCTGTGAATACTTTTATACTGATACATACGCTCAGTGAACATGAATTTCTGTTTTACCTACTTCTTCCTAAAAGGGACCACATTTAGACGGAACTTTAAATGTAGCCAGTGTTCAACTCAGTTCTCTGCACTTTGAACACGATTTCCCACAGATAAAACAGTGTCCCTCAATATGAAGGTCTATGAACCTGTATCTGTACTCTTTCAGGCACCTTCCTCAATAACTCCCTAGTCTCTCGTGGTGAATTCTCAGTGTCTGCTTACTTTCTTCAGTGCCTCACGCTGGTTCCCTCTGCATTCCTAGCGTTTAATCGTCGTTTTTCCCTATAAACCAGTGTACGAATGTAAAGTCTATTCTAACCGCTATGCTACCCTTTTCACCCGTTTGGGTAGAAATACTTGGTATTCCAGCACTGCCATAGAGATGTTAAGGTTCTACAAATGTATTGCCAGTGTTTCAGATACATACCTGTTCATTTCCCGGGTCGCTTATTGTGATTTCTCAGCATTTTCACGATTTCACACAGGAATGAGAGCCCTGCCAAAACGAAAATGAAGTGTTTAACTACGTCCTTTTAAAAGGCCAACTCATTTAGCATGTATAGAAAGACAGCTGTATCCACCTCAGTCACTGCTTTGGAACATCGTTTCCAAGTGATGACGCAGTGCACACCGGACACGAAGGCGCATTTAAACATGTATTCCTACTCTCTCAGGCTCCTTCTTAAATTTCTCCCTGTTCTTGCATAATGAATTTCAGTGTGGGATTCACTTTTGTCCAGTGACTCACGCCCTCTCATAGTAAATTGCACTATTTCTAGAGAGGTTTGCCAAATAAATCGCACGTTAAACGTAAAGTATTAGCCCCGGGAATACCAGTTGACTATTTTGATTTCTAAGAGCTGTGAATACTTTTATACTGATACATACGCTCAGTGAACATGAATTTATGTTTTACCTACTTCTTCCTAAAAGGGACCACATTTAGACGGAACTTTAAATGTAGCCAGTGTTCAACTCAGTTCTCTGCACTTTGAACACGATTTCCCACAGATAAAACAGTGTCCCTCAATATGAAGGTCTATGAACCTGTATCTGTACTCTTTCAGGCACCTTCCTCAATAACTCCCTAGTCTCTCGTGGTGAATTCTCAGTGTCTGCTTACTTTCTTCAGTGCCTCACGCTGGTTCCCTCTGCATTCCTAGTGTTTAATCGTCGTTTTTCCCTATAAACCAGTGTACGAATGTAAAGTCTATTCTAACCGCTATGCTACCCTTTTCACCCGTTTGGGTAGAAATACTTGGTATTCCAGCACTGCCATAGAGATGTTAAGGTTCTACAAATGTATTGCCAGTGTTTCAGATACATACCTGTTCATTTCCCGGGTCGCTTATTGTGATTTCTCAGCATTTTCACGATTTCACACAGGAATGAGAGCCCTGCCAAAACGAAAATGAAGTGTTTAACTACGTCCTTTTAAAAGGCCAACTCATTTAGCATGTATAGAAAGACAGCTGTATCCACCTCAGTCACTGCTTTGGAACATCGTTTCCAAGTGATGACGCAGTGCACACCGGACACGAAGGCGCATTTAAACATGTATTCCTACTCTCTCAGGCTCCTTCTTAAATTTCTCCCTGTTCTTGCATAATGAATTTCAGTGTGGGATTCACTTTTGTCCAGTGACTCACGCCCTCTCATAGTAAATTGCACTATTTCTAGAGAGGTTTGCCAAATAAATCGCACGTTAAATGTAAAGTATTAGCCCCGGGAATACCAGTTGACTATTTTGATTTCTAAGAGCTGTGAATACTTTTATACTGATACATACGCTCAGTGAACATGAATTTATGTTTTACCTACTTCTTCCTAAAAGGGACCACATTTAGACGGAACTTTAAATGTAGCCAGTGTTCAACTCAGTTCTCTGCACTTTGAACACGATTTCCCACAGATAAAACAGTGTCCCTCAATATGAAGGTCTATGAACCTGTATCTGTACTCTTTCAGGCACCTTCCTCAATAACTCCCTAGTCTCTCGTGGTGAATTCTCAGTGTCTGCTTACTTTCTTCAGTGCCTCACGCTGGTTCCCTCTGCATTCCTAGTGTTTAATCGTCGTTTTTCCCTATAAACCAGTGTACGAATGTAAAGTCTATTCTAACCGCTATGCTACCCTTTTCACCCGTTTGGGTAGAAATACTTGGTATTCCAGCACTGCCTTAGAGATGTTAAGGTTCTACAAATGTATTGCCAGTGTTTCAGATACATACCTGTTCATTTCCCGGGTCGCTTATTGTGATTTCTCAGCATTTTCACGATTTCACACAGGAATGAGAGCCCTGCCAAAACGAAAATGAAGTGTTTAACTACGTCCTTTTAAAAGGCCAACTCATTTAGCATGTATAGAAAGACAGCTGTATCCACCTCAGTCACTGCTTTGGAACATCGTTTCCAAGTGATGACGCAGTGCACACCGGACACGGAGGCGCATTTAAACATGTATTCCTACTCTCTCAGGCTCCTTCTTAAATTTCTCCCTGTTCTTGCATAATGAATTTCAGTGTGGGATTCACTTTTGTCCAGTGACTCACGCCCTCTCATAGTAAATTGCACTATTTCTAGAGAGGTTTGCCAAATAAATCGCACGTTAAACGTAAAGTATTAGCCCCGGGAATACCAGTTGACTATTTTGATTTCTAAGAGCTGTGAATACTTTTATACTGATACATACGCTCAGTGAACATGAATTTCTGTTTTACCTACTTCTTCCTAAAAGGGACCACATTTAGACGGAACTTTAAATGTAGCCAGTGTTCAACTCAGTTCTCTGCACTTTGAACACGATTTCCCACAGATAAAACAGTGTCCCTCAATATGAAGGTCTATGAACCTGTATCTGTACTCTTTCAGGCACCTTCCTCAATAACTCCCTAGTCTCTCGTGGTGAATTCTCAGTGTCTGCTTACTTTCTTCAGTGCCTCACGCTGGTTCCCTCTGCATTCCTAGCGTTTAATCGTCGTTTTTCCCTATAAACCAGTGTACGAATGTAAAGTCTATTCTAACCGCTATGCTACCCTTTTCACCCGTTTGGGTAGAAATACTTGGTATTCCAGCACTGCCATAGAGATGTTAAGGTTCTACAAATGTATTGCCAGTGTTTCAGATACATACCTGTTCATTTCCCGGGTCGCTTATTGTGATTTCTCAGCATTTTCACGATTTCACACAGGAATGAGAGCCCTGCCAAAACGAAAATGAAGTGTTTAACTACGTCCTTTTAAAAGGCCAACTCATTTAGCATGTATAGAAAGACAGCTGTATCCACCTCAGTCACTGCTTTGGAACATCGTTTCCAAGTGATGACGCAGTGCACACCGGACACGAAGGCGCATTTAAACATGTATTCCTACTCTCTCAGGCTCCTTCTTAAATTTCTCCCTGTTCTTGCATAATGAATTTCAGTGTGGGATTCACTTTTGTCCAGTGACTCACGCCCTCTCATAGTAAATTGCACTATTTCTAGAGAGGTTTGCCAAATAAATCGCACGTTAAACGTAAAGTATTAGCCCCGGGAATACCAGTTGACTATTTTGATTTCTAAGAGCTGTGAATACTTTTATACTGATACATACGCTCAGTGAACATGAATTTATGTTTTACCTACTTCTTCCTAAAAGGGACCACATTTAGACGGAACTTTAAATGTAGCCAGTGTTCAACTCAGTTCTCTGCACTTTGAACACGATTTCCCACAGATAAAACAGTGTCCCTCAATATGAAGGTCTATGAACCTGTATCTGTACTCTTTCAGGCACCTTCCTCAATAACTCCCTAGTCTCTCGTGGTGAATTCTCAGTGTCTGCTTACTTTCTTCAGTGCCTCACGCTGGTTCCCTCTGCATTCCTAGTGTTTAATCGTCGTTTTTCCCTATAAACCAGTGTACGAATGTAAAGTCTATTCTAACCGCTATGCTACCCTTTTCACCCGTTTGGGTAGAAATACTTGGTATTCCAGCACTGCCATAGAGATGTTAAGGTTCTACAAATGTATTGCCAGTGTTTCAGATACATACCTGTTCATTTCCCGGGTCGCTTATTGTGATTTCTCAGCATTTTCACGATTTCACACAGGAATGAGAGCCCTGCCAAAACGAAAATGAAGTGTTTAACTACGTCCTTTTAAAAGGCCAACTCATTTAGCATGTATAGAAAGACAGCTGTATCCACCTCAGTCACTGCTTTGGAACATCGTTTCCAAGTGATGACGCAGTGCACACCGGACACGAAGGCGCATTTAAACATGTATTCCTACTCTCTCAGGCTCCTTCTTAAATTTCTCCCTGTTCTTGCATAATGAATTTCAGTGTGGGATTCACTTTTGTCCAGTGACTCACGCCCTCTCATAGTAAATTGCACTATTTCTAGAGAGGTTTGCCAAATAAATCGCACGTTAAATGTAAAGTATTAGCCCCGGGAATACCAGTTGACTATTTTGATTTCTAAGAGCTGTGAATACTTTTATACTGATACATACGCTCAGTGAACATGAATTTATGTTTTACCTACTTCTTCCTAAAAGGGACCACATTTAGACGGAACTTTAAATGTAGCCAGTGTTCAACTCAGTTCTCTGCACTTTGAACACGATTTCCCACAGATAAAACAGTGTCCCTCAATATGAAGGTCTATGAACCTGTATCTGTACTCTTTCAGGCACCTTCCTCAATAACTCCCTAGTCTCTCGTGGTGAATTCTCAGTGTCTGCTTACTTTCTTCAGTGCCTCACGCTGGTTCCCTCTGCATTCCTAGTGTTTAATCGTCGTTTTTCCCTATAAACCAGTGTACGAATGTAAAGTCTATTCTAACCGCTATGCTACCCTTTTCACCCGTTTGGGTAGAAATACTTGGTATTCCAGCACTGCCTTAGAGATGTTAAGGTTCTACAAATGTATTGCCAGTGTTTCAGATACATACCTGTTCATTTCCCGGGTCGCTTATTGTGATTTCTCAGCATTTTCACGATTTCACACAGGAATGAGAGCCCTGCCAAAACGAAAATGAAGTGTTTAACTACGTCCTTTTAAAAGGCCAACTCATTTAGCATGTATAGAAAGACAGCTGTATCCACCTCAGTCACTGCTTTGGAACATCGTTTCCAAGTGATGACGCAGTGCACACCGGACACGAAGGCGCATTTAAACATGTATTCCTACTCTCTCAGGCTCCTTCTTAAATTTCTCCCTGTTCTTGCATAATGAATTTCAGTGTGGGATTCACTTTTGTCCAGTGACTCACGCCCTCTCATAGTAAATTGCACTATTTCTAGAGAGGTTTGCCAAATAAATCGCACGTTAAATGTAAAGTATTAGCCCCGGGAATACCAGTTGACTATTTTGATTTCTAAGAGCTGTGAATACTTTTATACTGATACATACGCTCAGTGAACATGAATTTATGTTTTACCTACTTCTTCCTAAAAGGGACCACATTTAGACGGAACTTTAAATGTAGCCAGTGTTCAACTCAGTTCTCTGCACTTTGAACACGATTTCCCACAGATAAAACAGTGTCCCTCAATATGAAGGTCTATGAACCTGTATCTGTACTCTTTCAGGCACCTTCCTCAATAACTCCCTAGTCTCTCGTGGTGAATTCTCAGTGTCTGCTTACTTTCTTCAGTGCCTCACGCTGGTTCCCTCTGCATTCCTAGTGTTTAATCGTCGTTTTTCCCTATAAACCAGTGTATGAATGTAAAGTCTATTCTAACCGCTATGCTACCCTTTTCACCCGTTTGGGTAGAAATACTTGGTTCCAGCACTGCCATAGAGATGTTAAGGTTCTACAAATGTATTGCCAGTGTTTCAGATTCATACCTGTTCATTTTCCGGGTCGCTTATTGTGATTTCTCAGCATTTTCACGATTTCACACAGGAATGAGAGCCCTGCGAAAACGAAAATGAAGTGTTTAACTACGTCCTTTTAAAAGGCCAACTCATTTAGCATGTATAGAAAGACAGCTGTATCCACCTCAGTCACTGCTTTGGAACATCGTTTCCAAGTGATGACGCAGTGCACACCGGACACGAAGGCGCATTTAAACATGTATTCCTACTCTTTCAGGCTCCTTCTTAAATTTCTCCCTGTTCTTGCATAATGTATTTCAGTGTGGGATTCACTTTTGTCCAGTGACTCACGCCCGCTCATAGTAAATTGCACTATTTCTAGAGAGGTTTGCCAAATAAATCGCACGTTAAATGTAAAGTATTAGCACCTGGAATACCAGTTGACTATTTTGATTTCTAAGAGCTGTGAATACTTTTATACTGATACATACGCTCAGTGAACATGAATTTATGTTTTACCTACTTCTTCCTAAAAGGGACCACATTTAGACGGAACTTTAAATGTAGCCAGTGTTCAACTCAGTTCTCTGCACTTTGAACACGATTTCACACAGATAAAACAGTGTCCCTCAATATGAAGGTCTATGAACCCTATCTGTACTGTTTCAGGCACCTTCCTCAATAGCTCCCTAGTCTCTCGTGGTGAATTCTCAGTGTCTGCTTACTTTCTTCAGTTCTTCACGCTCATTCCCTCTGCATTCCTAGTGTTTAATCGTCGTTTTTCCTTATAAACCAGTGTATGAATGTAAAGTCTATTCTAACCGCTATGCTACCCTTTTCACCCGTTTGGGTAGAAATACTTGGTATTCCATCACTGCAATAAGATGTTAAGGTTCTACAAATGTATTGCCAGTGTTTCAGATACATACCTGTTCATTTCCCTGGTTGCTTATTGTGATTTCTCAGCATTTTCACGATTTCACACAGGAATGAGAGCCCTGCCAAAACGAAAATGAAGTGTTTACGTCCTTTTACAAGGCCAACTCATTTAGCATGTGTATAAATATAGCTTTATCCAACTCAGTTCACTGCCTTTGAGCATCATTTCCCAGTGATAATGGAGTGTACACCAGACACGAAGGCCCATTTAAACATGTATTCCTACTCTTTCAGGCTCCTTCTTAAATTTCTCTCTGTTATTGCATTATGAATTTCAGTGTTAGATTCAATTTTGTCCAGTGACTCACGCCCTCTCACAGTTAATTGCACTATTTCTGCAGAGGTTTGCCAAATTAATCGGACGTTAAATGTAGAGTATATTTCAAAGAAGACTGAGAAAAACGAAAGCAGACACAAATCACTAATATGAAAAATGAAATGGGATATTACTACAGATCATGCACTCATTAAAATGATAATAAAAGTATACTACAAATAATCTCATAAATTCAATGACTTATCATAAATGAACCAATTCTTCAGAAATCACAAGTTGCCCAAATTCAACCAAGATGAAATAAACAACCTGAATAGTCCTATAACCATGAAATAAATTAAATTTGTACTTAAAAGTGTCCCACAAAAGAAATCTCCAGGCCCAGATGATTTTAGTGGAGAATTCTTCCAAGAATTTAAAGAAGAATTAACACCAGTAGTATACAATCTCTTTCAGGAAATGGAAGAGGAGGGAATGCTTCTAACTCATTTTATGAAGCTAGAATTACCTGAAGCCAAAATTAGATACTTACTAAAAGTAAAACTATAGACCAATATTTTTCATTAATTTAAATAGGAAAATCATCTACAAAATACCAGGAAATTCAATCCAGCAATATGTGAAAAGAATTGCACACCATGACCAACTGAAATTATTCCAGATATGGAGGCTGGTTCAACATTTGAAAATCAATCAGTATAATCCATCATGCCAACAAGCCAAAGGAAAAAACCATATGCTCACATTAGTTGACACAAAAAGTATCTGGCAAAGTGAGACTCATACTTATAAAAACTTTCACAAACTAGGAATAGAAAACATCCTCAACTCAAAAACATGTACAGAAAGCTAGAGCTAACAAATACTTAATGGCAAAAGACAAAATGCTTTCTTTTAAAGATCAAGAACAAGGCAAATATGTGTACTTTCACCACTCCTATTAACACAGTACTGAAAGTTCTAGCTACTGCAATAAGGCAAGAAAAACAAAATAAAACATATATAGATTGAAAAGGAAGATTGTATTTGCAGATGACATGATTATATACATAGGTAATCTCAAAAAATTTACACAAAAAACCTCCTGGAACTAATAAATAAATTCAGGAAGATCAACACACAAACATTAATTGTGTTTCTATATACTAATGATGTGGGAACCAAAATTAAAAGCACAATTATATTACAGTTGCTCCAAAGGAAATGAAATGCTTAGATGTAAACTTAATAAAACATGTACAAGATTTGTATGCTGAAGATTGCAAAAGGTTGATAAAATAAATCAAAGAAGATCTAAATAAATGAAGAGACATACTGTGTTCATAGATTGGAACACAGTAGAGATATAAATTCTCCCTAAATTGATCTATAGGGTTAATGTAAGTCCCATTACAATCCCAGCAAGGTATTTTATAGACGTAGCTAATCTTATTAAAAAATTTATGTGGAAAGCCACAGGCCCTAGAATCACTAAAACAATTTTAAAAAAATGATGAAAGAATCACCTTAACCCAATATTAAGACCTACTATATATCTACAATGTTCAAGACAGTAAAATATCAGAGGAGGGATGGACACTTAGGTCAATGGAACAGAATAGAGAACCCAAAAATATATACCAAACTTATTTCCAGCAAAGGTGCAAAAACAATTCAATGAAGGAAGAATAGCTTTTCAACAAACAGTTGGATCAATTGGACATTCATAGCCAGAAAATGAATCTCGGCCTATAACCCAAAATGTACAATGAAAAACTATAAAGCTTTTAGTAGAAAAATGTTTAGGATCTTGAACTAGGCAGAGTTTCTAGATTTGATACCAAAATTATGATCCATAGAAGGGAAAATGATATATTGGACTTCATGAAAACTAAAAACATTTGCTCTGCTAAAGCCCATGTGAAGAGGATGAAAAGACATGTTACAGACTGGGAGAAAATATAGGGTGTCCCCCCCAAAAATGTATAATAGACTTTGAATAATTATAAAGGTAGTGTTTATTAAAATACATTTCATCTTCAAAATTGAACTATCAGCTGTTAAAGTGTGTATACATTTTTTGGGGGATACCCTGTATTTGCAAACTACATATCCAACAAAGCACTAGCATTTACAAAATATAAAGAACCCTTAAACTGAATGTTAACAAAGGAGATCTCTCTTTATCATTTTTTAATAACTGCATGTAAATCTACAATTATCTCAAAAAAATGTTTAATTAAAAAACACTTCACATCTTCAGAACATCTTTTTTCGGACCCTCCAGACTAATATTCTTTTTTTTTTTTTTTTTTTACCGAGAGGAAGGGAGAGGAATAGAAAGTTAAAAACATCAATCAACTGCCTTCTGAACACCCCCTACTGGGGATGTGCCCGCAACCAAGATATATATACCCTTGATCAGAATCAAACCTGGGACCCTTCAATCCGCAGGCCGACACTCTATCCACTAAGCCAAACTGGTTAGAGCCAGACTAATATTCTTGTTGAACCCTGACCTTTTCTTTTGGAACACTTGTCATGGTTTTATAATTATTCGAGTGGTTATTAGTTTAATGCCTATTTCTCCCACTAGGCTGCAAGGTTTATACTACTGACTCTCCAACTGTGAAACAATGCTCAATAAATATTTATTGAATGACTGAGTTAATGTGTTGCAGAATTATTGAAAAGTTTGAAATTGCTTTGTATTTGGAAAATACTTTAAATCCATTGTATCCCACTTTCTTTATTTTTTGAAAAAATGAACATCTATCTTCTTCCTGGGGCACCCCGCTCATACCTTGAGCCTCCTGGCTGAGCCCTGAGCCATCAGCAATCTCTGTACAACATCTGCTGCTTTTCTAGACTCTTCAAGTTGGACAGATGCCAAGAACATTCGCCCTCTTGACCTCCTGAGGGCTGAGTTAACCCAGTAATTGATCTCATTATCCTGTGTTGGAGTTTTAGAAAGCCAACCTGCTGCTCTTATTATTCAATGAATAACAACATCTAAATTGATGTTGTTATTCACTAAATTTTCAGTGAAAATGACATTTCTAGGCCTTGTTGTAACAACTGTTCAAATATTTTGACTTACTACTAAAAACAATTGAAGTGCCTTCAACTTCTCAAATGACAAGTTATTCTGAGAAAATAAACTGAAGGGAATCTCTGTGACAGATGAGACCTTGTAATGAAGTGATTTATTTGATAGGAAAAGTTAGTTTTAGAATTCTGTTTGAATTCTAAGTAGTGTTTGCCTGAGAAAGAAAGACGAGTTTGGGTGCTTACAGGTGGCAGCATTCCTGTTCGCTGATCTTGAACCAGTCTGGTTGGGATGAAGTCAGCAGGACTTTCTTAGGCAGTCTCACTTTGCTCAGCATGTTTCAAGTATATTCTTAAGACAACAGAGAAATCCCACTTTATGATTGTAGAAATAATATATACTCAATGTAGGAGACTTAGAAAAGAGTAAAAATAAATCCTCCCAAATATCAACACCAACAGATAATCACTGTTTTGAAATTTTGAAATAATTTTAACCTTAGAGATAACTTGCAAATATAGTTGTGGTAGGAAAAATTAGTCCCCAAATATATTCATACCCTAATCTCAGAAGCCTCTGAATACATTATGCTATATGGCAAAGGAGACTTTGCAGATGTATTTGAAGTTAGAAACCTTAAAATATGAAGATGAGGTGAGTACCATCTAATCACATGAACATTTAAAAGCTGTGAACTTTCTCTGGCTGAAGTCAGATAGATTCAAGCATGAAGACTCAACACACTTTCACTGGCTGTGAGTTGGAAGGGGCCATGTGGGAAAATCAGAGAAAGGCCTCTGGGAGATAAGGCTGGCCCCTGGCTGACAGCCAGCAAGGAAATGGAACATCCTTCCTATAACTTGTAAGGACCTGAGTCCTGTCAACAACCTGAGTGAGCTTGCAGGAGGACCCTGAATCCCAGACAAGAACTACAGCCTCCCTGGATACCTTGATTTTAGCCTGGTGAGACTCAGCACAGAGACTCTAGCAATGCATGCCAGACTTCTGTGAGACAATACAGTTGATACAGACAATAAAAAAGCTGCAAAATTTGTGGTAATTTATGCAGTGATAGAAGAATAATACAATACAAAGAATTCCTGTATATCCTCTATCCAGCTTCCCTTAATGTTAACATTTTACATACCATGGTACAATGATCAAAACCAGGACGTTGAAGATGGCAGCATAGGTAGACACCTGAACTTGCTGCCTCACACAACCACTTCAAAACTACAACTAAAAGACAAAACGGATATCATCCAGAACCATGGGAAGGCTGGCTGAGTGGAATTTATACCACTAGAAGGAAAGAGAAAAGCACACTGAGACTTGGAGGAGGTGCATAGGTGTGGAAGTGAAGTGCAGAGGTACAGAGGCACGTGTATGGAAAGGGGCTGGCAACTGAGTACGCTGTTGTCTTTTCCAATTGGGAAGGAGACACAAGCTCCCAACTGTTCTGAACTCCAGTTCCAGGCAAGACTCTGGGGACCCAGACTCATATGGGGATAAACTGGACTGTCTGGCATCGGGCTGGAACACGAGAGCGGCTTTCTCTCAGAGGTGCTTGTAGCGATCATTGTTCCTACACGGTGCCGTGGGACACAGAGACCCTGGAACCTCTTTGGGGCAGGGCAGACTGTCAGCCATTGCTCTTTGCTCTGTCCTGGTGATTCCCTGAGACCCCGCCCCACCCAATTTACAACCCCACCCAAGCTGTGTACAGAGGCTTTTGCATATGAATGGCCTGGCCCTTTGCAATCTGAAACCTAATGTACTGCACCTGGGTCAGAGAGCCTCAGAGCCTCCAAAAGAAGAAACAAGGCTCGACAGCAGCTTGCATTGCTTCACAGCTGGGCCTCATCTGGGCACCTCCAAACCCCATACAAAGAGGAGCAGTCTGCAGATCTCTTTGTAGCTCCTGCTGGGTGGCCTCAGGCAGTGGCTGACTTTGCACCTTTTTAGAAATCCAAGAGCCAGTGTATCCAGAGGTCAGAGTGAGACCATCCAGATTACAACTCTTCAGATCCATAAGAGACACACTCAGAGGGCAGACTCAGTGAGTGCCAAAGTCCCACTGAAGCAAGTCTTGCCCTATAAGGGTGTCTCCAGCACAGAAGTTCTCCCATTGTAGATACAACTGATCCTCACAGCCAATTGGCTTGGAGGTCAATTTCTCCCAGTGATACCAACAACAATCAAGGCTTAACTACAACAAGACTGTGCACACAGCCCACAAAGGGGTGCACCAAGAGTGTCCACCTCAAGTAATTAGGGAGGCTGAGCCACTGGTCCCTATAGGACACCTTGCACGCAAAGCCACTCTATAAACACAGGGAATCAGCCAAAATGTGGAGACAAAGAAACAGGTCACAAATGAAAGAAATGGATGAAAGCAAAATACTGGATATAGAGTTCAAAACTATGGTTTTTTTAAGAACTTTCTAGATAAGGCCGATAAATTTAGTGAGATCCTTGAGGATATGAAAAAGGACCAACTAGAAATTAAGTATACACTGACTGAAATACAAAATAATATACAGAGATCCAACAGCAGACCAAAGGATCCCAAGAATCAATTCAAAGATTTGAAATATGAAGAAGCAAAAAACACCCAACCAGAAAAGAAAAAAGAAAAATAATCCAAAAATATGAAGATAGTGTAAGGAACCTCTGGGACAACTTCAAGCATACCAACATCCGAATTATGGGGGTGCCAGAAGAAGAGAAAGAGAGCAAGATACTGAATACCTATTTGAAGAAATAATGACAGAAAACTTCCCCTACCTAGTGAAAGAAATAGACTTACAAGTCCAGGAAGCACACAGAACCCCAAACAAAAGGAATCCAAAGAGGACCACACCAAGACACATCATAATTAAAATGCCAAGAGCAAAAGACAATTAAAAGCAGCAAGAGAAAAATAGTTACCTACAGGGGCGTACCCATACGACTGTCAGCTGATTTCTCAACAGAAACTATGCAGGCCAGAAGGGAGTGGCAAGAAATATTCAAAGTGATGTAAATAGCAAGAACCTACAACCAAGATTACTCTACCCAGCAAAGCTATCATTTAGAAATGAAGGTCAGATAAAGAGCTTCACAGATAAGAAAAAGCTAAAGGAGTTCATCACCGCCAAACCAGTATTATATGAAATGCTGAAAGGTATTCTTTAAGAAGAGGAAGAAGAAAAAGGTAAATATAAAAATTATGAACAACAAGGTGACAACAATACATATCTGTCAACAACCTAAAAATCAAGTGAATAAAACCTCTGATGAACAGAATAAACTGGTGAATATAATAGAATCAGGGGCATAGAAAGGGAGTGGACTGACAATTCTTGGGGAAAAGGGGGTGAGAGGGGTGCGGGAAGAGACTAAACAAAAATTGCACACCTATGGATGAGGACAGTGAGGGGGTGGGGGTGGGGTAAGGGCAGAGGGTGGGGTGGGAACCAGGTGGAGGGGAGCTTTGGGGGGAAAAAAGAGGAACAACTGTAATAATCTGAACAGTGACGATTTATTGGAAAAAAAACAACAACAAAAAATGAGGACATTGACATTGGGACAATACTACGAATGAAACTTCAGACTTTATTTGAATGTCAAATAATTAGTTTAGTTTCCACTAATATCCTTTTCTGTTTTAGGATCCCATCTAGGATTAAACAGTGAATTTAATCATCATGTCTCCTTAATCTCTTCCAATCTGTGACGGTTCTCCTATCTTTCATGACCTTGACACTTGATGAATGCTGACTAGTTATTTTGCAGAATATAATGACTTGTGTTTGTTAGCTGTTCCTACATGATTACAGTGAAGTGTGCACTGTTGGCACGAATACCACAGAAATGTGCTCTTCTCAGTGCATCATATCCAAGGGTTCATGATCTCAGTATGTCTTATTACTAGCTTTATTAACCTTGATCACTTGCATATGGTGATGTCTGCTGGGGTTCTCTTCTGTAAAGTTGCAGTCTTCCCCTTTGTATTAATAAATATCTTTGAGACTATGCAAATGTTTCTCTTTAAACTTTGTTTTATCTTCCATTGGTGGATTTTGTCTGTAACAAGAGGTGGGAATGGAAGGGCTCAATAGTTTAATCAGTGTCCTTCCACATCCCTCCCATGTTTGGTGAATATGTGTTTGTATTATATATATACTAGGGGCCCAGTGCACGAGCATCTAGGGAGGGGAAGCAGCAGTGGTGCCTGAGGCCAACTTCCAGGAGGTCAGAGGTGCTGTTGGATAGTGCTGGCGGCATGGGTGCCTCGGTGCCTGGCCACTTCCCTGGAGATTGGACCTGCAGGACTACTGAGGGAGTGAGGGGCTGCCGCTGGGCTGGTGGGCTGCCAGGACAGGTCGGCTGAGTAGCGCTCCCGCTGTGGGAGCGCACTGACCACCAGGGGGCAGCTCCTGCGTTGTGCATCTGCCCCCTGGTGGTAAATGGGTGTCAGAGCAACTGGTGGACTGGTGGCTTAGGCTTTTAAATATATAGATATGTCGGAGTTTTATCATGTATCTTCTGGATGCAAGCCCTTCATCAAATATGTGTGTTAGGAATTTTTTCTCCCATCCTGTGGCTTGCTTTTTCTTTCTTTTCATGATGTAGTTTGAAGAACAGAAATTATTAATTTTTATGATATTCAGCTTATCAATTATTTTATTTTAGCTTTAATGTTTTCTGTGTCCTTTAAGAAATCTTTTCTACCCCAAGTTTGCTAAGATATTCTCCTAAAAGATTTGTTGTTATAACTTTTTCATTTTGTTCTATAATCAATCTATTTTATCTGAAAATGTCTTTATTTCAACTTTTCCTTTAAGGACATTTTCTCTGGATGCTAAATTCTGGGTTGGCAGGTTTTATTTTAAAAAAAATTTTTTTTCTAAAAGATATTATCTTCCTGTCTACCGACTCCTGTAATTTCTGATGAGTTGTGAATGGTAATTTGAGTTATTATTTTTTAAAAATATTTTTTTATTGATTTCAGAGAGGAAGAGAGAGGGAGAGAGAGATAGAAACATTACTGATGAGAGAGAATCATTGACCTGCTGCCGCCTGCATGCCCCCCACTGGGTATCGAGCCCACAACCTGCGCATGTGCCCTTGACTGGAATTGAACCCAAGACCCTTCAGTCCACAGGCCAATGCTCTATTCACTGAGCAAAACCAGTTAGGGCGTAATTTGAAATTATTGTTCCACTTTTTGTCTGGCTGCTTTCAAGATTTTTGTCTTTATTATTGGTTTCACCAGGTTGACCATGATATGTGTAGGGATTTTTTGTTTTGTTTTGTTTTTATTCTACTTGTGCTTTGCTGAACTGCTTAAATATGTGAATTTCTTTTACCAAACCTGGAAATGTTTCACTATTATTTCTTCAAATATTTATTTTGATTCTTTCTCTTTCTCCTTGCTTCTGGAACTCCAATTACACATATGCTAGACACTTTTTAATTGTTCCACAGACCCTGAGGTCTCACACATGTGCCTTACAGATCATGTCTGGCAATTCTTCTGTCTTGTCTCCAATTTTTCTCACACATACTTAGTAAAGGCCCATGGAGTAGAGTTGGCCAGAGGTACAGACTCTTCCTGTTTGGGAGCTGTTAGGGATCTAAACCATGGTGCTAGTCTTTGTCTAATCTCCACAAATTCATTAAAAATTAAGTGCTTTTTTCATAAATAAATTTTCTTGATGCTTAGAACATACATGGAGTTCATTTTCTACTTCTCCTTTATTTCTTCCATGCCAACCATTTCTGACTAGTTAAGTGATTTCCTTACTCATCTGTGGCAGCCTCCTCTGCCTCCCTCTGATATACCAAGAATGAAGGTAACATGTGTATTTGCTTTTGGATTTTATTTCATTAGGTTTAATTGCATCCTCTGCTCTCTGATATACTTGAGAAGACTATGATTTTGTGGTTAAACACCTTTTTCTTGTTGTTAGGATGGGAGCAACATTTTCTTACAACTTTCTACATTCTAACTAGAAGTATTTTACAGGTTTTGACTTGCTATATTTAACTTAATTTTTTTTCCTTTTTAAACACTTTCTTATTCCCATGATGATTTTTTTCAATGACCTATGTGTATTTCTGGTGTTAAAAAATTTCCAAATATAGAGATTAAAAATATATTTTTATTATTGACCCTTATCTTACTTACCTTTTGATGAGATTAAGGCAGGTATGCATTGGAGTGTTTAACATCCTATACAATAAAGAGGTAATATGCAAATTGACCATCACTTCAACACACAAGATGGCTGCCCCCATGTGGTCAAAGATGGCTGCCCCCAAATGGACACAAGATAGCTGCCAAATGATGGCTGGCAGGAGAGGGCAGTTGTGGGTGATCAGGCCAGCAGGGGAGGGCAGTTGGGAGGGACCAGGCCTCAAAAGGAGGGCAGTTGGGAGCAATCAGGCCATCAGGGGAGGGCAGTTAGGAATGACCAGGTCTGCAGGGGAGGACAGTTGTGGGGGACCAGGCCTGCAGGGGAGGGCAGTTGGGGAGAACCAGGCTGGCAAGGGAGGGAAGTTAGGGGTGACCAGGCTAGCACAGGAGGGCAGTTGGGGGCGACCAGGCCTGCAGGGGAGGACAATTAGGGGTGACCAGGCTGGCAGGGGAGGGTGGTTAGGGGCAATTGGGCTGGCAGGGGAGCAGTTAGGTGTTGATCAGGCTGGAAGGAGAGTGGTTAGGGGGTGATCAGGCTGGCAGGCAGAAGCAGTTTGGGGCAATCAGGCAGGCAGACAGGCGAGCGGTTAGGAGCCAGCAGTCCTGGATTGTGAGAGGGATGTCCGACTGCCCATTTAGGCCTGATTACCCTTCCCCCCCCCCCCATGCACGAATTTCATGCACTGGGCTTCTGGTTTGTTATTATTTGCCTTATATTTTGGAATGGTCAGTTTTTATAAATGCTGCATGTGAACAAAAAGAGTATGTATTCTTTAGTTATTGGTTCATTAAATCAAGCTGTTGTTCAAATTTTCTTTCTAAATCTTTATTAATTTTTGTGTTTTTTTATTATAGATTGCTGAAAGATGCATGTTAATCTCTCCTACTATAATTGTGGATTCATCAGTTCCTCCTCGTAATTCTTTAATTTGTTGCTTTTTATATTGTATGCCACATTATTAGGTGTATGCAAGGTTAAAATTGCATCTTTTATTATTGTGTGGTGACCTGCTTTATCTCATATACCGGTTAATAATGGCAGATTTTGTAATCAAAGAAAACATGATAATTTCAAGAGAAACATCAAAAGTGCTTTATTTTTATAAATGCTGCATGTGAACAAAAAGAGTATGTATTCTTTAGTTATGTCCATCCCTAGTAATGTCCATCCCTAGCTATACATTTATGTTATGTCCATCCCTAGCTATACATCCCTAGTAATGTCCATCCCTAGCTATACATTTATATTATGTCCATCCCTAGTAATGTCCATCCCTAGCTATACATTTAGTTATGTCCATCCCTAGTAATGTCCATCCCTAGCTATACATTTCCTGATCTTTCAGGTAATTTGTGGATACCATCCCAATAGAACTTTCCTTGTTTTGAGGCAAACCATTCAGAGACCAAATTTTCTACTTCTTTGTATGTTTTGAAGTGCTGCTCAGAAAGTGTGTGCCATCAATAGGAACAAGTAGTAATCTGAAGGAGCAAGATCTGGTGAATACGGCGGGTGGGTTAATACTTCCTAGGCAAGATCTTTTAACGTGTCTTTAAATGGTTTTGAAGTGTGTGATGGTGCGTTATCATGAAGCAAAATTGCTTTGCCGTGTCTTCTGGCACATTCTGGTCATTTTACGATCAAAGCGTGGTTCAAATTGATTATTTGTTTTGGTAGAAATCAGTATTAATGGTTTTACCTGGTTTTAGAAGCTCATAATACACCACACCTTCCTGATCCCACCAAATGCAGAGCATTGTCTTCTTCCTGAAGTGATTTGGCCTTGTAGTTGATGTTGATGGTTGACCTGGATCAACCCATGAATTTGTGCATTTGGGATTCTCAAAATAAATCCACTTTTCATCGCCAGTCACAACTTGATGCAAAAAAAAACCCTTTCTGTCGTGCCGTTGAAGCAACATTTTACTGATGACTTTTTGGTTTTCCATTTGTCTTTTGTTCAGTTGATGTGGCACCCATTTTCCTTCCTTTAAAATCTTTCCCATTGCTTGTAAATGATCGGAAATTGTTTGCTGAGCAACATTTAATCTTTCTGCAAGTTGTTTTTTGAGTTTGCTGCGCATCTTCACCCAATAATGCTTGTAATTGTTGGTTTTCAAACTTTTTTGGTTGATCTGGACATTCTTTGTCTTTCACATCGAAATCATCACTTTTAAAGCGTTTAAATCAGTGTTCACAAGTATTTTGAGATGGAACATGTTCACCATAAGCTTCCCTATGTATTCAGCGGCACTTTTCTTCAAAATAAAGTAACGAATTAAAACTTCCCACAAATGCTCTTTTTTGGGGAGGGGGGGTGGGGGTGGAGGGCAACGAAATTCTACATTTTTAAGTGTAAAAATATCTATGATGTTAACACCTTCAGCAAATTTGACATATGAAGTTTTGAAGCTTGTTGTCAATACAACAAAATAGCATGCATATCAAATCGCATATATATCAACATATGTGTACCTCCATCTATTGAAAAAAATCTGCATTATTAACTGGTACACATAGTAATGTTTCTTGCCTTCAATGTTATTCAGCTTTAGTTTATGCTCCTAACTCTGGTTTCTTTTTTTGTCTCTGGTATGTCGGAATTCCACCCCCCCCCCACTTTTTTTTTTGTTGAACTCTATTATAGATTAAACTACCCACTCCCATTTTGTCTAGCATGTCAGTGTGTGTGTGTGTGTGTGTGTGTGTGTGTGTGTGTGGTGTGGTGTGGTGTGGTGTATTTGCAGTTGCTGGGACTGGCTACATGAAGTCTGTTTAGTCTGGCCCCACAGTCCATGAGGGTCTCTCTAGCTTCTCTCCAACATGGTTCCTAACCTTCCTCTCCAATCACTAACCACTTTTTTTTTCAAGTCCCCATTCACATTCCCTAGCAAGGGACCCTATTGGCCCAGCTTATCATTTTGCTCCAGATCTTTCTCAGGAGACCTGACCTACCTATGAGTTAGCTGCTCTTGGGACACATGCTCATCCCTAATCCAGCTGGTGTATGTGTGCTGGGCAGTTTCACCTTCAGAGGACTATGGAATGGCAAACTGGCCAAGTTGGCCCTTTTGCTTGTGGGCTGTTTCATTGTTCCTTGTTTCATTGTCAGCCTCAGTTTCTGCAAAGAGAGTTCTGTTTAGAATCTGTTGCCTCACTGCAGTACAACATGGTGGTGCCTCTCTGTATTTGCAGATCTCCACCTGGAAGCCAGGGCCTTTTTCTAGGCTCTGAGGAAGGCTTACATTCACGTTTAGGGAGGATTGATCAGTGTCCTTGCCTTTCAAGCCAGCTCTGTGTTCATTATCAGGCCTTCTCCCCCATCATTCCAGTCACCTGCCCCAAAGTTCCGTTTATCACAGATGGGGCCTATTAAGTTAGGTTGGGAAATGGTTCTGAAATTGACTGCTGGGCAAAATAAAAAAGCAGAGCATGGAAAACAGACTGTTGTGATATATATATATATATATCCTTTGCTTTTTATTATTATTTTTAATTTAATAAATCTTTATTGTTCAGATTATTACAATTGTTCCTCCTTTTCCCCACATAGCTCCCCTCCACCCGGTCCCCACCCCACCCTCTGCCCTTATCACGCCCCCCTCCTCCCCCTCCCCCGCACTGTCCTCATCCATAGGTGTATGATTCTTGTCCAGTCTCTTCCCGCACCCCCCGGAGAATTGTCAGTCCACTCCCTTTCTATGCCTCTGGTTCTATTATATTCACCAGTTTATTCTGTTCATCAGATTTTTTATTCACTTGATTTTTAGATTCACTAGTTGATAGATATGTATTTGTTGTTCATAATTTTTATCTTTACCTTTTTCTTCTTCTTCCTCTTCTTAAAGAATACCTTTCAGCATTTCATATAATACTCGTTTGGCGGTGCTGAACTCCTTTAGCTTTGTCTTATCTGTGAAGCTCTTTATCTGCCCTTCAATTCTGAATGATAGATTTGCTGGGTAGAGTAATCTTGGTTGTAGGTTCTTGCTATTCATCACTTTGAATATTTCTTGCCACTCCCTTCTGGCCTGCATAGTTTCTGTTGAGAAATCTGCTGACAGTTGTATGGGTGCTCCCTTGCAGGTAACTAACTGTTTTCCTCTTGCTGCTTTTAATATTCTCTCTTTGTCTTTTGCTCTTGGCATTTTAATTATGATGTGTCTTGGTGTGGTCCTTTTTGGATTCCTCTTGTTTGGGGTTCTGTGTGCTTCCTGGACTTGTAAGTTTATTTTTTTCACCAGGTGGGGGAAGTTTTCTGTCATTATTTCTTCAAATAGGTTTTCAGTATCTTGCTCTCTCTCTTCTTCTGGCACCCCCCCAATTTGGATGTTGGTACGCTTGAGGTTGTCCCAGAGGCTCCTTACACTATCTTCATATTTTTGGATTCTTTTTCTTTTTGCTTTTCCGGCTGAGTGTTTTTTGCTTCTTTGTATTTCAAATCTTTGACTTGTTTCTTGCAATCCTCTAGTCTGATGTTGGATCTCTGTACATTATTTTTTATTTCAGTCAGTGTATGCTTAATTTCATATCCTCGAGGGTCTCTCTAAATTTATTGGCCTTTTCTAGAAAAAAATATTTTTTTTGGCCATGCCCAGACTGTATTGTGCCAACCTAGTTAGGGCTGCAGGTTGTGTGTGGCACAGCAGGCCAGAGCACAGATGCATGTAGACAATAGGACAGCCCACACCCACAGCTTAGACACAGGAGCACCGCAGGACAAAGGCTAACGTAAGGCATAGGACAGTGGGGGGCGGGGGGGGGGGGACGGATGAACTGGATGAAGGCTGCTCATCCCCTGTGCATGTCGGTGAGGCTTTGGCAAAAGCTGGGGTGGAGGGGGGCACGTCTGAGGCTGAGCCAAACCTCAGGGCAAATAGCAGCAAAGGGACCCGGCACCGGGCCAGACAGTGGGAAGGGCATGGTCTGTGGGTCCCTCTCCGGGGCCTGGGGGTGACCCATGGCCAGCAGCCACACCCCCTGCTGGGCCTCTATGTCCACATCCATTGTTGGCAAACAACACAAAGTGCCAGTAGTCCTTGGCGACTGAAGCTGGTTCCTCCACATTTCCGTCTCCACGTTCTCTGGGCCTGGGGCACAGGTCTGCTCAGCTCTGGTCCCATCAGGCACTGCTTCCCGCCCTTCCCACAACCTCCAGGCACCTAGCCATCCTCAGGAAGGTGGCCAGCCCACCGGCCTCCTGTGCAGTGCAGTCACCACTCCCGGCCACAGCCAGGCTTGGGGGATGAGGTCAGGCCGGAGGAGCTGGTGGGGGAGTGCTGGGCACTCCGGGACCCTCGGAGCACCTGGGACCACCCAGGGGACAGAGGAGGTTCAGGCGCAGTGCTCTGGCCGGTGGAGGCCCTGCCCACCTGTCGCTGGTTGGGAGCCAGGGGTGTGGGGAGGGGCACCCCAAGGTCAGGGCTGAGGACACGTCCATCCACTGCCTGCCACTGGGCTGCTCAGCGTCGCCTCTAGTTGGGGTCCCCCTTGGGGATAGGCCCCTCATCCGCTTGGGCATCCTTGGGGGTCCCAGCCTTCTTGGGTTTCTGCTTGGCCTTCTTGAGCATGTGGATCTTCGGGCCCACAGCTGAGATGATCATGTGGCCGGGAGCCTGGACCCAGGGCTCCCCGTCCACCTGCACGGGTGTGGCCTTGAGGAGGGTGATCCGGAAGTAGGCCCCTTGGACGATGCGGCTGCCAGAGCGCAGCCCGCCTTGCACCTGGCCCATGTGCATGACACCATTCACCCACACCACTTCCAACAGCCCGTCATCCATCCGAGGCTTCTCAAACCTCGAGTCGCTGTCGGAACCCCACAGGTCAGCCCCTGAGCCCCATCTGGGGATGTTGACGAAGATGAGGCCCTCGATGCTGGGCAGCTCCACCTCCTGCTGCTCCACCTGCAGCCGGATCTCCTTGTGCAGGTTGTGCGCGTGGCTCATCTTCTGCAGCCCCACACGCGTGTACACGCCTTTGTTGGGGAACCTGCTCCTGAACTTTTTGGGCTCCTCCTCCCGCGCCTGGTGGAAGTCCAGGCTGAGCTCCGCATTGATGCCGATCCCACAGTAGTTGCTCATCTGCACGATCTTGGGGACCTGCAGGTTTGCCACACGGTTCTTGTCACCACTGGCCTCGTGTGCATCCAGGAGGATGGTCCAACGGTCCACCAGCACGGAGTCGGCCTCATCCACCGACACCAGCACTGAGAGCGGGTCCTCTCCGCTGTAGCCCGGCCCCCAGCGGAGGACCCGGCCCAGGTCATTCCCTGTGCCCAGGGCCAGGATGGCCACAGCAGGCTCCAGGCAGGCCGGCTGGTGCCGCATCTCCTCCAGGGCAGCAAGCACCCAGCCCACGGTGCCGTCCCTTCCACACACCAGCACCCGGAAACGGGGCATCTGGGCGAACAAGTGGAGCCCAGGCAGAGGCCCCCCGTTGATCAGCTCGAAGACCTGCTGAGGGTTCAGCAGCTTCCGGAAACTGCAGAGCAGGTCACGGCCCTTGAGGCCTCCACTCATGGGATTCACAAACACGAGGAGGGGGCGGCAGTCCGGGGGCAGCTTCGTGTGCAGTACAGCCGGGAGCATCAGGGTGGTCAGCAGCCGGCCGTGCACAGCTGCGTCCCTGACCAGCATGTACAGCTGCTCGGCCTCCGCAGAGCAGGCCACATCCAGCACCACGGCGCCTTGGGAGGAGTACACGTGGCTCAGGGTCACCAGGCCAGCTTTGGTGGCCACAGCCTCGTCCAGCAGGCTTCCATATTCCTGTGGGGGCAGGCCGGGAGGCAGGCCACCAACGAACAGGGAGACTCTGGGGACCACAGCCTTGCTCTCAGCCATGGAGAAGCGAGTTTGACTCATTCGCCGCAGGGTGGTCTGCCAGATGTCTCGAAGCTGGTTGAGCAAAGACTCTTCATCCGCCAACACCGTCCGCTGCACTTGCCTGCTGCGCATGAGCGCCTCCTGCAGCTGGAAGCTCTCAGACCCTTGGCCCGGCGCCCGAGCAGCGGGACGACCTCCAGCACCACGGTCCGCGCAGTGCTCTCTGGGGTCACGAGAATGGACATGTAGGCCACACCCACCTTGAGCCAGGCAGGGTAGATCTTCAGGACATCCTGGGTTCGAGGGAGGGGGCGGATGATCCAGGTCTCAGGGGTGACCTCTCGGAACCTGGGGCTCCTGTCACCCTCTTCCTCCGAAGTCCTGCCACTCCCGGCCTTCCCTCCGGCCCCGGGGTCGCCGGCCTGCAGCGGCCAGGGGAGCCCCGAGGGTCCTCTGTGATGTAGTAGGCCCGCAGCGCAGCCTCCAGCACCTCCTGGCTCCTGGCCAGGCGGGGGACGCTGACCACTCGGAAGCGATTCCGATGCACTCCGTCACTGCCGTCGAAGATATTCAGGGTCTGCTTGTCTGGGCCAGAGCAAAGCAGGTGTGAACCCTGACAGGGCTGGATAGGGGTTGGCGTCGGGACTGGGTGGGGGGCTGGGCGGTGGCCAAGGGCACATACTGGACTCTGCCCTGCCCGAGCCCATGGGGTCGCCTCCGTCCTCGCCGTTGTCCCCCTCATCTGGCTTGGGGCAGGCGCGCTCAGAGATGCGGAAGCAGTGCGTCTTGCTGAAGTTGTGGGACAGCAGGCACATGCATGCGGGGGACAGCACCAGGGTCCGCAGGTGCCCAAACGTGCACTTGGGGGCGAGCGCCAGGGAGCAGACCGTGTGCACCTGGGGGGGGAGTGGCAGAGCCTTGAGCCAGGCTGCCCTCAGCGATCCCACAGGGCCCACGTGGGACTGAGGGCTCCCACCATAGGGAGCCGCACCTCCACCACACGGAGCCCCTCCCCCCCACCACACGGAGCCCCGCCTCAATCAAGGGAGCTCCCTCACCACACTCTAGAAAATTCTTTTTTATTTTATTTATTTTTATTATTTATTTGTTTGCTTATTTATTTATTTAATAAATCTTTATTCAGATTATTACAATTGTTTCTCCTTTTTCCCCCCATAGCTCCTTTCCACCCGGTTCCCACCCCACCTTCTGCCCTTGCCTTCCCCCCACTGTCCTCATCCAAAGGTGTATGATTTTTGTCCAGTCTCTTCCTGCACACCCCCATACCGCTTTCCCCCTGAGAACTGTCAGTCCACTCCCTTTCTATGCCCCTGATTCTATTATATTCACCAGATTATTCTGTTCCTCAGGTTTTTAATTCACTTGATTTTTAGATTCCCTTGTTGATAGATATGTATTTGTTGGTCATAATTTTTATCTTTACTTTTTTCTCCTCCCACCCCCCCACCACACGGAGCCCCGCCTCAATCAAGGGAGCTCCCTCACCACACTCTAGAAAATTCTTTAAAAACCTTATAACCATGGTTTTGAACTCTATATCTAGTCGTTTGCTTTCCTCCATTTCTATCATTTGTGACCTGTTTCTTTGTCTCCACATTTTGGCTGCTTCCCTGAGTTGATAGAGGGGCTTTGTGTGTTAGGTGTCCTATAGGGTGCAGTGGCTCAGCCTCCCCAGTTACCTGAGGTGGACACTCTTGGTGCACCCCTTGGTGGGCTGTGTGCACAGTCTTGTTGTAGTTAAGCCTTGATTGTTATTGGTATCACTGGGAGGAATTGACCTCTAGGCCAATTGGCTGTGAGGAATAGCTGTGTCTACGCTGGGAGAACTTCTGTGCTAGAGACACCCTTATGAGACAAGACTTTCAAAAGCTTTTGTGCTCAGCTTGGATGGGGTGGAATCTCAGGCGGAGCAGACAGCAATGGCTTCCTGTGTGCCCTGCCCTAAGAGGCCCCTGGATCTCAGTGTCCCTCGGTAATCACTGTAAGCACCTCTGAGAGGAAGCCGCCCTCAAGTTTCACCCACGGCCAGACAGTCCAGTTTCTCCCCGAATGAGTCTGGGTCCCTGGAGTCTTGTCCGGAACTGGAGTTCAGAGCCATTGGGAGCTTTTGTCTCCCTCCAAATTAAGAAAGCCAGCCATGTCCTCAGTTGCCAGCCCTCTCCACATGCATGTGCCTCTGTACCTCTGCCTTCTGCAGCTCCTCTGAGTCTCAGTGTGCTTTTCTCTTTCCTTCTAGTTGTAGAATTTCCACTCAGCCAGCCTTCCTGCGGTTCTGGATGATGTGCGTTTTGTCTTTTAGTTGTAGTTTTGAAATTGTTGTGCGAGGCAGCAGTTTAGGTGTTTATCTATGCCACCATCTTGGTTTCTCTCTATCACTTTCTTTTTAATCTTTAAAAAGAGAGTTTTTTCTGTTTATTGATTTTTTTCTATTGTTTGTTTGCTGTTTCATTGATTTCTGCTCTTATTTCCTTCCGTTACTTACTTTGGGTTTAATTTGTTCCCCTATTTCTAGATAATTTATTCTAACATTTTTCATTTACAATATAAGCATTTAGAATTATAAGATTTCCTCTAAGCACTGCTTTAACACCTACCCAAAATTTTGGTAGGTGATATTTTCATTATAATTCAGTTTGAAATATGTTCTGATTTCTCTTGTGATTTCTTGCTTGTCTCATGGGTCATTTATTTACTTATTTATTTTATGGACTGTTCTCAGAGGTACTGCAATACTGGGTCAATGTGTGGAGTGGATGGAGCAAGCTCCTATTCCATCTCCCTGCTCCAAAAATACATCTACCTAATAAAAGAGTAGCATGCTAATTGACTGTACCATTGTGACACCCACCAGCCAATCAGGAGTGAGTATGCAAATTAATCCAACAAAGATGGTGGGTTAATTTGCATATGCAGGCGCCAAGTGGCTGGGGGCGGGGTGGGACGCTTGTGTCATCGCTATGGTGATGACACAGGCATTCTGCACCACCCCAGCTGCTCCGGGCCTCTGGGCAGTGTGGGAAGGTGGAAAGGTGGCTCCGGGCCAGAGCGAAGGTGGTGCCGGCAGCCAGGGGAAAGAAGGCCCATTCTTGCATGAATCTTCGTGCATCCGGCCTCTAGTTTAATATAATGTTCTTGATAGAGGATGTATCAGATGTTAAACTGAAAAGGACAGATACTACATTTGATCTTAGCCAAAAGGCTGAGAAGTGATCATGGGTCATTTAGAAATGTGTTTAAATTCTAAATATTTTGGAATTTTTTAGATATTTTGCTTTTTATTTCTAATCTAATTAACTTGTGGTCAGATAATATGTTCCATATGTTTTCAACTGTTTTACATTTATTAAGACTTATTTTATGGCTAGCATATGATCTATCTTGTTAATTTCCCATGTACTTTGAAAAGAATGCATATTCTAGAGTTGTTTGGTGTAGGGTTCTATAAATATCAATGAGTTCAAGTTGATTGATCATACTCAGATTGTCTACATCTTTATTAATTTTGTCTATTCTATCAGTTACAGTACTGAGAGAGGAATGTTTAAGTTTATAACTAAAATTAGAGATTTGCCTATATCTACTTTCTATGTCAGGTTTTGTTCTATGTATTTTGAAACTCTGTTATTAGATGCATATTGGTTGAAGACTGTTTTGTCTCTTGATGATTTTACCTTTTGCTCATTTTGGAATAATAATCTTTATTTTTGGTAACATTCCTTGTTCTGACCTCTATATTGCCTGACTTTATTATTGTGTTTCCAGTTTTCTTATGCTTAGTGCTTCTTGTGGATAGTATATAGTTGCTTTTTATCCCTTCTAAAACTCTCATACTTTTAATTGATGCATTTATGTCATTTTATCTGATGTAATTGGTTTAACTATACCATCTAATTGTTTTCTCTTTTTCTCGTCTGTTTTCTTATCTTTTTTATTTTCCCTCCCTTTTTAGATTATTTTTAAATATTCCACTTTAACTTCTTTATTGATTTATAAGCTCTATGTCTTCGTTTTGACTTTCAGTGTTTACTCTAGAGTTTACAATATACATCTTTGACTTATTACAGTCTACTTTAAAATATTATACTACTTGAGAACCAAATTAGCTGCATAGGTAAACAACTGTACTTGCTGCCTTTCACAACCACATCAAAATTACAACTAAAAGACAGAACAACTATCATCCAGAACTGCAGGAAAGCTGGCTGAGTGGAAGTTCTACAACTAGAGAGCTAAAGAAGAAAGTGCATTGAGATTGGTAGAGGTGTGGAGGTGCAGAACGGGCTGGCACCCGGGTGCACTGCTTTTTTTAATCCTGCTTGCTCTGAACTCCAGACACATACAGGGAGAAACTGGGCTGTCTGACATCGGGACAGGAATGCAAGGGTGGCTTTCTCTCAGATGGAGTTGCTTGCAGTGGTCATTGTTCCTGCATTGGGACCTCTCTGGTGCAGGGCTGACTGGCAGCCATTGCTGTTTGCTCTGCCCTGGTGATTTCCTGGCACCTCCACCCCACCCAATTTACAATTCCACCCAAGCTGTGTGCAGCGGCTTTTGCATATGAATGGCCTGTACTTTCTCAGCCTAAAACCTGTCAAACAGGCAGCAGCTGGGTCAGGGAGCCCCAAAGCAATCAATCTGGAAGCAGCAGCCTGCCTTGCTACACCGCTGAGCCTCGTATGGGCACTTACAAACCCCATACAAAGAGGAGGAATCTGCAGATCTCTCTGTAGTTCCTGCAGGGCTGCTCCAGGCAGTGGCTGACTTTGCATCTTCTTGGAGATCCAAGAGCCAGTATAATCAGTGGTCAGTGTGAGACCATACCGGATTATAACTCTTCACATCCATAAATGACACACTCAAGGGGCAGACTCAGTGAGCACCAAAGCCCCATTGAAGCAAGTCCTGCCCCATAAGGGTGTCTCCTGCACAGCAGCTCTTCCATTTTAGACACAACTGGTCCTCACAGACAATTGGCCTGGAGGTCAATTCCTCCCAGTGATACCAACAACAATCAAGGCTTAACTACAATAAGACTGTGCACACATCCTACAAAGGGGTGCACCAAGAGTGTCTACCTCAAGTAATTAGGGAGGCTGAGCCACTGGGCCCTATGGGACACCTACCACACAAGGCCATTCTATCAATGCAGGGAGACTTAGCAGCCACCCAATACATAGAAACAAACACAGGGAAGCAACCAAAATGCGGAGATAAAGAAACATGTCACAAATGAAAGAAATGGATGAAAGCAAAATACTGGATATAGAGTTCAAAACCACAGTTATAAGGAACTTAGTGAGACCTTCAAGGATCTTAGTGAGAATGCCAAAAAAAAAAAAGTGGAAAAGGACCAGTCAAAAATTAAGCATAAACTGACACAAATAAAGAATAATATACAGAGATTCAACAGTAGACTAGAGGACTTCAAGAATCAAGTCAATGATTTGAAATATGAGGAAGCAAAAAATACCTAACCAGAAGAGCAAAAAGAAACCAAAACATGAAGATTGTGTAAGGAGCCTCTGGGGCAACTTCAAGCATACCAATATCCGAATTATGGGGGTGCCAGAAGAAGAGAGAGAGCAAGATACTGAAAACCTATTTGAAGAAATAATGACAGAAAACTTCCTCTACCTGGTGAAAGAAATAGACTTACAATTCCAGGAAGCTCAGAGAACCCCAAACAAGAGGAATCCAAAGAGGACCACACCAAGACACAACATAATTAAAATGTCAAGGGCAAAAGACAAAGAAAGAATCTTAAAAGCAGCAAGAGAAAAATAGTTACCTACAAAGGAGTACCCATACAACTGTCAGCTGATTTCTCAACAGAAACTATGCAGGCCAGAAGGGAGTAGCAAGAAATATTTAAAGTGATGAATAGCAAGAATCTACAACCAAGATTACTCTACCCAGCAAAACTGTCATTTAGAATTGAAGGGCAGATAAAGAGCTTCACAGATAAGACAAAGCTAAAGGAGTTCAGCACCACTAAACCAGTATTATATGAAATGCTGAAAGGTATTCTTTAAGAAGAGGAAGAAGAAGAAAAAGGTAAAGATAAAAAATTATGAACAACAAAGTGACAACAAATATATATATATCAACAATTGAATCTAAAAATCAAATGAATAAAAAATCTGATGAACAGAACAAATTGATGAATGCAATAGAATCAAGGGCATGGAAAGGGAGTGGACTGACAATTCCCAGGGGAAGGGGATGTGGGGGGTGTGGGAAGATTGGACAAAAATCTTACATCTGTGGATGAGGACAGTGGAGGGGCGAGGGCCTGGGGGGGGTTGAGAACGGAGTAGAGGGGAGCTATGGGGGGGGGAACAGGAATATCTGTAATAAGCTGAACAATAAAGATTTAAAAAATATTATACTACTTAACTTATAATGTCGGAATCTTAAAACAATACTTTTATTCCATACCTCTCATTTTTGGTATATTTTTATTTTTATTATACATTTTATTTCTATATATGTTATTACTTTTGCTTTTAAAGGTCAATTAGTTTTCAAAGAACCCAAACAAGTTAAGTCTTTTGTATTTATTCAAATATTTACAATTTCTGATTATCTCCATTATGTCTTGTAGATTTGAGTTTCATCTGGAATAATTTTCCTTCAGTCAAAAGAACCTTCTCTACTATTTTTCATATTGTAGGTCTCTGACAACCAATTCTCTTAACTGTTTGTATGAAAAAATAATTGCTTTATTTTCTTTTTTTCTCTTTTTTAAATTAAATAAATCTTTATTGTTCAGATTATTACAATTGTTCCTCTTTTTCCCCTCCATAGCTCCCATCCACCCGGTTCCCACCTCACTCTCTGCCCTTACCTCCCCCCCACTTTCCTCATCCATAGGTGTACGCTTTTTGTCCAGTCTCTTCCCACACCTCACACACCCCTTTCTCCCCGAGAATTGTCAGTCCACTCCCTTAATATGCCCCTGATTCTATTATATTCACCAGTTTTCTATTCATCAGATTTTTAATTCACTTGATTTTTAGATTCACTTGTTGATAGACATGTATTAGTTGTTCATAATTTTTATCTTTACCTTTTTTTCTTCTTCCTCTTCTTAAAGAATACCTTTCAGCATTTCATATAATACTGGTTTGGTGGTGATGAATTCCTTTAGCTTTTTCTTATCTGTGAAGCTCTTTATCTGCCCTTCAATTCTGAATGATAGCTTTGCTGGGTAGAGTAATCTTGGTTGTAGGTTCTTGCTATTCATCACTTTGAATATTTCTTGCCACTCCCATCTGGCCTGCATAGTTTCTTTTGAGAAATCAGCTGACAATCGTATGGGTGCTCCTTTGTAGGTAACTACTATTTTTCTCTTGCTGCTTTTAAGATTTTCCCTTTGTCTTTTGCTCTTGGCATTTTAATTATGATGTGTCTTGTTTGGTCCTCTTTGGATTCCTCTTGTTTGGGGATCTGTGCGCTTCCTGGACTTGTAAGTCTATTTCTTTCACCAGGTGGGGGAAGTTTTCTGTCATTATTTCTTCAAATAGGTTTTCAGTATCTTGCTCTCCCTCTTCTTCTGGCACCCCCATAATTCGGATGTTGGTACGCTTGAGGTTGTCCCAGAGGCTCCTTACACTATCTTCAAATTTTTGGATTCTTTTTCTTTTTTCTTTTCCAGCTGACTGTTTTTTGCTTCTTTGTATTTCAACTCTTTGACTTGATTCTTGCGGTCCTCTAGTCTGCTGTTAGGTCTCTGTATAACATTTTTTATTTAAGTCAGTGTATGTTTAATTTCTAGTTAGTTCTTTTTCATATCCTCGAGGGTCTCACTAAGTTTATTGGCCTTTTCTAGGAAATTATTGAAAAACGTTATAACCGTGGTTTTGAACTCTATATCCAGTAGTTTGTTTTCCTCCATTTCTTTCATTTGTGACCTGTTTCTTTGTCTCTGCATTTTGGCTGCTTCCCTGAGTTGGTAGTGTAGCTTTGGGTGCTAGGTGTCCTATATGGTCCAGTGGTTCAGCCTCCCCAGTTACTGGAGGTGGACCTCTTGGTGAACCCCTTTGTGGACTGTATGCTCAGCCTTGTTGTAGTTAAGTCTTGATTGTTGTTGGTATCACTGGGAGGAGTTGACCTCCAGGCCAATTGGCTGTGAGGATCATCTGTGTCTACGCCAGGAGAACGTCTGTGCTGGAGACACTCTTATTAGACAAGACTTGCAAAATTGCAAAAGCCTCTGTGCTTAGCTTGGAAGGGGCAGAATTTCAGGGTGGAGCAGACAGCCTTGGTTTTCCGTCAGCCCTGCCCTAAGAGGCCCCTGGGTCTCAGTGTCCCTTGGTAATTGCTGCGAGCACCTTTGAGAGAAAGCTGCCCTCGAGTTTTGCCCACTGCCAGACAGTCCAGTTTCTCCCCAAATGAGTCGGGGTTTCGAGAAACTTGCCTGGAACTGGAGTTCAGCGCAGTCGGGAGCTTCCATCTCCCTCCCGCTTTAGAAAGCCAGCCGCTCACTCAGCCTCCTGTGCATTTAGTAACCAGTCCTCACTGCGCACGCGCACCTCCAGACCTCTGCTTTCCGCAGCTCCCGAGTCGCAGGGTGCTTTCTCTTTTCCTGACAGTCTAGATCCCCCCCCCCCCCCGAATGAGTCTGGTTTCCCAGCGTCTTGCCCAGGACTGGAGTTCAGTGCAGTCAGGAGCTTCCTTCCCCTCCCGCTTTAGAAAGGCAGCCATGCACTCAGCCACCTGTGCACACAGCCGCCTGTCCTCTCCACATGCGAGTCTCCATACCTCAGCCTATTGCAGCTCCTCTGTGTCTCAGTGTGCTTTTCTCTTTTCTTCTAGTTGTAGAATTTCCACTCGGCTAGCTTTCCTGTGGTTCTGGATGGTTTCTGTTTTGTCTTTTAGTTGTAGTTTTGATATTGTTGTGCGAGGCAACAGTTTAGGTGTTTATCTATGCCACCATCTTGGTTTCTCTCTTTATTTTCTTTTTGAATGATTTTTTTGGGGAATTTGAAATATTTTTAGTGCTTTAAAGATGTTTTTCCATTGTCTCTCAGGGTAGCATTGTTTCTGAAGACAAGTAGAGGATAATTCTTATCTCAGTTTCTCTGTGTGTGTGTGTTTTTTTTAAATCCTTACCTGAGGATATTTTTCTATTGATTTTTAAGGAGAGAGACACATTGATTGGTTGCCTCCTATACACAGGATTGAGCCTGCAATTGAGGTACATGTCCTTGATCAGAATCGAACCCCAGAAAAATCTATCTACTGGGTGAAACATTGGTGTGAGAGAGAAACACCGATTGATTGCCTTCCTGTCCAGGGATCAAACCCACAACTCTTTGTTGTATGGGGATGACATTCCACCCAACTACAGTACCCAGTCAGGGTTCTAGTTTGCTCTTGAATCCACCAAATGAATTTCCCCTTTCAGATATTATAATTTTTATCTACAGATGTTCCATTTCATTCTTTTAAAATTTATTTTCATTGTGATGAAATTTTCTTGAAAAATTTAAACATAGTGTACATATATGTGTATATATATCTATATAATAAAGAGGCAGGGTCGTAATGACTGTTATGACTGAAGGCTCGACCAGACAGGAAGTCAGTACTGGGTTGCTGTGGTGACCCAGCACTGACTAGGGCTGCTGCTAGTGCCCTGACCCAGCACTGATTGCCTAGAAGGGTGTGGATCAGGCCTGGAAAGAGGCCTGCAGAGAGAGAGGCAGAGTCTGATCCGTAGCCTCTGTGTCAGCTGTTGATCAGAACTTGCCTCTCTTTCTCTCCCAGCCTGGCCAACAGCCACACCTCCATTTCTCTCCAGGCTCCCCCTCCCCCAGGCTGTTGATCAGCCCTGCCTTTCTTATCAGGCCCTGTTGATAGGCCTAGAGACACTGACTGGCATAGAAACTGACCAATTGGAATCAAATCTGTTGACAGTAAGGAGCCAATGGCTGCCTAGGAGGCAGAACTTTTGATGCTGACTGGCATAGAAACTGACCAATCAGAACCAAATTGGCTGGCAGGGGAAGGCTGTTGGAGGCAAGATCAGGTCGGCAGGGGAAGGCAGTTGGGAGCGAGATCAGGCCAGCAAGGGAGGGCAGTTACGGGCAATCAGGCAGGCAGAGGCTGTTTGGGGTGAGATCAGGCCAGTAGGGGAGAGCAGTTGGGGGCTCGATCAGGCAGTCAGGGGAGGGCAGTTGGGGCAATAAGGCAGGCAGGCAGAGGCAGTTAGGGGTGATCAGGCAGGCAGGCAGAGGCAGTTAGGGGCAATCAGGCAGTCAAGCAGAGAGGTTAGGGGCAATCAGGCATGCAGGCAGGTGAGTGGTTAGGAGCCAGTGGTCACAGATTGTGAGAGGGATCCCTGATTGGTGTGGGTGCAGGCTGGGCTGAGGGAACCCTCTCCCCTCCGTGTATAATTTCATAGAGGGCCTCAGGTATATAATAGTATCTTTTAAAAGTCTTTCTTATTTTATTCTTCCAGTAATTTGTAAATTTGTTTCTACTGACTAATTTTTTTCTTGGTTATAGGTAACATTTTTCTGTATCTTTAAATGTCTAGTAAGTTTTAATTTAATGCTAGATGGTGCAAACATTATCTTGTTTAGTTTGGATTTTGTTTGATTTTCTTTAATTCTGTATTGAATTTTGTTTTGTTTTGGAAGCTGAATTATTTATCTGCAGATTAACTTGATCTTTTAAAAATATTTTTATTGATTTTTTAAAGAGAAATATTGATGTGCGAGAGAAACATCAATATGCTTCCTCCTGCACGCTCCCTACCAGTGACAGAGTCCACAACCCAGGCATGTGCCCCCACTGGTAATTGAACTGGCAACCCTTCAGTTCATGGGATGATGCCCAGCCAACTGAACCACACCAGCCAAGGGTAACTGGATCTTTTTGAATCTTGTTTTAGACTTTGTTAGAATGAATGTAGAAGAACCTTTACACTGGCACTAGTTTAGCCCACTTACCAGTTACCTATGGCCTTTCTGTTCCAAGCCCAGAATTTTCAACAGGGTCATTTCCTTCTAGTTGATTGGTATTCAAATGTCAAACATCCAAACTATGAGTTCCAGTGGTTTTCAGTTTATATCGCTGGTAGCTGTTCTTTTCCAAGGACGCTTTCTTTGCCCTGCCTTGAGTGTCTCACTCTATGCATGCATGGCTTGGACGTCAGCCAACAATTCAAGGTTTAGGTAGATATCTGGAGTGCCTTCTCTGTATGACTCCCTCCTCTCTAGTACTCTGCCCATAAATTCCAGCTACATCATGCTTTCAAAACTGATGTCTTTCTTTTCAGCTCAGTGAGGCTGCTATAAGCTTTTAGGGATCTCCCTACTTATGTCAAGGTCTTGTTAAACACTTCTTTCTGGGGTCAGTCTTGTGCTGCCTATTGTTCAAATATCTGAAAATAGTCAGTTTTTATATGATGTTCAGTATGTTAGTTGTTGACAGAGGGAGGGCAAGTCTAATTGTAGTTACTCTATCATGTGTGGGTGTGGAACTCCCATATTGTTAAAAAAATATTTTTAAAAGAACAATTTGGCCAGAGAATTTGATTCTTTGAATAATCTTATAGGAAATTGTTATTGTTAAATTCATTTTCTTAGAGCCCTAGCTGGTTTGTCTCAGTGGATAGAGTGTCAGCCTGTGGGCCAAAAGGGTCCCAGGTTCAATTCTGGTCCAGGGCATGCTCCTCCCTGGTCAGGGCCCTAGTCTGGGCATGTGCAAGAGGCAACCAATTGATGTGTTTATCTCACATTGATGTTTCTCTTTATCTTTTTCCCTCTCTCTTCCACGCTCCCTAAAAATCAATGGAAAAATGTCCTCGCATAAGGATTAACAACAACAACAACAAAAATTCATTTTCTTAGGAAGGTTTCCTTTATGCATGGGTAGAGGCAATATTAAAATTTCAATAATATTTCAGTGTAATTTAAAGCCTATCCTTTATAGAAATTGTCCCCTTTTGTATATATGTTTGTTTATATGTGTATGTATTTGTAGATGTATGCCCATGTATGCAAATATAATTATATATAAACGCTTGAAATACACACACACTCCAATGGTGGGAATTAGAAAATCTCAAGAACTTAAAATGACACTGTATTGGGTTGAATTGTGTCCCTTAAGAAGGTATGTTTAGCCCTGACCGGTTTGGCTCAGTGGATGGAGCGTCGGCCTGCGGACTGAAGGGTCCCAGGTTCGATTCCGGTCAGGGGCGTGTACCTTGGTTGCGGGCACATCTCCAGTGGGAGGTGTTTCTGACTCTCTGTCCCTCTCCCTTCCTCTCTGTAAAAAATCAATAAAATATATTTTAAAAAAAGAGGGTATGTTTAAGTCCTAACGCCTGGTACCTGTTACCTCATTTGAAAAATAAGGTATTTGCAGATGTAATCAAGTTATGAGGTCATACCGGATTAGGATGGGCCCTGGAGTCCTTATAAGAGGGAAATCTGGACACAGAGAGACATAAAAGAGAGGAAAGCCCTGGCCAGTGTGGCTCAATTGGTTGAGTGTCGTCCCATGCACCAAAGGTCACTGGTTCGATTCCTGGTACATGCCCGGTTGCAGGGGTCAATCCCTAATAAGGGGTGTGCAAGAGGCATCTGATTGATATTTGTCTCTCTCTATTTCTCTTCCTTCCTCTGTCTATAGAATAAAAACATATTTGTTTTTTCTAAAAAGAAAACAGAGGGGGAAATGACCATATCATAATGGAAGTAGAGATTGGAGTTATGTTGCCATCAGCCAAGGACCACCAAGGATTGCTGGCAACCACCAGAAGCTACAAGAGGCAATTCTTCTCCTGAGACTTTGGTACAAGCATGGTCTTGTTGACACCTTGAATTTGAACTTCTAACCCCTAGAATTATGAGAAAATAAACTTCTGTTGGCTTAAGGTATGCAGTTTGTGTGATTTTTATAGCAGCCTAGCAAATTAATATAGCCACCTTACATAACTTCTTGGCAGCTATGTCAAAGATATTCAAGTGGAGATAACAAGTTGGTAAGGGGATATAGACCCTTGGAATATGAGTAACGGGGTAGGACAAGTGACATATACCTGGAAACTGCATATTTCCTCCTATTTTTCTACTGGATTGTGTTTCTTATTGATTGTAGGAACTAGTTTTGTTGTTGTTAATACTCACCTGAGGCTATTTTCCCATTGATTTAAAAAAAATTTTTATTGTTGAAAGTATTATATAGGTCCCCTTTTTTTCTTCCATTGACCCCTTCAAACCTCCCCCCCCCCCCACTACGGGCCAGGCCTTCAGCACCCTATTATCTGTGTCCATGGGTTATGCATATACAAGTTCTTTGGCTGATCTCTTCCCTTCCACCCACCCACACCTGCCTTCCCTCTGAGATTAAACAGTCTGTTCCATGCGTCCATGTCTCTGGATCTATTTTGTTCAACAGTTTATTTTGTTCATTAGATTCCACATATGAGTGAGATCATGTGATACTTGTCCTTCTCTGACTGGCTTATTTTGCTTAGCATAATATTTTCCAGGTCCCTCCATGCTGTCTCAAAGAGTAAGAGACCCTTCTTTTTTACTGCTGCATAGTATTCTGTGGTATAAATGTACCACAGCCTTTTTATCCACTCATTTACTGATAAGCACTTGGGTTGTTTCCAGATTTTAGCTATTGTAAATTGTGCTGCTATGAACATAAGGGTGCATACATTTTTTGTAATTGCTGTTTTGGGTTTCTTAGGATATATTCCTAGAAGTGGGATCACTGGGTCAAATGGGAGTTGCATATTTAATTTTTTGAGGAAACTCCATACTATTTTTCACAGAGGCTGCACCAGTCTGCATTCCCACCAGCAGTGTACTAGGGTTCCCTTGCCAGCACTTGTCATTTGTTGATGGTAGCCATTCTAGCAGGTGTGAGGTCCTTTTAATTTACATCTCTCTGATGATCGGTGACTTTGAGCATTTTTATATATCTCTTGGCCATCTGTATGTCTGCTTTGGAGAAGTGTCTATTTAGGTCCTTTGCCCATTTTTTAATTGGATTGTTTGTCTTCCTTTTGTTAAGTTGTATAAGTTCCTTATATATTTTGGATATTAACTCTTTATCAGATGTATCATTGGCAAATATGTTCTCCCATACAGTGGGCTCTCCTTTTGTTTTGTTGATGGTTTCTTTTGCTGTGCAGAAGCTTTTTATTTGGATGTAGTTCCTTTTGTTTATTATTTTCTCCTTAGTTCCCTTTGCCTTAGGACTGTGGTCTGCAAACTGCGGCTCGCGAGCCACATGCAGCTCTTTGGCCCCTTGAGTGTGGCTCTTCCACAAAATACCACGGCCTGAGTGAGTCTATTTTGAAGAAGTAGTGTTAGAAGAAGTTTAAGTTTAAAAAATTTGGCTCTCAAAAGAAATTTCAATTGTTGTACTGTTGATATTTGGCTCTGTTGACTAATGAGTTTGCCGACTACTGCCTTAGGAGATGTATCTGCAAACATATTGCTGTGAGAGCTGTTTGAGATTTTGCTGCCTATGGTTTCTTCTAGGATTTTTATGGTTTCATGACTTACACTGAAGTCTTTTATCCATTTTGAGTTTATTCTTGTGTATGGTGTAAGTTTTTGGTCTAGTTTCATTTTTTTCCCCCATCTATCTGTCCAATTTTCCCAACACCATTTACTGAAGAGAGTGTCTTGACTCCATTGTGTGCTCTTGCCTTCTTTGTCAAATGTTAGTTGAGTGTAATGGCTTGGTTCGATTTCTGGGGTCTCTGTTCTGTTCCATTGATCTATATGCTTGTTCTTGTGCCAGTACCAGGCTGTTATGATTACAGTGGCTTTGTAGTATAGCTTGATATCTGGTATTGTGATTCCTCTAACTTTGTTCTTCTTTCTCAAGATTGTTGCAGCTATTCAGGGTCTTTTTTGGTTCCATATAAATTTTTGGAGTATTTGTTCTAGATCTGTGAAATATGCCATTGATATTGAATCTATAGTTTGCTTTGGGTAGTATGGACATTTTAATGATGTTAATTCTACCAATCCATGAACATGGTATATTCTTCCACTTGTTTATATCTTCCTCTATTTCTTTTTTCATCATCCTATAGTTTTCTGAGTATAAGTCTTTAACCTCCTTGGTTAAGTTTATTCCTAAGTATCTTAATTCTTTTGTTGCAATGGTAAATGGAGTTGTTTGTTTAGTTTCTCTTTCTGAGTGATAGATACTCCCTCCCCCCCAACTGGTGGGTGGAGTTATGACGTTATCGGCGTCTGCCACCGAGACATCCCTGGGACATTGAACCACCAATCAGCACGTGTCGAGTGCCCTGGGGTCCACCCCTTCCCTTTCCGCCCTGGGCCCAAACCCTTTCTGTGCCTTCCCTTAAAAGGACTCTCCACCCATTCACGTGTTACTGTCTCTTCCTTCTGTTCTGCAGGAGGCAGTCCGGTTGGGTACCTCCTTCTTCTCTTCCCACCCCTGTTTTCCTGGTTTCTCTACCTCCTCTGTAAGGAATCTCGCTTGTTACTGCAGAATAAACCTCCCTTTTAATATGTCTTGGTCTCCGACTCCTGTTTCCTGCACCTCGAACCTTACATCTGGTGCCGAACCCGGATGGAGGCGTGCTGCCTGTTTGACACCCCCCACTTCTTCCTTCTTCTTTCCTCGTGGCTCAGGACACTCAGCCTTCTTCCCTTGGCTCGGCAATGTTGGCGGTAAGTCCCAACCCATGCTAATTCCTAGCCGTTTTTCCAGCGTCTCTGTCCGTAAACCGTGGCCCGCATCAGAGATTGCCTTCTGGGCATAGCCCTCCAGGCCTCTCAAGGAGAGGTTCCGAACCTGGGGAGGCAGCAAAGACGTTCCTGCCCCACTCAGTTCTCCAGCCTTTTGGCCTCCGTCTGGACCCCAGGAAGTAGAGGAGGTGTCCTCTAATGTCCCTTGGGTTCCCCGTTGTAGCATTGGCTCAAGGATTGGGATGCTGGTCCTTGGTCTTTAGCTACCTGACACCAGGAATTGGAATGGGCAATCACCAAAGACACCTCTAGGGTGTCTCCTCATCAATCTGACTACTTCTGTAATGTGGCATGGCCTCAGTGGATCCAGATGACCCTGAAAGCGGGACTAACATGACCTTAGTAATTTCTGCTGGAAAGCCAGGAAGTGGCATGAGGTTCCATATGGCCAGGCTTTTTTTTCTATCTGCTCTCCCATCCCTCCTTCTGCTCCTTCTGTTCCACAGCCCAGGTTCTCCTAGCTCACCGAGAAACCTCCTCAAACCGATCCACAGCCCCTCTGTCTCTGACTCTTTGGACCCAGCCACTCTCTCATTTCCACCCCTCTCGCTCCCGCTGCCCACTTTCTGCTCCCTCTCTTCCTCTGCCCCTTCCCCGCGGCTGCCGCTTTCCTGGCTGCCCCTTCCCCACAGCTGCTGCTGCTGAGGATGCCACCATTGCCGCCTCAGGTTGCTGCACAGAGCCACCCACCCACCATCCTGCCTGCTGCTCCAAACAGCTAAGTGCGATTTCTGTTTTGGGTTACTCTTCCCTTGTGTATTGTGGGCAGCCAGCCACCATGTTGGCCACGTGGGCTGCTGTTCCCATGGGGACCACCATCTTGAAGTGACTAGTTCTGCCCCTCTCTGGCCACATGGTCTGCGGTTCCCATGGGGGGGCCACCATCTTGAAATGACTAGTTCTGCCCCTCTCTGGCCACATGGTCTGCCATGGGGCCGCCATTTTGAACCAGTAAGTCCTGCCCCCACAGGCCTGGCCTGGTGTGGCCCCCACCGCCGCGCTCCTCCTCCTCCTCCGGCCCAAGGCCCGCCTCCTGCTCCACCACCCTCCCTCCCCTAACACCTTCTCAGACCCAGGTCCGAGATCCAGTGAACACGGCATTTAAGGTTTTAATGCTTGTGAGGAGCAGGCAGAGTAAACCCACCTTCAACAAAAGGTGAATCTGCAAACTCAAGCCTTGGTATCAGCCTTGAGGCCCACAGCAGCCATGCATGGTCCAAAGGTGACTGTGCGTGGTGGGGATGCAACGAGAGGATGAACACCACCTGGAAGATGCTTCAAATGCGGAAATGAAGGCCACTGGGCAAAGCAGTGCCCCAGCCCCTGGCTCCAACCAAGCTCTGCCCAGTGTGCTGTCAAAACAGCCACTGGAAAAGTGACTGCCCCTGGAAAAGTGATGGGCCCTCTGCATCTCAGCGTAGAGGGGCTGTCCTTCCAGGTCATGACCCACCACTGGCCATGCTGGGACTGGATGAAGACTGAAGATGCCCAGACTCGACCACCCCCATCACCCTCGCCGAGCCCAGGGTAATGCTCAAGGTAGTGGGTAAGCAGGTCTCCTTTCCGGTCGACACAAGGGCAACCTTCTCTGTCCTGCCCTCCTTTTTCCGGGCCACTCTTCCCTTCCACGATCTCGGTCATGGGTATTGATGGAAAATCACCTTTTAATGCTCTGAAAACTGCTCTGGCCTCAGCGCCTTCTCACCCCGCCCTCTCCCCCACTCCACCCTCCCTAGAGAACAACTTTCTTGCTGGCACAGGCTTATCAGAAACTTAGATCTTTATCTCTAGGAAAAAAGTGGCAGTTTTGAATTCAAGCAGCTAGAGGCCTGTTCCCTCCTCCCCCTGCCTTTTCTAAATATTTTAAATAGCATACAATATTGAAACATTGATTACTAGACATGTTTAGAAATATTTAATGGAAGGTATGTTCAAAGAAAGAAAGAAGTTCTAAAGTTAACTGTTGACAAGAATTGTAGAAAGACCCACTGTACCAGGCCACTAAAGAAACACCAGTAGGCCCTTCCCTCACCCTCCCTCATTCACCAGGCTTTTTTCTAAGCTCCAGGATACCCTTCTGGCATCTCTCTCTCTCTCTCCCTCTCTCTCATCTCTAAGCCTTTCCAACTATTTACTGATGAAAGACAGGGAATAGCTATGGGGGTCCTCACCCAGCCCTTAGGGCCAACTTTCACCCCTACAGCCTACCTGTCCAGACAGCTTGATCCCATGGTTTGGGGATGGCAGCCCTGCCTCTGGGCTCTGGCTGCAGCTGCTGTTTTCATCAAGGAGGCCCAGAAGATTTGCCTCCAGCAACACTTACAGATCTTCTCCACACATAGACTACAGGATCTTCTGTCACACCGATCCTTATCTCTTCTTTCCCCTCTCGCATATATAAAATACCATAGAGTTCTGGGTGTTAATTTTGTATTTTGCTACATTGCGAAATTCATTTATTAAATCTAGTAGTGTTTTGGTGGAGTCTTTAAGGTTTTCTATGTATAATATCATGTTATCAGTGAATAATGAAAGTTTTACTTCCTCCTTTCCAATTTGGATGTCTTTTATTTTTTCTTCTTGTTTGACTGCTGTGGCTAGGACTTCCAGTATTATGCTGAATAATAGTGGTGAAAGTGGACAACCTTGTCTTGTTCTTGTTCCTAAGGGGAATGCTTTTAGTTTTTGCCTATTGAGTATGATGTTGACTGTAGGTTTGTCATATATGGCCTTTATAATGTTGAGGTATGTTCCCTCTATTCCCTCTTTGCTGAGAGTTTTTATCAAAAATCAGTGATGGATTTTGTCATATGCTTTTTCTGCATCTATTGATACAATCATGTGATTTTATTCTTCACTTTGTTTTTGAAGTATCACATTTATTGATTTTCAAAATATTGTAGTAGCCTTGCATCCCTGGAATAAATCTCACTTGGTCATGGTGTATGATCTTTTAATGCATTGCTGAATCCATTTTGCTAATATTTTGTTGAGGATTTTTGCATCTATGTTCATCAGGTATATTGGCCTATAATTATTTTTCTTTGGGAGTGTGTAGTGTCTTTTTCTGGTTTTGGAATTAAGATAATGCTGGCCCCATACAAAGAGGTTGGAAGTATTCCTTCCTCACGGATTTTTGGAATAGTCTGAGGAGCATATCTATTAGTTCTTCTTTGAATGTTTGGTAAAACTCCCCTGTAAAACCTTCTGGACACAGGCTTTTGTTTGCTGGGATTTGTTTTGATTACTGCTTCTATTTCATCAGTTGTTATTGGCCTATTCAGGTTTCCAATTCTTCCTGATTCAGTTTTGTAAGGTAGTACTTTTCTTGGAATTTGTCCATTTCATCCACATTGTCTAGCTTGTTGGCATATAGTTGCTCATAGTATTTCCTTACAATAGTTTGTATTTCTGTGGTGTCAATTGTTACCTCACCACTTCGTTTCCATTTTTATTCATTTGGGTTTTCTCTCTTTGTTTCTGATGAGTCTACCTAAAGGTTCATTGATCCTTTTACCTTTTCAAAGAATCAGCTCTTAGTTTCATGAGTACTTTGTATTGTTTTTAGTTTCTATGCCATTTATTTTCACTTTGATCTTTATTATTGCCTTCCTTCTACTTACTTTGGGCTTTTTTAGTTATTCTATTTCTAATTCTTTAAATTGTAGGGCTAGACAGTTTATCAGAATTTTTTTTTTTTGAGGTGGGCCTGTGTAGCAGTCTTCCCTCTCAGGACTGCTTTTGCTGTGTCCAGGAGATTTTGGGTTGTTGTGTGTTCATTTTCATTTGTTTCCAGGAAGTTTTTGATTTATTTCTTGATCTCATTGGTAACCCATTCATTGTTTAATAACGTGCTATTTAGCTTCATGTGTTTGATTTTTTTTCTTTATGGATTAAGGTATTACATATATGTCCTTATTGCCCCCCCCCCCCACTCCTGTTCATGCCCTCACCCCCCTAGTGTCTGTGTCCATTGGTTAGGCTTATATGCATGCATACAAGTCCTTTGGTTGATCTCTTCCCCTTACCCCCACCCTCCCCTACCTTCCCTTTGAGGTTTGAGCATCTAATCTATGCTTCTCTGTCATCAGTTTATGTTGTTCATTATAATCCACAAATGAGTGAGATCATGTGATATTTATCTTTCTCTGTCTTAGTTTGCTTAGCATAATGCTCTCCAGTTCCATCCATGCTGTTGCAAATGGTAAGAGTTCCTTCCTTTTTACAGCAGCATAGTATTCCCTTATGTAGATGTACCACAGCTTTTTAATCCACTCATCAGCTGATGAACACTTAGGCTGTTTCCAAATCTTAGCTATGGTAAATTGTGCTGCTATGAATATAGGGGTGCATGTTTGAATGTTTTTTGAGTGTTGTTACTATTGATTTCTAATTTCTTTTCATTGTGATCTGAGAAGATGCTTGATATGATTTCAATCTTCTTAAACTTGTAGAGACTTGTTTTGTGTCCTAACATGTGGTCTGTTTTGGAGACTGACCCATGTGGTCTTAAAAAGAATGTATATTCTGCTGCTTTGGGGTGAAATGGTCTATAAATGTCAATTAAATCCATCTGAGTCAGTGTATCCTTTAGAGTCACTGTTTCTTTGTTAATTTTTATGTCTGGCAGATCTATCCAGTGATGTAAGTGGGGTGTTAAGGTCTCCTACTATGACTGTATTGCTGTCTATTTATCCCTTAAAGTCCTCCAGAACTTTTTTAAAAAATGTATTTAGGTGCTCCTCTATTGGGTACATGTATATTTACCAGGGTTATATCCTCTTGCTGGATTGATCTCTTTAGTATTATGTAGAGACCTTTATTGTCTCATGTGATGGCCTTAATTTTGAAGTCTATTTTATCAGATATGAGTATTGTTACTCCAGCTTTTTTTCATTTCCATTTACATGAAAATATTTTTTTATCCCTTCACTCCATCTTATGTAAGTCTTTTGTTCTAAGGTGGGTCTCTTGTCGACAGCATATATTTGGGTCATGTTTTTGTATTCATTTAGCTACCCTATGTCTTTTGATTAGAGCATTTAATCTACTTACATTTAAGGTTATTACTGATAGGTACTTTATTTCTTTCCATTTTAGTTCTTTATGGCTATGTTTCTCTCTATATATATATTTCTTCTCATTACAGCAGTCCTTTAGCATTTATTGCAGTGCTGGTTTGGTGGTAATATTGTCTTTAGCCTTTTTTTGGTCTGGGAAGCTCTTTATTTCGCCATCAATTTGGAATGATATCCTTGCTGGATATAGTAATCTTGGTTTCAGATCCTTGCTTTTCATTTCCTTGAATACTTTATGCCATTCCCTTCTGGCCTATAGGATTTTTGGTGAAAAATCAGTTGACAGCTTTATGGGAGCTCCTTTGTAGGTAACAAATTGCTTTTCTCTTGCTGCCTTTAAGATTCTCTCTTTGTCTTTAATTTTTGGCATTTTAATTACAATGTTTCGGTATGGGCCTGTTTGGGTTCTTGCTTGGGACTCTCTGTGCCTCCTGAACCTGTGTGACTTTTTCCTTCACTAGGTTAGGGAAGTTTTCTGTCATTATTTCTTCAAACAGGTTCTCTATTCCTTGCTTACTTTCTTCCCTTTCTGGCACATCCATTATGCCAATATTGTTATATTTCATGTTGTCCCACAGCTCTCTTAAGCTGTCCTCCTGTGTTTTAATTGTGTGTGGGTGGGTTTTTTGGTTGTTTTTTGGTTCTGTGATTGAGTAATTTGTTCTCCCTGCCTTCTATTTCACTGGTCCAATCCTCAGTTTCCCCTAATCTGCTGTGTATTCCTTCCACTGTGTTCTTTATTAGTGCTATGTCATTCTTCACAGTTACTATATCTTTTCTCATGCTGTTGAGCATCCTTGCCATCATTATTCTGAACTCTATGTCTGATAAATTTATTATCTCTATTTCATTTAGTCCTTCTTCTGGAGAATTCTCTTGTTCTTTCATTTGGGGCTTGTTTTTCTGTCTCCCCATTTTGGCTGCCTGTTTGGGTTTGTGTCTATGTATTAGGTACATCTGCCACGACTCCCAATCTGTAGTGCAGGACAGTGTCAGACACTTTTTCTGACTCTCCCTTAGCACCCTGTTTGGAGCTATCAGCAATCCACAGTTTGTGGCCCCCTATGCTGGGGCTAGGTGCCTTTGGAAAGGACCAAGATGTGTTCCAAGATCTGCTTTTCCTAGCCCCGAGCCCCAGATTTGATCACGCAAAGACTCAAAGCCTCCAGAGGCCTGGCTCTGCCTGTAGTCTTATTGTTATTCAGTCTTGATTAGCCTCAGGCTATGGACCATAGGATGGGGCAAGAGCTTTTCCAACAGGGTGGGGCAATTGCTTCTGCCTGCAGGCTGATTGTTATTCTCAGTTTCTTAATGTCCCTTACAAACTCCACAGGGTGGGGCAAGGGGTTATCCAAGAGGGTGGGGCAATTGCTCCCCTCCACCCCCAGGCAAAAGCTGACTGGATGATAAAGGTCTGCAGGAGAAAGATGTCCTCTGCAGTATGAGGGAATGACTCAGCACAGGAAACTAGGGTTTCTGCATTCAGAGCTTTAAGCCCTGAGTTCCCAACTCTGGCTTCTGCTCACACAACTCCAGTACACTCTGCTCTCCCTCTGCTGGAGCTCATGTCTGCACATGAAATTTTAAGAAGATGCCTGCATTTCCAGCAATCTTTCCTGCTGCTTTTCACAGCCCGATGTTCTGTGGGCACATTTCTCAGTTCTGATGCTCTGGGCTTGGGACTACTGTTTGGGATTTAAACCCCAGAGTTCTCAGTGGGAAACCCCACAGCTGAGATATCCCTCTGGAACTTCAGCTGATATCTGTGGGAGCAGCTGTGGTTTACTTTCCAGCACTTTTGCATCTCTGCATCTCCTACTGGTCTCTATGTGGTCTCCACTTTCCATCCTTGGTTATCAGGTTCTCTCTAGCTAGTCTTCAGTTGATTATTCAGGATGGTTTTTCTGTATTTTAGTTGTATTTGGGAGTGTGTCAGAGTAGCTCCAACTTACTCTCCTGCCATTTTGGAATCCTCCATTGATTTTTAGAGAGAGTGGAAGGGAGGGGGTGAGACAGACAGAGAGAGAAACATTGATGTGAGAGAGACACATTGGTTGCTTCCCACATGCATCCTGACTGGGGCTGGGATCGAGCTTGCAACTGAGGTAGGTGCCTTTGACCGGAATTGAACCTGTGACCCTTCAGTCCATAGGCCAATGCTCTATACATTGAATCCAACTGGCTAGAGCTGTTGGAGTACTTTATAAATTCTGGATATTAATAATTTGTTATATATGATATAAGTGTAGCTAGTTAATTCATTATATATTGTGTTCAAACTTGGGTAACCGGTTTGTACAAATACACTCTTCCCTAGTGATCAGTATAGCAGAAAGTTAAGAACATTACTTTTGAAGTCAAAATTCCAAAGCTTTTAGACCACTTCCTATTTTCTAGCTATATGATCTTGGAAAAATTACTAACTTTTGTATGTGTCATTTTCCTCTATAAAATAGGAATATACCTATAATCTTACGAAGTTTTGGATGATTAAATGGGATAATTCTGGCAAAAGTATGTGTTAGTACATGATACATATTAAATGTTCAATAAATATTAGCCATAATTAATATTAGTATCATTTCTTTCACAAACTTATATCAAATATTCTTTTTGTTGATGTTATTTTCATTAATTCCAATAAGCATTTTGTTTGTTAAGCCTTTATTAAGATGTTCTAAATATACAATGAGTAGAATACAGGAACAATTTGCTTAAAAGTGACTCTTTCAAAAATGGTGGAATTTAGGTAAATTATCTCTCAAGTATTAAAATATCTACAAATTCTAAGTCTTAGATGTGACAAAATAGCTATTTGAGCTTATACTATCTAATAAAGAGGGGATATGCAAATTGACTTTAACTCCATGGCAAAGATGGAGTGCCCTCAGCCAATAAGGAGAGAATACGCAAATTGACTGTCACTCCGTGACAAAATATGACGGTGGCTGGGCCAGGATGCTTGTGTCATCGCCATGGTGATGACACAGGTATTCTGCCCCATCCCGCCCACAGAAGGCCTCTGGGCCTGCTTCGTCGCTGCTGCCATGGAGGCTGGAGAGCAGAGACACAAGCTTGCAGGGGGGACCAGCACCCAGCAGCCCCAAGCCCCACAGCCACAGTGGTGCTGAGACTGCTGGGGCCAGAGGAGCAGAGACACAAGCACACAGCGGGGTCTGGCACCCGGCAGCCTCAAGCCTCATGGCCGCAGTGGCGCTGGGGCCACTGGGGCCACAGAGGAGACACAAATTTGCAGGAAACATGTTGAAAGGGAGATAAACTATCATAACTTTATCTCCCTTTCCACAAGATGAGAAAATTGACCCTGGTTTATTTAGTGATGTGGACCACACCTTTCTACAAGCACAGGGTATGTTATGACCACTCCCAGGAAGGTCTGGTCAGAATACTGTCTCCAGGGAATAATGCTACTGTGGCAAATCATCTAAGAGAGGAAACAAGCTTTTGTTGGGTTTATTCTGAAGGTCAGAGAACATGCCACCCCAACATATGCCATGTTGTTATATTGATGATCTTGAGCTGCAGATGCTTGAAAAACAGCAAGTGCAAAGAGAGGCTTTCACTGAAGTCTCCTGATCTGCCTAAAATCAGAACCCCCAAAGAAGCTTAAATGACATAGGTCCCCTCGACGGGAAAAGTGTCATCAGCCAGTGAAGACTGACTCCTGTCACAGGACAGGAGACTAAAGTTGACATCACACCCAAACTTTGTTAAAAACTATCTCCCCCCACCCCCATTCATCTTTCCTAAAAATAATTTACTCTCTTCTAAGAGGCCTACATCTCCCGTCCCCTTTCCCTAGGAAGAAGGTATTTAAATCTGGATTCTAAGCCACCTTGGGGAGTTATTCATTTTTCCCTGGGATCTCCCACATATACATGAGGTACACATGATAATGAACTTTGGTTTTTCTCTTGGCAATCTGTTTTCATTACAAGGGCTTCTGCTAAGAACTCAGAAGGGCAGAGGAAAACTATTTTTCCTCTTCCATAATTCTATCTCAGGAAACCAAGTCCTGGGCTGAATAGTGAGGTTGGCTCAAGTGCTAAGTAGTCCCAACTGAGGGGAGGGAAGCTACTAGGGGGAAATCAATGATATTGGTATTGGCATCAAAGTAGGACAGAGGGCACACACATGGTTGCTGGTGGGAGTTTAAAGTGGTTCAACATTTGGAGGATGATTTGGCAAAATCAATAGAAATGTTCAAGGTACAACCAAGAGTCTTCTAGAATCACATCTGCTGAGATAAAGCACGAGTGCGTAAGCCCTGGTCAGAACTCAGGATGCTACTGCGGGCTCCCCTTCCACAATAGGAAAACCTGTTAACAACCTGCATTTTTAGGACAAGGTGGTAAATATGCTAAAGGGTAATATGCTAATTAGACTGAACATCTTCTGGATGACCTTCCAGACATCCTTCTGGACAAAGCCATGGTGGCGGGGCTGAGGCAGAGGAGGTTAGAGGCATTCAGGCAGGCAGGGGAGAGCAGTTAGGGGGATCAGGCCAGCAGGCAGGTGTGTGGCTAGGAGCCAGCATTCCCGAGGGATCCTGGATTGGAGAGGGTGAAGGCAGGGCTGGGGGGCCCCCTCCCGTGCACGAATTTCGTGTACTGGGTCTCTAGTTTTATATATCCAGGTTGAAAAGTAGGCACTGTAAACTCCATTTATGTGAGAAAACTTAAACATTACTTCCCCGTCCTTAAAATAACCTCTTTCAATAAAATAAAATAAAATAAAATAACCTCTTTCAGAGTTTGTTTTTAGCTTCATGTTACTCATATTTAATTACTCTTTAAAATTTTTCTGCTGAATTTACTCAAGTAATTCCTGTATGTGTAACTATTAAAACCTCCCCAATTATGTTCTTGAAGTACATTTAGGCAGGAATAAATATAGAGATAGTCATTGCCAACTTCTTTGTTAATGTTGCTGTTCGTTATTTATAAAAGTTGTCTCCTATTTTTTAAAGACTTGTGTAACATATACACTGAGTGGCCAGATTATTATGATCTCTGAATGCATAATAATCTGGCCACTCAGTGTATAACCTATATAATAAAATGTTAATATGCAAATTGTCTCCTCGACCAGGAATTGACCAGCAGGCAGGCTGGCCAACTGCCCATGTCCCCTCCCCCTGGCCAGGCTGGCCAGACCCCACCCATGCACAAATTCATGCACTGGGCCTCTAATATATATATATACTGAGTGGCCACATTTTATGCATTTAGAGATCATAACAATCTGGCCATTCAGTGTATAGTATTACTCCTATTTTACTCTTGCTACCAAAATTAATAGAAAATTTCCTGTGAAAAAAACTTTGGTTTATTTTCCAGAAACAGTTAAATGTAGCTCCTGGAGAGAAGATTCTCTGATATTAATTGGTTAAGATACCTTGTAATCCCATTACTTAGTATTTTCAGTCACTGTCAGTAGGGATGGTGTCCACACATATTCCAATAGAATCCTGTGGGATTTTGTGTTCTGATTTTTGTAGCCAGAAACACAAGTTCCTGAAGATAATGGTGTTTATACTTAAGATAGGCTTTTCTTTTTCCTTATTGTATTGTTAATAAATATGCAATGACTTTAACACCAGAGGGCGATATTTTATAGCAGTTGCCAAAATGTCCTCATAGTCCATGTAACTAGTGGATTAAAAACGATGTCTTAGGTATGGTTAGTGTTTGCTATTTAATGCACCTGATCCTGGGATTCATAATAAATCTAGAGTTTTATACACTGAAGGCTTTAAAGAAAACATTCTCTTTTGTGGAGTCAAACCTCCCTGAATTCATTTTCCCACTAAGCTGCGCTGTTTCCAGGGTTAGTCAGTCAGGCAGGGTGAATGGCTTTCACACAGCACTGAGTGCCCAGCCCAGGCCCAAAGTCAGATTTGTGGCTCCAGCAGACTTGGTTTAGCTTCAGGGATAGTCAGAATTTTGAATTTTGTTCCAAAAAAGTATCCTGGTCTTACTGAGAAGAGAATGGCCTTTTAATCCAGAAAATGTTATAAAATGTATTTAATGCAAATTTAATTTTTTTTCAGTTTAAAAGGAACAGAAAGGTGAAGACATTCTAGTATACATTTGGTCCCTCCCTCCTTTTTGCTTTCTAGTTTCCATTCAATATAACTATATATTGAACATTTCAAAATACTTTATTACTTTTTTGGTATCCTTGTTAAAACAGGAAAGCATATTTATATTGACTAGGTTATTCCTATTTTCTCCTTTAAAGCAGGTTTTTCCTGCTTGCTACATCTCTAGTACATATTTATTATAGAAAATAAATATGGCAGAAGAAGTAAGTAAAAAACACTTGTAATCTCACCTCATAAATAAGATTTTGTTATACGTACTCTGCTTTTTTCAAATTATTTCTTTTACTTTTCTGTTTTTTTAAATTCTCACCTGAGAATATGTTTTTCATTGATTCTAAAGAGAGGATGGGAAAGGAAGAGAGAAACATTGATGTGAGAGAGAAACATCGATTGGTTGCTTCATGCATACGTCCTGACCAGGGATTGAACCTGCAACCTGGGTATGTGCCCTGACTGGGAATCCAACCCGTGAACCTTTGGTGCACTAACCACTGAGTAACACTAGCCAGGGCAATTTATTCCTTTTTTTAAAAAGTAGTGGAAACATACTGTACATGCTATTTTATTGCTTTTTAAATTTTTTTCTTTTGTGCGTGTTATTTTATACTTTGTAATTTTTACATAACAATACAATGAGATTTTTGCCACATTGCATACTATCACTTCTAATGATTATTTAGTATTTTATAGAATGATTATGAATCTATATGGTTCATTTAATCAGTTTACACTCTTATTAGCAGTACATGAGAGGTTCTGGGTTATTGACATACTGGTCTACTGTGGATGTTATGATTTTTAAAAAGCCCCAAACTTTGTTTATCTGCTGCGCTCATTCATTCAACAGATATCCTATATAATAAAGAGGTAATATGCAAATTGACCATCACTCCAACACACAAGATGGCCGCCCCATATGGTCAAAGATGACTGCCCCCATGTGGACAACAAGATGGCTGCCACAAGATGGCCAGCAGGGGAAGGCAGTTGGGAGGGACCACGCCTTAAGGGAAGGGCAGTTAGGGGTGGCCAGGCTGGCAGAGGAGGGCAGTTGGGGGTGACCAGGCCTGCAAGGGAGGACAGTTGGGGGGAACCCAGGCCTGCAGGAAGGACAGTTGGGGGGGACCCAGGCCTGCAGGAAGGACAGTTGGGGGGGACCCAGGCCTGCAGGGGAAGGCAGTTGAGGGGGACCAAGCCTGCAGGGGAGGGCAGTTGTGGAGGGCCAGGCCTGCAAGGGAGGGCAGTTGGGGATGACCGGGTTGGCAGGGGAGGGCAGCTGAGAGGGACAAGGCCTACAGGGGAGGGCAGTTGGGGGAGACTAGGCTGGCAGAGGAGAACAATTAGGAGCAACCAGGCCTGCAGGGGAGGGCAGTTGGGGGTGACCAAACCAGCAGGGGAGGGCAGTTAGGGGCAACCAGGCTGGCAAGGGAGGGAAGTTAGGGGTGACTGGGCCAGCAGGGGGGGGGGGGCAGTTAGGGGCAATCAGGCCAGCAGGGGAGCAGTTAGGCGTCGATCAGGCTGGCAGGGGAATGGTTAGGGGGTGATCAGGCAGGCAGGCAGAAGCAGTTAGGGGCAATAAGGCAGGCAGGCAGGTGAGTGGTTGGGATCCAGTAGTCCTGGATTGTGAGAGGGATTGGGCCTAAACAGGCAGTTGGACATCCCTTGAGGGGTCCCAGATTGGAGAGGGTGCAGGCTGGGCTGAGGAACGAATTTAGTGCACCGGGCCTCTAGTATACATATATTGATTGCAAACCACATTCCAGGTTTTATTCTCAGTGCTTGGGATAGATTAGTGAAAAAGAACAATCCCTGCCCTCATGAAACTTTTATTCTAGGGTAGGAGACAAACATACATAATAAATGTATGTAATAAAAGAGTAAATCATTTAGTAATTTAGAAAGCAATAAATGCCATAGGAAAAAAATAACAGTGAGTAAGGGGATAGTAGTGAAGAGGGTACCGTTTTAGAGAAGCCTAATTGAGAAGGTGACATTGAAACACTTGATTGAAGTGACAGATACTTTATTTTGAAATTTATCTGTATTGTTGAAAGCATTATAGATGTCCCCCATTTTTCTTCCTACTGACCCCCTTCTCCCACTCTTGCACCCTCTCACCAAACTGTTGTCTGTGCCCACGGGTTATGCTTATCTATACTAATAATAGAGGAATATGCAAATTGTCTGGGATACCGTCACAGTAACAGTAATGACCGAACAGCAGGCTGCGTGGGGTGACCAGGCCAGTGTGTGTGGGGGGGCAGTTGGGGGCGACCAGGCCGGGAGGGGGGCAGTTGGGGGTGACCAGGCCAGCAGGGGGTATTTGGGGGTGATCAGGCTGACAGGGTGGACAGTAAAGGGCAACCAGGCCAGTGGGGAGGGGGGGCAGTTAGGGGCAACTAGGCTGGCAGGTAGAGGTGGTTAGGGGTGATCAGGCTGGCAGGGGGGCAGTAAGGGGTGACCAGGCTGGTGGGAGGGCAGTTAGGGACAACTAGGCCAGTGGCAGGGGGGGAGGGAGCAGTTGGGGTCGACCAGGCCAGCCGAGGGGGGCAGAGGCGATTAGGGGTGATCAGACTGGTGGGGGGGCAGTTAGGGGTGATCAGGCAGGCAGGCAAGTGAGCAGTTAGGAGCCAGTGGTCCCAGATTGTGACAGGTATCCCGGATGGGAGAGGGTGCAGGCTGGGCTGAGGGGACCCCTCCCCCTGCCTCCATTCACAAATTTCATGCACCGAGCCTCCAGTATACATATAAGTTCTTTGGTTATTCTCTCCTCACCCCCTTCCCTCTGAGAATCTTCAGTCTGTTGCATGCTTCCATGACTCTGGATCTATTTTGTTTGTTAGTTTATTTTGTTCATTAGATTCCAATTGAGTGCAATCAGGTGATACCTGTGTTTCTGACTGGCTTATTTCACTTAGCATAATATTCTCCATGCTGTCTCAAAGGGTAAGAGATCCTTCTTTCTTACTGCTGCATAGTATTCCATGGTGTAAAAATGTGCCATGGCTTTTTTATCCACTCATTTCCTGATAGGCACTTGAGCTGTTTCCAGATCTTAGCTATTGCAAATAATGATGCTATGAACATAGAGGTGCATATATTCTTTCTGATGGGTGTTTCAAGCTTCTTAGGATATATTCCTAGAAGTGGGATCACTGGGCCAAATGGGAGTTCCATTTTTAGTTTTTTGAGGAAGCTCCATACTGTTCTCCACAGTGGCTGCACCAGTCTGCATTCCCACCAGCAGTGCACAAGGGTTCCTTTTTCTCTGCATCCTTGTCAGCACTTGTTTGTTGATTTATTGATGGTAGCCATTCTGGCAGGTGTGAAGTGGTACCTCATTGTCATTTTAATTTGCATCTCTCTAATGATTAGTGACATTAGGCATTTTTTCATATGTCTCTTGGCCATTTGTTTGGAAGTGATAGATATTTTAATTTGTAGTTTTATTCTTACTAAGGCTAATCATTCTTTCATGTTTATTCTTATGTACATTGCCTGTTCATGTCCTGTACTCATATTTCTCATTGGATTGTTAGTTTTTTTGTTTTGATTTTTTAAAATAACTTTTCATTTGGAAATAATGTTACACTTACAGAAAAGTTGCAAGTGTAGATCTAGTACAAGGAACACCTGTACACACTTTTCCCAGATTCCCATATTATTAATATTTTGCCCATTTTTCTTTATTATCAATTCTCTATATATCTGATTCCCTCCTGAACCATTTGAATGTGGCTTATATTATGGCCCTTTACCTCTAAATACTTCTGTGTATATTTCCTAAGAATTGGAATGTTCTTGTATGTTACCAAAGTTATCAATGTCAGTAAATTCGCATAATACTTTTAATTAATCTACTGTCAGCATCCCAATATTGTCAGTTGACCCAATAATATCCTTTATAACATTGTTTTCCTCCAAATTAAGATCCAGTCTAGATCAGACATTGCATTTAGTTGTCTTGTCTCTTTAGGCTCCTTGAATCTGGAACATTTCCACAGCTTTTGTCTTTTACAACATTGACATTTTAAAAGAATATTGTCTTAATTCTTTTGAGCTGCTCTAACAAAATACCACAGACTGGTGGATTATAAACAACAGATATTTATTTCTCACAGTCTAGAAGCTAGAAATCCAAGGTCAGGGTGCCAGCATAGTGGGGTCTAGTGAAGGCCCTCTTCTGGGCTGCAGAATTCCTCACCGTGTCCTCACACCGTGGAAGGGACGAGGGAGCTCTGCCAACCCTCTTTTCTAAGGGCACTAATCCCATTCTTTCTTTTTTTAATAGCATAAACACATTTATTTACTAATGAAACGGTCGATCTTAATTAAACCAACTCAGAAACAGCTGCAGGTAAAATGGTTGTGATAACTGAACACAGTGATGGGAAAAAGGCATGAAGAGATTTGCTCATTGAACTGAGCTCGTTTATCCTCATGGCTAATTCCCATCCGGAAGGATGATGGACTTTTTACTCCACTTCCTCCTAGACCCGAGTGCAGTTGACATTGTTCATGATGCATTCCGCCACTAGCTTCCCGCCCTCCTGTCGCCGCATGATGGTGCGCTCCTTCCCGTCCCACTCCTGGTGCTGGACCAGCGCGCCGTTGACTAAGTTGCAGACGGCCTGAGTTTTCCTGCCATCTGCTGTAGTCTCTTCAAACTTCTCTCCCAGGTTGCATGAGAACTGGTGGTCTTCAACGTGCTCTCGGTTTTGACGGTGAGGTGTTTGCCGTTGGAAGAGATGACACAGTCTGGCTTGGCCATGGCGCCCATTTTCCGCAGAGCCATCCCCACGCCTAATTCCTTCGTGTACCCATCGAAGCCTTTGCTCTCCACTCAGCGCCATCTCCCTACCAGCTGCTGGATGGAGGCCATGGTGGGCGCGGAGTCGAGCGGGACGTAGTCGGAACGGAGTGCGGTGATGCGAGCGTGGTCACTAATCCCATTCTTGAGGACACTGCACTCCTGACCTAATCACCTCCTAACACCATTACCTTGAGAGTTAAGTTTCCAAAAGGAATTTGGGGGGACACAAACATTCAAATCGTAGCAAATATGATTCCTTATTATGTTGGTGAGAATGTTCCTGGGTGTCTTTGTGATTGAATTAGGAAATGCATTCTTGGCTGGAATACCACTTATATAATACATGTCCTGAGCATATCCATAACCCCACAATGGTAATATTAATTTTCATCATCTAATAAAGCTGTTGTACTATTTATCCATGATTAAAAATAGTAACTCATTTTTTCTTTAAAACAAATAAACCATCTATGAAGAGACAATTTAATTATGCAAACATCTGTTCCTCATCAAAATATCTCCCTGGATTTAGGATCAACTGGTAATCCTTGCCTAATGAATCTTTGCAACAAAAATGGTGATCTTCCAACTGACCACCCCTCCCATGTTTTCTCCCCAAGGGAAAATTAACAATCCAACTAATCTAAGAAATTATATTATGAACCAAAATGAATTTGAGAATCAATCCTGTCACTTTGTACAACAACCAATTACTAAAAAAGTATGTCTATCCTTTGGGAAGTACATTTTATTTAATTCTTTTTCTGGGGTTTTGATCTGTTCTTTCATTTGGAACGTGTGTCTTTGTCTCCTCATTTTGGCTGCCTGCCATTTTACAGATGACAAAACGGAGACAGCCCAACAGATCGCAGCTACTAAGTGGTAGAGGCAGCAATCAATTCACTTAAAAAAAATCATGTTCTTAAGCCAGCTATGCAATTACATCTCTGAGATTCACTTATCTCTTTTAAAGCATATCGAAGCCATCCTTCAAAAATGTCATTGGCTTCAATTATAATTACTTAATATATTATTTCTTTTGTTAAATAACTTTTAATTTTAAGTACTTACCAAAGGATAGACCTTTCTTTTTAGCAATTGGTTGTTGTACAAAGTGACAGGATTGATTCTTGCATTCATTTTGGTTCATAATAGAATTTATTAGTTTAGTTGGATTGTTAATTTTCCCTTGGGGAGAATCAAGTGCCCAAGGCATTGATTGATAAATCAATAAATCTTTAATGAGTCTGGTCAATCAAATGTCACACATATGTCAATCTTTTCTCCAGAGTATAGATTTTACCTAGGACATGTGTGTTTGTTCCTTTACATTGTTTTCAACCTCAAAATTGTATTATACTAAGGTGTCAACATAAGAAACCTATGAAAAAAATTTTTGAGCTTATTTGAGCCAAACTGTTGACAATTGCCAGGAAGCAGAATCTCAATGGCTTGATATAATGCTCCAGAGAATGGCAGTTTTGCACCCAGTTTTATACATTATAATCAAAGGAAGAGATGTAAGTGGGTTACATGGAATCCACTGGTGATGGATTAGGGAGGCGGGAGAAAACAAAGAGGGAACCTCTGGGATTGGATAGTAAAATAACAGACACACTTCTTTTACTTAGGTGGGTGCAGGACAGTTAACAGTCAATTAATTCAATAACAATGAGAGGGTTTGTGGTCTCCCCAGAGCAGTGCCTGTGCTTTGAGGGGTCCAGAAAAAGGAAAATTACTTTGACATTACAACAGTATGTTATCGTAGATGCCAAAAGACAATAGACAGGCTCAGTTAAGGCATAGTAAAGATTGACCTTTGTCAGGGAAGATACCAGCCTGGGACATGACAACAAACTGCTTTGGTTAAAAAGTTTTAATTTCAGATCATCTTTTGTGGTTACTGTAGGTCTCTAAGTTTGCAAGGCTGCCACGTGGGCCTCCCATGCAGGCCTTCCCTGAGCTAGTCAGGTCAGCATGTCCACAAAGGTACTTAAACAAGTCCCTAAGCTTGCAAGCTTCTCTCCCTCGCCCCTTTCCTTTTTAAAAAGAATAGCAATAGAGATCACGTTTTCTCCAGCTATTTTAGAGAGAGAATTCTGTTGTTTGCATATTTGCATTTCAACCCCTAACTTCTCCTGAGGACGAATGGCTGTCTGAGGATTGAGCCCACAGGCACAGCACTGGGACTGTGGGTTAAGCCTCTGAATGCTGACTAGTTTTCCGCAGCATTCCCAGCGTGTGTGAAGAATGTGTTTGTAGCTGGGAGGCAAACAGAACATCCAAAGCTGAGCAAGAATTTTGAAAAATAGTTGTCTTATGTATAAATTTATTTTGCTCTTAGTGTTTTATTCTTGCCTCTTTCATTATTCCTTATTTCTACTTTCTTTTAAAATAGCTTAGTTTTGCTTAATATTCTCATGACCAAAGTTTGGGTCACTTGTTTAATGCTGCAGTCTTCATTTTTGAATCTTCTTTGTTTCTTTGTCATTTAAATACCAAACCATGTAAGGGTGGCTCAGATATTTTTCCTGGATTGAAAAGACGTGATTTCTGTACAGGATGTCTGTGTGGTCTTGGCACAAATAAGAGCCCACTGGGAGCACTGGCAGGTGCTGGAAGGCAACAGCTTTGGTCTGTAGTGCGTATAATAGGAAGAGCACGGCTTTGGGCTGCGGATTTATTTCTAACAGTTTAAGTTACTGTGCTTACTTTTAGGTAAAAAATGTATTTTCTTAACGGGCTTATTATTCTTTTTGTGAAGAAGAATATATTGAAGAAATGTGACTTACTTATTTGGGTAGGAAAACAAAACTAATTTGATGAGTTGGCGCATAGACTGAAAGGGCACCAAGAGTAATTTATTGAGAACCTCCTTTTTGTAAGGCACTGGAGGTGAGGAAGGTGAGGCATGTTCCAAAGTGAAGTAAAATCTAGCATCTATCCTCAGCACCTCAGTATACAAGATGGGATAAGGAAAATGTCAGAGACTTTACCCATCAGTGAGACAATCCAGTTTGAGAGGTTGTAGACAAGGTAGCATTGGAGATAACCTTGAAGGACTGATGGCACTTCAATATTTATTCTGGCTGTAAAGGGGGGAGAGAGAGAGAGAGAGAGAGAGAGAGAGAGAGAGAGAGAGAGAGAGAGAGAGAGAGAGAGAGAGAGGAAGAAGAAGAAGGAGGAGGAGGAGGAGGAAGAGGAGGAGGAGGAGGGGAAGGAGGAGGAAGAGGAAGAGGGGAAAGAGAAGGAGGAGAAGAAGAAAAGGGAAGAGAAGAGAGAATATGAATGAATGTGTGGGTGGGTGTTTATGTATTTCTTTAGGGATAGCTAGCTATTCAATTCAGCTGGCACAAGTGTAGGGGAGCAATAGGAGATGATTTTCTAAAAATAATTTAAATATCATAATTCATTAGGTTATTAGGAGTATAGCAGCATGTATTTTCTTTTCAAGTAAAATTAGATCCTTGTCTGTAGAGATGATGATTAAATTTATTATAAAGTTAAATCCAAATCCATCGTTAGCTGTTTTGTAAATTGTAATGTGACTGACTCATAAATGAGCTCTGTGTTGTAATTCTTAAGTCATGGTGTTGTTAAATTCCATCACACAACTGTGCTTTTTAAATCTCGTTATTAATTATTTTCCTGTACATTTATTTATTATTTTTAATGTAAAACAAACACAATTTATTACAATACAATGAGTTAAGTGCTATAACAAATACGAACAAAGCACTATACAGAAGAGAATTGAATGTACACTCTTAAGACACTATGTTGACCATTATTTCTAAATCCTTGTTCATCATCAGAAATGCAGTGTGACCCAGGCATTATGACCCAACCAGCGTGGCTCAATGGTTGAGCATTGACCTATGAACCAGGAGGCTACGATTTGATTCCTGGTCAGGGCATGTGCCTAGGCTGCAGGCTTGGTCCCCAGTGTGGGGTATGCAGAAGGCAGCCAGTCAATGATTCTCTCACCATTGATGTCCCTATCTCTCTCTCCCTCTCTCTTCCTCTCTGAAATGAACAAAAAATATATTTAAAAAAAAAGAGAAAGAAACATAATGTAGTGTTTGCCTGTACATTTAAACTGAGAATTGATCCCTAGTCTAGGCCAAACATCAGGATTAGCAGCAAGTAATTTTCACTATATTGTACTTTTTTGAGGCAACTTTGAGGGACTGTTTGAAAGAGTTCAAATATTTTACATATAGAGTAAGAAATGGATAATATTAAATTGCCTTTCTACCAAAAATATTCTGCTACTTGGGATTTTTTGTTGTATTATCAGAAAACACAACAAATCACATTCATTCTCTTTATTTCTCGTATGTTTTTGGGTGAGAAACTAGTATTACTTTGAACATATGCTTTGTAGACCTTCGGCTGTGTTGACATCAGAGGGGCTAGGGGAATTAATTGAATAAGAGAGAGATTTCAAAAACAGATGGGTTAAAATAAGCAGTAAATGAAATGGATTAGGATTTGAAGGGAGAACCTTATTGGGTTGTAATTGATCAATGTTATTTAGTAGCATTGCTAAGAATCATAAGTAGAAGCAGAATTGTAGCACAGCTCTGGAATCTTGCGTAATGGTTTAGCAGACAAATGAATCACTGGAAAATTTAAAGAGTGAAGATTCCCAGGTCCTATGTAGACTGGTCTAAATTGTAGATATTTTGATTTCATAATCTGGGGTGGGAATAAAAAACAAAAAACAAAAACAACAAAAAACCGTAAATCTGCATTTTTAACGATTGTCCCAGGTGGTTGAGAAATGTGTCATTGGAACACAGGTGCTTTTACAAAAACCCGTGTGTAGTGTTGAGCACTGGTTCAATGGCCCTGTGCAGAGTTTGAATGAACAATAGAGGTGGGATCAAGTGATTGTGTAACCTTCCATAGTACTGTGAGCTAAAATTCCCCATGTCGATGCTTTTGGACTTTCTAAGTATAGGTCTCCATGGTTAATGACAGTTTTGTTTCTTCCTTTCTAATCTTTGTACTGTTACCCTTTTGCATGCCTTTCTCTGCTGGCTAGAGTACAGTACTGAGCAGAACTGGTATTGGTGGATATCAGTGATTTAGTTGTTTTATTTCTTCCAGTTTTATCTATATCATAAAAGGCCTGTGGTTGTGAACCCGTAATGGCGTCACGACCAAACGAGCAGCGGCTCTTGCAGCAGATGGGGTGGGGCACAAGGTACTTGTGGCGGAGAGCTATGAGCGGCGATGGCCGGGGTGGCCAGCTGAGGCAAGCAGAAGCAAGCTACTCACACATGATTTCATGCGCGCTGGGCCTCTAGTTGAAATATAATTGACGCACATCATTTTATAAATTTAAGGTATAAGCATAATGATTTTGATGTACATATTTTGTGAAATGATGACTGCAATAAGTTAGGTTAGCATTCATCATCTCATATCCTATCTAATAAAAGAGTAATATGCAAATTGACCATCACTCCAACACACAAGATGGCTGCCCCCATGTGGTCAAAGATGGCTGCCCCCATGTGGACACAAGATGGCCACCACAAGATGGCCAGCAGGGGAGGGCAGTTGGGAGGGACCAGGCCTGCAAGGGAGGGCAGTTAGGGGCAAACAGGCTGGCAGGGGAGCAGTTAGGCATCAATCAGGCTGGCAGGGGAGTGGTTAGGGCATGATCAGGCTGGCAGGCAGAAGTTCCATACTGTTTTCCACAATGGCTGCACCAGTTTACAGTCTCACTAACAGTGCACGAGGGTTTCCTTTTCTCCACATCCTTGTTTTTTGATAAACTTTCTAACAGGCATGAGGTCAGATCTCATTGTAGGTATTCTTTATTTGAGAAAGATTATGTATTTATTTCACCTTTTAAAATGAAGAAGAAGGGCCCGGCCAGTGTGGCTCAGTGGTTGAGTGTTGACCCATTTACCAAAAGGTCACACATTCGATTCTCAGTCAGGGCACTTGTCTGGGTTGCAGGCTAAATCCCCAGTGGGGGGCATGCAGGAGACAAGGAATTGATGTTTCTCGCTCAGCAATGTTTTTATCTCTCTTTTTCTTTTCCTCTCTCTCTCTAAAAATCAATAAAAGTGTTTTAAAAATAAAAAAATCAAGAAGAAGGAATAATTATTATTATTGGGTAAAACAAATATAAAAAATGTGCTTGCATTTTGGTGAAGTTTGAGGTAGGGAAACAGGAGGAGGCAGCAAGTTCCTGGTGGCTGTAAATGGACATATCAATGTGGTGCTGCATAAGTCTTTTTAGAGACATGAAAACTGCTCCATAATTTGACCTTTGGTCCGAATTCAAGTGGGTTCATCCTGCACTGGCCACTGTGTGATCCCTGTCCTGGTTACTCTAAAAAAGAGTCTCTTACGATTTTAAAGCAGAGGGACAAACCATAAACTTCTCACTGTGGTTTTGATTTGCATTTCCATGATGGTTCGTGATGCTGAGCCTCTTTTCATGTACTATTTGGCCTTTCATATAAGTGATTTATTCTTGATCCTAAAAGGAAAAGTTGTCATTTTTATCACTGAGCATGATGTGATCTATACAAAAACTTTCTCTGAGTGCCCTCTTTTACTTATAATAACAGTTTTTGCTTTAAATTCTATGTTTGATAATATAATAATTATTTCAGCTTTTCGGTTATTATTTACATGCTGCAGAATTTTTCAATTCTTTTGCTTTTGACATTTCTATATCTTGATGTGTGTTATGAATAGCATATGGTTAGATTTTATTATTTAATCCATTCTGTCTTTTAGTTCATTTACTTAAAGTGAATACTGATACATGTGGGTTCAAATCTGGACATTTGTGTCGCCTGTACTATCTCTCTTTTTCTTCTCCTGACTTCTTTTTGATGTGCAGATGATGTATTGTAGAATTGTACACTTGAAACCTATATAATTTTATTGACCAACATAACCCCAATAAAATTAAAAATGATTTCATCATCCTCTCCTCTGCACCCAGATTGGAAGTTCTATAGTATTTTCTATAGTGGTTACCCTAAAAATTATTAAAATTATTCTACAGTTTATCAAAGTATAATGTTAGTCAAAGCTTCTACTGTCTACCTGAACAATACAACTACCTTCAAGCACACTAATTCCATTTATTTCCCAGTTTGACTTACATGCTTTGTTGTTGTTGATTCCAAATTTATATTTTAAAAACCCTACAAGGCATTTTTTATGACTATTTTATGAAGTCAGTGCTCATTTACCCTTACCTACATGTTTACCACTTTATTTACTCTTCACCCCTTCTTGCATCTCTGATATTCCATGTTGGTTGGACCCTATTTCTTCTGCCAAAAATGGATACTTAAAATTTTCCTTTGGTTCAAGGCTGCTAATCATGATTTCTCTCCACTTTTGTTTGCCTAAAATATCTGTATTTCAACTTTATTCTTCATTTTGGCATAATTTCTTACTTACAAAAAAGTTTTAGGAATGGTACAAAGACTTATGAACACTCCCTACCAGATTCTTCAAATATAGTATGAATAACTTTGTTTATCTTCTTTCTTTCTTTCTTTCTTTCTTTCTTTCTTTCTTTCTCTCTCTCTCTCTCTCTCTCTCTCTCTCTCTCTCTCTCTCTCTCTCTCTCTCCCTCCCTCCCTCCCTCCCTACCCCCCCACTGTTTTAACCTTTTCAATTAATAAATACCTTCTGGAGAGAACATTGAATCTACATAAATATCCTGTTACTCAAACTTATACTTATTAGTTTTAGTGCATTGATCATTCTTGCCTGAATCGATTATTATTACACTAAAGGTCCAGTGCACGAAATTCATGCATGGGGGAGGTGGTTCCTCAGCCCGGACTGCACCCTCTCTAATCCAGGACCCCTCAGGGGATGTCCGACTGCTGGTTTAGGCCCGATCCCTATACCGGCAGTTGGACAACCCTCTTATAATCTGGGACCGCTGGCTCCCAACTGCTTGCCTGCCTGTGGGCTTGATGTCCCTAAATGCTCCCCTGCTGACCTGATCACCCCTAACTGCCTCTGCCTGCTGGCCTGATCGCCCCTTAACTGCCTCTGCCTCAGTCCCTACCCCCCTGCCAGCTTGATCTCCCCTAACTGCTCTCCCCTGCTGGCCTGATTGCCCCTAACCGCCTCTGCCTCAGCTCCTGCCACCATGGCTTTGTCTGGAAGGACATCTGGAATATGTCTGGTCTAATTAGCATATTACCCTTTTATTAGTATAGAATGACTCTCACACACAAATTCCATTATCCCTTCTACATATATTAGTTGTACTTTTAGTATTTATTTATCTTCATGGAATTTTTTCAGAGGTATAATTCTTGATTATAACTGTTATTTATTCTGATGCTGAAATTGTCTCAGATTTGGCCAGTGGAAAGCTCCCCAAGCGGGCTTCTGTGTCCTTTGACATATACCTATTATTCTTTGAAGACTTACTTAATTTTAAAAAATTGTAGTAAAAATATTTTTAACATTTATATACATACACACATATACAAAACATAAATTTTTCTATTTTAGCCATTTAAGTATACAATTAATTGGGATTAATTACATTTGCAATACTCTGCAACCATCATCATTATCTACTTCCAAACTTTTTCATCACCCAAACAGAATCTCTGTATCCATTCTCTTCTCCACAGCCTCTGTTAACCTTGCATCTACTTTCTGTCTTTATGATTTGCCTACTTTAGATATTTAATATAAAAGGGGTAATACACATCAGAGAGATGCAAATTAAAATGACAATGAGGTATCATCTATCAGAATGGCTACCGGCAACAAATCAACAACTGACAAGTACTGGTGAGGATGCAGAGAAAAGGGAACCCTAGTACACTACTGGTGGGAATGCAGGCTGGTGCAGCCATTATGGAAAATAGTGTAACGTTTCCTCAAAAATGTAAATATGGAACTGCCATTTGATCCAGTGATCCCACTTCTAGGAATACATCCTAAGAAACCTGAAGCACCAATCAGAAAGAATGTATGCACCCCTATGTTCATAGCAGCACAATTTACAATAGCTAAAATCTGGAAACAGCCCAAGTGCCCATCAGTAGATGAGTGGATAAAAAATCTGTGGTACATTTATACCATGGAATACTATGCAGAAGTAAAAAAGAAGAATCTCTTACTCTTACAGACAGCATGGAGGGACCTGGGAGAGTATTATGCTAAGTGAAATGTCAGTCAGAGAAAGGCAAGTATCACATGATCATACTCATATGTGGAATCTAAGTAACAAAATAAACTGATGAACAGAGTGGGTCCAGAGACATGGAAGCATGAAACAGAGTGTGGAATTTTAGAGGGAAGGCAGGGGGAGAATGGGTGGGTGGGAGGTAATCAACCAAAGACCTTGTATGCATATGCATGGCCCATGGACTCAGACAATGGGAGGGGGGTGGGCGGGGAGTAGATCTTGAGGGCATCAATGGGGGGAAAAAGAGTACATACGTAATACTTTCAACAATAAAAAATTATACAAAAATAAATAAAAAGGATCATACAATATTTGTCTTTTTGTGTCCACCTTATTTCACTCAGCATAATGTTTTCAAGGTTCATCCATGTTATAGCATGTATCAGACTTATGGGTAGTTGGGTTATTTCTACCTTTTGGCCCCTATGTTTCCATCTAAGAGTTTTATAGTTTACCTCTTAGGTTTAGGTCTTTGATCCACTCTGAGATTCTAATTTTAGCATCTAATTTTTGTAGACTGTGTATGGTAAGGATTCAATTGCATTCTTTTGCATGTTTTCCCAGCACCATTTGTTGTAAAGACTGTTCTTTTTGTTCACTGAATGGTCTTCACAACCTTGTAAAAACATCAATTGACCATACATATGTGGGTTTATTTCTGGGCTCTCTTATTTCATTCTTCTACATGTTTGTTTTCATGTGAGTATCACACTTTTAGGATTACCAAACTTTTGTAGTTAAGTTTTTATGTTAGGAAGTGTGAATCCTTCAGCTTTTTTATTTTCAAGTTTTGTCTATTTGGGATCCCTTGAAGTAGCATATGAATTTAAGCATTGGCTTTTCCTATACTACACACACACAAAAAAAAGATAATTTCTTTATTATTGAAAGTATTACATATATCCCCCCCTTCTTCCCCATAGATGCCCTCCAGGCACTCCCATCCCCCCATCCCAGGCCCTCACCACCCCATTGTCTGAGTCCATGGGCCAAGCATATGCATACAAGGTTTTTGGTTGATTACCTCCCATTCTCCCACTCTCCCCCACCTTCTGTCTGAGTTTCTGCACTCTGTCCCATGCTTCCATATCTCTGGATCCATTCTGTTCATCAGTTTATTTTGTTACTTAGATTTCACATATGAGTATGATCATGTGATACTTATCTTTCTCTAACTGGCTTATTTCATTTAGCATAATACTCTCCAGGTTCCTCCGTACTCTCTCAAAGGGTAAGAGATTCTTCTGTTTTACTTCTGCATAGTGTTCCATGGTATAAATGTACCACAGATTTTTTATCCACTCATCTAGTGATGGGTACTTGGGCTGTTTCCAGATCTTAGCTATTGTAAATTGTGCTGCTATGAACATAAGGGTGCATACATTCTTTCTGATTGGTGTTTCTGGTTTCTTAGGATGTATTCCTAGAAGTGGGATCACTGGGTCAAATGGGAGTTCTATATTTAACTTTTTGAGGAAACACCATACTGTTTTCCATAATGGTTGCACCAGTCCGCATTCCCAGCAGCAGTGTACTGGGTTCCTTTTTCTTCATATCCTGGCCAGCACTTGTCATTTGTTGATTTGTTGATGGTAGTCATTCTGACAGGTGTGAGGTGATAACTCATTGTCATTTTAATTTGCATCTCTCTGATGATCAGTGACTTTGAGCATTTTTTCATGTATCTCATGGATATCTGTATGTCTGCTTTGGAGAAATGTCTATTTAGGTCCTTTGCCCATTTTTTAATTGGATTGTTTGTCTTCCTTTTGTTAAGTTGTATGAGTTCCTTATATATTTTGGATATTAACCCTTTATTAGATGTATCATTGGCAAATATGTCCTCCCATATAGTGGGCTCTCCTTTTGTTTTGTTGATGGTTTCTTTTGCTGTGCAGAAGCTTTTTATTTGGATGTAGTTCCTTTTGTTTATTTTCTCCTTAGTTCCCTTTGCCTTAGGAGATGTATCTGCAAACATATTGCTGTGAGAGATGTCTGAGATTTTGTTGCCTATGGTTTCTTCTAGGATTTTTATGGTTTTACGACTTACATTTAAGTCTTTTATTCATTTTGAGTTTATTCTTGTGTATGGTGTAAGTTGTTGGTCTAGTTTCATTTTTTCCCCCATGTATCTGTCCAATTTTCCCATTACTATTTATTGAAGAGAATGTCTTGACTCCATTGTATGCTTTTGCCTCCTTTGTCAAATATTAATTGAGTGTAATGGCTTGGTTCGATTTCTGGGTCCTCTGTTCTGTTTATATATCTGTATGCCTGTTCTTGTGCCAGTATCAGGCTGATTTGATTATGGTGGTTTTGTAGTATAAGTTGAAATCTGGTATTGTGATTCCTCCAACTTTGTTCTTCTTTCTCAAGATTGCTGTAGCTACTTGGGATCTCTTTTGATTCTGTATAAATTTTTGGAGTATTTGTTGTAGATCTGTGAAATATGCCATTGGTATTTTAATAGGGATTGCCTTGGGTAGAATGGACATTTTAATGATGTTGATTCTATCAATCCCTGAACACAGTATATTCTTCCACTTGTTTATATCTTCTATCTCTTTTTTCAACATCCTGCAGTTTTCCAAGTACAAGTCTTTTGCTTCCTTGGTTAAGGTTATTCCTAAGTATCTTAATTTTTTGTTGCAATGGTAAACAGGATTGTTTGTTCAGTTTCTCTTTCTGAGAATTCATTATTAGTGTATAAAAAAGCCATTTATTTTTGGGTTTGATTTTGTATCCTGTGACATTGCTGAATTCATTTATTAAATCTAGTAGTTTTCTGGTGGAGTCTTTAGGGTTTTCTATGTACTATTCATCTGTGAATAATGAGAGTTTCACTTCCTCAATTTCTATTTGGATGCCTTTTGTTTCTTATTCTTGTCTGATCGCTGTGGCTAGGATTTCCAGTATTATGTTGAATAAGAGTGGTGAAATCGGACATCCCTATCTTGTTCCTGTTCTTAGGGGAAATGGTTTTAGTTTTTGCCCATTGAGTATGATTTTCATGGTAGGTTTGTCATATATGACCTTTATCATGTTGAGATATGCTCCCTCTATTCCCACTTTGCTGAGAGTTTTTAATAAAAAATGGGTGTTGGATTTTGTCAGATGCTTTTTCTGCATCTATTGATATGTTCATGTAATTTTTGTCTTTCAGTTAGTGTATGTGATGTATCACGTTTATTGATTTGGAAATATTGTACCAGCCTTGCATTCCTAGAATAAATCCCACTTGATCATGGTGTGTGATCTTTTTAATATATTGCAGATTCTGATTTGCTAATATTTATTTGAGGATTTTGCATCTATGTTCATCAGAGATATTGGTCTGTAATGCTTTCTTTGTAGTGTCCTTATCTGGTTTTGGAATTAGGATAATGCTGGCCTCATAAAAAGAGTTTGAAAGTGTTCCTTCCTCTTGGATTTTTGAAATAGTTTGCTGATTACAGGTGTTAGTTCCTCTTTGAATGTTTGGTAAAAACTCCCCTGTGAAGCCGTCTGGACCTTAGCTTTTGTTTCCTGGGAGTTTTTGATTACTGCTTCTATTTCATCAGTTGTTATTGGTCTATTCAGGTTTTCTGATTCTTCCTGATTCAGTTTTGTAAAGTAATATTTTTCTAGGAATTTGTGCATTTCATCCTCATTGTCCAGCTTGTTGGTATATAGTTGTTCATAGTATTTTCTTACAATCCTTTGCATTTCTCTGGTGTCCGTGGTTACTTCTCCACTTTTGTTTCTGATCTTATTTATTTGGGTCCTCTCTCTTTGTTTCTTGATGAGTCTTGCTAATGGTTCATGAATTTTGTTTATCCTTTCAAACAACCAGGTCCTTGTTTCATTGATTTTTTGTATTGTTTTTTAAGTCTCTATGTTATTTATTTCTGCTCTAATCTTCATTGTTTCCTTCCTTCTACCGACTCTGGACTTTTCTTGTTGTTCTCTTTCTAGTTCTTTAAGTTGTAGGGCTAAATAGTTTATTTATTTTTTTATTTTTTATTTTTTTGAGGTATGCCTGTAGTGCTATGAACTTCCCTCTCAGGACTACTTTTGCTGTGTTACAGAGATTTGGGGTTGTTGTGTATTCATTTTCATTTGTTTCCAGGAAATTTTTGACTTCTTTCTTGATCTCGTTGGTAACCCACTCGTTATTTAATAACATGCTGTTTAGCTCCATGTGTTTGAATGTTTTGGGGTGTTTTTACTGTAGTTGATTTCTAATTTCATCCCACTGTGATCTGAGAAGATGCTTTATGTGATTTCAATCTTCTTGAACTTGTAGACACTTGTTTTGTGTCCTAACATGTGGTCTATCTTTGTGAATGATCCATGTGCACTTAAGAAGAATGAATATTATGCTGCTTTGGGGTGAAATGTTCTATAAATGCCATTTAAATCCATCTGATCTAGTGTGGCCTTTAGAGTCACTGTTTTCTTATTTAAGGTTTTGTCTGGAAGATCTATTCAGTGAGGTCAGCAGGATGTTAAAGTCCCCTACTATAATTGTATTGTTGTCGATCTCTCAATTAAAGTCCTCTAGAAGTTTTCTTATGTATTTCAGTGCTCCTATATTCAGTGCATATATGTTTGCCAGAGTTTGTTGTCTCCTGTGATAGCCTTCATTTTGAAGTCTATTTTGTCGAATATGAGTATTGTTACTCTAGCTTTTTATTCTTTTCCATTTGCATAGAAACATTTTTCCTATCCCTTCACTCTCATTGTGTGTGTGTCTTTTATTCTGAGTGGGTCTCTTGTTCACAGTATATAGTTGGATCATGTTTTTGTATTGATTCAGCTACCCTATGCCTTTTGATTGGAGCATTTAATCCATTTATATTTAGGGTTATTATTGATAGGTACTTATTTATTGCCATTTTAATTCTGTATGCCTAGGTTTCTCTCTCTGTTTCTTTTTCTTATTACAGTAGTCTCTTTAGCATTTCTTATAATACTGGCTTGGTGGTGATGTATTCCTTTAGCATCTTTTTTTTTTTTTTTTTTTTTTTTTTTTTGTCCAGGAAGCTCTTTATATGACTGTCTATTTTGAATGATAGCCTTCATGGATACAGTAATCTTGGTTTCAGATCCTTGTTTTCCATTACCTTTAGTACTTCATGCCATTCCCTTCTGGCCTGTGGAGTTTCTGATGAGAAATTAGGTGTCAGCCTTATGGGAGCTTCTTTGTAGGTAACAGTTCTCTTTTCTCTTGCTGCCTTTAAGATTCTCTCTTTGTCTTTAATTTTTGGCATTTTAATTATGATGTGTCTGGGTGTCGGCCTTTTTGGGTTCTTCTGGCTTGGGGTTCTCTGTGACTCCTGGACTTGTGTGACATTTTTCTTTATCAGGTTAGGGAACTTTTCTGCCATTATTTCTTCAAACATATGCTCGAACACTTTCTCTTTTTTCTGCCTCTTCTGGCACACCTGTTATTTGAGTATTGTTATGTTTCACATTGTCCCATAGCTCCTTTAAGCTTTCCTCCTGTTTTTTAAAAATATATATATTCTATTGATTTTTTACAGAGAGGAAGGGAGAGGGAAAGAGAGTTGGAAACCTTGATGAGAGAGAAACATCAATCAGCTGCCCCCTGCAGCCCCCCCACCCCCACTGGGGATGTGCTCACAACCAAGGCACATGCCCTTGACCAGAATTGAACCTGAGACCCTTGAGTCCACAAGCCAAAGCTCTATCCACTGAGCCAAACCAGCCAGGGCACTGTCCTCCTGTTTTTTAATTGTTTTTTCTTTTTGGTTCTTTGATTGAGTGGGTTTTTTTCAACCCTGTGTTCTAATTCACTGATTCGATCCTTAGCTTCCCCTAATCTGCTGTGTATTCCTTCCAATGTCTTATTTGTGCTATGTCATTCTTTATTTTTGTTTTCATAGTTACTACATCTTTTCTAATGCTGTTGAGCATCTCTACCATCATTACTCTGAACTCTGTTTTAGATAAATTCCTTATCTCTGCTTCACTTACCTCTTCTTCAAGAGCAGTGGTTCTCAACCTTTCTAATGCCATGACCCTTTAATATAGTTCCTCATGTTGTGGTGACCCCCAACCATAAAATTATTTTTGTTGCTACTTCATAACTGTAATTTTGCTACTGTTAATGAATTGTAATGTAAATATCTGTGTTTTCCAATGGTCTTAGGCTCTACAGCAGCAGTTCTCAACCTGTGGGTTGTGACCCACAGGTTGAGAACTGCTAGCAGGGTTCTCCTGATCTCCAGATCCCCTGATCATGGCTTCTGCTCACACAGCTCCAGTCCACTCTGCCCTCCCTCTGCCAGAGCACAAGGTGGGTAGCTCCATAGGGAATTTTGTGTCTTGGCCCTTTAAAAGGGTGTCTGGATTTCCAGCTATCTCTCCCTGGCAGACAGCAACCCTGATGCTTTTCACAGATGGATGTTATGTGGGTACCCTTCTCAGTTCTGGTGCTCTCTGCTAAGGGGTCTCAGCATGGGGATTAGATCCCAGAGTTCTCAGTGGCAACCCCCCACAGCTGAGATAGATCTCAGGAGTTTCAGTTGCTGTCTGTGGGTGCCTGGCCAGCCCTTTCACGCCTCTGTCCCTCCTACCAGTCTCTATGTGGTCTCCACTTCTGGTCCTCAGTTATCAGGGTTCTCTCCAGTGAGTCTTCTGTTGATTATTCAGGAAATTTTTCTGTATGTTAGTTGTAATTCCTGTTTGTTCCTGCAAGTGTGTCCATGCAGCTTCCATTTACTCTGCTGCCATGTTTAATCTCCTTTCAGTTCGCCTTTGGGATCCTGATATTGCATTGATTATGTAGATCACTTTGGGTAGTATTGTCATCTTAATGAAATTAAGTCTTCCAGTCATGACCATGGGATGTCTTTCATTTATTTATGTTTTTAATTTCTTTCAGAATTGTCTTATAATTTTCAGTGCACAAATATTTTTCTTTTTTAGTTAAATTTATTTCTAAGTATTTAATTCTTTTTGATGTTACTGTAAATGGAATTGTTTTCTTGATTTTCTTTTCGGATTGTTCATTGCTAGTATATAGAAATACAAGTGATTTTTATATGTTGATTTGTATCCTGCAACTTTGCTGGATTCATTTATGAGATCTAACAGGCATTTTGTGGAGTTTTTTCTACATTTGTCATCTGTGAACAGAGGTAATATTCTCCCTTTTCATTTTGATACCTTTTATTTATTTTTCTAGCCTAATTGCTTTGGCTAGAACTTCAGAACTATGTTGAATAGAGGTGGCAAGAGCAGGCTTCTTTGGCTTGCTCCTGATCTTAGAGGAAAATTTTTCAATTTTTCACTGTTGAGTATGATGTTAACTATGGGTTTTTCCAAGTAAGGCCTTTATTATGTTGAGGAATTTTCCTTTCAATCCTAATTTATTGAGTGTTTTTATCACGAAAAGATGTTGAATTTTATTAAATGCTTTTCTGCATCAATTAAGATGATCATGTGTTTTTGTCTTCATTCTATTTAATGTGATATATTACATTGATTGATTTTCATATGTTGAATCATCCTTGCATTCTGGGAATAAATTCCACTTGGTCATAAGTATAATCTTTTTAATATACTGCTGAATTCAGTTTGCTATATTTTGTTGAGATTTTGCATTAATATTTATAAGGACTACTAGAGGCCCGGTGCATGAATTCGTGCATGGATGGGATCCCTTGGGTGGTCTGCAGAGATCGGGCCCCAGCTCATGCTGCGAGCCTTGCAGTCCCAGCTTGTGCCCCCAGCCTTGCAGCCCCGCAGCCCCGCCTGGCACATCACCTTGACCTGGCACTGCCCCCTCACCTGCTCCACCTTTCCACCTGTAGGGTGATCAATTGGGGCCGGGCTCCCTGCCCGACTCCTTCAGTGCCTGGGAACCAGTTGGCAGCCCCGCTCCCCACAGCTGCCACTGGTCACTGTCTGCGGGGTGATTGATTGGGGCTGGGCCTCCCACCTGGCTCCCTCAGCACCTGAGAGCAGGGTGGTGGCCCTGCCCCATGCTACTGCCGCTGGTCACCATCTGCGTGGCTGGTTGCCATCTCTGGGGTGATCAGGCCCCCACTTGTACCCACCTTGACCTGGCCCTGCCCGCTCATCTGCTCCACCATCCTGCTGCAGTCCCACTCTTGTTGGGACCCATCGGGGCTGGTAGCGCCTCCACTGCTGCCTTCTGCCAGTGCTATCTTGCCGATGCCCGCCATGTTCTGCACCACCCCCTGGTTGTCAGTGCACATCATAGTGAGCTGTTGAACTCCTGGTTGAACGACCGCCAAGGGGACAATTTGCATATTAGAATTTTATTATATAGGATTGGTCTGGAGTTTCCTTTCTTATAATGACTTTGCTTGAAGTTAGGGAGTGTTTCCTCCTCTTTAATTTTGTTTTTGAAAAGTTTAGAAGGATTGATGTTTTTTTTATTCTGGATAGTTTTTTTCTGACTTATCTTCAGCTGTGTCTAATTTGCTGTTAAATCTGTTCATTGAACTTTTAATTTTAACTTTTATTGCTTTTCAGTTGTAGAACCACTGTTTGATTCCTTTTCACTTCCGTGTTGCCACTTTTTAAAGTATGCAATTCCCTGAGGATGTTTTCAAGCTTTTCTTTTATTTCTTTGATAATATTAAAAATAGTGATTTTATAGTCTGGGTCTGAAAACTCTAATATCTGAAGTTCTTGTGTTGAAGTCTTTCTGTTGTATCTTTTCACCCCTGCTGGTTCTTGCTTACAAGGGTCTTTTCCCCCCTTCTTCTGTGTACGCTTAGTTCTCTTTGGCTGTTCTGGTCATTGTATTTGAAAACGTATTTGCAGGAAGATTTTGAGACATATGATAATTACATCTTCTCCCAGAGAAATTTTTTGTTTGCTTTTACTGATAGTCTGGGGCCCTACTAGTTTTGGACCACCTTCTAGAAAGTTTAAGAATTACTCAGATGAAGTAAAGTCTTGAGGTATTGTCCTAGCTTAAAGTGGAGGAGTGTTTATCAGACTCTCTACTCTGTGTGGATCTTGGAATTCCACTTATTATCTGCCTCATTCTGTAACTCAGTTTTTGTATGTTTACCTTATGAATTGTTAAATGCCATCCAGATAAAAGGCGTATTGAATGCTGGGTTATTTCTCTGGCTTCTAACCTCCTACATTTTGGTCCATTAATCCCTCAGTGTCTTTTTAGCTAGCCTCTGCTTTTAAGGAGATTTTAAAAAATCATGTATAATCCAGCTTTATTAGTTGTCCTTGGATGACTGTTTTGAATTACTTAACCTGCCAATACTTTATGGGTCAATTTTGGGGACTCTCTTTTGTTGTGAGAATCCAATTTTATTGCTACCATATGATCTAGCAATCTCACTTCTGGATATATACCCAAAATAAATGAAAATAGGATCTCAAAAAGGCATCTGTATGCTCATGTTCATTCCAGCATTATTCACAATAGCCAAGATAGGGAAACAATCTAAGTATCTGTCATTGTATAGATGGATAAAGAAGATTATATATGTGTGTGTGTGTGTGTGTGTGTGTGTATTCCTATCCTATATAATATATATATTTAATATATAAATATATCCTATATAATAAATATATATATTTAATATATAAATATATATTTATAAATATATATATATATATATATAAATATATTCTTATCCTATATAATAAAAGGCTAATATGCAAATTGTCCCCTTGACCAGGAGTTTGACCTGGAGTTCAATCAGGAGTTCAACCAGGGGGTGGGGCTGGCCCACCAACTGCCTGCAGTCCCTCCCCCCCAGCTGACCCCACCCCCAACCAGCCCCCCACCCTGATTGATCAGGGGTGGGGCCAGCCCAATGGTTGCCCTGCAGAGGAAGATGACTGACAGCAGTGGCGGTAGGTGGGGCTGGCGAGCAGGCAGTGCCAGGCCAGCCAAGGTGGGTGCTATTGGGTCCCCCCTGATCGCCCCGCTGATTGCCCCACAGATTGGCCCTGATCACTGTCCAGGCCTAGGGATCCTACCCATGCATGAATTTTGGGCACCAGGCCTCTAGTGTGTGTGTGTGTGTGTGTGTGTGTGTGTGTGTGTGTGTGTGTATATATATATATATATATATATATATATATATATATATAATTGAATCTTCTTCCAGATAAATTTTTGTTTGCTTATACCAGTAGTCTGGGGGTTCTACTCATAGAACAATATTCCTACAGTGGAATATTAGTCAGCCTGAGAAAGAAGGAAATCCTGCCATTTGTGACAACCTGGATGTTATTTGAAGGCATTGTGCTAAGTGAACTAAGCCAGACAAGGAAAGACAAATGCTATATGACCTCACCTCTACGTGGAATCTAAAAAAGTCAAGCTCAGAGAAACAGAGAGTAGAGTGGTGGTTACCAGTGGCTGGGGGAAAGGTGAGGAAATGTGGAGATTATGGTTAAAGGGTACATACTTCCAGTTATAAGATTAAGAAGCTCTTAGCATGGTAATTATCTATATACTATGTGTACCAGTTAATAATGCGAATATTTTTCAATAGATGGAGTTACACATACGTTGATATATATGCAATTTGATATGTATGTTATTTTGTTGTATTGACAGCAAGCTTCAAAACTTCATATATCAAATTTGCTGAAGGTGTTAACATCATAGATATTTTTATGCTTAAAAATGTCAAATTTTGTGCCCAAAAAAGAGCATTTGGGGGAAGTTTTATTACTTTATTTTGAAGAAAAAGTTATTGTATAGTTCAGGAAGCTTATGGTGACATGCTCTATCTCAAGATACTTGTAAAGGCTGGTTGAAAAGCTTTAAAAGTGATTATTTCAATGTGAAAGACAAAGAATGTCCAGGTCAACCAAAAAAGTTTGAAGACCAACAATTACAAGCATTATCGGATGAAGATGCATGTCAAACTCAAAAACAACTTGCAGGAAGATTAAATGTTGCTCAGCAAACAATTTCCGATCATTTACAAGCAATGCGAACTTTTTAAAGGAAGGAAAATGGGCGCCACATCAACTGAACAAAAGACAAATGGAAAACCAAAAAGTTATCAGTAAAACATTGCTTCAACAGCACGTGAGAAAGTCTTTTTTGCATTAAATTGTGACTGGCGAAGAAAAGTGGATTTATTTTGAGAATCCCAAACACACAAAATCATGGGTTGATGCAGGTCAACCATCAACATCGCCTACAAGGCCAAATCGTTTCGAAAAGAAGACAATGCTCTGTGTTTGGTGGGATCAGGAAGGTGTGGTGTATCCAGGTGAAACTGTTAATACTGATTGCTAATAATCAATTTGAAGCACGCTTTGATCATGAAATGACCAGGATGTGCCAGAAGACATGACAAAGTAATTTTGCTTCATGATGACACACCGTTCTTCAAAACCAGTTAAAGACACGTTAAAAGATCTTGCCTGGGAAGTATTAACCCACCCGCTGTATTCACCAGTCCTTGCTCCTTCAGATTACCACTTGTTCTGATCGATGGCACATGCACTTTCTGACCAGCACTTCATAACATACGAAGAAGTGGAAAATTGGGTCTCTGAATGGTTTGCCTCAAGATAAGAAAAGTTCTATTAGGATGGTATCCACAAATTACCTGGAAGATGGGAGAAATGTGATGTTTCTCTTGAAATTACCATGTTTTCTTTGATTACAAAAATCTGCCGTTATTAACTGGTACACCTAGTATATAAAAGCCTAAGCGAATCGACGACTGCATGACTGGCTGGTAGCTATGACGTGCACTAACCACCAGGGGGCAGATGCTCAACACAGGAGCTGCCCCCTGGTGGTCAGTGTGCTCCCACATCGGGCATCAGACACTGGGCTGAAGACTGGCGAGCGCAGCTGTGGCAATGTGAGCCTCTCCCGCAGACACTCCCCCTGCCCGCCCCAGTGGTGGTGGCGGCAGGCACAGTGGGGCCAGGATGAGTGGAAGTGGTGCAGTCCCCAGCCTGGGCTCAGGCTCCTCCCCGGCTGCCTGCTGCTTCATGCACTACTTCATGCTGTGTGGGATTGAAGTGGACAGTGGGCTGGAGCCCGACGAGCTGGCGGGTAAGGACAGGCTGTGGTGGCTTGGAGGTCCACTGATCCCCACAGGCCAGGCCAAGGGACCCCACCTGTGCACGAATCCATGCACTGGGCCTCTAATAGCTAATAATAATACTGTATTACATACTAAAAAAAAAGGCTAAGAGAGGATATCTTAAATATTCTCACCACAAAATGAAATGATAATTATGTGACATGATGGAAGTAATCATTTTGCAATATATAAGTGTATCAAATCAACACGTTGTACACCTTAAACTTACACATTGTTATATATCAATTACATCTCAATAAAGCTGGAAAAATAAATAAAACATTGAAATGATAAAAGAATTATTCTTGGAAGGAGAAGAGCTTGGGTGTGGGGCAGTGGCTCTGATTTTTATTTGGTTAGGAAGCGAGGCAGAGGGAGAGTTCCACAAGAGGCACTGGTCTGAACTTTCCCGCCAGTGCCTGCACTCTCTTAGGGTGGCCTGGATGTGGGCCAAAAGAGAAAGGAGAGTGGTGGGGCTCGAATGCTGTCAGTGGTCAAACATTAAAAATAGTCACTTTTATTATTGTAACCATAGATCTAACTTATTTTAACTAGTATATAGTTTATTTATTTAAACTAATATGCTGTAGTATTCTGTCATTTGAAAAAGCCCAACTTACTTTAAAATTTCTCTACTGATGGCCAATTAGGTGTTTTATACTTTTTTACTATTAGAAACAGTTCTGCAATGAACAGCTCCGTAGAATCTTTGCAAGAGTTTTTCTCGGGGAGATGCCAGGATGAGGATTCTCTGTCTGGTCAGGTGTCCTGTCCTTTCGGTGTACTGGACATCGCCAGATTGTTCTCCCGTGTAATCGTTACCAACTTGTACTTCCATGTCTTGAAGTGGTGGAGTTTGCACTTTGTTCCAAAGGGGCTGGGAGGCCATTGGAAGGCTTAAGTGGGAGAATGATCTGACCTGATTAATTTAAAAGTAACTTTGGGGGTGGTGAGTAGGAGTGGAAACAGGGGGACAGTTATAAGGCTATAACCATCTGGGTAAGAGGCAGTAGTTAGTACCTTGTGTAGGGGGTGGTACTGGTGGAGATGGTGACAAATGGTGGAATTCATGATATACTCTGAACATAGAGTTCACAGAACTTGTTGATGGGTGGACTATGGTCTGTGACAGAATGATTCCTAGTTTTTAGTCTCGAAATAGGGAAGACTGGTCAACAAGGAAATTGGGGGAATCAAGAGTTGTTGTGGCCATATTAAGTTTGAAACACTTATTAGACACGTGAGTAGAAATGTGGAATGGGAAGCCTGATGCATACTGGGAGCTCGGGAGAGCAGGAGGGCCTGGAGAGCTGCATTTAGGGTTCTATTTAAAGCTACAGGCATGGATCAGATGATGTAGAAAGAGATGAGTTTCCAGATTGTGCCCGGTGGAGCTCTAACAGCTAGAAGCTGGGAAGGGTAAGAGGATCTAGCAAGGGAAAACAGGTGGAGGCCAGTGAAAACAGAAATAAAACCAGCAGAGTCTGGGGCCGGGAGTAACACAGAGACAGTACTTTAAGAAGAAAGACAGAGCCCGTGTGGCATCGGTGCGCAGCGGTTGGGTTCTCAGCAGCGTAGAAACTTGTGGGTGCTGACAGGCTGGGCCTAGCCTCTGTAAAGAAGGTGCAAGAGCAGCTAGGAGTCATGAGCGACAGCGGCGAGCAGAACTAAGGCGAGCGGGAATCCCGTTCTGCTTCCAGAAGTGGAAGTGCTCCCGGATCTGGGAAGTCGGCAAGGCGTACCCCTGCAAGGAAGATTCCAGACGTTCCAGATCAAAGTCCAGGTCCAGATCTGAATCTAGGTCTAGATCCAGAAGAAGTTCTCGGAGGCGTTATACAAGATCACCATCTGGGTCTCGCTCCCATAGACGATCCCGAAGCAGGTCTTATGGTGGAGACTATCGGAGGTGTCATAGCCACAGTCATTCTCCCAAGTCTACTCGCAGGCGGCATGTCCGGAATCGGGCAAATCCTAATCCCACTGTTGTCTTGGAGTATTGGGATTGAGCTTGTGCACTACAGAAAGAAACCTAAGAGAAGTATCTAAGAGATCTAAATATGGCCCCATTGCTGGTGTGTCTATCGTATATGACCAGCAATCTAGACGTTCAAGAGGATTTGCCTTTGTATATTTTGAAAATGTAGATGATGCCAAGGAAGCAAAAGAGCGTGTCAAGGAATGGAGCTTGATGGACGTAGAATCAGAGTTGATTTCTCTATAACAAAAAGACCACATACCCCAACACCAGGAATTTATACGGGGAGACCTACCTATGGCAGCTCATGCCATCGTGATTGCTACCACAAATGGAGGCTATGATGATCCGGACCACTACAGCAGATCATGCAGAGGCGGAGGTGGAGGTGCAGGAGGATGGAGAGCTGCCCAAGACAGGGATCAGATTTACGGAAGGCAGTCACCTGCTCCTTACTCTAGTCGTGGAGGATATAGATCACGTTCCAGATCTCGATCATACTCACCTCCGCGCTATTAAAGCATGAAGTGGAAGGCTTTCTGAAGCCTACCTTAGAGTTTGGATATTGTTTGTGGACAATATTTTTTACTGTCTCCTGTTTAAAAAGTGAACAGTGCCTGGTGAAGTTAGGTGACTTTTACACCTTGTATGATGACTGCTTTTGGTGGAGTTGAAATGCTGTTCTCATTCTGCATTTGTGTAGTTCGGTGCTTTGTTCCAAGTTCAGTGTTTTCAGAAAAGTGTGTTTTGCATGTATTTTTACACAGTCTAAGTTTTGACTGCTGAGAAGATTTATTGTACAAAACTTTATTTAAAGGGTTTTTCTACGGAATCCAGGGTTTTCTGAAGATCGAAGCCTGTGTATAAAATGCTACCAAATGGCAAAAAGCAACAACAAAGTTTGATTTTTACTTTTCTTTCTAACATCAGTGCTTAGCAGAATTGTTCAGTCTAGGATGTCAATAGTAAATTTGAAGACAAAAATTTCTACTTTCCTTTAGTCCATGGAACCTACCATACTTAATATACCTGCAACTAAATATTAAAAATTATGCTCTGTAACTCAGTACTGCTAGTATTAGAACTAATGATCTTTCAATATAGCAAATGCTTAATGCTTATGTTAATGTGGATTTGTCAACCTTTATGTAATCTGTATTATATAGCAGGGAAAGAGTGGCACAATGTATGGCTTAAAAAGGCTATTTCTCAGTGATGGTATTTCAACGGGTTATCAGCAAGTGACAATACATTTTACCACAAATGTCCTCTCGTTCTATCTTTTAGACTACATGAAAGAAACTGGGTGCTTCAGAATTTGGAGAAAGAAACACTACTGTGTTGTGGATGAACTGAAGACTGCCTGTTCATTTTTAAAATATTATTTCAGGTTCTTTGCATACCAGAGGAGGCCCAATTTCACTCAAATGTTTTGAGAACTGTGTTAAATAAATGCAAATGAAAAGTAAAAGAAAAAAAGAAGAAGAAGAAGAGGAAGAAAGAAAAATCACTGTGTTAATTGCTGCCACTAGATTAAGATGAGCTCGGAGAATAGACCAGAAGTATCTGGACCCTTGGTTGCTTTTTATATTTTATTTTTCTATACATTAATTGTAGTCCTCAGTATTTGTTAATATTCTTGCAGGGGGGGGGGATCAAAACCCACCCACAAACCTCATCCCATTAAAAATATATCATCAGACCTAGAATGAAAAAGATTAAAGAATTTAAAAGTGCTGGAAGCCTAGTATCTGTTGATAGCCATTTAACCTACCCCATAGTGGCATCCTGGTGTCAAGCAGCTGTGTGTATTTTTAAAAAGCTCATCGGAATGCTCTAGAGGGCTTTTATAAAATGAGTTAGAACTGCCTGGAAGATCTGATTGGCCCAATTCCACAAAGAAGGTTCCAATAGGTTTCAAAGCCTTCTGTCTCATTTCTTTGTGCATTTGTTATTAGCTCAATAAATAATAGATAGAGGAATTATCCAGTCACTAATTTGCTTTTTTATCAAGCAAAGTTCATGATTTAATAAATTACAATTTTTCTGTATTATTGAACATGTGCTAAAATATGCCTGTACTAGTAATTCAAGCATAAAACTATTTTTAGTATAGTATTTGTTTATTAATCCATACATATTTTTTAAAATTGTAGTTTTTGCCCGGATGTTTGTTCATTTATTCCTTCTCCAGTCCCATTCTTGTGATGTATTCTAGTAAAATGTTTACTTTCTTCCTGAATTATTGCATTTAAAAAATTAATATCTATTTTTCTCTGATCATATAGGTGATAAATGATAACCTTTTAAAACTATTTTTATTGATTTCAGAGAGGAAGGGAGAGAGAGATAGAAACATCAGTGATGAGAGAGAACCATTGATTGGCTGCTTCCTGCACATCCCCTACTGGAGATCAAAGCCCTTAACCGGAGTCAAACCTGGGACCCTTCAGTTCACAGGCCGACGCTCTATCCATTGAACCAAACCAACTAGGGCAATGAGAACCTTTTAAAGATTTCTAAATTTGCCTGGCTGGTGTGGCTCAGTTGATTGAGCTTGTCCCAGGCACCAAGAGGTCAAGGGTTCCATTCTAGTCAGGGCACATGTTCAGGTTGCGGGCTCGATCCCCAGTAGGGGGCATATGGGAGGCAGCCAATTGATGCTTCTATCTCTTTTCCTCTCCCTCTCTCTCTCAAATCAGTAAAAACATATTTTAAAAAATAATAAAAACCAAAGATTCCTAAATTTGCCTTTTTTTAAAAAACAAAACAAAACACACAATCCAATAAAAAAATGGTCAAAGGACCTAAATAGACCTCTTTTCAAAAGAGGACATACAGAAGGCCGAGAGACATATGAAAACATGCTCAGAGTCACTAATCATCCGAGAGATGCAGGGTGAGGGCACCATGCCCAGTTAGCCTTCCTGCATCTATCTCATGAACCTTCCCACCCTCCAGAGAGACAGCCCGTTCGTTCTGTCCCCAGCTTTCCCTCTCCCGTCTCCTTTGCTGGCCCCTTATAGCAGGCACCTCCTCTTCTTGTTGGGGGTGTAATTATTATCCTATATAATAAAAGCCTAATATGCAAATTGTCCCCTTGGGTGGTCGTTTGGGAATTTGACCAGGGAGACCTGGAGTTTGACCACTCGCTATGACATGCTCTGACCACCAGGGGGTGGCACTAAACAAGGCAGGCATTGGTGATGTGGCGCTGGCAGCAGGCGGCGGCATTGGAGGCACTGCTGGCCCTAATGGGCCCTGATGAGAGCGGGACTGCGGTGGGATGGTGGAGCAGGTGAGTGGGCGGTGCCAGGCCAAGGCAGGTACCAGCGGGGCCCAATCACCCTGCTGATCATCCCGTAGCCGGTGACCAGTGGTGGTGGTGGGGGGCCGGGGCCACCACTTGGCTCCCAAGCCCTGAGGGAGCTGGGCAATTGATTGCCCTGCAGGTGGAATGGTGGTGCCAGGCCAAGGCAGGGTGCCAGGTGGGGCTGCAGGGTTGTGAGGCTGGGGGCATGAGCTGAGGCCTGATCTCCGCAGGCCACCCGCAGGGACCCCACCCATGCACGAATTCGTGCACCGGGCCTCTGGTAATGGTAATAAAATGCCTTTCATTTATGGAGGATTTTGTGCCAGACACTGTGCTTTCTACATTCATTTGCTCATTTTATCTTCCCAATACTCTATTGTCATAATAGATGCTATTATTACACCCACTTAGAGGTGAGGCAGAACCAGCTGTATAATTTGTAGGGCCTAGTGCAAAATGAAATGTGGGCCACTTGTTTGAAAATTAAGAATTTCATGTCTGTCTCGCTGACTAAACTGAGCTCTTCCTGGGCAGGAAGAGTGTGTTTTATTTGGTTTTATGTGCCCTGTGCCTACCCCAGGGCTTGAGACAGGTGTGTTAGATCAATGTTAATTGTGTTGACCTAATTCAGGACTGGTCTAAGTAGGGATGTGATGATAGTTTAATGGGAACAGAGGAGTTGAGAGCAGTGGCTGTTGGTGACAGGCTCAAAGTGCACTGGTTACCAGCCTGAAAAGATGAGGTTAGATGAGTACCTGTAACGTTGTGTGTTTGTGCCCAGCTGGGACAAAAGAAAGGTATGAACAGGAAGATTCAGGCCTTGTGTTGTGGGGAGGTCACACCAGATCATGGCATATGAGCCTGTCTGTGCCTGGGATGGTCCCTTGGAGAGATTGTCGGCATCTTCTGTCCCTTGAGGTCACCATGGGGGAAAAGAACATACTGGTTGTTCAAATGTGGAAGGAAATTATTTTCCTCCCCCCACCCCTCATAGGTCATTTAGTTAAGTACTTCGAAGAGAATTTCCACTTATGCAGTGATTTATATTAGTGCTTAAATGGAAAACATAAAAGCAGCAGATTTGCTTTATAACCCTAAGTAATTAGCAGTCTAGCCAGTAGTTTTAAGATTATTATTTTTTGTTTAGTAGGTCTATGATTTTCAACTTCCCATTCTGCTGAGGCTGCTGAGTGTGAAGCCAGTGACTTGGGCATTATCACAAGCCTGGGAGTGTGGTGCCTGCTGGTGGGGGGAAAGGTGATATCATTCTCATTAAAAACCTTTTATAGCTGCCCTGCGATCTTATCCCAGGAGTATTCCTTCCATTTCTATCAGCTTCTTTCACTGAAAATCATTCTCTTTTGAAAAGGTGTTTATTCCTAAAGTAGATTAGTTCTTTAGAAAGCCTTTCCCAGGCTTTTTTGAAGACATGATTTGCGAGTTTTGTCTTGCTCTGTTTCCTGAAAAAAGATGTGGACTTTTTTCTTTCTCCCTTAGCCATGTCATCTCGTGGTCTATTCCCCAGAATAAGATTGGCTGCACCCTGTGTGGGCACTTTTTGGATCATGTTCTGGAAGAATGTGAGCAGGTAGTTTGTGGTTGTCATATCCCACTTGAGAAGGTGTTGCCCTAAGTACTGGGGCCCTTTGTTTTCATAGGTATAGTTTCCCTGCAGCCTCTGCCCCCGCCTCCCCACCCCCCCAACCACTTCTATCCACCCATTTTCTTTGATACTTAGAAATTCTTGGGTTTTTTTGTCCTAATGGTGATCTTATGGTCATACCTTTATATAATACCCTAAATACTCTTTTTTTTATACTGTGTGTTGGGTCCCTATCATGAGTGATATTTTAAATAGCTTTGTAACTTTTCTTCATTTCTTCTCTGCCCTCCAGCATCTGACTAAAAAAATTAACTACTAGTTAAAGCATCAGTGAGTTCATTCTTTTACATGTGCTCCCATACCTTCTCTCATGTTTGTTAGCTGCATTTCATCTACATTGTCAAGCACATCACCGTCATCTGCTGTTTTTGGCAGCCTTACCCCCATCACTTAGTCCTAGTTCTATTTTTAATGTACTCAGTACTCCACCTGTCTTTGCCAACACTCTCCAATCATTTTTCTAAGTTTATTCTCTAGTAGATACCTTCAGGAAGAGCTCCTGTGAAGAATAGTTCCTGAATCATATATACACTGAGTGGCCAGATTATTATGACCACCCCATCAATACTTCGTTGGGCCACCTTTTGCCTTCAATACTGCAGCGATTCTTCTTGGCATTGACTCCACGAGATGTTGAAAGGTGATGGGAGGAATCTGACACCATGCCTGATGAATAGCACTGTCCAGTTCTGTGAGATTTGATGGTTGTGGAACCAGCTGCCTGACGCCTCTTTTAACTTTGTCCCACAGATGCTCAATTGGATTGAGATCTGGTGATTATGGGGGCCACCTAAGCAAGGTAAAGTCTCCCTCATGCTCTTGAAACCACTCCTGCACAATACGAGCACCGTGGCATGGTGCATTGTCTTGTTGGAAGAAGCCATCTCCATTGGGATACACCATCAACATGATAGGATGAACTTGATCAGCAATGATACTTAGGTATGTTGTGCTATTCAGACGTTGTTCCACACTAATTAAAGGGCCCAAATTATGCCAGGAAAACATGCCCCAAACCATAACACTGCCCCCACCAGCTTGAAGGGTTGTACTCATGCATGTGGGGTTCATGCTTTCATGCTGTTTCCACGAAATTCTCACTCTGTCATCAGCATGATGCAACTGGAAATGTGATTCATCAGAACACATGACTTTTTTCCAATGCTTGACTGTCCAATCCTTGTGTTCCTGTGCGAATTGGAGACGTTTTATCTTGGTAACTGCAGACAGCAAAGGTGTTCGATCAGGCCTTTGGCTTCCATATCCCATACGATGCAGTGTGTGGGTTTGCCTGCAAACGTCAGGTGGTCATAGTAATCTTGCCACTCAGTGTGTGTATATACACACACACACACACACACACACACACACTAGAGGCCTGATGCACAAAATTTGTGCATGGAGAGGGGAGGGCCCTTAGCCGACCTGCACCCTCTTGCAATAGGGGACCACTGGCTCCTAACTGCTGGCCTGCCTGCATTCCTGATCGCCCCTAACCGCCTCTGCCTCAGCCTCTGCTGCCATGGTTGGAAGGGCGTCCGGAATGATGTCCGGAAGGTCGTTCAGCTATCTGGTCTGATTAGCATATTACACTATATATATATGATCATATATTTATGATACATAAATATTTCTCTATTTTCAAACTATCACAAATTTACAGAAAAGTTAGAGTACTCCACAAAGACATTTTTTCTGTCCAAGTCATTTGAGAATAAATTGCTTACCAGATGCTTTGTCACCCCTGAATATTTTGGTGTGTATTTTCTACAAACAAAGGCATTCACCTCTATAACCTCAATATTATCAGGAAAACTGCACTGATATATTACTACAATGTAATCCTTAGACACAACTCATCTCACCAATTTTTCTCATAATGTCTTAATTATGTTAGCCAGCCTAGATCCAGCCAGGATTGTGCATTGCATTTAAAGGTCATGTCTCTCTTTTTTTTAAATCAATCAATCAGTATTTTATTTATTTATTAATTTATTGGTTTGTTTTTTAAAATATATTTTTATTGATTTCAGAGAGGAAGGGAGAGGGAGAGAGAAATAAAAACATCGATGATGAGAGAGAATCATTGATTGGCTGCCTCCTGCACGGCCCCCACTGGAGATCGAGCCCACAACCCAGGCATGTGCCCTGACCAGTACTTGAACCTGGTCAATGTTCAACCACTGAGCCTCACCGGCCAGGCAATGGTCATGTGTCTTTACCTTCTTCTTTCTGGAACAGTTTTTCATTCTTTCTTTGACTTTGAAGACCTTGATACTTTTGAAGATTACAGACCAGTTAATTTGTAGACTGTCCCTTAAAATGCATATGTCTGATGCCATTTGATGATCAGACTCAGATTTCTCCTTTACTCACTTTACATTCCGGAAGGCTGTTCGAGAAGCGATTTGTTTGAAAATGGAATCATTTTCCCCATTAGAAATAATGTAAATTCAAATAATTCATCCCAGACCCCCAAATGATTCCATTTTAACCTTTCTTATATATAGTACATGCCTACTGTACTGTTTAATCTATAAACAAACATTTCTTTTCTTAAATTTATCGAACCACACCCTACCAGCCTGATCACGATCAGCACTTGTTCCTGTGGTGTCGTTCAGGTCAGCACATAGCATCTTTGCTTTTTCACATAGCAGTGCCTCTGAAACGCTGTAATGGGATAACTGCTTTTCATTTATCCAAATCAACAACAGTTGTTCTACTTCCTCAATTGTCTGTGATCATTGTTTCTTTCAGACTCTTAGGCAACATTAGCACTTGATGGCCTCTTTATGTTTTAAAATTGTGCTAATCATCCATTTCATCAGTAAGAAAAAAAAACACCACACACACACATAAATAAATATTCACAGCACAATTTCCTGAGATGTTAACAACGGGAGCTTTAGCGGTAAACTGACTGGCATTCCCTCCTTTGTTTGTGGCCTGGGAGATGCTTTTTGTCATGCTGATGTATCAGAATGAAAGGGTTGTCAGGTCCAGGTTGAGAAGTGAAGTTTTGTTCAACAACCAAGACATTTTTTACTGTGAACAACTTGGTCTAGAACCATTTGAGACCAGTGTGTGAAGCTGCCAAGAGCCTATTAGAGCCCTGGAGTCTTACCCTGCCGCTGTACTCCTGAGGGGACTGCCCCCTGCTGCACAGCAGAGGGCAGTGATTTTATTATCCAGGAAGGTGGAGGCCAAGGTTGTGAGCATCTGGTTCATGGCCTCTCTCCACTCTGAGCCTTACAACCACTCTGGAGTTCTTCAACGTGCACATGTATAACCTGCCCAGCACCATAACCTGGGTCCCACTCACCTTCTCCCTTACTCACTTCAGGCAATGCACCTTGGCCTTGTCCTTATTGGGACTTGCTGACTTACTAGGCATTGTATTCCAAGTTCATCCACAAGTCCTTTTGGTTAAGTTGCCTCCACCATAGTTGTTCTTTGGCTGGGTCCTCCAGGCCACTGGCTGCTCTGCTTTCTCTTAGCCTTTTAGTCTCCTCCTTTCCTTCCCATCACTTCACTCAAAAATTTCTCGGAAATAGAAGACTTTGACTTTTCACTTTTGTGTTATGTCCTCTTCACTTCTGGCCTAATGGCCAAGCCTTAATGATGGAAGGGATCTAAGAAGAAGGGTATGAAGGAGAGAGAAAAGGAGAGAGGGGGGAACTGAATCAGGAGGAATCTCACATTTCTGTTTTTGCTTACAAGATTACCCCATCCTCTCCTCCTCTGTTCCTGGTACAAAAGAGGGGCTTTTGCTCTCTCTGCACTTTGGCCTCCTCCATCTTCTCCAGCCTTGCCCTTTACATAGTGGCTCCATACTTTTTTGTTGATCCCCACAGTATACATTGCATTCCAGTGTTCCAGTGAGCACACAGATACACACACACACACACACACACACACACACACCCTCACCTTACAGGTTTCAGGAAACAATCCTTATTTGGATGCTCTCTGACATTTTCTATTGTGTCCTGTTTTATTCTATCCATTCTATTTAATTTTAAAAATTCTGGCCAATAAATTGTTATTTCAACTTTGAGATAATAGAAAAAATATACATTGGTCTCTGTGCCTGGTTCTTGGCGTTAGAGCTCCTAAAATCTTTGTAATTTCCTAGGCGATAAGAGTGCTAGGAATATCTCTTGTTCTAATATTTGTCTTTGAACCCATTTCTGAGACAGAGCTTCTGAAACCTTGCAAACTCCCAGTTTATAGGAGTGCCTTCTGTTCTAATGAGGGGACTCTGGGTAGGCTCCTGGATGGCGCCTGGATGGGGCCTGGTCACCAGAAAGAAAAGGTCATGATTAGAGGCTTGGAATTTTCAGTCTCATCCCCCATCCTCCAGCCAGGGGAGAGGGCTGCAAATGGAGTTGATAATTACTCATGCCTACCTGAGGAAGCCTCCATAAAATCTCAATAGTATGAGGTTTGGGGAGCTTTCTGGTTAGTGAATACATCCATGTACCAGGGGGAAGACACCCCAACTCCACAATGACAGAACCCCTGCACTTAGGACCCTCCCAGACCTCGCTCTATGTGTCTCTTCTTATGGATGTTCATCCGTAGCCTTTGTCATAACTGGTAAACCATAGTAAGTGCTTATCTGTGTTCTGTGAGCTATTCTAGCAAATAACAAAACCTAAGGGAAGGAGGTCATGGGAACCTCTGATTTTTAGCCAAGTTGGACAGAAGTTGAGTAACTGGGGGCCTCCGCTTGTGCCTGGCATGTGAAGTGGGGGGCAGCCTGTGGGACTGAGCCCTTTACCTGTGGGATCTGATGCCATCTCCAGGTAGATGGTGTCAGAATTGATGGCAGGGCACCCAGGGGTGTTCCAGAATTGCTTGGTGTGCTTCCCCCGTACCCTTGGTGACCAGAGTGTAGGAGTGAAGTGTTCTATGTGAAGTAAAGGAGAAAGACACAGGAGGAGAACTGTACATTTTAAAAAATAAATGAACCCACTGGTGATCCTGACTCACAACCTAAAAAATACTCCTACAGATCATCCCTTCTTTTTCTGATGTATTCCACTTTCTCTTTAAGCCGGACCCTCTCTTTCTCACTTAACCAGCTCACGTCTGGCTGGAGAGTGCTGTCCACACACATTATCCCACATCCTCTTTGCTCCCCGTTCTCTTCATCTGCCCAAATCCTGTCTGCCTTTCAGTGCCAGCCTAGCACTGGACACAGGTGGCTCCCTTGTTACCATTTCTGGCGGTGGATGGCCAGGCCTGTCCTGACTGGCTCTCCAGCAGTGCTCAGCTCAACTGCCTGCTCCTTCCCAGCCCTGGGGTCGACCCTCTCTCCGGGTGATCACACACCGCGGAGGTGCAGACCACACACCGAATGGCATCCCTTCTCAGATCTCTGACCACCCGGGATCTGATTCCTGGCCCTGCTGTCTAGGCTCTTCTATTCTTGCCCCCCAGCTTTCTTTCTGAACACCCTAGGGTTCCTTACCTTCCTCACACTACACCTGGCCCTGGATTTTTAGTTCATATTATTACTCTTTGGCCTCTGAATGTTTTTCCCTGTTAGGAGACAGAGCCAAGGAAGAGGCAATCTTCTCTCCCCCCGCCCCACCCCCCGGATTATCTTTGCTCCTTTGGTAACACTGATCTCCTCTCTAACATGTTTCCTATTCTTTTATTATGTGCTTGGTGCCATTTCCCAAATCTCATTCTAATTTTCCCTGGAGGGCCGCCTTCATTACTGCCACTGCTGAGCGCTGAGGAGGGAATGCAGGTGTGCAGTTCCCTTGTTTCTGTGCCACTCTCGCAAAGTGAGGCCCGCTACGGGATGATCACGCAGCTGCTGCAGGCCACAGGCTGTTTCTTAACTGCGTTATTCTTCTCAGGGGACTTCTGTGTTTATTCCTTGCTCTTTCTCTACAGTTTCCTTTCTGATCTGGGAGGGTCCAATACATCAAGGTTCTTGGAAGTCTAGATAATATTAGGTCGTACATGAAGTCACTTTATTATTTCAAGTATAGAAAGTCTATTTAAATACTGTTTCAAAAAAAATCAAAAGGGTGGAAAAAGGTTTTCTATATGTTCATGAAATTAATCCATTTTCCCTTGTTCTCAAATATATTCTAATGTCCTGTTAATTTCCAGGAATCTCAAAATGGAAAAGCTCGTAGAGATCCTCTAGCAGGAGTCCTTCACAGAGAAGCTGAGCTTCAGGAGTTGGCTGCCCAGGGCTCGGACACACCCCTCATTCCTGGCAGAGTTCTGACTAAGACTGTCTTCTAAGGCAGGGCGCTTTCTACCGTGCCTCTCATCTCCGTGTCTGTCATGCCTTCCCCCAGGTCCTGTACACACCTAACACCCATAGACACCCACAGAAGCCTTTCATCACCATTTTGGGAGATGGGGAATTGTCTTGCCTAGTGACATTTTTGGTAAGTGACCTTGGTGTCAATGTTTTTTAATTTTGTTATTTTTTATCCCTATAAAACATATTTTAATGGAATTTTTACTTAAAGTTATTTCACATCTGTGGATTCTGTATGTTTTCTTTTATTAAACACATGTTTAACGAACAGCATGCAGGTGACCTCGGACTGTTTTATATTTGTTGCTGTGACCGAATGAGAGAATTTGGTGACGGAAATCCCAGACTCTTTGGGAGCCTCCATCCCATAACCATAGAGCATGTGCAGTGACAATGTGCTCCAGGCCCTTGCAGAACACGTGGGAAGTGGTTCCAGTGGAATCGCTAATATCAGTTTTTTTCAGATGATCTTTGGCACATTTTAGGGAGAATGTGGTTAACTTGGGTATCTTGAATTTCTTTTAAGTTTTAGATAAATGTTTTATCATATAATATACCGATAGCCCCAGTCAGTTGGCTTTGTTAGCTCTTCTTTTGGAGAGTTGATATTTTAGAGGAGGGGTCAGCAAACTTTTAAAAAAACTCCTTACCTGAGTATACACGCACTAACACACACACACACACACACACACAATATTTTAAAAATTGATTTCAGAGAGTGAGGAAGTGGGGAGAGAGAAAAACATTGCTGTGAGAAATATCTATCAGTTGCCTCCTGCACGCCCCCCAGCTGGGGACCAGAGTCGCAACCTAGGTATGTGCCTATACCTTTTGGTGTACAGGAGGATTCCCAATCAACTGAGCCACCCAGCCAGGGCCCAACTTCTCCTTAAAGGTCCAGATAGTAAATATTTTAGGTTTTGTGGGCCATCTGGTCTCACACACCACTCAGCTCTGCTGTTGTAGTGGTAAAGCAGCCACGATGCCTGTAAATGATTGGCTGTTCAAGGAAACTACATTCACAAAAACAGCCAGTTTGTCAAGTCCTGATCTAAACCCTACTCTTGAGTATTTTTCCAAGTGCTAGTGGCAGTCTCTGCCAGCAATTTTTCCCCTCAGAAGGAGTGAAGCAAGCCTAGAATCAGAATGACAACAGCAGTTGTGTTCCCACTTCTACATCTTTCCAAAGATGGTCTCCCAGCCTGAGATGCTGTATCTGTCTGTTCCATCTGTCTAACTGTGATCTAGAAAGCCTCCCAACTCAACTCACAGTGCTCTGTCCCTTCCCTGAACCCTGCTGGCATCTCATTTGCGGGTTTTGTGGTATTTGTATGTTCATGGGTTTAGGGCTTCTTTCCAAGCTCCCAGAGTGTTTTGCACCATGCTCTGCACATGGTGTGTGGTAGGAGCAGCTGTTAAGCATTCAGGAAAAGCTCAGCATCTCTGCGCACCTAGGAGGAACCGTCCTGTGAGAGGGCAGTGGGACAGACACATGGTCAAGTCAGCAAGAACCATCGTTATTGTTCTGTGGCTCTAATTTCTCAGAAAGGACGCAGGGTATGTTGTGGAGATGGGAGTGTCAGAAACCATGGAAAGTTTGGGAGAACCAAGGGAGCATCAAACTGAAGCACAGAGAGCTTTGGTAGATATGTCATTCAGCCCTCAGCGAGAAACGGACAAGGAATGTTTTATGTGCTGGAGATAAAATCGCACCTCCTGGCTGTGGGACCTTGAGTAAGTTGTTGAACTTGCTCAGTTTTCTCACCTGTACATAGTACCTTCCTTATAGGATTACTGGGGACACGAAGCGAGTTAAAACATGTAAAGGGCACAGAGTGGTGTCTGGCACTCAGTAGATGCTGGCTCTTGTCAATGGACACACAGAGCTTGGCATGAGCCCACCAGACCCCGACCCTGACTCTGACCCTGACGCCAGTGATGACTTGGTGCAATGGTGAAGCAAGTTGAGGACTCAGCCTGAAAGGAAGCCTGCCATCTAGGGCAGCGGTCGCCAACCTTTCGGGCCTCATGGACCACAAGTGGTCCGTGGACAACCAGTTGGTGACTTCTGATCTAGGGTAAAATTAACACCTTGAAGATGCAGTTACCAAAAGATTACAACACCTCAGATATTTCTAAAACTAGGAGGATAAAACTTAACCACACTTGAGTTTAACTACAATTAATTTAGCAATTCTATGTGCTACATCCTGGGGGTAGAGATGGCTAAGGCATGCTCGCTGACCTCAGTGACCTAGAGTCAGAGAGATCATACTTTCATTATATGTGAGCAAGGGGCAAGATGGAAAAACATACTGTGAGAATATTTTCGAGGTTGAAGTGGATATTAAAGAGTGAAAGAATATGAAACACATTAAGCTACAGAGATTGAGTTATGACATTGTTGATTCAAGGCTCCTGAAAAAAGTGGTTTTGGACACTGTCTTGGGGGAGGCTGGCTGTGTGTCAAAGGACAGTCTGCTGGCATTTTATACCTGCCCTGGGGAACTTGGGAGCTGTGCCTAGGCCTCCCCAGTTCATGGGGTTGACACCATCTAACAGGAAGTTCGCTCTTCATATGCTTGACAAGGTCAGGGGCCAGCTGAGTTTGGTCTGCGTTGGCCCAGCAGGGCTTCCTGAGTGCTCTGCAGGAAGCAAAAACTGGTGCAAATGGGCAGGTCACATAGGAACTGGGAGAAGGAAAGGCCCAATCAGGTTGTTCTCTGTAAAGGTGGCTGATAAAGCATTCCTTTGCATCTGCATAACCATTGTACATGCCCTTTACCGCAGGGAAATGAATAAAAAGCTGATGTTGCCCTAGCTGGTTTGGCTCGGTGGATAGAGCATTGGCCTTTGGACTGAAGGTTCCCGGGTTCGATTCCGGTTAAAGGCACATTCCTGGGTTGCGGGCTCTATTCCCAGTAGGGGGTGGGCAGGAGGCAGTCAATCAATGATGTTTCTATCTCTCTCTCTTCCTTCTTCTCTAAAATCAATAAAAATATATTTTAAAAAATTCGTTGTCACTATATGCTCTGACACTGTCAATTTAGTACAACCATAACAAAATAGGGGCAAAAGGAGAGAATATATGCAAGGTTGGTTTTATAAACTGTTCTTAGTAATTAGTTGGTGGTAGGAGTATTAGTATTGTTGATCTGAGATCATTGTGTGTATAATGTGGGATGAAGTAAATGAATAATTATGAGATATTCTAATTATCTCATGTTTTAGAGAACAGGATGCCAAGGCATAGATGTAATACAGAAGAGATTATGTTAAAAAAACAGTAGTCTTGAGTTTAAATGAGGAGTTATCAGTATGAACTCTTGAGCTATTTTATTTTTTAAAAATATTATATATGTACGTATGTGTATGTGTATGTATGTTTCTAGTTCTGATTAATGAAAAGGTCTACCAGTAAGTATCACCAGTGCCCAGATTATAGTCTTACCATATCATTTGCCATAAAAAAAAACCAGGGCTCTTGGAGAAATGGCTGATTCCAGGTCTGGAACAGAAAATGTACAAGATGGATTGAAACATCTTGCCATACCAAATAGTGAGGAAGCTACTAGAGACTATAAGGTCATGTCAAAAGGACTCAGGAGCTAATTATTTCTTTTACATACTTCCTTTTTAAAAAAAATTCAATTACAGCTTACATTCAATGTTAGTTTGTATTAGTTTAGGTGTAACATAGTGGTTAGACAATCATATACTTTCCTAAGTTTTCCCCCCACCTGAAACAATACATAGTTATTACAATATTATTGATTATATTCCCTATGTTCTACTTTATATCCCTGTGATTATTTTGTAACTACCAATTAGTATTTCTTAGTCCCTCCACCTTTTCACCCAGCCTCCCAATTCCTCCCTCCCTCGGGCAACTATCAGTATATTTTCTGTATCTATCCAGGAGCTAATTTAAAGACTTCTATTGGCCAAATTTGGAACCATTTGAGCTACAATAAAGGAACTATTTGTAATGGATCAAAGCATTAAAATACAGGGTGTCCAAAAAATGTATACACACTTTGCCTGGCCACTGTGGCTCAGTGGTTGAGCATTGACCCAGGAACTAAGAGATCGAGGTTTGATTCCTGGTCTGGGCACATGCCTGGGTTTTGGGCTCGATCCCCAGGGGGTGGGAGGAAGTGCAGGAGGTAGCCAATCAATGATGTTTCTATGTCTCTATCCCTCTCTCTAAAAATCAGTAAGAATATATTCTTAAAAATGTATACAGACTTTGAATAATTATAAAGGCAGTGCTTATTAAAATACATTTCATTTTCAAGATGTAATGGAATCAGCTGTTAAAGTGTGTATACATTTTGGGGGGACACCCTGCATGTTTAAACTAAAGCTATGAGTGTATAATGATTTTTTAAGATACAGACTCAATTGATCATCTTCAAAGGATGGTAGGGATCCAATTTATTTTCTTGAAATGGGTAAATAAAGGGAATGATTCAAACATTTATCCTGCCTTTTCTAGTGATCTGGGCCAATAGCAACCAAACTGTAACCACTTTTTTGTTCTCTTTAACTAAAACTTATGCCATAAGAAAAGAACTCTTTATAAAAATACTTCAACTAATAAGTAAAAAGGAAATGACAGAATTAGAACATCAGAATTTTAATGGATTTAGATATCCCATTGACAGCTGCTCACATCACAAAAAAAGAGATCATCAGACTTTGTGTCTCCTCATGGAAGACCTCAACACCAACTATGGTATTACCAAAGGTGTTACACCTGGGTCTCACCCAGCCTCTAGATCCAGCTGCAGTTTGCAAGAAATACAGAGGAACGTGTTGAATTACACCAAGAGTATCAATCAGCAAAACCAGGCTGCAAGAATTCTACAGGTCAAATGCCCCAGGTTTTTGACAGATAAATTGCAATGAAAAGAAAGGGATGGAGGGGGACCTGTAAAATAAAAAAAAACCTAAAAGACATATTACATTAAAAATATTTTTATTAATTTCAGAGAGGAAGGGAGAGAGAGAGAGAGATAATGAGAGAGAATCATTGATCGGCTGCCTCCTGCAGGCCCCCTTACTGGGGATCAAGCCCACAACCCAATTATGTGCCCTTGCCGGAATCAAACCTGGGACCCTTCAGTCTGCAGGCCAACGCTCCATCCACTGAGCCAAACCGGCTAGAGCCATATTTTTTAAAAGGGTATACACTAGGGAAGCACACTTGGTGATCAAAATCACACATACAAAAAACAAAGAAGTAGTTACTGTAAAAAGCTGGGGTATTGGTACTCCCCCCCCCCCCCATTATGACTTAGAAAATAATAAGTGACTAAATTTTAAAGAGCTCTTTTCTGAGAAGTACATAATTTCTGAATCATATTCATTAAAGGTAAAGTCTATTTAGAATGGTTTGCTCTCTGATTTAAGTCCCTGAAAAAACAGAAGAGGTTTTGACAGAACTAGGGCATAGGAAGCAAAAAGTCAATTAAAGCTGATTTTTTTTCAAGAGCCACATAAATGTTGTAAAAGTGCCACATACTTGAGCCATTTTAGCAGTTTTCCATCTGCTTTTGTTGTCTCAAAAGGAAGGAGGTTTCTCTGGCATTTCTCAGAATTGTCTTAAGTGACTTTTAGATCATCACAGTGAGTGGGGCACTTCCAATTCTCAATGTTCCAATGTGACTGAAGTTTAGAGCAGGATGCGCAAATTCATTTGGTTAGCTTTGCCCCCTTTTGGCTTGAAAAATAAAAGAATGCGAATTTGTTCACTTGGTAGAGCAAGTAGCATTGTGGGTTGTCCTTCAAATAGGTTTTCCACAGGCACCAATCTCTTTTTGGGCATGAACAGGCTGTTGTTGAACAGACAGACATTCAGGAGAGTCTATAAATTGAATCTTCCATCTTCTGCTAATATGGCTTTTGGCAATAAAGCCATTATCATGAAGTGCCGTAAAAGACATCTTTTTTTTTTTTTTCATCTGTTGCCTACTCAGCATGGGGTTTATTGCTATTTACTAGTAGAAGTCTGATTGCTAAATGCTAAACTAGGCAGGTCACCCTGCAGTAAATGGATAGATGGGTCTCTGAGATGCCACCTGCTGTCCTTCGGGACAACTGGCAAATTTTTGGGTGGCAAGACCTAAAATGGCAACAGAGGCACGCTTCCTTTATTTTTATTACTAATTAGACATTGGTGAATTGGCACTAATAAAGATCAGTAGGTGTTAATCTGTGAACTGAGTCAATTTAGGTACCTATTTGGAGTCTGGTGCTGTGAAAAATTTTAGAGCTGGTTAAAATAGAAATTTTATTCTTAAGAAATTGGGGAAATAATACTGAATAATAAGAAACAAATTGAGAACCATGAAATGCAAAGTCTATTCATTTTATAAAGACTCAGAATTACATTGGGGCACTTCATAAATGCTCCATAGGTATTGTTGTTGTTGTTATTATTATTATTGAAGTAGGATTTCAGAATGCATGGAGGGTTGGCTAGAATATTGATAATGTCCAAAAGGAGGAGGCTCTTGGAAACTGGATGGGATTTGTATAGATAGGAGTTTGAATGCAGCCTAGTGTAGATTATATCAATTCTCAGTTTAGGATTTGGATTTCTTGTGTGTAAGTTATTCTCCCACCTGCTTTCCACCTCCCAAAAGTTTGTTATTGTCTGTTCTGTTCTTCTTCTTGGGGGTTTATGTCTCTCTCTTTAAAAAAAAATATTTTATTGATTTCTGAGAAGAAGAGAGAGGGAGAGAGAGAGATAGAAACATCAGTGATGAGAAAGAATCATTAAAAGGCTACCTCCTGCACGCCCCCTACTGGGGATTGAGCCCGAAGCCCCAGGCATGTGCCCTTGACTGGAATCAAATCTGGGACCCTTTAGTCTGCAGGCCAACACTCTATCCACTGAGCCAAACCAGCTAGGGCTATGTCTCTCTTTTTTAAAGGAAAAAACCTAACTGTAATTTAGTGAGGTCTCCAGAGTAAAGGAGTCTCTTATCAGATAAATGATTTGCAAATATTTTCTTCCACTCTTGCATTATGTTTTTACTATAAAAATGTTTTTATTGATTTTAGAGAGAGAAAGGGAAAGGGAGAGAGAGATAGAAACATCAATGATGAGAGAGAATCATCAAACAGTTACCTCCTGCACACCCCCTACTGGGGATTGAGCCTACAATCTTGGCCATGTGCCCTGACAGGGAATCAAATCATGACCTCCTGGTTCATGGATTAACTCTCAATCACTGATCCAATTTTGTTTTTCTTTTTCATGATTGTTTTGTCTTTTCTGGGTTCCTTGAATTTCCATATGAATTTTAGATTTAACTTATCAGTATTTGCAAAGAATCCAGCTGGAATTTTGATGGGGATTGTGTTGAATCTGTAGACCAACTTGGAAAGTGTTGCCATCTTAAAATATTAAATATTGAACTTATTAACATTAATATATAAGACTTAAACATCTTATAATCCATGGACATAAGATGGCTTTCCATTTATTTAGGTGTTTTTACATTTCTTTTAACAATCTTTTGTTGTTTTCATAGTTTAAGTTTTGCATTATGTTCAATTTCTAAGTATTTTTCTGATGGTATTATAAATATGACTAGTGACCCAGTGCATGAAATTTGTGCACATTAAAAGGGGATTAATTAGAGGAAATATTTTAATATTGCTATTTGCCCTTTCTCTATAATAGAAGTGTCAGAGATGAAAGAAAATTAGTAAAATGTATATGAAAATCTTCCTCCTGTCAGAGTCTGGGGCTCACCATGCGCCAGGACAGGGGGCGTAGCCTGAGGTCTCCCAGCCCAGACCTGGGCAGGGGGCATGCCTTGAGGTCCTCTGTCAAGCTCTGCCAGGTGGGGGACATAGCCTGAGATCCCCTTTCAAGACAGACTGGGTGGGAGGCATGGCCTGAGTTCCCCCATCAAGCCCCGCTGGGCGGGGGCGTGGCCTGAGTTCCCCTGACCAGCACTGGGGGTGCACCTTGAGATCCCCTGTCAAGCCCAGCCAGGCAGGGGGGCTCAGCCTCAGGTCCCCCAGCCTGGTGCCGGGGTGGGGACCTCAGCCTGAAGTCCCCTGTCAAGCCCCACCTGGTAGGGGGCATGGCCTGAGGTCCCCCTTCCTGGCGCTGGGGCAGGGGGAGCAGCCTGAGGTCCCCTATCCCAGCATCAGGATGGGAAGAGCACCTTGAGGTTCCCTCTCAAACCCCACGGGGATGGGGGAGGGCGTAGCCTCAAGTCCCTGCTGATTGCTCATTAAGGCTCCTTAAGGGAACTTGGCCTTAGCTGTGGGTGCAGCCATCTTTGTGATGGAGTGATGGTCAGTTAGCATATTCCCTCTTTATTAGATAGGATTGTTTTTTTTCATTTTTTTTATTGTTCATTGCTAGAGTATAAAAATGCAATTGAATTTGTATATTGATCTCTTGTCTAATAACCCTGCTGAACATGTTTATTAGTTCTAATAGTATTCCAGTGGATTATTTAGGATTTTCTAGATATAAAATTATGTCACCTACCAATAGAGATAGTTTTACTTCTTCCTTTCTAATATTAATGCCTTTTATTTTATTTTCTTGTCTAATGACCCTGACTAGAATCTCCTGTATAATTTTGAATAGAAGTCCTGAGAGTGGACATCCTTGCCATTTTCCTAACGGTAGGGGAAAACATTTAATCATTCATAGTTAAGTATGATGGTTGTTTAAAATATTTTTTTTTTGTAGATGCCTTTTATCAAGCTTAAAACATTCTCTTCTATGCCTAATTTGCTGAAAGTTGGATTTTGTCCAATGCTTTTTCTATATCAATTTACAATTTTACTTATATATCGTAATTATGTGGTTTTCCTTTCTTAGGTGGTTAAAATGGTGGATTACATTGATTTTCAAATATTGAAACCAGCCTTGCATGCTTAGGCTAAACACACTTGATTGTGGTATTACTATTCTTTTTATGTATTTATATATTATATATTATATTTTGTTTGCTTATTTTAAAATATATACTTTTATTGATTTCAGAGAGGAAGGGAGAGGGAGAGAAAGATAGAAACATCAATGATGAGAGAGAATCAATGATTGGCTGCCTCCTGCATGCCCCCTACTGGGGATCAAGTTTTCCCAGGTGACTGGGAATCCAACCATGACCTCCTGGTTTATAGGTCGATGCTCAACCATTGAAACATGCTGGCCAGGCTGCTTATTTTTTATTAATGATTTTGTTTCATTTTTTCATGAGGGATATTGGCCTGTAGCTTCCTTTTTTTATAGTGCCTTTGTCAGATTTTGGTATTAGAGTAATGTGAGTCTCATAAAATGAGCAGAAAAATATTTCTTCTTCCCTTCTTCTTCCTCCTTCTATATTCTGGAAGAGATTGTGTAGAATTGGTATCATTTCTTTTTTGAATGTTTAGTAGAATTCACCAGTGAAACCACCTACATATTTCCACTCTGTGAAGATTTTTAAATTAGACATTAATTTTCTTTCTTTCTTCCTTTGGGTGGGGGGGGGGGGTGCGGAGAGAGAGAGAGAGAGAGAGAGAGAGAGAGAGAGAGAGAGAAACATTGATTTGTTGTTCTACTTATCCATGCATTCATTGGTTGATTCCTGTATGTGCCTTGATGGGATTAAACCACAACCTTAGTGCATAGAGATGATGCTCCAACCAACTGAGTTACCTGGCCAGGACCTAGACATTAAATTTCTTTAGTAAGTATAAGACTATTCAGAATATCTATTTCATCTTGAATGAGTTTTGATAATTTGTAGTTTTTCAAACTTGGCCTATTTTATCAGAGTTTTTGAATTTCAACATGTAGCGTTGAATGTGGTATTTCTATAGTATTATTATTATTACTAGAGACCCAGTGCATGCAAATTTGTGCACCAGTGGGGGGGTGGTTCCTCAGCCTGGCCTGTGCTCTCTCGCAGTCTGGGACCCCTCGGGGGATGTCCACTTGCTGGCTTAGGCCCACTCCCCAGGGGATCAGGCCTAAGATGTCAGTCAGACATCCCTCTGGCAGTCTGGGAGCCCTCAGGGGATGTCCAACTAATGGCTTAGGTCCGCTCCCCAGGGGGAATGGGCCTAAGCTGTTAGTCGGACATCTTTAGCACTGCAGCCAAGGTGGGAAAGGCTCTCACCACCACCATGTGCTGGCCAGCCATGAGCCATATTCTGGCTGAGTGGGGCTCCCCCTGTGGAAGTTCATTGACCACCAGGGGGCAGCTTCTGTGTTGAGCGTCTGCCCCCTGGTGGTCAGTGCACATCATAGCAACTGGTCATTGCCAGTCGTTCTGCTGTTAAGGTCAATTTGCATATTACCCTTTTATTATATAAGATTTTAAACATCAATGATGAGAGAAAATCATTCATTGGCTGCCTCCCACACACACCCCCCCACACACACACACTGGGGATCGAGCCCACAACCAGGCATGTGCCCCTGACCAGAATTGAACCCGGGACCCTTCAGTCCAAGGCCGATGCTCTATCCACTGAGCAAAACTGGCCAGGGATCTATATTATTATTTTAATTTCTGTGTGGTCTGTAGTGATGATATCCCCTGTTTCATTTCTGATATTGAGAATTTGTATCTTCTCTTATTTCTTGGGATGTCTTGCTAGAGGTTTATCAGTTTTATTGATTACTTCAAGGAACCATCTTTGATTTTATTGATATTCTCTATTGGCTTTTCTTTCCAATTGCACTAATTTCTATTCTAATTTAACTGTTTTCTTCCTGCTGTTTGATTTGCATTTATTTTGCTTTTTTTCTAATTCCTTAAGAATAGATTAGATTAGTGGTATAAGAGCCTACTTTTTGATATAAGGATTTAATGCTGTAATTTCCCCTCTAAGTACAGTTTTTGTACCCCACAAATTTTGAAAAATTGTTTTCATTTTTGACCAGTTCAAAATACTTTCTATTTTCCTTTGTGACTTTCTCTTTGACCCATGGGCCATTTGGAAGCATGTTTAATTTCTAAGATTTGAGAAGGGAATTGTCCTGTTATTTTTTTCATTACAGGCATATCTTGTTTTATTGTGCTTTGCTTTATTGCACTTCATCTATATTGTGTGGTGTTTTTGTGTGTGTTTTTTTGTTTTGTTTGTGTTTTGTTTTTTTTAACAAATTGAAGGTATGTCAACTCTGCATCCAGCAAAATTATCAGTGCTCTTTTTTCATGACCATTTTCTCACTTCATGTCTTTCTATCTCAGTTTGGTAATTCTCACAATATTTCAAACTTTATTATTAATATTATTATATTGGTTATGGTGATCTGTGATCAGTGATTCGTGTTACTATTGTAACAGCACAGGTGATGGTTAGCATTTTTAGCAATAATTGTGTTTTTAGACATAATGTCATTGCACACTTAATAGATGACAGTAGAGTGTAAATGTAACTTTTATATGCACTGGGAAACCAGAAAATTTATATGACTTGCTTTATTGTGATACTTGCTTTGCTGTGGTGTTCTGGAATTGAACCCACAGTATCTCTGAGGTATGCCTATATTGCTTTCAAGTTTAATTGAGTTGCAGTCAGAGAGGATAATCTATAGAAATTTAATTATTTTAAATTTAAGATGCATTTTATGACCCATGATATGGCCTAACTTGATGAATGTTCCCTGCACACTTGAAAAGAATGTGTATTCTGCTACTGTCTTTGGTGAAGCACTCTGTAAACGCAGATTTAGATTCAATCAGTTAATGATGTTGATTAGCTCCCCTATATGACTGCTGATTTTCAGTTTACAAATTTTTCTATTACAGACAGAGAAGTGTTGAAGTTCCCAATTATAATTGTAGATTTGTCTATGTTTCCTTTCAATTTGATCAGTTTTTGCTTCATGTATTTTGAAGCTCTGTTGTTAGGTGCATACAAATTTGGGATCATTATGTTTTCTTAGTAGGTTGGTCCTTTAATCATTATGCAATGTCTCTTTTTATCTCAGGTAATTTTTTGGTCTAATATCTACTTTTTCTAATGTTAATATAGCCATTCCAGCCCTCTTTAGATTAGTGTTATCATGGTATATCTTTTTCTGCCTCTAACATACCAGTATTTTATATTTGAAGTGAGTTTCTTGTAAACAGCATATTGATCATTTTTATTCATTCTGCAATATCTATTTTTAAGTGGTGTATTTAAACTGTTTATATTTAATATAATTATTGATATATTTTTACAGGCCTATCATTTTGTTGTTTTCTGTTTATTCCTTCAAATTATATTTATTTCACTTTCTTTGGAATTTTTGCTGCTTATCTTTATTAATCATCTAAGTATCATTTGGCAAAGCATCTTCAAAATTGTGGGAACTTTGCCCAGTAGAAATATCTATTCTAGTTCCCAAACTAGTAATCAGCTAAAATGGTTGGTTTTAAAATATTTTCAACTCTCCTTGTTTCTTTTATTTTAAGATTGTCAAAAGCATGGACCTTTAACATAATGCCTTTTTGAGATAAAAAAGAAACGAATTTGGAACTAGATTTTATCCACAGGTACGCTGCTTTTAACTTTCACTTTTATTAACAAAGCTGATGTGAAAGCCAAGTGTTTTCTGTTGCCAATTTAACTTTAACTTCTTTAATTAAAAATGAAAGTTATAAGGTAATAGTGCCAGGGGTGAAGTTCTGTCAGAAGGGGGAAATGGGTTTAAAATTGAAACTGTGGGCATGGTGGAGGCTACAGTGCAGCATCTGGAGTTTTGACACTTTAATGGAAAACGGATACCAATGCCTTAAACTCTTCTAATATTGCCTTTTAAAAAAATTATAAAACTATAAGAGGCATGACTATGAGAAAAGCACTGATGAAAGCTGAGGTGCGTTGGGAAGGTGGGAGTTTGAAAGATTAAAGCGTGACTACTCAGGGTTTCAAACTCTAAAAGAATGTGTATTTCCCGCTCTTAAATGAGGTCAGGCAAAGCAGAATTCTCCTCACTTTACAAACCTCATGAAGTTGGCAAGTATCTGAAACAAACAATCATTCTGGAATGTACTGAACCTGATTATAACAAAATCCCGGGGAAAACCTCGGGTTCCAGTCTGTGTGCTAGCTGGATGCATTAGGAGGCAACATTTTCTGAGTAAAGGCAGTACTCAAGTGTTTGGGTTTTTGTTGTTGTTTTCTTAAGAGCGTCTTAAGACCTCCCCTCCAATTTTCAATTATATCAGAAATCGTTTTTTCTTTTTATCCCAGGTTCATTTTCTTTCTTTCTTTCTTTTTTTTTTTTTTTTTAGAAATTATCTTATAGTTTGCCATTCCTTAAGAATTCAACCAATTGGGATTAGTGTATCTGTCATGCCTTTGCAGTCCACTCAGTAGAATTTCTAATACTTTGTAGATTTATGTTCTTTTCCCCTAGAAAAAGCCAAATGCCATCCATACCAGACATGTCATTTTACAAAATGTTAATAGATTTTCCCAATATCAGTATTATTCAGGCATACAAAATGTTACATCTACAAAGACTTTTACATAAGAATGTCCTTGGCACAGGACTCACAGTAAAACTGTAATAGTAAAACTAAATTAATTTCATGGTAATTTAAATTTAGAGTAGGAGGGGGCTAGGGATCTTCAATCCAGTGCCTTCCCCATGTCTTCTTCCAAGAACTTAAAGCTGAGATGAGTTAAAATAAACTAAAATGTGGCATATCTATGGACACTGATCAGACATTCCCCACCTATTTTCCCAGTTTGTCTTTTTTGACATACTTGACCCAACCTGTAGATGTCAAGTCCCCAAAACACAGGTGCTTCGGGAAGATAGATTTGGTTTTGAAATGAAGCAACTGTGGCCCACGGAGAGGGCCTTTCAAGAGCACCAGCCACCAGCTGGAGCTGCTGCCCGGGGCAAGCAGGATTCCCTCACCTCACTGGCCTTCAGGGGCCAGACAGCTGGGCGCCCCCATCCCCTCCAGATCAGAGCTCTGCGGCTCCGCCTGCTGCCTGCTGTGTGGCTGAAGGGGCTGTGGGGCCCTCTGTCCCAGCCTTCACAGAGCAGAGCAGGCTGCACACAGCAGGAAACAGACTGCAGCCCTGACATGGGTTTCTCAATCAGCACCAGCCTTCTGAAGGCATCCCTCATCTTTCACTATATTTTTCCGCAGATCTGGCAGGGAATTCTTCCTCTCCGACCATTTCAGCTGAAATCTCCTAAGAGGACACACAGGTCCTCTTTACATCCTGTTATGTTTTCAGTAGCTTTGAAGATTTGTTTTTGGTGTGTATTCTCAGTGCTGTGCTTTTCTTCATTTTCCCCAAGTGATTCATTAGTATTTTTCCTGTTGTAGAAGGTTATCATTAATATCCAAATTAATAGTCAAGGAAGCATCCAAATTTAGGGCACCGATTTTTCTACAGGAAATTGGGTTAGTTGCTTTTTTTCCTTTTATTCTGTTTTTTTTTTAATAGTTTATTGTTTTTATCTGTTTATAAAGTGAAATATATACTCTTTGTACAATCTTAATAAAATACTGAAAATATAAATAGCAAAGACTACCCACAATTCCACTTCTTGTAGACAATCTCTCTTCCCGTTTGATTTAAATCCCTTTTTAGGTAACTAGAAATACAACTGTCTATGCATGTGGAGTTCATAATCACACTCTCTCCTAAGAATCCTCCCCACTCCTTTGTCCCTCCTACTCGCCCAATAGCCCACTAACGTGGCCCTACTTTAATTTTATGACCACAAACCTCAATGGGCTCTTGGCACAGCTCAGCAATAGGATTCCAATTCCCCAGCTGGTTCAAGACCCACTCTCCAAGACCTGGTTTTATGCCTTCGCCTTTTGCTCCCAATCTTTAACAGTTGCCCTTCCTCATGTTCAGATGATGACTTGCTCCTTATTTCTCCTCCATACTCCTCTTCTAAAAATTTATTCCGCTTCTTACCAGTTTCGTGCAGCAAAGCAAGGAGGTTTTGGTGATGGCAAGGAGGAGGGAGCAAGCAGCTGTTATCAAATGGCAAATCTCATAACTGGGAGAGTCTGATGCAGATTACAAGGTGGAAAAGCAGGCCCTCCGCACTGTTTTCACAGTGGCTGCACCACTCTCACCAACAGTCCTCGGGGTCCCCTTTTCTCCACATTTGCACCAGCATTTGTTATTTCTTGTCTTTTCAAGTAAAATATTTTTAATTTGCCTTTTCTTCTTCACATAGCTTTTTAGCCCTAAGTATGACAGCACATGCGAAACAGCTCAGAAGGAGGGAACCGTGCTGATGTAGCGGGCATCTCTCTGTGATAGCCGTGCAAAGGTCTGCTAGCCATTAGGGGTGATTTCATTGTCCAAGAGACATGGGGACTGACAGTTTTCCACCGCAGGACATTTGGGATCCAGGAAATGGGAAATGTGCACTATGCACACTTCTGTCTCTATCAGATGAATTGGGCTTCCTGGGGGGAAAAGATTTGGGGGCACAGAATTTATATAGAGGGCCTAATGCGTGTGGAAGGACTTGGTGTACAGCATCTTAAATACTTAAAAAAAAAGTCCTGGGGCAGGGGGAGAAGAATATTAGGAAAGACACACACACAAAATGTCCTGGCTTGTGTGCTCAGTGGTTAAAGGGTTGGCCAAAGGATCTCAGGTTCAATTCCTAGTCAAGGGCATATACCTGGATTGCAGATTCAATCCTCACCAATCATGTGTCTCTCTCACATCAATGCCTCTCTCTCTCTCTCTCTTTCTCTCTTCCTCCCTCCAGCCCTTCCACTGTCTCTAAAAATCAACAACAAAAACTTAACAAAGAATAGAAAGGCCTGGTTGGTGTAACTCAGTGTTTGAGCGTGGATCCATGAACCAGGAGGTTTGATTCCCAGTTAGGGCACATGCCTGGCTTGTGGGCTCAGTCCCCAATAGCGGGCAGGCAGGAGGTAGCCAATCAATGATTCTCTTTCATCATTGATATTTCTCTCTTCCTCTCTCTTTTTTTAATGTATTAAAAAAAGAATAGGAACTTATTTTTAAACTGAAAAGTTAGCAATATTAGAAGTAAGGTGGGGTTTATTTTCAAAGTTACAGTAGATTTTATTTAAAACTGAATATTTAGCAGTTTATTGGGTAAGCCTAAAGGCTTGAAATTACACATCTATGAATTTAGGCCTTGTGTGTTTGACACCTTGGATCCTATTCTCCTTCCTCTGCTACTTTTTAACTTACTGCACAGATGAAGGGCTCTTAAACCATCCGTTAACCTTTCTTTCTCCTTTTTTAACCATGTGGAGTCGCTCAAGGCAAGAAGACCCAGAGCTAGCAAGTCTGAAACAAAAAGCAAAGGAGGTGAGCATGGTGAGAGATCATTGAATCTGACATTTCAAGGCTTGAGCCTATTAATTTTTCATGCCCTGCTACTTGTATATCGTTAATAAAAATCTGATGAAAAACTTTTTAGGATGTATTTGTTGCTTTGGCTTTGATCTTAATGTTTGCAAACTAATACATTAATACATGTGAAGCCTTAAGGAGTTTTTCTAAGAGAATATTTCCATACATTATATTTTCATTTCCATTTTAGGTAGCTGGGCCTCTATGGGGTTGATGGCAGCGGCATTAGATTTTGGTGGGAAATGTATCTCTTCATCTCTTGCTAAATGTTACATCCTAGGCATATGAAACCCTGTCATCAATATTTTACCCGAATTCACTTCTGTAAGAGCCCAGACCTCTAAGATGTCTTGCCATTTCAAACTCTTCATTTTGAAAAGACATGTGAAACTCCATTCAGTTATTTGTAATAGTAAAACTTGTCCCAAATCATGTAAGCACAGGACTTGCTGTCTTGTTATTAATATTTTGCCTGAATCAGGCTACAGAGATCAGCTCAACTGAATGTCATCATCTTTGCTCCCTTAAAGGCGCCCGTTTCCTAGTTGTGGCATCTGTGACTGACTGGGTTGCAGTAAGTGCAATGGTCTAGAAATGCAAGTCATGCCAACTAAGACATGTCATTTGGTTACTTATGTGCTATATGCAGTTGACCCTTGGCCAACAGGGGTTTGACTGTGCAGGTTTACTTATATGTAGATATTTTCAATAAATAAATCCTATACTGTAAATGTATTTTGTCTTGTTTATAATTTTCTTAATAATATTTTCTGTTCTCTAGCTTATTTTATTGTTAGAATATAGTATATAATATATATATATCATACAAAATATATGTTCATTGACTGGTTTATGTTATTGGTAAGGCTATTAGCAGTCAATTTTTTGTGGAGTTGAAACTTATAAGTAGATTTTCTTTTTTTTTACCATTTTTTTTATTGTTTTAAATATTACAAATAGTAGTATATATGTCTCCTTTTTTTCCCCCATTGATCTCCCCCCGACCTCCCCTACCCCCCAGTACATGCCTTCCCCTGCCTGCCCTCCCCCCCGCCCCAGTGTCTTATATCCATTGGTTGTGCTTATATGCATGCGTACAAGTCCTTCGGTTGGTCTCTTACAGCCCCCCTCGCCCAACCTCGCCTGTCTTCCCAATGTAGTTTGACAGTCTGTTCAATGCTTCTTTGCCTCTGTATCTTTTTCCCACCATTTCTTTCCTTTAAAAAGTTTTGCCTTTGCAGACTAGAAATAAACATATAATAACAAAACAAGATAAAACAAAAAAAATGTTTGAGTCGCAATTTCAATGTCCAACAGTTCTGAGTCCCCGTTTCAATGTCTAACAGTTCCTTATGTGTACATGTCAGCAATGATATCTGGATGGTGGGCACATGGTGGCAATGCAGGTCCGACCCTCTCTGGTTTGGTCCTAGGTAACCTGCAGAGGTGCACAGCTGCTGACTGCTCGTGTGGCAAGGCGTTGTCAGCATCTTCCATCTCTGGACTGTTTTTTCCTCTTGTCTTAGTGGTTGGAGCACACCTGTCAATTCCTCTCTGTTGCAGGAATCCATCTGGTCTTGGGGTATAAGTAGATTTTCAACTACAGGGTGAGGACAGGGGCACCCCTAAGCTCCACATTGTTCAGAGGTAAACTGTATATGCCCCCCAGTGCAAAATGCAGTCATGGCATGACAATATGTCCACAAAAATCTTCTAAACAGCATTTGAGGGTCTAATGAATAATTAGATTATATTTGAAATTTACTTTATAAAAATAAATAAATATGAAACTTGAATTATTGCTTATTAAAAATGGTTGCTAACCCAATTTGAACACACTGCAGTAACCCCTGGGCTAATGGGCTATTGAAATGGCTCTTTAAGTTCCACTTTACTAGAAAGTGACTGAAATTCTTTAAGTATTTCTGATTTAAATTGCATATAATACAACCTTCAATAGTTTTCAAATTTTTATCCTCATAAGTAATGTTTGAAATGTCTATCACTTTCTGATTTATGAGTGGTTAATCATTCAGACAACTGTTAAGTACCTTTTCTTAGAGGGAATGGAAAAAAGCATACTATACAGGAAGGCAAAATTAAGTCACTGTAGTGACCATTAAAATAACAGCTGGTCAGAGTGATTGCTATGGAAATTTCTTTTACTATTGTTCCAAAAAAAGATGAAATCGTTATAAATATGTTTATATTTTAGCTCCACTAGAGGGAGTAATGCAGTTCAGAAGTCTATTTTTTAATGACTATGATCCATTTGTCATTGAGTTAGTAAATACATTTGTGATAACAGTATTATCAAAATTCAGCAGCCATGATGCTTTAAGTCTCGCTCTTTATTTATGAGTGTTGCTGGGGTGGTTGATTTAAACTTGAAGCCAGCTTTTTTGGTGACAGAGGGGAGTGTTCTATATGTTCACACTTTTGTCCTACTTCTTTCTCTCCCTTCGAAATGTAATTTCTAAATTTTCTAATTCTGCTTACTCCCCTGAAGCAATTCTGATTATGCAAATAAGCATTAGCATTTAAAAAAGTGGAAGCTTTTGAGATTCTGACTTTCATTTTTTTAGAGATTATGTGTTTGGTAAGTAGCTCACAACAGGGAATAAACGATTACAACTTTCTACTGAGGCTTTCAAGAGTCTTCTGACTGGAGACCCCTGCCCCAGACCTCTTGGAGGTCTCCCAGCCCGTGCTCTGACTGGGTGTACATGGTAGCCCCAAATAGGAGGTTTCTTCTCATCTCTGTCTTCCATGAAGCAATGATAATAAGAAACTTCAAATTTGAGTGTGTTTTATTTTTCAAAGCTTCAAGAATTTAAAGTAATTTATACGCATACTTTTATAAATTTTAAGGAGTACCTAAGGGCTTATAATGAAAAGCACACCATTGGGCTCGTCTTCCCCTCCTCACATGTCACTCCTCAGAGTGATCGCTTTATAAAGTAAAATTTTTATTGAGGTAAAATTTACATATGGTGAAAAACACAAGTATAAGTCTTCAAATAAATTGGTTTGAATAATTGGTACAGTTGTGTAACTACTACCACACTCAAATACAGGTTATTTCTATCACCCCCCAAAATGCCCTCATGCCCCCTTTTGTCAAAAATAATTCATCATAGTGACTGTTAAAATGGCTACTGATAAGAGCGATTGCTATAGAAATTTCTTTTAGTATTTTGAAAGAGATTAAATAGTTATAAATATGGTTATATTTTAGACCCACTAGAGGGAGTAATGAAATCCAATTTGTCATTTTTTTCTTTTATCTCTTGCGCTTTTAATATATATCATACCTAAGAAATCATTGCCTGACCAAGGTCACTAAATTTACACCTATGATTTCTTCTAAGAGTTTTATAGTTTTAGTTTTCACATTTAAGTTTTGATCCACTGTGAGTTAAATGTTGTGTATGGTATGAGTAAAATGTCCAAACACATCCTTTTGCTTGTGTGTATCCAGTTGCCCCAGCACATTTGTTGAAAGATTGTTCTCTACCTCATTGAATTGTCTTGGTACTCTCCTCAAAAATCAGTTGGTTGTGAATGTACAGGTTTATTCCTGGATTCTTGATTGTCTTCCATTGATCTAAATGTCTATCTTTTCTTTAACTTTTTTTTTCTTAGTAAAGGGAAGGGAGAGCGAAAGGGAGGGAGGGTGGGAGGAAGGGTGAGAGAGACAGAGAGAGAGAGAGAGAGAGAGAGAGAGAAACATTGATCAGTTGCCTCCTGCATGTGCCCTGACCACGGCTTGAACCTGAAACTAGGTATGTGTCCTGACTGGAAATCAAACCTTCTACTTTTGGTGCACAGCATGGTTAGGGGCAATGTAGGGTTAGGGGAGTGGTTAGGGGGTTGTTTCCAACCAACCCCAAGCTACACTGGCCAGGGCTAATCTGTCTTGATTATGATAGCTTTGTAGTTAAGTTATGAAATTGGGATGTGTAAGTCCTCCAACTTTTTCTTTTTCCAGATTGTTTTAGCTATAATGTATCCTTTGCATTTCCACATGAATTTTAGATCAAGTTGTCAATTTCGGCCCCTCCGCTTCCCCCCTCCCCAAGTGGAATTTTGACAAGCCAAGTGGAATTTTGACAAGCCAAGTGGAATTTTGACAAGGATTGTATTGAGTCTTAGATCAATGGGTTCAAAATTGCCATCTTAACAATATTGAGTTTTCCAGTTCATAAAGCTATAATGTCTCTCATTTGTCTAGATCTTCTTTAATTTTTTCCAACAATGTTTTATAGTTTGAGTGTATGCTTTACACTTCTCTTGTTTAATTTATTCCCAAATATTCTCTTCTTCTTGATACTATTGTGAATGGAACTGCTTTCTTAATTTAAAAAATATGTTTTTATCGATTTGAGAGAGAGAGAGAGAAACATTGATGTGAGAAAGAAACATAGATGTCTCCTATGTGAACCCTGACTAGGGATTGATTGAACCCACAATGTGGGCATGTACCCTCACCAGGAATCAAACCAGCGACCTTTCAGTGCATGGGACTATGCTCACTCAACTGAGCCACACCACCCAGGGCACTGCTTTCTTAATGTTATTTCAGATGCTTGTTGTTAGCATATAAGAGTACAATTGATTTTTATATGCTGATCTTCTATCCTGCTGACTTGCTATACTGACTGATCAGTGTGGTCCTTTTTAAAAAAAAATGTGGATTTCATAGGACTTTCCATATACAATATTATGTTGTTTGACAATAAATATAGTTTTATTTCTGCCTTTCATTCCGGATACCTTTTATTTATTTTTCTTGTCTAATTTTTCTGGCCTTCAGTACAATGTTGAATAGAAGTGGTAAGAGCAGACATCCTTGTCTTGTTCTCAATCTTAGGAGGAAAGGATTCAGTCTTTTGGTTAGCAAGCAGAGATTTTGAATTTTAATGAAGTGCATGTTATTGATTATTTTCTTTTGCAGTTAGTGCTTTTTTTGTGCTGTCTAATAAATTTTTGCCTGTATTTGTTCTGTACCCCAAAACCAATGTAGGGGGTTGTTTCCATACCAACAAGCAATGCTCCAACACCAGCTGGGTGTTCTATAATTTAACTCAATTCTGACACTGTCTACCCCAAAATAGCATATATTCCGTAGGTGAAGTCTTGTTCTACAAGACTGCCCTCCCCTTCAGATGCCAATTGCAAGCCCAGGTTGTTACCTGGGCTACAGATCAGAGATTCCCAGGACCTGCTCCTTGAGTTCTATTAATTTGCTAGAGTGGAATTCAGATGCTAGTTGAAAGTCAAGATTGTTACCTATACTTCAGACTGGCTATAAATCAGATGTTACCATGACCTCCGCATTGGGTTTAATTAATTTGTTAGAGTGGCTCACAGAACTCAGGAAACCCATTTGCTCACTAGATTACTGGTTGATTACAAATTATATGAAAGGATATGAATCAACAGCCAGATGGAGAGATTCAGAGGGCAAGGCCCTGAACAAAGGAGCTTCTGTCCTCATGGAGCCTGGGCCTGGCACGGGCACATGGGAGTGCTCTGGTTCTCATCCTGGAAACTCTCTGAACCCTATCCTTTTGGGTTTTTATGGGCTTCATTAGTTAGGCATGATTGATTAATTGATTAAATCATTGGCCTTTGAGGATTGATTCAACCTCTAGTTCCTCTACCCTCCCCAGATCAGATCAGAGGTCAGGGGTAAGGACTGAGAGTCCCAACACTGTAATCCAGTTCCCATCCTTAGATTTACAAAAGTAACCTCATTAGCATGACAAGATATCTTTTATTGCTTTCAGTACAGGAACTTCCAGGGGCTTTAGGAACTCTGTGTCAGATGTGGGGACAAAGACCAAATATATATTTCTTATTATAAATCACAATGTAACAGTCTCCTTCAAGTTTACAAAGACTTTATCTATATAAGTTTTGTTGTTTATATTATAAGTTGAAGTCTGTGATCCACTTCAAATGAATTTTTGTGTAGTCAATTTCTCCTTTTACTTCTGTCATTTTTTGGCTTCATGAATTTTGAAGCTCTATAATTAGGTGCATACATATTTTGGGTAATTATATTTTTCTGATGAGTTGCTCCTTTATCACTATGAAATATTGTATTTTATCTCTAGTTATACTGTTTTGAAGTATACTTTTCCAGAAAGCATAGTAGCCTTCATATGCTTACTGTTTGCATGGTATATATTTCCCTACACTTTTACTTTTAACCACATTTTATTTTATATTTAAAGTGAATCTTTCATTGGTAACATATAGTTGAGATATAGTTCAGTATTGCTTTTATGTGCAGTTTGAAACTCTTTGCCATTTAAATGAAATGTATACTCTATTTACATTTTTTTCAAGTATAGTTGACATACAATATTATATTAGTTTCAGGTGTACTGTGTAGTGATTAGATGTTTATATGTCTTGTGAAGTGATCACCCTGATTAGTCTAGTACCCATCTTGTAACATACATAATTATTATACTACTAGAGGCCCAGTGCACAAAAATTCATGCACTCAGCGGGGTCCCTCAGCCTGGCCTACACCCTCTCTCAATCCGGGACCCCTTGGGTAGGGTCCCTAGGCCTGGCCTGAGATCAGGGCCTATCAGGGCTTTACTTCCCCTGGCTGCAGGCAGCTGGCCCACCCCCGCCACTGCCACTGCTTGCCATCTGTGCAGCGCTGCCCCCCTCCCCTGCCACCAGTGGCCTCCCTCTGCAGGTGACAGGCTAGGTGCAATGGCTAGGTTGGCCTGGGCTTCCCTCTTTCTTTGCTGGGGGGCGGGGCCAGCCCTGCTGGCCGTCTGCCTACCTGATTGCCCCTAACCACTTGCTTGGGGGCGAGGGGTCGTCTGCCTACCTGATCTCCCCTAACTGCTGGCCTGCCTACCTGATCACCCCTAACCACTTGATGTCTACCTGATCACCCCTAATGGCTGGTCTGCCTACCTGACCTCCCCTAACCACTCTGCCTGCCTGCCTGATTCCCCCTAACCTCTTGCTTGGGGGTGGGGCCAGCCGATGAGGGGTCATGGTGGCCTTGTCTCTGGTTGTTTCAGTTGTGAGGCCTCTGGCCTTTTATATATAGGATTATTATTATTTTAAATTTAATGTTTATTGATTTCAGAGAGGAAGGAAGAGGGAGAGAGAGATAGAAACATCAATGATGAGAGAGAATTATTGATCAGCTGCCTCCTGCATGTCCCCTACGGGGGATCCAGCCCACAACTCAGGCATGTGCCCTGATCAGGAATGGAACTGTGACCTCCTGGGTCATGGGTTAATGCTCAACCCCGGAGCTACACAGGCCGGGCATAATATTACTAACTATATTCCCTAAGCTGTACTTTACATCCTTGTAACTATTTTTAGAACTAATAATTTGTACTTCTTAATCCCTTTTACCTTTCTACCCCCCACTCCCCGAATCACTCTCTCATTTGGCAACTGTCACAATGTTCTCTGTGCCCTAACTGGTTTGGCTTAGCGGATAGAGCTTCAGCCTGCAGACTGAAGGGTCCTGGGTTCAATTCTGGTCAAGGGCACATGCCCGGGTTGTGGGCTTGGTCCCCAGTGGGGGTTGTGCAGGAGGCAGCCAATCAATTCTCTCTCATCATTGATGTTTTCATCTCCCTCTCCCTCTCTGAAATATTTTTAAAAAAATGTTCTCTGTATTTATGAATCTGTTTCTGTTCCACTCCTTTGTTTTTATAGATTCTACATATAAGTGAAATCATATGGTATTTGTCTTTTTTTGTCTGACTCATTTCACTTAGCATAATACCCTCTAGGTCCATCATTCTATAGCAGATGGCAAGATTTCATTCTTTTTTATGGCTCAGTAATATTAGATTATACATAAGCACCACATCTTCTTTATCCATTCATCTATTGATGCACACCTAGGTTGCTTCCATGTCTTGGTTATTTGATTATTGTAAACAATGCTGTGATGAACATAGGGGAGCAAATGTCTTTTTGAATTAGTGTTTTAGAATTCCTTGGATAAATACTCAGAAGTGGAATTGCTGGGTCATAATATAGTTCCATTTTTAATGTTTTGAAAAGCTCCATACTGTTTACCATAACGACTGCACCAACTTACAGTCTCACAGTTCATGAGGGCTCCCATTTTTCCACATAATAGCCATTCTGAGAGGTGTGAGGTCACAGTGGTTTTGATTTGCATTTCCATTATGATTAATGATGTTAAGCATCTATTCATATGTCTATATGTCATTTTTGAAGAAATGTTGATTTTTTAAAAAAAATTTTATCATTGACATGTTAGAGATGTCCTCAATTTTTCCCCTTTGCCCCTCTCCACCCAGCTGCTATCCCACACAGGCCTTCACCTCACTATTGTCTGAGTCCATGGGATATATATAACTTTGGTTAATTTCTTCCCACTTCCTCCTCCCCCCTTTCCTCTGAGATCTGACAGTCTGTTCCATGCTTCCATGTCTCTGGACCTATTTTGTTCATTATATTCCACATTAGATTTCTTTGTCTCCCCATTTTGGTTGTCTCTTTGAGATTATGTGATATTTATCTTTCCCTGACTGACTTATTTCGCTTAGCATAATAATCTCCAAGTTCATCCTTGCTGCTTCAAAAGGGAAGAGATCCTTCTTTTATACAGCTGCATAGTATTCAATTGTGTAAATATACCAGAGTTTCTTATCCATTCAGCTACCCTATGTCTTTTGATTGGAGCATTTAATTCATTTCCATTTGAGGTTATTATTGAGAGGTACTTATTTATTGCCATTTTTATTCTTTATGCCTATGTTTCTCTCTCTATTTCTTCTCCTTACAATAGTCCCTTTAGCATTTCTTGCAATGCTGTTTTGGAGCTAATAAACTACTTTAGCTTCTTTTTGTCTGGGAAGCTCTTTATTTCACTTTCAATTTTTAATGATAGCATTGCTGGATAGAGTAGTCTTTGTTTCAGATCCTTGCTTTTTATTACTTTTAATACTTCATGTCATTTCTATCTGGCCTGTAAAGTTTCTGTTAAGAAATCAGCTGACAGTCTATAGGAGCTCCTTTGTAGTTAACCAATTGTCTCTTGCTGCTCTTAAGATTCTCTCTTTGTATTTAAAGTTTGCCATTTTAATTATTATGTGTCTTGGTGTGGATCTCATTGTGTTCATCTTGATTGGGTCTCTCTGTGCTTCCTGAACTTGTGTGACTTTTTTCTTCACCAGGTTAAGGAACTATTCTGTCATTATTTATTCAAACAGGTTTTCTATCCTTTGTGAACTTTCTTCTCCGTCTGGTACCCTTATGATGCAGATGTTGTTCCATTTCATGTTGTCCCAACCCAAAGTTCCCTTAAACTCTCTTCATGCTTTTTCAGTGTTTTTCTTTTTGCTATTCTAATTGAGTGTTTTTTCCACCTTGTCTTCCAAATCTCTGATTTGATCCTCTGCTTCATCAAGCCTGTTTTTAATTCCTTCCAGTTTTTCCTTGATGTCAGATATAGTATTCTTCATTTCTGACTGGTTCTTATTCATGGTTTCTCTGTCCTTTTTCATGCTGAGGTAGTATCCTCTAAGTTCCTTGTAGTTCCTATTAAGTTCCTTGAGCATCCTTATAACCATTATTCTGAATTTTATGGCTGATAAATTGCTTACCTTTATCTCATGTAGGTCTTTTTCTGGAGATTTTTCCTTTTCTTTCATTTGGGGGTTGTTTCTTTTTATTCCCATTTTAGTTGTCTCTTTGTGTTTGTTTCTATGTATTAGATATACCTCTTATGACTCCAAATTTTTGTGGGGTGGCCTTTTGTAGTAAATGTCCTGTGGGACCCAGTGGTGCAGTCTCCTTGAATTCTTGAGGTAGATGCTCTAGATGTGACACTTTTGTGGGTTATTTGGGATCTCCTGTTATAATTAGGTCTTTTTTAAAATTGTTTTTTTAATGTAAATCTTTATTGTTGAAAGTATTACATATGCTTCCCTTTTCCCCCATTGACCCTTCTAGCCCACCTCTACCTCCCTCACCAGGCTTTCACCACCCTACTGTCTGTGTCCATGGGTTATATATACATGCATACAAGTTCTTTGGTTGATCACTTCCCAACCTCCATTCCTCCCCTGCCTTCCCTCTGAGATTCCACATTCTATGCTCTATGTCTCTGTATCTATTTTGCTCATCAGTTTATTTTGTTCATTAGATTCCACATATGAGTGAGATTATGTGATACTAGTTTTTCTCTGACTGACTTGTTTCACTTAGCATGATACTCTCCAGGTCCCTCCATGCTGTCTCAAAGGGTAAGAGACCCTTCTTCTTTTTTTTTTAAATAAATCTTTATTGTTCAGATTATTACAGATGATCCTCTTTTTTTTCCCCCCATAGCTCCCCTCCACCTGATTCCCCACCCCACCCCATGCCCTTACCCCCCGCCACTGTCTTCATCCATAGGAGTAAGATTTTTGTCCAATCTCTTCCCACACCCCTCACACCTGCTTCCCCTGAGAGTCATCAGTCCACTCCCTTTCTATGTCCCTGATTCTATTATATTCACCAGTCCATTCTGTTCTTCAGATTTTTATTCACTTGATTTTTAGATTCACTTGTTGGTAGGTATGTATTTGATGTCATTTTGTTGTTCATAATTTTTATCTTTACTTTTTTCTTCTTCTTTCTCTTATTAAAGAATACCCTTCAGCATTTCATGTAATCCTGGTTTGGTGGCGATGAACTCCTTTAGCTTTTTCTTGTCTGTGAAGCTCGTTATCTGACCTTCAACTCTGAATGATAGCTTTGCTGAGTAGAGTAATCTTGGTTGTAGGTTCTTGCTGTTCATCACTTTGAATATTTCTTGCCACTCCCTTCTGGCCTGCATAGTTTCTGCTGAGAAATCAGCTGACAGTCGTATGGGTACTCCCTTGTAGGTAACTAACCATTTTTCTCTTGCTGCTTTCAAGATTCTCTCTTTGTCTTTTGCCCTTGGCATTTTAATTATGATGTGTCTTGGTGTGGTCCTCTTTGGATTCCTTTTGTTTGGGGTTCTGTGCGCTTCCTGGACTTGTAAGTCTATTTCTTTCACCAGGTAGGGAAAGTTTTCTGTCATTATTTCTTCTAATAGGTTTTCAGTATTTTGCTCTCTCTCTTCTTCTGGCACCCCAAAAATTCGGATGTTGGTACACTTAAAGTTGTCCCAGAGGCTCCTTACACTATCTTCATATTTTTGGATTCTTTTTTCTTTTTGTTTTTCTGGTTGGGTGTTTTTTGTTTCCTCATATTTCAGATCTTTGGTTTGATTATTGGGGTACGTTGATCTACAGTTGAGTTTCTGTATATTCTTTATTTTAGACAGTGTATGCTTCATTTCTGACTGGTCCTTTTCCATCTTTTTGGCATTCTCATTAAGGTCCTTAAAGGTCTCACTAAGCTCCTCAGAAGTGTCATCAAGTTTCTCAGAGGTTTTTAGAAGATTCCTGAGTAACCTCATAAATGTGGTTCTGAACTCTATGTCGTCCAGTAGTTTGCTTTCCTCCATTTCTTTCATTCGTGACATGTTTCTTTGTCTCTGCATTTTGGCTGCTTCCCTGTGTTGATGGAGTGGCTTTGTGTGGTAGGTGACCTATAGGGGGCAGTAGCTCAGCCTCCCCAATCACCTGATGTGGACGCTCTTGGTACACCCCTTTGTGGGCTGAATGCAAAGTCTTGGTGTAGTTAAGCCTTAATTGCTGTTGCTACGCTGGGAGGAATTGACCTCCAGGCCAATTGGCTGTGAGGACTCGCTGTGTCTATAAGAACTGCTGTGCTGGAGACACGCTTATGGTGCAGAACTTGTTTCAGTGGGGCTTTGGTGCTCACTGAGTCTGCCTCTTGAATGTGTCACTTATGGATGTGAGGAGTTGAAATCTGGTTTCTCACACTGACCACTAGGTATACTGGCTTCTGGATCTCCAGTGGGGTGCAGGTCAGCTATTGTCTGAGTCCACCCAGCAGGAGCTACAGCGAGAGCTACAGTTTTCTCCTCTTTGCTTGGGGTTTGGAGGTTTTGGAGCTGTCTGATCCAGTCTGCAAGTTTGTTAGGTTAAGCTGCGATAGGGCAGTCCATTCATATGCAAAAGCCGCTGCTTGGAGCTTGGGTGGGTTTGTAGGTTGTGTGGGGTGGGGTCTCAGGGCGTCATTAGGCTAGGGCGTGGCAAACAGCAATGGCTGCTAGTTAGCCGGCTCTGTGTCTCCGACTGCGTCCCGTCCCGTGCCCTGTGCAGTAAACAATTATTCCTGTGTGCAGCTCTGCAAGCAGGCCCCCCTCACTTTCCGACCCGGTAGCAGACAATCCCACTTCTCCCCGTAGGAGTTTGGGTCCCCCGTGTCTCCCCAGAAACTGTATTTCAGAGTAATCGGGGGCTTGTCTCCCCTTTGGGTTTGAAAAAGCAACGCCTGCCGCCAGCCCAGATCCCGCGCCTCCGTACCTCAGCTTTTCAGCGCTTGTGCACATCTCAATGCTCTTTTCTCTTTCCTTCTAGTTGTAGAACTTCCACTCAGCCAGCTTTCCCGTGGTTCTGGGTGATAGACGTTTTGTCTTATAGTTGCAGTTTAAATTGTTGTGCGAGGCAGCAGTTTAGGTGTTTACCTACTCCACCATCTTGGATTCCTCTCGAGACTCTTCTTTTTTACTGCTGGATAGTATTCCATGGTATAAATGTACCACAGCCTTTTTATTCACTCATCTACTGATGGGCACTTGGGCTGTTTCCAGATCTTAGCTATTGTAAATTGTGCTGCTATGAAGATTGGGCTGCATACATTCTTTCTGATTGGTGTTTCAGGTTTCTTAGGATATATTCCTATGAGTGGGATCACTGGGTTAAATGGCAGTTCCAGATTTAATTTTTTGAAGAAATGCCATACTCTTTTCATAATGGCTGCACCATTCTGCATTCCTGCCAGCAGTGAACTAGGATTCCCTTTTCTCCCTTTGTTGATGGTAACATTCTGATAGGTGTAAAGTGATACCTCATTGTTGTTTTAATTTGCATCTCTCTGATGATCATTGGCTTTGAGCATTTTTTCATATATCTCTTGGTCATCTGTATGTCCTTTGGAGAATGGTCTCTATTTAGGTCCTTTGCCCATTTTTTAATTGGATTGTTTGTCTTCCTTTAGTTAAGTTGTATGAGTTCCTTATATATTTTGAATATTAACCCTTTATCAGATGTATCATTGGCAAATATGTTCTCTCATACAGTGGGCTTCCTTTTTGTTTTGTTGATGGTTTCCTTTGAATAGGGTACCAAAAACCAAACTTGGCTAGCTTCTGACATTGGCCGTTACAAATGTAGCTCCCAAGAGGCCCAAAATCAGCATACAAAACATTAGCCTCAGTCACATAAGAGCAGGATCCAAAGAGAAATCCTAACAGGCACTAAAATCTATTGAGACGAACTTCACTTGGTTGGGTTTTTTGTTTTTTACAAAAATTATTTTCTTTATTTATTGCTTTGGTATTATTATTTTTTCTCTTGTTTCTTTCATCTCTCTTATTTACCTCTTTCCTTTCCTTACTCTATTTATTTTTTGCTTTTCTTTCTTTTGCTTTATTCTTCTTTCTTTTCTCTTTACCTTTCACAGTAGAGATATCTCTCTTGATTTTTAACTGCCACACTATGGGTGTGGGACCTACCTGCCTGTTCTGCAACTCTGCCCTGCCTACCAGTCTCAGTGTGACTTTTCTTTACATCTGTATGTATAGGAGTTTTGTTCAGCTAAACTTCAGGTGGTTCTCAGTAGTGGTTGTCCTATAACTTAGTTGTAATTTTGATATAATTATGGGAGGAAGTGAGCATAGTTTACCTACTCTGCTATCTTGACTTCACCCCTAGCCTTCATTTACATTTAATACAATTATTGGTATGATTGAGTTTGTCTACTGTCCTGTTACAGGTTTATTTTTCTTCTTTTGGCCTTCATTTTTTTTTTTTTTTGATCCTGCCTTCTTTTGAAGTATTTTAATGTGTTTTGGATTTTATTTTATTTCCCCTATTGGCTTTTTAGCTACTTATATTTTGATTATATTAGTGTTTGTTCTAAGGCTAGCAATATGTATTCCCTACTTATCAAAGTCTATTTAAAATTAGGTAAGTCTTCACATCTAGCACTTGTCACTTCATTCCTTATACTTCCAAATCACAGTTCATACTTCATGCTTCACAAATGAAATAACCTTGAAATAGAATCATTTCATTCATCCACTTTCTTACCTCATCCTTCATACTATTATTGTATCTTTTATTTCTGTATACTTTTAAAGCCTTACCTTGAAGTGCTATTATTTTGCTTTAAATAGTTAGTTTTTAAAGTAAATATGAGCAGAAAAATATCTTGTATTGTTTACAAAGTTACTTTCTATTTCTAGTATTTTTATTTCTAACTTTAGGTTCAAGTTTCCATCTGGTTTTATTTTCCTTTAGCCTAAAGAATGTCCTTTAGCATTTTATTTGTATTATAAGTCTAATGAAAAGTCTTTTAGTTTTCTTTATCTGAAAATATCTTCATTTTATCTCATTTTGGGGGATATTTTCACTGAATATAGAATTCAGCATTGACAACATTTTTTCTCAAAACTTTAGTGATGTCTTCCGTTGTCAACTGGCCTCCATTATTTCTTATGAGATATCAGTGATTTTTCTTATATATTTTTTATTTTCTTCCTTTCTTTTTTTTTTTTTTAAATCCTCACCTGAGGATAGTTTTCCATTGATTTTTAGAGAGAGTGAATGATAGATGGAAAGACAGAAACATCGACGTGAGAGAAACACATTGATTGGTTGTCTCTTGCATGTGTCCTCACCAGGGCCCTGGGCCGGGAGGAGCCTGTAACCAAAATATGTGTCCTTGACCCGAATTGAACCTGGGACCCTTTGCTCTGCATGCCAGCACTCTATCCACTGAGCCAAACTGGTTAGGGCTTTTATATATTTTTAAAATATTTTCTGCTCCTCACACTCTCCTTCTGAGACTTTAATTGGCCTTATTGTTAGACCATTTGATATTATCTCAGAGTTCACTGAGACTTTGGTTCCCCTGCACAACCTCCCCCTCCCCCAACTTTAGAACTGTTATTTATGTTGGATAATTTCTATAGATCCATCTTAAAGTATGTTTACCCTCTCTTCTGCCATATCTAATATATTATTAAGCTTATTTAGTACATTTTTCATTTCAGATATTGTACTTTTCAAGTCTAAAATTTGTGCAGTATTCATTTTCTGCTAAAACTTTTAACTCTTTGAATATTTTATAACAACTGTTTTAAAGTCCTTGTTTACTAACTTCAACATCTGGATCATCTTGAAAGCTATTTTTATTGAATGGGGTTTTTTCTTTATGACTGTTAGTCACGTCTTACAGTTTCTCTGTCTAAAAATTTTTATTGTATGCTGAACATTTTGCAAGACATAGTGTAGAAACTCTTGATTCTGTTTTACTTCTCCAAAGAGTATGTTGTGTGTGTGTGTCTTAGTAGTCTAAGTAGTGGCCAGTTATCTTGAACTTAAGGTTGTTTCATTTTCTTAAGATAACACTTTGTTAGGGTGAATGTGTTTCAGTTTCCTCCTTGGTCTTAGGGCAAATGCTTCATTCTGGGACACAGTCTTCTAAAGTACAACCCTTTTGTGGTTTAACGAAAAGTCTGTGTTTACCAAGTCCCTCTGACCTGAGAAAAGTCCAAATCTAAATGGTCTCTCCCTTGCAGTAGAAGACAGCTGAAATCTCTGCTCTGTTTTTCTAGTCTTGCAACTGTTTCTCTTCAGTAGGCTTCTTTGAGCTTCGCAGCACATTCACAGTTCAGTATCTGCTAAAGATCTGAGGGGAGTTTACATGCAAATTTGGTGATTCTCAGTTTGTGACTAATTTTTTTAACTGGGTTTTCTCCCCCCAATTTTTAGCTTCTCTCTGCTTCAAACTCTAACACATCAAGCCAACTCAGGATTTCTGTTTTAGTTCTAGCTGCTCCAGCCCATGCAGTCTAGGGAGTGCCTTTGGGGAAAATTAGGAAAAACATAGACCTCACATAGTGTAATTCCCTTCTTTCAAGGACTGAATCCCCTCAGCTTTATGCCTGCTTCAGGTCACTTTCTAGTGCTTTTAACTAGTTTTTTAAAAATATATATTTGTATTGATTTCAGAGAAAGGGAGAGGGAGAGAGAGATAGAAACATCCATAATGAGAGAGAATCATTGATTGGCTGCCTTCTGCATGCCCCAAACTGGAGATTGAGCCCACAATCTGGGCATGTATTCCAGACTAGAATGGAACGATGACCTCCTGGTGCTTGACCACTGAGCCACACTGGCTGAGCTTAAATTGTTTTAAGAATATTTTGTCCAGGGTTTATAATTATTACCTATAGAAGTAGTAGTATGATACAATGTCTCTCATTATTGAAACCACAATTTCACAGCAATCATGTTTAACCATTTCTGGTATAAGATCTTCTGAAATTATTGCCATACTCTTGTGCTTATGCTTACATTTCTGAATATCTCAACTTTAGATCTATCTCATGGATTTTTGCTACGTTAAATGAAATTTAATGTATATGTCTCTTACCTCCTCTGGCTCACTCATATCAATATAGTTACATCACTATTTTTAGTTATTTTAATTGCTAACTATGTAACTTTAGATAACCTTCTTGAATCTATATTTCTTATTCATCAACTGTGGACAGTATCTTGATTCTCCATATGGTAAAATGAGGATATTAATACTCTTAACCTTTTTTCTCCCTCTTGTTTCTTTTGCTTTTCCACTCCAACTTCTGTGAGATGCACCTCTGTTTTTGCATCACCAGGCATAATGACAAGTAATATCTATCACATAAATACAGTTGTGGCCCTGTGACTTGCCTATGACTCGATCCAACATGTATTAATACAACAAATATTTATTGCTGGCGTACCATGAAGTAGTCCCTGTCCTTGGTGCTGGGAAACAGCAGAACATAAAATAGTAAAGAAAAATCACTGCCCTCGTGGAACCCTGTTCCCAGTGTTAGGGACACAGAAAATAAATAAGATATTTAGTATGGCAGTCATGCTTAGGAGGAAAATTAAGCTAGGGAGGTTATAAGGAAGCGTATAAGGAGTGTGTGTGTGTACATGTGTGCACACACACCTGTGTGTTTTGTAATTTATATAGAATGGTCAAAAGTTCTCTCTACAAAGGTGATATTTGAGTAAATTCCTGAAGGAGGTAAGGGAATAAGCCCTGTGGATATCTGGGGAAAGAAAGTTCTAGGCAGTAAGTACATGTACATTATAGAGTAAATATTATTTGCTTTTAAACTGAGAAGAGACTATGATTTCATTCCTTCCCAATGATTCTAGTGACCCTACTCTCATGCTACCCACAGAAGAATGTTCAAAAGAATTTGTTCTTCTACTGGAGTAATTGCTCACAGTCACGTCATGTTTTCTGCTACATTATATTTAGATCATACCCTTCTTGTGTATTCCCCTCCCCGACCCACTGGCCCTTTTGCTGGTTACCTTTCTTTATTCTTGATGAAAGAAGAAACATATTTTATTCATTATGTTACTAATACCTTCCAGGTTGTTTTCTCCATTACTTATAATTTAATCCATTCTTTTTTCAAGTCCACTGACTTCTGCTCAACTCTGCCCCAATTTCACAATATTTTGTTATGACTTCATGGTGCAGCAATTGGTTTTGCCTGGAGTTTCTAGTTTCATTCCTTTCTGTTGGCCTTGCATTCTGTGCATTTTTCATATTCTCAGTTATTAAAAAGCCCAGTCACATTCTCCTATGGAATCCTTCCCATCTTCTCCTAGAGACTTCACTTTGGAAGCCTGCTGTCTTCCGGCTCCAGGCAGAGCAGCCCAGCTTCCCTGGCTGATGTGCAGCTGAACATCCTTGCTCTCCCAACCTTTTCTTTATCAGCTGAATCCTTATACAGGACTAACTCCTCAAATGACTTCAGAAGCGGTACACAGAGGGAAACTTCCAGAGTGTTTGCAATGCTGAAAAGTGCTTTTTTTCTGTCCTCAAACTTGATCAATGATTTGCCTGCATCCAGGATTCTAGATATAAATTTCTCTCAGCAATTTGAAGATCTGCTGTCCTCAAGCACCTAATATTATTGATGAGAAATCTAATGTGAGTCTGATTTTTTAAAATATTTATCTATCTATCTATCTATTTATTTATTTTTAAATAAATCTTTGTTGTTCAGATTATTACACTTGTTCCTCCTTTTTCCCCCCATAGCTCTCCTCCACCTGATTCCCACCCCACCCTCTGCCCTTACCCCCCACCCCACTGTCCTCATCCATAGGTGTACAATTTTTGTCCAGTCTCTCCCCGCATTCCCACACCCCTTTCCCCCTGAGAATTATCAATCCACTCCCTTTCTATGCTCCTGATTCTATTATATTCACCAGTTTATTCTGTTCACCAGATTTTTTATTCACTCGATTTTTAGATTCACTTGTTGATAGATATGTATTTGTTGTCACTTTGTTTTTCATAATTTTTAAATTTACCTTTTTCTTCTTCTTCCTCTTCTCAAAGAATACCCTTCAGCATTTCATATAATACTGGTTTGGCGGTGATGAACTCCTTTAGCTTTTTCTTATCTGTGAAGCTCTTTATCCGACCTTCAACTCTGAATGATAGCTTTGCCGGGTAGAGTAATCTTGGTAGTAGGTTCTTGCTGTTCATCACTTTGAATATTTCTTGACACTCCCTTCTGGTCTGCATAGTTTCTGTTGAGAAATCAGCTGACAAGGGTACTCCCTTGTAGGTAACTAACTGTTTTTCTCTTCCTGCTTTTAAGATTCTCTCTTTGTCTTTTGCCCTTGGCATTTTAATGATGATGTGTCTTGGTGTGGTCCTCTTTGGATTCCTTTTGTTTGGGGTTCTCTGTGCTTCCTGGACTTGTAAGTCTATTTCTTTCACCAGGTAGGGGAAGTTTTCTGTCATTATTTCTTCAAATAGGTATTCAGTATCTTGCTCTCTCTCTTCTTCTGGCACCCCCATAATTCGGATGTTGGTACACTTAAAGTTGTCCCAGAGGCTCCTTGCACTATCTTCATATTTTTGGATTCTTTTTCTTTTTTCTTTTCCAGTTGAGTGTTTTTTCCTTTTTTGTATTTCAAATCTTTGACTTGATTCTTGCGATCCTCTAGTCTGCTGTTGGATCTCTGTATATTATTTTTTATTTCAGTCAGTGTATGCTTAATTTCTAGTTGGGCCTTTTACATATTCTTGAGGGTCTCGCTAAATTTATCAGCCTTTTCTAGAAAATTCTTGAGTAACCTTATAACCGTGGTTTTGAACTCTATATTCAGTCATTTGCTTTCCTCTATTTCTTTCATTTGTGACCTGTTTCTTTGTCTCAACATTTTGGCTGCTTCCCTGAGTTGATAGAGTGGCTTTGTGTGCTAGGTGTCCTATAGGGCCCAGTGGCTCAGCCTCCCCAGTTACCTGAGGTAGACACTCTTGGTGCACCCCTTGGTGGGCTGTGTGCACAGTCTTATTGTAGTTAAGCCTTGATTGCTGTTGGTATCACTGGGAGGAATTGACCTCCAGGCCAATTGGCTGTGAGGACCAGTTGTGTCTGCAATGAGAGAACTGCTGTGCTGGAAACACCCTTATGGGGCAGGACTTGCTTCAGTGGGGCTTTGGTGCTCACTGAGTCTTCCCTTTGAGTGTGTCTCTTATGGATCTGAAGAGTTGTAATCTGGTGTGGCCTCACTGTGACCACTGGGTATACTGCCTCTTGGATCTCCAAGGAGGTGCAAAGTCAACCACTGCCTGAGGCCACCAAGCAGGAGCTACAGAGAGATCTGCAGATTCCCCCTCCTTGTTTGGGATTTGGAGGTGCCCAGATGAGGTGCAGCTGTGAAGCAATGCAGGCTGCTGAGGAGCCTTAGGCCTTCTTTTGGAAGCTTTGGGGTTCTTTGACCCAGCTGCAGTTTGTTAGGTTAGGTTGCAAAAGCCAGACCATTCATATGCAAATGCCTCTGTGCACAGCTTGGGTGGGATTATAAATTGGGTGAGGCGTGGTCTCAGGGAATCACAGTGTGGTGAAAACAGCAATGGTTGCCCTTTGGCCCTGCCCCAGATAGGTCCTTGGGTGTCTGTGTCCCGCAGCCCCGTGCAGGAACAGTGAACACTGTGACCGCCTCTGAGAGAAAGCCGCCTTGGTGTTCTGGCCTGATGCCAGACAGTCCAGTTTCTCCCTGTATGAGTCTGGGTCCCCAGAGTCTCACCTGGTACTGGAATTCAGAGCAGTCTGGAGTTTTTATCTCCCTCCTGATTGAAAAAGACCACAGCGTACCCAGTTGCCAGCCTGTTTCTGCGGGTGCACCTCCGTACCTTCACTCTTCTGCACCTCTGCACCTCCTACCAGTCTAGATGCGCTTTTCTCTTTCCTTCTTGTTGTAGAACTTCCACTCAGCCAGCCTTCCCGTGGTTCTGGATGACATCCATTTTTTCTTTTAGTTGAAGTTTTGATGTGGTTGTGCGAGACAGCAAGTTCAGGTGTTTACTTGTGCCACCATCTTGGTTCCTCCAGCATATTACACTTTTATTATTATAGATGGATGTTGCAAAGATAACAAAATTCATATCTGTCTGGTCTGCTGTATTGGGCCAAGGGATCTTAGTTTTTAAAAGCACATAACTTTTCCATATTGAATATTTTTATTTATATGTTTATATATATACTAGAGGCCCAGTGCATGAAATTTGTGCATGGGAGTGTGTGTCCTTTAGCCCAGCCTGCACCCTCTCCAGTCTAGGACCTCTCAAGGGATGTCCGACTGCCCGTTTAGGCCCGATCTCCATATGGGATCGGGCCTAAATGGGCAGTCGGACATCCCTCTCACAATCCAGGACTGCTGGCTCCCAACTGCTTGCCTGCTTGCCTTCCTGATTGTCCCTAACCACTTCTGCCTGCCAGCCTGATCACCCCCTAACCACTCCCCTGACAACATGATTGATGCCTAACTGTTCCCCTGCCAGCCTGATTGCCCCTGAATGCCCTCCCCTGCAGGCCTGGTCACCCTTAACTGCCCTTCCCTGAAGGCCTGGTCACCCCTAACTGCCCTCCACTGCAGGCCGGGTCCCCTCCAACTGCCTTTCCCTGCAGGCCTGGTCACTCCCAACTTCCCTCCTCTGCTGGCCTGGTCACCCCTAACTGCCCTCCCCTGCAGGTCTGGTTCCTCCCTACTGCCCTCCCCTGCTGGCCTGATAGCCCACAACTGCCCTCCCTTGCAGACCTGGTCCCACCCAACTCCCCTGCCCTTCTGGCCATCTTGTCATGGCCATCTTGTGTCCACATGGGGGCAGCCATCTTTGACCACATGGGGGCAGCCATCTTGTGTGTTGGAGTGATGGTCAATTTGCATATACTCTTTTATTAGATAGGATAGAGGCCTGGTGCATGGGTGGAGGCCAGCTGGTTTGCCCTGAAGGGTGTCCCAGATCAGGGTGGGGGTTCCCTTGGGGCATGGGGCAGCCTGGGTGAGGGGCCTGTGATGGTTTGCAGGCCGGCCACGCCCCCTGGCAACCCAAGCGGAGGCCCTGGTATCTGGGATTTATTTATCTTCTATAATTGAAACTTTGTAGCCTTGAGCGGAATAAGCCTCTTGCTCACTCTGTGGCCACAGCCATTTTTGTTGGGATTTATTTATCTTCTATAATTGAAACTTTGTAGTGGAGGTCGACACAGGCCAGGGCTGCGGGAGCTTGGCTTCCTCCATCGCCGGGGGCAACTCAAGTCTCCTGCTTTCTCCAGCTCCATGGCTGCTGCCATTTTTGTTGGGATTTATTTATCTTCTATAATTGAAACTTTGTAGCCTTGAGTGTAGGCCTGGGCTGGCCAGGGTGGCAGGGAAGCTTGACTTCCTCCATTGCCGGGGAAACCCAAGCTTCCTGCTTGCTGCAGCTCCGTGGTCGCAGCCATCTTGGGTGGGTTAATTTGCATACTCACTCCTGATTGGCTGGTGGGTGTGGCTTGTGCATGCAGCAGAGGTACGATCAATTTGCATACTACTCTTTTATTAGATAGGATTTTTGCAACCTAACTAAGACTTTTAGGTCCTAATTCTTGATTGCCATTCAGGTTCACTCTTTGTAATGGATCCTGGAATTCCCCTTTAATTTCACAATATTTATTGGTGATAAAGGCCTTTAGAGAGCAGGGTTCCGGATATGAGATGCTATAACTAGCACTGAATTGGATTAGATTATCCTGTAATATCCTCCAGTCTGTTTATGTCCTTGAAACTCTTTGACTTCCAATTTAGGCACCTGCCTCTGGGTGGCAGTACCTTGTTATTGACTACTGACCAATAGGTGGGGATCTTTTGGGGATGAATAGTGACAAGCCCAACTGATTTGTGTTTCTCAGCCACAAGGAGCTCAAGAACCATTCGTCATGCATCTGCCTCTTCCTCCAGATTGATGTCCCTCATGACGGAGCCTGTGTCCTCTTTAAGTTTGTGTTGCCACAGCCAGTCCAGAGACTTCCCATAGCAGGGGTGAAGATATTATTCGTATAACGAAGGAAGCTGTCTTTAGAGAGTTATGAAACCATAGCCCAAGTAGAACATCTCTTCTACTCACCCGTCTAGTTTTGCTTCATAAATAATTAACTAAGGGACTCTGAACCCTCTACAAAGGGCATTCATCTTAGTCTATAGACCTCTGTGTATAAGAAATAAAGTTTCCCTTGATTTACTTTAAATAGAAATAAATTAAATTATGAATTCTCACATGGCTGAGTTGGAGGGAAGTTTGGTTCCATCCATCCTGGGGAGTGGGAATAAAGCATCCTTCTCCCCAGGGTCTCACAAGGATATGGGAGGCTTCCTTGGTGCCTGGACAATGGGTGAAAGACACACATTCAGTCTCTCCAACACCCCAGTGGCCTCATTTCCAAGCTCCCCGGAAGGTGGGTAACTCGCTGTTTTTATCATGAGCTTGGCCCTGGGAGACTGAGGTCCAGCTTTCCAGCCTCTTGGGGTACATTGAGCTGGTACCTCCTAATGAGACCTAGCTTATGACACCTGCTGACTCAATCTCTCCCCAGGTGGGCAACTTGTGCTGTCTGTCCTGCTCCATCCCCACAGGGTCTGCCTTCCTCCTCTTGCTTCTTTTCCCTGCCACTTTTGTTCTTCTAGGCAGAGTGAGGAAAGATCTTCGTCACCTGCGGGTTCTCTGCTTAAGGAAGGAAAAGGAAAACATAGGGGGCTGGATCCTGCCTCATGGCGGTTTGGCCTGTCACTGTGCTCAGCTGTGTGAAGGCTGGCCCCTCCTCCTGCAGAGGACTTCTCCAGGGCTCTGAGAAGTCATTTTAACCAACTGCATCGCTCACAGGTATGTCTCAACGTCTTCTGAACTATTAATGGGGCAAACCTGCTAACTTAGAAGTGTGGGTGATTCTGAAGTTGTGAATTCAATGAAATATAATCAATGGCTGTTTCAACAACTTTTTCAAATAAAATAATATAAAAATAGTATAATTCATTATGGAAAATGCATATGCAAGCTCTATACTTTCTGCCTACTAGCATCTACACTTGGCTGTCTAACAGGCATTGGCCTGAACACCCTAAAACTGGGACCTTCTCCAGGCTTGCCCAGCTCAGGACTCTAATTCTTCCAGTTAGGTCAGTCATCCTGGAATTCACTCTTTCTCACCCACACATCTAATCCATTAGCAAATTCTGTTGGTTCTTTTTTCAAAATCCACACAAATCTGGGCACTTTCAATCTTTTATTTTTTGTTAATCCTCACTCGAGATTTCCCATTCTTTTTTTTTTTTTAGAAAGAGTGGAAGGGGGAAGAGGGGAGAGAGAGAGAGGGAGGAGAGAAACACATCAATTGGTTGCCTCCCACATGTGCATGCGGGAGAGCAGAGAGGGGAAGAAACCTGCAGCCTAGGTATGTGCCCTTAACTGGAAATCAAACCCACAACTCTTTGGTGCGCGGGCCAACGCTTTAACCACTGAGCAACACTGGCTAGGGCACCAAATCCGGCACTTTTAGCAGAGCTCCACTACACTCCTGTTTCAAACCACAGCTCTTATCTGTCTCTCTGTTATGCCTGGACCCCCAATAGTCCATTCCCTGAAAGCAGCCAGGAATATATCTGCGTCTGGCCTGGGGGAGATGCAGGGCTCCATTTACCCTCCTGTCACAAACAACTAGAAAATCAGTCAGAATGCATGAAGCACCTTTTCAGTAGACATTACTCATACTAAATTTGTGTATATGCATGGATCTGATTATTAACTTTCTATGCTCTTTCACTGGCCTGTCTAATCCGCCCCAGTAAAATACTTCAATTATTGAAACTATATGATACATGTTAGTATCTGATATGGTAAGTCTCTTACCCTTCCTTTACAAAAGTGCTTGGCTGAATCAGGTGAATTTTCCACAGGTGAACTCCATAAGGATTTTATTGGAATTGTTTTATATTTGTAGATTTATCTGCGAATTAATAGATTTATTCTAATCTACTCATCCAAGAATACAGGAAATACCACACAGCCTTGATTACTGATTCTTCCCATTTTCTTCTTCTTTTTTGAATTGTTTTAGCTAATTTAATTCCTTCATAACTTTCCATATAAATTTTAGAGTAAGTTTGTCTATACCTACAAGATTTAAACCTCAGTGAAGTTTTGTGGTTTTCCCCACACTAACTCCAGCACATTTGCTGTTGAGTATATTCCTGCATACACTGAGTGGCCAGATTATTATGATCTCTGAACACATAATAATCTGGCCACTCAGTATATATATATATATATTAGAGGCCTGGTGCATGAATTCGTGCATGGGTGGGGTCCGGCCAGCCTAGCCAGGGGGAGGGGACATGGGCGGTTGGCCGGCCTGCCTGTTGGCTGGCCTGCCTGCTGGTCGAGGGGACAATTTGCATATTAGCCTTTATTTTATAGGATATACACTGAGTGACCAGATTATTATGCACTCAAAGATCATAATAATCTGGCCACTCAGTGTATTTTATTTATCGTTACTGTGAATTGGATTATTTTCCCACCATATGTTAATTGAATATTGTGACTGCTTTTTATGCATTTATTTTGTAACTGGCTACTTTGTAGAATTTTGCTACCAGTTCTAGCAGTTTCTTTTTGATTGATTCTGATTTCTTTTGAGACTCCTTCTTTGACCCATGGAATATTTAGAAGTTTGCTGTTTGGTTCCAAGTGTTTGGAGATTTTCCTATTATCCTTCTGTTACTGATATCTGGTTTGATGCCATCGTGATCAAAGACTACTCCCTTCAATTCCTTTCTATTTGTTAAAGTTTGTTTCATGGCCCAGGACATGGTCAATCTTGGTATATTTTTCATGGATACTTGAAAAGAATATGTATTTTGCTGTTGGGTGAAATATTCTATAAAGGTTGATTAGGTTCTATTGGTTCATGACATTGTTGCCCATATCCTTACTGATTTTCTGTCTAGTTTTTCTATCAATTTTTTAGAGGGAGATGTTGAGATCTCCAACTATAATTGTGAATTTATCTATTATTCCTTTAATTTCTATCAGGTTTTGCCTTACATATTTTGTAGCTCGCTTGTTTACTGCATACACAATCAGGACTGCTATGTCATCTAGGTGGATTGATCCTTTTATCATTATGTGATGAGCCTTTCTGTCTCTAGTCATTTTCTTTGCTCTGAAGTCTGCTTTATCTGATATTAATATATCCACTCCTGTTTTCTTTTGAGTAATGTTTGCATGATATAGCTTTTCCCATCCTTTTATTTTCAACCTACCTACATCATTGCTATAGATTGAATGTTTGTAACCCCTCAAAATCCATGTCTTATAACCTAAACCTGAGGTATTTGGAGGTGTTTTTTTAAAATAAATCTTTATTGTTCATATTATTATAGATGTTCCTCTTCCCCCCCCCCCATAGCTCCCTCAACCAGGTTCCCACCCCACCCCATGTCCTTACCCCCAGCCACTGTCCTCGTCCATGGATCTTTGTCCATTCCCACACCCTCTTCCCCCTGAAAATTTTCAGTCCACTCCCTTTCTATGCTCCTGATTCTATTATATTCACCAGTTTATTCTGTTCATTAGATTTTTTATTCACTTGACTTTTAGATTCACTTGTTGATAAATATGTATTTGCTGTCTCTTTGTTGTTCATAATTTTCATCTTTACTTTTTCTTCTTCCTCTTCTCAAAGAATACCCTTCAGCATTTCACATAATACTGGTTTGGTGGTGATGAACTCCTTTAGCTTTTTCTTATCTGTGAAGCTCTTTATCTGACCTTCAACTCTGAATGATAGCTTTGCTGAGTAGAGTAATCTTGGTAGTAGGTTATTGCTATTCATCACTTTGAATATTTCTTGACACTCCCTTCTGGCCTGCATAGTTTCTGTTGAGAAATCAGCTGACAATCATAAGGTTACTCCCTTTTAGCTAACTAACTGTTTTTCTCTTGCTGCTTTTAAGATTCTCTCTTTGTCTTTTGCCCTTGGCATTTTAATGATGATGTGTCTTGGTGTGGTCCTCTTTGGATTCCTTTTGTTTGGGTTTCTCTGTGCTTCCTGGACTTGTAAGTCTATTTCTTTCACCAGGTAGGGGAAGTTTTCTGTCATTATTTCTTCAAATAGGTATTCAGTATCTTGCTCTCTCTCTTCTTCTGACACCCCCATAATTCGGATGTTGGTACGCTTGAAGTTGTTCCAGAGGCTCCTTGCACTATCTTCATATTTTTTTTTCTTTTTGCTCTTCCGGTTGGGTGTTTTTTGCTTCCTCATATTTCAAATCGTTGATTTGATTCTTGGAATCCTCTAGTCTCCTGTTGAATTTCTGTATATTATTCTTTATTTCAATCAGTGTATGCTTCATTTCTGACTGGTCCTTTTCCTTTTTTTTTTTTTTTTTTTTTTGGCATTCTCACTAAGATTCTTGAAGGTCTCACTAAGTTTCTCGGAGGTTTCTAGAAGATTCTTGAGTAACCTTATAACCATGGTTTTGAACTCTATATCCAGTAGTTTGCTTTCCTCCATTTCTTTCATTTGTGACATGTTTCTTTGTCTCCGCATTTTGACTGCTTCCCTGTGTTGATAGAGTGGCCTTGTGTGCTAGGTGTCCTTGTGTGCTAGGGCCCAATGACTCAGCCTCCTCAATTACGACACTCTTGGTGCACCCCTTTGTGGGCTGTGTGCACAGTCTTGTTGTAGTTAAGCCTTGATTGCTGTTGGTATCACTGGGAGGAATTGACTTCCAGGCCAATTGGCTGTGAGGACCAGCTGTGTCTACAATGGAAGAACTGCTGAGATATCCTTATGGGGTAGGACTTGCTTCAGTGGGGCTTTGGTGCTCACTGAGTCTGCCCCTTGAGTGTGTTGTTTATGGATCTGAAGAGTTGTAATTTGATATGGTCTCATTCTGACCACTGGGTACACTGACTCTTGGATCTCCAAGGAGGTGCAAAGTCAGCCACTGCCTGAGGCCACCCAGCAGGAGCTACAGAGACATCTGCAGATTCTTCCTCTTTGTATGGAGATTGGAAGTGCCCAGATGAGGCCCAGCTGTGAAGCAAGGCAGGCTACTGCCACCAAGAGCTTTGGCCCTTCTTTTGGAAGCTTTTGAGCTCTCTGACCCAGCTGCAGTTTGTTAGGTTAGGTTGCAAAAGGCCAGGCCATGCATATGCAAATGCCTCTGTGCACAGCTTGGGTGGGGTTGTAAATTGGGTGGGGCAGGGTTTCAGGGAATCACCAGGGTGTGGCAAATAGCAATGGCTGCCAGTCAGCCGTCTCTGAGTCTCTGCATCTCCGTGTCTCTGCATCCTGTGCCCCTGTGCAGGAACAATGATCGCTGTAAGCACCTCTGAGAGAAAGCTGCCCTCGCCTTCTGACCCGGTGCCAGACAGTCCAGTTTCTTCCCGTATGAGTCTGGATCCCCAGAGTCTCGCCCAGAACTGGAGTTCAGAGCAATCAGGAGCTTGTATCTCCCTCCCGATTGAAAAAAACAACAGCGCACCCAGTTGCCAGCCTGTTTTGTGTGTGCTTAGTACCTCTGCACCTCCGCACTTCCTACCAGTCTCAATGTGCTTTTTTCTTTTCTCCTAGTTGTCGAACTTCCACTCAGCCAGTTTTCCTGTGGTTCTGGATGATAGCTGTTTTGTGTTTTAGTTGTAGTTTTGATGTGGTTGTGAGAGGCAGCAAATACAGGTGCTTACTTATGCCACCATCTTGGTTCTCCTCTGGAGGTGGGTTTTTTGGGAGGTCATTAGGTCATGGGGACTCTGCATCATGAATGGGATTAGTGCCCTTGTAAAAGAGAACTCAAGATCCTTTACCCACTCTGCCCTGTGAAGACACAGTGGAAAGATGACACCTGTGAGCCAGAACACAGGCTCTCATCAGACACTGATCTTGGATTTCCCAGCCTCCAGAACGATAAGAAATGAATATTTGTTGTTTATAAGCCGCCCAGTCTATGGTATTTTGTTATAGCAGCCTGAATGGACTAAGCCAATCATCATATTTGAGGTAAGTTTCTAATAGACAATATCATATTTTTCAATTCACTTTGTCAACCTCTGTCTCTAATTGGTGTATTTAGGCTATTTATATTAAATGTAATTGTTGATATATTAGGGCTTAAGTCTGCTATTTTATTTTTGTTTTCTGTTTATATTCCTGCCTTCCTATGGATTTCTTTTTTTAGCATCCCATTTTAATTTATCTATAGTTTTCCCCCACTGTGTTCCTTTGTATAGCTTTCTTAGTAGTTGCTCTAGGTCAGTGGTTGGCAAACTGCGGCTCTTTGGCCCCTTGAGTGTGGCTCTTCCACAAAATACCATGGCCTGGGCGAGTCTATTTTGAAGTGGCGTTAGAAGAAGTTTAAGTTTAAAAAATTTGTCTCTCAAAAGAAATTTCAATTTTTGTACTGTTGATATTTGGCTCTGTTGACTAATGAGTTTGCCGACCACTGCTCTAGGTATTACATCATATAGACAGAATTTATCATAATGTACTGGCATTGACATTTTTAACAGTTTGAGTGAAGTGTAGAGACCTTATTTCCCTTTATGTCTCTTACCCTCCCCGATATATAATTGTCTTAAATATTTCCTATATATACACTTAGAACCACATTATACAATATTATAATTTCTTTAACTGTCAAACAGAATTTAGAAAACTTCACAGGTGAAGGCAAATATATTGTATTTAATCATATATTTATTCTTTCTATTGTTCTTTCCTGATGTTCCAAAATTTCTTCTTTTATAGTTTCATTTCTGTTTAGAGAAGTTCTTTAGCCATTATTTTTGGATAGTCTGCTGGCAACTAATTCTCTTAGTTTTCCTTCATATTAAAATGTCCTAATTTCCACTTTATTCCTAAAGGATATTTTTACTGGATAGAGAATTCTGGGTCTACAGCCCCTTTTTTCAGCACTTGAAAATTGTTGTGCCACTTCCTTCTAGCCTCCATATTTTCTGATGAGAAATCTGCAGTCATTCAAATTGCTTTTCCTCTAATAATAAAGTTGTTTTTCTCATTGCTTTGAAGATATATTGTTTTGCCTTTAGCTTTAAGAAGTTTGATTATGATGTCACTCAGTGTGGATTTTTTTGGGTTTGTCCTATTTGGAAGTTTCTTTAATCTACAGGCTTATGTCTTTCCCAAGTCTGGGGAATTTTTAACCATTATGTCTTTGAATACTTTTTAGCCCTACTCTCATCCTCATTTCCCTCTGGAATTCTGATGACATGATTGTTAAATTTTTTGTAATAGTCCCAGGTCCTATTCATTTTTTTTTTTTAATCTGTTTTCTCTCTGTTGTCAGATGGGATAATTTCTATTGTTCTGACTTCAAGTAGACTGAGTCTTTCTTCTGTCTTTCCTCTCTTGTCCTCTCCATGTTGAGGCTATTTCCATTATTGTACTTTTTAGTTTTGAAATTTCCATTTGCTTCTTCTTTATATTTCCTATTATTTGCTGAAATTTTTCATTTGTTTCAAGCTTGTTCATAATTGTCTGTTATAACATTTCATAATAACTGCTTTGAAATATTTGTCGGATAATTCTAGCATCTTTGTTATCTTGGCGTTGACATCTATTAATTGTCTTTTTCATTCAAGTTGAGGTTTTCTTGGTTCTTGGTATGACTAGTGATTTTTTATTGAAACTTGGAAATTTGGGTACTATGAGAATCTGGATCTTATTAAAACCTTATATTTTAGCTGATTTCTTTTGACACTGCTCCAGCAGCAGAAAGGAGGTACTGTCTCCTTATTGCTAGGCAGTGGTAGAAGTCCAGATTTAGACTGGCCTCTACTGACACCAGCAGAAGAGAGGCTCCTCATTATCACTGGTTGGGGGTGGGAGTTCTGGCTCCCACTGAGCCTCTGCTGACACAGTCCTGGCCGGGAGTGATAAGAGTGTCTCATGATTACTCTCCACAGGGTGAGGGGTGGGTAGCTCATTACCACTGGGCAGTGGTGAAAGTCCTGACTCTTCTTTAGGTTTCTCTATCACCACCCCTGTGGAGAGAGTGAAGAGTAGAAATCTCAGCCCCCTAGTCAGTCTCTGTGACACCACCCTGACAAGGGTTTTGTGGCACCTTACTACATCCTCTGAGGGAGGAAGTCTAGGCTCCCCACTCAGCCTTTGATGGCAGGTGAGGCCACAGTTTTTTTCTGTAACATTTGGCTGGAGTAGAACAGTTATTGTCTTAAGAATTTTATGTCTTCTGTCTTGCTAGTCTCTTTCCTGGTCCTGTGGCTAGAAAGAGCAGAGTTTTGTTGGGTACTTATTTGTTTGTTTGCTTGTGCAGTTTGGTGTTTCTGTGATGCAGCTTCTTTATCTACAAGTCTTGAATATTTAAGGCAAAAAGAAGGCCCAGAGAACTCACTACCACATTGTTCCTTGTGGATGACATGGTAGTAGAGACCCCAGGTCCCAAGCCAGTCTTCCTTTTACTCTCCACTTTTCAGAGTCTTCGTATATTCAAGGGTTTTTAGTTGTTACTTAGCTGGAACAACAGGGAAAGGTACTATTCCATCTTCCCAGAACTTTATATAGCATTTTACTTCATATTTTTCTCCTTAGTGTACTGGTTAGTATTTCTGGGACAGAATTAAATGATACCAGGAAAAACATCTAACATTTTCTCATTCCTCATTCACTAGGAATGCCTCTAATGTTACCCCATGAATTATGATGCTTAGTGTTGGACATTAGTTTAAGACTGTACTTAAATTAAGTTGAAAAAATATTTAGTAGTACCTGCCATGTGTAAGTCACTGATCTAAAGTTGAGAATATAGCTAGCAGGGAATAAAGAGGTCACAATTGTTTTCTTTCATATTGTTTTTCTTTTTTTGTTGTTAATCCTCACCTGAGGATACTTTTTCTATTGCTTTTCAAACAGAGTGGAAGGGAGGGATGTGGGGGAGAGAGAGAAACATCAATGTGAGATAGACACATGGACTAGTTGCCTCCTACAGGCACCCTGACTAGAAGTGGGGAGCAAACCTGAAACCCAGGTATGTGCCCTTGACCAGGAATCAAACCCGTGATACTTCAGTGCATGAGCTGATACTCTAATCATTCAGCAATACCAGCCAATGCTGTTTTCTTTTAAGTTAAAAGTTGTTTTTTTTTCTTTACTACAAGACCCACTATGTCTCCTATTACTTAATTGCTCTGGACTGGAGAAATGGGGGGCATAGTTAGACAAGAGGAAGCTGAGGTATATTAAGTTATAATAAATCTACTAGTATGGTCTTATTTTTGTTAAGACTCTTAATGTCAAATAATATAAACAAGTACAAGCTAGCATAAGTACACAGAGGGAACTACATCCATTGTACAACTGAAGGCCATTTAACCTGAGTCCTGAGGTGGGCCATGTAGCTGAGTCTCAGGCCTCAGGAAGGACTAGAACCAGGATCCATCAGGACCTTTGTAGCCATGTTCTCTCCTTTTTTCCAAATCCTTTGTCTTGACTTCTTCTTCAGCTTCGTTCCTCTCTTATCACATCAGGGGCTATAAGAGACATACCCTGTTTCAGGTTTCTGTTCTGTCATTCGAGGAAATAGTCCAGGCTGAACTAGCTCCTCATTCTCAGCATCAGATTGGCTCATCTGGATACTTGTTAATTCCTGGCCTGGTCATGTGGTACAAACGTGGCTGTTAGGTGTTCATCTTTATCTTAGCGGGGGGGTGACACCCCAAAAGATGGAGTGGGTTTTCTCCTTATGCTTAGGATTATGCAGGAATAACATAAAGCTACAGGGACTGCAGAAGGAATCATTTTAGACATGCAACAATATAAGCACACAGAATAACTATCCTTACATCGGACCTCCAAATTGGGGCTTCTGTAAATTGCTAGGAGAATGTTTGGTCTGAGGTCATACCCTTTCCTGGTCTGGGCAGTGGTTTTATCTCTAGAGGATCCTCTGCCTTGCTGTGTGTCATGTTATGGCTTATAGCAGATGCTGTGTCCCTAAGTTGTGTTCATCTTTGCCTCTGCCTGGGCTTATAGGTAAATCCAATACAGAAATTCTTTTGAATATAAATATTTTCAAAAGAGGGGAGCATGTTTCCTAGACAACAACATGAAGCCATGAATTCCATTCTTACAGGATCAATCTAATCTTCCCCCCACATCTTTTTCTTTACTGACTTTTTTTTCTTTTATTGGAGTAGTAAAGAAGTGCTTGGCATACTTGAGAATATCAGCTGCTTGCTTCTACATCATCGCCAATTTTCATATACAAACATACACTTATTCCTAAGGGCTGCAAGTTGCTGTCATTTTCTACGCTTTTTCATAGGTAGTACAACTCACTGCTGCTTTCCCTTTTCCTTAGACAGCCTTACAGCATAGTTCACCATTCTTTCAAGCACCCTTTCTCCAGGCTGTGCTTCTAGCATTTAGAATCTACTATGCTTCTACCATCTGTGTTTTCCGATGGTCTTAGGCTCTACAGCAGCGGTTCTCAACCTGTGGGTCGCGACCTGTAGAACCGCTAGCAGGGTCGCCTAAGACCATCAGAAAACACAGATATTTACATTACGATTCATAACAGTAGCAAAATTACAGTTATGAAGTAGCAACGAAAATAATTTTATGGTTGGGGGTCACCACAACATGAGGAACTGTATTAAAGGGTTGCGGCATTAAAAAGGTTGAGAACCACTGATTTAGATGTTCTAAGCAACTTCCTCCTTACTTCCTCCCTGGGGAGTTCCGGTCCTACCTCACCTAGAAAGAATTACTGCAAGGTCAATGTTCGGGGCTCAGAGGCACAAGCAGAAGGGCTCTCACCTTAGAGAGCCACAGCAGGACTTCAGGGTAGCATGGGAGTAAAGGATTTCATGTGACCTCTGGTGAAGTCCCCACGCATGTTAGCGAGAATGGCCTATCCAGCTAGCCATGTTGTTGGTTTTGTATTCTCCAAATCTCACAAGAAATCAAAACCAATCCAGATTGCCAGGAGACACATGCAAATTACATATCACAAACCATCAGGGAAAGCATACCAAATGTTATTGTCGAACAATGTTCACCTACATAGTTCAAGCTGGAAGATTTCCATAAACCCAGGTGCCATACATTTACATTTCTTTGATTAAAAAACACCATTAAATTTAAATGCATTGTATCTATAATAACAAAAGAAAGCATTGGCAAGTTTCTTTTGACATCTTGATCCCAGAAACATTAAAATGTGGGGGAAATGTATCTTAATAATTGGAGAATTACACTGATATCTCACAGGAACTAAAAAATCAGATCACAAAGTAGGCTCAGCTGGATCCAGTGGTATGTAAAACAGAAGTGACCGAATCTTTAGCAACTCCAGGCTCTTCCATTGCAATTAGAGTGCAAATAATTAAAACCCTGAGTGCATTGCAATTCCATGGCTGAACTTCTGATTTAGCATTCTGTAGGGAGTAAACACCCCTACAGAACATTAGGATTTAATGGGAAAAATAACCTAATTAATATATTAAAATTTTCCTCATTCTCAGTGAGGAAAATCAATGAATAAAGTTTTTAAACTGATGAGTGATCCTGTTATGTAGTAATTATATTAAATATCCTAGTACCATTAGATGAAATTTCTTCATTCTGGTATGGCATTCCTTTTTGCTGGGGTCTGAGTTGCAGATAAAGGGTACCCTTGTTCCTTGCCCAAGTTCAAAACCAACTAAGGAAAGAGGTGATAGATGGGTATTGAATATTACCTCCTCTACTAGTGATGATATATTAAAGAGTGGCCAGACATCTTGGCCAAGTGGCATCTTTGACTCCCTGCAGCCAGTTTAAAACTTGGAGCTGTCCATCTGTACGCAAGTTTGGGTCTGCAAAGCAGACTCACTTAACCAAGATTTCTGCCATGAACTTATTCAGAGGGAAGAGGGCATTTTAACTCATGAATTTAAATAGAATACCCCCATTCAGTTGAGCAACACGGACCAGTGGCTATCATCCATCATTGCAGCTGAGGTGAGTAGTAAAGGGTGGGATAAGAGGCCAGGAGTATTTAGGGGAACCTTCCTCATGGAAACCAGATAAACAGTCACACAAGTTTTCTGAAGGAATCTTTATTTATTCATTAATATGGTAGCCAGCCTCTGAGATGATCTTTAATGATCCCTACCTCCCAGGACTCCTACCCTGGGGCAGTCTCCTTCTATCTTGTACCAGCACTGGACTCTGAGACGAATAACATATGGCAGAAGTGAAGCTTAGCTACTTACAAGATTAAGTCATAAGCCCCAGCCGGTAGCTCAGTGGTTAGAACGTTGGCCCATGACCAAAGGATTACGGATACCTGGGTTGCCGGCTGGATCCCTGCCCCCATCAGGGCACATGCAAAAAGCAACAAATCAATGTGTCTCTCTTATATCAATGTTTCTCTCCCCTCCCCTCCACCCTCCTTCACTCTCTCTAAAAAAATCAATGGACAAACATCCTCAGGTGAGAATTAAAAAATATATATGTCATAAAAGACATTGTGAGCTCTAACCGGTTTGGCTCAGTGGATAGAGCATCGGCCTGCGGACTGAAGGGTCCCAGGTTTGATTCTGGTCAAGAGCTATACCTTGGTTGCGGGCACATACCCAGTGGGGAGTGTGCAGGAGGCAGCTGATCGATGTTTCTCTCTCATCGATGTTTCTAACTCTATCCCTCTTCCTTTCTCACTATAAAATATTAATAAAATGTATTTTAAAATAAAAATTAAAAGATAAAAGACACTGTGGGTTCCACTCTCTCTTGCTTGCTCCCTTGCTTACTGTGCGGAGAGCTCGTGGCCATGATATGAGCAGTCCGCGGAGAGCACTACACAGAGAGGAACTGAACCCGCCAGCCAATAGGCAGTGAGAAACTGACCCCAACACCAAGCAGCGAGTGACCTTGGGAGTGGGTGCTCCAGCCCCAGTGGATTCTGAGCCCTGTGACAACAGAAACGGGCTACAGGTTGATTACAACCTCATGAGAGACCCTGAGTAAGAAGCACCCAGCTAAGCCACAGCCAGATTCCTGATTCTCAAACCTGTGAGACAGGAAATGTTGGTTGTCTTGAAACTCCTAAATTTGGGGGTAAGTTGTTAGGCAGCAAAAGATAACTAGAACATTTAAGTAACATTTATTTCATTTATTTATCCGTTTTCACGATGTGCCAAGCTCTACTGGAGTCCTTGTCCCCAAGACCTGCTGTATAGATGGGGGAACTGTGATGTGCACAGCTCTGCGTGAGCTTTCTGATAGCAGCACTGGAGGCTGATTTCAGTTTCACAGATGAGGAAGCTATGACTCAGAGCAATTAAACAGCATGCTCAAAGACACTAGGTGACTATTTTACAAAACAGATCAATAAAAGTTAGCTTTGGTTGCCTGCATTGTATGGGGAGTTATCTTATTTTCTAGATATGCAAGAGAAAAAAAAAAAAAACAATGATTATACTGATATTCCATTGGGGACACAGATACAGTGAAGTTTTATTGTTACAGGCTCCGGAGTGACAGCCTGGAACACGGGCCTTGCCAGGAGCAGGGTGCCCAGTGTCTCTGTGCCTGTTAGGATGCCCTCTGGGGAACAACTGTCTTATCTTGCCTTCAGGGGCATGTGTTCCCTGAAAAACCTAGGGGGACAGGAGGTGTGGGCTGGGATGTGGTCAGCCACTTGTGATGCGGAAATCCATTTTAGGCAGCCCTCATCTAAAGATGGTCTTGGAAACTGGCCAGGTTTGAAATGCCAGAGGTCTCAAGGAGATTGCAGAGTAAAAGGCTGTGATTCAGCATCATTTAGCTTTTTTAAAACACTGAACGCTTTATTTTATTTATTATTATTTTTTTAAAATATATTTTTATTGATTTCAGGAAAGGGAGAGAGAGATAGAAACATCAATGATGAGAAAGAACCATTGATCAGCTGCCTCCTGCATGCCCCCTACTGGGGATGGAGCCCACAACCCTGGGCATGTGCCCTTGATAGGAATCAAACCCGGGACCCTTCAGTCCACAGGTCGATGCTCTATCCATTGAGCCAAACTGGCTAGGGCAGCATCATTTAGCTTTGATCACACCATTTTATCATGTTAATTTCTTGGATGTTGAGGGTTTTTTTTATTTGCTCTTAGTTTTTAATCAATAGCAGTATAGAAACCATAAATTAAAAAAAGAAACTTCATTGTTGAAAGTATTACATAAGTCATCCTTTCCCCCCCCCCCCCGCCCCCCGCCCCATTAACTTCTAGCCTGCTCCTGCCCCTTCCTTCCTCCGCTTTGCCCCCCACATGTTACTCCCTCCCCACGTCCAGGCTCTCACCACCCCATTGTCTGAGGCCTTGGGTCATGCATCTATGCATACAAGTTCATTGGTTGATCTCTTCCCACCCACCAACCTCCCTTGCCTTCCCTCTGAAATTCATCAGTCTGTTCATGCTTCTATGTCTCTGGGTCTATTTTTGATCATCAGTTTATTTGGTTCATTAGATTCCACATACGAGTGAGGTCATGTGATACTTACTATCTCTGACTGGCTTATTTTGCTCAGCATAATATTCTAAATTTTAATATACAAAATTTTAAATGCCATAAAATCTATGAAGATTTTGGGGGGCATTATAGTGGCCTCCAGATACATTTAAAATAAAGTAACTATTGAGAAGTAAGGACTTAACTGTTTGCCATTTTGTTAATTGGGTTCTAACTATTTTATAGTTCCTTTGTTCTTTGCCTATGTTGCTGCTTCCTTTTGTGATTTGGTGATTTTTTGTAGCTATATATTCTGGCTCCTTTATAATAATCTTTTGTGTATCTGCTTCAAGTCTCTTTGTGGTTACCATGAGGCTTAAATAAAATAACTTACAACATCCTATTTTAAGTTGATAACAATTGCAACAGCATACATAAACTTGATGCTTTTACTTACCCATTCACATTGTAGGTTATTGATGTTACAATTTACATATTTTTGTATCATGTATCTGATAAAAATTATTGTAGTTATGGTTATTTTAATAGATTTAATTTTAACTTTTAAACTACAGTTGAAAGTGAATTATGAACCTGCCTTTGGATATGTCCAGGGTGTCCCAAAAAAAATGAATACACACTTTAACAGCTGAAAGCTCAATTGATGTTTCTTTTTTTTCAGATTTTACCCCTTGGAATCTATTATCTATAATAATAAAAGTTTAATATGCCAATTAGACCGGACATCCTTCCGGATGACCTTCTGGATGAAGCCAGGACTGTGAGGGAAGCCTGGGTCCCAGGTGCCAGAGGGAAGCTAGTGCCAGCAGCCAGGAGAAGGAAGGCCTACTCTTGCACGAATTTCATGCATAGGGCCTCTAGTCTACATTAATAAAAGAGTAACATGCTAACTGGCTGTATCTTCATGATGCCCACTAGCCAATCAGGAGTGAGTAAGCAAATTAACACAACAAAGATGGCGAGTTAATTTGCATACACAGGTGCTGAGTGGCCAAGGGAGGGGCAGGACGCCATGGCAACAATGCAGGCATTCCACACCACCGCAGCCACTCTGGGCCTCTGGGCAGCATGGGAAGGCAGAAAGGCGGCTCCGGCCAGAGCAGAGCAGTACCGGCAGCCAGGGGAAGGAAGGCCCATTCTTGCATGAATCTTCATGCATCGGGCCTCTAGTATATAAATAAAAGATTAAGGGCCTGAATGACCAGTAGACTGGTTGCTATTATGTGCACTGACCACCAGGGGACAGACGCTCAACACGGAGCTGCCCCCTGGTGGTCAGTGTGCTACCACAGGGGGAGTGCTGCTCAGCTGACCGACAGGTGCCAGAGGCAGGGCTCATGGCTGGCCAGTGCCACTCTGGCGGTGCAAACCTCTCCCCATCGGGACTGACTGGGCGCGAGCCTGTGGCAGATGCAGTGGGGCCGGGATGAGCAGGAGTGGGAGATGGGAACAGCAGGCAGTGTTGGACTGCTGGTTTCGGCCCAATCCCCGCAGGACATGCTGAGGGACCCCACTTGTGCACAAATTCGTAAACCAGGCCTCTAGCTAATAATGGCAGTCAAAGTCTGTATACCTTTTTGGAGGACTCCCTGTATTTACCATTACCATTGACTTTTATGCATACATTCATGTGTTCATAATGTTAATTAGCATCCTTTCTTTCCACTTAAAGAACACCCTTTAGCATTTATGTACTCCCTCCACTTTTGTATGTTCAAGAAAGTCTTCTTCTCTCCTTTATTTCTGAAGGACAGCTTTGCCAGGTATTGTATTCTTGGTTGACAGGTTTTCTCTTTCAGTATTTTGAATTCCACTCTCTCCTGGCCTACGAAGTTTCCATTGAGAAACCTGCCCATACTTTTATGGGCATTTCCTTGTATATGATGAGTCACTTTTCTCTTGATGCTTTTACTATTCTCTCCTTGTCTTTGACTATTGACAATTTAATTATAATGTATTTCAGTGTAGCTCTGTTCAGGTTCAACTTACTTGGGGTCCTTTGGTGTTGTTAATCTAGATGTCCATTCCTCTTTCCATGTTCGGGAATTTTTCAGCCATTAATGCTTTAAATATACTTTCTGTTTCTTTCTCTTTTTCTTCTCTTTCCATAATGTAAATACTGTTCCTCTATAGCATCCCAGTAGTCCTATGGAATGTAGGCTTTTTCACCTTTTTTTAATTTTTGCTCCTCTGACCAGATAATTTCGATTACCAATCTTCTAGTTCACTGATTCTTTCTTCTATTTGTTTAAGTCTGATGTTGAAGCTCTTTATTCTTTAGTCATTATATCCTTCAGCTCTAGGATTTCTGTTTGGTATTTTCATTTCTTTGTAGAACTTCTCTTTTGGCCATGCATTGTTTTCCTAATTTTGTAATTTGTTTTTGAGTTCTTGTAGTTCATTAAACTTCTTCAAGAGGATCATTCTGAATTATTTGTCAGACAATTTATACATGTTAATTTCTTTAGGGCCAGTTATTGAAACATTATTAATTTCCTTGGGGGTGTCATAGTTACCTGGTTCTTTATGATCACTGATTCCTTGAGTTGGTGTCTGCACATTTGAGTAAACAGTCTCCTCTTTTAGACTTCACTTTAGTTTGCTTTGGCAGAGACAGTCCTTTAGTCAGCTCAGTTTGGCATTCTGGATGGGGCAAGTGGTAGCATTCTTGGTCAGGTGGGTATTGCTATTGTGATCTCTAATTGAATGAGGCCATTGCCTAAACTCTGGGCATTGGGGTGCTGCTGGCTGGAAACAGTTGGATAGTACTGCTCGCTTGGCTTCCTATCCAAGTGCAGCTATAAGATGGGCTCCACAGTTGCCCATATTCTCTGGTCAAGTTTCCTAGTCAGGTGAGACTGAATGCTATACTTGGCAGTTGGGTGGGACTGCAAATTCTCTTCCCTGCCCAGGTAAGTCCATAGAATGGTATCTGTAGTTATTAAAGATCAATGGATAGGGACCCAAATGAGGTAGAACTGCCCATCAAGCTCCCTGGCCAGATGGGGCCACTGGCTTGGCTCTGCAGATGGGCAGAGCCATTGGCTGGGCTCTCGCCTCGAGTGCCATTGTAAGCAGGCATGTAGGATGGGTTATGTAGTTACCAGGTGCTCTGATTATTTTTCCTTACTGGGTGGGGCTGGAGGCTATAATCAGTTATAGGCAGGGCCATGAACCCACTTCCCTGCCTCAGTGGGGTGGCAGAACAGGCTCCAAGGCTGGCACAACTCATTGGCTGGGGACCTGAATCATGCTGAAATGCTCTGAGTTCCCTTCCAGAGAAGGCTTGGCTCTGTGTGGATAGAGCTGCGGGCTGGGTGCTCTGCTCCGGTGCTTCTCTAAGTAGGACAGTTGGATGGGGCATGCTGCAGTCCTGGCCCTAGGCTGGGCTAGACTAAGGGCTTTATTCAACAGTAGGTGGGGCTTCAGATCTGCTTCTCTGCCGGGGTAGGGCTGCAGGACAGGCTCCACAGTTGGTATGCTTATGGGCAGAGCAGCTGGCTGAGCTAAGAACTGAGAATATTTAACTATGTACCAGGCACTGTACTAAGCACTCTGAAGGCATTGCATCATTAAATTCCTTTAACAACACTATAATTAGTCCCATTTTGCTGAAGATGAAACTGAATTGATAATAATTAGGGAGCAGTAATGAGGGTGAAGGAGGGAAGCTGGGATTCAAACCCAGGATTACATGATTCAAATGCCCCATTTTCTTAACCCCATGCCTTTCTGTTTGTTATTTAAGAGTCCTTTGTTGTCCTCTTTACAGGTGAAGGCATATAGATTCTTATTTCTAATTGCCATGGCTTCTCCTTAGCTCTGCATCCTTTATGTTGGTCATAGAATTTGCATTTCAATGGGGGCAAGATGAAGGACACCTTATCTGCTGTGCAGTTTCTGCTGTTATACACAAACATCACAGATACACTTAAAACGTACCTATTTGGGGACTCTTCTTTAAGGACTCTTCTAAATTTTAAGAACTAGTGATAATTCCATTTTAAAGACTTTTCCACCTTTTTTTTTTGCCAGAGATTCTGATCACATGTCAGACCTCCTAAAAATCTATAATGTCCCCAAATATTAAGGGTAAGAAACCACTCTTCTACAGAGGGTCCTCCTAGTACCTGGAAAATGTGTCAGACAAGTCAAGTAGGCTGTAGAGAGGTGTCAGAGACGTAAATGGGAAAGTAGTCTGAACTTAAAGGCAGGAATCGGGTGCTAATTATATTCAGCAAGACAGTAAAGATTGAGGTGGAGGCTAGATTAAAGAAATCTCTTCATATTTGGTAAGAAATCATTTAGTTACTTATTTCCATGATCTCAACTCCTCATTCTACATGCGGATTTTAAAGTGGTTTTCTAAGTTGTGGCATGATTGATGCCAGTAATACTTGCTTACCATCAAATAACTACATTTCAATAGAGATGTGTATTATTGATCCTAGCATAAGACTTGTTTTTCATTGTGCATTTAGTTGTTTTGTCATTTGGAAAAATCAACCATCTGTTTTGTTTTGTTTTCTTTTAATATTTCAAGTTTATTTTTATCTACTCTTCCAGCTTTATTGAGGTATAATTAATATCGGTGATCTGTTTGAAACCTTCACATAGCACAAGAAGAATGATCTAGTTGCAGATCTTTTTCAGGAGTTACAAATGTCCCGTCCAAACACGAGAATACTTCCAGCACTTGCTTGCTTCTTGGCCACATCTGTCCCCCCCCACCCCCCCACCACCACCTTGGTGCACACTGCTCTCAAGACCTGCTCCTCCTGGCCCTTCCCACGCTGCCAGCTCCTCAGAGCCTGCTGTGTGGACCTCGGGGAGCTTATCTGGTCCACCCTGTAGTGAGGGAGGAACAGCAGACCTTGTCTAGGAGGGGAACTGAATCAGGCACCCCATCAACCTAGAAATGAGGGAGGAGAGAGGCACCTCAGAGCTAAGTGATGAAATCTATAGGAATTGGATCAAAACTGAGTTCTTCAGAGTCAGCTTGCCAACAGGAAACTTTCTGGGCATATCTGAAAAGAGATGTCTCTTAGGAGCATGACTAGTCCACTCAAGGTTTGCAGGGAGAGAGACTGTGAGGGCCCTAGGCACTCCCCCAGGGAACCCTGGCAGCACCTCACCCCCCGGCAGCCGGCTCTCCTGTGAGATGAACAAGCGATGCTGCTCCAAAACACGTAACCCACCTCTCCCCAAAGTTGCTCTTCATCGGGAGGAGGAGGATATGCAGGTCATGTTGACCCACGCATGGTCCTCCCTGTGGGCGGTCTCTCTATCAATAAACGGGCAGGCGGGTTTTTACAGCAGTCCTGAGAGCTTGCCTCATGGAAGCCAGAGGCCAAGAGGCTAATGCACTTTCCATATGTGGGCAACACCAGCTTCCAAGCCCAAATGGGCAGACCCTGCCCTGCAGGGTGCTGCTGGCTGCCTCCTGAGAGGCCTGGCAATAGCAGGGCAGCCACACACTTCGGCTTCCTGCCCGGCTGCAGTCTTGGAGGGTTGATTTCTACACCAGAGACTCTTAACAGTTCTCCCTGTGTTAGGGGTTCAATCTGCCCAAAAGGATGTTGAAGTCCTAATCCCTATTTCCTATGACTGTGACCCTATTTGGAAATAGGGTCTTTGCAGATGGTAAAGATGATCCGGTTTGACTGGCATCTTTAGAAAAGGGAACTGGATGCACAGAGGGAGGACGATGTGAAGATGCAGAGAGAACACCATCTGTAAGCCGAAGAACGCTTGAGGCGACCGGAATCGAGGATCAGGCTCACAGCCCTCCCCAACCCAATCCTGCCGACACCTCGATTTCGGATTTCTAACCTCCAAACTGGGAGAAAATAAATTTCTGTTGTCTGAGCCACTCAGTTTGTGGGATTTTTAAGTGGAGGCCCTAGGAAACCAGCCCACTCTGTGCCTGACTTGTCACCGGGGGCTCTGCGTCAAAGCTGCTAATTAGGACTCACTACTTAGCCCAGGTCCCTGATACTTCCTGTTGCCAGAAAAGTGATGCCCTGATGTTGGGTCGCAAGCTTCTCGGGAGCTTCCCAGGTATAATCTGGAACTGGGGTCATGTACCCAGGGGGCCTTAACTGGGGTCAGCACTGTATTTCTATCTCAGGGCTCTGTTCTGGGGGCAGCTCCTGGGAGCAGGGCAGGCACAAGGGAGGGGGTGCGGAGCCTCCAACTGCTGGGTCCAGCTCAGGGTCACAGTCACTCTGCTGAGCAGTCTTCTTGTTGACCTTCCCCAACAACTAAGCTATGAACCCCCCTGGGGCAAAGCTGGGGTGGCCCAGGAGAATCCCTGGCTGGTGGATTCTCTCAGCAGGGGCGCGTTCTGCAGGGCTGAATAAGTGTTGCCTCGTCTTCTTTCTTTTTCAGATAAACGTTTCAGGCTATGCATATGGAAGGCATTAGCACCAAAAGTTATTACTAAAGGCAAATTATAATTTACTTCCGTGGGTGTTTACCATTCTGCTCCAAACATAAGTAAATGTTATCTCTTTATTTCAATCCTTTGCAAATCCCTCAAGATGTATTACTTTGGAACCCAGCCCTCAAGAGACCACATACTAAATTTCTAGTAAGAAAGTTCAGACATTTTAAACTATTCGCACACGCAAAAATATGTTGTGCAATTTTTTAAGTGAAATTTAAAAATTTACACGTTTAATGTAAAAACAGCTGTTGTGAATTACCTCAGATGGCTCACCTCCCCAGGTAAAACTGTAGAAACGTTTGATATCAAGCACAAAAAAGTGACCATCAAATTTTGATCCAGTAAAAAAAACCCACACATGGCATTATAATAAATGTAATATATGCTTTTATCTATAATATACACTCCAGTTGAAATAATTAACTAAATTCCAAAAATTGTCCTAGTTCCATAATTTGATGTACTTTTTTCTAGACTTACATTTTTTTAAGTATTAATTCTGGAACAATCCAATGAGGTGACATTCTCCCCTCACTCCCCCTCACCCCCATTTTGTAAATTGAAAATGCTAAGACCGTGTAAGGGCAAGTGGCTTGTCCAATGCCAAAAAGGATAAAAATTACAAAAGGAACATGCATCTATCACACCTTTTCTCTTCTCATTCCTTCCACAAATATCCATTCATTGAGAGCAAATCTCTTGTTCAAATTCTTTGTCAGGTCCAGGCACAGGCAGGTGAAGGAGACAAAGTTCTTGCTTCGGGCTCTACAGCGGCGGTTCTCAACCTGTGGGTTGCTACCTGTAAAACCGCTAGCAGGGTCGCCTAAGACCATCGGAAAACACAGATATTTACATTACGATTCATAACAGTAGCAAAATTACAGTTATGAAGTAGCATCGAAAATAATTTTGTGTTTGGGGGTCACCACAACATGAGGAACTGTATTAAAGGGCCGCAGCATTAGAAAGGTTGAGAACCACTGTGCTAGACAGTCTCCCACATGAAAATAATTTTTGTTAAAGTATTCCTTAGCACCCACTGTATGAGAAATATCCCATGAAGCCAAATAACAGGCGAATTTAATGTAATCATCTGAACAACTCTTCAAGGTAGGAGGGCTATTTCGAATTTTTCCGGGTAAAGAAACAAACTCAAGGATGTCATGGCCAGAAGTTGTCAGAGGCAGAATCTGAGCCCAGGTCTGAACAGCTGACAGCAGTTTCGTTCTGCTGCATGACAATGGTACAGTATAGACCAGATGTGATAAATGTCTCCAGAAAGCGACCGCAGGTCCCTACGGATTCGGAGGAGGGAGGCGCTACTTGAATGAGGGCTGGGAAGGAGGGTGATCGGGGTCAGCTTCCTGGAAGAGTGGGCACAGGAGGTGGGCTCTGAAGGCTCCACAGGCAAACCCGGAGGGAAACGTACAGGAGCTGGGTGACACACCTGCCTTCCCTCTGCCCTTGCCACCATGTCCTTGTGGGCCAGCATGTGCTGGAAGCTCGCAAATGTTGAGTGTGGGCTTAATATGAGAGACTACATAGGGAAACCCCATTGCGAATGACGAGTTGAAGAGGGAAGAGAGGGCGTGTGAGGGGTTGTTTGAATGGATGCAGAGAAAAACCCACAGAAAATTTAAACTGGGAGCTGCCATGGCACAAGGCAAGGGGAGCCCCAGGCTGCAGCGGAGAGGGGGTGCGAGTAGCCACCCATTTGGCCATGGGTGACGACAGGCGGCATCCACAAAGTGTGGTTGATGCAGGGGGAGCTCAAAGCTCTTTCCCATTTTGGAGTGGGAAGTTCCACTCGCCTCTGCCCTTTGGGGCTCCCTGCAGCCCTTCCCGAGGGACTGAGCACCTCCCAGGAGGTCTCAGGAGAGCGCTTCCTGTCTGGCACCTCCATTTTCAGGCAGAATCAGGAGTAAAGAAAAATGTCATGCAGTCCTTTCTGGGCTAAAACACACACATTGATCATAAGTCCCACACGAAGACGTGAATTCTTATTTCAAGCAAAACCACCATGTCTTAAGCTATGCTTTGCCTGGAGAAAGTGTGCAAAGAGCTGACACAAGCCCCTTCTTACCAAGAACCGATGAAGAATACACATGAAATGTGAGAATTAAAACTAGGGGTTCTTTTCCTTGACCGTCTTACCTTTGGCAGTCATTTAGAAGAAATCTGCATGCTTCACTTGCAATGCGTTGTGCCTTTGCCGGCCCGCGGTGTGTGCCAGGCAGCCGCCTGCTTCCGCTGGCTTGTCATGCTCACTAATTAGAGAGCTGTGCCTGATTCACCTTGTTAATTAGAGGGACCTGCACGCGGAGCCTGCGGGCGGTGTGCGCAGGAGCCTCGCACCAGTGCCCCGAGAACGACGCGTCTGTGAAGTCATTCTTCTCATCTACCTTCTATTTTTCATTTGAAATGAATAAATCATTGAGATTTTCCTTGTGGAGTGAGAATGCAAGCATTCACATCTTTGTAAGATGTAAATTACATGTGATCAATAGGGAGGGATGACTCGTGGATTGTACTGACATGATTTCCTAATTTACTTCTTGTCAGTGTATGAAAAGTGGCCTGAAATGTGGGTGTCCTCTCCGTGAATCCATGTCCTTCATCTGGCGAGAGAGGGTGTGGAGTGGGAGACACACCGCTCCACCTGAGCTGTGGGAGTCTGGGCTGCTGGTTGGCTGTGCCTGGCCAGGGAGGGAGGCCTGTGACACCCGGGCCTCAGAGCAGCTCCGTCTCCCCACCCCCCCAGCCCCCTCTCAGGGAAAAACAGGGTGCAGGTAATTTTGATTGAGACATTCTTTTGTAACAGAGACACCTGCTTACCGAGGTTTAGATATATCGTGTGCCTTGGAAAAAATCAAAACACGTGAAATGTATTTGGAGTTGATCAGACTGGACCCGCCACAGAGGCAGCAGTGCCTTCAAGCAGCATGTGCCCCCTCCCCACCTGCACGGGACTCTCTGGAAATGAGTTTCAGTGGCTTCCTCTCCAAGCACTTAGTAAAAATTACATATTATAGTTCAACAAGAATAAGGAAAGGCAGCAAAGTCTCACTGGTTGAAAGGAGGGTGGTCAAGGTGTAGCTTTCCCATAAAGAAAGAAGGATGGGGCTCCACCGGGGAAATCGGGGTGTCTCTGCTGAGGAGCCTGATTCAAGAACTCCATTATCAGTCTGTGGTTAATGAATATCTTAAACAAGGTAAACCGTTCTGCTCACCATAGCATTTGCAGTGACTATCTATACATGCTCACTTGCAGAGACTTAGGCAAAAGATTTAAAAATGGTTCTTGAGAAAAAGGGAAGAATTTAATAACTGCTCTTCCTGGGAACAGCATGGGCCAGGGCAGCTGTTTTCTAGAACGCTCTTGCCACCATTCTGAGCATCTGATTTTGTGCCCACAGCACACACTGAGCACTTGCTGCATGCAGAACACTGCTCCAGCCCAGCCCTGTCCTGGGGACGCTGATGGAGGAAAGAACCAAGAAGCAAATCACTGGCACACAGAGTGCTGTGTGCTCCGAAGCCTGCACAGAGGAGGGGGGTCGGGACTGAGGTCACAGAGGAGGGACACGTGTGAGGGCTGCTGGGGAAAGAGCCGAGCTTGCCAGGAGGAGAAGGCCTTGCAAGCAAGGAGCACAACACACACACACCAGGGAAGGCCAGATCATGGGTGAGAGGAGAGCCAGCAGGGGCAGGTACCGTCTCTCCACCTTAGATGTTACTTGGGCGTGTCTCACTGCAGTATTGCTGCCAGGAGCCTCCTGCCGGTGGAAGAGCAGAGGGGTCAGTGCGTAGCTCCCCCACTCCCCCAGGGGGTCTGGCTCAGCGGAAGCCTCTGCAGGACTCTACTTTGGACACGCGTGCCCTCCACACAGAGGGCGAGGGGATGGCAGTAGAGGGGGAGGTGATGTGGGTACTGGCCTGCCAGGAATCTCACGGGCAAAAGAAACTGCCTCTGTAAGAGCCTCCACCTCTTTGACTGAAGATCCAGCCAGGTGGCAGCTGGGCCCTCCTACAGGACTCCCCAAACACCTAGTTCAGTTCTTCAATGGGACTTGAATGCCTGCCCTTTGCTGCGATCATTGCAAAAAAGCAAGAACACAGAGATGGAAAAGATAGCACCTCTTGCCTTTAAGAAGCTCACAGGGACAGGCCGATGGGATGCATGTTTGCAGAGATGCAGAGAATGCACTGTTTAGTATCAAAGCAGCAGCCGGGAGAGGGAGGCGTCACCGGGGAGGTGACACTGGCACTGAGCTTTGCAGGATGAATAGGACTTGTTATACTGAAGCGGTGGGAAGAGCTTTCTAGTCGGGAAGCAGCCAGCGCAAAGCAAGGAGATGTAAGTGTGCACGGCGTGTTCAGGAGCTGCAAGGATTCACTCGGTTCTCCTGCAGGGAGATGAGCCTGGAGGGTGAGCACTTAGGGCCCAGGTGAGGAAGGTGGAAGGATTTAGGGCAGAGTGGAAACAGGGTCAGCTTTGCATTTCTAAAGCAGGCTTTTGCCAGCCCTCCTCCTCCACCCAGGTATGCAACACCAGGGGCGCCGTGCCAATGTTGCCTAAGGTACTGTGCTAGGGCGATGGCACAGTGCCTTTTACCGTCCAGGCCAGGGATGGCCAGGTCTGGCCCAGATGGACTGAGAGGAGACCCCGAGGTCGAACAATCAGGGCTTGGGTGATGGGAGCGTGAGGGCAATCCGAGCAGAGGCCACCAGCCTCGGGGGAATGGTGAGCTAACAGCCTTCCTGCTTTCAGAGAACCCAGCAGCTACATCTTCTTCCTGCTTCACAGTCCAGGGCTTTGCAGCCATGAAATGGAAAACGCAGCCACATTCTCACCCACCGTCCCCGTGGTGTTGGATACGAGGAGGAATTCACCACCACAACACACTGCTGCTTCCAAACTGCTTGTAAAATGACAGTTGCGAGCAGTAACATCCCTACTAACGTTAAGATGTGCTCCTCTTTTTTTTTTTTTTTAAATATACTTTATTGATTTTTTTACAGAGAGGAAGGGAGAGGGATAGAGAGTTAGAAACATCCATGAGAGAGAAACATCGATCAGCTGCCTCCTGCACTGCCTCCCCCCCACCACCACCACACACACACATACACACACACACTGGGGATGTGCCCGAAACCAAGGTACATGCCCTTGACCAGAATCAAACCTGGGACCCCTCAGTCTGCAGGCTGACGCTCTACCACTGAGCCAAACGGGTTAGGGCCTCTTTTTTAAAAAAAAAAACAAGTCCCCCTTCCCTGTGGTGAGTGGCCAGGCATGCATCAGGCAGGAGAAAGAGCCAGGGCCCCAGAGCCAGACCCCTCCTAACGCAGGAATCCCTGAGGACCTCCATGGGTGAAGCCGCCTTCTTCTCAGACAAGCGCTGCCTGTGGAGTGAGCTTTCCGGTTGGGAGGAGGCGCGCAGTGATGTCCAAATCCTGCCGCTGGAGCATCCAAAGCGCCACATCTGCTTAGGCCCTCTCCCTGGGGAAGGGCCCTTCCAGGCTTCTCCAGGACGCTCGCAGCTGCACCCGGCGTTGCCATTTTCAGGGTTAGGGAGATGCTAGGAGTCAGTCTGCAATCCTTCAGGCGTCAGTCAGCATCACGGTGGGTGTGAGGCCTGGAGCTGGGCACTGCAACGGCCCTGGAAGACCAGCGCTCAGGGAGGAGCTTCTCAGGAAGGGCCACGGCCGGGCTCCCTCCCCAGGGCATCGGCACCAGGGAAAGCCGCTCCCTGCACCTACAGACTGGTTTCTGCAGCAAGTCCTTTGCTTCAGTGACATGAGTTACAAAACAATGAAGAAGTGGAAACACAGACACACACAGTGAAACGGAGGCTGTATTGAAACAGCAACGGGAAGCCCCATAAGGTTTCCTCCCAGGACATGAGACCCTCCTGAACCCCACCACCATAGGCCTCACCCTCAGGGCTGTCCACCACCCCGCCATCCTCTGGCTTCCTCCAGGCCAGCACCGCACGCTGATGCTCTAGCTTCCGAGTCTGGGACCAGTTCCCGGGGAGCAAAGTACGGGCCACCTCTGCCCCCAGAGGCCTCTGCTGATTAGCATTTCTCCACACACTTCAACATGCCATCCTTTGCTTGATTCTAAAGGTAATGCATGTTGACGGCCGACAGTTGGGAAAGTGCAATCTGTTTCAGGAGCAACTGTTTCGCCTTAAGTCCAATGTACACCCCACCCCCACCCCATCCCGAAACACCACTCCCCTGCCCCCTGCCTGCCTCCCCCCCCACACACAATGTTCTAACTGATTTTACACTTTAATTTCGGAATAGTAGCTTCCTTACTTGGCATTAGTCATTGTTAAGTTAACTCTTTTAATGGACTTTTGGGGGTGAAGGAAGCATCCTAAACTTTGTGGTACTCCTTTGCAGCAATAATTAATACAACTCCCAGCAGCTTGATTTAACTGAAGTGGTGACACCTGCCTCCTTCCTAATAGGGGGTTGGGACGCTACAGCACCAGGTAAGGTCAAGTTGGTGTCCACAAAGCAGAAGAATGTCACCCACACCCATAGGAATGGCAGCTGCCCGCAATCAGGCTGGTCGTGGATTCAGGGCCTGCGGGGTGTGAGGTGGAGGCAGGATCCTGGCTGCGGCAGCAGGACGACCTGCCACTACGAACCGATGGCTCCTCCATCTGCCTGTAACACGCGGCAGCTTCTACTTTTCCTTTGCTGGAGGAGACCAGACAATCCCGAAGTCTGAATTTTAGGACTCATTTTGGAACAACTTTAAGCCACATTTATATTCTCAAATTTGGGGATTTTATGGCTCTGTTCTGAAAATGTTTTTTTAAGGGTGAGACATAGGCATAATTCTACAAATATCTGCTCAGCACCCCTGTGTGCTGGGTTCTCTAACAGACACCAGGGCGTTCCCTCTCATCCTTGGGGTGCTCCCTGCTGGAGGGAGCCCGACGTGCGGGTAGGCACCATCCCGGCAGGGGGATGAGCTGGGACAGGAGGCCCATCAGAAGCAGGACCTGAGAACACAGGAGAGCTGCATCAGTCAGGCCAGGAGCCTGGGGAGCAGGCGGGTGGCCAGGGGCTCATCCCGTCCCCCTGCTCCTCTCCCTCCCGCCCCCTCCATGGGGCGAGAGCAGGCTTGGGCTCCAGAAGCAGCCTGGCAGCTGCGGGGCGGAGGTGGCAAAGGGCAGCTCGCAGACAGCTCTGTGTGGCCTGTGCTGTGTTACATTTTCTTCTTAAATTAGCTGCCAACATTTAAATTCTGAGAGGTTTCACAGTCAAAACCAAACTAAACCAAACCTGGGTGTTGGGTTTTGTGAAAAGTATGGTATCCGCATTCCCACCTGACAGCAGTCAGCTGGAGCCGCCCTCCTGCGCACGCACAGGGTTGGGAACCTTCCCGGCCCCCAAGGCATCTAAGCCTGGAGCTACCGCGAGAGTTAGTGCTGAGGCCTCAGGTAGGCGGGGCCCTGGGTCCTGCAGAAGCAGAAAGCCATCCCACGCACTGTGGGCGTGAGCTGCCTGAGCAGGTTTGCCTTTCCGAAAGGCATCTCTGGTGATAGCCTGGAGAGCAGATTTGACGGGGCCAGACAGGAGGCCCTTCCCAATAGTTCATGGGAGGGGTGATGAGATTTGTGGTGCCTGAATAATGACCCCCACAGATACCTGATTCTAACCCTGGAACTTGTGAACCTTACTGTATGGGGAGGGGAGGAGGGGGGATTTTGCAGACATGATTAAGTTAATGATTTTGAGATGAGGAGATTATCCTTGCTTAATCCAGGTGGTCCCTAAATTCGATCACATATCCTTATGAGGGAGATGGTGGAGATTTGACACAGACAGAAGAGGGGAAAGCAATGTGACTGTGGACACAAAGATAGGAGTGATGCAGCCACAAGCCAAGCCCTGCCGGCAGACCCCAAAACTGGAGGAGGCCCGGACAGATTCTTCCTTGGAGCCTCTGGAAGGAGGGGGACACTAATTTCTAACATCTGGTTCCAAAACTGTCAGTGAATATATTTCTCTTTATTTAAGCCATCAAGTTTGTGGTAATTTGCTATGGCAGCCACAGGAAACCAATATATACGGTGTCAGAGACTTTGGGTAGAGTCCACCCGACTGGGAACTGAGTGGGTGTGTGCCGGGGCTGATCGGCAGACCCTGAGTGATGGATGAATGATTACTCTGACACACGTCTCTGTGAAGAGAGGGCTAAGGGACTGCTTGGCTTGAGAAACCAAACCAAGCAGTTGCCTGCCTCCTTAGGCTTTTATTGTAGCAACAGCTTGAACTAAAATTAACTACTAGATACTATCAGCGGGGTAAGCATCCTTGAGAAGACACATGCATCTGCATTGTCCTTTAAGCAAGGATGTCTAAAGACCAAACATAAAGATTCCAGTAAACAGCCAGGAGCTCAGACTTGTTTGGAAAAGTCAAGGCGGGGGTTGCCGCCTTCGGCCAGCTCCCCTTACAGGCCCCCGACCTTTCGGAGATTCCTCCTTACAGACTTTACAACCAAGTCCTGTGCTTTCCCACAGGTGGGTCTTGTGGGGAGTAGGAGGCATCTAGAATTCCCCAGGTTGGGTCCTGCTGAAAGCCAGCCTGAGCCTCAGCTATGGGTGCAGGAGTGAGCATAGGAAGCAGAGGGGAGGGCAGATGCCTGCAAAGGTGCGTGGCTGAGCTGGCGACTGCACTGGACAGAGGAACCATGTGGAATGCTCCTCTGAATTGTCCTCAGAAGGACAGGAAGCTGGGCATTCCCACTGGCTCCCATCTCCCAGTGGTTGATGGTAGCCGGCACTAGCCAGGGTTCTCCGGAGAAACAGAACCTTTAGGAGATGTGTGTGTGTATGTGTGAATTTTTATAAGGAATTGGCTCACATGATTTTGGAGGCTAACAAGTTCCAAGATCTGCAGCCAGCAAGCTGGAGACCGAGGGTGAGCCAAATTCTAGTTCAAGTCCCAGCTCAAGGCAACCAGGCAGGAAGAGCTTCCTCTTACTCAGCTTTTTTGTTCTATTCAGATCTTCAAGTGATTGGATGAAGCCCACCCATTGGGAAAGAAATCTGCTTTATTTAGTCTCCCAATTCAAATGTCATTCTCATCCAAAACACCCTCACAGAAACACGCAGACTAATTTTTGACCAAATATCTGGGCATTCCATGACCCAGTCAAGTTGACACTGAATTAGGTCACATTGGCCCCGTGGCTTTATCCCTCCGCCGTTGCTCAGTGGCTGCTGAAAAGTCTGAGGGATGCTGAGGTGTGCTTTGAGGTGGCACCCAGGCTGTGTGCACAGGACTGTTCAAATGCCATGCTGAAACCAGCTGTGCCAAGGATGCAGCTAGGACACAGACCACGTTAGCCCAGGCTCCCAGGTGTCCCCAAGTGCTAGAGTGGGGAACTAGGAAGAGGATCAGGGGTGGAGGACAGCACTGAGTCTAGTCACCGGTGGGGTGAGCGTACCCGGCTGTCAGGCAGGTTGGCCTGGGGCATGGCCAAGGCTCTGGAGGGCCCCGGAGTGGGTGAGGTGGCACTGGTAGCCTTGGTGGGAACAGCTGTAGTGGAACAAAGGGCAGAGGCAACCTGGTGGTGGCGTAGATGTGGCTAAGGGAAGTAAAGCTGGTAAGCAAGGATTCTCCTTTAAGGAGGAAAACTGCAGGGCAGAGGCTGAGGGAGACCTGGAGTAAAAGGAGGACTTTTTTTTTTTTTTTTTTTTTTTCAGATTACTCCATCAGTCAGTCAACAAACATTGTTGAGTGTCTAATCTGTGATAGTGCCTGGGGGTACAACAGTAATCAATACACAAACCTTCTATTCTTAGAGTGTAAACATGTGATATGAAAGAAATGATTTCATATAGTAATAGTAAGCATCAGTACACAAATCAGGGCAATGTGGAAGAGGGACAAGGCTCCTTCAGCTGGGCCAGTTAGGGGAGGCCTCTCTGAGGAGGGGACAACTGCCCTGACTCATGGGTGATGAGCAGAGACCTGGGGGAGGGTATGCCAGTGCAAAGGTCCTGGGGTGAGTGCTCAGGAGGGGAGGAAGCCATGTGTCTGCGGCCAGCCGTGGGTGAGAGGGCGGGTGGAGGAGGAGCCAGGAGGCAGCTGGGTCACATCCCGAAGGGCATGTAAGCCATGCAGAGTTTGGAAGAGGCTAGTCGCCATGTAAAGCTGTTGGAGCTTTTGAAGCAGAGGATGACATTACCTGCTTTACATTTTACAAGGTCACTGTGGCTCTTGGGGATCAATGACTTGAAGAAGTCCAGAGCGAAGGCAGGAGGTGAGTGAAGAGGCCCTGTGGTCATCCGAGCTGGGGTGAGGGGAGATCTGAGCAAGGTCAGGCGGCTCAGCACCGGACTCTGGATTATCATCACTCGAGGAGTAGAAGGGTACACAGGAAGACAAAAAACCGTTTCCAAGGTTATCCTACCACAGCAGGGAGGTAGGGTGTGGCATTAGAGTGGAAACCTGATCATCGCCTAGCATCACTTCACAGGTACTGGGTTTTATCAGGTGTGTGTTGTTAACAGGCATCACACTTGTTTAAGAGGAACCATCAGATAATGAACTGCAGTGCCTGGGTGGTGGAAACGTACCTTTAATAGAGGCAGATTTTTCATAAATCCACCGTGACAGGAATGGGCTTCCAGCATGAATGCTTCCCTGGGTTGGGAGAAGACCTGTTCCTGGGATGAGTTCGCCTTGCTGCCTCGACCTCACCAAGTCCCTCCTGAGACTGATTTGAAGGGAGGAAGTAAGGTGGCTCCCACGAGCTGCACTGAAGTTGTCAGCCTCAGGGTGCTGCAGGGAGAGGGCGGGAAGTGGGGAGGGCAGTGAGCCGACAGGTGGGCAACAGAGTTTGCTCACCTTATGCCCATGGGTGGGAGAAGGATGGGAGGGCTGGGTGCCAGAGCAGAGTTGGGGGAAGGGGTGGGCTGGGGGCCAGCTGCCTAGTGACCTCAGCAAAGCTTTTGGGGGAATGCACCATTTATTCAGTGGATTTGGGGGTGGGGTGCATGCATAGGTATGAAGAGGCCAGAGCACAGCTCCTCACCTGACGGGATCACTTTCGGCAGGTCTCCTGCAGTGGGTGATGGACTCAGAGTCAAGCCCTGGAAAAATCCCTGCTCCACCTCATGAACCCCCGTTTCTTCAGTTATTAAATAGGACCAACCCCGCCTGCCCTGAGTCAATGAAGACTAAATAAAGGTAAGGGGAGGGTGGCTGTGCCAACTTGGATGAACCTTGAAGACTATACCAAGTGAAATAAACCAGACACGAAAGGACAAATATTGTACAATTCCACTTCTATGAGGTGCCTGGAATAGAAGACAGAGAGTAGAATGTGACCAACGGTAGGAGGGAGAAATGGGGAATTATTGTTGAATGGGTATAGAGTTTCTGGTTGGGATGATAAAAAAGTTCTGGAAGGGAACAGTAGCAATACTTGTATAACAATGTGACTGTGCTAATTGTACTCTTAAAAATGGTTCCGCCTGGCTGGTGTGGCTCAATGATGGAGCATCCACCCATGAACCAGGAGGTCATGGTTCATTTCTGGTCGGGCACCCCCAGTGTGGGGTGTGCAGGAGGCAACCGATCAATGATTCTCATCATTGATGTTTCTCTCTCTCTCTCTCTCCCTCTCTCTGAAGTAAATTTTTTTAAGAAGTTATTTTTAAAAAAAGAAGTGGTTCAAATGGTACATTTTATGTTATGTATATTTTACCACAGTGAAAAAGAAGAATAGTACCTTCTGATGAACTGGAGTTCCTGAGGCTGCTGGGGGCATGGCTGGCCCTGGCCCAGGCCTGGCCCCTGTCACCACCCTAAACTCACTACAGGCCAGAAGGAAGGATGATCACTAACTAGACAATTTTGAAAAGAGCTAAAATACAGGAAAGCAGAACTACACCTGTAATCCTCATTGTAACCTCCACACTTTGTCTTTATAAGGTTTTCTTTATAAAATTTTATACCTTAGTTTTTGTTGTGGTTGTTTAGATTTTTTTTCATAAACATTTCCATATCACTAGAAACTCTTTATATAAAACACTCTAATGGCCATTAATATTCTACCCAATGCCATAGTTGACTTGACCAATCCTAAATGTTGGATATTTTTCTCCACATTTTTTCACATAATGAACAGCACTATGATCAACATCTTTGTGCATCAACCTCTAGCTACACGCTGGTTATTTCCTGGGATAGGCGTAGCATACTTGGATGTAACCTTGAGCCCTTTGAGAGCACCCTCGTCTGGCTGACTGGTGTGCCCTGCCCTCAGTGCCCAGCGCTGCTGATTCCATAGAGAAGATATCTTGATTTAATGTGTACCACTCTTTTATTATTATTATTGATTTCAGAGAGGAAGGGAGAGGGAGTGAGAGATCAAAACATCAATGATGAGGGGAAATCATTGATCGGTTGCCTCCTGCACGCACCACACTGGGGATCAAGCCCACAACCCGGGCATGTGCCGTGATCAGGAATCAAACTGTCACCTCCTGGTTCATAGGTCAATGCTCAACCACTGAGCCACGCTGGCCTGGCTAATGTGCATCACACTTGAGAGAGGTGCTGCCAATTCTACTGGGGGCTGCCATGGAGCTCCTGGGACCCTGAGCCACTGTACGTGTCCACCTGGGATGTGGGTTGCCGAGATGGAGCGGATGTTAGAGGTCATCCCGAGCAGGGCTGCCAGAGAGCCTCAGCCCAGAGGAGGCAGAAGGCCTCCAGCCCCTGGACAACGTCTGCTGTCCAGCAGGAGTCACCTCTGCCTAGTGCCTTGCAGGCAACTAAGGAAGCAAAGGGAGAAAGCGGTTCTTCGGGGTATGGGAGAGGTGAGGCAGAGCAGGACTGCACACAGCCAGCCCTGCCCTGGGTGCAGCATGAGGCACTGACATGTGGGTCTCTTCCTCTAGCCGGCTCAGGGCCCCGCCCTGCCATTTACCCCTATGTGACCTCGGCCACATTTCTGAACCTCACTGTGCCTCCATTTCCCCGTTGGTAAGGGGGGACTAATAATACTGGTTGTGGTGAGGATTAAGGTTATAGATATCAAAGTGCCAGGCCCAGCTGCACAGAACGTGCCGGCCACCCGCCAGCCCGCGGCCACTCACGGGACAACCAGGCCTACTCCTCCCGGCCTGTTTCACCCAGACACCAGCTGTGTGGCCTCCAGGTGGTGTTCAAAGTGCCCATGGACAACGCCTTGGCCATGAGGGTGGACACTTTTGGTAGCCCTGCCTCCTCTCACTTCCCCATCACTCAGCTCGGGTTCCCTGGAACCCCCCACCTCCAAATGTCAGTTCTCCAGTGCCCCTACTGCGTCTGAGGCCTTTGCTTTCTTGCTGATCACTTTTAGCAAGTAGACCCCCTCCCCTTAATATATTCAGCAGACATCTGATCATTGTGATAACCCTGATGGGTGGCGAGCAGGGCGAATTAGCTAAAAGATGATTGATTTTTTTAATGCACAATTTTATCTTCAACCTTTCCTAGCAACTTGCTCTACCAGGGTAATAATTTCTCCTCCCAGGTATTTGCCAGGATGGGGATTGCACATCTATTTACGGTTGCCTGGAAGCCTCATAATTACAATACAGTCCAAGTGCCCATTTTCTTTCCCTGACTACAAATAGGGATCAATCGAATTTTAAATGACCGCTCCAGGGCTTGCTCCTGATCGTGACCTTTGTAAATGATTAGAGTGCACACCGTTGCTGTCTGCCCAGAAAGAGCGAGCGGGTCGAGCTTTCTAACTGGCATTTAATCTGGACGTGGGCCAAAGATACTCCAGGTGGAAACCGGCCATGACCTGTCCGTGGAGAACGAGCTGGCGGACTTGCTCTCCGCCGCCTGTCCTTTGTCTGAGTCCTGGTTTCTATGGGTGTCTGTTAACGGAGCTGCCCTCGGCACCCTTCTGGGCGGAATACAGAACACATCTGGAAGTTTAAGCCTTGCAGGTAGAAATTGTGGGTGTGTGTTTTCTTTTCTAGAGATAAGTTTCTTTCTTTTTCTTTTTTTAATGACTGGATCTGACTCAAAATGCTGGGCTTTTTTTTTTTTTTTATTAAATATATTTTTATTGATTCCAGAGAGGAAGGGAGAGGGAGAGAGAGATAGAAACATCAGTGATGAGAGAGAATCATTGATTGGCTGCCTCGTGCATGCCCCCCAATGGGGACCAAGCCCACAACCCAGGCATGTGCTCTGATGGGGAATCGAACCATGACCTCTTGGTTCATAGGTCAATGCTCACCATGCCTGCTGGGCCCAAATGCTAAGCTTTGGATTGTGAGGTCTGAGAAAGCTGCAGGGTGAAGAGTTCTTACTGAGGAGGTGGGGACCAGACCAGCCTGGAGCCCCATTTAACACCCACGTGGTCCTCAGAGCTGCTTCTGATTGAGCTGGAGCCAGGCAGAGCGCTCAGCATCCAAGGCCTTGGCGCTGCTCGAAGGCAGACCCCGGAAGCCCAGCCACCGAGTCCCCGGAACCCTGGCCTTCAGCATTTCAGGGGAGAAGTGTGGGCCAGGCTGCTCCCCACACCTCCCTGGGTGGCAGTGAAGGGTCCCGGGGGGGGGGGGGGGGCATCCTGTACCCAGCTGCAGCCCCACCTTAATTTCCTGAACTGCTGCTCCTAGGAACCAGTCTGCTGCCTTTGTCTGTGGTCAGCGTGTTGATTGTGTCACGGAAAAACACTTGTGTCGGCCTTGCCTTCCCAGAGTCTTCCATGTAATAGCCACATGTTTCCTTCTGGGCCGTGGTCTTTGGGCTATCTGCTACTAACACTGGCGTTTCCTTGAGAATCCCTAAGGCCAAGCCTGGTGCCCACTGGTTCTCTCTCCCGTCCCCTCTCCTCTCCGGCCAGGCCCATCTCACTGGGACTGGCCCTCCTAGGCTACACAGAGCAGGCCCGGAACACCCACCATCACCCCCACACTTCCCCTTGCTCACTGCCACACCTCTGTGCCCTGAGCACTCTGGCAGTGGGATGGCCCCGCTCGCGACCCAGGCAGCAGCTGTCCCTGTCCCCATGCCGAGCACCTGCTGTGTCTTCCTAGACACGCGGCTCCTGGTTGTGCCACTCCCCAAGGAGATCTGTCTCCCTACCACTCACCAGGTTGTCTGGCTCCTGGACGCCTGAGGCCCCGGGAAGCGTGGAGGAAGCCTGGGGAGGGGATAAGTGGAGGTGTGCAAGCAAGGCAGGCTTTATCTGGGGTTGGCCTGCCGGGTCGCTCTGGCAGAGCTGCTAACAGAATCCGTATGAAAGCATCACTGTCGCCCAGAAGTGAAGCGTTCATCGGGAGCCTAAGATCTAAGATCCCCGGAACGTCTCTGGCACCCGCTGCTTCGGCCTGCTGTGGGAGTCTGCAGGTGTGAGCCCAGCGTCACAGAGGATTCGGAGGACAACGCTCTCTCTTTGCCGCAGGAGCGGGAACAGCGCTGGCTGGGCTGAGGCAGAGGCAAAGCAGCAGCAGCATTAGGGCCTCCAGCCCAGGAAAACCAGGCGCTCAACCAACCGGAGCTCTTTCTCCGGCGGCAGAGGTGGGCTCCCAGGGTGCACCTGTGCGGTTGCCAGTGTGGCCTTTGAAATGCAGCAAAACCAAGTGCCATTGCATGTCCTTGTCCTCTCCTTTTACCTATAGATCAAGAGAGGCTATCTCACGGGTGGGGCGGAAGTCGACGGGCCTTTCCAGTTGTCATAACTGTGTTTGATGCATAAATTCCAGCGAGCCCCAGCGGGAGCATGGCGCATTTCGAGGTATTTCTGTTGTGCATTCAAGGATTGCAGTTCGAGGCAGTTGGTTTGAATTCCCAAACGCCGTGTCAGTCTGGAGGCGGGAGCTGCGTTTTGTGTGCTTGTCAGGTGGACTCTAAAACGTGTCCGTGGGCTCCGCAGCAGATCGCGCCTGGAGCCGGAATCCGCGGAACTGCGTCCCGGAGCCCCGCGTCCCCAAGCAAGGCCCCAGCACCGCAGGGACGGCGAACCGTCTTGATTGCTGACGCCTCTGCCTGTGTTTGCACTGCCTCTTGTTCACTCCCTAAAGAGCAGCGACTCTGCTGATTTCGTCTGGGTTATTTTCCCACTAGTTAGTGTGTACGTGGAGGTGTTCCGAAGATGCTTGCATTAGTGCGTGTTTTGCAGATGCCGTGAAGTAGTGGGATCCGGTGAGAACCGCAGCGCGGCCTCCATGGCTCCGGGTCCTGAAGGAGGAGCGAGGCGGTCACGGTGAGGTGTGACCATCGATCCCACCGCAGGCGGTATGTACCTCCTTAATTCCACCTTCGTCTCGGCACACATAGCATTAGTAATGATCCTGATTAGAATAATGGCCTGCATTTTTAAAGGGTACAATTTGCACTTAAAGTCGCTGTTGAACCTCTTTTGCAGAGAGTTCTGCTGATCCTACACACGTGGGCGGTCAGGAGAAACGGGAGTCAGAGGGGTTAGCCCAGCTTCTGACCCCTCCCGGACTCGGACATCTGTGTCTGTAAATGCTGAATGTTTGATTGGGGGGTCAGTTCGTTTTCTAACCAATTCTCTTCTGAATCTTATGTTAAAGGAAAAGCAGTGCTTGAGTGCCCCAGGATTCTGGAAGAACTGACCTGTGTAGTCAAGTAAATACAGTGAGTCCTCGAATAACCTCATTTTATCCCAATGATAAGACAAGCTGATCTGTCCTCATGAGATTCACACTCAGGCAAGGTGGGATAATAAAGCAATAAACACACACACACAAAACAATGTCAGAGAACAATGGCTGCTTTATTTTATTTTAATATATCTTATTGATTTTTTACAGAGAGGAAGGGAGAGGGATAGAGAGTTAGAAACATCGATGAGAGAGAAACATTGATCAGCTGCCTCCTGCACACCTCCCACTGGGGATATGCCTGCAACCAAGGTACATGCCCTTGACCAGAATCAAACCTGGGACCTTTCAGTCCACAGGCCGACACTCTATCCACTGAGCCAAACCGGTTAGGGCCACAATAGGTGCTTTAAAGAAAATAATAAATGTTAATAGTATGAAAAGTGGTGGTAGGGGGGGGGAATAGAGTTGGTGGTCAGGAAAAGCACCTCTCACAAGGTGGTTTTGAGTGATGATCCAAATGTCGAGGAAAAGACAGACATGAACATCAGAGGGAAGAAGTTTCCAGGCAGAAAAACATCACGTGCAAAGGCCCTGAGGCAAAAAGGGCTTGAGGAGTTCCAAAGACGGGAAGAGAGCGGGGTGTCACCACCCGCAGGGGCTGCAGTTATGTTGCTTTTGTACCTCAAGGCACATGAGACCCCAAGACAAGGACCCCTGCTGAAGCTGAGGTCACAATAATAAATTACAAACCCCCATGAAGGAGAATCTGCTGCAACAAACAGAAGAACTGACAACCCAAGAACTGGAAATAGAACAACCTGAAAGAGGTTCTAAAATATGTTTGAAATATTTAGAGATAACTGAGTATATATGGATCACTGCACTTTTATGTATGTTTGAAACCAATTAGAAAATTTTAAAAGAGAATCAAAGGAGGACATTCAACAGATTAAATGAAAAAGGTGATAGGAATTTAAATTAGGAATTAGAACATACACCTGCTAACACCTACTCCTTTCATTCTGTCCTCCTTTCTTCTGGGTAATCCATGCTACACAAACCAGTTTGCAACCAAGGTCAGAGTGGTTTGTTATCATCTTTATTCAAAACTCCTGAAATTATGTGGCAGCTGTCATATCAAACAAAAATACAAGGTTTGTTTCTCATGAATGTATGGGGCAGGTATGGTTCCTGTGCTCAGTTGGAGGAACAAAATGGACATGTATGACTTCACTCTCTAGCAGCTAGACACTCAGTTTCCCTGGGATGCTGTCCATAAACAGAGGTTGCTTGTTGCCATGGATTTCTGCTCTCAAGTGTCGTTTTTTTCCTCGCCTTTTCCAAGACTTGAGCAAAAGCAGTCTAGCTGAGAAATAAGAGAGTTATTTTCAGATCTTAGAACGGTTTTTCATGCACTCTTTCCTGCCGTTGGCCCAAGGCCCACTAGACCATCAAAGGGATTTTAGTACTAAGGGTGGAAAAGGAGAAGGGTCTTTGCTGGGCCACTCATCTCCACGCTTGCCCCTTACCAGCTAGAATCCTGGGCACCTCCAGGAAACAGAAAGCCCTTGCTCTCATTTTTATTGGGTCCTTAAAAGAAACACATTATGTTCCAGATGTCCCAAAGGTACTTTAGGACATTTCAACAGAGACCTGTATTCTCCTCCCCTTTGGAATGGGCTGCCCAATCCAGGAGCCCCACAGTCCTCCCTAACTCCTCCCCACACCCCTCTTTCATCCTTCGCCCAGTTGCTCACCCAACTTTTCAGCTCTGCTTCTCAGTGTATTCCAAATGGAGAGTGATTCTTCCCTGAGTAGGATTGGGGCTGACATGGAAACCAGAAGACCCAGCCCCCGCCCCAGCCCAGGAGGTCTTTTCTCAAGCCCCACGTACTTTGCTTACAAAGCCCCAGTCTCTGTTGCCAGCCTCCACAGCATCCTGTTCCTGGGCCCCACCTCTGAGCAACACCGTGGTGCAGTGATACAGCAATGTGACCTGTATGCAGACCCTCCTTGGAATCAGATGCAAAGAAACAACAGTGCAGCAGGAAAAATTTAACCAAAAAGTAGTACTTCCAGAATCTTGCTCACCCTCTCTGTTTCCTGAGGAGCAGAATGGATTTCCCTTCTCTTCTCCTGCCTTTCCTGTGGGGATGGGACTGACACTGAGGAGGGGCCAGAAGTGACCCTCAGCTCGCAGCAGGAATATTTCTGCCCCCGCTCTCTTCTCAATAAGAGTAAGCCCCTCGTGGCTGGAAAGGAATCTGGGAACGTGAAGGAGACATAGCATATCCTTAGGGGTATCCAAACTATATACACTTTTAAATCAACAATATGAAAATAATCCCATTTAAAAATGGATAAAAGACCTTAGCAGACACATCACCAAAAAATAGCAAAGAATGATGTAAAAACATGTTCACCAGGGAAATGCAAATTAAACCAACAATGAGATCCCACTACAGAACTGTTAGAATGGCTAAAATCTAAAACACTAACAATGCCAAATGCTGGTGAGGATGTAGAGCAAGCATGTCAAACTCAAAGGCTAACACGGGCCAAATAAACAAGGTTTAAGTTTATGTGGGCCGCAAAAAAACAAAAGCTTCAATTTTCGTAGAAACGCAGGTTTATTTCTTTTAAATATATATATATTTTATTGATTTTTTACAGAGAGGAAGGGAGAGGGATAGAGAGTCAGTAACATCGATGAGAGAGAAACATCGATCAGCTGCCTCCTGCACACCTCCCACTGGGGATGTGCCCGCAACCAAGGTACATGCCCTTGACCAGAATCAAACCTGGGACCCTTCAGTCCGCAGGCCGACACTCTATCCACTGAGCCAAACTGGTCAGGGCAATGTAGGTTTATTTCAGTAGAGACATGCTGAATCCAAAGGGCTGAAGTAAATGAGTTAACATAAAATAATAGAACATTTTAATAAAAATTAATATTTTTCTTGAACATTAACTTGCCAGACACTGAATAACTGCACAAATTAATAAGTGTAATGCAAATAAACCTATTTTTCTTGTTCTCTGAAAGTGAAATATTTCCTGTTGCACACACCAAACAAGTCAGTACAAGACTAATGACGTGGCAATCGGCTGCTAAAATATTCACTGCTAGTATTAGTGGAGAGAAATGTTGCACCTGCACGTAAGGCGCGTAAGGGAAATGAATGCAACATGATTATAATAATCAGTCATTAGCAAATATTGTAGTTTGTTATCAATAATTATGTATAACAGGATTTGTAAAAATTAAGTTACAAAATCTTTATTAAAACGTTTCTTACATACCGTTATATTGGCTGGGCCACAAAAATATTCACTGTGGGCTGCATGTGGCCCGTGGGCTATGAGTTTGACATGCTTGATGTAGAGCAACAGGAGCTCTGGTGGGAATGCAAAATAGTACATCCACTTTGGAAGACAATTCAGCAATTTCTTACAAAATAAAATAGACTTTTATATACCACATGAAGCAGTTATGCTCCTTGGTATTTATCCAAATGAGTTGAAAACTTATGTCTACACAATAACTTCCACATGAATGTTTACAGCAGCTTTACTCATAATTGCCAAGGCTTGGAAGCAACCAATCTGTTCTTTAGTAGGTGAATGGATAAACTGGTACATCTAGACAATGGAATGTTACTCAACACTAAAAAGAAATAAGCTAATGAGCCATGAGAAGACATGGAGGAATGTTAAATGCATATTTCTTAGGGAAAGAAGATAACCTAAAAAGGTTACATATTATATGACTCCAATTATATGACATTTTGAAAAAAGTAAAACTTTGGAGAGAGTAAAAAGAGCAGCCATTTTTAGGGGTAGAGGGATGAGGAGGTGGAACACAGGAGTTTTTAGGGGAGTGGAACAATTTTATTTCTTTTTTTTTTTTTTTTTTTACTTTTTTTCTTCTTTTTTTTGTTTTTTATTTATTTTTTTTTTTTTTCAAACCCTTGTGTCGAGGGCTGACTTTCAATAGATCGCAGCGAGGGAGCTGCTCTGCTACGTACGAAACCCCAACCCAGAAGCAGGTCGTCTACGAATGGTTTAGCGCCAGGTTCCCCACGAACGTGCGTTGCGTGAAGGGCGTGGGGGCGGCCCCCTTTCCGGCCGCACCCCGTGTCCCAGGACGAAGGGCTCTCCGCACCGGACCCCGGTCCCGACGCGCGGCGGGGTGCGCCGCGCCGCGCCGCCGCGGCGAGGCGGTTGGGCGCGACGGGCCCGCCGGCGGGGACAGCGGGGGACCGGCTATCCGAGGCCAACCGAGGCTCCGCGGCGCTGCCGTATCGTTCCGCCTAGGAACAATTCTATATTATACGTAACTAGAGGCCTGGTGCACGAAATTCATGCATGAAGTGGCGATGGGGTCCCCTCAGCCCAGCCTGCACCCTCTCCAATCCGGGACCCCTTGGGGGATGTCCAACTGCTGGTTTAGGCCCGATCAACTGGCAGTCGGACATCCTCTCACAATCCTGGACCACTGGCTCCTAATCACTCATCTGCCTGCCTGCCTGGTTGCCCCTAACTGCCCCCCCTGCTGGCCTGGTCACCCCTTATGCCCTCCCCCCCCACCAGCCTGGTCGCCCCACGCAGCCTGCTGTTCAGTCATTTGGTCATCCCTCACTAACCCTCCTGCCGGCCTGGTGGTAGGCTGCCATCTTGTGAGGGTGTGATGGTCAATTTGCATATTATCTCTTTATTATATAGGATGGTGGACATATGTAAAAACACAGAATGTATAGCACAAAGAGTGAACCCTAATGTAAACTATGTAACTATTAGTTAATAATGTATCAATATTGGCTCATAAATTGTAACAAATGTACCACAGTGATGCAAGACGTTTAAATAAGGGGAATTGAGTAGGAGTAAAAAGTATATGAGACCTTTATACTTTCTTTTTTTTAATTTTTAATTGATTTTTTTACAGAGAGGAAGGGAGAGGGATAGAGAGTTAGAAACATCGATGAGAGAGAAACATCAATCAGCTACCCCCTGCACACTCCCCACTGGGGATGTGCCCACAACCAAGGTACATGCCCTTGACCAGAATCGAACCCGGGACCCCTCAGTCTGCAGGCCGATGCTCTATTCACTGAGCCAAACCAGTTAGGGTAGACCTTTATACTTTCTACTCAATTTTTTGGTAAACCAAAAATTGCTCTAAGAAATGAAATTTGTTAATTAAAAAAAAAAAAGATTCTTAAAGGCCAAGCACCTCTCAGAGTTTGCCTTGTTGTAGCTGAGGTCCAAGGCAATTTTGGAACATTTCAAATGGACTCCTAGCATCAACCAAAGCCAAGATGTATTCGTTGTTCTGGGCTGCTTGCCAAACAACTTTCAACTCTAGTGATAAAAAGTATAAATTATCTACCATTCCATCTAACTGGAGGCTCACGTGACCAGTCTAAAAACGTGGACGGGAGAGAGCGTCACCTGTCGTGAATGCTGTCTGTAGTGTCTAACCAGAAGCCTGGGTGGACGCAGCTCACCCTGCCCCTGACCTCAGATAGCAATGATCTCGAGGCCTGGGGGTCTGCTAGATGGCCCCTCTCAAGCCGATGCAGCATCACAGAGATGTCGAATACAGAGCTCCTGCCCCTCTGACCCTGGAGAAGTCATCTGCCCTCCGGAACTCAGCCGGCTCCTCTGTAAAGAGAGAGTGACATCAGCCATGGCCACCTCCTAAGAGTGCTGCTGTGAGAGCAAAGTGACTTTTCTGAGTGAACCTGAAACCACTGCAAACTTCCTACTAAAACTGAGAGGTGGCCTTCGGCTGTCTAACCATCTGCACTGCTGAGCTCTTGGTTCACTTCGCTGGTCTCCATTAGGTTACCAACCTTCCACAGAAGGCCAGAGGACAGGAGCCATTGCTCTTCTCTTTTGCTGTTTTGACCACTGACAGTCCATAGTACCCAAGCCGTGCTGGGACTGGGCAGGAGACAGGGATGGATGTCGTAGTCTCTGCCTTGCTCAGGATTTCATCACAATATAAATTGGCCACTTATTCCATTAAAAAAATAATTCAGAGATTATTTTATTACTTTGAAAGTCAATGACATTGCTCCATTGTCCTAATTTGTGGATCCAAGGAGGATGACATTTTCAGAGATGACTGTGTAAGGCAGCGAGCATGTGCCAAGTGTTGGAAAAACAGGTAAGTGGACGCAGCTTTCTTAAAGTCTCCCCTGAAGCATTCAGAGAGCATGTTCCTGAGAATTGCACAAAGCCTGAGGGTCTGCCCCTTAGCAAAGGTTGCATCTCCACGTCTGGGCACAGCAGGACTGAGCGGCAGGGGCTGCAGCACCACCCTGACCCGCAGTTGCATGGAGGAACCGCTCCTCACAACCCCTGCCTAGCAGGAGCCTCTGCGAGTGTTGCAAGCCTATGGCAGAGTGACCGTGGAACCAGCAGGCCTGAATAATGACTCATTCTCTAGCGTAACACCAAACTCTCTTAAATTCTAAAGATAATTTTAATAGTTTTTATTTCTGAATAGTTTTAGACTCACAGAACGGTTGTGAAGGTGGTGCAGAGAGTTCCCATGTACCCATACCCCCTTCCCCCCCCATTAGTCACATCTTTTGTCATTATGGTACATTTGTCACAATTGATGAGTCAAGATTGATACATTATTAAGTACTCGAGGTCTGGTGCATGGATTCATGCACTGGTGGGGGGCGTGGCCTGTGGGGATTGGCCTGCTGTGGGAGCGCCACTCATCCGGGTCAGCCGAGTGGCGCTCCCACTGTGGAAGTGCGTGACCACCAGGGGGCAGCTCCTGCATTAAGCATCTACCCCCTGGTGGTTGGTGCGTGTCATAGCGACTGCTCATTCTGGTCATTCGGACATTCGGTCACTGGGCTTTTATATATACTAGTATAGACTAGATGCCCGGTGCATGAATTTGTGCACAGGTGGGGGGTCCCTTGGCCTGGCCAGCAATTGAGGCCTATTGAGAGGCCAGCCAGGGGAAAGGACCCCAGGAGGTTGGCCAGCTGGTTGGGGGGCCGGCCAGCCAGGGGGAGGGGCTGCGGGAGGTTGGCTGTGGGAGTGTACTGACCACCAGGGGGCAGCTCCTGAATTGAGTGTCTGCCCCCTGGTGGTCAGTGAGCATCATAGTGACCAGTCGACCGGTTGGTCGGTCTTAATGGTCGCTTAGGCTTATATATATATATATACTTTATTCGGGTTTCCTTGTTTTTTCTGTCATAGGACACCATTCTGGGCACCACATTGCATTTAGTTGTCATCTCCTTTGGCTTCCCCTGCCTGTGACAGTTTCTCTGAGGTCCCTTGTTTCTGGTGACCTTAACAGATTTGAGATCAGGTATTCTGTGGAATGACCCTCTGTTGGAATTTTCCTGATGTTTTTCTCCTGGGTAGACTTGCGTTGTGGGTTTTGGAGAGGGAGACCACAGAGGTAAAGTGCCTTCTCAGTGCATCCTGTTAAGGGCACATGCTGTTCCTCTGAGCTTGGTCACCTGGCTGAGGCAGCATCTGTCAGGTTTCCCCAGGGTAAGCTTACTGCCCCCTCCATACTGCACTTTTTGGAAGGAAGTTAAGATGCTAAAGGAGTGGGCAGCTGTGCTCCACCTCAATGGGGCAGAGTGCAGACATGAATTATTTGGAATTCTGCATGGTATTTAATCAATAATTTACTTATATTAGTATGGACTCCTGGATATTTATATTATACTTCCAGATATAATCCAAGACTATGTTATATATTTTGTTGATTCATTTGTTCCAGCTCTGCCATTGGGAGCTTCTGCAGTTGGTTCCTTGTCCCTTTGACACACCTCCATTGCTGTGCCTCTATGGACCACTCCCTGATCTACCACCATAAGATGTCCCAGGTTCACCTTGTCTATCCCAGTCCCTGAGTCAGCCATTTCTCCAAGAAGCCCTGGTTTCTTTTCATTGGAAAATGATTTTAGAAACCAAGATCTGGGCAATAGGTGCATTCATTGCTACTGAGGTCTCATTGCTTCTAGGTCCTCTCAAATGACAGAGCAAGAAAATATGTATGTGTGTACTAACATGGGAATATACACATGTCTATAAATATTTCTATATGCAGCCAGATTTATCTCTATTAAGCTTACATGAGCTCACACTGATGCCCCCAATTCTAATCTATTACCACATGGAGTATTCTAGTTTCCTCCCCTTGCTTATCTGTAAACTATCATTCTAATGGTAAGAGACCCAGCTCCCACCAACCACCATATATAGATGGGATTACAATTGTTAACCCTTTTCCCGTGGGAAATACTTTATCAACTAGAATTCAGGGCTTATGTACAGCTCATTTTGCCTTTTTTCTAAGTCTCCACTCGTTTGTCAAGTTCCTCAGGTCAGCACTTTTTCCCTCCACCCCTTCAGTGAGGTTATTTAATACATCTGTAATACAGTTAAGTTATGTTGTCAGCATCTGCATACCATCCTGGGATCCTCCAATCTCCTAAATAATTTTTTAAATTTACACAAATTCATTCTTCGTGCTGTAAAGTTCTATGGGTTTGATAAATGCATAGTGTCATGTACTCCCCATTACAACATCATATGGAAGAGTTTCACCACCTTAAAAACAATCTCCTGTGCTTTGCCTATTTAAGTCTCCCCACCCCACCCCCCAAAAATATCCCTGGCAACCACTAATATGTTTACTGTCTTTATAGTTTTGCCTTTTCTAAAATATCATACAAATGGAATCATATAGTCTGTAGCCTTTCAGATGGGCTTCTTTCACTTAGTAATATGTATTTAATATTCACCCATGTTTTTCATGGCTAAATCCTTTAATCACTAAAAAGTATTCCATTGAGTGAATCTATCACTGATTATTCTTTCATTTATTGATGAATATCTTGGTTGCTTCCAAGATGTGATGATTATGAAAAACTTATACATAAATATTCATGTACAGATTTTTGTGGGGACATAAGTATTCAAATCAGTGAGGAGTGTAATTTCTGGGTTGTATGGTAAGATTATGTTTAGTTTTATAAGAAATTGTCTTCCTAAGGGATTGGGCCATTTTGCAATCCCACCGGCAATATGAGTTCCTGTTCCTCCACATCCTCACCAGTGATTGGTATTGTAATTTTTTTTAGCCATTCTAATATGTGTGTGCTGGTATTGTATTTTTTTAATTTTTAAAAATATACTTTTATTGATTTCTGAGAGGAAGGGAGAGGGAGAGAGAGAGAGAAACATCAATGATGAGAGAGAATCACTGATTGGCTGCCTCCTGCACGCCTCCCACTGGGGATAGAGCCTGCAATCTGGGCATGTGCCTCTGACTGGAATTGAACCCGGGACCCTTCAGTCCTCAGGCTGATGCTCTATCCACTGAGCCAAACCGGCTAGAGCTTGTATTATTGTTTTAATTTGCATTTCCCTAATGACAAATGATATTCAACATCTTGTCATTTGCTTATTTGCCATCTGTGTATCTTCTAAAGATATATATTTTTTATTTTTAAATAATGTTGAACCTACAGAAAAGTGGCCAGTACAGTACCAAGCACTTCATTATTCTTAAACAGTATGAGAATAAGTTGCTGGCTTGATACCCTGTTACTTCTTAAAACTTGAATGTGTATTTCTTACAAACAAGTGCATTCTCCTAACTCACCATGATACATAGCTAAAATTGGGACATTGACATTGATACATTACTAACATCTACTTGGGCCTCATTCAAGTTCACCAGTTGTTTCAATCACATCCTTTGTAGCAGAAGGATTGAGTACAGAATCACGTGATGCATTTAATTGTCAAGTCTCCTAATCTCCATTCTGGAGCTGTTCCTCAGTATTTACTTGACTTTCATAATGTTGATACTTTTACAGCCAGGTATTCTGTAGACTGTCCCTCAGTTGGGTTGAATGATGATGTATCCTCACGATTAGATTTAGGCTTTGGATTTTTGGCAGAAATATCACAGAGATGGTGCTGTGCTTTTCTAGTTGCATTTTATCAGTTGGTATCTGATTTCAATTTGACCCATTACCAATGCTGTTAATTTGATTAAAGGGTATCTGCCAAGCTTCTTTACTGCAAAACTACTCCTTTTACCTTCATAATTAATAAATATTTTGTGGGAAGACCCTATGTAACTAAATAAATATCTTGTTCCTCATCAAACTTCCACCCACTAGTTCTAGCATTTACGGGTAGTTCCTGGGTGAATTTATTACTGTCAGGTTGTGAGATGGTTTTCTCACTCTAATTCTTTATGTACCTGGCATTGTACTATAGGGAAACGTTCTCCTATTCTCCTCATTGACTTATTTATATCAGAATAGACACATGGGTTTCTGGGGTTTTACAAAGCTTTACTGATTGGTTTTAGACAGAGAGGAAAGGAGAGAGAGAAACACTGATGTGTTGTTCCACTCATTTATGCATTCATTGATTGATGCTTGTATGTGCCCTGATTGGGAATTGAACTGGCAACCTTGGCATATCAGGACAATGCTCTAACCAACTGAGCTCCCCAGACAAGGTCATGGGTTTCTGTTTTATTCAGTGGATTATAACTGCCCCAGATCTGGCCAGAGGGAGCTCCTCTGTGTCCTTTTTCCATGTCCCTGTCATTCTTTGAGCATACTTCTGTATTTTCTGGCACAAGATGTGCCAGGCTCATCTTACACTTCCCTGCTCAGCCTTTTTTTTTTTTTTTTTGGTGTGTGAGAACGATATTTAGAAAGTAAGGTCTGGACAGCAGGGGAGCTCATGGCTTTCAGGTTGTCACTGCTCACAGGGATTCTCAATGAACAGAGGATAGGAAGTACATGAGTGCATATGCATAAGGCAAAGATACACACACATTTACACCTACATTTATTATTATGTCTAATGTATATTGACAACCATGAATTTGCACTGATAATTCTAATTTTCATCATTACCTTGCTAGGGCTGCCATAACAAAATAACACAGCTGCAGTTTTAAACAACAGAAAATTGATTTGTCATAGTTCTGGAGCTAGAAGCCCAAGATCAAGGTGCCAGCAGGGTAGGTTTCCTCCAAGGCTTTTCTCCTGGGCTTGCAGATGGCCACTCTCTTGCTGCCTCTTCATCTGAGCATCCTTCTGTGCACACGTGCCTCTCGGTGTTCTAATTGTCTCTTCTTATAAGGACACCTGTCAGATTGGATGAGGGCCCATTCGAATACCCCCATTTTACCTTAATCACCTGTTTAAAGGCTCTTTCTCCAAATACAGCCACATTCTGAGGTACTCGGGGTTAGGGCTTCAACATGAGTTGGTGGGGGACACAACTCAGCCCATAGCAAGTTTGTTCTAGTTTGTTTCTCCCTTTCCGTATTTGAAACTCTCTTTTCTAACGATGAGAACCTGGCTCCCGTTGTGTCCATGTAATTATATATTAGGTTGGTGCCCTCTGTGTGTACCACTGTCTTAACTGCTGCTGCCTCTGCCCACATAGACGCCCTCCTTATGCCCCTTGGGGTCAATGCAGTCACCTGTCTCATCTCACTGAGACTCCCATGCCTCAAAATCGGTAGATGCGGATTTTGCTAGGCCACACTTAGTGGCTTTCGGATGCAGGGAAGGAAGAACTGACTGCCGATCGACTTTGGACCCTCCCAGATGCCAGGCAAAGGGCACGACTGGATCATCTGGGACTCTTTGGTGCATGCTACAGAAACCAACTGGCTAAAACAAACAAACAGACAAACAAACAACACCACAAAAACCACAAAGAAACCAACTGGCTAATATAAGCAAAAATAATCCCCCTATGTAATAAAGAGGGAATATGCTAATTGACTGCCATGCTCTCAAAGATGGTGGCACCCACAGCCACAAGATAGTGGCGCCTAGTCTCCTCAGCCCCCCAGCCATCCAGGGCCGCCTGAGGCTCAGGTAACCAGGGCCAGCCGAGGCTTGTGCTGCCAGCAGTGGCAGCAGCAGAGATGTGATGCGGGCATTGCCTTCCCCTGATTGTCAGGTCGCCTCCCATCCCTGAGGGCTCCTGGACTGTGAGAGGGGGCAAGCCAGGCTGAGGGACCCCCCTTCAGTGCATGAATTTTCATGCACCAGGCCTCTAGTATATAATAAAAGGCTAATATGCAAATAGCCCGAATGACAGAACAACCAACAACCAGTCGCTATGACGTGCACTGACCACCGGGGGCACGCGCGGAACACGGCCGGTGTTGGCAGCAGGCAGCAGCATGTGGAACATGGCAGGTGTCGGCCACAGTGGAGCAGTGAGTGGAGGTGCCAGACCAAGGCAGGGTGCCGGTTGCTATCATCGGGGTGAGCCTCTGGTGATTATTGAAAATCCTTTGCTCCCGTGCACCGCAATCCTGCCCATCATTCGCATCTACTGCCAGCACTGGCCCAGCTCGCACCTGCTGCCAGCACCAGAGCTGCCACTTGCACCTGCTGCCAGTGCCTGGCACTGGCCCTGATCGCTCTGCATCATCAGCAGGTGCGAGCGGCGGCTGCAGGCCCCAATCGCCCCTCAGGGCTTCTCCACCTCCTCCTGCTCCTGAGGGGTGATAGAGACCAGCAGTCGCCTCTCACACTCGCTGCTGGCACTGGGTTAAAGGTTTTGGTCCTCGTGTTCATTTCCTAGGTCCTGAAAGAGTACCACAAACTGAGTGCCTTAAACAGCAGCAATGGGTGGAGAAACCAAGATGGCGGCATAGGTAAACACCTAAACTGCTGCCTCGCACAACAATTTCAAAACTACAACTAAAAGACAAAATGTCTATCACCCAGAACCACGGGAAAGCTGGCTGAGTGGAAGTTCTACAGCTAGAAGGAAAGAGAAAAGAGCATTGAGATGTGCACAAGCGCTGAAAAGCTGAGGTATGGAGGTGCATGAATTGGGCTGGCGGCAGGCAACTGGGTGTGCTGTTTTTTTCAACCCAAAGGGAGATAAGCTTCCGATTACTCTGAACTCCAGTTTCTGGAGAGACGCTGGGGACCCAAACTCCTACGGGGAGAAGCTGGACTGTCTGCCATTGGGTCGGAAAGGGAGGTGACTTTCTTGCAGAGGTGCAACCAGCAATCATTGTTTACTGCGCTGGGGCATGGGAAATGAGGAAACGCAGAGACGGCTGACTGGCAGCCATCTCTGTTTGCCACGCCCTGGCCTAGTGACTCCCTGAGACCCTGCCCCACAGAATCTACAAACTCACCCAAGCTCCACACAGCGGCTTTTGCATATAAATGGCCTGCCCTATCGCAGCTTAACCTAACAAGCTGCAGCTCTGGTCAGACAGCTCCAAAACCTCCAAACCCCAAGTAAAGAGGAGAAAACAGTAGTTCTCGCTGTAGCTCCTGCAGGGGGCCTCAGACAGTAGCTGACCTGCATCCCATTGGAGATCCAGAAGCTAGTGTATCTAGTGGTCATTGTGAGACGACACCAGATTTCAACTACTCACATCCATAAGTGACACATTCAAGAGGCAGACTCAGTGAGCACCAAAGCCCCACTGAAGCAAGTCCTGCCCCCAAGCGTGTCTCCAGCCCAGTAGTTCTTCCATTATAGACACAGTGGGTCCTCACAGCCAATTGGCCTGGAGGTCAATTCCTCCAAGCAACACCAACAACAATAAAGACTTAACTACAACAAGGCTGTACACACAGTCCACAAAGGGGGACTGTGCACCAAGAGTGTCCACCTCAGGTAACTGGGAGGCCGACCCACTGGCCCATATAGGAAACCTAGCACACAAAGTCACCCTACCAATTCAGGGAAGCAGCGAAAATGAGGAGACAAAGAAACAGATCACAAACGAAAGAAATGGAGGAAAACAAACAACTGAATATAGAATTCAAAACCACAGTTGTAAGGTTTTTCAAGAATTTCCTAGAAAAGGCTGATAAATTTAACGGGACCCTCGAGGATATGATAAAGAACCAACTAGAAATTAAACATACACTGACTGAAATAAAAAATATTATACAGAGGCCCGACAGCAGACTAGAGTAACGCAAGAATCAAGTCAAAGATTTGAAATACAAAGAAGCAAAAAACACTCAACCAGGAAAGCAAAAAGAAAAAAGAATCCAAAAATTTAAAGATAGTGTAAAAAGCCTCTGGAACAACTTCAAGCGTACCAACATCTGAATTCTGGGGGTGCCAGAAGAAGGGAGAGAGCAAGATACTGAAAACCTATTTGAAGAAATAATGACTGAAAACTTCCCCCACCTGGTGAAAGAAATAGACTTACAAGTTCAGGATGCACACAGAACCCCAAACAAAAGGAATCCAAAGAGGACCACACCAAGACACATCATCATTAAAATGCCAAGGGCAAAAGACAAAGAGATAATATTAAAAATAGCAAGAGAAAAACAGTTAATTACCTACAAGGGAGCACCCATACAATTGTCAGCTGATTTCTCAAAAGAAACTATGCAGGCCAGATGGGAGTGGCAAGAAATATTCAAAGTGATGAATAGCAAGAACCTACAACCAAGATTACTCTACCCAGCAAAGTTATCATTCAGAATTGAAGGTCAGATAAAGAGCTTCACAGATAAGAAAAAGCTAAAGGAGTTCATCACCACCAAACCAGTATTATATGAAATGCTGAAAGGTATTCTTTAAGAAGAGGAAAAAGAAGAAAAAAGTAAAGATAAAAATTATGAACAACAAATACATATCTATCAACAAGTGAATCTAAAAACCAAGTGAATTAAAAATCTGAGGAACATAATAAACTGGTGAATATAATAGAATCAGGGGCATAGAAAGGGAGTGGATTGATAATTCTCAGGGGGAAAGAGGTGTGGGGGGTACGGGAAGAGACTGGACAAAAATCATACACCTATGGATGAGGACAGTGTGGGGGAGGTAAGGGCAGAGGGTTGGGTGGGAATCGAGTGGAGGAGAGCTGTGGGGGGGGTGGGGGGAAGGAGAAACAATTGTAATAATATGAACAATAAAGATTTATTAAAAAAAACAACACAGCAGCAATGTGTCGTCTCGGGGCTCTGGAAGCTGGATGTCTGAGATCAAGGTGTGGCCGAGCTGCCTCCCGCTGAGAGCCGGGAGGGAAGGATGTGGCCCAGGCCTCTCTGCTGCTTCTTACAGCCCACGTGCTCTTGGCTTGTAGATGGTGTCCTCCCTATGTCTTCATGTCATCTTCCCTCCCTTCATGTCTGTTGCTGGGGCCAAATTTCCCCTTTTTATAAGGACACAGTCATATTAGATAGGGTCTGCTAGTATAGTATGACAGCATCTTAATTGATCTGATTACATCTGCAATGACCCTATTTCCAAACAAGGTCACATTCTGAGGTTCTGGGGGTTCAGACCAAGACATGAATTTTGGGGGCAGGGGAACATAATTCAATCCATAACAATCATCATGGGACATCCAATGCAATGTCTCAGGAAAGAGTAAGTTCCAGATAATACCTTTCCCAACCCTGTGTATCTTGCTCAGTCCTGGAAGAAATGTTATTCTGGACAAATTGGAAAATTCAAAATGATTATCTTCCTGATAAAAGGACATCCACTCCCACCCTGGCTGGTATTGCTCAGTGGTTAGAATGCTGGCCCAAGCACTGAAGAGTCTTGGGTTTGGTTCCCAGTCAAGGGCATGTACCTGGGTTGTAGGTTCAATGGCATGCAGGAAGCAACCAATCGATGTGTCTCTCTCACATCAATGTTCCTCTCTCTCTTTCTCTCTCTTCCTCTCTCTCTCTCCCCTCGCCAATCCCTTCCACAAAATCAATGAAAAAAAAATCCTTCAGTGAGGATTAACACACAAACAATAACAAAAAAGAAATCCACTCCTGTGGAAATTTCACCTGAATTCACGGCTACAGTAATCCCAGGAGCAGAAAAATAGATCCTTCTCCTGCTGAGGATACATGGCACCACCTGGTCCTTATAGGCCCTGGGGTCCCCATCAATGTCCCACCATGCACAGTTGACTGACTCTCAGATACCTAGTTGTCATTCTGACTAGTAAGACCCAAGGCATTTTAAGGTGTTCACAAATTCTTTCAGGATTTTGTATTTGCTAAATCACCACACACTAGAAATACAACAGCTATATTGGAGGTCAGCAATATTTTGTGCACTAAAAAGGGAATGGGGATATTATGATTTACTATAAAATTATAGTAATCAAGATAGTGTGGTACTGGCAAAAGGATAAAAAATAGATCAATGATGAAAATGGATAACCCAGAAGCAGATACTCATGAATACAGTCACTTGATTTTTGACAAAGAGGCTAAAGAAATCTGATGGGGGAAAGGACAGTTTTAACAAAGGGTGCTGTGACAACTGGGTATCCATATGGGAATAGACAAGGTGAACCTCAACTTCTGTAGCAGGCAGGGTTTGATCAGAGCAGGGCCACTGTGAGTGACACAGAAAGGGTTTTATTATAGGAATTCATTATTTATTACAGGTTTTATTATTACAATTATGAGAGCTTGTTAGACAGTCTGTGTCAAGCTGTTGTTTTGCTTAAGAGTTAGGTCTAAACGAAGCAGGTAGGCAGGAAGGAAAGATAGATATGAGGCGAGGGACAGCCAGGGCAAACTGGAACCTGGCTGTCCCTCGCCTCATATCTATCTTTCCTTCCTGCCTACCTGCTTCATAGCTGCACCTGTCCCTCACCACCTCCAGCTGTAATGACATGGGCACCCTACAGAAGAAGCTGGTGCCCTCCCCGTGGAGTGGCACTCCCTAGCCCAGCACGCAGAGAATGGAAGGAGGCATTCTGGCGCAGCTGGAGGAGCTGTGTGCCTGGCTGCTGCCCAGCGTCAATGAGGTGATCCGGCCGCTGAGTGACAATGTGTCTGCCCTGTGTGGGTCACTGGAGCTTAAAGATGTCTTCTTTACTTCCACCTCCCCTGCATGATACAAATTTCTCTTGTGCTCACCCCTAACCTAGAACTATACAAGGGAAGGGCAATGAAGTTCCAGCTTAGCTAAGTGAATACTGGAAAAACCTTCCCCAACCCTTGCCTCAAACCACACTAAAAATTTAATTAAACATGGCTAATACATGTTTAGACCTAAAAAAAAAAAAATGCTAAAACTATAAAGCTTCTAAAGAAGATATTCTAGGAGACTATCTTCCCAACTGTGAGTAGGTGGATATTTAATATATGACATAGGGAGCAATAACCATGAAGGAAAAAATTGATAAGGCAGAGTTCATCAAAATTAAAACCTTCTGCTCATCAAAAGATGCCAGTAAAAAATAAAAAGATAAGTCAAAGGTTGGGAGAAAACATCCATAAAGCATATAATCCTTACTAATTCAATAACAAAAGTCCAGAAAATGGGCAATAGATTTGAAAAGACAATTCCCAAAGGAAGATACATTCAATAAGCACATTAAAAAGTAGTCAACATGCCCGGCCAGCATGGCTCAGTGGTTGACCTATAAACCAAGGTCATGGTTCAATTATTCTGGGTCAGGGCATATGCCCGGATTGTGGGCTCAATCCCCACTGTGAGGCATGCAAGAGGTAGCAAATCAATGATTCTCTCTCATCATTGATGTTTCTATCTCTCCCTCCCTCTCCTTTCTTCTCTGAAATCAATAATATATATATATATATATATATATATATATATATATATATATATATATACACACACACACACACACACACACACTAGTGGCCCGGTGCATGAAATTCATGCACGGGGGGATGGGGTTATATCCTTCAGCTTGGCCTGTACCCTCTCCAATCTGGGACCCCTCGGGGGATGTCTGACTGCTGGTTTAGGCCCAATCCCCTAAACCGGCAGTCAGACATCCCTCTTGTAATCTGGGACTGCTGGCTCCTAACTGCTCACCTGCCTGCCTACCTGATCACCCCTAACCACTCTGCCTGCCGGCCTGCTTGCCCCCAGCTGCCCCCCCTGCTGGCCTTCTTGCCCCCAACTGCCCTCCCCTCCGCCCACCGGCCTGATCACCCCCAACTGCCGCCCCTTGCCGGCCTTCTTGCCCCCAACTGCTCCCCCTGCTGGCCTGATCACCTCCAACTACCCCCCACTGCTGACCTGCTTGCCCCCAACTGCCCTCCCCACCTGGCCTGATCGCCCCTAACCGCCTCTGCCTCTGCCCCGCCACCATAGCTTTGTCTGGAAGGTTTCCTGGAAGGTCTCCTGGTGTAATTAGCATATTACCATTTTATTAGTATGTGTGTGTGTGTATACACACACGCGCACACACACACACACACACACACACACACTAGAGGCCCGATGCACAAAATCTGTGCAAGAGTAGGCCTTCCTTACACTGGCTGTTGGCACCAGCTTCCCTCTGGCACCTGGGACCCGGGCTTCCCTCTAGCCACCAGCAGGCATCCAGGGCTCAAGCTTCCCTTGCAGCCCCAGTTTCATCTGGAAGACATCCGGTCTAATTAGCATATTTTGCTTTTATTATTATAGATTAGAGGCCCAATGCACAAAATTCATGCAAGGGGCTTGGCTCTCACAATCCCGGCCCCGAGGCTCCGCCCCCCACCCACTGGTCATTCCAGAAGGTCATTCTGGAAGGTAGTTCCACCATCTGGTCTAATTAGCACATTAGTTCTTTATTATACAGGAATTTTTCAAAAGTAGTCAACATCATTAGTTAGAAATGCAAATCAATACCACAATGAGATACTACTACACACAAACCAGAAAAATGAAAATATAAATGATGGGTGGTTCCAAATGTTTGTAAGGATTTGGGGCAATCTCACACATTTTGGGTATAGGAATGTAATGGTGTCTGTAACTTATTTTGAAATGTATTGAAATATAGATACTGAGGCAGATTGTACTTAACAGCAACATCTCCTTCCCCACCTGCTCTTGTAGAACAATAGCAACAGAGGGTGACTGTGCCGCTCTCCTTTCTAGACAGGAGAGTCTAATCCCCTTCTTCTTAAATCTGGTGTGCTTGTAACTGCTTCCACCAGTAGAGCTCAGTGTAAATGATACTGTCTAAGTTATAAGGCTGGGTCACAAAAGTTCATGACACTTTCACCTTGTTCACAGGAACATTTGTGCTTAGAGCCCTGAGCCATCAGTAAGAAGTTCAACTCTCTGAGGCCACCATACTATAATGAAACCAACTCAATTGAAAGGCCACATGCTGTCACTTCATCTAGTTGTTTCAGTCTTCAAGTCATCCCGGCCCAGACATGTGAGTGAAAGAGCCTCCAGCTATTTGCAGCTCCTAGGCATCAAGTCACCCCAGCCTAAGGAGATTTCCAAGGAGAACATTGAAAGTATCACCTGGCTTCCTGTGGCTGTGTATCATAAGGAATAAGAGAGATGAACTAAAGAAGGAAAAGAATCAGTTTCAAGAATTAAATTTAGAAGAATTTACAAATCAGGAGTAGCTGGATTCAAAAACAATTTCTCATTCCAAATTAGAAAGAGCTCCAGGGCAAAGATAAAATCAAAGGCACTACCAGGAAAACATCGCAGGATAAAGGTGAAGGCAAGTGCCCAACATTCAAACTCAGTTCTAAGACATCTGGAAAAATTTAGGTGGTGCCTTGTAGACCCTTTCAACTAAACAGAAAGCCTTTTAAGGATATTGACAACATGCCTTGTAGACCCTCTGCATTAAAAAATAGAATTTCTAATGGTTTTTAAGGCCTTGTTCTACAATAACCACATGGAGAGCCCAAAGTAGAAGAGGGCTTATTTTGAAGACATTTATGAGTGTGGCTTTTGTTTAATGGAAAGGGATTGCAACTGATACAGAAGAAATCCACAGAGGTTTTAAAGGAATTGAATGAGATTGGAATAAAAGTGAAAGAGGCAATTCAAAATGAAAAGAGGCCTTTGACTGCCCATACTTTTATGGGTAGGAAGCAGGTTCAGAAAGCTACTTAGTTGCAAATGCAGGTCATTTCTTATGGGAAAGAAAGGATGACTCAGAGGGCAGGGTCAAGATCTCAAAGGGTAGAACTAAGAGCCATGGAAAACAACTCCCAATGAATTGGCAACTTGTAGCAGCTAGATTTCAGAATTGTTATGGTCTAGTGCCTCCAATTTTCTCCCTTTTGTGGTTATCTTATTTCTGTCCCGTTCTTTTATGTAAGGGGATGGGGGAAAGGGGCAGATAATGTATCTATTTAGTTCATGGGTTTTCAAATAGAGTGCCTAAGGAACTATACCTGAGGGACCTTATTCACACCTGGACCTGATTCATATGAAGAAATCTTGGACATTGAGCTTGAGCCTGATGCTTTAATGGAAAGAGATTTGGGGGGAGCTCTTAGAGTGGACATTTTGCCAAAGAAGCAAATGTGGTCCTCTCCAAAGGTGGCCACAACAAGAGCTCCTGTCCCATATCATCCTAATATATAAAAAGTCAGGGGCCGTCACGACCGAAACAACCGGACAGATGACCGAACAACAGGCTGCATGGGGCGATCAGGCTGGCAGGGTGAGCAGTAAGGGGAGACCAGGCCAACAAAGGCGGAAATTGGGGGTTACCAGGCCAGCAGGGGGGGGGGGGCAGTTGGGGGCAATCAGGCAGGCAGGCGAGCAGTTAGGAGCCAGCAGTCCCAGATTGTGAGAGATGTCCCACTGCCAGTTTAGCCCCAATCCTGGGCATCGGGCCTAAACTGGCAGTCTGACATCCCCTAAGGCAGTGGTTCTCAACCTTTCTAATGCCGCGACCCTTTAATACAGTTCCTCATGTTGTGGTGACCCCCAACCATAAAATTATTTTCGTTGCTACTTCATAACTGTAATTTTGCTACTGTTATGAATCATAATGTAAATATCTGTGTTTTCCTATGTCTTAGGCTCTACAGCAGCGGTTCTCAACCTATGGGTCGCAACATTGAGAACCGCTAGCAGAGTCACCTAAGACCATCGGAAAACACAGATATTTACATTACGATACATAACAGTAGCAAAATTACAGTTATGAAGTAGCAACGAAAATAATTTTATGGTTGGGGGTCACCACAACATGAGGAACTGTATTAAAGGGTCGCGGCATTAGAAAGGTTGAGAACCACTGCCCTAAGGGGTCCCAGATTGGAGAGGATGCAGGATGGGCTGAGGGGACCCCCTCCCCCCTCGTGCACAAATTATTTCATGCACAAGACCTCTAGTCTATGATAATAAAAGTGTGATATGCTAATTAGACAGATGAAGCTGCTGCGGCTAGGGGCCGAGGCAAAGGAGGCAGAGGCGGCAGAGGCCAAGTCCCCTTGCACAAATTTCATGCATCAGGCCTCTAGTCTTCTATAAAGTGACCTTGCCACGTCATCATCAAGAAGTGGAATCTAATTCTCCTGTAAATGTATGACTGCATCCATTGATAGGAAGTGATGCTATGTAACTTCCAAAATTGGGTTATAGAGGCAATGCCCTAAGCTGTCATGTAAGAAGTTTGACTGTATTAAGTCTACCATCCTGGGATTCCAGCCCCCAGCCATCAGGTCTTCCCAGCTGAGGCCCCAGACATCATAGAGCAATAACAAGCCAACTCCACTATGTACTGTCTGAATCCCTAACTCACGGAATCCATGAGCATAACAAAATGGTTGTTAAGTTTTTGGGGGGAGAGGGGTATTATTACAATAGTAACCAGAACAGATGGGTTGCTAGATGGATAGATGAATAGATATGTGATAAAGCAAGTACAGTAAAATGTTCATTGTAGAATGTAGGTGGAACAAGCCTGGGTGTTCACTGTACCATTCTCCCCATTTTTCTATATATTTAAAACATTTTACAATAGAATGTTGGTAAGGGAAGAAAGAATAGGAACCATCGTGAATAACAGAAAAGCACTAGCTAGTGTTTATTCTGTATCACAATGTGTTGGGCCCCATGCCAAGCACTTTATAGTCATTATCTCATTTAATCTTCTCAACGCCCCATAGTTGGTGCTATTATTTTCTCCATCTTGCAGAAGAAAACACTGAGGCTCAGGGAGGCTAAATCACTTATCTAAGGTGACAATGTTTTAAATAGTAGAGGCAGGACTCTAATTCAGGTATGTGATTCCATAATCGATGCTCTTAAGTCCCTCGGTTCTACAGCGCCCAGAATTCCTGTCTACCCTTATCCGTTTCTTTGATAGAAAGAGAAAATTAAAACCCAATGAATGGCTTCTAACGACTCCTTAATTTTTACATTTCCCCAGTATTGGGTTGTATTTCTATAGACGGAAAAATAAAGTTCTTATTGAAGTTCTCTTCTTTGGGGATGGGAATGTCTCCTTCCCAGCAATAGGGGCAGTTGCACATTCTTTACCAGGTGCTAAGAAAACTTGCCTCATGTATGGCTTCCCCAGGTGGCCACCAGTTGTCACGTCTCCTTTTGTTCTCCGTGTATTCTGAAGGTAAGGCAGGCTCTTTTCATGACTGAGGACACTGGGAGTTTCAGAGACATAAATTGACCAAGATCTCCAATTCACACTCTTGCCTGGTCTCCAGGCTGGTTCCCAACTAAACCAGGCCTGGCAGTGAAGCTGCACTTGCTCAGATGCCCTTGGTTTCTGTGTGTACTTTCCAGACAGTCATACTCTCTGACCAGCATTCCTCGCCTGGCACAATCCTGGAGTTTTTGAAGGGATGAGCTGAGAGTTGAGCCAGTGGTGGACATGTCCTCTTGGCCACCTGCAGGCCTTTACAAAAAGGGCTGTTTTCATCTAGGATTCTGTTTTCACACCTTACTATCCCATCCTGTGCTTCACTGTGGTTTTAGGGGAGGGCAGAGACCTGGTAACATAAAAACATTCAAACCTATAAATAATTTTTGTGAGTTTGAGCCACACTGTCAACAAATGCCAGGAAGCAAAATCTCAACGTATTGAGATAATGCTCCAGAGAATGACAGTTTTTTTTAAACCTATTTTTATACAGTACAATCAAAGGAGGAGACGTAGGTGGGTTACATGAAATCCATTGGTGATATATTACAGAGATGGGAGAAAGCAAAGGGGGTGGGGTACCTCTGGGATTGGATAAAGAGTAGAATGATACTTTACTTAGGTGGGTGCAGGATAGTTAACAGTCAACAATTAACATAACAATAACAATGAAGGAATTTGAGTATCTGTCCTGGCGCCCAGGGCATTTGGTTGTGACCTCAGGGGTGGGGGGGGGGGGGGGGAAGGGAAGTTACAAGTTACCCAGACATTTCAAGGATATGTTATCATAGATGTAAAGACAATAAGCTCAGTTAAGGTGAAGGTTGACCTTGTCAGGCAAGATACCGGCCTACGAGGTAACCACCCATCATAACTGCTTTTAGTTAAAGTTTAACTGCAGACCATCCTTTGTGGTTATTTTAGGTCTTTGAGTTTGTAAGACCAACTGCAGGCCTTCCCTGAGCTTGTCAGGTTAGCGTGTGGCCCCTTTCGTCCACAGACTTAATGGTGCCCACCTTCCCCAGCAGGAACGGTCCCCTAGTCTGCAGAGAGGAGGCCTCTAGAGAAGGCAGTGCCTTGTCCGCCATTCAGTGGGGCAGGAGTCGGCCTCCCTCGTGCCCAGGACTGGAGATGCTGCCCGAGCCGCTGAGCAAACGGCCTGAGGCAAAACCACAGGGACTCGGGTGGGCTCTTGTAGCCCCCAGACCCGCCCATACCCCAAGTCTGAGTTGGCCGCCCCGGCTCTTCTTATAGGCTTTGGGCCAGGCCTGGGTCCCACCGCCAAGCAGCTAAGCAAGGCGCCCCGTTGGGAGGCTGCAGCCCACAGCGGAGCAGGGCCTGGGCGGAGGCCTGCTGGCGCTGGCAGCCCGGGGCCCACGCGGGGTGCGAGCGGGGTGGCCGGCTGGCTTGCCCGTGGGCTTTCACCATCAGAGCCGCGGTCCAGGTCCCCGTTTGTGCCCGGGTCGCCTGAGCCCTGCAGCGCCCGAAGGCTTCTCTGGACCATAAGGGGGAGGGGGGAGGCTGCCCTGCGGCGCTTTCGGCGGGGTTCTCGGCACCGGATCCCGGGCTCCAGTCCGGCCTCCCTGCCCGAGGAGGCTCTGGGAGTCAGAGCCGGCGGCGGAGTCCAGGTGGGGCCTGGAGGGCGACCTGTGGGCGGGGTGACCCAGAGCTGCCGCCGCCCAGGAGGACGCTTCCCCGACCCCCGGGGGCTGCGTGGGGGTGGGGGACCCGGAAGGACCAGAGAGGAGCAACTAGTCTGTTTCCGCCCGGCCTCCCCGGCTCCGGCTGAAACGAGTCTTTCAGGTGGGGCTGCCCCTCCGGGTGCGCCCCGCCCCGCCTCGCGGAACCCGCCCGGAGACCGCACCACCGCCCGGGCCGCGGGCCAGCTGGAGAGGCGGACACCGTCCCGGGCTCTCCTGGGGCTGCCAGCTTCCCGGGCCTTTGCCCGCCGCCCCCACTCTGATCGGCTAGGTCCCCAAGGCCACCGGACGGACGGTTTTGGGAAAAGCTTCCTGGTTGATTCAGCAAATCAAGGCCCCAGTCCAACTGGATTACTGTACAGCTGGGGACACGGAGGCTCGGACACTGTCCCCAGGCCGCACCGTGAGTTAGCGCCACAGGGCGCCCAGTGAAAGAAAGCCGAGGAGGAGCTGCCGACAGAAGCCAGGATTTTTCTGGGGTCCGAGTCCAGGGTCTGGGGTAGCCCCGCGAGTCCCCGGCCTCAAGAAATGGATGAGGAAGATGCCTTTCTTCCCTCAGTCGAGGAATAGAGATTCCATTTAACCTCTGCAGACAGTAAGACCGGGACCACTCTCCCTCCCATCCCGGCGCCAGCCTGCACCCCTGGACATGTTAACAGGAACCAGGAATTAGGGGCGAAGCCTCAGCGGTGGAAGTGAGGTTGCTGATGGCCAAGGTCTGGTTTTTCTAAATCTCGGCATGCTAAGACCCTAGGGGGTGCCCTCCCTGGAGGATTCTTTATCTGCTCAGCCTTGAGTCGGACTTGCAATCAGCCTTTGCTCAAGAAACTTGGTCAGTTTCTCAACATGCAAAATCAATCACTGATTTTACTTTTTTACTTGGCATTTCCTTGGGATATTTTCAGTGCTGGGAATGAAAGATTATAAACTATTGTCTTAAATTTTGCCCTAATTAGCATCCTTCCTCAATTCCAGATTTCCCTAGGGTCAGATCTTTGCAGCTTCAGGATTTTTATGAAATATATATATATAAATTTTGACGAGTTTTTATCTCTTCTCCAAATTAGAAACTCCATTAATTACAGGAGAAAATGTTTTCAAAGAGAAAGGGTAAGCCTTTAGAGCAAAGCCCTGGAACAATGCTTCTTAAGGAAATCCCCGGGCAGGCAGGTCCTCTGTGGATGTTGGAGAAAGAACCAAGCAAGATCTCTGCAGCCTTCAGGCCCACCATCTTCAGTTCATTCTTGGCTAGAAAATAAAGAATAGATGAAGGTTCTAAAGTTGCTCATCCTCCTGCAGAGGTTTCTAACTTGAGAGAAAGCAAGATTAAATGGGTTTTATATGGCAGATGAGGGGAAATTTCTCCTTATAAAAGTATTCCTAGCTAAATAAATGAAGAGTGGTGGATAAAAAAAAAAATCATCATTTTGCATCCTTAATGAATTAATGGATCTAGTCATGATCAGCAATGGCTACTAACACCATGAAAAAAAGAACCTGAGATGATGTGCCTTCTAATGGAAAAATTCAGCACCAATTATGAAGACGTTCTGATACTCCTCATACCCTGCCCCCGCACACAAATCAAACCTGGATCTGGTCCAGCCTCATCGAGATCCATTATCACCTTCTAGGAAATACAAAGTGTAGGAGAACATGCTAAACAGCACTATGGGGACATAATCAAAACTCTCCTGCCCTGGCCAGCGTGGCTCATTAGGGCTGTTAAAACACAATACTTAGACTGGGAGGCTTAAACAGCAGACATTTATCTCTCACGGTTATGGAGGCTGGAAGTCTGAAATCAAGGTGTTGGCAGAGTTGGTTCTTGGTGAGAGCTCTCTCCCTGACTGGCAGATAACCACCTTTTCTCTGTGTTCTTACATGACACAGAGAGGAAACTTTGGTATCGCCTCCTCTTATAATAGCACTAATACCATCATGAAAGCTCCACCCTCAGACCCATCTAAACCTAGTTATCTCAAAGGCTTTATTTCCTCATACCATCATATTGGGGGGGATGGGCTTCAACATATGAATTTGGGAACACACAAACATTTCATCCATAGCAATATTATTATAACATTTACTTCTAAGAACAGTGACTTAAAGACCAAGAAGCTGAGCAAAGCTTTGGCAATCTCAGAGAGGTCCTGGTATTATCCTAGGTTTTTGGTTAGGACCTGTGAAGGTCATACTAGCAGTAAGGGCAAATAAAAAAGGATCAACTGTCACAGTGATACAACTTTGACCCAAACCAGATTAAGATGAACTGCCTGTAGATACTAACTGCTTTACAAAAGCAAAAGATAATATCTACAGAAACATAGCATCATCCATAGTATCACATCGGTTCCACAATTTTTCATATACAACATGTACCATTTAATCAAAATTTACTAGGCAAACCAAGAGACAAGACCAAATGACCCAAACTAAGAGAAGAAATAGATAATAGAAACTGACCCACAGGAAATCCAGTTATTCAGAATAACTTCTGATTGATACATTCAAGGAGATAAAAGACAAAGTGGAAAATTTCACAAAGAATAGAAATATATATTTTTTAAAACAATGGAAACAGTTTAAAAATGGAAAAAGTATAATAATTAAAATTAAGAACATATTAGATGAGCTCAAATTAGATTAGATATAGATGAAGAGAGGACTAGTGAATTGATGGACACATCAGCAGAAAATATCTGGACTGAGGCACAAGGAGACAAAAGAATACAGAAAGAATGTTTTGGATATAGGGAAAGGTTTAGCACAATTGTAATTGAAGTCCCAGGAGAAGGGAGAGAGAAAGAGGGGGAAAAGAGAGAGAATGGAACAGAAGCAATATTTGAATAGATAATGGCCAGGAATTTCCAAAATTGATGAAAGACACCAATTCACATATTCAAGAAGCCCTATAGAACCCTGAATAGAAATATAAAGAAAGTCACACCTAAACACATCATAGTAAAACTGCTGAAAACCAAAGAATAAAAGATAATCTTAAAAGTAGCCAAGTAAAATGACAGATTACCTTCACTGGAGCTACCATGGGACTTACAGCTAACTCTTTTTAAAATATATATATATATACTAGTATTTTTATTGATTTTAGAGAGGAAGGGAGAGGGAAAGAGAAATAGAAACATAGTGATGAGAGAGCATCATTGATTGGCTGCTTCCTGCACATCACCTACTGGGGATCAAGCCTGCAACCCTGGCACGTGCCCTGACCAGGAATTGAATCATGACCTTCTGGTTCATAGGTCAATGCTTAACCACTGAGCCATACCAGCCGGGCTACAGCTAACTCTTCAACCAAAATCAAGGAAGTCAGAAATGAAATAACATCTTTACAACATTGAAAAGCCAATCTAAAGTTCTAACCAATAAAAATACTCACCAGTAATGAAGGTTTTAAAATATACAAAGAAGGAGAGCATTTGTCATTAGCAAATACACACTAAAAGAAAAACTAAAGGAAATTCAGACAGAAGGAAAATTATCACAGATGGAACTTTAGAAATGCAGAAATGAGTGAATGCAGAAATACAGAGGGTAAATAGGTAAACCTAAGTGAATATTGACAAAAGTAATGTATTGTAGGGTTTTAAATACATATAGAAAAGATTTTTTAGAAACATGTAAGAACTAAAATGTATAACAATAATAGAAAAAAGTGGGAGGGGAATGAATAGAGTTAAGTATGTTAAGGTCCTTGCATTGTTCTAGAATTAGTAAAATTACTCATTTATTTTAGATTTTAATAAGTTAAAATGCATGTTATAATCTATATTAGTCTACCATAACAAAATAGACTGGATTGCTTAAACAACAGAAATTTATTTTCTCATAGTTCTGGAGGCTGGAAGTCTGAGATCAGGGTCTCAGCGTGGCTGGGTTCTAGAGAAGGCTCTCTTCCTGACCTTCAGAAAGCCATTGCAAATTGGGTCCTCAGATGTCAGAGACAGAGAGAGACAGAGACAGGGTGGGGTGAAGAGAGAGAGAAAGAGAGAGAGAGGGAGAGAGAACTCTCTGGTGTCCCTTATATGGACACTTACCCTATTGAATCATTGCTCTAGCCAGTGGTCGTCAAACTCATTAGTCAACAGAGCCAAATATCAACAGTATGATTGAAATTTCTTTTGAGAGCCAAATTTTTTAAACTTAAACTTCTTCTAACACCACTTCTTCAAAACAGACTCGCCCAGGCCGTGGTATTTTGTGGAAGAGCCACACTCAAGGGGCCAAAGAGCCGCATGTGGCTCGCGAGCCGCAGTTTGCCGACCACGGCTCTAGCCTTATGACCTCATTTAACTTTAATTACTTCAATAAAGGCCCTATCTCCAAATAGAGTAACATTGCAGGGATAGGGCTACAACATATGAATTTGGTGGGGGAACACAATTCAACCTATCACATAATATTTAGGGTATAACCACTAAAGAAATAGAAAAAAAATTAACTAATAAGCTAATATTAGAGGGGGAAATAATTGTTCCAAAAGAAGGCAAAGGAGAGGCACATGGGAAAGAAGGAGAAACACTCACACATAAGTAATTGAATGTAAATGAATTAACACTGCCATCAGACTACAAATGCTGTCAGAGAGGGCAAACAAGGGAGACCCAACTACATGTTGAGGCACACCTTGGGCACAAAGTTAAAAAAGGTAGAAACTGCAAAAATGGAAAAAGATATACCATACAAACAATGATTAGAGAGATAGTTGGGAAGTAAAAAGATAAATATTTCTAATGTGACCATACAAATTTGCCATTATCAATAGCAATTAATGGAAAATGTGTTTTTCTGACTTTTATTTCATCAAATATCTGTTCCCCCATGCCTTTGAGGCCAATCATTTTCTTAAAGCAGAGTCATACTCTTACCTTCTATGCCATCCAGACTCAAATGGTCAGACCTTCCTTCCAGCCTGGAAAGTTGTGCTATTGAGCGTGACAATCCGAGTGTAGGGAGGAAACTAGAAGTTTTCTTTCCGTTCACCCATGTTGGCTGAGTTTTGCCACAAGTCAGGCTCAGTGTTGGGCAGAGCCTGCCCTAGTGGAATTCACAACTCCAGAGAGAGACAGACATGCACAGAGAGAACCCCAAACCTCTGAGCGTGCATTATAGCAAAGGCACAGGAGCCTGACCAGCGAGTGATCTACTCTTCCCTGACAGTTCACTTGCTCCTTTCTTTCCTCAAATATTTATTGAGCATGTACTATGTTCTAGGCTAGTCGACATTTTTTTTTTTTTGAAGTAAGACCAATACTCTTTCTAACATACTTTGATATCCTTAAAAAAGAAAATGGGAAAGATTTTTTTTTTCTCTCCAGTTAGTGAACTTTGTGAATTACCTATAAAATTAAGAGCAAATGGGCAGCTACAGAAGCCAAGGTATGAGAAAAAAAGAATATCAACCTTTATAAAGCTCCATTACTTGTTATCTCATTGATCCTTATAATAACCTAACACAGGAGGTATTGATACACTTTAAAAATGGAAAATTAAGGCCCGGCCAGTGTGGCTAAATGATTGAGTGTCGTCCCATGAACCAAGAAGTCACTGGTTTGATTCCTGCTCAGGGTACATGCCCAGATTTCGGGCTCAATCCCCAGTAGGGGGCATGCAGGAGGCAGCTAATCAATGTTTTTATCTCTATCCCTCTCCCTTCTTCTCTAAAAATCAATTAAAAAACATTTTTTTAAAAAAAAAAAAAAAAAAAAAAAAAAGGAAAACTAAGGCACATAGAGGTTATGTAACTTGGCCTGAGGCTCCAGCTTACAAATTGAGAACTGATCTATAGATGCCAAGTCTTTTGACTCTTGGTCAAGTGTTCTTCCTGGCAGTTCAGGCAGCTGAGGAACAGGTGTCCTGAAGACACATTTCCATAGGCATGGAGCCCCTGGACCTGGGGGTGGCACTTGTGAAGCAATGTGAGGGGACCTGGGGAACACATTTCAGGCTCTGTGCGAGCCACATGCGACTCTTTGGCCCCTAAAGTGTGGCTCTTCCACAAAATACCATGGCCTGGGCGAGTCTATTTTGAAGAAGTGGCGTTAGAAGTTTAAGTTTAAAAAATTTGGCTCTCAAAAGAAATTTCAATCGTGTGCTGTTGATATTTGGCTCTGTTGACTAATGAGTTTGCCGACCACTGTGCTGTACTGATGGGTTGAAATGTCCAGATGGGGTTGGACGTTGGTGTCTCCTCCACCCCTTGCTTGCTCCTTAGTCTCCATCTTTGGGACTTGGCATCAGCACTGGCAGGTGATAAGGTTGCACTTAAGAATGTGGGTGAAGGCCTTGGTCCTTGGGTGATCCTCTGGTCTCAAGGTCCTAGCATTTCCTTAACAATTTCGAGAAGGTTCCATACTCATTAAGAACTTGTCTGTGAGATGGCTCTAGTGCAAGGTACTCAGTAGTCACTGCCACCTTGGTCAATAGTGTGGCTTCAGAACCAGGCAGGAGAAGAGAAGCCCATTCGTTGGTGTCTTAGTCAGCTCTGGCTGCCATAATAAAGTAATACAGATTGGAGGGCTTGGACAACAGAAATTTATTCTTTCAAACCTCAGGATACGGGGTGCCAGCACAGTTGGGTTCTGCCAAGAGCTCTTTTCCTGGCTTGCACAAGGCCACCTTCTTGCTGTGTCCTCACATGGCAGAGGGAACAAACTCTCAAGTGTCTCTTCTGATACGGCGTTAATCCCATTATGAGAACTCCACCCTCCTGACTTCATCTAACCCTGATTACCATCCCTCCCTCCCCCCATCACAGTGGTTTGCAAACTCATTAGTCAACAGAGCCAAATATCAACAGTACAACGATTGAAATGTCCTTTGAGAGCCAAAAACTGACTTCTGCGCATGAGCCATGAAGTTTTAATCGCACTATACCTGCGCGCCCACACGTGGTATTTTGTGGAAGAGCCACACTCAAGGGGCCAAAGAGCCGAATGTGGCTCGAGAGCCGCAGTTTGCTGACCACTGCCCATCACATTAGGGGTTCGGGTTTCAACAGATGAGTTGTTGGGCCGGGGCGGGGGAAGCAGGAGGGGAGGGGCACAATTCAGTCCATAGTGGTTGGTTTTTTGTGTTCGGGCAAATCCCTTAATTTCTTCATAGTATAGTGAACATGTTATGATTCCAAGGGGGTAGCAACTAAGAGCCCTGCCCTGCTGTTTGCTCTTTTCCCTCCTTCTTCTCAGAGGCAGCTTTGGCGGGTTCACAGCTACAGACCAGGAGGGGCTAGTCTCCCCACTGAGAAACATGACCCCAAGTAGGCTGTGTCTTCTCCCCTTCTCCCTTGACTGAACCCCAGTCCTGATTTCTGATTGGTGATGCCACAACCCGCATTTCCTTGTGCCCTTGAACCACTGCTGACTCTTCATGGCTTCCCAGGCCATGGCTCTGCACACACTCACCCCACTCCCTAGGCCGTGAGCAACTGTCTGGGTCTTCCTAGGACCTGCATCCTCCATCCCCGCCCTGGGGAGGTGCTCCTGTGACCACACCTGCCAGGTGGCTTGTGAGGAGGCCGGGGAAGCTTCCAGGGAGAGCAGACCAGGTGGGGCAGAGCTGTGAGGTGTGGAATGCTCTGCGGTGGCCTAGAAACAAGGTTTGACACATCTCCCCGGCTCTGAGCTTCGGGATGGGATGATGGATTCACACATAAGTCAGAGATGAAAACCAGCACTTCCAGTGCTGAGTCTCAGCTTTGACAAAGCAGCACCAAGGCAGCTGGGTCAAGCTGCCCAGGTCAGGGGGATCTGGGACGAAAACAGGGACTCCCATTGTGCTCTTCTTTAGCTTCCACAGCACTCCGGGGCACACAGTGCTGTCTCTGAAAACTGAGGCTCAGAGAGGTTGAGGAACTTGACCGCAGTACACAGCACATCGATGACAGAGTAGAATTCAAAACTAGACCTGCTGAGGCCCGGGCCTAGGGGCATCCGGCTGGCATGTGCCTGGCCTATGGATCGACACTGTGCAGGCTCAGGGTGGGGGCGGGAACTGACACTTACAAATAGAGCTAGTCCTTTCTTCTTTGAGAAGCTGTCTTACTCGGCAGATCTTTAAGTATGGCTGTGTTCCTAACATTGCAGAACACAGGGAGAAAGGGCCCCGAGGGAGCGCCTGGGAGATTAACAAACCAGCAAGCAGGGAAGGTGCTTTTCACCTGCCTCAAAGCCTGGAGCTGCCCTGACCTCAACCCCCAGATGCCCAGTAAGGCTGTGCACCCAGGGGACTGGGTAACTGGTAAATAAACCTCCATCTTCACCACAGTGACCATGTATCCCAAGGGAAACATTTGCTCTAAATAGCACCTTCTGAGACTCAGTGCCCCACCCTGAAGGGACTACTCCCAGTTTCAGAGAATCTGGAGGAGGGCCTGGCCCTCCGGGGACAGAGCAGAATTCTCCACTCTGCAGCCTCTGGACCTGACTCACTTCTCCCTCCTTGACTACTCAATGGCCTTTCCCCTCAACCCCCTCGAAATGGCCCCCAATCCCAGGGTCTCTGACTTCTGGCAGCCACATCTACCTAGCCACCACTCCCAGCCTGCCAGCTGCCCCCGCATGGGGCTCCTTGACAGCAGCCCAGCCTGACGAGGCAGAGAGGCCTGGGGATGACCGCCCGGGCTGATTGAAGTCCCCAGTCCCTTGTTTAAAGGCAGCATAATTAACCAGGCAGTAATGAATGCAGGTACCACCGACTTGTCACCTTGAGAGAGGCTATCTGAGGGCTGGAATTCAAAAGAGGGAATCAGGTCACTATTAGTATTTTTCAGTATTAATGTTAATATTAAGTGGAAGGTTTATTGGAATTTGACTATGATTTGATCTGTTGACCTTCAGGAACACTCACTCTCCCTCTCTCTTTGTCTCACTTTCTCTGTCTCTTTCTGTCTCTCCCCTGCATCCTCCCCTGCTCCAAGAGCCCACTTTTTTCCATGCTTTTGCAATGTACATGGGCTCTTGGAGCAAGGGCACTGGTGGGTGACCCTCTGGCTGACTCTGGCCCTTCACTGAGGCCTTCTCAGCTCAGGATGGCTCTCCCAGGTGCAACTGTTACTCAGCATCCTCTGAGGTGGGGGAAGGCGAGGGTTCTCCTCACTGAGAGATTGCGCTCCCCAGGACTCTGCCCCCTGTGGCTCAGGTGTTGGACCCGGGTGCTTCTGCTGTGGAGAGGACACTGGGTGGAGGTCCTAGCTCTGTGACCAGCTCAGGAGTGCAACCTGAGCATGGGAGGTCAGCAGAGCATGGATGCTGCAGGCAGGCTGATGTGAGTTCAAATCCCAGTCTCCTCCTCCCAGGAGGTTTGGAGTAAGTGTGGAACTTGGTGTTGTCAACTGTCTGACAGTGGGCTACACAAAAGGTGTGATGTGTGCCACTTCGGTTAGGACTTGTGCACAGCAGGCACTCAGCTGGGGAAGGCTCCTGCAGGGGGAGCCCACAGAACCCCAAACCTTGGGCTGAGGCCAGGGCTAGGAAGAGCTACCCAGTGCTGCACAGCTCCAGTGGGTGAAGCCCCCGCTGGATGTGAAAAGCCCATTGGGGCAGAGCTGTGGGTCCTGAGGTGCAGCATGTCCTAGGGTCCCCTCCCCTGACTTCAAGGGGATCCAGGTCTATGCTAGCTCATGGCATTGCCAGTTTTGGGATCAGCGATCCCCAAAGGCCCTGAGGATACTGAGAAAGCTTCACAGAAGAAGTGATATTTGATTGCTTTTAGAGGAATATGTCAGAGCCCAAAGCTGCTGTGTCCACCTACAAAATGAACCGGTGGCTTGAGATCCCATGCGTCTCTGCTCCTGCTGTGTGCTCAAGCAGGGAAGCAAATGATGATGTAAAAGTGCAAACTACTCTTTTTACAAATTTTTTAATTTAATTCATGTTCACAAAGAACATGAACAGCAAATTCAGAGGAGACCTGGAAAATGAGTTGTAATTTTATTAGATTTTTTAAAAGATGCTCAATCCTCTCAAATCTTAAGAGAAATGAAAATTAAGTGAGGTACCATTTGTCACCCATCAAATGGGCAAAAATGTACATGTCTGAAAGTAGCAGGTACTAGTGAGGCCACCGGTAGCTGCTTGTGGATGCGGTTGGACCATGTATTAGTGGTGTCCAGTAGAACTAAAAATGGGCATGCCCTGCATCCCAGAAACGTTCCCTCTGCTTCTCCTGCCCCGGGAAACACCCGTGTGCACAGAGGACCAGCGCAGCGCCTCTGTGATAGCAGAACGGACTGCCCATCAAGGAAATGCCTGAACAGGTCGAGGTATCTTCCCAGCGCAGTTTTCTACAGCAATTTTTAAAAACTGTGTTGGACCTATATGTATGCAAATAGATCTCTAAGATGTATTGTTGAGTAAAAATACCAATCTACAGAACAATATACGTATAATTCATATTTAAAAAGCCAACAAAACATCAATAACAACTAATACTACATCATTTTAATGGAGTCCCATGTACGTTGCAAAAGCATTGAAAAAGGTCAGAAAGAGTGTAGACAGATTCAGAGGTTACCTTTAGGAATGTTGAGGAGTAATCATGGATCCCAGGAGTCCAGTGGGACTTGAGAGTTCTATGTAATGCTCAAGGTTTGGGGGAAGCAATGGGTTAAAGTACCCCATTAGAGGTTAATGTACCCTATTATAGAGATGAAATTTTTAAAAAGGTTTGGCTGGGGAAAGAGTGCAACTAGGGACTCCTGGCGTGAAAAGTGAGACAATGGCTGAGAAGGATGGAGGTGAGCAACTTTGTGCAAAGACCCCATGGGGCTTACCAAGGGGAGAAAAGGGAGGAGGAGAGAGACACAGCCAGGAAGCCTGGACACACAGAAGGGACCACCAGGGAAGAAGGGTGAAAGGCCACCATTCTTGGTGATTGCCTTGTCCTTGGCCTGGCTGGGAACATGACACCCAGAGACTTTTCCTGATGCTTAAGTTTCCAGCTGTGGCAACCAAGATTCTTCCCCACACCCCTCCTTCCCTCCTTTTAAACTGGAGCTCTGTTTATCCTGCTGTTCTGACAGGAAGTCTTCATAATTTTGCATAAGGACCCAGAATTAAAAATCAGTGCTCTTGCTGCTGACCCCTCTGAAGGCTTCATCCAGAGGAAATGGACTCTGGTCCTGGGCACACCTTTGCTGTCCAGGACCGCGATAATGCTAATAGCAAGGCAGGAGGCCTGCGTCTTCCCATGGCCATGTGGATGAGCTACCTGCCTCTGCCGGGTCACATCGGAGGCCCTCAGCTACAAGTCCTCCAGCTTATGAGAGGTTGTGGAGGTGGTGGGAAGTCATGATTGCAGCTGCCAGACCAGCCTTCAGCCCTGGGCTCAGTGTCCCTGCACAGAGCTAGGCCAGCTAAATGTGCAAAACATTGTAAAACCACACCTTTCTCCAAGGCTCCATGGCAGGCAAGCGTTAGAGTCCAATCTGACTTCATATCCTACCTTAGCCCCATGGCTGTGCAACCTCAGATTGCTGTCAGGGTTGCTGTAACTAAGAAAACTAAAATGTGTAGAGCCCTGTTAAGGGCAAGCTCCTCAGCCAGGGACTTGACCCTTCTGGGTGCAGGAAATTGGAAAAACACATGGGTACAAACAGGGAAGTGGGACATGCTTTATTACAAAGCAGCCAACAACGGGCTGGTCAGTGGCAACGTATATACAAGCTCAAACAAAAGAGGCTTCTGGCCAAATAGTGACATTAATATTTGGGTTATAGAAAAGTATGCCAGCGCAGTGCATACAGTAATATCGCTGTGTCCTTGCTTTTGCACCTGTGTATGGCGAATTGGCCTTGAACATCCGTTGTACTCTGGACAGGGCCCCTACAAACCCTCTGCTCCATGAATGGCATCCAGCAAGTGATGGTGGTGGCTGGTAAAAACGATGCTAATCGCACATGTCTTTTCAAGACCTTCATCAGAATAGCAAACCTTTACTTACTATGAACGTGGTTTCTGATGGTACTTAGAATACTTTGTTCTAGTGTGATATACAAGAAAAGCTCTATTTTAATTCAGTAACTCTTTCCCAGTTTGCGTTTCTTAAAGTTGGAGTTTTATTGACTCAGAAATCTTTATGAAGGGATGAGGCTTAAGAAGAGAAACTCCAATGCGCTTGAATTGAAAAGGGTCCGTAGAGAAATTGCTTCCGGGCCTCGCAGGGAGAGGTGTTGGGAGAATAGCTGCTCCTCTGCCATGCTGCTGATCCAGGCTGGAGCCCGCTTGGCTAGTGCACTATGCATTGTCCAGGACTGCCAAGCGGTGAGTGAGGCACCTCCTTAGGGGCAAAACTTCCAGAGGAGCCAAAAAACTTAGTAATCAAGGTGAATAGTATTTGAAAGCAATATTTTAAAAAATAAGAATCAATGCAAAAAGGATCTGTAATGAACAAAACATCCTGCTTTACACCCTCGCTCCCAGCCCCACCTCTCTGACCCTGTCAGCAGCTCCATCCTTGGGCAGGTGTAGGTCTGCCCAGGGGCAGGGGAAGGAAACTCCCCGAGGTGGGCCTGCGGACTTGCCTTCCTCCGCACCGAGAGGCATAGAAAACCTTTCCAGACAACATGTGGTTTTTTTAAACTTTTATTTTTTTGGTGATTTGTTGAGAAAATGAGAAATGTAAACAAAACATGAAAACAAGGGCTAGGAACATGAGAGTTAACAGTAGAAAAGTAAATTTGAAAACTGTTTTGAGAAAGACTTCCACTTTCTATTGTCTGATCTTTCAGAAAACACCCAAGGGTTTGCAAAATCAAGAACAATTTTTCAGTTTTAAGTACCTTCACTTTTCCTCAACAATACTACTGTCATAAATACAGGTTCAAGTGTAAGTCACGTCTGCCCCTCCAGGATCTGAGCGTTCCGTATACCTTGAAAGCTCAGCTGATTTGGTCTCAGGAACACCCATCTCAGCACCTCCATCCTTGGCTGATGGGGCTGCATGCCCAGTCAGGGGGATACTCCCACCCAGGAGGAGATAGGAAAACGACCAGAAGATGTTGCTTTGATGCGACAACCCATTAGTTGGTTGAACACCCCCCTAAAAGAAATGGAATTAGGGGGGGGAAAACAAACTATTTCTGGAAATTAGAAGTCATGTGACTAAAACTATTTTTGTTGCAATAAAATATATTGAAACAAAACTAAGTGACTAATAATATAGTCATATGCACTTATTCTGCCATTCTACATATTTTTAAAAAATTAATCTGAGAATATTTGAAATAAGGTAGGCTGTTTATACCCATTTTTTTGTGGTGTGTGTATCTAAACACACTGCTGAGGGTCCCCAGTTCTATCGAGGAGGGCAGTGGAGGGCTGGGCCCAGGAAGGATGGAGGAAAGAAATCTAGTGGTGCCTGGCAGGTGGGTTTTGTTTCAATTTTTCAGACAAACATGGCCATTTATTAAAATATATATTTTTATTGATTTCAGGGAGGAATGGAGAAACAGAGAGAGATAGAAACATCAATGATGAGAGAGAGAATCATTGATTGGCTGCCTCCTGCACGCCCTCTACTAGGGATCGAGCCTGCAACCCAGGCATGTGCCCTTGACTGGAATTGAACCTGGGGCACTTCAGTCCGCAGGCTGATGCTCTATTCACAGAGCTAAAGCAGCCAGGGCAAACATGGCCTTTTTAAAAAAATCATCACCCAAGGCTATGTTTTTATTGATGGTGAGAGAGAGTAAGGGGAGCTGGGGGCGGGAGGGTGGGGGGGTGGCACGACGGACAGACAGAGAGAGAGAAACACCGATTGGTTGCCTCCCATATGGGCTCAGACCGGGTATCAAACCTGCAACCTGGGTGTGCGCCCTGACTGGGAATCCAACAGGCAACATTTTGGTTTATGGGACAATGCTCCAACCAACTGAGCCACTTGGCCAGGGTGACAAATATGGCTTTTGAAAAATGGATACTAGAATTTCTTATATTAATGATATTCTTTAAATTATTATTAAACATGCCTCACAAGTGAACATTAAGGTAGAATCCTGTTTGTCCTTCCCTTTATGTGTGGACTTCATTTTAGAATCACTATTTTCAGTACCTTCGTTTTTGTTGCTTTGCCAGAAAGTAACTTTTCTGTTCAACAGCATATTAATGCTGAATAGAAATAAAGATGCTGTAAAAAATTGTTTCAAGCACAAAAGAAGATGGTTTTCAACAGATAATTTTACATATTTACATATTTTACCTTAAGCATTTTGTAGTCTGCCTGGTGGTGAATGGATCAGATTTTTACACTCTTTCAAAATGAACCAGTTTGGCTTCTAAGCCACTGCAAAGGACGGAAATGAATTCTAACTTTTTTTCCACCTCATTTTCGCATCTTCGCATTTCCTTATTTCACATGGTTTAAAATAAAAAGCCTCCAGCATTATTTTTCCTTTCTCAAGAGCAAAGTGAATGTGACTTTTCGGAGGGGTCACAGGATGCCCGGGAGGCCCGTGGGTGTTGTTGGACCGCTGCCTGCTTTCAGCTTGACTGAAGGGCTTGTCAGACTTTTCATCTCCTAAGAAACGCGCCCCCGGCGCTGGCCAGAAGCAGGAGAAGGCAGCAGTATGAATCCCACGCTGGTTCTTTCTCACTGACATCAAATCCTGAGGTTTTAAAATTAATCCCACACAAAGATAGCCCTTCATTGTGGTGCCTGTTTTAAATTAGACGAGCAATAATGACCTTTCTAAGATGTCTCGTTGTTAAGATAGCCCCCTTCAGTTGAAACTGAAAGGCTGCCGGAGGGGACGGGAGCCGGGGTGGGTGAGATGCCCTAGCAGCCTGGTCAAGGTGACTGCCTGGCCTGGCCAGGGGTGCAGCCCGGCAGTAGGAAGTGGTCGCTGGCCCAGATGGCCAGGCTACCTTCGGCCCCTGCAACCTGGAGCCACGTGGTTTCCCAGGGCTGAGCTGCTTACTGTCCCCAGCTGAGAAACACTCTTCACCTCCAGGTCAGATTCCTTGAGTTCTAACCAGTATTTTTGTTAAAGGGAACTGGAGACATAAAGGGACTAAAACTGAACTTTAGTAAAGAAAGCAGTCATCCCTCCAAGGACCAGAGGGGCACAGAACGGAACCGGGCCTCCCGGGCAGAGCCCCGTAGACCCTGCTTGTCTTGCTCACTGTGTAGAGTTCTGTTCCCCATGCAACGGCTTCCACAGCAAACTGTCTTTCCCAGAACATGGTCAAGTCAGGGGCAGCCAACGGGGCCAGTCTGGGCTCGGGCAGCGTACTCTGCCCTCTGAATCGAGGGCAGTGCAGCCGTCTCTCCTCTGGGCACTGGGCACTCATCCACAACCTCTGCGGCACCTGTGGGCTCTCCGCGGGGTGACTAAGAAAACACTTTTCAGGGAGGACAAATGCTACCAGCCATGTCCCAGCACAGTAACAGTGATTGGGGAGTACTTAGAGCTTCTGTGATTGGAATGTGACCTTCTTACCAGGCCAGACGGGAATAACAATGTAGTTATTCTAGGTAACTGCCATGCTTCTAAGTAACTAGATATTGTAATTATGTCCATTGGTGACTGCATTTGAAGTCCTGTTTTAGTTAAAATGGTGCTTGTGTCACTGGGGCCTGCATGTGGCTCTTGGTCTTTAGAAATAGAAAGTGCATGTGAAGCATCTATTTTTTGTGTCACAAAACCTGCAAACGGCTGCTATATTTTCCTGGAGTTCGTATTTGGAGAAGGATTTTGTGGTGTTGGGTTTTGAGTTCCAAGTACAATGCCCTCTGCAAAGGTGCTAACTCATTCCAGTCGCTTCTTTTAACCCTTTGCAGTGGTTCTGAAGAGAAGAGGCTGTTTGCATATTTTGTAAAGGACCAAAGCTGACTCATCAAAAGAGCACTTATTACAGCATAGTGGTCCCTGTCAAAGTCCTTTCTCTGTTCTGGAGGCTGGAGAATGTGCTGGGCCTGGTCTTTGCATCTGGAAAGTTAGAAGGACGCCTCCTTCTCTGTTTTCATATATTTCACCTCTCTGAGGCAGATTATCAGAAGCTCACAAGGAAAACTGATTCCCTTTCCTCCCGCCCTCCCCCTGCCTGCAGCGAAATTAACCAGAATCACCAGGAAAACAATCCCAGCCTTGTAGGAAAGGGGAGCCATTAAAATGTGCCCTGAGCGATGGGCTGCACCCAGTCCTGCAGCCGGGCTCACTTGGTGGCAGCAGGCAGGAGGCTGCTCCCGGCTCCGAGGGAGCCTTGCTGTAGTGCCACAATTAAAATCAGCTCCTCTGCCAAAAAATAAAAGGGCGGAGGGAAGAAGGAGAACATCAAAGACAGATTGAAATGTGTAGTTAGTAATAAGAATGGTCTCCTCTTGAACCAAAGCCTGCAGCGATTCACAGCCCCCTTGTTAATGAGAAATTTTGACCTCTGGTTTGTAAGTTAAACTTGTAATCCCAGCTAATGAAGTAAATCACTTCCAACTTGAGTCTGTTGTTCCCCATCTGCTCTGCACACTGGGTCTGGGAGTGAGGATCCAGGTCCACGCACACGAATCGAGGGGAAATATAATTATTCGGTGTCCATCTCTTTTCTTGCATGTGGAAGATACGCTTGTGGCAATGCTGCAGGTATTGTGGACCGATGCACTATTTTGCTAACCCGTGTTGATGAGAGAGAGAAAGCCGTTACACTCTAGGTTGCACGGTAGGATTGAATGACTGTGTAGGGAGGTGATCCAGGGACCCTACACACGCATTTCTTCATTTCTCTAGCAAATAGAAGCTCGCCTTACTCGGCTGCATGCTAAGGACTGAGCACCCAGTTCACTGCTTGCATATGGTGAAAGGAGATGCATATTTTCTGAAGAAATGCTGCTGACTGAAGGAAAGACTATTTGGGTGATTTGGGGCTTGGAGGGAAGAAAGCGTGGCTAAGGAATGTGAGTCCAAGAAAGACAGCACTGAGGAGTCAGAACTGGTGGGAAAAGAAAAGCCATTGTGTGAAGCGGGACACAGCTGGGACGCTAAGGGCTTTTCTTCTTATAGTGACAGCTTATAGCTGAGAGACACGGGCTAAAAAATCACTCTGTTTTAATTGCGCAAGGGCCAAAATACGAGGCTATTGGTTTGTCGAAAATGAATTTCACTCAGATAGCTGCTGCCATCCCGTTTAACACTCGGAGGGCCCTGGTTTTATTCCATTCTATGACAGATCACGTTCTGTGTCTCTCAGCTAAGTCTAAATTTTCTCAAGATTTTCCAGATTATTTTGTAAATCATCTTAGCGTCTGATTGGGTGATAATATTGATTTTCTGCCACGAGACAACTCAGCCACACAGTGTGGTGCCAGCGTTGGGGCAGTTACCTTTGGGGCATGAGCTGTTTAGAGGTGAACCTAATCCCTCCTCACAGTGGAGGATGCCTTTTCTGGGGCTCAGGCACCCACCACCCTCCACGGAGGCTGGCTTTACTGTGGTGGGAAGGTGACAGCCCCTTGAACCTGCTGGGACTGTAAGGAACCCGTGGGAGTCCCCGAGGGGCAGGGATGGTTGCTGCCCACCCTCTCTGCAGTCAGGATCTTTCCGATGAAACCCCACAACAGAAAATGGCTCTTGTTCAGAAAATGTGGGGAAGCTATCCCTTTCCCCCCCCCTCTCTCTTATTTGGACATCTGTGTCCCTCTCATATCCCTTGGCAGGAATCGGCCTAAAAGGTTTCCGGAACGTTCAAGCTCTATGGGCATAAGGAGGGAGTTTATGAGGGCAGATGTTTTTAAACCACTGACTTCTGTTATTTCCGTTGAAGGGCACTCAGACATGTCTCTCTGGGCTTTCATTAGACAAAGCAAAGCATTTGGACACTTGTTCTGCTTCTATGACCTGCAGAGAGCTCTGGGGTGACTCCGGACAGGAAGAGTCACTGGCCGGTGGTTGAAATCTGAGGACGTTGGTGGCCTGAGGCTGGACATTTAGGTCTACTACAAACAACAGCATATTAGACGTAAAGTGATTTGAATAATCCAATTTTTCCTCTAAATTTGAGCATGTATAAATGTTAATTTTGTCAACAAGTGGAGAAAATGCCACAGTGAATCTGTTCTCAGATAGTATTCCTGGTACATGGAGAAGCCTGTCGAGAGGGGGGCATGGATATAATCGTGGTTTATTAGTGGCACAGGCTTTTCCCTTTGTTTCTATTCATTTAATTCAAAGTGAAACAACTCAGCATGCAAAACTGAAATTAGCTGGGAAAAAGGTGTAAGTGAATAAACAGGCAGATCCATTAGTGTCGGTGGGCTATCGGATCCCTTGCCACTCCTCAGACAGCGGCCTATTAAAAGTGGTAATGTTCGCTGTGGGCGATGCCCCTGGCAAAGAACGAAGGCCAAGGCAGGCCTATTTCACATGCATCAGACACAAGAATTAAATAGACCAATGCTCCCTAAAAGACTGAAGTACATCTCTTTCTGACGTTCATCTCAGGCAAAAATTCATTGATCTCAGTATGTCCCTTGGCAATTATAAAATATTAAATCCAAGTCACACTTTTCTAGTTGGCTTAATTTTTTCTCTTTTCACAGCTTTCTATTTGATCAATTTTAACAAGTTAGGAATAGCATCTAATCATAAAAAGTGCAGAATATAAAAGTTTGTTCTTTTGACATTCTTTCCTTTTTATTTTGTTTTGGGTTTGCATTAACTTTGTGTTACAGAAAAAGATGAATGCTACTTTAACAAACAGAAAGAATATGGGTGAGCCAGAAGGTTCTTTATTGAGAATGATATTCATTAGTAGGCATCCAATGATAAGGACAGCCTGATTTAAAGATTTTTTTAAATCACATGCCCAAACAGACTCCTTGTCTCATAGTCATTAATGCTCCCCTATTCCAAAATCATTGTGTGGTTTGAGCTGGGAGTATCTAGTAGGTTTGAGTATGTTCCACTGAAATTTACATAAGATGCATATTCCTTTCCCCACTTTTATGTATATGTAATTTTTTAGTGTTTGATATTTGTTAATTCAGAATATAGCATAAGTGCTAGCAAAGACACATGATAAAAATGTAAAATTTTGGGGGGAAAAATGTAAAATTTTGGGAACCCATTTTCCTTAGAATACCAATATGGTATTTGGGGGCAAATGTTACAAAATAGTAACATTACTCTCCAATTCTCCTTGTCATAAACTATGAAAACACTCCTACAAATTTATACATTTATTTTTATAAAATATAGAATCATTTTATGTGAAATAAATTTTTATGAAACAAATCTTAGTGATTTTTCCTTACATTTAGGTTTTATTATGAGAAAAGTTGTTTAATTGTTTAGTATGTACCAAGTCCTTTATTAAATGCTTTATCTTTATTACTTCATTTGATTCTTACCACAAACCCAAAGAAGTCACGGTAATCCCCACTTTCCAGATAAAGAGGCCCAAGGGGCCCGTGATCATCCAGCAACTCCTCTCTCTGGCCAGCCAGGACAGTCCTTTGGGGGTTTTGTATAGCAGAATCAGAAAGAAAGGGAGACGGAGAGAAGGGCAGGTTCAGAGAGTAAATCGTGAATCCATAAAAATCCTAGAAGAAGACATAGGCAGTAATCTCAGACATCTCTCGTAGCAATATTTTTGTCAGTATATCTCCTCAGTCAAGGAAACAAAGGAAAAATAAACAAATGGGACTACATCAAACTGCAAAAGAAACCACCAACAAAATGAAAAGTGAACCCACTGTATGGGAGAATGTATTTGCCAATGATAAATCTGATAAGGGGTTAATTTCCAAAATATATAAAGAACTTAAACAACTCAACACCAGGAAGACAAATAACACAATTAAAAACGAGCAAAGGCCTGGCCAGTGTGGCTTAATGGTTGAGAGTTGACCCATGAACCAGGAGGTCACAGTTGGATTCCTGGCCCAGGTTGCAGGCTTGATCCCAAGTAGGGGGCATGCAGGAGGCAGCCGATCAATGATTCTCTCTCATCACTGATATTTCCTCTCTCCCTTCCTTCTCTCTCTGAAATCAATAACATAAAACGAAATAAAAAATAATAATAAAAATGGGCAAAGGACCTGAATAGACACTGCTCCAAAGAGGACATACAAATGGCCAATAGACATATGGAAAAATGTTCAGCGTCACTAATCATCAGAGAGATGCAAATTAAAACCACAATGAGATATCACCTCACACCTGCCAGAATGGCTACCATCCTATATCCTATATAATAAAAGGCTATTATGCAAATCGACCAAACGGCCAAATGACGGGTCGCTATGACGCACTCTGACCACTAGGGGGCAGATGCTGAACGTAGGAGCTGCCCCCTGGTGGTCAGTGAGCTCCCACAGGGGGAGCGCCGCTCAGCCAGAAGCTGGGCTCATGGCTGGTGAGTCCAACGGCGGTGGTGGGAGCCTCTCCCACCTCGCCTCCATGGCAGCACTAAGGACCCCTTGGAAGATGTCCGTGGGGAGTAGGCCTAAGCCCGCAGTCGGACATCCCCTGAGGGGTCCCGGACTGCAAGAGGGCACAGGCTGGGTTGAGGGCCCCCCCACCCCCCGTGCACGAATGTCGTGCACTGGGCCTCTAGTAAAAATATAAACAAACAACAAGTGCTGGTGAGGCTGTAGAGAAAAGGGAACCCTGGTGCACTGTTTGTGGGAATGCAGACTGGTGTAAACAGTATGGAGTTTCCTCAAAAAATTAAAAATGGAACTGCCTTTTGACCCAGCAATACCACTTCTGGGACTATATCCTAGAATCCCAAAAGGCCTATGTTCATAGCAGTATTATGTACAATAGCTAAGATATGGAAGCAGCCCAAGTGCTGAGTGGATTAAAAAAGCTGTGGTATATTTACACAATCAAATAGTACATGGGCATAAAAAGGAAGGAACTCTTACCTTTTGTGATAGCATGGATGGACCTAGAGATTATACTACTAAGTGAAATAAGTCAGGAAGAGAAAGACAAGTACCATATAGATCTCACTTATATATGGAATCTAATGAACAAAATAAATTGACGAACAAAGTAGAACCAGAGTCATGGATACATGGTATAGACTGACAGATGTCAGAGAGGAAGTGTGTGTGTTGCGGGGGCAGATGGGATGAAAGAAGGTGAAGAGAACAGCCAAAGAACATACATGCATAGTCCATGGACACAGACAACAGTGTGGTTACAGCCAGAGGGAGGGGAGGGGGGGCCTGGGTGGATAGGGACATTCGGGGCATATGGGGGCCATCTGTAATAATGTCAACAATAAAATAAAATTTTAGAGAGAGAGACAGAGACCTACCTGGTTTGGCTCAGTGGACAGAGCATCAACCTGTGGACTGAAGGGTCCCGGGTTTGATTCCTGTCAAGGGCGCATGCCTGGGTTGCGAGTTCGATGCCTGGTAGGGGCGTGCGGGAGGCAGCAGATCAATGATTCTCCCTCATCATTGATGTTTCTATCTCTTCCCTCTCCCTTCCTCTCTGAAATCAATAAAAATATATTTTAAATGTAGATATAGAGAGAGACAGAAGGAGTGTGGAAAAGATGGGGCAACTGCAGTACACCAGGGGAGAAGCAGGAGAGAAGGGATGGGTTTCAGTGCTGCGATCTAGGTATCTTCAGTGAAATGTCAGGATTGAACTTGGCTTACTTTGAAATTACATTTCAGTTACTTGATTGTGTTTCTTTGTCTAAGACACTGTCCTGAGACTGGACCACATGGGTGATGGCTTTATAAGTACTGCAGTTGTTTTGAATGGCCAATTACACACAATGTTTCAAAGAGAATTCAAAATAGAGTTGGAGCATGAGGACAAACCTGGTGGCTTCTGGGATCCTAATAGGTCTAGCCTGGTCTCTAAAGGGGCCTCAGATGCAGAATTTTCTGCAGTTTCTTTGTGGCTCCATTCTCCTCCAATTCTTGTTTTTCTTTTATGTCGACCTCCTGTTCTCTCTCACCATGCAATGATCATAAATTGCATTTTTCCTACCTGAGGGGGCAAGGACTTGACTTCCTGAGGAGATTATTAATGCCCTAGGGGCCCAAACCATGCTGTGAGCCATCTCTCATCGTGGTCCAAGCAATTCAGGGCCTGCTTGTGGGACCCTGAGCCCAGGGCCAACCTAGTGTACAGCTGTGGTGGCTCACCCACCTCTGGGTCTCCCGTAGTGGTGTCACCTCTCTGACCCACCAGCCCCGTTCAAGGTCTGTTCCTTCCTGTGCATGCTGGGGCCTCTTTTATCACTCCAGCACCTACAATGTAGCTTGACACAGAATAGGTGTCCAGAAGGATCTGTTGAAGAGAAGAATGATGGATGGATGGACGGATGGGCGGACAGATGGACAGACAGACTGGAGGGTCGTTGAGAGTATCTCATAAACTCATGTTAGGAACTGAATATGCTGTCCCTCCAAGGAGCCTGGTGTTTTTGAAAGACCTAGGAAGGTTGCTACACACAAAGAAATGTGACCCAAAATTAGGGTTTCTCAGGTGTGTGTCTCTGACCATCTGTTATGAGACTCACCTGAGAAGGCTGTTCATGCGGGGCCCTGGGCCCTGCTCCAGACCTACTTAATCAGAAATGCGTCTTCCGTAGGCGCTCCTGCCTTTGAGAGCCTCTGCTTTTCTAATGGTAGGATTTCAGGAGTCAGGATGCTGATCTGCTGGAGGTGGAGTGGAAATGCTTACCTGCTCTTACCAGCTGGAACCTCTCTGCACCACCTGCTACTAGTGAGGCCGAGGCAGCTCTAGGATCCAGTCCGACCTCCTGGACGTGAGGTGCTCTCCCTCCCTGCCACGGGGCAGAGGCTATGCTCCCACCGCCCTCACCCATCTCCCTCAGCAGCAAGCGTACTCCTCAGGCCCTGGCTGAGGCGCAGGGTGGACCTCTTTGCAGCTTTGCCCTGATCCCCATGCTGCCCACATCAAGATCCTTGGGTCCCAGGGACCTTGTGTGATGAGAGGCTCCTCTGAGACTGTGGATCATGCATCAGAGTTAGCTACAAGTTGTTCAAATCCCCCAAAGGAGGGCATCTAGACCTTCTTTCTCCTGGGATTTCATCCCCTCTGAGAGAGGTCCTTGAAATATAGCAGCTGTTGGTGTGGGCCGAAACAGTTGTTTCTTCCTTGCCTCATTCAGAGGGCAGCTTGGTTGCTCCAGACACCTCATGAATGTGAGGGCCCTTTGCAGGTCTTAAATATGCAAAGTCTGTGCGCACACGTGCACATTTTAACCTCGAATCCTGAAGTACATCTGGGATGACTTCCTTCCTCCATCGCTGGGTGTGGGGCGAAACTCTGCGCCTCCCCAGATCTGAACCCTGTGTGCCTGGAGGGAAAAGTGCCTCTTGGAGATGAGTGTGCAGTGAAATTTTGCACAAGCTCCGAGTTGCATTTTAAATGTATGAGTCTCTTGTTATATTAGAAATTTGCTGTGGTTTGTGATCATTGCACCCACTCCTGTAAAATACAGCAGTGGCCTGTGTGTCTAAGAACTGGCTGGTTTTGTTGTGCATGTTCATGTGTGCATGTGTGTGCACACATGTGCATGCATATGCACACATGCGGGTGTGGGTGTTTAATGTGTATTCGAGGTAGGTAAAACAATCTACCTATTTTCAGCCTGTGTTAACATGATGTTCTTTACATAATATGTTTCTCAAAATTCCCAGATCTTTCCCTCTGAAACTCAACACCATTGTTATTAAAATGATTCTGTTTAAAGAACACTTTGGTGAACTTTATTTCCTTTTAATGACAGAGTCATTTGAAAGGTCATGGTGTTGAGTGGCAGGAGCAGTGACCTAAGAATAACCTTTCTCTGCTACCTGCACTTATGATCCGTGGTGTTAGCATTTGGAAATGCTCTTCCCTTTCGAGTTTCAGCAGCTAAATAAGTTGCAGCCCCTTCAGCTATACTCATAAAAATTTGCTTCCAGACAACATGGTCCGTTTATTGTGTAATAATCGAAATGGCACTAAATTGCACTGATTGCCGAACACTTAGGAATTGTATTAACCTCTTAAGTGCTAAGAGGTTTTCTGTGGTCTCCTCACTCAGACGTGCAGCCCAAATGTGTTTCTGTCCCTATGCAGAGGTGGTGTTAGTCAGTGCCTCAGTCTCTGTCGGGGGGTGGGGCTGGGATGGGGGGTCAGGATTAAGTATCCTCAGGCCCAGGTCCTGCCCAGGTAGCAGGCGGGGTCCTGCTGCAGCCGTGATAACCAGGAGACTGTCCCTGCTTGGGCCTGTGGCAGAGATTTAAGCTGTCTCCAGGGGGGACACTGAGAGGCTGGGTTGGCCAGTCTTGGTCCTCAGGGCCCCACTGCTGTCCCCTGGCGTCAGTGTGTTGTGGGTTTGAGAATAGATTCCCCAAAGAGCTGTGGGCAGCTGGCCTTTCTGCTGGGGTGAGAAGCTGCTCCTAGTTGGGTGGGTCCTGGTGCCTCTGCAGGAGGCCGGGTTGCAGGCCTTGGCATCCCTGGGCCTTGCCCCGCCAGCCTGGCCATACTGCTCCTGCGAGCGGCAAGCCCGGGAAGGAAGAGTTAACCAGAAATGGAGCGGCACTGCTCCAGGGCAGGCAGCCTCGCTGCAGAACAGAGCAGCGTTCGTGCAAAGGCAAGTCATTTCCCGAAACACTGCAGACACACGGCCTCAGGCAGCCTAAAACCTTTGGAGACCAAAATGGCTCGCAGGGATTGGAAGTAATAAGGTGTTTTTCCCTTCTTTCTCCTTCACTGAAATTCTATGAGGTTGCTCTGCATTGCTGGGGAACAATGGTGCTGTTTTTGTGTTTTCTGTGGGTATTAAGATCCATTATGCTGTGACATTTTTAAGATTGGTTATCCTGTAGTTTGGTGTTAAATTGAAGTTGTTTGTTTTGAATTTAATTCTTTCATTTTTCAAATGGAAAAAGGCAGCTCTGTGGTGCGGTGAGGCTGGCTTGCTGAAGTGTGCCCGGGCTCGGTCTGGAACAGAGTCTGCCATCCCTGGACCGCGACAGAATTAGCCGGGGCAGAACATGACCTATTTCTCCATTGGAAGGCCTTAAGAATCCTTGAAGATGACTTTCAAAGCTGGAATCTAGGGTCGTCTCCATTGTATCTCGAGAGAAACAGGGCCTGAGCTGATTCTGAACAGAATGTTATAATCCAATGTGTTATGCCTAATGCAGCGCGCATATAATTATTACTACTCTCTGCTCACAACAGCAGCAAAATCAGCTTCCACTCAACAAACGACTGAGTAGCCAGCCACCTCCAAAATAACATCTGTTAACTCTTTGTCAAATGCCCTTTCACTGTTCCTTTCTCCCAACAGCTCTGTGGTTAATTACAATCTGAGCAAATGACACAGCCTTTGGAGTGAAGAGAACTGCTTAGGGGCAGAGAGAAATCTCGCTCCTAGAAATTCTCTTCTCTCTCCTTTAAAAAAAATAAAAGCCATAGCAAATTGTCTTAAAATAAACATTCATTTGTAGCACCAGACTAGGTTGCTGGAATATGTTTTGATTGAGCCCCAAGATTACAGGGTAACTGTATAGCGTTGTGTCTAGAGGCCCAGCTCTTCATGGAAAAAAAGTATCACATTAAATTCTTGTCAAACCATAAAAAAGTTTCCATCAGAGGAACAAGGGCAGCCTCGGTGCCTGTGAGCCAGGGACCTGGCGTAGGTTCTAGGTTCGTGTTGCTGTTATCAACTTTGTTACTGGTGAAAGGCAATTTCATCACTGGGACTTGGAAAGACCAATCTGCTAAACCAACATTTAGGCCCAGCCCCAACTAAGGAGGGAACGTGATGTGGATGTCCTGCTGCCCAAGGGTCGTGTGGGCTGGATTTCCTTCCTGGAGCTGGTGTAGTGGCTGGTTTCAGGTTCTGGACTTGGGGTTGCATCTGGGGACCTCCTACCTCCACCTCCTGTGAGGTGAGCTCAAAGCTGCGGAGTCCTAGGCCTTCACTGTGGGATCCATGCGTTGGCTCAGGGTTGCGTGTGCAAATCTAGTGTTCTGGACGCCTGCGTCCCCTGCCTGCTCACGGCTCTGGACTCTGGCTAAGTGCCTCCGCTGTGATTGCCTGGGAGCTTCTTTGTCCGGGGTTCATCAAAGGATTGGCCAAGAGCTGGGCTGAACCGTCCCCATAGAACCAGAACAGCCAGTCTGGCCTGGACACCTGTCCTCACAAAATCCAGAATGGCCTCCCTACATTGCCCGTATGGAAATGGCACTGAGGGGGTGCTGCCCTGCTTCAGGAGGAAGCTCCTGATAGCTGCATGCTGGCTGCACAGCTGAACCCCTATCCAGATTGAGGGGGCCTGGCAGCTTCCAAAGCTTTCCATATGAGCTCCAGGGAGCCCTGCTCTGCCTCTAGCAGAAAGGACACTGAGAAGGCCACCCAGTCATAGACATGAACATGTACTGTTCTCCAACTGTGGGCAGTGAATGGGCTGACCTTCTCGGGTACTATTCTAATCTCCTTTGCTGTTTCTGATAGAAATACACTTTAGTACAATTCAAACATCAGATTATGATCTGCCCAGACCCCTTCCTTCCAGCAGCATCCTTTGAGACACCACCCACATGGGCTCTGAGGGCTCATCCTGGCCTTTCCCCACTGAGGGTTCTGTAAGGGTGAGAGGGGTCCCAGATTAAGCTGCTTGTGTGAATGCTGCAGGGCTGCCTCAGACATCAATTTCCCCATGTGCAGGCACTTAAGTGCACCTTTGCTCAGAAATCTAGGCCAGCCCAAATGGGCAGTGAGTTTTGGAGTAGAGAAAGACACTCTGGAGGTGGTGAGCTTGCGGAAGGTGGACCATCATTTCTGCATGGATTAATTCACCAAGATCTTGACTCATAAGCCAACAAAAGGGTCCTAGATCTTTAATCAAAAGCAGACATTTCGGCTCTGTCTTTCGGTGCTATGTCTCCAGTCCCTATAGTGAATAAACACGTACGTGAGATGGGTTTTCTAATTTTTGGCAATCAGTTACTCCAACCAATAGAAGTATATTCACAATAAGTTATGTGACAGGAAGAGAATTGGAAGAGGGTGTTGAAACAAGCACACTGGCTTTGTTCCCTGCTCACTTTTGCCAGCCAGAAGGGGCTGTGAGACAAGTTTCTTAAACCATAACTCCTGCGCAGCCACTCGGCTGGGCCAGATCTCATGGGGTCTTGTGCACAGCGAAGAGTTCTAGTCCTGGGTTATCTGTGGCTTTGACCCTGCAGACAGCACCTTCCCCACTGCCTCATGCCATCCCTGCTTGCCTCAGAGTTTTGAGACCTTGATCCTGGGAAAAGTAGGAGGAGGAGCTTCGAGGAGTTCGAGCCCTCACGCACCAACCCCATCCGGTACCCACTGGCCTTTTTGCGTCCCTTCAGCTGCCTGCAGTTGCAGGGAGCCGGCATTGGAAGCCAGATTTTGAGTCTCCTTTCCCACGACACCCCCTTCTGCCTGCCCAGGACACAGTGGGGTAGGGGCTATCTTCAGGAAGGGCCCTAAACCTGGATCAGGGTCAGTCCTGAGGCCAGAGTCCTTCCTTGCCACAGCCACAGGGCTGAGGCATTGGGTCTGGGACTCAGGACCTGAAGTTTCCTTTTAGACTCTGTCTTGGGGATGCACATGTGGATTAAATTAGAGCAATATGTTTTTCTAACAGCATCTTGGCTGAAAAGTCAAGCAGATAAATGGAAACAAACCCAGCTTTATGTGAATGAAAAAGATCTGATGTGGGGAGGTGGGGGGGGCACTTCTCCAGGAAGCACTACAGGGCTGCCCTCCTGGCTTCTCCCCCCGCCCCCCCCCCCCCGCACCTCCCTGCCCTCCCCCCAACCCTGACCCCTCAGCCTGGCCCTGGAAGCCCTCACCACAGGGCGCCCCCTGCCATTCCATACCCCTCACCAGGTCTCCGCTCCACCCTCACTGGCCTCCTGCCCCTCCCCTGACATGCTCTGTGTTGTCCCACCCCTCAACCCATGCTGTGCCCTCTGTCATCATAGGCAGGTCACTTACCTGTTTTCACCTTCAGTTTCCTGTCCTGCAAGAGGAGGACTGACTGAGATAACTCAGGTGAAGCCTCAGCACAGCACCTGGGACGCAGGTAAAGTCTGTTGGGCAGTATCATTATTATCACTACCCGCCACCTCTCCAGACTCTGAGCCCATTTCTGTCACCTCCACACCGACCACCTCCCATGGAAGGCACCATCCTCTGTGGGTTCTCTCTGTACCTCCAACTGCTGCTTCATGCTGGCTGCAGGCCGGGAGCCCTCAGGGCAGCAGCAGGGGCAAAGATGGCAGGTACTTAGGTAACACTTACTGGTAAATTGGTTTGTGTTGTTGGTTCTCAGGAGGAAAATGTTGGCCAAACTCTCCCGTAGGGGCAGCCTGCATCCTTCACTCCTGGGCCTGCTCACAGGTCCTCGGACGGCGCTGCTCCCAAGGCTCCCTGGGAAACAGGCTGCAGCTGCCTATCAGTAGACATCCCACCAGGGACTGATTAGTCACTAGGTGACTCAAGAGCCCAGCAGAAGTATGCCATGTGTTTCCAACCACGCTGGAGACAAAGAGGACTTGTACGTGAAGAGCGTTGGTGGACTCCCTCCTTCCCATGCCTTCTCCATTCTCCCAGTGCCCACTTCCTCACCAGAACGCCTCAGAAGTCCTTCCTCATCGGACAGCCCTCTTTCTTTCTTCTCTCCCATTCCGGTCTTGAGTGGGAGAATCCCAGGGGCTGGACCCAACTGGAAGCCAGAGGCAAAGGAGCCCATTAATGCAATCCACACAGGCCATCCTTGAGGGCACAGAGCCAGGCGGAGAGGGTATCTGCCAGGGCAAAAGGAACACATTTGGCAAGGAAGTGGTTCTGGCCAGTACAAAAAGGGCCTTTATTCGCTTTGCTGATCCTCTCCAGCTGCAATGCTGATGCTTTTAAAATTCCCCACAGAAGACTGACAAAGACAGATTTGGGCAGAGTTGTGGTTACAGACAAACCTCAGCTGTGTCCACCTTCCACCTTTTTACACCCAGTCTCCAGCGGTGCTCAGGGCTCAGGGCTCAAGTCCCAGCAGGCCTCCATCCCAGTGCTGCTGTGTGAGTTGCAGGTTAGAGTGCATGGAAGGAGAAAGCGGATTGCTCTTTTCTCTTTTAGAAAAAAGGTTACAACCTACAGGCCACTCTATGTGCATGTCCTTTATGGAAACAAAGGGCAGGTCGAAAATTAGGAAAATTTTATGTCTTTGTGTTATTTATTATTTTTATAAAGGATTTGATGCTGATGTCTTAAGAATCTGGGTTTATATTAAAAATGTGCAAGTGCCAAACCTCAAAGCAAGTCTGCGGAGCCGAAGTAAGTGGAATGAGTAGGGGAAAAGAAAACGCAGGCGAGGCTGTGATGTGGTAGTGCGGGAGGCCCTGCGGGCTCCCTCATCTCGCATTCTGCAGCTCAGGTTGTGTGGGATCACAACGTTTCCCAGCGCTTGTTCCTATCTTATTGCCACGGGTGAGGCGGGCAGGCAGCAGCGTCCCGCACATTCAAAAGATCTGCGTGACTGACAGAGAGCTCAGCTTGGTCTCTGTCGGGAAGTATTAGGGTCTCCAAGAAGCCTTATCCACAGGCAGTTTCAGCAGTGCACCCCAACACTTCTATCTCCACAAAGTGGACACCCCTTCTCAGGTCTTGCTAAGCACCTCCTGTTTGTGACAGTATATCTCTTTTTGTAGCTCTCTCTCTCTCTCACATACACACATATAATTTAAATTAATATAAATTTAGTATAAATAAATATATATGTATATTTAGATCTTATGATCATGTTGATAGATAAAGATTTAGGTTATTTAATTACTGAGTACTGTATAATACATTATATGGCTATTTTGTATTTTATTTATTCATTGCTCAATGAATGGAAATTTGGGGCTGTAAACAATGCTGTGCTGAACACCTGTTAATGTCTGCTTGTGAGCCTGGCGAGTCCGTAGCTAAATGAGAGACTGTCAGGTATCGCCAACTTTACTAGCTCCTGGTGTTCCTGGTGGTTGGCTGGATTTATGTGTCTCAAGAATATTTTCTCAGTTCATATCTGAAATTTTAATTTTTAAGTGTCTCTCAGAGCAGTTTTTTTTTTCATTTTGATAAAGTCCAATTAATCAAAATTGTTGTTGTTGTTTGTTTTTTGTTTTTTGTTTTTTTGGTATAATCTTCACCTGAGGATGTTTCTCCATTGATTTTTAGTTATTTAGTTTTTTGTTTTTTTTTAAAGAAAGAGTGGAAAGGAAGGGGAGAGACAGAGGTAGAAACATGAATGTGAGAGAGACACATCGATTGGTTGCCTCCCACCCAGGCCCTGACCCAGAGCTAAGGATCAAGCCTGCAACCATGGTACATGCCCTTGACCAGAATTGAACCTGAGACCCCCTCAGTCCATGGGCCGACACTCTAACCACTGAGTGAAACTGGCTAGGGCAAGAATCATGTTTTTATTTCATTGATTTTCTCAATTATTTGTCTATTTTCAATTTCATTGATTTACAATAATTTATATTATTTTCTTTCTTCTACTTTGTTTAGGTTTAATTTGCTCTTCTTTTTCTAGTTTTTTAAGGTGGGATCTTACATCATTGACTTTAGAGTTTTCTTCTTCTCTAAATCTATGCATTGAAAGCTCTAAGTTTTCCTTTAAGCACTGTTTAGATGCACTCTACTCTACTCCACATTAGCTGTGTACCAATAATTTAGTGTGTTCCATTTCCATTACTATTCAGGTCAAGATATATTTAAATGTTCTGTGACCTTCTTAATTCGTGAATTATTTAAAACCATATTATTTAATTTCCAAAAATGAGTATTTAATAGGTATCTTATTGTTATTGATTATTGTATTTTATTTTGTAAATGTTTATAAATTTATTGGGGTAACATCATTAATAAAATTATGTAGTCTTGAGTGTATAATACATCATCTGTGTATTGCATTGTGTGTTCACCACCCAAAGTCAAGTATCTTTCTGTCACCATATATTTGACCCTCATTACCCTTTACTACCTCCTCCCATCCCCCTTCTCCTCTGGTAACCACTATACTGTTGTCTGTGTCTGTAAATATTTCTCTCTTCTCCAAGTCCAGCGCAGTTAGAGAGCAGTCCAGTTCCTGAGTAGGGGTGATGGGGGATTGAGAAAATGAAAGACACAGACACAAATACAGTAGGGAAAGCTGGGACTCGGTGGGTCCACTGTCCTCTGATGGAGAGTCAGGGACCCAGAGCCAATACAGCGCATTTATTTTATACAGCAAAAAAAAAAAAAAACAGGAAGTTTTACTGAAGCCCAAGACAAAGGAGATTATGTGCATTCTTGTGGGTTCTTTGTAATCATCACTTCTGAGTGGGCCCAGATAATCATGTTTGTTCCTGGTGGTTGGCTGGATTTAGATAATGAAACCCACCCCCTGGCGCCTGAGCTGAAGGTCAGGCTGACAACACACCTGCCTCTGGCAAGGTGTGTTTCCAGGACATGGCTCTGCCAATGCCACTGGATTCCAGGACATGGAATCCAGTGGCATTGGATTCAGCTGACAATAATTAAAGAAGTGCTCATGTGCCTTCCCAGGTGCTCTCTACATGTGTCATGATTTTTTGTTTGTTTGTTTGTCTTGTTTGTTGCTTTCAGTTTTATATCCCACATATGAGTGAAGTCATATGGTTCTTGACTTTTTCATCTGACTTATTTTGCCTAGTGTGATACTCTCAAGATCCATCCATGTCGCAAATGGCAATATTTCATCTTTTCTGATGGCTGAGCAGTATTTCATTGAATATATGTACCACATCTCTTTTATATATTGAAAAATACTTCAGTTGTTTCCATGTCTTGGCCACTGTGAAGAATGCTGCAATGAACATGGGGGTACATATATTTTTTACACATAGATACTTTGAAAAATTTCAGGTAGATACCCAGAAGAAGGATTGCTGGGTCATATGGTAGCACTATTCTTAATTTTTTTGTTTAATATCTTGTAATAGGAAAATGTATTCTATGATCTAGATCCTTTTGAATATGTTAAGACTTATGTTATATAATAAATAGCAAATGGTTTATTTTAGTGAATGATCCATGGGCATTTGAAAAGAATGTACATTTTACCATTGTTAAGTGTAATGTTCTATAAATGTCAGTTATATCAAGTTGGTTGGTAATATTTTTCAAGTCTTCTATATCCCCACTATATTCTGTCTACTTATTTTAGCAGTGAGAGAGAAGTGTGAAAATTTCCAACTATGATTGTGATTTTATTTATTATTCCTTTTAGTTATGTCAATTTGTGCTTTGTGTATTTTAAAGCTCTCTTATTAAATACATACAATTTTAGGTTTTTATGTCTTCTTGATTAATTGATCCTTTCATCATTATATAATGTTCTTGTTCATCTCCAATAATACTCTGTCATGATGTCTATGTTGTATGACACTAGCTACTTCAGGTTTCTTATAAGTATTTGTATAGTATCTATTTTTCTTTTATTTTTAACCAACCTGTACTTTTATATTGAAAGTTTTACTTAAATAGTATATAATTTCATCTTGCTTTTTTATCCAGACTGACAATCTCTGACTCTGAGTGTTGACACCAATTCCTACCAGAATTGGGCCTAAATGGGCAGTCGGACATTACTCGAGGGGTCCCAGATTGGAGAGGGTACAGGCTGGGCTGAGGGACACACACCCCTGTGCATGAATTTTGTGCACCAGGCCTCTAGTCCTAATAATAAAGCCCAAGGTTGTAACTTGTAATGACCGATCACGACCAAAGGCTGACCAACCAGAAGTCAGTGCTGGGTTGCCGTGGCGACCTTCACAGCTGCTGCCACATGCTATGGGCTCAACTGGTCGGCTCCCCCCAGCCCATAGGAGGCTGGCAAGCTGCAGCTGGTGGAAAGCAGTGAGCCCAAGCCAAGCCGCCCCTCGATCATGGGGCAAACAGGCCAGGCCGAGCCTGGCCAAGCTGCCCTGCAATCCCAGGCGAATAAGCTGGTCAGCTGACCAACTTGCGCTGGGGACCTGTTTGGGCAGGTGGCATGGAGTCCAGGGCCTCTAGCCTGCAGCCACAGGAAGTCTCCCTCTCTGGATTTAGGAACACCAGCCCAGGTCTACCCAGCAGCCTGGTCCTGATTGCAGGGGTGAGTTCCTGCAAGCTAGGGTTTGATCCCTAGCATTAGCAGTAGGAAACCAGTAACTTTGTTATTGCTGTGTGTCCGGATTTTAATTGGACAAATGCCTGGTGTCCCGGGCACCAGCTTAGCAAAATCTATTAGGAGGAGAATTCTGTCTGGATTTCCTCAAATTCCCTCAGCCCCTACTCACCCCTCTGTAAAGGCACAGAACAAATGAGGCCCCTTACATAAAAATCAGAGGTCTCCAGCAACGGTGAACCTCTCTCATCACAGTCATTGGACTGGATGGCATTTGAGTATTTATCTAGGCACCATGAAGAGAAACACAAGCTCAAGTCATGATCTCTGCCCTTAAAAAATTCACAATCTTATTAGAGTGAGTGGATGATAAAAACGCAGTAATAACATCAGAATGTAAGGCAACAATATGGAGAGGAACAGAGGCAATTGCTAGGATGATTTTCCAATAATTAGTACAAAGAGTATGTGCTATGAATTAAATAAAATAAATATGTGTGGAAGTAGCTGCTTCAAGAGTATGGCATCCCTTCCTATTTTAAAAGAAGCTGAGCTCCATGTGAACTGTGCACTGTGCTATGATATCTGAGGCACAGGACAAGGGAGGCTCTAAGTGCACTATGCTTCGATATTTGAGTCATTCTTTATTGTTCAATGTGATTTATTTCTGTATGCCTCAGTTTTCTAATAGTTAAATTACTAGAATAATACATCTTGCTATAAAATATTACTAAAATATCAAATGATCAGGTGACATTTATTGTTATTTTCTATAAATGAACACAATCTCTGGTATGCTAAAGTGATAGGTATTATAGAAATATTCAGATAGGGAGACCTACAGGCTTGATTATAAGTGAGTCTTACTATCACAACCCAAATTTATTGCTTATAAAAAAAAACAGGGAGCCAACTAGAAACTGAACCAAATATAAGCCCTTGAAGGGCAAATGTAAATTGGATAAGCTTTGCTATTACAAGAGCAAGAAGAAAAAATTCAGATGCAAGAATGAAAACCACATTGCATCCACTCTAAGTAGCTGTTAAAAAAAAAAAAAGAATGATATACTATGAAAATAGTTAATACAGATTGTAAAGACATTTGTTCAAAGAGGATTTCCTCGAGTAGGTGATATTTCAGTTAATTTTTTTTTAAATGTGAAGAGGTTAGCTAGATAAGAAAAAGGTGTAAGGGTCCTGAATTGCAGAGGGTACAGGCGGGGCTGAGGGACACCTCCCTCCATGCACGAATTTCGTGCACCGGGCCTCTAGTTGGTTAATAAAATTATATAGGTTTCAGGTGTACAATTATATAATACATCATCTGTATATTGTATTGTGTGTTCACCACCCCAAGTCACATCACCTTCCATCACCATTTATCCCCCTTTTACTCTCCTCTATCTCCCTCCATGCCCTTTCCCTCTGGTAATCACCGTACTGTTGTCTGTGACTTATGAGGGTTGGTGGGGTGTTTTTTTGTTTTGCTTTTGTTTTTTGCTTAAGTTTTTGAAATTATTTTTCTAATAGTTTGTTGCTAGTAAAGTATGTCCACTTTGTATACTGATTAGGTGTATAGCAAGTTTGCTAAGCTCTCTCATTAGGTCTGCTTGTTTCCAGCTTTTTTCTGATTTATAATGTCTCTAATCATTTTCTTTCTTTTCCTTTTTCTTTATTGAGCTGGCTAGAACTGCCAATGTAAGATAATAGGAGCAATGATAATAAGTATCTGGTTTTTCATTTCTGAATTTTAAAAAAATGGAGGGATCTTACTATTAGGAACAGTGTTTGGTGTAGGTTGTTGCTGTAATTCTTGTATCCTAATCTTATAATGAGTGCATACAGAATATTATTAGAATGTCCACTCAGACACTCTGCTCCCACCTACTGAATATCTGTTTGTGCCTGTTGCTACACACTCTAGCTCTTGTTTTGTAACTGGGAGAAGAGAGAGAAGAAGGTATATGCCATGATAAGGAGGACAGAGGATGGAGAGAATGCAAAAACAAAACAAACAAACAAAACCCGCTTCTCCTGCCAGCCCACAGGCTGAGCCAGAAGGCTGCCTTCCCAGAGGCGTCATCCACAGCCAAAACCTTGAGACGTGTTTGTGCCAGGGCTCCGGTTTCTCTCGTGGCCGTGTGGTGACAGAGCCCCTGGCCCTTCCTGCCTTCTCTCCAGATACCGTCACTGCCCATCACGGCATTTCTGTATCTTTGGCCTCACCTCTTTCTCATGCACTTCAACAGCGACAGCCTTCCCTCCACACACCCTCTAGGAAAACAGGTAACGGACCCTCTGTGCCCACAGCACCTCAGCTCTGTGCTCCTGTCACCTGCTTGCCTTTCTTCACAATGCCAAAGGCACAAACAGACTCCTGTTTGGTGTCATTTGTTTGCACCAGTGGAGTCCTGTGAGGTCTCTCCCACCCCTTGCTCATATTGAGAAGTGGAAAAGCACTAAGGTCAACGTAGTGCACAGCAAGGGGTGGGGGCTGGGCTTCCCGTGTCTCTCCCCACTGCCACCCCAGGAGCCCCAATGTCCTGTTCTTTCTGTCCCTTTGTCAGCAGACATTTACTGAGCACCTCAGAGGTGTCCGGCACTGCGGGAGGAGAGGCGGGCACAGGATCTAATAGAGAGAGCCCGCTCCAGGGCAGGAAAAAAAGCGCAGAGCAGGCATCCTAGGGTCTTAGGAGAAGCCCCACTTTGTCCAGCCTGGGCTCAAAGTCTCCAGTTTTCTTTTAAGAAAATGTCTACTTTGAAATAATTATAGATTCAGGAAGTTGCAAAGAAATGTACAGGAAACTGTATATGCTTCACCCAGTTTTCCCCAAGGCTGACATCTTACATAACTACCTATGCTATCAACTCAAGGAAGCTGGCATTGGTACAAACCAGGATTGATTTAGATTTCAACAGTTACATATGCACGTGTGTGTGTGTGTGTGTGTGTGTGTGTGTGTGTGTGAGAGAGAGAGAGAGAGAGAGAGAGAGAGAGAGAGGCACTATGCAATTTTATCACACATGTAGCTTTGTGTAACCATCATCCCAGTCAAGATACTTAACTGGGATCATCACCAGACTCCCTCCAACTACCCCTTTATGGACATTCCTCCCCTTTCCTCCCCATCCTCTCTCATCCCTCCTGGCAATCACTAATCTATTCTCAATCTCTGTAATAACATCATTTCAAAAATGTTAGATAAATGGAATCATTTAATGTTATCCTATTGAAATTGGCTTTTTTAAAACAAACAAACAAACATAATTTCCTACAGGTTTCTCCAAGCTTTTGTGTGTAATAACAACACATGATGCCTTTTTATTGCTGAGTAGTATTCCACGGGATGGATGCACATAGTTTGTTGGACTATTTACCCATGTAAGGATATTTGGAAGTTTCCAGGTTGCATACTGTATATTATGAATATAGCTTTTACAAACATTTATGTATAAGTTCTTACATGAATATAAGTTTCAATTTCTCTGAGACAAATGCCCAAATGTGCAATTGCTCAGTTGTGTGGTAAGTCAGTCCACTTCTAGTTGTAACAAGAACTGCCAAGCTTTCCCAGAGTGGCTGACTGTTATAGTTTCCACCAGCGAAGCATGAGGGGTCCAGTTTCTCCACATCCTGCCTAGCATCTTCAGTTTAGCCATGTATGCAGTTAGTGTGCAATAATATCTCACTGTCATTTTGATTTGCATTTCTCTAACTGCTGATGATGTGGAACATCTCTTCGTGTGCTTACTTGCCATCTGTATATCCTTGTCAGTAAAATGTCTGTGTAGACTTTTTGCCCATTTTCTTATTGGATTGTTTGAGTTATTTTTACTGTTGAGTTTGAAAGTACTTTATATATTCTAAGTACAAGTTCTTTACCAGATGTGTGATTTTTCTCCTAGTCTGTATTTTTTCCCTTTTGTCCTGAGTTTTATAGCCAAACATTTTTATTTTTATTTTTATTTTTATGATGTCCAGGTTATCAAATTCTCCTTTTATGGATCATGCTTTCAATGTCTGTCTCAGAACTCTTTGTTTAGTCCTTGATTCTGAACATTCCTTCCTATGTTTATTTCTAGATGTTTTATAAGTTTACATTTTACATTTAAGTCCATAGTCCATTTTGAATTAATTTTGTATAAGGTATGAAGCTTAGGTCAAGGTTCAATTTTTTTTGCCCATGAATATAAAATTGCTTCAGTACCATTTATTAAAAAGTTATCTCCCAGCCTAGCTTGAGTAGCTCAGTGGTTAGGCATCAACCTATGAACCAGGAGGTTCGATTCCCAGTTAAGGTACATGCCCAGGTTGTGGGCTCGGTCCCCAGTAGGGAGCATGCAGGAGGCAGCCGATCAATGATTCTCTCTCATCATTGATGTGTCTATCTCTATCTCCCTCTCCCTTTCTCTCTGAAATCAATAAAAGTATATATTTTTAAAAAGTTGTCCCTCCTTCATTGAATTGTTTTTGCTCCTTTGTCAAATATTAATTGGGCATATTTGTATGGATATATTTTTGTGTAATCTATTCTGTTTTGCTATTTGTTTATCCCTCTGCAGGTAACCACATTGTCTTAATTACTGTATGTAATGAACCTCCCGCTTTGTATTTTTTCCCCCAAAATTGTTTTGACCAAGCTAGGCCCTGTATCTTTCTATATAAATTTTAGAACAAGCATGTCTATGTCTACAAAAAAACTTACTGAGAATTCAATTAGGTAGGAATTGCATGAAACCTAAAGGTGACTTGAAGGAGACTTGGCATCTTTACTATGCAATTAGGTAGGAATTGCATGAAACCTAAAGGTGACTTGAAGGAGACTTGGCATCTTTACTATGTTGAGTCTTCCAATCAATGAACATAGTATATTTCTCAAGTTCTTAGGTCTTCAGTTTCTATCATCAGCATTATGTAATTTTGTTCATGTTTATATATTGTTTAACTGAGATATAATTGACATGTAACAGCATTTTGTAATTTTCATCATATAGATCTTGCACATCTTTTATTAGGTTTATACCTAAGTATTTAACATTTTTAGAGCAATTTAAATGGTATTTCATTTTGGTTTCCACTTGTTCATTATCAGTATATATAAACGCAACTGATTTTCATGTATTGATCTTATATCTTGCAACCTTACTCAGCTCACTTACTCTAGGAGGGGTTTTTTTTTTTACTACCTTGGGATTTTACTAGTATATCATCTGCAAATAGAGATCATTTAATTCTTCCATTACAATTTTTATGCTTTTTATTTCTTTTCCTTGCCTTATTACAGTGGCTAAAACTACAAGTACTATATTGAATAAATATGGTCAGAATGAAAATCCTTATCTTGTTTCTGACCTTGGAGGGAAAGCATTTGGTCTTTCACTATTAAGTGTGACATAAGCTATAGGTTTTTTGTAGGTGGCATTTTATGAGATTGGAGAAGTTCCCCTATATTCCTACTATACCAAGACTTGTCATCATAAATGGGTGTTCGATTTTGTTAAATGCTTCATTTGTATCAATTAATATCATATGAGTTTTCTTTTTTAGTCTGTTGAGATGAATTACATTGATTGATTTTCAAATTGTGAACCAATCTTGCATACCTGGAACAAACCCCACTTGGTCATTGTGTGTTATTCTTTTTCTACATTGCTGGATTCATTTTCTAAATTTCATTAAGGTTTATTATATCTAAGTTCATGGCAAATACTGGTCTGTAGTTTTTTTCTTTTCTTTCAGGATTTGGTATCAAGGTAATACTGGCCTCCATAAAATGAGTTGGGATTCTCTCCTCTTTTGTTTCCTGAGAATACGTGGAACTGGTGTTCATGGATGGTCTGAAGCATTCTTTTCTGAATGTTTGGTAAAATGCTTTAATTGGAACATCGGGGCCTGGATATTTCTTTTCCAGGTGTTTTGTAATCACAAATTTAAATTCTGTAATAGTTATAGACACATTCAGGCTATCTATTTAATTTTGCTAAGTTTTATAGTTTCAAGTAATTTAGTCCATTCTAAGTTGTTGAATTTATGAGTGCAAAGTTATCACAGTATTCCATTATTATGGAATGGCTGCAGGTTCTATTATAAAAATCCCGTTTCATTCTAGTATTAGTGATGTCTGTCTTCTCCCTTTTAATCTTTGTTGATCCTGCTAGAGGTTTATCAAGTTTTTAAAATATCTTTGAAGAGCCATATTTTAGTTTAATTTTTTCTATTGTTTTCCTTGTTTTAATTTTGTTGATTTCTGCTATGTTATTTCCTTCCATCTGCTTGCTTTGGATTTGTTATGCACTTCTTTTTTTTAGGTTCTTGATATGGGAAATTAAATGATTTATTTGAGACTTTTCTTTTTTTTTCTTCTAAAGTAAGCATTTAATTCTATAAATTTCCCTCTCAGCACTTCTGTAGCTGCACCTCACAAATTTTGACATGTTATGTTTTCATTTCACTCAGTAGTTTGTTTTTTTAAGTTTCTTTTGAGACTTCCTCTTTGACCCATGGATTATTTAGATATATGTTGTTTAAAATAAACTGATAAATAAAACAGAACCTGAGGCATGGATACATGGAACAGACTGACAAATGTCAGAGGGAAGGGATTAGGAAGGACTGGATATAAGAAGGTAAAGAGATTAGCCAAAGAACATATATACATTGCCCATTGGCATAGGCAACAGGGTGGTGAAGGCCAGAGGAGGGGTGTGGACAGGGGCTAGGTGAAGGTGGGCAAAGGTGGAGGGGGGGCAGTGAGGTATAGCTATAATAGTGTTAACAATTTAAAAAGTTAAAAAAAGAAAATGTTGTTTAATTTCAAAGTATTTGGAGATTTTCTTGTTGCCTGTTATTTTTTTCCTAATATGATTCCATTGTGATCAGATAATATACCCTGTATGATTTCAATATTTTAAAATTTGTTAAGGTTTATTTTATGACCCAGGATATGGTCTATTTTGGTGAATAAATCGTGGGCACTTGAAAATAATGTCCTGCTATTGTTGGATGGAATATTCTATAAATATCAATTCGATCACGCTTGTCTATGGTTTTGTTTAGTTTTTCTGTACAGTATCTTTACTGATTTTTCTGTCTAGTATGTCAATTGACTACTGAGAGTGAGGTGTAGAATTCTGCAGATATACTTGTGGCTTTTCTATTTCTCTTTTCAGCTCTACCAGTGTTTGCTTCATGTATTTTGAAACTCTGGTGTTTGGTCTGCACACATTAGAGACAGCTAGGTCATCTTAGTGAACTGATCCTTTCATCATTAAGTATGTCCCTCTTTGTGCCTAATAATTTTATTTGATCTGAAGTCTACTTCATCTGATATTAATATTGCCACTCTTGTTTTTTTAAAAAAGTGTTTACATGATTTATTTTTCCATCCTTTACTCATTTTATTGAGATATAATTGACATTTAACATTATATTAGTTTCAGGGGTACAACATAATGATTCGATATTTATATATATTGTAAAATGATAATCACAATAAGTCTTACCATCCATCACCTCAGATAGTTACAATTTTTTCTTGTAATGAGAACTCTTAGCAACTTTCAAATATACAATACAGTATTATTAACAATAGTGTCTGTGCTGTACATTACATCCCAGGACTAATTTATTTTATAATTGGAATTTGTGCCTTTTGACCACATTCACCCATTTCACCCACCCCAGGAGGCTACAAAGTGATCTGCAGATGGTTGCTGCTTATGCTGGGTTTGGAGGTACCTGGGAGAGGCAAAGCTGCAAATTGAGACTGGATGCCACTAGTGCCAGGCTTAGGGCCACTTAGCAAGAGTTATGGGGCATGCCAAGGCCAGACACTGCTTTTGGGGGTTTGTGAACCTTTGAGAGATTTTAGGAAAGTCCATAGCCTAAACAGAGACAGGCCATTTGTACATGGCTGGGGAGGGCCACAAGTTGAGTGGGGCAAGGTCTCTGGGAATCACCAAGGCAAGGTGAAGGGTATTAGCCAGGTTAATGGAGACCCAGACTTGGTAGCCACCCGCACTTGCAGTCTGTGAGGTGGGGGAGAGGGCTCAAAAAGAAAACAATGGCATCTTTCAGCACTTCTGGCTGGGAGAAAGCTGCTTCTCCAGTCCTGGCCCTGAAGCTAGGCTATTCAGTTCCTCCCCATATGTCCCTAGCATTTTTTTGAGCTGCTGCCCTTGCACTGGAGTTCAGAGCAAGTGAGTCCATCAGTGAGAAAATCCATGCATGGGCCCTTTAAGAGGAATGCCTGGGACTGCAGCAGCCCTCTGTCTCACTCAGCCATAATCACCACTGGTTTTCACAGCCAGAAGTTATGGGGACTTCTCTTCCTGGCACTAGAACCCTGGGCTGGGTGAGGAGCCTAGTGTGGGGCTGAGACCCCTCACTCCTTATTGATTTCAGAGAGGAAGGGAGAGCGAGAGAGAGAGAGAAACATCAATGATGAGAGAGAATCATTGACCGGCTGCCTCCTACATGCCCCCTACTGGGGATCAAGCCCACAGCCTAGGCATGTGCCCTTGACAGGAATCGAACACGGGGCCCGTTAGTCCACAGGCCTATGCCACTGAGCCAAACCAGCTAGGGCTCTCTCCCTATTCTTAACCAATACACATGGGTGTGGGCCTGGCCTGTTCAGCATCTCTACCCCTTACCAGTCTCCATGTGGGCTCTTCTATGTATCTTTAGTTATAGGACTTTCGTTCAACTAGACTTTAGGTGGGTCTTGTTTTGTAGTTTAGTTGTAATTTCAATGTGGCTCTGGTGGAAAGTGAGTTCAGTGTGTATGTATTTCTGCCATCTTGACCAGAAACGAAAGCATTTATTTTTAAAGTACTTATTGACATTTAGAGCTTAAATCTTTCATTTTATTATTTGTTTTCTGTTTGTCACCTTTGATTCTCACCTGTGCTTCTTTTTCCTTGTCTCTCTGTGGGCTATTTGTGCAATTTGAGGTTTTGTTTTGATCCTTTATGATTTTTTAGTATATTGCTTTGTGTAGTTTTTATGGTTGTTCTAGGTATGACCATATACATATATAATATGTCCACGGGCGTCAATGTTTGACCACTTCAAGTGAAGTGTAGAAACCATACTTCCATTTAGATACTTTTCCTAACCCCATTTTTTAAACACAATTGTCTTAATGCCAAAATATTTCACTTATTTGTGAATCTAAAAAACAAAATTAACAAACAAAATGTAAACAAACTCATAGATACAGAGAACAAACTGATAGTCACCAGACGGGAACGGGTGGGGAGGTGGGTAAAAAGGGTGATGAGATTAAGTTCAAATTTCCAGTTATAAAAATAGTCACAGGGATGTAAAATACAGCACAGGAAATATACTCAATAATATTGTGATAACTATATCACATGGTGTCAGATGGGTACTAGATGTATCAGAGTGATCAGTTTGTAAGGTATATAAAAGTCTAATCATTATGTTGTACATCTGAAACTAATATAATATCATATATCAACTATAATTTAAAAAATACATTTAAAAACAATTATCTTAAGTTATTTTTTAATATACTTTTGATATATTTTTAATTGTCTTTATTTTTTGCATTTGTTTTCTCTATATATTGGGGGCCATATCAGATGACATTATAAATTCTGCTTCATCCACAACATATGATTAAAGAAACTCGTAAGATAAAGGATAGTCTATTGTATTTACTTCTATTTTTACCCATTTCATTGTTTGTCTTTCCTTTCTGGATGTCCCAGCCTCCTTCTGTTATTTTCTTTCTGTTTGGAGAGCTTCCTCTAAGGATAGATATACAAGCAACATATTCTCTTAGTATTTCTTTGTCTGAGAATAACTTTATTTTCCCTTTGTCCCTGAAGGTTAGTTTCACTGACTAGAGGATTTGCAGTCCACAATTCATTTCTTTCAGCACTTGAAAAATGTTGAGCCTCCATAGTATCAAATGAGAAATTCATTGTCATTTAAAGTTGTAAATATTTCTCTTTTCCACATCCAGCATGGCTAGAGAGCAGTCCGGTTCTTGAGTAAGGGTGGCTGGGGATTGAGAAAATGAAAGAAAGAGACAGACACAGAGATAGAAGGAAAAAGCTGGGGCTGGGTGGGACCACTGTCCTCTGACATGGACAGGGACAGGAACAGTGACAGCCTGTTTATTTTATACAGCAAAAAACAGCAAGTTTTACTAAAAGACAAGACAAAGGAGATTATGTGCATTCTTGGGTGGGCCTGAGTTGTATCCATTCCTGGTGCTTGACTGGATTTAAATAACAAAACCCTGGCACCTGGGCTGAAGGTCAAGCTGACAACACTCCTGCCTTTTGGCAAAGCATGTTTCCAGGACCTGGCTTTGCCAATGCCACTGGATTCAGCTGACAATAATTAAAGAAATGCCCATGTGCCTTCCCAGGCTCTCTCTACATAAAGTGATGTTCCTTCTCAGATAATGTTGTTTCTCTCTGGGCTGTTTTTAAGATATTTTCTCTGTGCTTAATTTTCAGACGTTTGATTATGATATAGTTTGTTGTAGATTTAGTATTTCTTCAAATACTTTTTCAGTCCCACACTCTTTCTTCTTTCCTTTTAGGACCCTGATTATAAGAATGTTTTATCTTTTGCTATTGTTCCCATGCAACTCTGAGACTCTGTCATTTTTCTCAGTCTATTTTCTGTTGTTCAGATTGAATAAATGCTATTGATCTGTCTTCAAGGTCATTGTTTCTATCCTCTATCATCTCCGTTCTATTATTGAATCTATCTAGGAAGGTTTTTTTAGTTGCATTTTTCAGTTTTGTAATTTCTATTTGATTATTTTTTATTACTATTTTTTCTAATACTTTTTATTTTTCCATGTGTTTTAAGAGAATTTGTGTTTGCTTAAGCATATTTTTATGGCACTGCTTTAAAATTCTTGTCAGGTAATTCCAACATCTGATTTATCTAGATATTGGAGTCAGTTGTCTTTTCTCATTCAAATTGTGGTTCTTCAGAATGATAAGTGATTTTCAACTGCATCCTAGACATTTTGGTTATTATGTGATAACACTCTGGACATTAAGTCTGTTTTAGTAGGCAATTGCACTGCTTAGGTTTGGTATATAGGTTCTGACATACATTCATTGGCATCAGTCGTAGTGATGGCTTGGTTATTAGAACCCTTTCACTGTGATTCTTACCTTCTAGCTTCATTCTTCTACCACTTCTGGGGCTCCTGCTCAATGTCTATGCCATCTGTTGGTGCCATTGACAGGGCTACCTGGTGTTGCTGGGCCATCCTCTGTAGCTGGAGGGTTGGGGATGCGAGACAGGGCTGTTGGACCTGAATCTTTTTATACCACCAGGTGGAGGGCAGGTTGACACAGGGCTCAGTTGATGTTGTACCTGCAGGTGGACCAGGCCACCAACCATACTCTGATTGTACAACTGCTGCAGGTGGATTGGACTGCCTGCCAGTGCCTCTGTCTTGGAGTGGCATTGGGGCTCCCCACTAACTCTCTTTTAAGGTTTTCCTTTTCTTGTCCTTTGTCCAGAGACAGCAGGCTTTCTTTGTATTTTTTCTTTAATTCCTGTTGACAGTTCTGGATTGTAGGAATTTTCAGCACCTAGACCCAGGTACGAGAGATTAAAAAAACTTGGGGAACTCACTACATTGTTACTCCTTAAATCCTAAGGTTCTAAACTAATCCATTTTTCTCTTTCCAGCTTTATAAAACTTTTAATCATTGTCTGTCAAGTAATTTCCAGGCTATTCCATTTTACTTATTTATTTGTAATTAAACATTTCTTAATATTTATTTATTAAATTGATTGGGGTGACATTAATCAACATGAACATACAGGCAGTCCTTGGGTCAGGTCGGGCTCGACATATGTTGTTTTGTGGTTACATCGCCATCTCCCATTTATTTATAAAAAAAAGAAGTTCTGTCATTTCGACGTATGCACATATGTGCTTTATGTTTTTTATTATTTATTTACCACAAGTAAAGGTCAGGAATTATCTTTCTTTTAAATTTTTTTTTACTGTTTCATTTCATTACTGCTGTGTACATGCTGCATGTGAGTGACATAGGTGCTTATGTAGGTGGGTTTCAACTTACGGTGAAAATTGTGTTATGTCACACCCTAGGAACGGATCTCCGACCTGAGGACCTACTGTATAGGTTTCAGATGTGCGTTTCTTTTTAAAAAATATTTTTGTTGTTTTCAGAGATGAAAAGGGAGAGAGAGAGAGAGAGAGAGAGAGAGAGAGAGAGAAACATCAATGATGAGAGAGAATAATTGATTGGCTGCCTCTTGCACGCCCCACACTGAGGATCAAGCCCACAATCCAATGCCCTGACTGGGGATCGAACCATGACCTCCTGGTTCATAGGTTGACACTCAACCACTGAGCCATCCCGGCTGGGCTCAGGTGTGAGTTTCTATGTTACAAGATCTGTATATTGCACCATGTGCCCACTACCTAAAGTCTCATTGTATTTAGAGGACAGTATTTTAATCACTTCATCTTCAGCCCATTGGTGAGGAGGGGCTTCCTTCCTTAGGGTTGTTGGGTTGGTTGAACACACAACTACCAAGACTGGACAAATAAGATCGAAAGCATTTTAATAGTCACATACACTCATAGCCCAGAGGAGGACACCACATGCCACCCAGGGTCACATGAAGGTTGCAGTTGGGAACAGAATGAACAAACAGGCTGTGGGAGGCAGGCCATAGTATTAAGAGGGAGAGATGCCCTGGTTCCTGCAGGAGGATGTGATTAGCTTGTTTGAATAATTCCATGGACTGGAAGGGACTGAAACCGGATGTGCAGGGATAAACAGGAACTGTGCCTGCCTGGTCCCTTTGATAAAAGGACCTTATCCGTGGGAGCAGAGTGAGGAGGGTTACCTCTTGGTTTTACCAGATGTCAAGGCAGCATATGATACTGATCTTTACTACACAGAGAGAAGCAGGGGAAAGTATCACTTTTCTCCAGAACTGGAACTCAAGTTTATTTTTAAGAGACCTTTGTATTCTGACCCCAAATACAAGCTCTTCTTCTCCAGATCTTCTATTAAAATTGTGACATTTTCTTGGACCATTAGCAAGAGTCTCGAGCATGCTGTGTGCAGCTTGAGATGATTTAGAAAGTGCAACCTAAATGATGTTTTCCTTGAAAATTTTTAATTGAAAAGGAATATAACCATATTACAGATAATTTGGGAAATATGGAAAAGAAAAATTCTTCATAATTTTAACCCATAACCATGCCAATTATAATCTTAGTATAATTTAAATCTGTGAGTAGAGAATATATATGGTCTGTTAACCTGCTTTTCACATTTGATGTTTTATCACCGTCTTCTTCTCTTTCTTTCCTAAATAAGTCAGACAAAAATTTATGAGGTGAGGCTGAACCAGGGAGGAAGTTTTGGTGATCCAGCATAGAATTTGCACCCTGAGACACAAGACACACATGGCACAGGAGAGCCATACAGGTGAGAGTGTGTGACCCCACAGTGGGTGAGGGAGCATCCGTGCAGGCATGACCGAGCATGTGTCTCAGAACCCACACAGAACAAGGAGGGTGTCTGAGAGTTTGGAGGGACGGCAGTATCTGGCTGTTTTAAAGCTATGGGTCATATTTCTCACTGTTGGAAAACAGTTAAAATATGAAAAAGGAAACATTAGACTGAAACATGTGGTATTAAATTGAAATTGGAAGTATTGGTGAGAAGTCATGATTTTCTCTATATAGAAACAGAAATAATATGCACGGAAGCATGAGTACCTGTATACATATGATCCTTGACACTGTCCACCGAGAAGGTCTGGGAGAAGTGGCCCCAAATCATGGTTTCTAAATACTATTCTCCTTGAAAAGAAACCTGTGTGCTTTTGCAGGAAGGACTGACTTCAGGGCTGGAGCAGGGAAAGTACAAGATGAACTTGAAATAGCTTGTTGTGCCAGGAAGCAAGGAGGTACTAAAAAATGAGGGGCCGTGCCAAAAGAACTTCAAAGTCAGCATAAAGGGGCACCCACTGGCCAAATCTGGGACAATTGGGGCACCAAAATAAACAATGGAAGCAACAGATTATAACACACTTAATATAATAGAAATGAATGAGTAGGAAGTCACTGATGTAAACAGATAAATGAATAGATGAAAAATTTAATGAGGAACAAGGTATTGCATAGTTTCAAAGTAGCCACCCATGAAGTACTTATTAATTACAAAGAGGAAAGGAGTAACTTTATGGAGGGGAAAGCTGGTAGACACCACCTTAATCTAGTGATCAAACTGAGCATCACCTAAATGGAACAAATGGAACTCATGTACTACCTAAGAGGATGAAGTGAGGACAGGGACACCCTTCTGGGACATTCCTGCCAAAGGCAGACCCAGCATCTTTTCTGAAAATGGAAGTGAAATGCACATGGCATAAACACAAACATTTCAAGGTGAACAATCAGTGCCATTTAGTACATCACAATGTTGGGCAGCTACCACCTTTACCTAGTTCCAGAACATTTCATTACTCCCCCCCCCCGCCACCTCAGGATCCCCTTCCCCCAGCTCCTAGCAATCACTAATATGCTTTCTGTCTCTATGGATTTGCCTACTCTAGATATCCTATATAATAAAAGCCTAATGTGCTAAGTGTCCGGTTGTCCAGTCAGCCATTCAACCAATCAAAGCATAATATGCTAATGATATGCTAAGGCCACTCAACTGCTCGCTATGACATGCACTGACCACTAGGGGGCAGGTGCTCTGACTGGTAGGTGAGTTTGCTGCTGGGGTCTGGCCAATCAGGACTGGGCAAGATGGGCAGGACATGCCCTAGAACTCTCCCGTGGTCCCTCCCTGGCTGGCCAACCTCCCACATCCCTCCCCAGCCCTGATCCTGCACCCTCTCACGGTGGGGTCCCTCAGCCTGGCCTTCGCCCTCCCACAATCCAGGACCCCTCGGGGGATATTGGAGAGCCGGTTTTGGCCCAACAGTGGAATGACCAGTCGCTATGATATGCACTGACCACCAGGGGGCAGACACTCAACGCAGGAGCTGCTCCCTGGTGGTCAGTGCACTCCCGCAGGAGCAGTACTGCTCAGCCAGAAGCCAGGCTCACAGCTGGAGAGTGCAGTGGTGGGAGCGGGAGCCTCTCCCACCTCCACAGCAACACTAAGGATGTCAGACTGCCAGCTTAGGCCCACTCCCCACAGAGGGCGCAGGCCGGACTGAGGACCGCCCCCCCCTACCCCCGAGTGCATGAATTTCATGCACTGGGCCTCTAGTTTCATATAAATAGAGTCATACAATGTGTGACCTTTTGTGTCTGGCTTCTTTCAGTTTAGATAATGCTTTTGAAGTTCACTCAGGCTGTAGCATATATCAGGACTTCATTCCTTTTTATGGCTGGACAGTATTTCATCGTATGGCTATACCACATTTTGTTCATCTATTCATCTACTGTTGGACATTTGGGCTGTTTCCACTTGTTGGCTAATGTGAATAGTGCTGCTGTGAATGATTGTGTTCAAGAATTAGTTTGGTCACCTGTTTTCAATTCCTTTTGGTATGTAAGAATGGAAGTACTGGGTTACATAACCTGGTCTTAGCATGAGAAAATATCACACAAGCCTGAATTGAGATATAAAATAACTGGTATGTAATCATCAAAAATGTTAAGGACTTGAAAGTTAGGGAAAGAGTGAGCAGCTCTTCCAGAGACAGGACTAAAAGATACAGGACTGCTAAATGCAGCACGTGATCAAATAGCAGCTTTGCTATTAAGGATGCCCCCAGAGCAATTGGTGAAACCTAATGGGTCGGAGGAGGAGGTGTTGGCCGCATATCAGTGTACTTTCCTGATGTTGGTGACTGATCACGGTTACTTAGGAGAATGCCCTTGTTTATAGAAAATGCATGCTCAAGTATTTAGAAGGGGGGGGGGGGTGGCGTTGTGTCAGCAAGTTACTGTAAAATGGTTCATCAAAAAAAAATAATATTGCATGGCACTTACAACTTTTATGCAAAGTTGGGATTGTTTCCAAATGAAACAATTCTTTTAAAATATTTGACCAAGTTTTCCTCCAGTTGTCCATATTTGTTTCCAATTTTCTCCAGTTCTCTCTTGAATATTCTCCATGTAGGTTCTTGCCTCCTCATTCCACTTGATAGGGCTAGTATTGAAGTCCCCGGTGAGCTCCATGCTGCTGCATCCAGCAGTCAAGCCCAGGCCTTATCGCACTTGCCTCATCATCAGCCTCATCATCACCCACAGGGCAGCCTCCTGGCCCTCCTCCCTCCTCACTGGCTGCTCCTTCTCTAACTCCTCTGCTGGTCCTTCCCCTTCCCCTGACTTCTAGACATCAGGTCTGAACCACAGGCACCTGGGACTCTTCCCCTTTCTTTCTACACTCATTCCCTTGGAGACCGCATCCAGTCTTCGCTCTAAATACCATCTATCTACTGATGACCTTCCATTCTTGTCTGCAGCCTGGACTCCTTCTTGAGTCCCCCACTGTGTACCTGACCCTCTGCCTGCTCCGCATTTTCATTCGTATGTCTAACAGGGGCCTCAACTAAACATGTCCTAAACCGAACCTTCTCTATCTTGCTCTCCTCCCAACAATCTTCCTCATTCCAGTAAAAGACAACTCCATCCTTTCTTTGCTCAGGCCAAGCACCTTGAAGTCACCCTAGACACCTCACTGTTTCTCACATCCCACCTCTGAACAGCCAGCACATTGCACTGACTCTTCCTTCAAAGAGTATCCAGAATCTCACCACCTCCGACCACTACCACTGCTTCTACCCTGCTCCACGCCTCCTGCGTCTTTCCTCCCAACTATTAGAGGAGCATCAAACTGGTCTCCCTGCTCCTGCCCTGTCCCCTTCAGTCCACGTCACGCCTCTGCTCACCACTCTTCAGTGGCTGCCCAGCTCACTCTCATAAATACCCAAGTTCTAATAATGGCTAGCAGGGTATCTTAGATTGGGAAGCTCAGAGCTGATGCTGAAACAAGAGCTTGAGTACAAGTTATCCATTTGGGAGGTGATTCCTGGGAGCAAGGGAAGAGAAACAGGGGAGTGAGGTAGAGAGAGAGAGAAAGCCAATACAGGGTGAGTTACTGAGTTCTCTGAGTGCACAACCAGAGCTCAAGCCCCCTGAGACCTCTGGGAGAGTGCCCATAGTGTGCCTCACAACTGTCAAACACAAGAGGCAAGACAACTGGGTATTTATTGACCAACTCTACATTGGTTGAGGCTACTCCCAGGGGCATTAACTCCCTGATCTGCCTCAGGCATGAGGGTCTGCTGCACTCCTGTGGCCAGCAAAGGCCCTCTGACAATGAGTGACAGGGGCAGAACAAAGCTATAGGGTCTGTGCACATCAGTGGGCAGTGCTGAGGGGATATAGGTAGGGCACTAGCAGCAACTTCTTCAAAGGCCCTACCCAACCTGACTTCATCCTACCCCAGGTAGCCCTGTGACCTCACCTCCCACCACTCCCCACTCTCACAAATCTCTCAGCCACACCAACTTCCTTCTTGCTGGTGTACCACAGAGCCTTTGCACTTCTAGCCACCTTGCCCCAAATGCTCTTCCACCAGGTACCTGCCTATCTCCCACCTTACCTTCTCTGGGGCTTTATCTACAGGTCACCAGCTCAGCAAGTCCTTCCTGGGAAAACAGATGGTACTGTCCATTCAGGACAATATGAGGAGAGTCTAATAAACTATTCACAAAAGGGAAACCAGAAGGGCAGTGAATCCCCTGAGGGCTAGTAAATGCAGCCATAGTTACTATCCTTAGGCCTGAAGCACAAGGAAAAGGAGTTTGAGAGCTGGGTGGGCTGTGTAGGAAAAGTCTCCTGAAAGGGACTGAGGCCTTTGGAGGAGGGAGGAGGGATGCTGACCTCACTTGGATTCTGCCCTCCAGTCTCCTGAAGGTGTTTCCTATCAGCAATGTCCACAGGGAGCCAGAGGGCAAGGGAGCCCCTTCCTGCTGTTCACAAATGTTAACCACCAGACATAGGGTGAAGGGAGAGGGGTGAATGGTAGATGCCCGGCATACTGACCAAAATAGCAATACACACACATTGCCTATTCTCTTCATTGCTTTATTTTCCCCCATAGCACTTAGGGCTATCAAATCTATGATACACTTAGCTTACTAGTATTTTGTTTATTGTCCATTTTCCTCCACTTGTGTAAACTCCACAAGGTCAGAGATTTTTGTTTTCTTCATTCATTGCTGTATCCCCAGCAGCACCTAAACTAGTGCCTGGCATTTGGCACGTGTTCAATAAATATTTTTTAATGCACTCCTCCCCGCCAGCCCCTCCAGGCTGTGGCACTGCTACCACAGAGCCTGGGAGGCAGTAACTCCCCTCTACCTCAGCCCCCTCTTCCCGTCTCTTCCCTCCCTCTCCCTTCACTCCTCCCCTCCCTTCTCAGGTGAATGTGGCACAGCACCCTTGGGGCCCCTGTGGCAGCCGTGAACTCATGGCAGCCTCCTGCCGCCCTAATAATTTAAAATATTTTTTTTTTGAATGGACAAAGGTGCTACCCAGCTGTGGAAGACAGAATAATGCCCCAAATAAGTCCACATGCTAAACCTAGGGATCTGTGAATATGTTAAGTGATACGGCTAAGGGGAATTAAGGTTGCAAATGCAATTAAGGTTAATTGGCTGACATTAAAACAGGGAGATTATCCTGGATTATTTGGGTGGGCCCAATGTAATCAGGGGTCAGTCAGAGATTGAAGATGCCACACTGCTGACTTTGAAAATGGAAGAAGGCCCCACAAGCCAAAGCATGCGGGCAGCCCCCAGCAGAGGGCAAAGGAAGGGAACAGCCTCCCCGGCAGCCCCATAGAGGAAGACAACTCTGCTGGCACCTTGGTTGAGTCCAGGGAGGCCCATTCAGGACTTCTGACCTCTAGGATTGTACAATGATAAATTCATGGTTTTAAGCCATTAAATTTGTGGCAGTGTGTCACCACGGCAGTGGGAGGCTAAGTCACTGCCTTTGTTTTAATGGCAGGAACACAGGCTGCGGAGCCAGTTGGGGCTGCTCTTCTGGCCCTGAAAGGCCGGGACCATATGCCTTTCCTTTTCTGGGTGAATAAGACCATTAATTACTCCTTCATCACAGGTGTAGCTTAAGGATTTGCTAAATGGGTGTGTGTAATGCACCTGGCACAGATTCTGGCCTTCTGGGACCCCTCTGCTGTCCAGTGGGCCCTACAGATGCGTGGCAGACTGCAAACAATACATATTTGTGGAAGGATAAATATATCTCATCCAACCATGTTCTATAACAGACTTCATCTTTCCTCTGTTTTGGGGACAAAGGGATCTCCTCCCTCCATTTTCTGAATTTACTGTTGTCAATAAAATTTGAGAATCTCTTCATGAATACAATTTTTTGGAAATCAGTCATCTAATTTTTCAAAATGCAAACCCCAGTTGCCTGCAAGACTGCTGTTCACCACATACAAATTATGCTGTGGACAGCTGCCTACAGCACAGGGTGGTTCAGCTCACCTGTAGCTGGGCAACTCCCAGGACAATGAGTCCCACTCTCCACCACCACCACCACCCCCCTGCCCCCCGCGCCCCCATGTGTCCAGCTGGGGCTGGAAGTGGGGGAGTGGGGGGAGGCAGACTAGAGGCTGTGCTTGAGGTGCTTTTTAAATTTTTATTTTATTGTTTAAAGTATTACAAATAGTAGTACATATTTTGATGAGTTACCTTTTTAGGCTGGGCTTCCCCAGGGCTCTTCCGCCAAAGCCTGGGAACTGGGGAAGGCTGAGGGGAGGGAGCACCAAGAGAGAGAGTGAGGTGCGGCAGTCATCTGAGCCCAGAGAGCCTCTCCCTGAGGCAAGAGAAGTGTCAGGGGCCAGTTCAGCAGCTCGGGTGGTGCCTGCCAGGTGAGCACATCCAACCACCCTCCCTCCTGGTGTACGTCCAGGATCAGTGTTCCTGAGGCTGCACACCCACCACCTGGCAGGGAGGTGGGGCTTTCCCCAGAGGGGTGGGGAGGTGGGAGAGCTGGGCCTGAGAGGGCAGAGAACACAGGAAGCAAGAAAGTAAGCTCTAGCCTTCTGCAGTGCCAAACCACTTTCCAGGCAGCATCCATTTGCCCACCACTGTGCTACTCACAGCCGGTGCCCCTCAAGCCCTCAAGACCTGAGTTTGCAACCCCACGGGGAGGAAAGGGTGGTGAAGTGAAGCCAGCAGAACAAAGGAGGCATTGCAGGAGAGGGAGGCACCTTTGACTAAGGCCTCTGGGCCTGGGGAAGTGACTCACTGGGCCCCTGGATGGATCCACCTATGGGAGTTCAGAGGGGTCCAGAATGCAGCCCGGCTGCCCAAGCACAGGACCCATGGTGTGGGGGTGGAGCTGTGAGCTCCTTGTCTTAGTTGAGGGGCTTCCTCTAGTGCAGTCCCCTGTGTGCATCCCTAAGGAGCTGGTGTATGCCCAGCCTAGGGGCCTTGGGGGTGGCCCTGTGCTCACAGGGCACTGCCAGGTGGAGCTGTAGCTGTAGGCAGGGTCCTCTCTGCCTCACACTCACTCCCATGGGCCCCACAGGGACTTGGGCTCTCAGCTCTCAGCAGAGCCACGCTGCCCTCCGTCAGGCTGAGGCCATCACTGCCACCCAAAGGTGGCCATGTTGGCATCTGGCTCTGTCCCAAGGCTCCCTGGATGCCTGTGCTGAGAGCTCCTGCAGCGCCCAGCTTCTCAGCAGGGCAGTTGCACAACCTCCCCCAATTATGCTCTGAATACTGTGTGGCAACCGGGCGAGAATTCCAGGACCTTGTACATACTCGCACCAATCTGCCTTCCTGCTGTTTGGCTGCAGGGCCAGGCGTGTCTCTGTGGGCCCCGGGAAATGGGGGTGTGTTAGCGTCCAAGAGGGCGTGGCCCGCGTCCAGAGTGGGAGCTGCCGCCCCACCCTGCTGGTACAGACTGTGCGCCCCAAACCGCAGCTCCCTAGGGAGTCCTGGACCGGGTCCAGGACACAGAGGAGGAAGCTCTGGTGACATGCTAGACACGGGCTTGGAGGAGCAGGCGTGGCTGGGAACAGCTCGAGCCAGTGGCAGGTGGCACCTCCCACTCGTCCAGCCAGGGATGTGGGGGTCTGTGCACTCCTGAGGGCACCCTTAAGGGGCCCCTCCGCTTGCCCCTGCACTCGGACACTTGGTCCTGGTTTGCACCATCTGTGTGAGGTGGCCAACCTGCTTCCACTCCGGAGCCATGCTCCTGGGCCCAGCACGTGGCAGGCTGAGAGGGCTGGCTGAACCGGCTGCTCTGTGTAATGGAAATAAAGGCAAGAATCCCGTGTAGCTGACCTCCACCCCTCACGCTTGGGTTTCCCTGGCTTGTGCCTGCCTGTTCCTTGGGTGTCTCACTGGGTTTTCAGAGAGCCTGGTTCACCGTGGAGATGTCTGAGAGGCTGTTAGCCCCATGTTCAAGCCAAGGAACTTGGGGGTAATCCATGTTCGAGGTTATATGGAAATTTCTCTTCCAGGTAACTTTACAGCTCCTCAAGTAAACAATTCTTGCAGATAAACAAGTGTCTTCTCTCAGTCTCATGGGCGGTCTTGTCACCCACATGCCTGTAGAGGTTGGCACATGCTGCCATCAATCCATGGCCCTCACTGGGTGGTTGGGAGGACAAGGATCTTGCAGTAAGCAGGGACCCTTTTGATAATGGGTGTCCAAAGCCTCCATAGCCACATCAGGTCAAAGTCACATAACCCCAACATCACACACATTCTGTACAAGACATCCTTCCACTGAGAGGAGGGTGGGATTAGAAACAGCCTCTCCCTGTGGACAAACACCAACCGGCGGGCAGCAGTGCTTGGATACACATCTGCAGGAGGCCCTGCTCCGAGGGACCCCACGCTGCCTGTGGCTCTAAGGTTGGAGAGCTTATCAAGAAGGGTCAGGCAGGTGCCTTGATTGTCCAGCTGTGGGGCTGGGGGAAGAAAACTGCCATCTAGAGTCCCAAACAAGATGACCAGGGAGCGAGGGGTAGGGGCTGCCCAAAGGTTGAGCTCTCCTTTCCAGAGAAATGCCCTGGACTTACCGAGACGTGAGGGCAGGAACTGAAGCATGAGCTGTGAGTCCAGGGAAAGCTCCTGGTCAGCCCTCCTTTCTGACCGTCACCGCTCACTGGGGCTGCATTCCATTTAGGTCCCTTCACAAAACTCGGATGCTTCTAAGAGAACATCACTGTTAGTCTTGCCCCTGGCAGGAAGTGCCCTTAGCTGCCACCAATACCTTTTTCTTTCTCTTGGTCCACAAAGAGCTACCTTATAGGCCCCCATCTCCATCACACTGTGACATCACAACACTGCACATCAGCCTGGGTGTCAGCTCGAGGCCCGCAGCTGCCCTCTCTGGCCAGCTCTTGTCCCTCCAGCTGTCCAGAGGCCCCCATTGGGTTGAACCAAGCACCCTGCCTAGAACCAAAAATCCTCTGGCAACCCCCGTTTTTGTATGTTTTACCCTATCATCTACTTCAGAGAAACTCCCATCTGATACGTCTTAGAGTGTCCTCCAGGGACACTGCAGCTGCTTTCGTCTCTGGAGGATCAGAACAGGCCCAATGGGATGGGGCCATCATTGGCTCTGCTGGGCTTGGCCAAATGAGTCTTCCCTTGGTCAGGGGTTCAATGGAAACCACATCCCCATTTTCTTCTGTGCTCCTTTTTCAAATGTAGTAGTAGTTTATACACACACACACACACACACACACACACACACAATCCATAGTGCAAAAGGCCCAAGCCACCCTGAACACAGGAATCCAGGTTGGGGGGTTCAGAAGAGGTGAAGGTAGTCAGGAAGTCTGTGCCTACATGGCCTCCACTCCCAGCAGGGTGCATGCTAGGACCCTGGGGACCAGGCAGCTGCTCAGGGTCTAGCCCTTCACAGCAGCTCCTCAGATCAGGAAGGCTCAGTATTGGGAACCTGAGCTACTCAGGGTCCTACTCAGTGGCCACGCCAAGTGGGAGGACTGATGGCTCAAGAAGGCCAGAGTACCTTCTTGTGGCTGCCTCAGAAACAAAGTGCTAGATCTGCATGTGTAACTTATAAAATATCCTTTATTTATCCTAAGAAACAAGGTCAAGTGGTCGTTTTAAAAAAAAAAAAAAAACCCCTTTTTAAAAGATATTATTGATGCTGTGACCTGGCTTCGAGCCCCATGTGAGCCGGGCAGCGGCAGAAGCCACCTGCTGCAAAGGCCTCTCCGCACGGGCCGAGGTTCCACGGGAACCGGGAGGTGTCGGAACAGCTCTGTCCAGTTGCTTGTAACAAAAATAATTACTTCAGAGGTTTACAAAGAGCAGAAATTAACATTTGTACTGCTGGTATTTGATCAAAAGACTACAATATATTCATTCCAGGAAGTATATAAATGTTTTAAAGGAACTGAAAATTGGTACTTATTGTTTAGGGACTATGTATATTAAAATTTTAAGCATTACTATGGGAGCAGTGTTTCTCTACAAATTCAGAAATTCCCCAGTTTATGTAAAATCGTACTTCCTGACTTTTCTTAGTAAAGAAGAAATAAATTAAGAACAACTTCAGTAAGGTACTTTTTTTTTTAAGCACTATGGTTTACTCAAAAATCTAGTTTGCTTAGAAATTAGGGCATCTCCATCAATCAGTAACCATGCTATCATACCAGAAAAATCCATGAACATACGTCGCAATGAGCTGTTTTCACAAGACTTCCTTTCTAATGAACACACACTTTCTCCTCCTCTCAGATGCAAACCCCAGATGCCAAAGTGCAGATGTGCCAACTGGAGGCGTGTTGCTAAGCAAAGGAGAAGGCTAGCGAGTCTGTCCAGCAAATTAGATTGTACAGTGGGATGGCGTCTGCTTTGCAACCCAGACAGGAAGCAGCTGTGCTCTCGTCCTCCAGGGGGGTCGAGGCTGGTGGCCTTTACCTGGCATGTAAAAGGGTCTTCATGTGTTAGAACATGAGGGCTTTGAGGAAAAATACAAAAAGGCTCCTTTAAATGGGAGGCCTCTGTGAATGCCTTCAAACTCCTCCTCTTGGTAACAGATGCACCCAGTCTTGTGCTACGCTGGGGCGATGGAGCCCCCTCAGCCAGGGGCTGCACCTCCCCCGCTGGCCTGAGCTGTAGACTGTCACCTTCTCCTACTATATTCTGTGGGGCTCTAAAGAGGATGTCAACCTAAACCAAAAGCCAGAGAGAATGAAAATCTCAAGCATTTGACTGGGTTCAAAAGCCCCAGACACCTTCCATCCGTCTCCCCGTTGCATCTGGTTAGGGGCTGTGAGTGAGAACGCAGACTGTGCTGCCCACAGGGGACAGGCACAGCAAGGAAACACCCACATGCAATCATAACTATCGGCCAGCTTGGGACCTTGCCCCTCCCCTGAGAGCGCTGGCGGTTCTTCTTTGATCTGAACTGAAGGAACCTCTTGACCCCCCTGTACAACTTCCAACATGGGAATCCACTGCTGCTTCTGCACAGGACGGAGCCTCAGTCTTTTGCTTTACAGCATCATTTATAGCATGAACTAGGAACAGCATGTGTTCACACAAACACGACAATTGTACATCATCATCTTTACAATATTAAAGGAGTCATATACAAGTCTACAGGCATTGTAAGCAGGATGGCTGGGCGCCCCATCCACCGAGCAGTTGTCTGTGGTTTCTCCACCCGGGAAGAGCCCACTCGGCCAAGTGTGACAAGGCTGGGGTGTCCATCGTTGGGCCTGTCGTCTAAGAGGCAGCAGGTCTGTGAGGACCCCTCGAGGCCAGTCCTTGTTGGAATCTGGGGCAAGAGTCCCAGGTATGCCCATGTCCAGGTCTTACTGGCAAGCTAGTATAACAAATTTCATTAAAATTCAGTGTGCATATTAGTGTGGGAAATCAGAGCTGGGGACGGCTTCCTGAGGTGGGGACCCAGAGGAGCTACGGACAGGTGGGCCGCTTCACCGAGGGGCCCATTCCTGAGCTAAGGATGCCATGTAGTCCTGTGGCTGGTCTGGTGAAGAGCCGCCTCCAACACCCCAGCAGTGAAGAACACAGCCGACTGGCAGCCCCTGGGCTTAGGTCAGGTGATCTACCAAGTGTGGCCCAGGTCACAGCAAAGGTGAGGGCCTCAGGTGGTTCCACAGCCATCCATCCTCCACACCCAACCCACCCTCCTCCCAGCAGCCCTGCTCCCTGGGGGCTCTGCTTCAGCTCCTACGGCACTGTCCTCCCTGCCCCTAGAGCAGGGACTAGAGCTCTCCAAGCCCCACTCCTGGCACTTGGGCCGGAGTGCCAGGCCACTCTCCCACCATGCGGGTGGGCATGTGCATGTCTGACTGAGAATGAAGCACCAGATAAAGAAGTGTTGGTCCTTGTCGGCCTCTCTGGCTTGTGCAGTTAGTTGCTTCTGTTTTAAATACTGTAGAAAAATAAGCCATCTCTGATGCAGAGACTCACTGGAGTCTGCCACATGTGGAGAAGGACGAACAGCTCCTCTGCAGTGGGCTGGGGAGACCAGCGCCGACTCCGCCATGGCAGCCCCAGGGCCCTGGAGGACGCTGCGCCAGGCTGGGGAGCCAAGGGGCACCGGGAAACTGGTGGCGGAGTTCTCACCGAGGCATCTGTGGGTCACACCAATCCTTCGGAAAGCATGCCTCCAGCACTCCATTCTGTTCAAGCCACCTGGGCCCCAGGGCTCCATGGGCTGGCCCCGGACCCCCCAGCCCCACCTTCAGTCTCACGAAGATTGAGAAGCAGGCATAGGCAGCACTCCCCAGCACTGTCCGCAGGTCCCTGGCCATCCCCAGGGCCAGGGGCCTCAGGTGGGCACGGAGGCAGAGCCTAGTCCAGGGGCTCCTGCTTTATCCGGACAGCGGTGGGGGTGGGCTGTGGTCGCCGCTCCTCCCGGCAAAGCACATACTCGCTGAACTGGGAGGAGTCCACGCCACCCCCGCAGGACGCAGCCACGCTGAAACCCCTCTGGAACAGCCTCTCCAGGACCTGCCGGGAAGAAACAGGGGTCAGCAATGCCCAGTTGCAAACCTGCCTGGCTGGCCTAGTGGGCAGCTGAGCCCTCGCCTAGGCAGCTACCTTCTCCTGTTAACACCTCACGTCTTACAACAGAGGTCCAGAACCACCAATTGGGCAAACAGGCAGGACAGAATCGGCCAGGCTCCGGGGCCCCTCAGTGACCAAATCTGAGTGCGCTACTCTGTGCTACAGCCTGCAGGGTCCACAGCCTGGGTCAGGGTGGGAGAAAGAGCCTCAGGGGCCGCTGCCTCTTCTCGGGGTGTGACCTGCCCGTCTCTCCGGACATGTGGTCCCAGGGCCCCTCCTCACTGAGACCTGCCCCACTTATAGAGAGACCCTGCCCCTGGCCTCTGGGCAGCCACCTGCTTTCCTAAGCTTCAAGTCCCAGATGGTTTGAGGCCTGGGGGCTCATCAGCTCATGGGAGCTGGGGTGGAGAGGAGGAGGCGTCCTCGCTGTGTCTGCGTCTCTGCAGGCCTCCGAGTCCACATGGGTTTGTGCCTCTGTGCGGGTTGGGTCAGTCACTGTCTGACACCTGTGTCCCGAAACCAGCAAGTTCTGAATGGCAGCCTGTGGAATGTGTGCATGGGGGCCACTTTCCCTACAAAGTCCACTCTGCCCCACACCTGAAACAGGGGTGTGCTCTTGGGTCTGGAAAGCTTGGTGGAAAATGGTTCCCACTCCATCTTGGGCTTTAAGACCCATCTAGGGAAAGTCAGTCCAGAATCGCTCTCGGCAGCCAATTGGATGCCTGTGGCCCGGTCGGTAGGGAGAGGTAGGTGGCTCCAGGCCACCTCCACGCTCCGCCTCTGACCTGCCCTCCTGTTGTCTGGGTTTAATGTGAATCCAAACTCAGATTCTGGGTGCCAAATGAAGCACTCTTTGTTGAAAGTACTTCGGACATTTTTTACAGAACATCCTTTTGGGGGGGAAAAAAGAGTACAGATCAATTTTTTTAAGTCCACCCCCCAGGCGCCATCATTTAATTATGAGCAGGACATAAATTATGCATCCATACATTGTTGCCTTTTCTGTGAGATGGCAGGGAGGGAGGGATTCGCCATTTCAGGGACCGCACCTTCCTCCATCTCTCTCTGCTACCGGAGGGTTTGGGGGAAACAGGGGTGAGGCCAGTGGGGCAAACGCAGCCCTCACCTGCACCGAGTTGAGCCGGCAGTAGCCGTTGAGCGGGAAGCGGATGACGTGTGTGGGGTCCTGGTTCCAGCCAGCGTTGACGGAGTTGCACATGACATCCCCAGTCTCTGGGAAGACCTCCTCGATGAGGGCCTTCTCGCCGCTGAGAGCGATGCGCTCACCCAGGTCCGGCGTGACCCGCACCACCAGGCAGTCACAGGCCCTGCTGTGGCGCCGCTGCTCCTGCTCCTGCTGCCAGCGCTCCAGCTCCCGTACCATGGGCTGCAGCTGGTAGTAGCGTGCCTCCTCGTACAGCAGGCTGAAGTCCTGGGGAACAGCAGATAGGGTGGAGGGAGGTGGGCACCAGGAGGGCCTCCTCTCAGCATTCCACAGAACTGTGACCCCCTCCCCCAGGGCACAATGTGAACTGGGATGATTGTGCCCATTGTACAGATTGAGAAAATGAGGCTCAACTGAATGTGTGCAAGGAGTCTAGCCTTGTCCCAAGAGCAGTGGCTGGTGTCCATCTGTGCTAGACCCCCTGAGCCCTTCCATCTGCCCCAAGCACTCAGGGAGGCTTCACTCCTCCCCTACCCCCTGAAGTAGAGAGAAGCCTCGGGAAAGACCAGGAGGCTAGACTAGAGGAGCCTGAGGCTCTTTCTAGGTCTGGGACCTGCTGCCTTCTCAGAATCCGAGGGGAGGAGCTCACGTGCCCTGAAAGAGCACACAGCTCAGCAGGGAGGCAAAACAGATCTGCCAAGGCTGGATTTTCGGCACCCTCATCTGCAAGCCCAGAAGCTTCTGGTCACCTGTAACAGAGCTTCTCTGAGCCTGTTTTCTCTTCTATAAAATGCATGTGGACACCCAGTTCAGAGAAGGGGGTGAGCATTTTAAAGGACAAGATCTGCCAGTGCTGGCCGGCCCCTGAATTAGCAGGCTGTGTGAGGAGGGGCTGGGGTGGGAAGCCCATCTCTCAACCAGGCAGGCAGCCCCCTCCCAGGACAGACGGGCTCACACAAACTATCCCTCAAACACCTGGTCACCCACACCTGCCCCAGCCCTGTGTAGCCGAGAGTACCCATGACTCATGCCACTCAATGGGGCTCAGATCAAGGTCAACTGGTGAACCTGAGGACCCCTGGGGGAGAGGCAAGGAAGCCGGACACCACGTGGGGCCTACCTGGCATTTGCTGGCCCCAGCCTTTGGAACCACCCCGAGGGAGGCCTGTCGGGGAGCCCATTCTATCCCTCCACAGGGGTTCCTCAGCCCCACCCTGGGCTGCTACTCTCATCTGCTCCTTAAGTGATATCTGTACAGCAAACAACTCCCACATCTTTCCCCCAGCCCAGAACACCTTCACCCAACGTCCCACCAGCAATTCCATGCAGGAGTTGGGTGCCACACTCCCCCCAGTCTCTTCCACTGCTGGGCCTCCACAATCCACTCAGACAGAAGCTGCAGGCCGTGAGGCACCCTCAAGAGCCCCTGACCTCCACTCCCTACTCCCCACCCATAGCCTTTCTTAAATATGTCTAACCTGCCACTTTGCTCCCTCTTCACTGCCTCCACCCTGGTCCAAAGCCTTCAAATAACCCCTCTTGGTTTCTTGCTCCCACCCACCCTCCCTACATCCTTCTCCCCACATCAGCCAGGGTGATCAGTTTGCAAACCTGATTGTCATTCCCCAGCCACCCCTCCTGAGGACCCTTCCACTGCATTCAGGGTGAAATGCCAATGCTGAACCAGCCACCAAAGTCCTGACATCAACCAGCAGCCTCCCTTCCTGCCCTCCCAGTTCACACAGCCCCAGGCTAACACCTTCTCTCAGGGTCAGGCCGGTCCTGCTCCTTGCCACCTTCCCTCCTCACCAAGGCCCTCACACCTGTTTGTCCCCTTCCTCCTTCACCTCCCAGAGAAACATCCTCCCCAACTGCTTCTCTGAGTTGGAATACTGTGGAATTCAAGTGTTTTTTGTTCAACCTCTATCTTCCCACCACATAAGTGCTATGGGGACAGGACCTACGTCTGCCTTGTTTCACTGTATTTTCAGCCTAAGTTTGGTTGTTGGGACCCAGGAACTAAGTTGGATGGAGGACAAAACAGTCCCAGGGTCACTGGTCCTCTGGGTGCCAGAAGGAAGAAAGGCCACTTGCTGCTGAGTGGGGTAGCCCAGGCCTGAGTTTCCTTCCTCCGGGTCCCCGGGGCCACGAAGGGGACCAGCACCGAGGCAGGATTCTCGAGACCTGGACGGGTCACCTTTTGTTTGAAGGGTGTTTGCTTTGGATCTGGGTTTCCTCCCTGCAAACGGCCACCAAGAAACAGATCTGGGAACCGCTGACTCCTGTAACTCCCACACACAAGTCTTCAACACGACAAATGTGAAACCAGGGTAAGTGCCACTGCTTAACTGTTGTCACACCCTGATAAATAAGCTCAAAATGTGAGAAAACAAAATTAGTTTAGAAAAACTGATTTAGCCCTTGGCTTCATCGCTTAACTTTTTATGGTTGCTATGACGACCGTGGGTCCACTTATTAAGTCACAGCGTCCCCTGTGTAATGCCACTGTACAGGCATCAGGGTTGCCACCAGCTACAGACTTACCTTGAAGTCATCTGGTAGCAGCAGTTTTGACGTCCGCAGGAAGCTCAGGACATAGCGGAAAATCTCCCCATCCCGGTCAATGAAATAGTGTTGCTTCAAACTGTCCAGGACAATGGGCTCAGTGCCATTGAAGAGGCGGCTTATTCTGGGAGAGATGAAGGGTGGGATGTCTGATGGAAGGGCCAGTCCACCTACCCCAGCCCCACTCCTTAGGGCCTGCCCTGCTGGAGGGATGAGGGGCCTTACATGGGTGACTGAAACTGGACCAAGCCTGACGGATGTCTATATACACCAGAGGCAGCCAGGCCACAATCAGACAGGACACCAGCACAGCAAGCATCACAAGCCACAGCCAGGGAGACACACCCAGTTACACACACCCGCCTGCTGACACGTGTTACAGGCCTGGAAAACTACAGCAAGACACAGACTCAGCCTCCTTATCCCCACACACAAACCCTAGCCAGACAGACCCACCCAAAAACTCCCACCAACCATCAGACACTCTAGCCCACAGCCACACAACGCAGTGAACACATGTAAAGCAGCCAAGACTGTGTGGGACCCAAGTCTTGGGTCCCACACATCCATGTCATCCAACCCACAGGAATGAGCATCAGATGTGACACATCTGGGTAACAAGCACAGGGTCACATGGTCCCTCCCTCACAACACACAAATCACAGGCAGACCTAGACACATCTGGGCAAAGGACACACCACCAAGCACAAGTCAACCAGGGACACAGCTATGTACATGAGCAAACTCACAGATAAACCAACAACAGCCACTCATCCAGGGAGCCCTAGGGGAGATCCCAGGGAGGCAGGAGGTTCTGCACGCGTGCTTGCATGCTACAGGGCACACATGTACACACACCACCATGTATGCACATAAACCATAGTGCACAAAGGTGTGCACACCTGGGAGGGGAGACAGGACCCAGCACCCTGTTCTCTGAAGGGCAGTGGTTCTGACAGAAACTCAGGTCTTGAGGAGCCCTTGAGGCTGGTCTGCATCCACACCAGGAGGAGGAAGCAGGCCTAAGAGCCAAGGCTTTGGCCTCCCTAATGCCCAAGGCAGCAAGCTTTGGTTTGGCTAACTTCACCTGCAGACCCCAGGCCCAGCAACGGACAATTAGGAGCCACAAAGAGGGGTGTTGACAGCCAAGAGCTTGACTCAGAAATAGGAGGAAAGTTGGCAGGGTCTTCCCAGTGACAGCACCTCTAGACATCCTTCAGCAGGCAGTGAGCACACTTGCCCACTAGACACTTCCAAGGCTGCAGATTCTCTGCACAGCCCGGGAGAAGGGTGGCCCTGGCGTGAGACCCACGCCTTCCAGTCCAGCCTGTACAATCTGATCCCTAAGCCCCCTCACTCTCTGCCTGGCATGGACCTTCCAGGGACATGCCTCTCTTCCCTAGCAGCCTAGCCCTCTGTCCATTCAGGTCATTATGCCTGAGGCCCTGCCCTGCCCCTGCCATTGTGCACCAGGGCACATGAGCTGGACAGAAGCTGAGGGGTTAGCGCCCCAAAGCCTCTTTCAGGGCCTCCCATCTGCACTGTCCTCCACTCTGGTGGCCTGGCATATTCAGGCATCAGCTATGAGGATCTGCCCAGGTATGGAGTAGCCCAGCCCCTGTCCAAGTGGGACTGTATAAAAGGACAAGGCTGCCCAGCTGGCGTGGCTCAGTGAATGAGCATCGACCTATGAACTCGGGAGGGGGAGGTCATGGTTAGATTCCCAGTCAGGGCACATGCCTTGGTTGTGGGCTCAACCCCCAGTAGGGGGCGTGCAGGCGGCAGCCAATCAATGGTTCGCACTCATCATTGATGTTTCTATCTCTCTCTCCCTCTACCTTACACTCTGAAATCAATAAAAATATATCTTAAGAAAATAAAAGAGCAAGGCTGCCTCATGGGTGGGCACAAGCAGGTCAGAGCCAGCGGTGAGGTGTGGAGGCCAGAGCCTGTGGAACCAGCGCTGCAGTCACCCAGATATAACTCATCTCAGGGCTCCACAGGCCATCGAGCCCTATCAACCCCCCCTAGGTCTGGTGACAACAGTACTGGGGGGCACAGCCCCACTGGAAAGCCTCGTGGGCTCCATGGCCTGTCCCAACTGTCAAAGGCCCCAAGACCTGGCCTCAGCAGAGCTTGGGTGTTCAAATGTCAGACTGAGGGCCACCCAGCATCACCGGAGATAGATGGGACAGCCGAGGGCCTCCACAAGGCATCAGCAGACAGATGAGCCAGCCATTCCAAAGCCTCGTGGAATCTGCTCCACCCTTCCTGGCTGAGCTCAAACCCTCTGTGCAGCCAGCAACGTTCTAGGTTTGGCTGCGTTGCCAGTCCCTCTGGTGTCAGGGCGGCTGGGGCTCCAGCCTGTCCTGTCAGTCCACAGGACTCGGAATCCACCCACATCCTGGGGCTGACTGGGTTTCAGGTTGCTCATTGGTCCAAGACTAGGTGTTCAGTCTGTCTTATTTCAGGACTGGTTGGTTCTAGATCTTTCCATGATTCACTATATCTTCACAGGACCAAGGCTTTCCTGCCCTTGGGGTCTGAGGCTACCAAGAACGTGAGTAGGTTGAGGCTTAGGTCAGTCACCACAAAGGAGCAGCAGACACATACAGGGGCTTAAAGTCAGCTCCTGCCCCGGGCCACCCTCCGAGGGAGGCTTCAGGGTTTGGGTGCCAATTTCAGAGGCTTTCCAGGGAATGGGCTGGTTATTCTGACCCAAATGACAGGGATCTTCTCTTTATTTTTTTAAGCTTTGGTTCTAATTTCCTCAATGTTTCAGGGGAACGTTTTATTAGTTCTGAAGCTCCTGGACATCTCAGTTTGTTGCTTCCCACAGCCAGAAGGGCTGCGAGAGCCAGGCTGCGATGGCAGCAGCTAAACCATGCCCCGCAGGCAGGCATGAGTGGGGTGTCAGCCCCAGGGAGTCTCTGTTCCGCTGCCTCTGAGCAAGGACTGACAGCTCTTCTGGGGCCAACCAGTGGTGGCACCTGTTCCTTGTGTCAGAACCACCCCCACCAGCCAAGACTCAGAAGCCCAGGCGTCGTTCTGTAGGCCCCGGGACCTGAGGGTCTGGGCACAGCTCCCTGGTCTCCCAGCACTGCCCAGGATGGGACTCCAGCACTTTTACACTGAAACTCCCAGGGGACCTTAACACTTTTAGTCCTCCATTTCCAGGTGACCCACAAAGCGATACTGGGTAAGGGACGAGTAGGTTTCCAGAATTGATGAAAAACGGTTATTTTAATTTTAATGATTCGCTCAAAGAGGGATGAGAGGGATCTGAGGGGCCCTTGCCAGCAGAGCTGCCTGACCCATTGTCCCCTGGCTGTCCTACAGGCCCCCCTGGCCTCCATGCCAAAGCTTCAGGCTAGGGAAGCAGGTCGCCTGTATGCCAGAAACCATCAGGCAGACAGCAGATTCACCTTGAGCCCAGCCTCAGGAAAGAATGCAACTGCTGCCTCCTCTGGGTACATCCGGCAGCCCAGGAGCCGCAGGGACCTCAGCTCCTCAGCCAGTGGGTCCACCCCACCTCACAGCAGGACCACGGGGCAAGGTCAAGCTGCACTGTGGGCCTAGTATGTGTGTGTGTGTGTGGGGGGAACCCCTGCCCTCACGGCTCCCAGGTAGCAGCCTGGACACAAGAATGAGTCCCCGTGGGCCTGGGCTGTGATTACTCCAGAAGGGCAAGTGTCTGATTTCAGGAAACTCTCTTCAGGGAGGCTGTGGGCAAGGGTTTTATGAATTTCACTCACAAACGTCGTCAACCAATTAAGGGGTGATCTATCTCAAACAACTCAGGAATGCCACAGAGGGAAAAATTGAAATTAAATAAATGGAATCCATCTCCTGTCCTAGACAGGGCCCTGCAAGCCAGTGCACAGGCCCTCACGGCTGACGTGGCCCCCACCCCCATGGCCCAAGTGCACAAGCGCCCCAGGCCTAGCCTCTTTTGGGCAAAGAAAATAAAGCCTCAACCGCCATCTGCCCCCAGAATCCCCAGATTCTGAACTAGACCCTGCATCCACCTCAAAGTTCCCTCCTCGAGTGAGCACCCCAGCCCCATGGAGGGCTCCACCCTGGCCTCATAACAGCCACCCTCACAGCCACCTCCGCACACTAAGAGTCCTCTGTGCTCTGAGCAACCGCACTGACGACAGGCAGCCTGACTAGAAAGCTTCCCAGAGATGATCCCTCAGTGTCTGGGGGATTAATTAACTCCTCTTGCTATTTTAACTGTATAAAACGGGCAGTGCCCGTAGAGTTGGTCCTCCTACTGTTCAGCCCTCAGCAGCGACTGCCTCACTGCGCCAGGAGCAAGCAGCTGGGGGCTCAGCAAGCAGCGCTCCACATCATCTCCCCGACAGCCTCAAGGGACCCACCCCAGCTCGGCTCAGCCCTGCTGCCCCTGGGAGGGAAATGCCCAAGAGGCAAAAGCAGGAGTGGGTAGCGCCCAGTGCCTCCCACAGATGGGCCCACAAGGCAGGAGTGCCAGGCAGCTTTGTAGTGTCAGGCGGCAGGTTGAGAGGGTCCAGGGTCCATTTGCTGATAGAGCATGAGGCTTCTGCTTCTCCACAGCAATTACAGCACCACCCCCACCCTCTGCCACAGGGAGTCTGCTGTTAGCCCTCAGGGTCCAGCAGTAGCCACACCAACAAAGATAGCAAATTGTAGCTTCCTCTCCTCCCCCGCCTATGAGATTTCCCAAGGGTTAGAATCAGAAGCAGGATTAAATACATGACCCCAAGAAGTACACAACATTGCTCACAAATGATCCTCTGCAAAGGCCAGGCCTAAGTCCCACTCAAAAGGAACCTAAAGGCATGTCAGATTCCCCAGCGAGCTGCTGGCCAGCTTCAGGTAGGACTGGCTCTGAATAAGTGGCTTCTGCCAGTGGGTCAGGAGCTCCTCCTAGCACTACCAATGCAGGCAGCTAAGGTAAGTCCCTGTGCAAACCAAGCAGACTCGGCCTCCCAAACCCTAGTTCCCTGGGGTTGGGGGGGGAGGGGGCTGGAGGGGAGGCTGCAGAGCCCTGCAGGTTGGCTGGCAAGAGAAAACAGACATCACTGGTAGCAGGCTGCAGATGCTGCCAGTCACCATCATAAACCTGGTAATACAAGGGGCTCGGCTCTTACCTGGAGTCGGGGTACTTGGTGAGCGTGGCCAGGCTGCTGGTGTACATGTGGCCACCCACATCAATGTGCACGGGTGCATTGGACTTGGTGAGCTGGGCTGGCAGTGGGATCCCCTGGGCAGCCAGGGGAGACACGGGTGACCGGGTGAGAGACAACCGGGACATGCTTCCTCCCTCCTGGAGATGGAATCAAGTCAGAAACAAGAGTTTCTTCACAACAGAGCTGTGTACTCCCTTTATTACCAATGTGATCACAGATCTAATCAGATCACTTCACCTGTGCCTGATCACATATTCAGCTGACAAATTATGGCCACCACTGTAATTAAGTGTATTTGCATCATTCTCTTCAAAGGACCAGAGGGAAAAAGAAAGATGCTTATTAGCAATAAGAAATCAAGAAAAAAAATTTTCAAGGTGTCAGCCTCCAGGGGCATAAAACAAACTGCAAAATTCTAATTAAAGGTCGTGGGCTTATGTGTTAGATGTGAAATATCCCCTGACAAACGAATCACCAATTTGTGAATTGGGATTCAGGGGTTTTTGCAAGTTTGTCTCAGTAACGAGACACCTCTAAATTAGTGACTTCCTCAGCACCTAAGGCGTTGAGTTTTATACGTGTAGTAAATTTCACATCAAATTAAGAGCATTTTTGTTTCAAAAAAAATACATAATCATATAGTCAGTCAACAGCCATCTCCTGAATGCCGCAGCTACGAGGAAGGGCAGCCAGGCAGCCAGTGAGCAGGCACTCGGGAAGAGGGCAAGGAGGCAACCACCATGTGGACCAGTCCACCCTCTGGCTCTCACCTCGGTTCCAGTGCTGCCTTGGGCGTGAAGCGAGGACCCGCTCGGTCGCTCCTTGCGGTGAGGCATCTAGGCTTCCATCACTGCCCGGAGTATCTGGGAAGCATCGACAAACCAGACGGTTTACTCCTCAAAGGTCATGGGCACTGTGTCTTTCATGGAGTCAAAGACACTTAGAGTCGTCCTTTCTCACATGCTCTCCTGGACCCCATGCCTACTACACAGATTCCACCCACTGCTATCCTATCCACACATCCTAAAGAATGCATTCGGGCCATAGCAAATCACTTCTCTTTCTCTGTCTCTCTCTCTGTCTCTGTCTCTCTCACACACACACACACACACACACACACACACACACACACACACTCTCACATGTGTTTTCTGAGAACTCCATGTCTGCTAACTCAGCTAATGACAACACTGAAACATATGCTCACCATAATTGCCCAAAATGTTTCAGAACAAATCTGATTTTCCCGGTATTTTGGTTTAGAGCCATGTTACCAAGCGTGTCGCCTCTTGCATTAACAGAGAACCCTGTGGACCACTGTGCAGGGAGGATCCCCCACCCTCTATGAGATGGGGAGCTCAGGATCTCTCAGACCCTCAGATGGTCTTGTCTATGCCTCAGGCCCTGTGGGATGATCCCCCCCACCCCCGCCGCTCCCCCAAGGCATCAGAGAGCTGGCCAGAAAAATCCACAGTGGCTCAGCAAATGGACCCCATCTCCTGCTCCTCCCCACAGTCACTTAGCATCTTTCCTCTGCTCCACAGTCACCTGAAAAGAATTTGTTCCTCAGTCACTAGAAGCCACTCCAGGGCACTGTACAGAGCCTGTGAGGAGGGTGGAGAAGAGCAGGCTTATGCGCCCTTTCCAATCTCATGGGGCTAGGAGGAGGGCATGCACAGTTACTATCACCCTCCCCACTGGCTTCCACAAGTCTAACCCGGACTTGTCTCTTGCTGGTTTCAATGAGGGTGCAATCTCCCCTAAGGGTTGACTTTGTGCCTTGAAGTTCAACATCCAATTTTGAAATATGGACCAAGGTCCAACGAGCACCAAATCATGCAAATGTTAAGTAAGGTTACTCTGTCCTGGTCCTGGCAAGTTGCTTGACAGGAACCAGGGTGCGGGTGGAGGTGCTATTAGGGAACAGAGACGTTTAATTTATATCCTCACTGGGGGTGCTGCTCGGGGCCTGCTGCTTTTGGCATTCCTGAGTTCCAGTTAGCTTTTTAAAAAGCAGGTCACTTATCTCAAGGAAGTTCTGAGAAACCAAAACAGATCTCCAGAATGGGCTGTCCTGCTAGGAAAGCCACGCTGAGGACAAATTGTGCTGGAAGGAATTCTGATGGATCTTCATTCTATCAAAGCAACTGCACACAGTTTTCCCTACTACCAGGACACTACTCAAAAGTGACATTTAACACCAAGCACCCATCACAAAAGCTGCTCCATGCCATTCCCACCCAGCCTCTTTCCCATTGCAAGCACAACCTGCTGTTCACAGCAAACCGGAAACTCACCATTGGAAGCCCCAGGCTTTACGCCTTGACCAGAACCTCCAGTGCCCCCTCTGACCAACGCATCTGTGCTGGACAACGACCCTTTCTCCGAGACCACTGCTGAGGTCAGAAGCATAAAGTGAGTGCAGTAAGACAAGCTCATTCCGCCAACATCAGCATCAAACCCATGACCCAGCCCCAACACCGGCCCTCCCGAGGCTGGCCAAACAGCCTGTTGCAGGGCCCACAGGTTTCCAAACTGGCTAGGTATTGACCTGCTTCTCGGAGCTGCGGCGGGAGCCCCAGACCCGCGCCCGCCCATCACTGGCGAGCCCCGCCCGCCCGAGCAGAGGGAAGCGAGCAGAATGCCACGCTCATTTACACACAAAATGATTTTGTGTCCCATTGTGCTCGCAGTTGTTCAGCTCTCTGGGGGTGATTAAACTGGCTGAGCTGCGGCAGCTTGAGACGATTTCACTAAATCGCTTCTTCGTGAAGTCGCTTTTTTGCGAAGCTGTTATTTTAGCCATAAAAGGTAAACAGAAGGCGCCTCCCTAGTTCTCTTCAGCTCTGCACCCTGGGCGCTAGCCCGGGGCGAGATTGCCCGGGGCGTGGGCCAGGAGCGAGGCCCGCGAGCCACCTGGTGTGCGCAAGCCCCTCCGCGAAGCCCGCCGGCCGGTGTGAACTTCAGGGAGCCTGGAGCCGGCTGGGCCCAGGCCCGCAGCGCCGCGGGGCGGGGGTGGCCACGGAACCCGAAGAGCCTGGCAGGGTGGGGAGGGGTGTGTGGCGGGGGCGGAGGACAAAGTTAAATCAAGAAGCAGACACTTGGAGACCACAGATGGGAAGCTTGCCTAATTAAGGACGTAAAAGCGCTTTTGTTCTCAAAGTTTATTGTTGGCGGGATTAAAAAAATTAATTGAAACTAATGCTGTTATTCAGTGCAGTTAAATTCCTTCATGCACATTTGAGGGAGTGAAAACTTGAAGCTTATTCTGCAGTCGGGGTGGGGGGGCGCGGGAAGACCTAAAGGCGCTTCGGATACGGAAGGGATGTTTGGGAGTGTGTGTCCGGTGCGCGGGTCCAGGCGGGCAGCAGAGACCCGGAGGCGGCGATCGCGTATCCGCGCGGCCGCCCCGGAGCCTCAAACCCTGCGCGCCTGGGACGACCAGCAGCGCGCCGACCCCTCCCGCCCCATTTCGCACTCACGGGGTAGGCGTCAGAGGACGCACATCTGTCCCGTTAGAGACTTTTTCTCGCTCTGATTTGAGCGCCAAGCCGAGCCCGGTCTGCCCCAAAGCCTCAGCTGCATGAGCCCAGTTTTGACCCCGTAAACTCACCGCCCTGCAACTGGGGCTCCAGTGCTGGGGCCTGAACCCGCCCCCCCGCCCCCCGAGCGCTGCAGGAAGCGCCGAGCCCGCCCGCGTGGGGAGGGTCTACCCTGGGCCAGGACCAGCCCACGTGGGCAATCCCCCCTCCCGCACCAGGCCTTTGTGCTGGGTGCCCCCGCCGCCCAGCACTGGGACAAAGCAGCCACCCCCGCCCAAGTATGAACCCCGACTTTCTCAGTATCGCCGCCACTTTGGGGACAGAGGTGCGTGGCGCAGAGCGGTGGCCGCCCTCGCGGGGCTTACCTCGGAGCCGGAGCGGGGGATCGGGCTCGGGTACTGCCCCCGCCCCCCGCAGCCGCCGGTCTCGAGAGCCTGGCGCAGCCTGGCCGCCTGTGCTCGCTGCGCGGGTCGCTCCGGTCTCGTCCTGGAGTTACTTTCTCTCTCGCCCCCAACCCTCCCCCCCACCCACCCCTCCCGCCCCGGCCCCCGCTTCGCGCGGCCCCTCGCGGCGCGGTGCGCCGGGGCCTCCCCACCCCGCCCTCCCCTCGCCTCCTCCCCTCCTCGCGGCCGCCGCCACCGCCTCCTCCTCTTCGCGCCGCTCTCCGGCTGCCCTCCCGCCGCTCCCACCTCCTTTCCTCCCTCCTCTCCAGCGGCCTTCCCTCGATTGCTGGCGAGAAAACCAGCCCCACGCCCCAGCCCGTGGCCCGAGCCCCGTGGCGGCCGAGCCTGGACGCAAAGGGCAATGATTCGGGCCCAAATTACCCAGCGCGGCGAGCGCGAGCGGGAGCGCGCGGCGACTCCTGGCTCGGGGCTCGGCTGCGCCGCGGGGCAGAGGATTAGAGTCGCAATTAGCTCCGCGCGCCCGCGCCTGCCGCGCTCGGCGACAGAGGTGCACTGTTTCCCCTCCTTTCGTCAGGCGATTCCCACCCGCCTCCCAGAGCCCGGGCGGTCCTGCCGGGCCCCCGCCAGGACCCTCCCGGGAGCAGTGCACCCAGGCCCCCGCGCCCTCCGCTGCCCAGTCCCCCGCCCCCCGCCCCCCGCCAAGCGGCCACGCGGCGCCCAGGCCTCCTCTGGGCTCAGAAGGGGGCGGGGGAGAAGCTGATTTTAATCATTGTCATTTCATCTGATGTAATATTTCCCCGGGCACTTTCAGCTGGGCATAAATTTTCGGCTCCCAAATAAGTAACACAGGGCACGTTTCTCACATTTCTTGACTCCTCGGTTACAAAGAGGAGAGCTGCCGCCGCCACGGCGCCCGGGGCCAGGGGCGGGACTTGGGAAGAAACTGGGCTGCGAGTCGGCCAGGGCTGGAGCGGAGCCGGGGGCCAAGTCCACCCCTCCCCCTCCCCGGCCTCCCTCTCCTGGTCTCAGCCCGGACCGCCCCTCTCCGGTGGAGCAGAGCCGCCCGTGACGTCTACGGACACGCGGTTGGCCACCGCGGGGGAGGGGCGCGCGGGGGCGCCCGACCGGCCGCCCCGGGCCAGACGCGCCATTTCCTCTCCGCGCGCGGCGTGTTGGAGACTTCTGCAGTCAAGACACCCCACGGCGCTCAGGCCAGCGCCCGGGGCGTCCCTCCCAGGTCCCCGCGCCGGCTGCCCCTTCTTCCTCCTCTCCTACCTCCTCTTTCCCTTCCTCCGTTTTCCCTGGCGCCCCGCCCGTCCCCCACACCCTTGGACCATTTCCCGGCTCCTAGGAAACGGAGCGCGGAGCCGCGTGTGCGCTGGGCCTGCACTGCGCTCCGTGTCTGGCTCCTGGGACTCCGGGGCCTGAGCAGGCTGGTGCTGGAGGGAGGGAGGGAGGGTGCGCTGGGTCTGGGAGCGGCGCCGGGGCCCCCACCCCGAGTTCCAGCCGTACCTGGGCGCCCTCTAGCGGCCTCACTCACTGGGGGCACTAGGGGTTGGCAGAGAGAGAGAGAGAGAGAGAGAGAGAGAGAGAGAGAGAGAGAGAGAGAGAGAGTGTGTGTGTGTGTGTGTGTGTGTGTGTGTGTGGTTTGGGGGGGTGGGGGGGAGGGCCGCTTGTAAGAGGTGGACGAAGTGGGAGGCCTGCTTCTCTTGACTAGAGGATCTCGCGCGTGGAAAGAGCGCTTCTGTAACTTCTCCACACGGGAATAAGCAGAAACTTTCCTCCTAAGGGGAAGATGTTATTTATTTATTTATTTTAGAGCTTGAACTACAGGAGAAGGGGGAAATTTTCTCATTAAAGTTACATCCCTGCAGTTAGTTCAATTACTTGATATATGCAGAAGATGTTGTAAATTTATAGATTTAAATAGCTTATAAGGATGCTGCAGGCCCCATCAGTTAATATCCTTAATTTATGGATTTTTAGCTGCTCCTAGAACAGAAGGGGGCGGTGGAAGTAGGTCAGGGATCTGTGCAGTGGCTCCAGCCGACCCTACGGACGGCCCACTCTGCTCCCCTGGCCCTGGCACTGCCGGCTTTGGGCTCCCAGCTTCTGCCTGACAGCACTCCTCTTCTGCTCTCCACACCCCAGCCAGGCCAGGCCTGGCAGGTCTGCTCTGCGCCATGGCCGACACCCCTAGTCGCTTCAGCACTGCACAAGGCCAAGGGAAAGCAAAGCCCCCATTTGCACACACCCCACCCGGCATTGAAGGAATGGACCCAAATAAGAAGTGAAGCAATACTTTGACCTCCAGAATCCTCCCTTAAAAGATGGCTAGGATCACAAATGAAGGAGGACATTGTAGGTACCCCAAACTTTTGAAGAGACAGAACCTTACCCCTTCCCAGGCCTTTAACTGCTTGAGGGGGGAAGAAGGAGCAGATGGAAAAACGCACCACGCTTATGTTTGAGACGCACAGACCCACTGAAAACCTGCTTGTCATGGCCCTTGTGGCCCCCAGCACACCTCACTCCTCTCTCCCTCTCTAGGTGCTGCTAGAGCTTTTTTGGTTTGTATTCAATATGGATGAATATATACATATAAATTAATACTTAAAAGATTGGTATGAACTAAACTATTTTAGGAAGCCACATGGCAATGTGATTAGTATTGGTATTCATGATTTAACATTTCCCACTAGATGAAGTTTCTAAGATTTGCAAGGTACATGTCAAGGACGGGTGTATAAATGGATTTTTATTTATTCACAACTCCAAGACTAATTGCTTTTCTTTGCCTCAAGGCCACGAGATTGGTTTTAATATGACACTTCAAAAGTATTCATGGAACTACACAGATACCAAGTGTCATTGTTCAGGAGACAGATCTCACCATGGTACTGGTGACCCTGAAATAGGATATTCCACTTTATTTTAAATCCCTACGTGGTTTTTTTTAAAGAGTTTCATTTTATACCAACTATACTAAAAATGCACAATTTAATCAAAACAAGAAATGACTATTTTGAGGGACCTTTATTTTCCTAATATTGTTGAAAACTGTTCATATTCCTGGACTCTTTTGTTAAAGAGCTGAACTTTATACATGTCATTAAGAAGAGTAAATTTGGGTCATAATTTATTCTCAGTGTTTTAAAAGTTCCTGGCTAAATGTCAACCATCGTTTACACTGAGAGACTTGAACATGGACTGTGAGAGGCATGTAAAATTAGTAGTATATAAGGCAATGGTGAGGCTTTTTAAAAATTGAAGATTATAATTAGGGCTGAAAACGTATAGAAACATCTTCAGAAGTACATCTGGGTCCAGAAGACGAAATTTGATGTCAGGCTAATCAGAATGTAACTTGCTTTATCAGTAGGTTTGACTTGCATGTAAGCCATTGCAATTCATATTTTTAAAGCGGGGTCAAACCTGCCTTGCTTTGAGGCGCTCGGTAAGTGCTTGTATGAAACACACCAGGTTAGACCCTGCACCCAGGTGCTGCTGACAAGCCCTCAGTCTCCACATGTTTCAAAGTGGCTTCCAGGGTGACTTCCACTTGCAGACTGTGTTTGTTGTTGCTGCTTGCAGACTGTGTTTAAAAATGAGGACCTTGCCTGGCAGGCGTGGCTCAGTGGTTTAGCATCGACCTGCGAACCAGGAGGTCACAGTTTGATTCCTGGTCAGGGCACATGCCCGGGTTTCAGGTTCGATCCCCAGTTGGGGTGTGCAGGAGGCAGCCGATTGATGAGTTTCATCATTGATGTTTCTATCTCTCTCCCTCACCCTTCCTCTCTGAAATCAATAAAAACATTTTTTTAAAAGAATTTTTTTAAATGAGGACCATAATAAGGAAAGTAAAATGAACCCAGAATGAGATCCCAGAGTCTGCTGAACTCACCCTTCCCAGAACCAGACAGCAGATGAACAGGCTGAGACACAGTTGGTATCTGCTGGGGGTGGGGTTGGGGTTTAAGGCCAGGCTGTCTCCACCTTCATCCCTAGGCCCGCTCGAGTGAAAGCCAGATCCTCCGAGGTCGGTCCCCATCTCAAGGCTCACAGATGGCCCCTGACCAGGCTAGGATAGAGCCAGCCACAGTCTGACATCCACTTGGCCTCTGCCTTTGTTCCAGAATCCTCTCAATCTTTTTTCCTGGTTAGGACCCCAGAGAATCTGGAGAATAAAGGGAGTGATAAAACATGGGACTGTTAGTGCTGCTACCTTGGCGCCCACCACACTCCCCCAACCAGACCTGTCTGTCAGCCAGCAGACCCACTCGCTGGAGAGCAGAGATCCAAACCTGCCTGAGGGGTGGGGGCGGGTGCAGATTGCCCCTGCCTGTCCTTGAAGAAAATGAAACAGACCAGCCAGCTCTCACGGTGCAGTCCCCACTCTGTGCTCACTGGGCACTTGTTGTTTCTGATGGGAGAGAAAGCAGGGCTGTCTCCAGGGGCTACAGACCACCCACCCCCAGCCTGCCTTCTGCCTCCAGCTGGGTGTGCTGCTCAGAACCAAACCAACCTGCCCTCTGCAGGACCCAGCATCGCAGAGACAGAATGAGACCAGGCGCTCTAACCAGGAGTCCCAGTGTGTTGTGGTCAGGAATGCCCTAAATTGATCAGTACTCTGAATTTCAGCCTTTCTCCCAAGAGAAGTTTCAGCATTTTTACCAGAGTCTCAAAGGGTCTATGTGTATTTGGGTACAAGTAACAAACCCTAAGGATGGCTTCGTGATGAAGAAAGTTAATTCACACAATGACAAGGGTGAGTCTGCAAAGACTCAGGCTCTCTCCACTGTCCTCTGCTGTCCTGCTCACATTGACCTCCTCAACCTGCTTCTCTCCAATCGCAAGATGGAGGTATCTCAAAGCTCCACACATTCCTGTACACGCATGGGAGCAAGGTGAGGATCCCAGTGGCCCCCAGCCCCTGTCACATCCCACTGACCCAACTTGCAAGCCAACCCCAGGGAAAGGGATTAGCTGGACAACCAGGTCTAGCCTGGCCTGCGTGGGGTGGAGTTGCTGCCCTGATCCCTGGGGAAGAAGGTGGATCCTGGTCACAATCAGGCTGTGCCTGGGGGAAGGATGGACTTTGTTTGGGGGCTACTGCCCACCAAAGGTGAAGAGTTATTGGCCAACGCCTTGAGTTAGGAGGAAGGTAAAAGCTAAGCAGTGGAGAGAGGCCCCAAACTCCAATGGGCACCTCCAAGGAAGCGTGAGGCACCTCCAAGGAGGAGACACAAGATTCAAACATGGAGGTGGCCTGACAGAGCATGGCTGCTTCCAGGCTATCAAGCTGGCAGCTGGCCCCAGGCCCTCTGACCCCTTAGCTGTGGGTTCCTCTCAGGGCTCATTCTTCTCTCCAGCTGCAGTCCTCCCAGCAGTCCCTCAGGGCTGTTGCCTGTCAGCAGCACCCGGTCCTGCAGGGCAGTGGCTCTCCACACAGGCCTGGTGCCCCTATGCGAGGAGGAAGCAGCAAAGCAGCCCCCAGGACTGCTTCTGCTACTCAGCACATGAAAAGATCTCCAGAAAGGTGAAGCTGTTGCTGTCAAGGGGGACAGTGAGGCCCTCTCTGGAGTCCTCCAGGTCTCAGTCAATGTAAGCCTCATCTGGATCCCTGGGAGAACAGCTGTAAGCACCAATTCCCGCCCCCAAATGACTGGCTGCCACTCTGGTTTGAAGTGGCCCTGGGGGCACAGGACAAGAGGCCTGGCAGATGCATTTGCACAGGTCTGAGGAAAAAAGCGGGGAGACAGTAAGGAAAGCAGCCTTGGGTCCAGCAGAAACCAGCCCTGGCCTGATGGCTCAGTTGGTTGGAGCATCGTCCCAACCCAAAAGGTGCTGGGTTGGGTTCTTGGGTCAGAATGAGTACAGGAGGCAACTGAGTGATCTCTCTCTCTCTAGAAAATAAAAACAAAACAAAACAAAAAAACTCACAAACCTGCCCAGGTCTCCTTCCTGGGGCCAAAGCTTGGTATGCTGACCCTCTTCATTTTCACACCCAGGCAATTCCTTCTCCTTGGGCCTGTACTATAGGGAGACAGTGTGTGGACAGCATGAACTTGGAAGTCTGAATCCAATTGGGTGACCTTGGGCTTAATTTCTTGAAGCCTCAGTATCTTCCCTGTGATGTGAGAACAACAATAGTACCAAGCTGCAAGGGCTTGCTGGGAGAATCAGCTTATGCAGAGAACTTTTTGGCGCAGCCTAGTGTACGTGCTCTTGAAATGAGATGGTTGGCTTCCTCTTCCAACTGACCTTCCAAGAGCCTCCATTGGGGCTGTGGTTACACACTCAGCCCTATTTCAGGCGCTGTTGACCCAGCATCCACCACAGCAGGCAAACAAGCTGGGGAAGTGAGAGGGAGTCCCCTTGACTCAAGATTTGGGGCTTAAAACCAAGATAAACATGTACATACATAAAGGGGGGAATGTGAAGTTGCCTAATGTTTAAAGATAAAACAAGACTTCAGAGAAATCGCATGCTTGCTTTGGTCCATGCCCCTGGGCTGGGGCGAGGCGTGTCCTCAGGCGTCTCTGTCCTCAGGGCGCATGGGGTGGATGCAATCACAGGCTGGGCCCTGGGCAGAGAGGAGCCCTGAGGGCATCAAGGGTCTGCTGGTAAATTCTTTTTTTTTTTTAAATTGTGAAACTCTACTATGTTTTTAAAGTATTTTCAAATTTTAATAAGTAATACATTATCATTGTTAAACACACACACAGTAAAATGTAAGAAGAGGAAACAAAATTCCTGTCTCCCCTTCCCAGAGAGAAATGTGTCAATGACTTAGTGTTTGTCCAGACAGTCTTCTTCCTATTCATGAACACATAGGTGCACAGCACACACAGACACTCAAGGCACAGACTCACACAGGTATGCGCGTGCGCACACACACGCGCGCGCACACACACACACACCCAACCTCAGACACAATTGCACATACAGACACATAGACACATCTAGCCATAGATGCGCATACAGATGCACAGATCCATGCACTTAGATGTACAGATACACATACGTTCCCACACAAGTGGCAGACACAAAGGGATGTGAGGACACACACATAATGTTGCACAGACATGTGGCCACACACCTGAGCACAGACATGCAAACATGCACATGTGCACATAGGTTTTAAACGATGGCATCAAATTATCGATACTAATCCACAGGCTGTCTTCCCCCTCCCACATGTTTCAAAATATAGAAAATAATCTAACAGACACCCACCTACCCATTGCCAGGATATACCAAATATTAATATTTTGAAATAAAATGAAATTGTACAGATCAGTTTAAAACCCTTCCTTCTTCCCCCTGTATTTGCTAACCAGAAGCTATAACATTCCTGAACACATTTTTATACTTTTGCAACACATGAATGTATTTAAACAATGATAACATTTGTGTGTGTTTTAAACTTTCACAGAAATGGTGTCCAATGCGTGTGTCCTCTTGCACTTTGTTTTTACCGCTTGCTTTTCTTGCATCACTGGACAGCCCTTGTCACTCCTTCCATCCACCCCAAGCCTCTGTCTCCTTCCCTGGCGCCCCTCCCCCAGCCAGATCTTCTGCGTATTATAGGCCAAGGGCCCCAAAGCGGCTCTCATGGTGGAACTGGGTCTTTGATGCATTTGCTGAAAGCAGTGGTTTCTGACCATGGCTGTCAGAGGGAAGGAAAGGCTCCACCTCCCACCTCCCGACTCCCACCTCCCTCCTGCTGCTTTTGGAAGAGGGCATTGCCTGGCAGGTGTTTGCATAGGTGGTGGCTACTCTTCCCCTCCTCCCTTCTTCTTCCTCCCTCTTCCTGCTCTCTCAATTCCCCTTCCTCCTCCCCTCCTCCTTGTGCTTCTCCCTACCTCCTTTCCCCCTCCTCTCTTTCCTCCCTCTCCCCCCTCTCTTCTCCTCTTCCCTCCCTTCTCCTCTCTCTCCCTCCTCCTTCCTCTCCCTCCATCCCCTTCCCCTTCTAGGCAGTGCAAGCCTCTGGCTGAAGCCCTTGGAAGGTCGCCCAAGTACAGAAAGAAAAGACATCTTGATGTATTTCAAAATATGTCTCCCTGTGATTTCTTATAGTTCTATTTTTACATTAGGCTCCTTATCCTTTTAGAATTAACTTTTGTTTATAGTTTGAGGTCAGGATCTAAAAAACAATGTTTGTTTTTTTTAAAAGATGGCCAGCCAGTCTTCCAGATGAATCAACTAGTAAAAATCTTATATTAGGATTTTGATTGGAATTGGAGAAAATTGAGGTCTTCTTATTTTTGCTTTATCACAGAAGGAGTATGGGAATACATGTAAATTATACAAATTAAAACCTCTATTCTTTTAGTAATTAGAATTAATTACAAATTAGCACCCCCCCCCCAGGGCAATCTCACTTTTCTAGGTTTGGTATGTGATAGGCTAAATTATTAATTCAATTTCCCCCGCCCTCTAGTAGCTTTAGACATCTACACCCTTGCAGCAGCTTCATGCTCGGCAGAATGCACCTCCCCACTCCCTGATCCTGATCTTCACGAAGGCAGTGAGGAGCTGTGGCATAAGCAGAGTCTTGAAGTCCACGCCTGTGCTGAGCTGGCCTCAGGACTCCTGCCTTTCAGGTAGGAAGAAAATGCCCAGGTGGCTGCTGACCCTCCAGGCTGAGCCCAGAGTGAGACACCAGCCACCAGCCACCACAGACATAGAGAAATAAATGCCTATTGTTTGGACCACTGAAATTTTGTGTTTGTCACACAGCAAGAGCTGACTGATACAAACTGTATCCTTGTGTCTGTGTGTATATTCCCACACAAATTACATTGGGATTATGTGAAACATTTCATTCTAAAATTAGAATTCTATAATACATAGATATTATATGAAATTATATGTGTGTTTATTTATTTATTACACACCTTGGCCCACCCCTAACATTTAAAAGGCTCAGAACTAAAGGAAAATTGGAAATCTACATATCTATGTCTAAATGTTTAAAAGGTATACCTTAAGCTAAGAGCTGTTAAATGAAATACATTTTATCCTCCAACCTTGACAGCTATGCCTTCATAATGACCTGCAAGGCCGGTTCAGTTGGAATTCTCAGGTTCTTTGGAGTGAGCGGCTGAATCTGATGGCGTGGGAAGAGCTGTCCCCTTCGCTCAATTTCCTGGCTCCATTTCCCACTGTGGGGCTGGGGGCTTCCTGTGTACTATATGCACACTCTAGCCTGCACTGCCAGGCTCTGTCCACACACCCCACAAATGGCTGTCCCCTGGTTCCCCCTCAGACCTTGGGGTGCATACATTGGTGGATGCTGTCCACCCTCTGGACAATGGCCCAGAAGAAGAGGCCCATGCAGGCCATGGTCCTAAGCTTAGGGCTGTTTGGCAGGAAATCCTAGGGCCCCAGGTGTGTCAGGACATTGCTTATCCTGGCTTCCTCTTGCACAGTTAATCTTCCTTTCGGTGGGTCCTTTCCATTGCTCCCTTTTATTTTATTTTACTAAATTGATTGAGGTGACATTGATCAACATGAACATATAGGTTTAGGTGTAGGTTTCTATGTTACAAGATCTGTATTGCACCGTGTACCCACCACCTAAAGTCAAATCTTCTCCTGTCCCGTTGTATTAGGACCCCACTCCCTTCCCTCTGGCAACCACCACACTGCTGTTTGTGTTCAGTTTTATATCCCACATACAAGTGAAATCATATTGTTCTTAGCTTTTCCTGACTGACTTATTTCCCTTAGCATAATGTTCCTAAAGTCCATCCAGTTGTTGCAAATGTCTCTATTTCATCCTTTTTATGGCTGAGTAGTATTCCATTGTGTATACTATGTACCACATCTTCTTTGTCCAGTCCTCTATCATGGGACACTTTGGTTGTTTCCATGTCTTGGCCACTGTGAATAATGCTGCAATGAACATAGGGGTGCATATATCTTTGTGAATACATGATTTTGAGGAGAGGGATTGCTGGGTGGTATGGTAGCTCTATTCTCAATTTTTTGGGGAATTGCCAGACTGCTTCCCATAGTGGTTGTAGCAGTCCACATTCCCACCAGCAGTGAATGAGGGTTCCTTTTTTTCCCACAGCCTCTCCCACATTTGTTATTGCTTGTTTGTTGATAATGACCACTCTCACAGGTGTGAGGTGGTATCTCATGGTAGTGTTGATTTGCATTTTGGTAATGGCCAGTGAGGTTAAACATCTTTTCATATATCTATTGGCTGTTTGTATGTCTTCTTGGGAGAGGTATATTTTTAGGTTCTTTGCCCACTTTTTGATTGGGTTGTTTGTTTAGTGTTGAGTTTTATGAGTTCTTTATATATTTTGGAAATTAAACCTTTGTCAGAGCTACTGTGTGCAAATATCACCTCCCATCTGGTTGACTGCCTCTTTGTTTTGTTGTCAGTTTCTTTGCTGTGCAGAAGCTTTTTGGTTTGATATAGTCCCATTCACTTATTTTTGCCTTTTCTTCCCTTGCCTTTGGGGTCAAGTTCATAAAATGTTCTCTATGACCAAGGTCCATAAGTTTGGTACCTATATTTTCTTCTATGTAACTTATTATTTGGGTCTTATATTTAGGTCTTTGATCCATACCAAAACCTGGCAAAGATAAGACAAAAAAAGAAAACTGCAGACCAATATCTCTAATGAATACAGATGCAAAAATCCTAAATAAATTACTAGCAAATCGAATACAACAGTACATCAAAAAATTATACATCACAATCAAGTGGGGTTTATTCCAGGGGCACAGGGATGATTCAACAAACACAAATCAATCAAGATAATACACCACATTAACAAAAGAAACTATAAAAATCATATGATCTTATCAATAGATGCAGAAAAAGCATTTGATAAGATACAACAACCATTTATGATTAAAACACTCAATCAAATAGGAATAGAAGGAAAGTACCTCAATATAATAAAGCCCATCTATGATAAACCTTCAGCCAATATCATAATCAATGGTGAAAAACTGAAAGCTTTTCCCCTAAGATCAGGAACAAGACAAGGATGTCCACTCTCATCACTCTTATTCAACATAATAGTGAGGGAAGCCCTAGCCAGAGCAATAAGGCAAGAGAAAGAAATAAAAGGCATCCAAATAGGGAAGGAAGAAGTCAAACTGTCACTTTTTGCAGACAACATGATTCTGTATATAGATAACCCTAAAGACTCCATCAAAAAAACTATTAGAAACAATAAACAAATACCATCAAGTTGCAGAATACAAAATCAATGTGCAAAAATCCATTGCCTTCCTGTATACTAACAACAAAACTTCAAGAAAAGAAATGGAAAAAAATTCATTTTGCAATTGCAACCAAGAGAATAAAATACCTAGGAATAAACTTAACAAAGAATGTGAAAGATCTATATACTGAAATTTTCTGGGTATAATGAAAAGAGATTGAAAAATACACAACAAAATGGAAAAATATCCCGTGTTCATGGATGGGAAGAATCAACATAGTTAAAATGGCCATATTACCCAAAGCAATACACAGATTTAATGCAATTCCCATCAAAATCCCAATGTCATTTTTAAAAGAAATTATCAGATTTTTATGGAACCACAAAAGACCCTGAATACCCACAGCAATCCTGAGGAAAAGAACGAAGCTGGAGGTATGCTACCTGCCTTCAAATTATACTACAGAGCTACGATCAAAACAGCATAGTATTGACAGAGAACCAGACACACAGATCAATGGAATAGAGTAGAGCCCAGCTATAAATCCACATGTATATGGACAGGTGATTTTCAACAAAGGAGCCAGAAACATACAACAGAGTAAAGAGAGTCTCGTCAATAAATAGTGCTGGGAAAACTGGAAAGCCACATGCAAATGAATGAAACTGGATTACAGTTTGTATCCATTGGTCTTTATACACATGCAAGTTATCTCCCACGAAAAACAACAAACAAAACTCTGTTCCAGATATACCCTGCCAGCCCCTTCCCTGCCTCCCTCCACCTGTCCCAGCTGACACAGTGGAAAGTGGTCCATACTTCTCATGTCCGACTTGCCTTCCATTCCTCCCTAGCCAATTCCAGTCACCTTCTGGCCTTGAGTGCCTTAAGGTCCCCAAACCTTGCTGACCTGACCTCTTTCTCAGGTCAGCAAGGACCCATATCACCTCATCCAGAGGCATCTCTCAGCCCTCATGTTATGGGCCCCTCAGTGGCCTTGGGCTCAGCCGGGTTCTCCTCTCTCCTCAGCTCCCGGATCTCTTCCTCGGGCTCCATGGCAGCACTGTCCTTTCATGCCTCCTTTGAAGTTAGCAAGGCCATGCTACTTGCTTTGCCAGCAACACGTGAGACCGAATCTGAGAAGCCAGCGTGCCCTTCATTCCCAGCCTGGGCAACTGTAGAAGTGGTTTTTGAGGTGGAGCCTCCATCAACTGGGTTCGCAAGGGACCATGAGTGGGGACCCACACTGGACTTGTACAGTGAGGTTAACTTTTGTCTGTTTGGGACTTTGACATTTAGGGATATCAGTTTCTGCAGAGTGCTCTTGCCTGCATAGGCTGCTGCACTCCGCATCTCCAGAGCAGAACTCATACCCATTGCTTCCCCTCCTACTCAGCCCTCTGCGTTTTGGCTTTGTCATCTGGCTCATCCCTCTATCTGGCCATCCCCAGGCTTCCTTCTGTTCTCTTCTCACACTTTCTCAGACAGCAGTATCATGCAGCTGTGTAGTGTTAGTGACTCACAGATTTACACCTCCTTCCACCTCCATATCCCACCTCCCACTTGATGACTCCCCTAGGATGCCTCAGAGATTCCTCAGACTCAACATGTCATGACTCAGACTCAGGATCTTGCCCCTCCTAACCTGGACTCCTCCAGTGTCCCCATCTCACCCTGCCACTCAGTTGTGCAAACTGGAACCTGGGAGTCATCCAGAAATTGCCTCCTTCCTGATCCTCTCCTCCTTTTCCCATCTCCAGTCCATCACTGAGACCTGTCAATTTCTCCTCAGACGCGCCCATACTTCTCCATCATCACGGCCACTCTGGTCCAGCTACCATCATCTCTCACCTGGATGGGCTGCAGCAGCTGTCCTTCCGGTCTCACCACTGTCAGTCTTGCTCTTACAATATACACTGAGTGGCCAGATTATTATGATCTCTGAACACATACTAATCTGGCCACTCAGTTTATATCTTATATAATAAAAGGCTAATATGAAAATTGTCCCCTTGACCAGGAGTTCGACCAGCAGGCAGGCCGGCCAACCGCCCATGTCCCCTCCCCCTGGCCAGGCTGGCCGGACACCACCCATGCATGAGTTCACGCACTGGGCCTCTAATACAAACACACACACACACACACACACTGCGTGGCCAGATTATTATGTTATTATGTGTTCAGAGATCATAATAATCTGGCCACTCAGTGTATTTCCCCCATGGCAGCCAACGGCATGTTTTCCCAGGAGTATGTGACGGCTTACTGAAAGCCTTGCTCTAAGATAATGCCATTCCATGTGATGCATGTGGACTGGCCCACCTCTGCCCTAGCTCCCCTCACACCTCTCTCCTTCTCTACTGCAGGTTGGGCTCCTGGGAAGCTGGCTTTGAGGTAGAGATTATTGCAGGAACTTTATTTAGGGGGTGCTTTTTTGCACCCACATTTGTGGAGGGGAGGAGTGGAGAGGGAGAAGTTGAGCTCTCATGCAGTCTCAACAGAGGCCTCAGTGACCCATTGCAGAGCCTCTGTGTGACCAGACGGATGGCTGGATGTGCCATTGGATGCAGGGTGTGACCTTGGGCGAGACATCACTTTTCACCTGAGGCATTTGTGAAGGGGGTGATGGAAGCTGGGGGGTACGCCCTCCATTACTGAAGGGGATCTGGGTGGGGCATCACCCTTAGCATGGACCCACTTCTCATATACATTCAGAGAGCAGCTCCTTGGGATTCTGGTGTGCTGTGGGGAAACTTAGAAGAGGGTGGTTAGTGGGGTAAGCTACAGCCCCCTGCTGCAGTTGGGCTTGAGGCTACAACTGATGTTCATCTTCTCTCAGATTCCCCTCGCCCTCATCTCAGTGGCTATCCTGCCCTGGCCTCAGTGGCTATCCTGGTGGAGGAACCAGACCCTCGTCCCTGAGGGCTCTGAGACTCTGGCCCACATGACCTTCTCGGGCCAGAGTTGCTACACTTGTCCACTATGGTCAAAATTGGGCAAGGGGATACCAAGAAGCACCCAAGGGGATTAACCAGGCACCAAATATACTTTGCCTTGCCCCCATTCTATAACAGAAATGTTACTTCTTTCTGATGATCAGGCCCATTATCTCTGCCAAGATGGAGGCTGTCCTGCTGGCTGGTACCTCGGCGTGAGGAGTGTGAGTGCCCAGGCAGCGTCCCAGCATGTAGTCCATGAAAGCCTTGCTGTTCCTTGGCAGAGCTCTCCTTGCTGGAATGTCTAAACGCTGAGTGCCCAGGGAAGCACAGATTCCCCGAGTGGGTGGCTAGGAGTGATGGCAAGCAGGCGCCCTGACTTGCAGCCCTCGGCGCCCACACCCATCTTACCAACGACACAGTGTATTGGTTTCCCTTTGCTTCTGTAACCAATTACAACAAACTTGGTGAGTTGATATGATATAAAGTTATTATCTTATAGTTCAGGAGGCCGGAAGTCCAAAATGGGTCTCACTGGGCTGAAAATCAAGGTGTAGGCAAGGCTGCCTTCCTCCTACAGGCTCCTGGGGGCAGTCCGTTTCCAGCTCCCGGGGGCTGGCTGCACTCCTGTCTCAGGGCTCCCTTCCACCTTCCCAGCCGGCTATGGCTGCTTGCCTCTCACATGCATCACTCTGATGCTCTCCTGCTTTGCTCTTTCACTTACGTTGGGCCCTCCCAGATAATTTAGGATAATCTCTCCATCTCGGGATCCTGAACTTGATCACATCGGCAAAGTCATTTGTGCCATGTAAGGGAACATAGTCACAGGTTCTTAGAATGAGGACATTTTGGGGAGAAGGGCTCTTCATTTTGCCTACCTCACATGGGTAGACCTGTGTCGACCTATTGTTGATTTAAAGTGTACATTTTGCCCGGGAGAATGTTACCCCATCTTTGCAAAATACCGCCCGCGAGCTGGCACTTTAGTTGTGCTTCCGTCAGGTCCTTCCATTGTATTATCAGATTGCAGATTCGGGGCGATACATTTAGCGATATGACCAGGGCATTTTACGGTCATGTGCCCACCCTCCCACCTCCTTAGCTACAGAGTGACTCCCTTTATCTGACACAATGCTCCGTGGTGCTGGAGCGTCAGATACTCTGTAAGTCCTTAGATAGTGGTCTGGTTTGGGCTCTATGGGCAGGGAAAGCAAACAGCGCAGAATAAGTGTATACCCCTGACAAAATTAATGATTCCTCCTTCCAGGATGGAAGGGATCACCCCAATGTGGTTAACTTGCCACCAGATGCCTGGCTGGTCCTCGGGAATGGCACTGTGTCTGGGACTTAGCGTTGAGCTCTGTGCTGGGAGGCTGGACACTCAGCAGCCGCAGTAGCTGTTGCCATGGCGAGTGAAGCCATGCTGTTAGACCTCTTCACAGCCTCTGACCCTGCCACCGTGGCTACTTCTTTCATGTGCCCTTTGTGCCAGCAGTGACGAGACCAATGGCAGAAGCTGGTGGATGTCACTTGGCCAAGTCGTTCTGTTGACCTGGTTGTTTAGTGTGTCTTGATGATGGACATTTTCCAGCAAATGTTAACATAGGAGATAGCGAGCTTCTCTCTGTGCGAAGACCCATCCACATGCCTGCCCAACAGCCTCGTCCTATCTTCTAATCAGCCTCCTTCCAGGCCCCTGCTTCCACCAAAGTGCATGGCCAGGCACATTTCCCAGGGCTCTGCGCTGGAGGATTCATTCTACCACCGTCTCTCAAGTCCGTCTCTGATGGGGCTGCGGTGCAAACACCACCCAGTTCTTACTTGCTCCCATACCAAGCCAATACTTCTGTGAACCAAGCTCGGGCTTTTTCCTGTTATCAGCTGTCGTGCCTCCCACCATGTGGTCCTGGAGTCCAGGGAGAGAGCTTGGGGAAGCAGGGGTGGACAGCAAGGGAGTCTAGGCTGGTCACACCGCTTGTTTGTGGCCTCTCATCCTGGATGTACCACCTCTGTCTTATGGATGGATGATTCTGGGTCCTAGTACCCTGTGACAGAACTCAGCTCATGATGGGCAGTGCTATGATCTGAATGCTTATATCCTCCCCCTCCCACCAATTCATATGTTGAAATCCTAACCCACACAGATAATAGTATTAGGAAGTGGGGCCTTTAAGAAGTGCTTAAGTCATAAGGGTGGACCCCTCATGAATGGGATTAGTGCCTTATAAAAGGGGCTCCATAGAGATCCCTAGCCTCTTCCACCCTGTGAGGATACTGCAAGAAGGAACCGGCTATGATCCAGAAAGAGGGCCTTTACCTAGCTGTGCTAGTGCCATGATCTTGGACTTCTCAACCTTGAAACTGTGAGAAATAAATATTTGTTGTTAATGAACTACTCGGTTTATGGTATTTTGTTATAGCAGCCAGAAAGGACTAAGAGAGGCAATTAATGGTTGCATTTGCACTTGGTGTCCCATGGTCATGGTCAGGTACTCTCTCTAGACAAGGGTGTAGCATGCCAGGAACTGCTTGTCAAAAGATTGATCATTTTCCACATGGCATGGCCTTGTGACAGAACCTTAAGAGTCTTGCCAAAAGCTCTACGTGGTATCTTTCGCCAATAGTGATACCTCCAGTACCATAGGGTCCTCAGGGTCGCATAGCCCAAGTTAGCACCACAGCCTGGACCTGCTGCAACGCCCTCTCCATCTCTGGACTGGCTCAAAGCTGGGAGCTTTCCATGTCCCCTGGTAAGTGGTTTGGAGTATTCCTACATGAGCACGATGCCTCCAGACCCAAAGAGGCCTCCAGCCATGGCTTCCTTCTCCATGGGGGAGGTGCAAGATGCCAGGATTTGTTGCTCCAGCCCGCTGCAGCTCCTCAACATTCTTCTTACATGACGGGCTCCTGAAACGTCACTGCCTTGCCCTCCACCGTTGGCAGTGCCTGGCCCTTCCGAAGGTCCGCTTCTTGCTCATTCATTCTGATTAGCATGAGGTTATTGAAACATGACCAATATGATATTCTACAGGATATCCAGCCGATCCAGGGCTTCTTGGCCAACTACTAAATAAGTCTGTTTGAATTACATGTGCTTTGGGTTTCAGGTTCATCTTCGGAGCTTACCTCGCCTTCAGCCACTGGGTTCCTGGCCGGAAAACTGGCTCAAAGTTCACTCAGTAAACTGGGCAAGGAATCACAAATATTCTTTTTTATTGGGAGGATTGCCCTCACATCTGCCACGAGAGTCTCTTCTGTCTTAGCTCTAACCTTCAGAAGCAAGCTGGCACCTACCCTCTTAGTGACGCTGGGTTTGGTAACTGGTGTATCTGCCAGACCCTCCTGAAGACCATGCTTCTCTTCCATTTTTCCTGGCCTTACATGCACATTCACTTCAGCAAGTCCACTTCGCAGAGCATGTCCACCATCTAACACAAACATTCCAGCATTTCTAAAAGCACAGGCCATTGCTTTCCCCATGCTTCTAGAACCCATCCTAGCAGCATTTTTGCACAATCTCCTGTAGTCTTTGCTAGCATACTGAATCCCCTATCCCAGGAAAGTGGTCTCATATCAATAAGCTCACCAACTCATTTCAACCTTACATGCCTAAGCAACACAGTCCCTGCCTGACCTGCAACCAAGCACCTTCAGAATTCAGTCCCACCTGTGCTCTCTTGGCCCTGCCAGTACCTGAGGGCTGTAGGTGCTGTTCCCCAGCTGTGCTGTGGTCCAGTGCCCAGAGAGGAGGTAGGGGCAGATCCTGGAGGGCTGCACACTGTCTTACAGAGCAGAGACCTCCCACTTCTTCAAGGAATGGGGGCCATTAACCCTTAAGAGGGGAGAAGGGCCACCTCTGTAGGCTCAGAGGGTTCAAGGCAATCTAGGGATTTACAGCTTGGGGTGCATAAACTCAGACAACCCATTGGAAATGTTAGGGTGTCACTTTCCCCACCAGAGCATGACCTTGGCTCAGCTGACCTGCATAGGCTGAGTTTGACCTTAGGAACTTGGTTGCTCCGGGGTCCTAGCTTTGTCTGCCCTCCTGCTACAGGACGGGAGGACCTCCTTCTGTGTAGCACAGACCCCCTGGCTTTCACCCAGTTCTGCACTGCTCTCAGCCTTTTGTTACCTTTTCTCAAAGTGTTAGTCACGAGCAGTAGCCATCTAATTCTGCTGATTTGTTGTCCCTGGTAGTTCTCAAGTGCCTAAATACATTGCCCTCAGCACTGCATTTCCTTGCATGGGCAAACCATCCCAGGCCACCAAAGGTGCAAGTGTGAGCCACTGCGGTCACCTGTGACAGGGGCAACCTGTGCCCCACCTGCAGCTGTGGCTGGCAGAGGAGATGGGTGAACCTGCTCCATGGTCCTGCCCCTGCACCTGCCTCTTCAGACTCCCTGGCGCACAGGGCTATAGGTGGGGTTCCCTGGGGAGCAGAACTCATTAACATGCAAGAGGTTGCTAGGGAGGCTTCCAGGACCTACACTTGTGGAATGGAAGGGAGGAAAGCAGGAATAGGCAGGGGAAGAAGTTGGGCTCTGATGGTGTATCAGTTTCCAGCTACAACACAAAGCAACACAAATTTACTATCTAACTCTTCTGGAGTTCAAAAGTCTACAATGGGCTGCATTCCCTCTGGAGGCCTCAGAAAACATGTTTCCTCACCTCTTCCAGTTCCTAAGGCTTCCTGCTTTCCTTGGTTCATAGTTCCTTTCGTCCACCACTCTGACCTCTGTATCCATGGTCCCATCTCTCCTTTCATAAGGACTCCTGTGATTACATATGCCCATCTGGATACTCCAGGATAATCTCCCCATCTGAAGATCCTTAATCATATGGGGAAAATCCCCATTGACATGTAAACTAACACATTCATACATTCTTAGAATTAAGAGGAAGGCATCTTTAGGGGCCATTGTTCTTTCTACCACATGCAGCTTTGAAGCTGGGTGGCCCTTCAGAATTGTTGGGAGGGACACTGGCTGTGCTGTGACCGTGAGTGAGCCACTGTCTTTAGCCAGGGCAATCCCTGAAGAGGGCAGCGGCAGAGACCTGTGCCAACAGCTCTCCAGTGCCTGCAAGTCCCTCATTCCTGAAGGGGTTCTGGGTGGTGCATCATGGCACCCACTACATCTCCTCTGCTGCAGCCCCGGCGACCTTTCTCCACCCCTCACCTGGCCACCCAACCTTTCACCACAGGACATTTGCACATGCTCTTCCCTTAGCCTCATTGTCCTCCTGATGCTGAGCCCTGGTTCGGGCTGGAAACACCCCCCACACACACACACACACAGACACACACACACAGACACACACACATGCACACACGCACACACCCGCACAACATCACCACATGTCCTCAGTGCCTAGCACAACACCTGCCACATATGGCCACTCAGAAAATATGAAGTGGATGCAAGCTCTGGCCTCCCTGCCTCGATATGGACCCTTTTAGGTATGGAGCTGTGATCACTACTCCCCTTCAGTGGTTCCCATTGCTTTTCACACCAGATCCAAGCCCCTTATCGTGGCCGGGGTCCTACTTGACCTGGTATCTGTTGTCCCGGCAGCCTGCACAAATGCGCTGCCTGTCCATCGTGTCTGTGCACATTTCCCATGGCCTCCAGAACATTCCAACTCAGGGATGGTCCTGAGTCCTGAGCTTGGAGGCAGCCTTACAAAGCCACATGCCCTGGGGCCCTCAAATATTCAGTTGGGGTCTGTGCTCCCCAGGCCAGGTCCCTCAGGCCCACCCTGAGCCCCACCCTGTTCCCATCCCCCTTGGTTAGGACCCCATTAGTGAACAACACTGACTGCATTTCCATGGAGAGCCCAACCCCTGAAAAATGATGGTGGGCCCCTGTCCCATGTCATTAATTCTCCTGTGACTGAGGCCTTTTCCCCAGGGTGGGCATAGGGCCAGGGTGACTGATTGCACCTGTTCCACCTGCGAGGACTTTGGCCAGTGGGAGGCTTGGGCGGCAGTTCCCCAGCTAAATGCTGCATGGAGATTAATGACCCCTGAGCTGGGGGTCTGGGTGCAAGAGGCCTGTACGAAGGCGGGCTGGGCCTGCGGGGCCTGAGCCCTGTGCCCCCGCCTGCTCTGCCCAGCCCCTCCCAGGAGCAGAGCTGCAGGTTCTGCACCCGTGCCCAGGTTCCCTGGATCTCCCAGAAGTGGTTGCCTCAGCCTCATGCCTGAAACCTCAGACACAAATAATTTTCAATTTGCCTGGGAGTTTCAATCGCACAATCCAATGTTAAATAATAGATTAAATGCCTCAGGGAGAGAAACAGGATTTAAGAAGAAGAAATAAATAAAAGGAAAAGTAAAATTCAGCACATCGGCTTGGTGAGTAAGAATGTAGCTCTCCCTCCTGGCCTGCATTCGCCCACCCTGCCCCATCCTACCCAGCTGGGTTCTCTTCCCCAGGCCTGTGGGAATTACCCTTTAGGCACCTGGGTCTCCCAGGAGTAGGTTCCAGGCCTCAGCAGCCCTGGGCTCCACCCCCACCCTCCTGCTTCAGCCTCTGCACCGGAGGGAGAGGCCTGGCTTGTAGCCCTGCCAACCACCACCGACTCAGGTTGACAGGCTGACCAGACACAGGCAGATACAGAGCACAGTCACAGAGCACAGTCAGGCTGTGCCAGGTGACAGGCTGGTTAGCGGGCAGGCAACAGGCTTGATCTAATGGGGTTGGGTGCAGACACGGGTGTAGGATGATGGTGTCTTTGAATCCAACAGGAGGCTGCTGAAGAGGATGTGTCTATGGGACATGACTTGTCTGTAAAGTCTGGAACGAGGTCATCTCTGAGAAGCAGAATGGCACGTTGGTGGACACCAGGGCCAAACTACCAGGGTTTGAATCTTGGAACATCTTTTTTCTTTTAACATTTGTCAGTTTCTTTTATAAATTTTTTAAATTTTATTGTTGATATTATTACAGATGTCCCCCAAATTCCCCCCTCTTTGTCCTCCTCCTCCCAGCCCCTGCCCCACCCCAGGCCTTCACCACACTATTGTCTGTGTCCACTGGTTATGCATATATGCATCTAAGTTCTTTGGTTAATCTCTTCCCATCCCCTAGCCCTCTTGGAGATATGTCAGTTGGAACAACTTTTTTTTTTTTTTAAATTTAAAATAATTTTTGTATTGATTTCAGAGAGGAAGGGAGAGGGAGCGAGACATAGAAATATCAATAAAGAGAGAGAATCATTGGTTGGCTGCCTCCTGCACGCCCCCCACTGGGGATCGAGCTCACAACCCTGACATGTGCCCTTGACTGGAATCGAACCTGGGACCCTTCAGTCCACAGGCTGACGCTCTGTCCACTGAGCCAAACCAGCCAGGGCAGAATATCTTAACAGCTGTGTGAGTTTGGACATATCACTTCACCTGTGTATCAGTTTCCTCATGTGCACAGAATGGGGATGACATAATTATATCTGTCTCATAGGGCTGCGATGAGGATTTCTATGCATGAAATGCTTAGAACAGTACCTGGTAAACCAGTAAATACCATCATTCTTATGATTGCTTTGGGAGCCTAGGCAGGAGACAAAGTGGCTTGGGTTAAGAGGTGGGCACTGGAGAGGGACAAAAGGATTCGCTTAGGGGCAGAGAGAATGACATGTGCAAGAAGGGGGCAAGCGATGGAGGGGATGGGGCTAATGCTTTTTCTTTTTTCAAGAGGGGCCCTGCTGGGAAAGTCTGATGACCAAGCAGTGTGTGAGTGATGTTCTTGAGGAGGAGACGTGGGGCTGGGGATCCAAGAGAGAGCGGAGGACTGACCTCCGAAAGGACAGCGAGGAGACACGGGGACGGGAGGTGCAGAGGAGTGTGCCTTTCACACGCAGTGAGGGGCTTTCTGGTCCTCCCCTTTTATTTCACCGCAGTCAGAAATACACCACTAGCTGTGCAGCTTTCTGGGGATGTCTGTGTGAGTGTGTGGGTGTGTCTCATGAGTGTGTGCATGTATCTGCACATATGTTTGTATCCGTGGATGTGTCTCTGGGTCTGGATGTGTATTTGTGAGGATGGGTATGTGTGCATTGGTGTGTGCCTGTGTGTGGGGGCATGTCTTGTGTGTTTGTGCCTGTGTCAGCGTGTGCATATTGTGGTTGAGGTCACAGAAGGCCTATGTCACCCTCATGGAGAGTGGAGGTTGCTGATGGCCCTGTGAGGTTTGTGAGCATGAGCTGACCCCATGGCTGGGAGGAGAGCCCAGGGAGCCCATGCCTCCTGTAGCGTGGGGAGCAGGCTGGAGGGGTCTGCCACGTAGGGGTTTGCCATGGGAGTGAGACGGAGGAGCAGTGTGCAAGGTGGAAAGGCGGGTCAGGATGCACCCCAGTGTAGCTTGCCGAAGAGGGCAGTGAAGTCAGCACGGTAATGGCAGCTCCCCACACACCCCTGGAGACACTTGGCCCTCTTCACACTGTGTCCTCCCTACTAACCAGTCTGTGCTGGGGAGACCTTCCTGGGACGTCCTGGCTCCCACTGGGCCCAGGTGAGGGTGAGGGCTGCTGGGTGAGGGCAGGTGGGTTTTCTGGAGCTGGTTCCAGAATGACTTCTGGATTCTGCCCAGAGACAGCTGGAGAGGTACCGCGCGGGTGACCCCATGGCTGGGAGGGAGAGAGGGTCTCCAGTCAGTCTCCTCCTTGCCGTACACAGTCGGGATGTTGCTGCCACCTCGTGGGCTGGTTGGGGAAACCCAGGCCGCTGCTCAGGAGCGAGGTCTTAGCACCCCCTGGTGGCCAGCGGTGTCTCTGTCGGTGGAGGCCTGCTTCCGCCCCAACCTCCCTTGGATGGCCCAGATGCCCAGGGGATGAGGCCTTGGGCGGCCACAAGAGTGAGGGGGCCTCAGCCCGACTGCTGGGTGGATCCCAGCTCCAGGTGCTATCCTGTGCATCTCTGTCCCTGCGCCTGTGGAGTAGGGCAAGGCAGGCACAATCAGAGCTGCTGGGAGAGGTCTACCAGGTAGTGCATGGGAGAGGCCAACATAGCACCCACTGTCCTGAGCGCTTGGTTCAGGCTGATACACCCTAGGCTCCTCAGTTTGAAATGACTCACTTCTGACCTCTGACCTCTGACCGTTGTCCTAGGCTTCAAGTGTTCTGGGGAGCAGCCCCCAGCTTAACTTTTGGAGTCCACCCACCCCCACCCCCGCCAGCAGTGGGGGAGGGGCAGAAGCAGCTAGGTGGCCCCAGCCCCACCAGACCCCTGGCCATCCTCTGCTCCTGGCCACTATATCACAGGTGAGACTCTTGTGCAAAGGGCAGGGTGAAGAGTCTGTGAACAACGCGGGCCGCATTGCTAGGCCAGGCCAGGCCACCCAGAGGGACCAGAGCTCAGGGTTCTCACTCCCCTCCCTTTCCCCTCCAGCATGGAGGACCATGGAGCCCATTTCTCTAAGAGGGCAGGCATGGCCAACTCCCTCTCACCTCTCCCCACACTAGGGCAAGCCCACAGCTCCCTAAGGGTGCCAGTTTATTCCTCATCCAGGCCATTGTACCCATCAACACAGGGTCCCCAACATGAGGACAGATCATTTCAGCCCTGCTCAGCCCCAGACTGCCTGCCCCCAGCTCCTGGGAACCTTCCTGGTCCATTCCTGTGCCCATGGGTCAGACGAAGCTCCCTGTGCCCAGCTCCGGGTCCTGCTGCACTGGGTGGAGTGGGGAGGAGACACCAAGAGGAAAGTCCCTTAATGAGCCACAGGTGCCCCCAGAGATGATAAGCTAAGGGTGGTGGGGGTTGAGGGGAGACCACCTGCCCAGCCCCAGGCCTCTCCTGAGGCTCCAGTGCCCCACCCCCAGCCAGGGGGCACAACTCCAAGGTTGAAATTGGCACATGGAAGGGGAAGGGTGCTGAAGGACTGTCCTTCCATCCACTGCCTGCCTACCTCTGTCCTGGGCCCCTCCCTGTGTGGGAGGCCAAGCCCACACAGTGGGGAGTAGGAGGGTTTGGCTGTGTCTTAGAGGCCCAAAGCGCCTGAATGCCACATCTGACTACCTGGTGGAACTCAAATCTCATCTCCCCAGAGGACTTCAGGTCTCCTAGGGCTCGCAGGCACCAGGAGGACCCTAGTCTGTCCTCTTTACCACCCAGAGAGCAAGGCTCGTGTCTGAGCAGGTCTGAGCTGCTCTGAGGCAAAGGCCTGGCAGGGACTCCACTGTGGGCTGCCCCAGAGAGGTAGGGGAAGGGCACTGGGGGTTCAGTGGTTATTTTCCCTATGTGGTGGGCTGCTTGAGCTCTGGGAGGACTCTGACCCAGACAGCCCTCCCTCCAGACTATACCCTCAAAGTGGGAAGCAGATGAAATAGGACAGGGAGGCAGCACAAGATGGTACCAGAGAGGAGGGCGAGGACTGTCCAAGTCCCCCCAATCCTGACACATACAGGCTCACATACATACACACTCCCTCACCCAAGACAGATACCCATAGGACAGACACTTACCACACCTAACCCTAACCCCTGCCACACACATAATACACATAGAGACTCACATGCTCACCCCACACCCAGACACTTACACAGACACACACACACACATACCTTCACAGACACACCCACAGACATACAGATGCACACACAGAAATACATACATGGAGACACAGACACACTCACAGACCCACAGACATAAACATAGACTCACATACTCACCCATCCACTCTCCCAGCCCAGATACCCACAAAACACACACACACACACACACACACACACACACACACACACACCCCACATATGCTTTCCTGTATTGGCAGTTAGCTCCACTGTCCCCAAGCCCTAGGGCTATACAAGGCTTGAGGCTGGGGTTAGAGGCTGGAGTTGGGTCCAAAACCACCTCAGTGGATTCAGGGTGAGGTCTTAGGACTGGGCCTCTGGCGGTCATGCTGGGAGCCAGGACTGTGTCACCTGTTATCACCCAGAAGGAAAACCCGCTCTTTGATGGATGTGTTGTGTGTGTATATCTGCCCAACTCAGGTCTGGTTGTCTCTGAGAGATGACACAAGTAAAGATGTCTTTTCCTACTCCCAATACACACACACACACACACACACACACTCACACACTCACACTGTGGGAGGATGGTCTCAGGACAATCCTGGTTGTCTCTAAGCTGCAGACAGCCCAACTGAGCTTCTAGGTGTCCCCACGCTGAGCTGATGGCCAGTGACACTGCCTCAGGCTTGGCCAATGCATCCGTGACCAGAGACACTGTTTTTGCCTCGTGAATTCTGTCTGACTTTGTGGGCTCACAGCCCAGGAACAGCTGTTTCTGGGCCATCGTTAGCCCTCCCCACCTCTTCTTACACTGCTCTGGGCCTGGCCAAGGTGCTGGTGGGTCAGTCTCTTTGGCTCCTGCCTCCCACACCTTCAGGCCCTGACCACAGCCTCCTCCCTGGCCTCTGGGTTCCTTCTGTCAGATGGCCAGGCCATTCCAGCTGGAACCTGAGGGGAAGCCTCACCCTGCTCAGGGTTCTTGGACGCATGTGGCCTGGACAGGCAGGTGGCAGCCTCAACTCCTTGCTCCGCCTTTATAGGTTTCCAGAGCCCATGTTGGAGGCAGAAAGGGAGATGGAACAGCTTTGTGAGCCTTGCAATCCAGGGTGTGATCCAGCAGGGTGTCCCACCGTGGGGACCTCAGTGTCTCCTTCTTAGGGTCCAGCAGCATCTCCCCTAGCCAGTGGGAACAGATTGAGAGCAATCTCCTGGGGGAGATCCACAGAGACCAAAGCGGGGCCAAGAAGGGCAAGCAGCATACTCCTGAGAGACAGAAATGAGACCCAAAGGTAGGCAGACACAGACCCACAGATGCCTTGAAATAGTCAGGCAGCACTTCCCATTACAAACAAGACCCAAAGCAGCCACAGGCACACCCAACTCAAAGTTCCAGCAAACACTTTCTCCAAGACCTTCCAGGAATCACCCTGGCTCTTGACAAGTTCAGAACCATCCCTGTGTGTGAAAATGTGTGCTTTTGGATATGTTTTCTCTATAGCCTCTCCTCCCCCTTCCCCAGACCTGGTTCACCCAGGGGAAGACGATCCTGACAACTTTGAGCTGGTCTTGTCAGGTGAATGGAGCCAAGGTCAAGGTCTGCCGATGGCAGCTTTGGTCCAAAGCTCTGCTTAGCCCAGAGGTTCGGAAAGCCAGGGATGGCATTACTCCCTGCCCGGCAGTGCCACACCCGCTGGGACCCACGTGCACTGCAACAAGGCCAGTAGTAGCCCCAAATGGCAGCTTGCCCAAAGAGCTCATCACTGCCCTGGCAGTCCTCAGAGGGCCCCCACAAAGTGCACCGACAAGAAGAGACAGTGGGCCTCCGTGGGGACAGGTCTATCTTTACAGACGAGGGTGCTGGTACTGAGACAGGAGGACCTAGTTAATCGAGTGCAGGCCTTCGAGGCCTGAGTGTGAGGGGCTGGCCCTGAATGGAAGCTGCTGCGAGCGGCTCCTGTCACACACACAGGCCACTCCTGCCCTGGACTTCCGTGCAAAAGGGCCTGCGGGCGCGTGGCTCTGGCTGCTCTGAGGAGGGGGTAAGAGCCCCCGACAGCCTCGGGAAGGGGCTAGTGCTCCCATACCAAGGCACAGAGTGTAGACACTGCTGCTCTGGAGACAGTGTGCTTTATTTGGAACCTCCTCCTGGGTCCTAGAAAAGCTGCAAATCATGTGGTTTGGTACAAGGCAATGGTGAAGGGGCTGCAGGAGACCCCTTGACACCGGGCCCTCACCCTCGGGCCTCAGGCTTCCTGGTCATCCTGACTTCTGGCTGAGCTGAGTGTGGGCAGCTGGGATTCCTGGGTGTCCAGCTCACAATATCTTCCTCAGCCAAGAAGGAAGGAAGTGGCTATGAGACTTGGGCCAGGGTCCCCACCCAAGGCCTGGGCCTCTGTCCCCGCTAGGGCCTGCAGCAGCCACAGCTCCTCACGTCCTTGGAGCCCAGTTGTTCTGGGTAAATTGCGGCTCCTGGCTAAGGAACCACGCTCCTCGGACAGGTGAGTGGTGGGCAGGGTGCTCATGGGCAGCCGCCAGGCCCTCAGTACAGGTCAGCGAAGGGCTTGGAGTAGTTGAACATCAGGTAGTCCATGTAGTAGAAGTCGTAGGCGCGCTGCCGCTGCGGGGCTGAGAGCTGCGCGAAGTACTGGTGGGTGATCCCCGCTGTAGTCCGTGCCTCCTGCGAGTGCCGGTCCTTGAACTGGGGGAAGGTCAGGTTGCGCGGTGCGTGGATGAGGCTCAGGAAGAAGTTGGCATCATCCTCCATGCTCTCAAACTTGCCCACAAAGTCATAGTCGATGAGGCAGGGGCTGCACAGCCTGCTGACGTGGTCCCAGTGGATGTCCATGCCCACCGGCCGGTGCACGTCCAGCAGGTACTGGACGAACTCGGGGAAGCGCACGCCAGAGCCCGTCCGCAGGGCTTCCCCGGAGGCGTTGGCCCGGTACCGGGCCAGGATGGCCTTGCCGAAGACAGGATGGTAGTAGCTATTGGGGTGCTCGAACTTGTCGCGGAAGGCAGAGACCAGCCGCTCAAAGGGCTCGCGGACGAAGAGCATCTTGGTGTAGGTGCGGAGGCGGTGCAGGATGCCCTGGCGGTCGAAGGCGTCCAGCCGCTTGAGGGCACCGCCGTAGTGCACGGTGTTGTGCTGGAGGCCGGCGGTGGACGAGGCCAGCCCGGCCAGCACCATGAGCACCCGCTTCCAGTTGGAGCAGCCCGCTTTGGGGACCTCGCAGTACAGCACGCGGTGGCGGTCCTCCACGAAGATGCGGGACACGTGGCGGGGCGTGACCGCCCTGCGGCTGCTGCTGGCACGGTACTTAGCGCACGCCTCCCCCATCACCCGCTTGCGCTCCTGCTGCCTTTGGTGCAGGCTGACCCAGCGGCCGTCCAGGGCCTGTGGCGCTTGCCGGACAGCGGAGCCGGCCGAGCTGTTGGCCGGGATGGCCGCCGCAGCTGGCATTTTCTTGATAAGCAGCCGGCGGCGGCGCTGCCGGGGCCGCACACGGGCCCCCATGTTTGGGTGGCCTTGAGGTGGGTCAGGCACCAGTAGGCTGAGGCCTCTGGGTGCCCGGCTGGACACGTCTCTGGCGACCCTCTCTGTGGGTGCCTTAAAAACGCCATCCTGGGAATTGCCTGGCGGGAAGTCCTGGAGCAAGAAGAGAAATGGTTACCAGGGTGGACAGGACAGCTGGGCCCTGAGGGTCACACAGGCCGGCCCTCGCCATGCCCAGCCCCCGCTCGCTCTGTGACAGGAGAGTCTCTAAGATGAGGGAGAGGGAGATAGCTGACCCTGCAGGATGTGACCTCTCTGGTCGGAGCTCCCGCCCATCATTGTGGTCCTCCTCTCAGCTGGCCATGGCCTGAGGTGCAAGTGTCATTTTGGCCACAAGATGGCGAAGGCCTCCCAGGAACCCGGCCTAGAGAGAAGGGAGGGGCTGGGGAGCGGGTGGCTGAAGGAGGCCGGCTCAGATTTACTGAGTCAATTAGCACGCTCCAAAGCTGCCATCCAATGGGAAAGGGAAATTCATGGCCCAAAGCCCCGGGCTTTGTTCCCAAGGCTCCCGGGAAGAACCGGACACATTTTTCTTTCCAAGAATGGGTTTAATGTGAGCTCCAAATTTTCTCCCAGCCCTCGCCAACTTTCCCCAGGCAGCCCGTGCTGAGATTTATCAGAACTCACGTCGCGCGGCTGCTGTAGCCTGATGTTGAACTTTACTCCTGAAAAGCAAGCAGAGAGCGCAGTATTAGCGGTGGAAGAACCACGTGGTTCCCAGGGACCTGCTTATGGGCTCTTGACTGTGGGTGCCCAGAAGGGAGGGCACTTGGGATAGGCTCCATAAAAAGGCAGTGCAGGGGGGCGCAGGAGAGGCGCGCTTCAGTGTGAGTGTCCCTCTCCCCTATCCACATGGAAAATGGGGGCACAGGAAAGACTTGGTTCCCCTGGCTGCCAGCTGATGCTCCCTTCTTGGTGTCTTACCTCCTAATGTGACCTGGAAGGTCTGGAAAAACGCCCTGCCCAAGTGTGCCACACACCTGCCCAGTGGAGCATCCAGAAACCTCACAGCCCACTTCCCACCTCACACTGTCCCTAAATCAGAGGGGAAAGGACCCTTCAGAAAGGCCGTCCGTGTTCTATGCCCTGCTGGCTTTGCCTGGGCCTAGTCGACGTAGACATTCCGTACTTGGAATATGACACACCTGCACCCACACCTTTGCACACACCTGGCCCAGGACGGGGACACACTCATTCTCCTTGGACTGGGATCTCCCCACTTCCCTCTGGGAAGTTCCCTAACTGAGCCATCCACTTTGCGATGTTGGCCTCGCAGCTGGCCCTGGGGCTCTGGGGGTGAGCTGACCACATACTGCTCTCCTCCAAAGGGCCGAGCAGAGCCCAGGCACAGTGTCCAGCAAGCACTCACTGATGACTGGGGAAGATGGAGAGAGATCAGCGTATCACTGGCCACACTCCAGGTGTGACCAGGGAGGCCCTTTGCCTGGGCTGAGGCTGGGCTCACCCAGGATAACAAGCATTGGGGAGGCGAGCCTTTGGCCGGAGGAGATGATTCTGCCTCGTAGCAGGTCTGGTCTGTTTTGGAGAATGTCCCAGGAGGACAAGAGGACTCCTTCGGGGGAACTTATTTAGGAGTCTGGGCTTCCTTCATCCATCCCTGCTGGCCAGGGAGACTTCAGGGGCCCTTCCTGCTCTGAGGCTTTGCCAGAAGTCAGTCACAATCAGAACCACCTTCCCTCACACAAGTGGACCGAGTCTGGAGGCTGCCTGGGGTTGGGTGCTCTGGAGGCCCAGCACTTCCCTCGCGTCTCTGAGTACTTCACAGAGGTGCAGTGGCAGGAGCCCAGACAGCGAGAGGACGTCCAGGTCCTCTGTCCCTGACCGCCAAACTCCACTCACTTCTCTGAGGTTGTTGTACAGGTTCAGCCACTGCAATGGCCATGGCCTCATACTGGTCAGGCTGAGGATGGGCCCACATGTCTCCTTCATTTATCAGCAATTGGGGGTACCCAAGATCACCCTGGCCTGAAAGCCTGACATCCTTGAGCCTGCTGGGCCTTTCTCAAGTCCCAAGAGAGGTGGGAATGAAGGCGGAACTTGGCATGTTGCATCCTTCTTCTGCTGCAGTATTATCCCTTGATCCCCCTTGGGCTCAGAACAGGGGTGTGCCCTTCCCTGGACAAAAGGCAGAGTGTCCGCCTTCCTGAGCATTCCCAAGGTTATGTGTATAAGTGTGTGGAGGTGGGCGAGCTCTGAAACAGGCCTTCTGGACTCTTCCACGAGGCTGAGGAGCAGCTCCAGGCAGAAGTGGTTGCATCCCTGAGGGTACATACAGGGTATGATCAGAGAGTGTCTGACTGTGAGATGGGAGCCTTTAGAATTGAACCCCTTGCCAGGGGCCCCTTCTCAGCCCAGATCCCACTTCCCTTCGCTGCCCCCTTCACCCTCCTCATGGCAGCCATCCCCAGCATGAGCTTCCCGGGCTCAGTTTTTCTGGCACATGCTGCTTCCTCCAACAGCCGATAATCACAGGGCCCTTCTCCAGAAGGGGCCCGCCACACACTCAGTTTTCCTCCACACTGCCGGGTTTCCTTAATTATTTTTTTCTGGTGATGGCAGCTGGCTCTGCTAAACCACCTCTCCTGCTCAGTTTCAGACACAGGAATTTACTCTGCTTGTCAACCCTGTCAACTTGTCAAGGTATGATGGTGCTTATTTATGTTCCTTTTCTGGAGCAAATGAGTCATGCCAGGCTTGGCCAAGAGTGGGGCTGAGGAGCCATTTACAAAAGGCATCCTGCCAGCTGGTGGACTCGATGACAATGTGTTTATTGAGGTTGCAGCCCCTACGGCTGTGATCTTCCACCTGCACTGTCCCCACAGTCCAAAGGGAGGTGGGCTGTGGAGCCTGTTCCATTTTATCTGTGCAGACTGGACAGGTGTGTTCAAGTTTGGCCCACTCGGAGGCTGGTAGGGCCAAAGCCCTGGGCATAGGCTGGAGAAAAAGTTTTTGTTTAACAAAAGCCAACCTGGCTGCAATTGCCTCCTTTGTAAAGAAAAACTGTCTGTGGAAAACCCAACACCAGATCCTATGGGGAGACTATATGTACCACAAGCTCTATGCTCCAAACCCTTCAACTTATGGCAACTTGCTGGACAAAGATTGACCCTTTGGAATAAAGTGGCCCCTTTGGAATAAAGGCACAATTTTAACAAAGGAAATGTAATGGGCTCTCCCCTAGCAGAGGCCCCATGCTCCTTCCCCATGGAGGACCTGCTCTTCCACACACCGATTACATAAAGGCTGAAGCAAAGACCACCCAGCTCTCAGCGAGGGAAGGCCAGGACCTTGGGCATCCTGACACTGGGGTCGGTGTGTCCCCAGGGGGCTGCACTTCAGCACCCCGGACAGCTCCATGGAGAGCCCAGCAAAGGCGGTGTTGCCTTTGCTGCACCCACAAGGAAGGAACAGTATTGTCACCAAGAGCCAGCAGAATTGGTGCCAAGGGGGACTTATGGGATGGGGAGCCTGACCCCAATATAATCACGATCAACCCCCCAAGCCCCCAGATAAGCATACAATCCAGGTAAAACTGGGTTTTCTGAACAACACAAGCAGTGACCCTTCGCCCCCTTGTCCACCCAATGCCAATGCTGCCATGCTCATTTCCCATCCCCCCCACCTCACCCTAGGACAGGGGAATCCCAAGGCCAGTCATGTATACTCCACTTGCAATATCTGAGTTACCCATCCCCTCTTTTCAACATAACATTAACAATCCCCCTGCACTTTGGCAAAAAATAAACAACCTCTTTCTCTTTCTGGATAGATGACATACGTAGAGCAGTTAGAATACGCACAATACAATAAGAGTTAGCATTGGTGAGAACAAAGAAAGTGTGAGTTATGGGGACTGTCAAGCGGTTTCCACATGGTGAACTCTTCACAGGTTTTCTTCCAAGTGTTTGGCTGAAAGGCTTCCTGGTTACCTGCCGAGGGGAAGCACGGGCTGACGAGGGTGTGCAGAGCCAGTGCTTAGAATTAGACGGTGCAGCCTGGGCCTGGAGTAGAGCTGGGAGAGGGCCTTACTGGCAGGTGAGCAGCGGGAGAGGAGGGTCCATTGCCCTATGAGTCGCAGGAGGGAGGCTCGCTGGGTTCAACTAAAAAACTCCAACTCCTTGGTCCCAGTTTGTGTAGACATGTGACACTGACAGGGGTCAAAACAGGGCCAAAGTGCCTAGAAAGGACTAGACATGTCTCTGGAGCCCTTGAACATGTTTAAGGGGAATGACTGCTATTCTGGTTGCTCAAATCCCAGCTCCAGGCCCTGGTAGGCAGTGGGGAGAGGGTCCTGCCACTCTGAACACTGTGGCCTGGGGAAAGGCAGGGCTATCCTGAGGAATCAGGCCCATAGGGAGGGACAGAGATGGGCGAACTGAAGGCCCAGGAGGCGCCCCTGGGTGTGGGTGTAAGTCTGAATCCCTGCCCTGGGCGGAATTTCAGACTCATGCTCCTTGGATCCCCAGGGTTTCCTGGACCGAGTCGCATTTCCCTGGCTCCTGTTCTATGTCCACATCTTCTCAAAAGTGAGCCCGTGTGGCCATACCCACCTGTGAGCACACTCACATGTCCACTTAGGCTGCCCATCAGGCCAGGAAGTTTCAGGAGTTTCAGGCTGGCCTGAGCTGGGGGAGACACTTGGAAGGTGAGGCACCCACTGCATCTTGGCCCCCTGTGTGTGAGATCCTGAGTCCAAGCTTTGGTCCCACCCCAGATGCCCTGGCAGTAGGTGGGATGAAGGCTGTTGCCATGCTCTGCGCCATCCACATCCCAGTCAGAGAGCAGCAGCTCCTGTGCCTAAGGTGCGTGCCACAGAAAGGCCTCCGGCACAGCTGGTCCATGGATGGGACAAACAACAGGGATGAGCCACAAGGTGTGGCGCAGGGGTGCTGGCAGGAGAAATCACAGCCAGGGTGGATGTGCTGCCCACAGGGGTCAGGAAAGAAAGCCTGAGGGAACTGCCAGGCCCCATTCCGTAGGCAGTATGGAAGGTTTCTGAATGATGGACTGGATTAGTCAGGTCCTCCAGAGAAACAACCAATAGCATATATACATGGAAGGGTATATATTTTAAGGAATCGGTTCATGCAATTAGGAGGTTTGCAAGTCCAAAATCTGCAGGGCAGGCTGAGGCTGGAGACCCAGGGAAGAGCTGATACTACAGCTTGAGTCTGGGGACAGTATGGAGGCAGAATTCTTTCTCCCTTGGTGATCCCAGTCCTTTCTCCAAAGGCCTTCAACGGATTGAATGAGGCTCACCCACATTATGGAGGATAATCTGCTTTACTCAAAGGCTACTGATTGAAATGTTAATCACACCTAAAAATACCTTCCTGGCAACTTCTACATTGGTGTTTAACCAAACATCTGGCACCATGGCTTAGTTAACACATACAAATAAACACCAGGGGGGGTATTAGTTTCCAGGGCTGCTCTAACAAAGTGCCACAAAGCTGGTAGCTTAAAATAACAAAAACGTATTCTCTCTGGAGGCCAGGTGTCTGAAGTCAAGATATCAGCAGGCCTCTCCCTCTGAAGCCCCGTCTAGCTTCTGGCAGCCCCAGATGTTCCTCGGTTTGTGGCAATTTAAGTCCCACTTCACATGGTTGTCTTCCCCAGTGACCTCATCTTAACTTGATTATACCTGCGGAGACCCCATAAGGTCACATTCACAGGTACCAGGGGTTGGGACTTCAATGGGAACACAATTCAACTCATGACAGGGGAATGTGACCTCAGGGGCTTTAAGAGCACTCAGGAGGCAGGGCGGCACCTGCCTGGAGGAAGTGAGGAGCACTTCCCCTGCTAGGCTGGTTCGGCTCATCAGGAACGAAAGATTGTGTTAGTTCTCCATGTTCTTGGGGGAGGGACTGTGTTGGTCCCTCTGTGCCAGACAGAGCCTGGCGCAATGCCTGGCACACAGCAGGAGCTCAACAAATGCTTGTAGAAAGCCACTGCTGCCTGGACTGGGAGCTGGCCCTGGAGGTGGGAATGGGCATAGGGCTCCTCCCTGCAGAAGTCCACCAACCTGGGCAGTGACTTCTCCAGCTCAGCCTGGCAGCCTGGGAAGGATCTGCATGTCTGGGTGGCAGCTGCCAACCAAGTAGCTGGATGCTGCCCTGGCTGAAGATCTGTCCACCCCACCTGGACTGTGTGAGGTCTGTGGGGTCAGAACTCTGACACACACAGCTGGCGGCCCCACTGCCATCTGTGGGCACAGGCCAGAGCCTGCTCCTGGGGCCTCGAAGTGGCCACACCTCCTCTGGCTCTTTCTTCTCCCAGCAGTTCAGGCTGTGCCCTTTGGAGGGGCACCCCTGCCCAAGATCAGCCTCTGCCTCATTGTAAGCAGCTCCCTTCATCTGGGCAGATTGTTAATTTATGCAGATTAGATGCAAAACTAAAGTTTAAACACACTCAGTAATTAGAGGGCAGCCTGGACTCAAAGCACAGAATTCAGACGAAGAAGCTTCACCAAAGGGCCTTAAATTCTCACTTGTGTTCACAGGAAAAGACAACTCATTAAATCCTTTGCTAGGGCCTCAGTCACAGCCTGAAGACCAGACTCAGTCACTGCCTGTCCACCTCTGCTGCCCTGGGTGCAGGGCAGGGAAATGGTGTTCCAGGCAGGGGGGCTGCCCTGGACAAAGGTGCCAGCTGCTTCTGGAACCCTAAGGTGGCTCTGTGGACCTTGGGGAAGGCAGGAGTCAGGCCAGACCCTCTCCTCTTGCCTCAGCCTCTGCGTATGGGCTTCCCCCAGTTGTTCTGAGAAAACGGAACTCCGGAGGCTTTTGGCCTCTCCCTTTGCCTGGAGACTCCTTAGCTTTTAACAAGGGGTAGATATTTTTAAACATGTGGGGAGAAAGAGACAGAGAGAGAGAGAGAGAGAGAGAGAGAGAGAGGGAGAGAGAGAGACACCTTGGGCAAATCCCTTCACTGCGCCAAACCTTAGTTTCCTCATCTATAAAATAGGATAAAAAAAACCCATCCTACAGGTTCGCAAATATGCAAATGAAACGATGCACAGTGCTGGCACAGAGAGGACCCTCGGACGGAAGCTACCAGGTCACCTAACCCCTGGCCACCTTCGGAGCAGCTGCGATTGCCTGAGCCACCTCCTCACCAGTGCAGTGTGGGAGGGATGCGGGAATCTTCCTGTTCCGGCTGACGTGCCCTGACAGCTCTGACCGCTACTTGTTTTTTTTTTTAGCGATTCCATTCCCTCACCTCCGTGATTAGGATCCACTATTCAACTGAGTAGTTCCCTGTCAGCTCAACCTGGACTGTGAGTCCCCTTGGAGCTGTCAGAGTGGAGCCTTGGCGCTGCCTGTCAGTCAACCAGCCAGCCAGTTAGCTGCTCTTCAAACCCAACAGCTGTCCTGCCACTCCCCACCCACTCATCTGCCCATCACATGCTGGGGGCAGGGTGTCCCTGAACATCCTCCATGTGCACACCTGTCCACAAGGGAGGGTTCTCAGTTCCTGCTTTGAAGCTGTGCTCTGTTAGAAGCTGGGGGGGACTCCCACCATGTTTGGTATGTGGCCCCAGCACACATGTGCCATGCACTGCAACCCACATGTGCACACTGCATGGAGCAGGGCTCATGCCAAGGGGATGAGTCCCATTGCCTCTGTGCCACATGTGTGCACGCTTCCAGCTGTTGCTGTGGCATGTGCTGGGTGGGTTCATGTCCGTGCACGGTTTCTGAGAGTACGTGGCCCATGGCTTCCAGAAGGTCATGCCTTTTCTTCCCTTTGTATATTCTTTCACACACATGGGCCTGGAAGGATAGCCAGGAGCTAGTGAATGCGGCTGCAGAGAGCAAGAGCTCACTCACCAGCAAGGTGGCCGTGCCCCTGCAGCCTGTCTCTTCCCCGGCGGCCCGATCTCTGCTTCCCTCCAGCACCTTGGCAGCCAGGATATCAGGTGGTAGAACAATTGTACTGTCCTACACCCATTTGCCCATTAACTCCTGAGTACCCGTATGTGCCAGGCAGTGTCTTAGGTGCTGGTGCTGGTGCCTTGGCCATGAATGAGACAGTCATGGTCCCTGCCCTTGTGGAGTTTAGTCCAGCAAGGACGTGAGCACTGAACAGCGGTTCCAGGTCAGTGGCAGCAGCGGAGGACAGGGCTGGAAGCATGTGACGGGGGAATGTCCACAAGCCCAGACATGAGATGAGGGCTCCCGAAGGGGGAGACAATTCCTTGGCACCTGACAGCGACGACGGTCTCCTTGGCAGAGCTTGGTGGCCTTGCACCATGAGTGCAGGGCTCCTGGGATGAAGGGATGTGGAGACTGAAGGATCAAGGAATGGCAGGGCCACAGGGTGTTGGAGAGTGGGGATCTTTGCGCACTACTCCCATTCCAGAGAGGCTGTGGACTATGCCCCAGATAGAATTGTCAGTGCTGACACCAGGCCAGGCCTTGAGATATGGTCTCATGGCCCTTTCCCAGCTGCACCTCACAAAATAGCCTTACAAGATAGAACACTGTCAGCTTTCTGAAGAACAGGATGACCCCGTGAATAACATGGTCGTCAATGGCATGACCCTGATGTTGCTTGGGAAAACTGTTTTGTCTTGGGTTGCTTGCTCTGCAAAAACAACCCCCACAAACCAGAATAAAACAAACCAAAACAAACCAGATGTGGTAAATGTGCTTAAAAGCGGTCCTGCACAAAGGGTCGGGGCTGCTCTCTGGACTCCCTGCATGGAGAAAGGCAGAGCAGTCACTGGCCAGCTAATAAATGCTCCCCAAATTTTAATTTGGTCTGGACTCCAGTGGTCGTTCACTTGCGTTCGCTCCACAACATTTGGAGGCCCCCGCGAGATAACTAGCCTTTGACTGGTCCTGTGACCAGAGCCCACCGGGGTCCCCAGACTCTCCGACCCAGGGAGAGATCTCTGAGAGACGTTCCTCAGCCCCGGGACTGGTAGAGGTCAGAGACCCCACCTGCTAAATTTCCTGATTGCTCTGATCAGAGCCGCCTGGATCTGGTTCTTACTGGTAAGAAACTTATTTTTGGTTCTGTGGGTGCCCATCTAGGGTCTCTGGAAGGCTGGACGCAGTGCTACTTCCGAGACCAGATCCTGGCACACGACGGTGCCCAACGATCCTCAGTTGGTTGTCATTGTCTTTGTTATTCTGTGTTATTGTGGTCTAATGGTCTCTATCATTAGAATGGGTCAGTCTGCTTCATGTTCTGTCTGTACTCCCCTGCAATGGTTTTTGAAGATTTTTCAGGAATTTAAGCAGTGAGCAGAAGATTACGGAGCCTCCGTTAACACTTTTGATTTACAGAAATTTTGTGAGCAGGAATGGCCGACTTTCCCATATCCCAGTGAGTGGCCCCTGGAGGTGTTCACCGATCTAGGGCTGGCATATAACATCCAACATGCCGTTTTCGACAATCCCGGCCACCCGGACCAAACTCCCTATATCCAAATTTGGATAGACATCTTGACTGACAATCCCAAGTGGCTCCGGGACTGCCAAAAACCTCCCAGAAGAAGGAAAACTTGGGACAGAGAAGGAGACGGACTATCCTCCTCACTAAACCTCCCATCACTAAACCTCCTCCCAGAGGGACCACGGGGAAACCAGCTGCACTGGTGCTGCAGGGAGGGCGGGGAGGAGCGCGACAGAAATGGGGAAGTGCCGCTGAGTGCTGGCCTGGAGGCCCGAGCCACCGCCCAGCCCCAAGACCCAGAAACAGCCTCCTGTCCTTCCATCACCCCCGGAGGACCCTCTTTTGAAGGAACCTCCCCCGTATCTGTCTGCCCCAATTGTGGGTCCCCCTGAAGGCCCAACGAGTCCGTCCCACACCTGCAGCGGGACTGAGTATAGACCCCATCATTCGGACCCTTCCCCTGATTCCTCGGGGGTCCCGATGCTGCCCCTGCATCAGGTAACTCCGACAGCAGAGGATGGCAGGCCGCTTATGGTTTATGTCCCTTTCACGACTCGTGATCTGTATAACTGGAAGAACCAGAACCCCTCCTTCTCTCAGAATCCCCAGGGACTCGTCGCTTTTTGGAGTCTGTATTTTTTACCCATCAGCCCACCTGGGACGACTGTCAGCAGCTCCTCCAGACTCTGTTCACTTCGGAAGAGAGAGAAAGAGTGAGAGCGGAGGGGAGAAAACTGGTCCTCAGACCAGATGGTCAGTCAGTGTGGGACCCAGCGCAGCTGGAGGCCATTTTTCCACTCTCCTGACCCCTGTGGGACCCCAACTTGGATTGAGGTAAGGAGGCTCTCGATTGGTATCGCCAGACTCCGCTGAGGGGAAGCCGAGCAGCTGCGCGGAAGCCCACCAATCTGTCTAAGGTAACCGAAACTGTGCAGGGACCGAATGAATCCCCGGCCGCTTTTCTAGAGCGCTTGTGTGAAGCCTACAGGTTCTACACCCCCATAGACCCAGAAGCACCAGAAAACAAGCGGGCAGTTAACATGGCTTTCGTGTCCCAATTGGCCCAGACATAAGAAAAATGTTACAAAAGTTAGAAGGCTTTGAGGGAAAAATGCTGTCGGAATTGGTAGAGGTAGCACAGAAGACATTCAACAATAGAGAAGACCCCGGTGAGCTAACCAAAAAGATGGCACAGGTTTTATTAACCATGAACAGGGGAAAAAGAGATGGGAGGAAAGGAAACCAGAAAGGAAGAGGAGCAAGGCTCAGGGATGAGCGCCCTCGGCGATCGGGGCTGGGGAAGAACCAGTGTGCCTACTGAGAAGAAGCCACTGGAAAAATGAATGCCCCCAGCGCCCTCAGGGGCGCCCGGCCCCGGTGTTAGTCGAAGAAGTGGACTGACGGGGCCGGGGCTCCGTCTTTACTAGCCCCCAGGAGCCCAGGATCACTTTGCAAGTTGGGGCAAACCAGTAGATTTCCTTATTGATACCGGAGCCACGTTCTCCGTCTTACAACAAGCGGAAGGTCCGGTGTCTAAGGAACGAACCCCTATTCAAGGAGCTACCGGGAAGACAAAATCATATCCGTGGACTCAGGCCTGAATAACCAATTTAGGGGCTGGGACAGTGACCCACTCGTTCCTAGTGATGCCAGAATGTCCTTACCCCTTACTAGGATGGGACCTCCTCAGCAAATTACAGGCCACCATCTCATTCCAGGGGGAGAGAGCAAAAGTAGCCCTTAATGCCAGACCTGACACCGTGCTCCTGACGTGTCCATTAAGTGAGGAATACCTCCTCACCGAGGATCCTGGGGAGACTGTGTTGGCCCAAAGCGCCTCACTGCTCCAAGAACTGCAGCAAAGGATACCAGGAGTTTGGGCTGAAAGCAATCCCCCTGGGTTGGCGACTCACAGGCCCCCGATTGTAGTACAGCTCACTGGTACTGCTGTTCCAATACGGGCTAAGCAGTACCCAATAAGCCGAAGGCCAGGAAGGGCATCGCAGTACATATAAAAAGACTGAAGGAGGCCAGGATCTTGGTGCCCTGTCATTCCCATGGAATACACCTTTGCTCCCTGTACAAAGACCTGGGATGGAGGATTTCAGGCCAGTTCAGGATTTAAGAGAAGTCAACAAGAGGGTACACTATACACCAACAGTACCCAACCCTTATACCCTCCTGATCCTGTTACTGCCAAGTCATCAAATATACATAGTCCTAGACTTAAAGGATGCCTTTTTCTCCTTGCAGCTGGCCCCGTCCAGCCAGCCCATTTTTACATTTGAGTGGACGGACCCTGAAGAAGGGGAATCGGGGCAGCTGACCTGGACCCAGTTGCCCCAGGGATTTAAAAACTCTCCTACTCTGTTGGATGAGGCTCTCAGCCAGGACTCAGGCACGTTCCGGAAAGAACATCCAGAGGTCACCCTACTCCAATATGTAGACAACCTCCTCCTTGCCACGGTGCCAGAGTGAGTGCCGGGAGGCCACTGAGACCCTGTTGAGGACTCTAGACAAATTGGGATACCGGGTGTCCACTAAGAAAGCCCAACTTTGCACCCCGAAAGCCACTTACCTGGGGTATGAACTCGGCGAAGGAAAGAGAACTGTGTCTGCTAGCCGAATACAGGCTATTTTGAAAAACCCGGTCCCCAAAACAAAGAAGCAGGTGCGGGAATTCTTAGGGGCAGTAGGGCATTGCCTCCTTTGGATATTAGGTTTTGCAGAGATGGCAAAACCCCTATACACCTGCACCCGAGGAAAGATTGAAGAGCTAAACTGGACTGAAAATGAAACTAAGGCTTTTCAGGACCTTAAACAAGCCTTAGTCAGTGCACCAGCATTGGCGCTGCCAGACCTCACTAAGCCATTCCAGTTGCATGTGGCAGAGGCTCGGGGAATCGCAAAGGGGGTGCTAACTCAGCTCTTAGGACCATGGAAAAGACCTGTGGCATACTTATCCAAGAGACTAGACCCTGTAGCTGCAGGATGGCCAGGCTGTCAGAGCGGGTAGCGGCCACAGTCACACTGGTCAAGGAAGCCTCAAAGCTTACCCTTGGGCAGGACTTGCAGGTGGTGGCCCCCCCCATGCCGTGGAAACCCTTCTGCGAAGCCCACCTGAGCGTTGGCTTTCAAATGCCCGTATCACCCAGTACCAAGTGCTCCTGTCCGCCCCTCCACGGGAGAGTTTTCTTAAGACAGCAGCTCTAAACCCTGCAGCCTTGCTGCTGGGTGATGATCCTGAACAGCCCCTCCACTACTGTGTCGAAACGCTGTCCTCGTTGAAAAATCTTCGGGAGGACCTGACTGACCAACCCCTCCGAGACCCGGATGAGACTTTGTACACGGATGGGAGCAGCTTCGTGGAGGGAGGGACCAGGTACGCGTGACAGCCGATAAGGTAATCTGGGCGCAGGCGTTGGGGCACAGGACACCGGCTCAGAAGGCAGAATTAATTGCCCTCACCCAAGCATTGCGGTGGGCAAAAGGAAAAACAGTAAACATATATACTGACAGCCGATATGCCTTTGCTACAGTTCATGTCCATGGGGCCCTATATCAGGAAAGGGGACTCCTGACATCGGGGGAGGGGCACGGGGGAAGGAAATAAAAAACCTCTCGGAGATCCTCGCCCTCCTGGCAGCCCTCTGGCTGCCAAAGGCAGTAGCAGTTATACACTGCAAGGGACACCAATCAGCTGACACTCCGGAGGCGCGAGGAAATGCATTTGCCGATAAAACTGCAAAAGAGGCAGCCCCAAAACCAGTGGGGCCTCTATATATCCTGCCCGCTCTCCTGGCAAAGGTTTTCAAAGAGGCCCCAGTCTATTCAGAGACTGATAATGAACTGGGAAAGAGACTCCAGGCTAAGGAGGTATCTGGAGGATGGAGAGAATTACCCGACACCAGACTGTTCATTCCAGAGGCCCTGGGAGGGGAACTCATTTCTCAGGTCCATCAGAGCACCCATCTAGGGGGAACCAAGCTGGTGGAATTGCTTAAACGAGACTATTATACCCCTATGCTCTTCCAGGTCTTGAAGGACATTGCAAGGAGATGGCACGCCTGTGCACAGGTAAACCCTGGGAGACCCTCCCCCTTGGCCCAAGGAACCAGACTCAGAGGAAGAAGTCCCGGAGAACATTGGGAAGTAGACTTCACAGAATTGTCCCCAGGGCAGGGAGGATATTGATACCTGCTGGTTTTCATTGACTCGTTCTCTGGCTGGCCAGAAGCTTACTCTACCAAGTCTGAAGCAGCACAGATAGTAGTTAAGAAATTAGTCTCAGAAATTATCCCCAGGTTTGGCCTATCTGTTGAGATGGGGTCCGACAATGTCCCGGCATTCATTGCCCACATCACTCAACTAACTGTTGGCAAAAATGTTAGGCGTAAGTTGGAAATTACACTGTATCTATAGACCTCAGAGTTCAGGGCAGGCAGAGGGGATGAACCAGACCCTAAAGGAAACCGTAACAAAATTAAAACTGGAGACTGGCGAAAACTGGGTAAGCCTCCTTCCTTTTGCCCTTCTCCAGGCCCATTGTACCCCTTATGTAAAGGGCCTTACCTCCCACTCCCCCACTTTGAGATTCTGTTTGGCCGACCCCCACCGCTGCTTCCCAAGCTAGGGGAAGAAGTGTTGGCATCCCTTTCTAATCACAACCTCCTAAAGTCCCTACAGGCCTTACAGTTGAGTTCCAGACTTAACCACCAAGACCCATCCCCTGGGACTACACCTGCACCACCTGCCTTTCAACCAGGAGGCCTAGTATGGGTGCGGAAGCATGAGCCATCATCCCTTGAGGCCAGGTGGACTGGACCCTTCACTGTTGTCCTCAGCACCCCATCAGCAATGAAGGTTATGGGGAAAAAGTACTGGATACATCGAACTCAAATCAAGAAGGCGGAATCAGAGGACCAGCCGGGGAGATGGACCATCCAGCACACCAAGGACCCCCTGAAAATCCGACTCCGAAGGCAGTCCTCCTGATCCTGATGTGCCTGTGGCCCATCATGGCAAGTAATCCCCACCTGAGGGTTAATTACTCATGGGAACTGACCCGGACTGTGGATGGGACTGTTATAGGTCATACCACGATCCCAGGGCCCCCCTCAATAGAGGCTGACTTATGCCGATTATTTGGGGAAACTTGGAGAAAGCCAGAAAGCAATACCCCCTACATTTCCCCAGAAGCACATGGGGCATATCATGTAGGGACGGGTTACGGGTGTGGCACCCTCCACTGAGAATGAGGACTTTGGTGAACACAGCATTATGTCTGCCCAGCCGAAGGCAGCCCTGAATGTGAAACTGATGGGACTATTACTGTGCCCAGTGGGGTTGTGAGACTATGGCACTGTGGACTAACAGAGATCCCGCCATCCGGTTCAAGAGAAGAGTCTGCCCGGGGCCCCTTCCAAAAACTGTATGGTAGGAGACTGCAATCCCGTTGTTATCACGCCCCTAAACTGGTGGGAGAGTTACTGGGATGCGGGAAAAACTTGGGGACTGAGACTGTATGTAGCTGGGAGGGACCCTGGGGTCCTCTTCACCCTCCAGAGAACCCAGCAGACCCCAAGGAAAAACCCCATCGGGCCTTTAAGACCCTTAGACCAGGGGCTGCCTCCAGTACAGCCACTTAGGCCCTGTCCCACCCACCACCTCCCCGGAACAATACTGAGTTAACTCCTCTGACCAAGGTGATGGTGGCCTTTGTTCCTAAGACTCATGCTACCAAACCAGCCGGAGACCTATTCTGGACACTCTGGATGCGGTCTTTAACTTTTTAAATCAGACCTTCCCAAACGCCACCAGACTGTTGGTTGTGTCTAAACCCAGAACCCCTCTACTACGTTGGAATAGGAGCAAATGCCACTGTTGGTTCAGATTCATCAGACATTAGAAATGTTTCAATTGTAAACCCCCCACAAAGGATGTGCAGATGGGGGCACACCCCAAAATTAACCCTTGGGGATTTCCAGGGACGAGGTACTTGTGTTATCAAGTTTGATAAATCAAACTCAGAGTTTGATTTATCAAAATCCCCTTATGGTGAATCCTGTTCCTCAGTACTGAGGTTTGGCAGAGACAATGAAGAGGAGGCAGACCGGTACCTAGTGGCCCTGAAGGTACCTGGTTCGCGTGCACCCCAGGAATCATCCCTTGTGTCTCTCCTCTGACACTGATGCACCCACGCAAGCCTTTCTTATGCATCTTAGCTCATAGCCTACCCCAGGTATATTACTATTCTGGGCGGGGAGGGTGCGGGCACCTGGGTCTAGCCCCTGGGCGGGTTCAGAGAGCCCCGGTAATTGTCCCCCTGCTTGTCGGTCTGGGAATAGCCGGATCAGCTGCAGTAGGCACTGCAGCACTGGTCACGGGGGACAAAAACTTTAAGGGACTTAGCAGCCAAGTAGATTTAGACTTATGCACCCTAGAGGAGAATGGAAACCGCCTAGAGGATTCCCTCAGTTCGTTAGCAGAAGTAGTCTTACAAAATAGAAGGGGTTTAAACTTATTATTCCTGAAGCAAGGAGGGCTCTGTATGGCCTTATGAGAAACTTGCTATTTTTACACCAACCATTCCGGGGTCATCAGAGAAAGCCTAAGTCAACTCAGAAAAAGACTCCAAGATAGAGAGGAAAGGCAAAGAACTGAGGGAAACTGGTATGAAAATCTATTCTCCTAGTCCCCATGGTTAACACCACTCCTAACATCTCTAGCAGGACCTTTAATCTTTTGTTAATAGCTTCAACATTTGGACCCTGTCTTATAAATAGTCTCACCAACTATGTACAAAGGCGAATACAGGCAGTAAAACTGATGGTCCTGCACACTCACTATCATCATGTCTGCACTGATGATGAAGAAACAATGATTTGGTTCTCCCATAAAACCAGTGGCGAATGTTAGAGAGTGGGAATCTTTGAGCACTACTCCCATTCCAGAGAGGCCGTGGACTATGCCTCAGATAGAATTGTCAGTGCTGACACCAGGCCAGGCCTTGAGATATGGTCTCATGGCCCCTTCCCAGCTGCACCTCACAAAATAGCCTTGCAAGATAGACCACTGTCAGCTTTCTGAAGAACGGGATGACCCTGTGAATAACATGGTCATCAATGGCATGCCCCTGACGTTGCTTGGGAAAAACTGTTTTGTCTTGGGTTGCTTGCTCTGCAAAAACAAGATGTGGTAAATGTGCTTAAAAGCGGTCCTGCACAAAGAGTCGGGGCTGCTCTCTGGACTCCCTGCATGGAGAAAGGCAGAGCAGCGCCGGCTGGCTAATAAATGCTCCCCAAATTTTAATTTGGTCTGGACTCCAGTGGTCGTTCACTCGTGTTTGCTCCACAACAAGGGGCCAGCATGCAAAGACGTTTGTGGTCCTGGCAAAGGCACAAATCTTATCCCCTAAGCTCCAAGGGCGCCTACAAGGCCTCTAAGCAGGGAGTTATTTTGAATTAAGACCCATTCTGAGATGAAGAGCTGGAGACAGAAGCAGAACGCCGGGTCAGTGCATGCTGCATGGTCCAGGCAGGATGTGCAAGGCCTGGACTCCAGGGCTGATGGCAGGAGGTGGAGGAGGACATGGCAAATGCTTCAGGAGGACTAGCTGGCAGGGTGCTGTGCTGGCAAGTGTTTAACAGCTGGCTCCCTGGATGATGGGCAGAAGCCTAATTTGCAGTGTGTGCTGATTCCTGTGGTGGATGCTCTCATCACGGCAGATTTCAGGCTGCTCATGCGAAGGGGGAGTTGGCCCTGTGGGCTGGAACTGGCCAGCTCCTGGCACACTGCATCAGCAGTCCGGGGCTGTCGCGAGCAGCACTGGGAGACTCTGGTTTCGACTTGAACGGTGGGAGGGCACTGGTTCCATGTCCTGCAAAGCAGGGCAGACCTGGCTGAGCATGAGATGCTGTGGGTCTCACAAATGTAGATGTCCTGAGGGCAGTCGGAGGGCAGGACGCATTGCGTGCGCAGGAACAAGTTCTACGGCCCATGGTCCTCCAGTGCCCGTGAGAGCGTGGGACCAGCACTTCCCAGAGGAGAGGGCGCAGAACTGAGGCAGCCGACTACCTGAAGCCCCGGCAGTGTCCTGCCTTGGTCCAGAACCTGCAGGGAGTCTAAGGCCGGCTCCCAGCAGCTGTGGCCCACCAAATGGGAGGAGCATAATGACTCCTGTTTGGCTGTCAGGGCACCTAGCCACCGCTCTGCAGCCAGCTCTGTAGGAAGGGGTCTAATTTGGCTTAAATACTGGTGAATTCCCGCAGGGGGTTACCAGGAAATAAAAATGAGTGAGTCATGCTGGAGGCAGAGTGGCCCCACTGAAGGGTGGCCTGTTTGCAGAAACAGTGCCAGCAGCGCTGACTGGCCAGCCTGTGACAGGCACTCCTTTCCTGGAAGAGTCAGGCCATCGGGGGCTGCCAGCGGGGCAGCCTCATTACAGAGATGGCCGGGCCACAAGATAATGATCAGCCCAGCTCTAGCCGGGCTTCAGGATGTGCTGTTCCGGCTGCGGCGTCAATTACTGAGCTGGCCTGTGGCTGTCAGATGGTCACAGCTGCTGCCCGAGACGCTGAAGAGCCACAAAAGCAAATCCACCCGAGCTGATGCTTTCTTGGCACGCCCCACCCCCAACCTGCTACAGGGGCCTCTCTCTCCTGAGGGTGGCTCTCCAAGCCCCGGGGAGCCAGGCTCCTATGAAGGGCTGCCTAGGGGCTCAGGGGTGGATGTGCTGATCCTCATAAGACAGCCCCAAATGGCGGTGCACCAGTGGTCACCACCATTCACTGACTGCATCCCAGTTCTGGCAGCAGATCCCCTTCTGGCCTGGCTCAAGCACCACGAATGGGCAGCTGCAGCTCAGGGGGCAACTGCATTTCAGGGGTCATCCCTTATGGCCCCGAGCAGAACAGGGCCTCCGACAACTCAGATCCTAAAAGGGCAAGGCTGGACGTGGCTGCAACCTGGGAACCCTGGCAGCCAGTCTGGACACTCTGCCACAGGTATGGATAGCTGCAACGCACCTCCGAGAGGAGAGGTAAGAAGGCCTCAGACCTGGAGCTGGGCCTCCAGCAGCTCAGGAAGCCTCTGGCCTGTGGATTTTTCCAGCTTCTCTGAGGGGTAAGGCCCAGAATACAGATATGGGTCCTGGCCTTTGCAGCGGCTGGCTGTGTGACATCTGGCCAAAACCCACTTCTTCTCCCTTCTGGCTGGTCAGCCGTTGGTGCTGCTCTAGGTCTGTCTAGCAGTGAACCCCACCAGGCTGGCTGTGGGCTTACCCTAGAAGACCCAGGTCATCCTGGGGAGCAGACATACTATTGTCCCATAGGCCCATCACCACGTACTGTGGCTGCACTCCACACGCACATCACATGTGCACACAGAGACCCCCAGGCCCTGTGCACCCAGCCCCAGGCACATGAAAGGTGACCAGACCTGGGGTACCAACCACATGGCTGAGATAGGGCAGAGGGGGAAGGGCCTGTGGCTGCACATGCCATGGCTTTTCTGGAGGTGACTGGGGAACAGCCTGGAGAAGGGTAAGACCTAAGGTAGGTGAGGAATGGTGGGCATGAACTCAAGCAGGGCAGGGAGATGAGTAGGTAGGGCAGATTTTGGAGAACAACCATGTGCCGGGCTGGAGGGCTTGTGGAGTCAGAGGTCTGAGTGGCAAGGTGAGGGAATGTCTGCCCCCCACCCTTTTATCTGTCGAGGGAAGTCTGGGGGAGGGAGGAGCTGATGGGGGAGAAGACTGGGTTAGGCCATGTTGAACAGAGACACAAGACCTGCAGGTTGAAGCTCTCAGGAAACAGTGCAGAGTGTGGGGCAAACAGTGTCCATGCACAAACACACAACCCAGCCCTTTGACTTCCAACATCTGTAACCCGTGCAGCCGACATAATGCTGCTGACAGCACCCTCACTAACTCTGAGCACGAGAAGTAGAACTAAACACTGGAAATGTCATCCAGAATTTTCACAATTGTCATGTGGACTTAGAATTTGCCAGAGCTCAAGGTGGTCCTTCAGCCGAGACCCCCAGCCCTCTCCCCTCCCAGCATGATTGATGCAGGAGTCTCCTGAACTATGAGAGATCCCAAAGGCAGGGAACTCGTGTGGTGTGGTGTTTGCCTGGTGGGGTGGGGGCTGCTGGGTTCCCGGGAGGTACTGTCCTGTCCGAAGTCCCTGAATTCCCCTCCAGGCTCAGCGTCAGCCTGCACGTCTGCAGCAAAGCCTGGGAATTAGACCTGTGGCTTTGCAAACAGAATATGGCCTCTGCATAATGGCTGCTCGAAGGATGGCAGGGTCACCGTGGGAGGAGAGCGGAAGATGTTCTGAGCTCTTCTCTTGCTGCCTTTGAAGTCCGGCCAGGCAGCTCTCAGGCCAAGAGAGACATCACAGGTGCAGAGGCGGCCCCTCCCGGCTGCGTGCATTTCCTGCGGAATGAGGACTCCAGTCTCGATGACTGGGCTTGTGTTTTGGGCACCTCTTTGCAGTCAGGAACGTGCTATTTCAAGACACAAAGAAGCCTGGCTCGTGCCTCTGGCCTTCCACACCCGTGTGTGGCAGAGAAGAGCTGCCGGTGGAGGTGTGTATGGGGCCATCCTCTCCAGAATTAATGATTCGAAAGCTGGGCAAGAGCTGCTCAGCCCACCGAGGCATCTTCTGCAGGATTAAATGTCATTCTTTCTAATGACTTGATTTATGTCTGGAGGTTTACAGCTCCAAACAAAATATTGTGATGATGGCAATAAATCACACCGGATGCTTACAATGGTGACCAGCATGCTCCTGTTTGTAGGGAGGTGACACAGAAGGAGGGGCTGCTGTAATGCCCAGGCGGGGCAGGGGGAGCAGGACAAACACGCTGTCAGGCCTGGGGAGCTTGGGCAGGGCATCAGGCTTTGCATGTCTGAGGTTTTGGTGAGAATTTGTGCCTGGAGATGGCAGGGATTTCGGAAGAGCTGGAAATTCACTGGAAGGCACTCTCCTGGGCGCTGGAGGCAGCGCATGGGTGGTGGACATCCTGAGAATGTCATTTGCAGCTTTCTACTCCTGTCTGTCCTGCTGCCTCCTCGACTGAGGAGATGAGCTGGCTGAGGTAGGGGACCCGGGACCCACATGTGCCTCCTGAGGGGTACACCTCTCTTGTGTGCTCAGGACAGCTTCTGGAATACATGGGGGCCATTTTCTAGTCTGCAGCCCTGTCCTGGGTGGGGAGTGACCTGGATGGGGCCAGGCTAGGATTACTCTGCAGGGCTGAGCTCCTTGAAAGCATGAGGGCCAGCGGGCTGCAGACAGGCACCCCTGGGCCAGCATCTCTCACTCAGTGACCAGCGGAGTCAGCCCTTTCCTCTGAGACCTCGCCCTGCAGAAAAGAGCTCAGTGGAACTGAAGTCAACGTCAAGGTTCACTTCCACAATGGGTTTAGGTAAGACCCAGCCTGCACCCAGGAAGAAACGGGCAGCCCCACTTCCCCAGCCCCTTCCTCATCCTCGCCTAAGGTCTTCTGCCAGAGAGTCTGTCACCCATGCCCCCAACATCTGGGACTGGCTGTCCCTATGAGGCAGGGCAGAGGCTGGAGATGGCATGCAGGGTGGGCAAACACTGAGGGGCCGCCACAGAGCAATCTGACCATCCCCACTAGCCCAGCTAAAGCTCCGTCTGCCCAAAAGTCTGTAAGAGCAGGAGCTTCCTCACTGGTGAAATTAATCCTGCCCCTGGCATTCACGCAGAGGACAGGGGAGGTGAGGAGGTGGACTCGGGTCACATTTCAGGGGAAGTCCCCTCATCCCAGGAGACACAGTCTGGCCCATGTGCTCTCTTCCTGAGGCACAGAGATGTGTTCTCAGAAGAGCCCCATGGCCTAAAATGCCACACCAGAGGTCATGATGCAGGGTGACTTAGGATGCTGGGCACTGGGAGGAGGTGATCCATTACCAGGCATGTGGTCCAGGCACTGTTCCAGGCACATTTAACTGGCGCTGTGGGTAGGAGAATCAGGGTGGGGAGAGGTTCATGTGTTGCGCAAGGGGTGTCTTCCATGTCAGATGTGTGGAGCACACTGACCGCAGCTGGGATGTGGGATGGATGGTGGTAGAGCATGGAATGTGGGTGGCGGGTGGCTGAATGATGGTGGGTGGATGAACGGTAGTGGACAGGTGGTAGGTTGATGGTTCAAGGTCGAGAGGAGAGGATTTGAGATGGGGACCAGGCAAGGGCTGGGCTAGACTGGTATGTAGCTAGAGGGGAGACAGCAGCTGGGGAAGCTACACGGCCACGGCCCAGCTCTATTGGCCACAGGTGCAGCCTCTGGTTTGCCTTCCCTGTGTGCAAGAGGTACAGGACGCTTGGCGCCCTGGCTGTTTTGGCTTCCCTGATGCTCAGGTGACGGTGGTGGTGGCATCTCCAAATTGAAGGTAAGCTAGGGCCCACTGACCCCTGGAGCCCTGGGGGTCCATCTGGCTACAGCAGAGCATGGCGCTTCCCCTCCCCCAGGCCGAAAGCACTCTCCACTTCAGAAAACAAAGCTCCTATCACCCTTCCATTGACACAGGGCAAAGAAAATGTTGTTTGTTTTATAAAGTCAGGCGAATTTTGATAATGAAACCTGAACATATAAGGCCAAAACCTTTCTAATTCCAGGCAGATAAGGAATGAGGGTAATGTATTTCAACTTCAGAAGCAAGAAATAGCCTTTATCATGTAATTTAACAACATTACTGGGAAAATGTTAGGAGAATGTAAAATGTAGTTTAAATGATAAAATATGCTGTCTTGGATGCAAGGATTTTAATTGCCACAATCAGAATCCAGACACACTTCCTGGCCAGCGCTGACAGACACTGCGGCAGCACACAGCGGCCTGGGAGCGAGGTGGGGGGGTCAGCATGGGCTTCTGCCGTCCCCGGGGACCTGCCAAACCCCACAGCTGTCTGGGCTCCGCAGCGCTCATCAACATCGTCGCCTTGTGAAGTATGAATTGGTTCAGATATTAATATTAATCGGCCAACACATTAATATTAATCAGGTAATATATACTTCCCATGACAACAAGAGATAAAGGAACCTTATTATGTGGTGATCGGAGAACACAGAATATCTAAGTGGATTTCCTTAGGACGCACGACACAAAGAAGCCTAAGCCTCTTAGGTTTGTCATCTCTGCCGAGAGCTGGGCTGGGGCGTAGCTGTGGACAAGGTCACAGCAAGAAAAGCCTTAGGGAGTGCATTCCTCTCCGGGGGCAGAGACATGTTCCCGTTTGTGAGCAGGTTCATGGGTGCAGGCAACCCCTACACTCCATCCTCTCAGGGCTTGGGGGGCAGCTGCAAAGCCTTCCCCCGGGGCAGGCAATCTGCACAGATGGGCCCTTAACTGCCCCGGCGTGGGCGCCGAGGACACAGGGTGGATAAAGAGATGCTCTAAGTGCTTCGGCATGATGGATTTTACTACCAATGTTTCGCATGAGGGCAGTGAATCTCAGAGGTGACGCATCTTGCCCTGGTCCACGTCACTGGCCCAGTGGGCGTCAGAGCTGGGGGTCTAGGCCAAACCTGCTAGACTCCATATGCCCTTGTTCTAACCATTACACAGCACTGCCTGGGCCAGAGGGCTGGCCGAGCAGAGGGTCACAGCAGTCTTAAATGGCATCAGTGATGTCACAGTCTTGGCATGGGGCTGTCACTCTGGGGGTACTGGGGGGCCAGCCTGCTCCTCTCCACAGAGGACTACCTTCCTATGTGCTCACTTGCAGGCAGCCACCACAGGCAAAGGCACATCTGAGCACAATTAGCATTCAAAGCACTAATTATTTCACTTGGGTGTCTAAGTCCGAGGATCCTTCAATTTCAGCTTAATTGGAGAAAAGTGGTCATAAGTTACTAAACAGCGGGAGGGCGCTCCATGCTTTCCCGGCATTGGGAGTGCCAAGAATCATGTGAACATGTGTGTTCCCGCCGCAGCAGCGGGCAGCCGAGCCAGGTGAGAGTGTGGTAGGCGGGCCGTGGGCACCCTGCCCCGTAGTCCCTGGCATCTGCTGGGAAGGATTCTACGCTGAGTTAACTACTCCCCTTTTATCTTGTCCATTCTGTTCCATTTTCTGAAACAGCATCTGTTGCAAGAAAACCAACTGAAAGAGGAAATGGGATTCACTATTAAAGGAGAGCTTATAGCGTCCCCTTCACTCCCTCTTGTACTTGATACAAACCTGAGCTCATAATGACTCCTCAGGCCCGCCTGGGCGTGGCAGGGTGGGTGAGGGGCTGGCGTGGGCATTGCCCTGCTGCTGAGGGACACGGGCGCTGACCGCAGAGGAGGCTCATTCTGAGGGTCTGAGGGTCCCGCGTCCAGGGCCTCACGTGAGAACCGAGACTTTGGTGCCCACACTTGTGGAAAACTAAAAAGAATGTTTTATTTTGCTTTGTCCATTTTTGTCTTTGGTCTCCTATGGACTACTACTTAGAAGTTTTAGAGTTAAAGTCAGGGAGACTGCGAGGGGGCCCTAGGAGCTGGGCTGCTGGAAGAGTGGTTCTCTGCTGGCAGTCTCTGCGATGGATGGCCTGGCCCAAGGCTGAGGTGGGTGGCCCAAGGAGGTGCCAACTCCGTGACTTTTCCTCAGGGACAGGCCCACAGGCCCAGGTGGTTCCAGAGAGGATTGAGCGAGACTTTGAGGAGAAAGAGCTTGTCCCTGTGTGTGGCCTCACGGGGGACCGGAGCCCCTGCCAGGGCATCTAGCTTTACATGAGGCTGAAAACACTGATTCAGCTGTGACCCTCCCTGGGCACGTGACAGGTCCCTGCTCAAGAACGCATCCTGTGCCCCAGCAGGGTGGCTCAGTTGGTTGGAGTGTTGTCCTGTACACCAAAAAGGCTGTGGGTTCGATCCCCAGTTGGGGTGCCTACAGGAGGCAACCAGTTAATGTTTCTCTCTCCCCCTTCTTCTCACTTTCTCAAATCATGAAAACGAACACACACACACACACACACACACACACACACACAAAACCCCCATAAACATACCTTGGGGTGAGGATTAAAAAAAACAATGCATGCTCCAACCCTCACTGACCCCGTAACCCTCCTCTAGTCACACCCCTGGTGACCCCTAACATCCTCATTCACTGACCCCATCAGGGTCTCCTAAGTGACCCTTGCTGTCACCACCCACCTCAGGACGTCCTTCTCAGGCCCCATTTATCTCGCAGGTTCCCCACTGCCTTGCCTCTCCTCCCCTGTGAGGGTCCCCACGTCTCAGGCAGGCCCGGTGCCGAGCACCCTGATGCAGCATCTAGGTCCTCCCCCACCCCCATCCCTCTGGTCTGTCTCTAGGTGCTGTGGCCACTCATTCACATCAGCTGTCTGGGAGCACCCCTAGCCCAGGCAGCAGGCTTCACAGAGGCCCTGGGCCACTGCAGGACTCAACATGCAGCTGGTGGACGGTGAAGGGCAAGAACCCCCGGAGATCGGTGCACCTGCCAGTGGCCCTTGCTGGCTGCATCCACAGACCCCACTTCTTTTATGAAGCCGACTCTGTGAGCCCGCTGGCACCGTGCCCTTCCTCTGCCAGGGCTCTTGCCTCTCTCCCCTGGAGTCCGGTCCTGCCCTAGAAAGCTGGGTCTCCCATCTCAGCAGGGTTCTAAGAGGTGCACCCCCATAGCACCCAGAGACTGCCAGCAGGGGCCACCCAGGCAGAGCCCCCCTGCCTCACTTGTGCACGACCCCCTGCCCTCGCCAGTGAGGGTATCTGTTGATTCTAGGTTCCCACTCGCTGTGAAGAGCCTCACAGCCCTAGACCCTCCAAGAAGCCCACATAGCATTACATAGGAAGGAGCTGAGATGCCCACATGTTGAACTGCACAGGGCGCACAGCTGGTAAGTGGCTGAGCACAGACTTGAACCTGGCTGTCCTTGGCCCCAGGGTCTGCTCTCCTCTCCACCTACTGCTTTCCTGTACAGTTTTGCTCATGGCTCCTCTCCTCAGCACTGAACCGCCCCACCATCCTGCAGGGCCTCTCTGGGGTTGGCTTCCGAAACTTCTCGGATGCCCTCAGATAAGTGTGTGCATCTGTGGGACATCAGCTTCCTGATCTCATTTTCTTCTTTAGTCTCTCCTTGGCTCCCTGTCTTCAGTCCTGGCTGCCTTCCGAGCTGTGGTCCCTCCTCCCTCGCAGCACTGGCTTCCAGGTCAGCGATGAGGGCCTGAGCCGGGAAACCCCTGCAGGCCCGTTCATCTGCCTGCAGCCTGGGTCTGTCATCTCGGTAAAAGGAAGTCAGTGGCTTTGTGCCCAAAGATGAACGTGTCTCTGGGAGGAAAGAACATGTGAACAACCTGGCTCACGGGCTCACAGGAGCCCCCAGTCATGTTCAGACAGTAAGCTCCCGGGTGCCCAGGTCAGGACCAACCCTCTGTCTCCCTGTCCCAGCTGCTGCCCCAGGCTAGGCTGCATGCAGAAGCAGAACCTCGGGGGAAGGGAGGCTCTGGTGACGGGGAACCTGGGCTGCTGGAGGGGACAGGCCACAGCTGCTCAGTGGCGCCGGCACCAGACTTCAGGTGGCATCGGGTGGCTACAGAAGCAATCCGTCCTGTGGAAGTCGTAGCCCCATGTCCCGCCAGCTGTGGGGCCTTGGCCAGTTCCAGAGCTGCTCTAGTCCTACACCTCCTCATGTGGAAGGTGGGGTGACGGTGGGGACTGTAGAGAGGGCTACCCAAGCTCACCCACAGGAGGAGGGAGCTGGTAAGTACCTGGCATATTTAGATATTTGAGGTCCGAATGCTGAGTACCAGGCAGTGGGCAGACTTGGCTCTAACAGCCTGCTAGGTCTAAAAAAGAACTACGCCTGGTGAGCAGGGATCGGCATTCCCCTCGATCCTCAGTGGGCGGGAGTGCTGGACAGGGCAGTCTGCCCACCACCCTCACCTCCTCCTGCTGCCCACCCTGAGGGGAATGGCAGTCACCATGCATGGGGCCACCTTCTCCTGCACAGAACTCATTAGGAATGTGAGTTTTGTGCACCCAGCAGGTAGATTCAGGAGGCCGAGACCAGTCTTCAAGCTGCGTGCTTGAAAGGCTTCCCTAGAGTTGTTCTGTTGTGAAGTGTTCATTCACACCAAAGAAAATATATGATAATACATACAGTATCCTCCTATATAAGCAAATTGACCGAACAGCCGGTTGCTATGACGTGCACTGACCACCAGGGGGCAGACACTCAATGCAGGAGTTGCCCCCTGGTGGTCAGTGCGCTCCCACAGCCAACCTCTTGCGGTCCCTCCCCCTACCCCCAGCTGGGGACCCCAACCGTGCATGAGTTCATGCACCAGGCCTCTAGTAAAGAATAAGAACACACACCTGTATTCAGCACCCAGCTTCCAAAACCGTTTTATCAGTATCATCGAAGCTCCCTCTGCCCCTCAGACATCACATCCCAACCCAGCCACCACACTGAAGTCTGTGTTTATCATTCCTTTGTCTTTTAAAATGTCTTTTTGTATATGTGTGTGCGTATACCCTTAAGCAACTTATCATTTATTTTTGCAAGGTAGCTTGAAATTGGCCACAGTGGGAGTATTTACAGCACAGAAACTCACAAATGTTACAAACCTGGGCTTTGCTTGTTGGTTGGTCCCTTGCCCCGGAGCACACATACTCGCATGTGATTGGTTGTAGGCCACCTCTCAGGGGAGGCATCACCTTCGGGGGAAGAGGTCAAATCTCTGGCGAAGGGTGCAGCTGTGAACTGTGCACAGCCCACTGGGAACGCAGATCTGGGCGGGGCACCCACGGCATGTGATACAGCATCTGATATAGTGCCTTGTAGTGAGGGCCAGGCGAGAAGTGACCCCACAAATCTGTCCCCTCATTTTTTTGTTCTGTGGCTCATAGTATTATAGGCCACTCCCTGAAGTCAAACATATGCTTAGCAGAGCTCTTCCCAACCTGAAATTATTTATGAGTTGGCATTCATAGAGGAAAAGCAATTTTCTCAGAATGGCTGATGTCATGATATATAGTCCGTTCGACATGCACGTGCCCAAACAGATTGCTCTGTAGGTCTGCCCCACCATGACGATTACCCTGAATTGAGAAAGGATGTTAACTCAAGTAAGCAGCCAAAAAAAAAAAAAAAAAAGAAAAGAAAAGAAAAAGAAATGCCTAGAGAATCTTCTGGAAAAATACCAGCCATTGGGCCAGACCATTGTTTTCTAGGTTCTTCAGTTAAGTGACGGAGTGAGTCCGGCCTCCTGGCTCATGGAGCCCCCTCCCGGTACTCCTGGTTGCACGGCTGTGGACAGGCCACACTTCCTGCCTGAACGCCTCTAAGGACCACGCTGCCTGCATTCACATCTGCGGTGACGACTACGAAGAGCACGCCCATCGACAAAGGTGTGGATAAACACACCGCAGCCTCGCCACGCAATGGGTGCTGCGGGCCTTAAAGAGACCAACTACCAATACACACGACAGCACGGACGGAGCTCAGACACTGGGCTGAACAAAATAAGCCAAACTGTACTTCCTGTGGGCTCTCTCTTATATAGTTCCACAGCAAGCATCACTGATCTCTGACCATGGAATGGGACCTGTGGCTGCCTGGGGGCCGTGGTGAAGGGGCTTTGGGTGAGCAGGGACGTGAGGGAATGTTCCAGGAGAGGGAAGTGTTGTGTGATCTGGATTAGGGTGATGGTATGCATTTTTCCAACCTCATAATGCATGTGTTTTCCTGTATATAAATTATACCTCAATTAATTTGATAAAAAATTGTGTGAACATATTCTAGAACTCTCAAGTGGCATAGTAAAAAAATTGCTATTTCTGCTTTGCCAAGATCTTGCTTGTATCTCAGAAACAAAATGGCAACACCTGGAAGGAAGAAGCTTTCATAAAACTGACAGAAAGAAGTGAATTCAATAACATCAGCTACAGTCAATTTTCAATGATGCTGAGTAAGCCAAGCAATTTGGGAAAACTGACCCCTCACAAAGCGAGCCTTAGGCACTCCTTGTCCTTGTCCGTGGGGTAAGGGGCCAGGTGCTGGGAGCCAGAGGTGAAGGCTGCGGGGAGGCTGGGGTCAGATAGAATTGTGGGATGACGGGGTGCAGCGGCCTCTGTGGAAGCTTGCAGCCAAGCTTCCCTCCACGCCTCACTCTTGGCTGTTGAAAGTCGCCGCCCATCTTGCTCCCAGGGGCTGCCTGCATCCAGCAACAGGTTGCTGAGTATAAAGGTTCAGACCCTTGCGTCCATCCTGGGCCACTCTGCACGGCCATCCCAGCTCCTGAGCTCCACATGGGATGGGCTGACCACATCAAGCCGGACCCTCCCTTTGCTCACTCTTGCTGCCCTCCCTTCCACACAGATGTCTCCACTGTCTCAGACTCTCCTTCCCAATGATCTGCCAGTTGGTGTCTGAGAAAGTGATGCTAAAATGAAATGTGAGGGTTGAATCACCTGGTAACCGGCTATCATCAGGGACCCCAGAATTGGTGGTAGGTGGGGCACAGGTAGCCCCTGGCAAGAGACAGTGATGCAACTGCTGACACGTTTTCTGGTGGTGAAGTGGGCTGGCATGGCAGGGGACAGCAATGTTCTGTGTGTAGAAGGCTGTGAGATATGGGAAAAGTAGTAATTTAGTGACAATGGAATTGGTTGGTTATTGCTTCTCTGGCAGCCTATAAGGAGACTCCCAGGTGCAGAGGTTAATTCTCAGCAATGCCAGGCACCAGACTGAGAAGGAAGGGGGCCCTGAGAAATGGGATGGGGACACCTGAATTGACACATGTGAAGAGGAGGGGTTAGACCCCAAGAGGTGACCCCAGAAACAGGTACTGGCAGGAGCCAGGCGTGTACATAGAACTTGTCTCGAGGGTGTTGGCTGAGAGAGCAAAACGTAGAGTTGGGTGAGGAAAAGAAACCCACCGGGGAGCACTCTGTCCGACGCTGACAGGCTGCTAGGATGGCTCTTGGCCACTCAGAGAGGGCCATGGCCCACACCGGTGAGGCAGATCTATGGGAACTGTGTGCAGGGCGTGGAGGCTCTCAGGGGTGACCGTGCTGGGGACCCAGGAAAGGCTGGGCACCACTACAGCTGTGGGAAGAGAAGGAGAAAAGTCTTCCTGCTCCCAGGACTCCTGGGGAGGGGCTAACCTTTCTCTGCTTGTCTACCCCATCTTGTAAGAGGCATGCCTGGGAGTTAGCTGGGAAGGGAGCAGGCGGGGGAGCCCAGTTAAGACGAGACTAAATCTCCGTGCACTGACATTTTCTTGACCTCTCTCTCAGCAGACGGCAATGGAGCGAGGAGAGTCAGGCAGACCCTGTAACTCTAAGCAGTAAGGGGATTTCTGAAGAGGGGCAGGACTGGGGTGGGGAGCTGGGCCTGGTCTCCTTGGATACTGCCCATAGCGGGGAGCCCTTCTAGAAGGCAGAAGCAGAATTCTAATCCTAGCAATTTCCTCTCCTCCCACTGTCTCCCTCTCCTGCCAGGGAACCGTCTGTGCACATTGCTAAAGAATTTGCACTCCATCCCTCCAGATGCCAAAGGGAACAGATAGTTACATCAGAATAGTAGCACAAGGCTCCTCACCGACATGCTGATTCACTGGGAGTCCTCCATGCTCTGCTTCTGAGAGACTGCAGCTTTGAAGTCATATGGGAATGTGCTGAACTAATCCTGCTCTACCACAACCAACTGGGTTGTGGCCTTTTGCTGAAAGCCAGGGCTGGGAGCCCGGAATGACCACAGACTCTTTGCAAAGGTTGACAGGGTTCTCCTGATCCTGCTGCTGTTCCATTTTCCCAACTGATGACTCAGGAAAGCCAGAGGCCAAATGCTGCAAACATTTTCTAAACGTATATTTTCAAGGCCTTTTAACGTGGCCAGTCCATGACCCCATCCTCTCGCACAGGCAGCAGTGGCCGGGGACACTAGGCCCAACCTGGGAGTTTTGAGCAGTCAGAGAATAGGATGAATCTATCTAGCAGGATGTCCTGTAGCTTCATGTCATATCCTCATCAAGAATGGGAAAGGGTAATTGGATTTAAATGTCAAGATGTCCCCAGTGTAGGGTGGAAGGCACATTCCTCTTTTCTCAGCTACAGGTTTTTGGGTTTTTTTACGTCTCATATTGAAAACTGCAACCACTTGTTGCAGAAGATGACAGGAGAAAATTCTCTGGGATGTGGAGATAAATGTCACAGCCTTGGGGACAGGTGCGGGGCTATCAAACAGAGAGACCAGCGACAAGTGGTCGGGACGTGTGAGAAGCCCCAGATTAGGCAAGAGGAGTCAGCTGGGCAGAAAACAAACTGGGAAGGCCCAGAGGGAGCCCAAGGGGAAAGCTGGCTACACACCTGTCCTGCAGCCTGTACTTCAGAGGAGAGTGTGACAACCCCAGCGCTCCCTGGGGACATTTCCCTTGAATTCTGGATTTTGAAAAGCTCACTGTTAGAACATAACAGCATGGGGAGCTGAGCTGGCTCCCCCATTTGTCTCAGCTCTAATTACAGCCACAGTGAACCTTTATTTCTGGTCAATTCCCAGTGCTGGGGGCAGCTCTAAGCTCACATCCCATAGCCCTGCACTTGGTGTAGAATGACAATGACCCACCATACATACAGGTATGTTGGGGACTGGGCTGTGGGCGCTATCCTACATGGTTACAGCCCACAACCTCTTCGGTGTGAGGCAGGGGGGTAGCCAGTGGGTCTGCTGGTGCCAGTGTAGCTATTCAAGAATGGGAAGGGAGTCTGGACGGGATATTTTCCACAGTCCCAAGGACATGAGGCTCCCTGCAATGCCCCGGGTCCCCAACGCTGCTCCACACCCATCAGGCAGATAAGCTGTCCAGCCAGGCACTGGACTACACAGCCAGTCTGAGCTCCAGCAAACTCCCCGGTGCCTCAGATGGCCCTCAGAGGGATCCCTTCTCTGTAAAAGTGAGGTCTCCTCTCTGGAGATGGCAGTGCCAGGTTCAAGGCACAGCCAGGTGCAAATTATAGATGGGCAGGGGGAGGCAAAGGCAGGCTGGTGAGCAGTTAGACCAGATGTACTGGGGAGCCTTTCTCAATGCCCTTGGGATGGGGACCCCACTCTGATTAGAAGAGTCTGGGAGAGTCCAGTGTGATCGTGACCTGTGTCCATGGTGAGAGCCCCTGGCTAGACTAAGGCCTCCTCCCCTCCACCACATGCTCAGAGTTGACGAAAGGCAGGGGCCCAGGAGCTGGGGTGCAGTGGGGAAGGCCAGGAATGGCGTCCGGAGGCACCAGGGAAGAAGGTGTGCGGGCCCCAGGTCAGTACTGAACTCCTGGCCAATTCTTCACTCCCGACTTCCAAATGCACCTGGACTTGGGTGCTCTTTCGTCAGTCCTCCAGCCTCCTCCCCCCTTGCCCCCCTGGGGCCCAATTCCCAGTTCAGGGTCCATGACAGGAGTGAGGCTAGAGGTGGAGGGCTGGGGATTCCACCCTCTGGTATCTGTCTGTCATGGATTCGTGGTGTTGTTGGGCTGAGGCCACCGTGGCCCCTGTGGGATGGTACCTTTGAAAGCAGGGACCTTAACTAGAAACAGGTGGAGGGGACCCTCTGTTCCTTTCACAGGTGTGAGCAGTCTTTCTGGAAGATGGCAGAGTGTGAATTTCTGTGACTGCTGTAGAGAGCTCTGTGTGTGTGTGGGGGGGGGGCGTGCACTGGGAAAGACCCTTTGGCTGTGAGGGGCCGGGGGTCAGGAGGAGGGAAGTGTGTGGCTGCTGGCAGGCATGTCCCTTCTCACATCCAGTTCTCATGCGCCAGGGGCATCTGCAGCCTCTCCCTATCATCCTTAAAGGGTAATCCTGAGCCTCAGGGGCCGGTTTTACAGACCCTCAGGGGGAAGAGGCAGCATCATGGAGCACATCAGCTCTCAGCTGAACTCACGAGCCGCTCGGTGTGGCAGCAGACCTGCTGTCCCAGCATGTGGGTAAGGACCCCTACGCCTGCACCCCAATCTCTGCCATGTGATCGAGCTGCTGAGGTGGCTCTCCTATTTCCCTGAAGCTGCTTCTGGTGGAAATGGGCAGAGTCTTAGGTGGCCCACAAGGATGAACGGCGCATCCTCACGCCTCCCCTCTGCCCCGGCTCTTCTTGGGCAAACCAGAGCATCGGCTGCCCCCTCCCACACAGACCCCAGAGCTTCAAGGGAAGAACTGCAACCTTGTTTCGCATCATTGTTCACACACTTGTGGACACACAAAGACACGTCCAGCGAACTAAAGGGGGCAGCAGCAAATGCCAGACCGAATGGTGTGTCCAAAGGAAAAACACCACATGTCTTCCCCGATGACATGTTATGCCCAGCAAGATTCCTATATTATCTCATTTAATTTTCATGATGCCCTCTGAGGAAGGTTCTATTATTAACATTATACCCACCCAACCAGTGTCAGTGAAGAGAGATTTCTCCCAAAAGATCTCCCTGCTTCATCCTTGCCCACCCACCTGTTTCTCCACAGCAGCCAGTGTTGCTTTTACACAGTACATGTCCTCATGAAAGCACCAGATACACACACCCCCGCACACACACTCACACACACACACACACTCACCCCCCCCACACACACTCACACACACACACACCCCACACCCACACACACACTCTCACACACACACACACACACACACACACACACACACTCACACACACCCGTGGCAGGCAGCCTCCGAGATGGTGCCCAATGGCCCCACTGCCTGGTAACTTGCCCTTGCCCTGCACTCCCGTCTCCCTAATGAGGGCTGAACCCAGTGGCCAGCTTCACACACAAAGAACACAGCTAACACGGTGGATGCGCCTTGTGAGACTCCTTTGTTTGCCCTCTCTCTCACTTGCTCTGCAGGAAGCCGGCTGGGCTGTGAGCTGTCCTGTGGAAAGGACAGGAACTGAGGGGTTCTCTGGCCAATAGCCCAAGAGGAATGAATCCTGCCAAGAGCCATGTGGCTGAGCTTGAACACAGTCCCGCCCTCAGTCGAACTTTCAGATGATTGTGGCCTGTTTCCCTCTGATCTTCTGCTGGATCTCCCTCTAGGTACCACTGGCGATTGAAGCCTGGAGCTCTTGGCATGCCCAGATGGGGTACAAACTGGGGTGAGGCCCATCTTTCCTCCTGGATGCCAGCAGAGCAGCTCCCTGTGCCAGATGCTCTGCAGCAGCTGGTAAGATGCTCTTGTCTCCACCCAGCCCTTCTCACAGGACTCGAATGTGGTCCACAGAGGGTGGGGCCAGAAGTTGGACTGGAGCAGCTAACACCACGCACACATGTGAGCTTGCCTCCATCCTGAGGCTCAAGGCTTCCTCACCGGGCTGACTGCCTTAGAGTGCATTCCTTCTGTGGGGGGTCCCCAGCTCACAGTTTCCCAGAGAGCTGGAAGGGGTGGGGTCAGCCTCTGTCCCTCCTTCCACCCCCTGCTCTGGACTCCCCTGTACCTCTTTTCCCAGTAGGCTGTGAGCCTCAGAGTGCAGGTGCACGTCTGGTGCCAGCACCAGCTCAGGGATGGCAGAGGAGAGGCTAGGAGGTTGCCCAAGCCAAACCCAGTACCAGAAGCCATGCTAGGAGCTCTCTCCCAGGACTGCCTGTGGCCATGGGCATGGTAGTGTGAGGTTCAGCCCAAATATGTCCCTTCTTCACCGGGCACCATGCCCCACTCCTTCTTTGGACCTGCAGCCACCCTGTAGGACATCCCTTGCTGAGGGGTGTGACTATAGTCCTGGGAAAGCCAAGGGGAGAAGCAGTAGTGACCTAGGAAGCCAAAGGTCACCGCCCTTGCCACAGGAGCCTCCCCCAAGGCAGTCTCTACATGCCACCATATGAAGGACATGGATGCCACCCCGGGGCCAGGCCTGAGCCTAGAGAGAATTCTGAACTACATGGGAATGTGCCAATTATCCTGAATTTGCCCAGGAAATCATGGGTTGAACTGAATTTACCCTAAAGAGTAGCCAAGTCATCTGACACAAGACAGGCCGGAGGTCTAGAAAACAACTAAAATCTATTCTGGAAATAAAGACAGTTCTGCCTGTTAGGCCAGACTCTGTGTGCCACTGCCACAGGTGTGGCCACGACCCTGCCATGGGCTAAGGTGCTTGCTGGAACCCGTCTGCTTAGGCAGTCCCACACTGCACTGGTGCTCGGCCCCACTGCCCTGCCTGGGCCCTTGGGGAGAGCACCCTCTGCAGGCACCCATCTGTGCCCCACGCACAGGCAGCATGGCCTGGCTGGGTTCCGGGCTCAGCAAGGCAGGGGGGCCCAGGACAGAGGGACTCCAGAAAGAAAGGCACACAGGTTTGTGCAAACAGCGCACACCGGCTGGCCTGGAATGCAGCCATCAGCCCCCTGAAGAGGGGGCTTCCCCGGGGAGCAGCTGCATTTGGCACCTGGTAATTACTGCTGAACTTTAAAAACTAACGCAGCAAAACCGCAAATATTTAACATGTGTTCCTCCTCCCGGGGGGCACGGAGGAAACGGGAGCAAATGGCCAGATTCACAACATGAACTCCCAAGTCTGCTCACAAATGCATTAATAAAGACCCAGCCACGGCGAGATGCACAGCCCACAGCCAGCAGCAGCCCAGCCCCAGCTCTGCCTGGTGCCACTCCTCCGTGGAGCAGGGGACCCACCAGCCACAGACACTCAGCTCCCTGAGGCCCCCTCAGGACTACATGGCACATACATGTGCACAGATACTCGTGTGTGTAAATGCACACGTCCACAGGCTTGCAGAAGCCTGGGCACACATACAGCACACACAGGCTCAGGCTCAGCCCCAGTCCCGGGCCCCACAGGGAGGGTCAGCACGAGGTTGTGGTTCGACCCTGCCTTTCCATCCCAAGCTCTACAGATGGAGGATTTCTGGGAGGGGAGGCCCATGGAAACAGGCTGTTCCGAAGGAGGGGAGGTAGTGTGAGAGGATCAAGACTGAGGGCGCATCTGGGGGACTGGTCACAGGGCCATCAGTGCTCCTGAAAGATTCTGGGTGAAGCACATCATCCTGCACCTGCATGTGCTGGAAGGGGCCTGTGAGGCCAGGAGCAGTCAGGGGCCCTGGCCAGACTGGGGTGCTGGTGAGCCGGGAGATCGGAGGCCCTGAGAGCCAGGCCTGTCACATTTCCCTCTCACTGACTTTGCTCACAACCCTCGGCCACATCCCCCTTGCCCATGCCAGTCAATGAAGAAGCAAACCCAGGCCTGCCCTTGCCAATTCTGGGCTGGGCATTGCTGTTGAGAGGCACAGGCTTGGTGGCCCTCTGCTCCTGGGAAGTGGACCTAGCCTGTTTCCCACCTAGAAGGGAGCTCAGCCCGCCCCCTCCACCCCCCGGCCGAGGCCTCACATTTAAGTGGTCCAATGCCAGTGCCCAGTGTGGCCAGTCGCATGTGCCCACTGCCCCATCTTGCATTCCAGGCAGGCAGCACGGCCATCTGCGGAGACCAGTGCCCCAGGCCCAGCTCAGGTCCATGGAGGCCTCAGGACAGAGCTGGGTTAACTTCAGCTCCTGGCCACCCTTGCAGGTGGGAGGGAGAGGAAAAGTGAAGGAAGACCCCCAGTGAGCAAGGACCCTGATGTCCCACCCTGAGTGCAGCCCTCTGGGCTCACAGGGACGAGACCTGCAGGCAACGGCCCTCCATGGTCCCATTCTCAGTGTCCTGAGCTAGCAAGTCCAGCTGGGCCAGGCCACTCTGACCTGAGCCTCCCAAAGCAGCTACCATGACTGGATGAAGGGACACAAAGGGACAGGGAATGCCGGGGCCAGAGGGGAGGGGTCATCCCAGATGAATGCCCCAGCCTGGCTCTTCCAGCTCCTCTCACACCCCAACCCCGTTCCTCCTCACGCCTCTCCTGAGACCCCTGAAGTCCAGGTTGGGGGTAGAGCCAAGGGAGAAATTCCATGTCCACATGTGTGACTTTGGAACGGATGAGGAAGTCACTCATTTCTACTAAAGAGGAAGCCAAGGCTCCTGCAGGCTAGCAGAGCTCTCAGGAGGAGGGTGGATCAGCCTCCCAGGCCCCTCCGAGGGCCCAGCAGGGAGCCAGACCGGCATAGGGACCACGGATGTGGCAGCTGGTTTTTAATTTTCACCTTTTGCAAACCTCATTACCAGGAATTTCTTCAGGTTTGAAGTATTAAGACTTAAGGCTCAGCTCTCAGAATGAGGGTCTGGAAGGAGCCCAGATAGTGGCGGGCAGACGAGCTCAGGTATAGGAGGTGCCCGGGGGGCTGTGTGTGGGGCTCAGCCTGGTGTCAAAGGAGGTGCCCTTCCAGGCCAGGACCTCCGCACTCCAGTCAGTCTCTCTGACACGTAGAGCCACAGACATGGAGACCCAGGGTGTCCACTAATCACACAGGGCCACGCAGCTCCCCAGTGCACCCACATGGTGTGAATACCTGCACATGCACTCATGGCCGTGCCCCCGCACCCCTCGTGCACAGCACAGCTGAGCCCATGGCTCCCTGGAACTCTGGGCAATCGCTACCTGCCTGGTCTCCCTATTGCTTACCTGGTCCCTCCTCCAGGCACCTACCTGCCTTAAAGCAGCACAGGCTGGCTCTGCTCCTCCTGGCCCCTCGCTGGGGTCCAGCCAGGTGTGGTGTGTCCCTCTGGGCCCCTTGGAATGGCTGCAGAGAGGAGGGGCTGCTGAGGATGGCCCAAGTCAGTCCTCCCAGCCCCACCACTGCTCTCACCCAAAAGCGAGCCTCTCTGCAACCTGGCCCAGGAGTCCTTGCGAGCTTGCTGGGCTGCAGTAGGCCCTCCTGGCTGAACCTTTCGTGACATGGGGGCTCCGAGGGTGGGGAAGGAGACAGGGTCGGGCAGGGAATGGGGAAGGGGGATAAGCCCAGGATGGGCAAGCCTGGATCTGGCCTCCACCTCCCTCCAGAGGCCTCCCTAGCAGATGGGGCCCACCCAGGGCACTGTCTGGGCTTGCTGCTGCACACAGTGGGGGAGAGGCCACCTCCCAACTGAAGGCACACATTTTAAGGCCTCTTCAATTATTCATGGGGACTTGGAAGAGCTGTGTGCCTGCCCAGAGCAACCCTGCAGCCACACTTTGCAGAAGCTGCTTGGGGCTCCTCTGGCTGTGCCCCAAAGGGGCCACGTGTGTCCTCATCTAGGATGGAAGGACCACGGGGAAAGGTGAGCGCCCCCTCACCCTGCACAGTACTTGGCCTAATGGGTGGGGGGCTGGCCCAGCACCTTCCCCTCTTCTGAGAGGTTACAGAACAAGGGCCCCACACCCGAGGTGAAGATACTGCCTGTGGTCTAGCTGGGGAACCTAGTGTAGGGTTTGGGTTTGCAGGGCAGGAATGAGCCCAGGGCCTGAGTGGCTAGTAATCAGTAGAGTCTGGTCAAGGGCATGTGGCCAGAGACCAGGGTCATTGAAAGCCCAAAGCAAGCAAGAGCAGCGGGCCTCACCCAGGGCCTGTATAGTGACAGTTGTGAGCCCCGTGTGGGGCTAAGGACACTGAGGAGGCAGGCCCAGCACCCTTTAGGATGTACCTGTCAGTACCTGGGACATGAAACCTATGTCTGGGAGCAAAGCACACTCCTCTCCCTCTTCCCCCAGCACCTGCTTTGTGCCTCCCGCCCTTGCCCCTGCACTTTGGAGGAGGTGGCACCACAGACACCAGGAGGGGCATGGCGTCAGCTGGACCATCCAGCTCAGTCCATCTTCCAGCTCCAGGAACGGGCTCATGGAGGGTCAGGTGACAAAGCTGGGCTGACAATGGAGGCCTGGGGATGCCAGGGCCGCCCTAGAGGAAAGGCTGCCTGGGAGTGAAGCCCTTCGGGGAAAGCAGAAGCGAGGAATGAAGCTGAGTTTGATGACACTGAGACCGCCCGAGTACAGCCCTGTCTGATGCCATCCCTTTCCACTGAAATGTTCCTGTCACCCAGGACTCTTCTCTCAGGAAGAGGACAGTGGGGAAGACAGGGTTCCAGCCAGCACGCCTCCCTGTCAGGCACTGACCAAGGGGGAGTGAGCGAGCTGGCCCAGGTAGGGCATCCCACAGGCACTGCTCTCCTGAAGAGAACTCAGGAGGAGCAGGGGCTGCAGCCTCTGGCTTGTATAGCAACACCCTGATGATGAACACAGGCACCCAACACACACCTTCATGTAGACACACACATGTACGCACACAGAGAGGCACATGTTCACAAAGAGACCTATACACCTGTGTGTTCACACTCACATGGATACTCAGATAGGCACCCACATGCACACAGTCATGAACACACAGACATGCACATTCTTAAACAAACACCGTCATATACACACTGGCAATGAGCTCCAAAGGCCTGGCATTTACCCTCCAGCTACCCTCCAGCAGCTCCACTTACACTCACAGGCACACACGTTCTCATGAGCCCAGGGCGTGCACACGTTCCCACTAAACCGCATACGCGTTTAGTGGGTGTTTGGAGTGGAAACATGGCCTGGGCGCATCCTCAGCCTGCGGGGAGGGGCAGAGTCTGGTACTGCCTCTTGGTCTCTAGCAGGCCTCGGAGCTCAGCCCGAGGGTCTTTGGAAGGGTGAACACCAGGTGAAAATGATTAGCTGTCACTCAGCACTTGATTGATTCGGTTTGCTCTTGGCAAAGGGCTGACACGTTATTGATCCACTTAGTGTACTCATACCAGCAACCCCAGCCTGAGCCAGGACTAGCTAAAGCACATAAGAAGCAGGGGAGGGAAGGGCCATTCCAGTGTGAGGGGTGGGTGCTGTGGGAAACAGCCGCTTCTCCTCAGAAACCTCATTTGTGCAGTTACGTCCCTTCCCGGCTTGTGTTCCTGGTCGTGAAGGCCCAGCTCAGGTTGGAGAGGGGAAGGAGCATGACCAGGGGACAGGGAGGACAGAGGGAATGTGATGACAACACCACAGAAACACTGGTCGTGAGAGCTACCAAGAAATCAGCACTTGGGCTCTTTCCTTGGAGATGTTATTAAGCTTTCTCTCTGTTTCCTGACAGAATTTAGTACACAGCAGGAACTATGGCTTTAGTTTATCAATAAACCCTTACTGACCTCCATCTCACTTCCTTCCTATAGTATATTTGCTTATCCATCCATTGTCTGTCTGTCCATCCATCTACCCACTCCATCATCCGTCCATCCATCCAGCCACCCATCCATTCATCCACTGACCCACCCATCTGCCCACCGACCCACCCATCTATCCAACCATCTGCCTGTCCCTACCTTCCTGTCTTCCACCCAACAGACATTTATTAAGCACCTAGCAGTGCTTGATCCTGGCTTCCATTATGCTAATGGGAGGCGGGAAGGTGGCTGGAGGTAAACAGAGACAGGAACAGATCTGGGCCCTGTCATGAGGGGTGGCCAGTCTCAGAGGACCAGAAGGACAGAGAAGGACTGGGGACAGATTAGTACAGCGGTCACCGACCACTGGTGGTCCTTGAGGTCTGAAAGGTTGGTGACCGCTGGATTAGTACATGGTGAGCTGGCTCACGGCACTCTCTGCTGGTGGCAAAGCAAATGCACACCTCTAAAGTCAACTGGCTCTGCTTCCAAGGGTAGCCATGGGGTTCCAAGAAAGGGTCCCCAGAGACCATCAGCCTTCCTGTCAGGCTCTACTACCTCCTGCAAAGGGTTCATTCATGGGCATGTGGACTTTGGGTTTCCTATTGCTGCAGATCGAGATAAATGGGCAGAGCATTTTGGTCAGACGAGCTCTGGCCACCCTAGTTTGGGCCAGGTCTGACCACCATTCATCTCTGCATCCAGGTTGGGCCAGAGCACAGTGCTGGCCACTGATGCTTTCAGCAAGGAGGGGCATGGCCATCTTTGATGGGGATTCCCCAACTCCTGGCCCCAGCTCCCAGGCTCAGCTGGCCCCTGCAGGGAGAAAGGAGCCCATGGTGAAGTTTAGAATAGGCGAGCAGAGCCTTGCTTCTGGAAGCTCCTGCACTGCACACCAGCTCCCTGTCGCCTGCATCCTTTTGGGTCTGGAGTGGAGGAGGTACCTGTCTCTCTTCAGTGTGAGGTGCTGAGGTCACCGTGGGAGCCCCAGAGGGGGAAGCAGGGGAAAGAGCTGCTCCTCTGCAGTGAGCAGATGCCAGGTCTGGCGCAGGAGCTTCAGCTGGGTGTGGCTTTGGCTGGCGAAGAGTGGCTAATAGGATGGAGTGGTGTGGGTGTGTGCATGGGGTGTGGTATGTGTGTATATGGTGAGTGTGTGGTATATGTGCGTGGTGAGTGTGGCATGTATGTGGTCCAGGTAGAGTGCATGTGAGGGTCGCGACCCACAGGTTGAGAACCGCTGCTGTAGAGCCTAAGACCGTCGGAAAACACAGATATTTACATTATGATTCATAACAGTAGCAAAATTACAGTTATGAAGTAGCAACGAAAATAATTTTATGGTTGGGGGTCACCACAACATGAGGAACTGTATTAAAGGGTCGCGGCATTAGAAAAGTTGAGAACCACTGGTATAGTGGGTGGTGTGTGCAATGTATGTGGTATGTGATTATGTATGCATGTGGTGTGTGGTGTTCATGTGTATAGTGTGGTGTGTGTATGTGTGAATGTCTGTGTGAAGTGTGGTGTGTGTGATACATGGTTTATGTGTGTGGTGTGTGAAGTGTGGTGTGTGAGGTATGTGGTATGTGGTGTGTGTGCTGGGTATGTGGGTGGTGTGGACCACAGGGCCTAGACAGACCCTCTCTAAGGTACCAGGAACTTTGGTCCTTCTCCCTCCTCTGACGGCAGGTTCTCTAATGGGGAAGGCCTGGTGGGGTTCTGCAGCTCATGGACCTGGGCAGGAGGGAGGCATGGGGGCCTGAGGAGCACACAAGCAGTGCGGGAGCCCTAAATGGGGCAGCCAGAGCCCAGGCGTCTCCTCTGTGGCCTCTGCCTTCCTAGCCCTCCCAGCAGCTGACACAGTGAGCGAGTGGCCGCAGCAGTGGCCCTGTCACTCACGGGCTGGCTGGGGAGCTGCTGAAAGTCTGGGCTTGTTTGTGAAAAGTGCAGGCCCCCTGCACAAGTTTATTTATTTCCTGTCACTCAAAATAAATTGACCAAAGGCAGAGCCCCTTCCCTACACCCAGACTCTCTGGGGGACTTCGCAGGAGCCTGGAGAGGGGGAGGAGCCCATACTGGGCTGAGCCTGGCCCTCCCCTCTGCACATGGGATATGCCCTCTGCTGGAACTGCAATGGGCAAAGGACTGGGCACTCGGGCTGGGAGGAGAGCAGGGCAGCGTGGAAATTAGAGGATTACTGGGAAGCCTTCAGATGGACGGAGGCCAGCGCCCTAGGCCCCCAAGCCAGCCTGCACACACCAGGGACCCTCAGCTGGAGACTGCAAGTCTCTCAGTTATGGACTGAGTTGTGTCCTCCCCAAATTCAAATGTTGAAGTCCGAACCCCCAGGACTTCATGATCAAGCCTTTAAAGGGGTGATGAAGTTAAAATGGGTCACTAGGGTGAGCCCTAATTTAAAATGACTGGTGTACTTACAGGAAGAGGAAACTCACACACAGACACAGGGAAGACCATATGAAGTCACAGGAGAAGACCATCTATAAGCCAAGGAGAGAGGCCTCAGAAGAAACCATTTCCACTAACACCTCAATCTTGGACTTCTAACCTCCAGAGCTGACAGAATAAATTTCCACTGTGTAAGCCCTCCAGTCCGCGGTGGCTCGTGGCAGCCCTAGCACACGGACGCACTCTTCCTTGGAGCACTCCCCCAAGATGCCGACCCCTCATCACACACTGTGAACAGAGCCCGTCCCCCACGTACCTCAGCCAGGCGTTCGGGGTCTCGCTCTCAACAATGAATGGATAACTGAAGGTCACCAGGCATCTGGGGACAGCCTCCAACACAAGAAAGACCAAAAGAAGTAGAAAAAGGTGACCCCAGAGGAAACAAAAATAACTCAGGAATTAGTCAAAACTGCAAACAGCTTAAACATAAATCAGTAGGGAGCTGGTAAAATGAACCAATGTTACATGTTTACAATGAATACCGTTAAGCTGCTAAAAGGGGTTCACCCCTTTCACACTCTATATGTATCAATGTGAAAGCAGGTATACCACGTAGCATTAGGTGAAAGAAAGGATTCCAGTATGAGGCAGGTGATTGCGTGTATGCAAACTGCAGGTATAGAAGAAAGGTCTGGCAGAAGGTGGTAGGCAGGTTCGCAGTGGGGATATGTTGAGAATATCTGCTATGGGCCTACACATGTGCCAGGTAAAAAAGTTACCATGGACTTTCTGATCTCCCTGCTTGCTCAGATATCTTTGTGCCCACAGAGGCAAGCCTGTTTGACCTGGGGGGTCAGGAACCCATATGCCTGCCTGAGGAAGCTGTATGAGGGGAGCCCTAATGACTCCCTTAATGAAAGCAGGTGTCCAATGACTGCTTACTAGACAAAAAGATGGATGGATGGATGGATGGATGGATGGACGGACGGGAGGATGGGTGGCCGGTTGGACATGATCATATAGTCATGAGGTAGCTAGGTGACAACCAGGGACAGCTAACCCAGCAAGGAAGTGAAAGCCATCCTGAGCACCGGGTGTCTGCTCCCTGAAGACCTGCACACTCCCTGGGCCCTGTCACTTCCTGCCAGAATAGACACGAATGCCAGAAAAGAAGTTGAACCTGTTGAGTTGCCAAGGCAACCAGAAGTGAGCTGGGATGCAGAGCCGAAGGGAAGTCCTGTCTTCATTTCCTGAATCACAGTCCTGTCAGTGCTCCCTCAAGGCCTGTCACTGTCAGTGCAGAAACTGGCCCTCTGAGTCTCCTGTCTCTCCCTGACCCAGCTCGGCCAAGATCCCCATGTTACTCACCCCTGGGAATGGGGGCTTGGGTCCAAGCTCCCAGAGGGCTCAGATCATGCCACGGACAAGACAAGGGATGGCATGGCCAGACAATAGATTGTGAGCTTCAGATAGTCACAGCACACCCATGGCCTTGACCAAACAGCAGCCCCAGTGGGTGGGGAAGGGGTGGGTGTGAAAGGTGTGAGGCAGTGACTTGTTCAAGGGCAGGGCTGGAGGAGGGGCAGCTCAGAGGGCAACAAGGCAAACATGAAAACAGAGCAGATGAGTTTTTAGGAGGTGACAGGACCTTGGCACGAGGGTCAGGGCCAAGGGAGAGGAAGGCTGGCCTGTCAGGGTAGGGTGTGTAGAAGAGAGCACTGTGTGCCAGTAGGCGTTGCCAGAGCCTGAGTGGAATTCTGAGGACTGGGCAGTGTGGGGCAAGCCTGGAGTCAGGATCCCATACCAGGAAAGAAAGGGAAGGAGGAGCTGAAGTAGGGGGTGGGGAGGGCAAAGAGAGAGCCTCCCAGAGTAGACAACCAGTAGGAGAAGAGATGTCCAGCTGGAAGGACCAAGGCTGCCTGGGCTTTTTCATTCTGGTGACGAAGATATTTGCCTATGACTCCTAATGGGACCTGAAAGCATCCTCCATCTCTCAGACTTGCTGGGCCATTAAAGTCCCCTAAAATAGCACTTCTCAGCCTCCCATCATGTTCAGACCACCTGGGAATCATGCTAAAATGCGGATTCTAGTCTAGTAGGTCTGGGTCAGGCCCGAGAGTCTGCGTAGCAAGCTCCCACATGTTGCCGATGCTCGTGGTCTATGGTCACACTTTAGGCGTCATGATTCTAAGTATAAATCCTGCTGTTAGAATTGCAGAATCATGGGCCCCACCCAGACCTACAGGATCATTATCTGCATTTACCAGGTGGTCCAAGTGGCCTGTATTTAGTTATGTTAAAGTCTGAGAAGCACTATTCTGAACCAATGGCTTTCAATGTTGCTCACACAGTGGACTTGCCTGGGGAGCTTTGAAAGCTATTGCCTGGGTCCCTCTCCTAAAGATGTGGGTTTGATTGGGTGGGTCTGAGGTTCAGCTTGGACATCAGGTTCAGCACTTGGGCCAGAGTCCTCATCTCCTGTTTGTGTAGACACAGGATCTCAGTCCTGGAGGGAAGGTCTTTGGAGTGGCTGAGTGAGGATCTAGCAAATTTTTTCCCCCAAAGAAAAGACAGAACAGAAAAACACACATAAATGAACAACAAACAATTGAAGAACTCTGGAATTTGACCAAAGGTATACAACATATTAAGAAGCAATTTTTTTTTGTAAAAAAAACCTACTGAACCTCAGAACTTCCCTGATGGCTGAAGTTCGACCAAGGTGGAGCAGGCCACGGAGACTGACTGAGCAATTCCATGCCCAGGAATGTTGTTGAAAATCATAATTCTAAAATCTCAGCTAGCCCAAGTTTGTGATACAGGTTGGGGAAAGCAATAAATCACCAGACCAGACAGAAATTTAAAGGTAGATCTGGGAAATGAGATACTAAAGTGGACAACAGATAAAATGGTCTAAAAGGGAAATTCATAACTGCAATATCTATATTAGAAAAGAAGGATCTCAAATAAGTAACCCAAGCTTCTACCTTAAGAAACTAGAAAAAGGAGAATAAACTAAACTTAAAGCGAGCAAAAAGAAGGAAATAATAAATATTAGAGTAGAAGTCAATGAAATAGAAAACAATAAAAGAGAAACAGCAATGAAATTAAAAGTTATTTGAAAAGATCAACAAAGTTGATAAACTTTTAGCTAGACTTAACAAAGAAAAAAGAGAGAATACACAAATTACTAAATCAGGAGTGAAAGAGAAAACATCACTAACAAATATAAGAGAATACTATTAACATCTTTATAATAAAAAATGAGACAATTTAAATGGAATGAATAAAGTCCTACTAAGCTGACTCAAGAAGAAATAGAAAATCTGAATGGACCTATAGTAAAGAAATTGAATTAGTCCTTTAAAAAGTCTTCCTACTGCCTGGCTGGTTGGTTGAGTGTCGGCCTGTGCACTGAAAGGATTGCTGGTTCAATTCCCAGTCAGGGCATATATGGAAGGCAACCTATCAATGTTTCCCTTTCACATTTCTGTCTCTCTCTGTCCTCAGGCAAGGATTAACAAAGAAAAATCTTCCCACAAGCTCTTCCAGTCAAGGTAGCAGCATAGGTAAATGCCGCTTGCATCTTCCCACAACCATATCAAAACTACAACTAAACTACAGAACAACCATCATTCAGAACAGCCTGAAATCTAGCTGAATAGAAGGCCTAAAAGTAAAGATTTAAAGAAGAAGCCTGATCAAGACTGGTAGGAGGGGTGGAGATGCAGAATGGGCTGGTCCCACAACCATATGGTAGATAAAATCAGGAAGGATATCTTGGCTACAGTGGTCCCCCCTAAGGAGTGAAGGGTCCCAGCCACACACCAGGCCCCCAAGCCCAGGTTCCAGTGCTCAAAAGAGAAGTTCCCCTAACTTATGGCTATAAAAACCAGTGGGAATTGAGTCTGAGTGAGACGGAGGGCTGCTGGAGTCCCAGATAGTTCCTCTTAAAGGGCCTGCACATGGACTTACTCAGACTCACTTCCTCTGAGCTCCAGCTCTGGGACAGCAGCTCAAAAGGCACCAGAGACATACTGGAAGGAACTGAATTGTCTCACATCAGGGTGAGAGCTTTGAGATGCAGCTTTCTCCATGACAAAAGTGTTGGCAGAGGCCATTGTTCCTTTGATGAGCCCTCCCCCCAACAGAGCTGGTAGGCAGGTACCATATCTGAGTCCCCATTAACCTGGTTCACACTGTTCACCCTACCCTGGTGATTTCCTAAGACAGTGCCCCACCAAACTTTTGGGCCCACACAAACTGTTTCCAGTTGCTTTTCTATATGAATGGCCTGACTTGACTCATGCTTCATAATTTTCTAAAATCTCTCAAACAAGCAGCATCTAGCCTTAGTGTGTCCTGTACCTCTCACTGTGTACCTCTGGTTTATAGCTTGGCCTCTCCTGGGCACCTCCAAGCCCAACACAAGTAGCAGCCATCTGGAGATCACTTTGTAGGTCAAGCTGGTTGGCCCTGGGCAGAACACAGGTGGCAGCTGACCTTGGTCTGTTTTGGGAGGCCCCTGAGCCAGTGCACCTGGTGGACAGTTTTAGACTGTGTCAAAGTACCACCATACCACCTCCACAACACACTCAAGAGGAGGACTCAGTGGGCACCAGAGCACCGCTGAAGCAAATCCTGCTTTGTGTGGTTGGCCTCTGCACAGCAGAGCCTCTGCTGTGGTCACTGTAGTCTTACAGTAGATTGGCCTGAGGTTAAATCCTTTCCATTGATAGCGATCAAAACTCAACTACAATAGGAGGGTGTACACAGGAGGGAGCCCATGAATTGGTGGTGGTGGTGGTGTGTGTGCGCGTGTGTGTGGGCGCGCGCACCTGGAGTGCCCAGCTTGGGTGATCTGGGAGGCTGTGCTACTGGACCCTATAGAACACCACTACATTAGGCCACTCTACCAAGCCCAGGAGAATAGCAGCTCTACCTAATACACAGAAACAAACACAGGGAGACTGCCAAAATGAGGGACAAAGAAACATGTCCAAAGTGAAAGAACAGAACAAAACTCCAGAAAAAGAACTAAACAAAACGGAGACAAGCAATCTATTAGATGCAGAGTTCAAATCACTGATTATAAGGATGCTCAATGAACTTAGAATAAGAGTAGTTGAATTTGGAGAGAACTTCAACAACATAAAAACAAAATAAAACATGGAAACCATAAAAAAGAACCAGGTAGAATTGAAGGACACACTAACTAAAATGAAGAATAATTTACAAGGAATCAACAGTAAAGAGGATGAAGCAGAGAATCAAATCAGTGATTTGGAATACAAGGAAGCAAAAAACCACCCAATCAAAATAGCAAAAGAATAAAATAATAAATGAACGCCCCAAAATGAGGATAGTGTAAGGAGCCTCTGAGACAACTTCAAGTGTACCAACATTTGCATCATGGGGTGCCAAAGGAGAAGAAAGAGAGCAAGAAATTAGAAACCTATTTGAAAAAAATGATGATGGAAAGCTTCTCTAATCTGGTGAAGGAAATAGACATAAAAGTCCAGTAAGTGCAGAGACCCCAAACAAGATGAACCTCAAGAGCCCATAGCAAGAAACATCATAATTAAAATGCCAAAGGTTAAAGGCAAAGATAGATTCATAAAAGCAGCAAGACAAAAGCAGTAAATTACCTATAAGAGAGGTCCCATAAGAATGTTAGCTGATTTCGCAACAAGAACTTTGCAGGCCAAAAGGAATGGTAAGAAATATTGAAAGTGATGATAAGCAATGACCTACAACCAAGATTACTCTACCCAGCAAATCTATCATTTAGAATCAAAGGACATATAAAGAACTTCCCAGACAAGAAAAAGCTAAAGGAGTTCATCTCTATCAAACCAATATTACATGAAATGTTAAAGGGTCTTCTTTAAGAAGAAGGAAAAAAATGTGAACAACAAAATGGTAATCAATACATATCTATCAACAAATGATTCTAAAAAATAAACACACAGGCAGAACAGAAACAGACTCATAGATACAGGGAACATTTAGTCAGTTTGATAGGCGGGGCACTGGGTGGATGGGTGAAAAAGATAAAGGGATTAGAAAGTACAAATTGGTTGTTCCAGAATAGCCATGGGAATGTAAAGTATAACATAGGGAATATAGTCAATAATATTCCAATAACTATGTATGGTGTCAGATGGGAACAAGATTTATCAGGATGATCACTTAGTAAGTTATACGATGTCTAATTACTGGGGTATATACCTGAAACTAATAATATTGTATGTCAGTTATAATTAAAAATTAAAAAATGATTTAAAAATAATAAAAAATATAAATATAAAATCTCCCCCGCCCCCCAGACACACACACACAAAAATCCAGCTCTAGATGGCTTCACGCAAGAATTCTACCAAACAGTTAAGGAGAAATAATGCTAATCCTTCACAAACTCTTCTAGAAATAAAGAGGAGGAGAAGGAGGAAACACTTCCCACTCATTCTAAGATCTACTAGTATATTACTCTGATACCAAGGCCAGACAAAAACATCTCAAGAATAGAAAAGTACATACAATTTTCTCTCAAAATATCCCCAACACAATCCTAGCAAACGGAATCCACAACATATAAAAAGGATCATACACCATGACCAGGTGGGATTTATCTAAAGAATGCAAGATTGATGTGTTAATGTAATACACATATTTACAGAATAAAGGATAAAACCACCAAAATGACTTAGTAGATGTAGAACAAGTATTTGAGAAAACCCACCACCCATTCATGATAAGAAATATTTTTTTTCAACAAAGTAGCAGTAAAAGGAAACTTCCTCAGATTGTACAGGTCATCTTTATATATCCTACTTGAGGCCTGGTGCATGAATTCGTGCATGGGTGGGATCCCTTGACCTGGCCGGGGATTGGGGCTGATTTGGACCGTGGGAGGTTGGCCAGGGAGCAGGGCTACAGGAGGTTGGCCAGCCAGGGGGAGGGGCCATGGGAGGTTCCAATTGGGGCGATTGGGGCCGGCTGGCTGGGAGGAGGGGCCATGGGAGGTTGGCTGGCCATGAGAGGTTGGCTGTGGGAGTGCACTGACCACCAGGGTACATCTCCTGCATTGAGCGTCTGCCCCCTGGTGGTCAGTGAGCATCATAGCAACCATTTGTTCAGTCATTCGGTCATTCAGTCATTTGGTTGCTTAGGCTTTTACATATATAGATAGGTACCATTATACTTACTGTTGAAAGATTGAATGTTCTCCCTACTAAGATCAGAATTTACCACTTCTAGTTCATATTGTACTAGCCAATGCAATCAGGAAAGAAAAAAAGTCATTCTGATTGGAAAGAAAGTAAAAATCTCTTTATTTGAGGACATCATGACGGCTGTCTGCAAGTAATCCTAGGGAATTCACAAAAAGAACTACTAGGATTAACTGACAAGTTGAAGGGTACAAGATTGATACAGAAAAATCAACCACATTTCTCTATATTAGTAACAAACAATCTATACATATAAAAGGTTAATATGCTAAGTGTCCATGTAATGATGTCATGGAGCAACGCTAGCTTCCTCTCCCTAGCAACTAGCCTCCTTGCAGTTTCTTCAGCCCAGGAACATGACTTGCTTTATAGCTAGGTGGAAACATTTTAAACTTTAACCAAATGTCTGTGAAGCATTTTCCCGTGCCTCATCTCATTTGATCCTCACAGAAGTCCTGCAGTAGGTAGATAGGAGACTCGGTGGAATCATTTTTTTTTTTTTTCATTAGCTGGAAAATGGAGATTTAGAAAGCTTAGAAATTTGACCCAACAGAAAAGAAGTAAGAAATGGTGGACCTTGAAAATGACTTCAGCCGAAACCAGTTTGGCTCAGTGGATAGAGTGTCAGCCTGCGGACTGAAAGGTCCCAGGTTCGATTCCGGTCAAGGGCATGTACCTGGGTTGCAGGCACATCCCCAGTAGGGGGCGTGCAGGAGGCAGCTGATTGTTGTTTCTCTCTCATTGATGTTTCTAACTCTATCTCTCTCCCTTCCTCTCTGTAAAAAAAAATCAATTAAAATATTTTTTAAAAAAAGAAAATCACTTCAGTTTTTCTCACTGTGCAGAATATAGTCAAACACTGCTGCAGTTAAATATTTTACCCTTTGTTCTCCCTGCTTTATCCTATCTAATAAAAGAGTAATATGCCAATTAACCATCACTCCATCACAAAGCTGGCAGCACCCATAGCCACAAGATGGCAGCACCCAGTTCTCTCAGCCTCGCCGGAGTCCTCCAGTCCTGGGGGGGGGGGGGGGGGGGTGGCGCTGCCGCTGAGAGTGGGCAGTGTGAGTGCCTGGTGGAATGCTTGCTTCATTGCTGTGGCAATGGAAGGCCTCTGGGCAGCGGGCACAGAGCGGCTGGGGCGGGATGCTTGCTTCATCACCGCAGTGATGCCCTGGCCACGGAGGGCCTCTGGGGATGAGGGGGATGGCCTGCAGCCTCCGCAGCCAAGCACAGGCCCAGAGAGGAGACGGCAGGCCCGCCTCCCGCGGAAGCAATGCAGTTCCCAGCGGCGCACTGCGGTTCCCACCAGCTCCTGGGGAAGCGGTGAGTGGCCTACTGTGTGCAATATCACGTGATGGACTATTAGTCTATAATAATAATCTGCTTCATGTTGATATTTACTACTGTGTTGCTGACAATTACCTGAAAGAGAAGTTGGGATGCTTCACTGGGCTGGAAAAAGTTTAGCTAAATCAGAAAGCAGGTGTAATTAAGCAAGTTTATTCTCTCTATATAAAAGGCTAAGTTGACTCATGCATGCACGATACATATATAGCTCTCACTGGCACCAATCACAGGTATGTATTTCGATCGTCATTGTTGATCGTGAATTTGGTTGACACTTCTATTATAGAGAAAGGGCAAATAGTGATATTAAAATATTTCTTCTAACTAATTTTCTTTCAATGTGCATGAATTTGTGCACTGGACCACTAGTCCAGAAATAAAATTAAGAAAGCAATCTCATTTACAAACATCAAAAATAATAAAATACTTACCATAAGGATAAATTTAACAAAAGAAGGATAAGACTTTTATACTAAAAACTGTAAAATATTGCTAAGAGGAATTAAATGAGATTTAAATAAATGGAGAGGCAGTCTATGTTCATGGATTGGAGGACTCAATATTAAGAGAATAATTCTTCTCAAGTTGATTGTTGGATTCGATGCAATGCCTATCAAAATCCAAGAAGGCCTTTTGTTGGCAGAAATAGACTAATTCTAAAATTTACATGGAACTTTACATGGTTTTACAAAGGCCTCAGTGGCCAAAGTGATCTTGAAAAAGAACAAAACTGGAGGACTTATACTTCCTGATTTGATGATGTGTGATCCTTTTTATAAACTTACTAGAGGCCCAATGGATGAAATTCATGCAAGAGTAGGCCTTTGAGGCCCGGACGGCTGCCTGGATCCCTCCCTCGCAGCTGTAGAAGACTGCCTGGATCCCACAGCTGCAGCCCTGACTTCGTTCCAGAAGAACACCCAGTCTAATTAGCATATTACACTTTTATTATTATAGATAGTAATTAAGACATTGTACTATTGGAGTAAGGATTGGCATATAGGTCAATGGACTAGAATTGAGACATCACAATAAAACCCTATATTTGTGGCCAATTTATTTTTAATCAAAGTACCAAAGCAATTCAATGGGGGAAAAGATAGTTTTCAATAAGTGGTGCTAGGCAACTGGATATCCACACTCAAAAAGATGAAGTTAGATGATTATCTCACACAAAGCAAAAATTAACTCAAAATAGATCACAGACATAGATGTAAGAGCTAAAGCTATAAAAACTTTGAGAAAAAACATAGGAGAAAGTCTTTATGACCTTAGGTGAGGCAAAGATTTCATAAATACAACACCAAAAGCATGACCCATAAAAAAAAAAGGATGAACTGTACTTTCTCAAATTTAAAAACTTTTGCACTTTGAAGACACCATTAGGAAAATGAAAAGACAAGTCACAGGTGAAAGACATTATTTGCAAATCCAATAAGTACTTGTATCTAGAAAATAAAAAATAACAACTCAATAAAAAGACAAATAATTTAAAACATGAACAGGAGATTATTTCAATAAAGAAGATATTTGAATGGCTAATAAGCCCATGAAAATATATCATTAGTCGTTAGAGAAATGCAAATTAAAATCACAATAATACCACTGCATACCCACTAGAATGGCTATAATTAAAAGGACAAATAATAACAAATGTTGATGAGAATTGCTGGTGGGAATGTAAATGGTGCAGCCATTTTGTCAACAGCTTTGCAGTTTTTTTTTAATTTGCAACACAACCTAAATATTTACCCAAGATAAATAAAAACATGTTCACACAAAGACTTGCATGTGAATGTTCATAGCAGTGTAGTCATAATAGCCAAAAGTATAAACGATCCACATGCTCATCAACTGGGGAACGAATATGCCAAAATTCCATGTACTGGAATACTATGCATCAATAAAGAGGAGTGAACTGCTAGTACAGGCTACAACATGACAAATTTCAAAACAGTATGCTAAGTGAAAGAAGCCAGATGTAAAAGGCTACATACTATATGATCACACTTATGTGAAATGTTCAGAAAGCAAATCTATAAAGACAGAAATCAGGTGAGTGGTTGCCTGGGAGTGGCTGCAATGGGAATGAGAGATTTTGGGGGCAATGAAAATATCCTAAAATTGGATTGCGGTGGGAGTTGTACAGCTCTGTAAACGTATTAAGAAACCATTAGAGTGCACACTTAAAATACAGGGTGTCTCCCCAAAATTTATACACACTTTGAATAATTATTAATTCCAGTGGGTTAAATCTGAAGAGAAACACTCATTGAGCTATCAGCTGTTAAAGCATGTATACATTTTTGAGGACTCCCTGTAGATGAATGTTATAGCATGTAAATTTTACCTGAATAAAGCTTTTTAAAAAAGGCCCTAGCCCCAGACCCTGTGGCCGGCATTCCCTGGAGGTCACCACTTCCCTCTAATCCCTCTCCTTTTTTGGCTCTTGGGATTTCTCCTTCCTGCATTTTAAAAAAGTTTTAGGTCCCATTTTACCCAGGACAGGCGGGCACATGGGCTCCGTCAGCCCACACTGCCGAGGCTGGCCACATTGTTGGTATTTGCTTTCATGAGATTCTGGCATTTTCTGTCCCTCGAGAAGGGCTGTGTGTTCTCCTCGGTGAAGCAAATAGAAATGAAAAACAGGCTTGGTGGAGGGATGGCCTGGCTTGGGTGTGACTCCTGCTGCGGGCGTGGCTCCCTCACTCTCTCTAGGACAAAGGAATGGTCAGACAGGGGTCAAGCCACACTAATGCCCTCCCTTCCTCCTCCTCTGCTCGGTGGCAAGTCTCAGCCTGGTCTCAGCCTCAGACCCGAAGCTACACTGCAAAATGGAGGAGGAGGCAGCTGCAGACATCAAGAGCTCCTGTTAACAGGGATGAAACGCCTGCTTGGGCAGGAGTGAGGGACACCAGGGGACACCAGGGATCCCTGTCACCCTGGTCATGATTTCCAGTAGAACAGGGGCCTCGTGGTCCCATTCTCTGCAGAATCCCAGCACCCACCTAGGTTGGGGCTCAGAGACACCTCTGAAATGAGTGCAAGTGGGAAAGTGCCCCAGCAGTAAGAACCCACTCCTCCTGGCTGCATCTTCCTGCTCTCACGGACGGCCCTCCTTCCCCAGGAAGGGACAAGGCCCACACACACTTTGCAAGCCCTTGTATATTGTACCTGCTTGGCGAGCAGACTTGGTTTAAGACCAGAAAACCCTTTAATTGTTGCTGTTACTTCTGGCTGGGTTCTGGGAAGGAACTAATTTGAGCAGCGATCACTTGGCCTGAAATATTATGAATGTAATTTCATCATTTGGTCTTCCCAGGTCTCAGGCAGGAGTTACAATAACTGGTTTTGCCAACTTTGTGCTGAAATAGCAATCCTCACCCACTTCTGTGGCTGACAGCTGCCCCTGTGGTGCCGAAGGCACCTGCTCCAGCCTGGGCCCTGGCTGTGTCCCATGCCTGCTCATGGCAGGCTAAAATGTCAGTGCGCGCCCAGAGCAACCAAACCCAAACTTTGGTGGGAAATGTTTCCCACACAAGCTGTGAGCCCAAAGCACACACACATCTTGTGGTTGCGCACACACGCACGCGTTCACACGATTGTGAATGAGAAGCAGAAACGCATGCCCATTCATAGAGGTCCCATCGCTTCACCAGCACACACATGTGCACAGATCAGAACATGTCTGCACAGGAACGAAGCACACCCCAGACACCAGCGTGGCAGTGCCGTGCAGGCCCCAGGCTTGCCCTCCAACACCCTGTGTCTCACAGTGAGGCATTTAAAGCTCTGAGTGGCTGTCAGTCACTAATAAGGCCCTGTGTGTCTGGGATATGAAGACCTGGGGTCTGGTTTAGGCACTGACACTTGCTGGCTGTGTAATCTTTGGCAAGTGTCTTTGCCTTTCTGAGCCTCAGTGTCCCCATCTGTAAAGTGGAGACAGGGTGTTGTGATGCTTCTGTGGGAGGATATTTGTAAGGCAGGTAAAGTGCAGTGCCTGGTACACAGTAGGCACTCAGTAGTCACTATCTCATCACTGCTCAGACCACACCCGAGGTGCCGCCTCCTGGATGCCTGGGGGACTCTCTGGTCCCACTCAGAGCTTCCGTGGCATGGCCCTTGACTGATGGGAGGCAGCAGCGAAGGAATTGTCTGCAAAGTGCCCCTCTCCCGCCCCAGACAGTGTCCAGTGGGGAAGAAAGAAGGCCAGTGCAGCTGCCCTGCCACTCCCCATCACCGTGAGGAACGAGAAATCACTTTCCGTTAAACCCAAGTGCATTCACAGGTTACCCACAGCCCGCTCCCCAGCTCCTAGATGAAGGGCCCACCTTTGCAGGAAGGTTTTCCACAAATGATTTGTTCTTTATTCACAGCAACAAAAGCTTGTTCCAGGTGCAAATATTTGCATATGCATAACTGCGTGTAAATGAAGGGAGGTTTTCATTGTGTGCCCTGCCCAGGCCCCCACCTGGCCCTTGCCCCTCCCCATACCTCTGCTGACCAGTCACCTTCCAGGCCCCCCAGGTCTCACGCCTGAGTGGAGAACAGGTATCTGCAGGGCCCCTGACCCTCTGAACCAGACTGAGGCCATGCTGGCCACCAGGCACCTGGAGAAGCTCTCCCTATGACTCTCTTGAGGTCTGGCATGATTCTGGTCCTGAGGACGCTGGCAAGTTAATAAGTCCCCTCCCCACCAGGGGGAACCACCACCTCTCTGTCCTGGGGTGATGGAAGAGATGCTCTGGGAGTGTGGGAGGGGGCAGGTCTCAGCCCAAGGGAGGCTGGGCTATTGGACAGACCCTCTCCTTCCAGCACATCCAACCAAGAGCAGGTGCCAAGATGGTTTATTGTCAGACTCTGAAAACACCTTCTAAATTGTGAGCTGCCACTTACAAATCAGGAGAATCCATATAAATATGTGTTACAGACTCCTAGTTTCTTTGAAAAAAAGAAAAGGAAGCTCTGGCCACCTTGGGCCTGCATCCCACACAGATCTCTTGGTTGGAGCCGTACAGCCGCCGGGGGCTGTCTGTCCACTCCCTCCACCCTGGGCGCAGTGTGCATTTTCTGATGGACTGGAGACCGCACGCGGTTTTCACGGACATCCCTCCTCCTCATCCTTCCTTTTCCTATCACCCTCCCTCCAGGGCTGGCCCAGACTTTGAGGGCAAAGGTCGAATGCATTTACAAATGGTAGCTTTTGGTGGGGGGTGGGTATGAGTCCCAGACTCCTTTCAGGCTGCCTTTCCCAGGACAAGCACATTCCTCACACAACCAGAATGTGGCCAGGGGTTCAGTCCAACCCAGGTTGGGAAACACCTGGGCTGAGAACCACTGGCCAGGGACTAGACCCTTGACCTGCTTTGGGGACAAGCAAGCTGGGGAGAAGGGAGAGCTTGGATGGGGGCCAATCTATTCTATAGGTGGTTTTCAGGACTTCTGGGGGCTAGAAAATGACATGACCAGGCCCTAGGGCTTAGTGAGAGGCAGCCCCAACTTCCTGCCTGGGCCCCAGACAGTGAGAATGGGAAGACCCCCAGGCGCTCCTTACCCTTTGTCAGAAGCCAGCTAGCTGTTGTCCCCAAGAAGTGGCTGCTGGGGGCAATGGGACCCATTTAAGTTTAGCTGTTTCTCCCATATAAGAAAAAAATTTGAATGAAAGAATTGTCCACTGAATTCCACCACGATTCAAATTAATTCTGCAGAATGACAATCTGGGGAAATAAGATTTATAATGAAAATATCAGCAGATATGTAACTGAGCTTCTGGCTCAGGTGGGATCTGCCAACTCCCCACTTTCTGCAAATACGTTGGGAAGGAGAACCCTAAAGCCACAAAAAAGGTACCACCATAAATAGGAGGGGCTGGCAGTTGAGGCCTGTGGGCTGAGCCACACCCAGGGCTTCCTGAAGGGCCCACCACCCCCTGGATGTGCATCAGCCTCTGGAACCAGCCCTTTAGCGCCTCCAATGTCATAACTACCGCCAGGATCTTTCCAGGGTTTAAGAAGCTACAAACCATCCAGTGGCCATGGAGAGGGATAGCAACCATAGCAACAGCCCTGTCCTTGGACCCTGTCCTAGAACAGAGCCATTTCTCTGCTGCCCATGTTAGTTATCGATGTGCAACGTCAGGAAGGTTGGCGGGGCCTAGAAGCATGTGTTGGGCTCCACAGACCCTTCCCCATGCCACAAGGATTCACTGTCCTGAGCCCACCCCTACCCTGAGAAGTGATGAGATAGTGAGTACTGAGTGCCTACTGTGTACCAGGCACTGCACCTTACCTGCCTTACAAATACCCTCCCACAGAAGCATCATAGCCCTGAGAGGACAGGTCAAGTGGGGCTGAGCAGGGAGGCCAGCCAGGCAGAAGGGCGCCCCTTCTCCCATCCCTGAACCCTTGCCACTTTGGGGCTGCAGTCTCACCCTGCTCTTCCTGGCATATCTCCTGGGCTGACTGGGGGCTTGGCTCTGATGTCAGGTGACTCCCACTGAAGATACCTAGGCAGTGAGTGGGGAGAGAGGTGGAGGTGTGGGCACGGGTGGAGGGAGAAAAAGTTCAGGCCCCGTCTGGGTCCAGCACCAGCCCAACATTGGGCTCAACGCCAGACTAGCTGCAGTCCCGGCGCCCCAGACCAGATGTAATTCTGGGGCATCTCACGCACAGATCTTTACCCCCTCCTCCTCACTGGGTCCCTCCAATTCACTCTGGGCCCGGGCGAGTGGGAAAGGGGTCAGCCCATACCTGAGCGCCGCTCTGGGCCCACTGAGTCATGACTTGTCGCAGGTGAACAGAGCCCGATTCACCCCCGAGAGGGGCCTGGGGGAGCAGTCACTGCTGTGCAGACACTGCCTGAACCAGGTCTTCCGGGCACTGGGCAAGCATTGAACCGCCAGCCCTGCTCGGCCCCACCCAGGCCCGGACACAATGGCAGACCCAGTTTTCCAGCTGGACTGTAATTTCAGAAGGCGTCTTTGTGTGGCTTGATTAACCAGACACCAGAGGAGCCTTGGGGCTGGGTCAGGGAGATGGGCTGCTGCTGAAGTCTGCTGGGTGTCGGCAAGAAAGCCCCTTGAGGAAATGGTAGAAAAACAGAAAATACAGGAAACGCAGACCATGACATTAACTAGTAGCAACGGGCAAGGGCAGAGTGTGCCAGGCAAACCTGGGCTGGAATCCTGCCTTGGGCCACTCTGGCTGCAGGACTTGGGCATCTGCCGTAACCTCTCTCTCTGAGTCTCAGCGGAGGGCAGTGATTCCTGCCTCACAGGGTGAAGGAAGATGAAATGCAGGCGCCAGCACAGTGCCAGGCTCCAGCCAACGACACTGGCACTACGTTTCGTGCACACTGAAGTGAATTACATTGTTTCATTTTAAAAATTATCATCACACACGTGTGTGGAGCTCTATGGCTTTCAAAGCCATTTTTGTCCATTCCTTCACCAGAGCCACACAACAATCCTGTCTTCTATTTTTAGCATTTTACTTTAGTTCCTTTAAACCTAAGTCCTGCTCTTATTGGATATAATTGTCCCAATATTCCGTTCTGCTATCCTTTTTAATTTGCCCACCCCCAGGAACCTTTAGCAGAACAATTCTGGGACCATTTTCTATTAATATGAATTTTCAGATTATAGCAATATGATGTGTTTCCTAATTTAATTAGGTGATTCCTGTTATTAGTTCCTACATGCTCATTATTTCTCATTTAATGCACCAAAGGAAAGAGAGGCTCTGGCTGGAGACCCCTGGGTGTCTTCTGCAGGGAGAAGGGAAATGTCCCCCCACCTACAGGATGGTGGAGGAACCAGGAAACTGAGACCCCACCAGAGAAGCAGATGCTGGGAGCTGGGGCAGGGCGTGCTGCCACTCGGAACAGCCCAGTCTCCGGTGAATCAGGGTTGTGGCAGGTCAACTCCACTGCAGAGACAGGGCCCACGGTGGGAGCCCTGAGGTCAGGGCAGTAGTGAGGATCCTTGCCCCGAAAAACACCATCAGAGAAGGGTTAAAGCCAGTATCCCTGGCCTCCCCAAACCCCCTGGGCTCTGGTGCCCACACCTGAGGGTTGCGTATCTGACACCAGCTTCCTTTTTGGCACTCACTGGCTGACTGCCATGCGGAGGCCCCAAGTCTGCCCATGCATCAGTGCTGCCCTCTGCACAACTCCAGGGGCACCCTTCATAGTGCAGTTTAAGTCAACACTACCCTGGAATCAGCACAGAACACAGCACAGGTGTTCCTCCAAATGTGCAGGCCCTGCCTCAATGCACCTTCACCCGTGGTCAGCAAACTGCGGCACGCGAGCCATATGCAGCTCTTTGGCCACTTGAGTGCGGCTCTTCCACAAAATACCACGGCCTGGGCGAGTCTCTTTTGAAGAAGTGGCGTTAGAAGAAGTTTAAGTTTAAAAAATTTGGCTCTCAAGCCGAAACTGGTTTGGCTCAGTGGATAGAACGTCGGCCTGCGGACTGAAGGGTCCTGGGTTCGATTCTGGTCAAGGGCATGTACCTGGGTTGCGGGCACATCCCCAGTAGGGGGCATGCAGGAGGCAGCTGATTGATGTTTCTCTCTCATCGATGTTTCTAACTCTCTATCCCTCTTCCTTCCTCTCTGTAAAAAATCAATAAAATATATTTAACAACAACAACAAAAATTTGGCTCTCAAAAAAATTTCAATTGTTGTACTGTTGATATTTGGCTCTGTTGACTAATGAGTTTGCCGACCACTGACCTACACCATCGAGGCGAGCTCAGCCATGCGTGCTCCTGGGCTCTGACCAACCCTGGTCCCCTCTCCGTCTCCAGCCCTCGCATCGGCCAGGGCTCCGCTCACTGGCCACTCCATGGCACCAGAAGAACCCCCACAGAGCTATTCTGGAGTTTGCAAGGAAGAGCAGGGAGGAAGGCCAAGGCCACGCTCAAAAGGGGCACTGTTACAGGCATCCCGCCCCACAGCCCTGACTTTGAGAGCCTGGTGCATGCCGTGAGGAGGAGCGGGTACTCCAGACAATGCAAGGCAGTGGGTGGTTTTGCCCAGAGCACACTTCTTTTGCTGTGGCCGCAGACAGAGAGTGGAGGGAGGGCCGGCCGGCCTCGTGAGCCCCGCAGCACCGGTGAGAGCTTGGACAAGCTGCAGGTGCATTGCTTAGAAACACCAGGTTCCGAGCATCCCAGCCCTGATGATTTTGCAATGATAGATTGCCAGCTACTTAACAGGATGGATCACTGCAATTACATGTCACTTCTGATATTCACAGTCACAACAAGGATGTGTCAGCCTCGCAAGGTTTGTAGGAAATATGTATGATGTTCCACGATGCCGTTAGAAAATGGTTTTAGGAAACAGACGCGAGAGGATTCCAATAAAACCCACCTGTCCGGAGAGGATTCCAATAAAACCCAGCTGGCTGGGGAAAGCAGATGGCTCTACGGAAATGCGAGGGGCTGGCTCCCCTGGCCCAAAGGAGTGTGGATTTGGACACCCCCACCCAGCAGGCTGCCCCTCCGCCGACAGCCAAGGAGGGACGGCCCCCACACTTCCGTCTTCTGCACCCCCTCACACGGGTGGTGTTAGAGCTGTCAGAGCCTCGCAGCAGTTCCACCCGTGGCCCTGGCCCACCCGGGGCTTTTGGCCTGGTGGTGTGCACTCAGAGCTCCCCGGGGACACACCTGGACAGAAATGGTCGCTGTAGGAACAAGACAAACCCTCTGACACTGCAGTGCAGCCTCGTCATGGCTCAGACAGGGCTGTGTGTCCCTGGTCACTGTGGGACCGAGAGCGAGGGCCACACTTCCTCTAGCCAGCACAGCCCTGCCTCCAGGGGATCAGAGCAGGACCCCGGAGTTGGACAGGCCCATGGCATTGGAATTCTGGCTCTGTTGGTTTCTAGCTATGAGATACTGTGCAAGACACCCAGCAGTGTGTGCTCTGGCGAGAAACCCAGACCCCAGTCTCATCCAAGCCCACTTCACTGCTTCTGCTGGCGGTCAGCACCTGCCAACCTCTTGTGACAAAGAGGTTGAGAAGGCAAACAAGAAACTCATCCCTCCCCTCCTCTAGGAAGCCCTCCTGACCCCACCAGCCAGGACTCTGCCTCAGGTGTGTGCAAGGGCAGGAGTGGGTGTATACCTGAGAGGGAAGATGCAGGTGGAGGCAAGGTGGGGGCTTCCCAAGTCTCTCATCTGGTTCTGAGGTCTGTGGGGCTGGAGCCCTGGGTGGAGGCGTTAGAGGGCAACTCCACACACCCTGCCAAGCTTCTCAGATGCCATCTGCTTAAAACAGAATGTGTGGTCTCCAGCCTCTCCCCCAGACCACTCCCCGTCCTGTGTGTCTGCCTCAGTGTGTGGCACACCTGAGCCCCAGCTTCCAGAGCCAGAAACCCCGAGCCAAAGCCACCCTGAACGGAGATGGCTGCCCCCTCACCGCCACATCCTCCCAGGCACGTGGCCCTATCCAACCTGACCCCTTGATGCCCTGAATCCACCCCACCCTGTCCCCGCTGGCCCTGGGCCTTGCCATCCCTCTGGCCTCACCCAACCCCTCCCAGCTGGTCTCCTATAGTCATTGTCCCTTCTCTGGCTCCTGTGTACAGCACCACAACATGCAGCCACTAGGATGGGCCTTTTAATGGCTGCTCCCCCCTGAGAATCCCAGAGTGCCCCAAGGCCCGGGGCCAAGGCTCGCTCTTCTGCAGTGCTCCAAGGGCTCCCTGGCCGCAGCCTGGCTATGTCTTCAGCCACATGTCTAGATCCGCAGGTCGCAATCCAGCCCCAAACCCACTGGGAGTCCCTGCCGTGCCACAGCCTCTCATGCCTCCAAACCTTGATCCACACTCTTCCCTCTGCCCAGGCCCTGCCCTGGGCCCAGACCAGGCAATACCAAGCATCACAGCTGTTGGGAAGGCAGTAGGTGCAGTGGGCAACAGCCAGCTCTAAAGCTGGCTCTGAAGCCCAAAGGCACAGCTTTTAACCCCTCTCACCTCAGCAAGCTCCTCCGTTGAATGGTGTAACAGGACTTAGTTCATGAGGTTCTGAAAGGAATAAATGAATTCCAAACACATGGAAAGACCCGTGACAGTGCCCATCACGAGTGAATGCCAAGAGTGTGCCAATATCAGTGGTGCTGCTATTGGTGTGTCCACCGTAGGGAGAGCTAGGCACCTCATCTGCCAACAGGAATAATCACTGCTTATAAGAATTATATTCATGAAAACATGTAGTGTTAGCACAAGATCTGGCAAGTGGTTGTTATTGTGATTATCCTTGAATGCCCTGTGCCCTGGAAGGAGTGCCCTGGGGTAGGCTGTAGACCAAGACATCACCTGAGCTGTCCAGTCCCTTTGTCTGCACTCGCGACCCCTGAGCAGAACCTCTGCTGTGACCGTGGCTGCCTTCCTGCCCCGACTCCCCAGCACCAGCCCCAGTACCCAGCACCACCACCCACAGCTCCACAGCTTTGGGGAAGCAGTTACATCACTGAAACATGGGATGGCCCCGCTTTCAGAAAACTCATTCTGCAAAAACCAAACATTAAGAAAAACTATTTATAGTAATTTGTATCATAAAGTCTATTTCTTTAATGTATCTATCTATGAATAACCCAATCAATCCACCGGTCACTGACGACTCGCATTTGGTTTCACGGGTCACTGACTACTCACATTTTGTCCCATTAGAACAAAATCCATCCCACTGAGAAGGACGGAGGGATGATAAACCAGCAGGACGCGTTGTGCAGCCCCAGTGAACAGCTGAGTCTAGGCTACCAACTTCACAAAAGCGAGCCTGGCAGATGTGCACCTCCTGAAGGAAGAACCTGGTGCCACATGTGAATTCTGGCCGAAGAAAGAAGGAAAACTACATTTTTCCCTTCATTTGATCGAACTGCTAATTTACTTAACTGATAGGGACTCCAAAGAACGGAAGACAATATTGAACAAGTGGACATGATCAGCAAAAATCCAACTGTGGGAAACTCTCAGGACTTGTGGCCCAGTGTCCCCCAACAAAGAGCGAGAGAGAAAAAAGATGCAGAGGGAGCTTTACCGACGGAAGAGACTTAATGACTTGCCCATCAACTGCAATGTGTGGGCCTGACCTGGGTACTGAACACAACAAATGGGAAATAAAGTTATTTATAATATTTGTGAGACAACAAGACATTTGAACACTGGCTGAATATTTGATGATATTAAAAATGTTGAATGTTGCCCTAACCGGTTTGGCTCAATGAATAGAGCGTCGGCCTGCGGACTGAAAGGTCCCAGGTTCGATTCCAGTCAAGGGCATGTACCTTGGTTGTGGGCACATCCCCAATAGGGAGTGTGCAGGAGGCAGCTGATCGATGTTCTCTCTCATCGATGTTTCTAACTCTCTATCCCTCTCCCTTCCTCTCTGTAAAAAATCAATAAAATATAAAAAAATATATATATAAATAAAAATGTTGAATGTTAACAAAGAGTTCTTATCTTTTAAACTGAGAAAAACATTGAAATATTTATGGCTGCATTCATATTCCACATGGTACATGCTTTAAAATCATACAGAAGGAGAAAGGTGGGTGGGGATATGAATGGGCCAGCTTGGCCAGGGTGGGGGTGCTGGGTGCATGGGGTCCATTGTACTGTTCTAATCTACTTCTCTGTGTGTTCCAAACTCTCCATATGAAAAGTTCATAAAGAAAAGAAGCTCATAAAAATTCAGTATGCCTGTTTTCTGCCTCCCCAGGGCCAGCATGTTGGGATGTGTCATTCCTGGTTCTGGCATGCTCTCTGAGTTTTCCATTTAGGAAAGGGGTAAGTCTAGTCGCCTGGGTCAAGAAGTGATTCAGGGCCTGGCAATATTGGAGAATAAAACGTTGGATAGGTAAATTCTCCAAGCCACAAGAAAATCTAATCTTAGACGGAAGGTAGGTTAACTGGAAGTGATTCACATGTCAAAAGATTTGGTTTAAATATAGCAAACATTGCCCTAGCCGGTTTGGCTCACTGGATAGACTATCAGCCTGTGGACCAAAGGATCCTGGGTTCGATTCTGGTCAAGGGCATATACCTTGGGTGCAGGCTCCTCCCCGGCCCAGCCCCTGGTTGGGCTCGTGCAGGGGGCAACCAATCAATGTGTTTCTCTCACATCTATATTTCTCTCTGTCTTTCCCTCTCTCTAAAATTCAATGGGAAAATATCCTCGGGTGAGGATTAACAACAAAAATAAATAAATATAGCAAACATTTTTGAAAATATGGCTCAATTTACAGCAGTTGGCAATTCCATAAGATTACTTCTAATGCACTAGCCAGGTGATGTTTGCTGACTGGTCCCGAGAAATTCAGCAGCTGTTCACCTGGTAACTGCATGGGAGAAACCTCAATGGCACCCCAACCCTGAGAACACAAGTAACTAAGAGCTCCCACCTGCCCTCTTAGCTTGTTTCCAAGTCGCCACCTGCCCACCCCCCACTTCCCCATTGGTCAGTGCCGCCCAGAGCAGATCCCAGTGACTGGTTCCCAAGAAACTCTCTGCCACTGTGAGAGAGAGCAGCCCGCGTGGAATTTCCCCTGGAGACCCCTTCAGCCTCGCCCAATCCGGGTGGCAGGGCAGCCGCCTGGGTCTGCAGCTCCCACTGGCAGGAATCCACCCAGAGAAGGCTTGTCCAGGGCCCTGGGGGCCACCCACCCATGCAACTGGATACATATACTTTGTAAGCACTGGTTTCCAACAGATAAGTGTAATCAAGGTTTATATGCTCAGAGAAGCCAACAGGATGGGATTGTTTCACTTGAAAGATCAGAAGAAAATTGTAACTAATGTTGTGGAAAATTACTTTGATATTGCTTTTTTGGTACCGAATCACAATTAGGCTGCTGTGAGAAGTACAGGGAAAGAATAAATGAATAGTAACAAATCAGCACAAACAGCCTGTGTCAGGAACACTTTGCTCAGGGAAAGTAATGTAAGCATTATTTAAAGTTTTACGACTGTGTTTGATGTGCTTTACGTAGTGTGTCAAGGCTGTCCATCACCTGGCACGTGGCAAGGGTGGTTCAGTTCCATTTACAGTCAGAATAACATGGCTCAGGACTAAAGAGTGCTCTTTGCCTGCATCTTCCAGGCCCACGTGGTTCCTGGCTATAGCTTCCTTCCATCCTTCACACCCAGCCAGACTGAGCCTTTGAGATCCTTCCCCACTCCCCACACCCCACTCATCACTTCACCCTAGAAGTCCCAGCCACCACACCCAACTCCATCCAGGAATGTAGCACCTGCCCCTAGCGTATACCACGGATGGGTGCATGGCCCTGTCTCAGCTGGACACCAACCATGAGGACCCTCTACCTATATGTGCGCCCCCAACACACACACACACACACACACACACACACACACACACACACACATCACGGATGTGCGGTGCTTCACCTCAGGCTGTGTTTGGGGGCCTCTCCTCAGGAGCTCACTTCCTCCCAGATAATACATACCACGGGCCAACTCTGTCCATCCTGACGCGTGGGGCCTGATTTGGCTGACAGAGCCACTACCTCATGAGGCTGCAAAGTCCCCACAGAGGAGCCAGCTTGGTCACATGTCCTTGCTGGGGAGCAGCCAGACCCACTTGTGACAGCCACCATCTGTGAGGGTCCGGCCAGGCATGAGTCAGCACCAGTGACTGGCTGTCATCTCCTGGGACATACGGCCTTGGCTGCCTCTCACTGACTCTCTGTGATGAGAGAATCAACTCATAGGCATCCCTTGCCAGGGCCTCTGGTAGCAGCTGCCAAGCCCAGGGCCCTAACTCAGGCCTGCTCATGCTCCTCTTGCCTGCCCACCTACTGCCTTCAGGCCCACAGCACCCTGAGAGTGTGAGCCAGCCAGGGCTGAGGGCGGCTGGGGAGGAGGCTGCCCGCCTAGGGTCCAGGTGCTGCCCATGTCTTAGAGGACACAGAACATGGGTGTCTTCATGGCCCTCCCCCAACAAGGCCCAGGACCACTGCTGAGAGATGCCAGTGCTCTGGGCCTGGCAGCGGTGCTTTCCTCGCATTCCAAAGCAGAGCAACCCTGGCCTTGGCCCTGTGCCTGCTTCCCTCTGACCCTGCCGTATTCTCTGGGGCAGGGGCTGTGTCCCTCAGGCAGGCACCTTGCCTGAGCCTCTCTCTCCACATCCCATCTGCCCAAGACTCCAGAACCATATGTCCTGCTCTCCCTCACTGACCCCAGTGGACCTCTGCTAGTCAGTGAGGTTTGCCCCTCCAGTGGGTCACCAGGGACAGGTGGGATAGGAGGCAGCAGGTGGGACATCAGCAGGAGCAGTCTCAGCCTCAGAAAGCCAGGAGGTACCCCTATTCTTCTGCCCGGGCCAGAAGGGCTAGATTCAAGGGGTCTCAGGGTTGGGCAGAGAGAGTCCCATTTGGGCACATGAGTTCAAGGAGAAATCATGCACCCTCTGATGTCCCAGATCCTGGAAGAGGTCCTGAGAGGTGGCAGAATCCTCCTTAAATCTGAGTTTCACCAAAGGCAACAACCAGCTGAGAGATGGGGAGCCTGGCCATCATTCCCAAAAGGAGTGCAGAGGCCAGAGGTCAGAGGTCAGAGGTCAGAAGCCAGAGCCCTAAGGCTAGTAGTCTGACATCAGACAAAGTGTTCCCATGTTGAGGCTGATGCCCGCCAGGAGGAGGCGAGCGGATCTCAGCACAGATTTGGCCCCAGGGCAGCCTTGGAGGGCAAGCGCTTGGCGGGGCCAAATGCAAGGGCTCACCTGGCACCTGCTGGGGGGTGAGCTCCGTGGAGTCCTGCAGGCTGATGAAGAGGAGGAGGCCCGCGGCTCCGAACAGCAGGATGGATGAAAACATGCAGGCCAGCCGCATCGTTCCGGTGCGTAGGGTCATCTGGGCCTTGCTCTGGGGTCACCTCTTGGGTGTGGGAGGCGAGTTCTTCCCTCATTGTCTACACCAGGTGTCCATCAGGCCACAGTCTACAGGGCAGAAGGGGAAAAAGATGGTCCATCACCACGTTGCAGGGCCTCCTGGGCAGCTGAGGCCCCAGTCACTGCATGTGACCGAGTGTAATCCCTGAAGCCTTCAGCCCTTCGCAACTCAGGTGTGTCCCTTCCACCTTTCAAGCCCAAGGAGGTCCAGTGACCACCTGAAGCTGGGACAACAGCTCCCCTCCAGAGGTTCCCATATTGGCACCCCCAGAAAAACCATGGAGAGAGACACACTCTGGCCTCTACCTGGACAGCCCAGAGTAAGGCCCCAAGACCCAGAGCCAGGCACAGTGGCCACCCACATGCACTGTCCAGACTCTCTGAGCCTCTAAACAAGCACATTTGCATGCCATGGTGAGTTCTAGGTACACATAGCAATCCAGGTCCTTGTACCTTGCAAATGACCCGGTGGGCAGGGAAGGCCTCAGTCCTCCTCTGCCCTGGCCCCTCTCTATGAGATGTTCGGGACAAGGTGTCCACAGGGCAGGAGGCTTTGAGAAGGTGCCTCCCAGTCCCAAGGGTGTCAGGGAAAGACTAATGTCCCCACCTGGCCATTCCCCACCAGCCAGAGCTGCCCTCCCTGACAGACTTGCTGGATGGGCTGGTAGGACTGGCCAGATCATGGTTGTCTCTGATCTTGAGGCCCTCGGGCCTGGGGCTGAGGCAGGGCAGCCAGACCTGAGTCTGACTGACCCTCGGCTCAGAGGCTGGGCCACTGCAGACCCAGAGCCTGCATGTAACTTGCCCCTGACCTTGGCTCCTCCTGAAGGGTAAGAAATTCCAATATCAACCAGTGACCCCAGTTGGGCCAAGCTATGGGTCAACAATGGGGCAACGCAAAGCCATCTGCCTAAAGGAAGGATGCCAGTTCCAGCAGTGGGGCGGTGTGGGTGCAGAAGAGGAGTCTGCACAGAAGGCTGTGCCAGATGAGCAGGTATCCCAGGACCTCCCCTTTGAAAAAGAGTCACTCTGTCCCCCAACTTTCTCCAGTTCTTACCAGCCTGGGCCCATGGACACCACTCTCTTTCCACCCAAGGAGCCCATCCTGGAACAGGGCAGTGCCCGAGGAGGGCTGAGCCAGGTGGGCAGCTCCCCATGGACTCTGAAACCACAGGTGAGTGGCTGGTTGGGCCCCAGACCAGACAGGACTCAGTACAACGACCTTCCCCTGCTCACAGCAGGAAACCCATTCCTGACTGGACACCCAAGCACTCAGGGAGGAAGTCCCAGCTATTGTCCCCTCTGCATCCAGCCTGTGGGGCATGAGTCAGGAAGTGATAAGAAGAGAAGCCCTCCCTCCCCCTGCCCAGATCAGAAAGTTCTGGGCTGTTCTGGAAATCTCTGGGACTGAGGAGTGTTAAATTGCAGGTTTGGATTTCTCCACACTGCAGTATCTGTAATTATTTTTTCACTCAGTTAACTTTAATTAACCTGCCCCAGGCCTCTACGCATGAGGAATGCGCCTGATCTTGGGCTCCCTGGGCTGTGCTGAGCAGGTGGTTCCCACGACCTCCCAGCTTTTTATGTTTGGGAGGAAGCGTAAAGCTCTGCTCTGTTTCTGAAGCTGGCTCTGGGGTTTCAGGCTGGCCCCAGCCTCAGGGGAAGACTGCTGCTTCCTGCCATCCCTGGGGACACCCTGCCCAGGCTTGCAGTGGGTGAAAATGGTCAGCCACAGCCCCTGCCCCCAAGGCTCAGACCCTACAGTACTTCATGTGGGGCCATGGCCTCCCCCTCCATGGCTGCCCTGGATCTGACTGTCCTGGGGACCAGGGCAGACCCCAGGCTGTGTTGAAGAAAAAGGCCACTCTTAGTCCTGCCCACAGCATGCTCATGCCCTGCGGACTCGCAGGCACTGCTTGCAGGGCCCACTGGGGCCAGCCCTGAGGTCCAGGGGAAGTATGAGCCACTGATGGGGGAGGTGGAGCTATTTTCTCCCACCCTTGCTCTGCTCCTTACTTCCAGCAGTTGGATTAACCCCTTGAAATTGCCAGGCATCACAGAAAAGAATCAAAGGAGTGGGGATGCAGAGGAGACAGGGCACATGCACTAACACGTATATACACACACCTGCACGCACACTGGCGAGCACCTATACACCCACACCATTGACGGTCCCCAGCAAGACCCCAGCTGTGAGGAAACTGCCACAAAGCCCTGACTATGCTGGTCATGGTGTTGGCACACATTCTGCGGCCACACGGGCCTCCTGAGTCTGACACGAGGCCAGGAGGCCAATCTGATCTAGGGTGACCTCTGACATCAGGACATTTTGTAAGGAAGGAGACAGAAGGACAAAGGGGGAGGGGGGGAAGGATGGCAAGTTTATGGCTAAAAGTCCTTGGAAAACAACTGAGAAAGTGCCACCCAACCTCAGCCCAATCACTCCGTTTGATGAAAAAGGGGGACTCGGATGCCCCAATGATCATCATTGCATTGTTTGGACGGTAGCTGGAGCTGCAGAATTGACTACAGAACTGGTCAGTACCCTCTTCCCCGCAATCTATCACATTGACTTCCCTTGTCCTGCAGCCATGACCCGCCCTCATTTGTTTCTGAACTTGCCCAAATCAGCCCACCACATGAAGCTGGGCTCTGGCAGCCCATGAGCCTGGGAGCCTGAATGAGGACCACATCCCAGGCCCTCAATCTGGGGGAGAAGAGGACGAAGACTCAGGATCTGCACCTTCACTGTGGCAAGAGCATCAACCATTCAAATTTCTCTTTTCAGAGACCCTTCCCTTTGTTGGCCCCTGAGAGACTATAGGCACCTTCTCCATGCCTGGGGAGCTGGAGATAGAGCTGAGCATGGCTTCCCCTGACCAGCCCCTAAGCATCAGACTCTCCTGTCAATGTTTGCTCTCACTGGAGACCATGTGACCAGCTAACTACCTGCCATGCAAACGAGAACCAAAAGGTTAGCATGCCTCCCCTCCTGGGTGACTGTTAAAAGTCTGCTGGGTCTCAATGCCCCAGGAGGGGGCCAACATCACAGAATCAGTAAGATTCTTTCTTTAAAGGTGGGGGTAGAGGAAAGGTCATCAACACACCACCAGACACTCCAGAGAGTATGCACAACTGGTCTTCTATTGTTCCCCTAAGGGTCCTGGTCTTCCAAGTCACAGGTTATTTTCAAGGCAACAGGGAGATGCTGGTCCAAAGGCTGTTTGTCTCCTCCTGGGAGTTGAGACGCTGCCTGGATTGTGGACGCTAAGATCTGTCACAGGTATGGCCAGGTTGTCCAGGCCCCATAAACACGTTCACAGGCCCACCTGGGTCTGCGGCCTTCCTCACCATGCACCACATCAGCCTCAGTGCCAATGACAGATAGAAAACCCTCCTCTATCTCCCTGCCTCCCTTCCACAACCAACAGACAATAAGAAAACTCAAATAACTGGGGGCAGAGTGGGGAGGAGAAAGGCAAGGAAAATAAACAGCCCATTGAGTTTCCAGAAGGTCTTGCCTTCATCACAATTCCTAGAACTCCCAGCGGCTCCTCTCCCTGACACCTAAATGGCGTCACCAATTTTTACTGTAAGAAAAAAAATCCAATTAATCTTGTAAACACCTCCTGGGACACAGGGCAGAGCCAAGGATTCCTCCCATTTCCTTATTTATCTGATTTAAAAATTGTCTCTTCAAAAAATTCACTTCAGGGCACAAGCAAGTACTTGGGAATTCAGCCAAACAAAACAAAACAAAACAACAACAACAAAAAAAGACACACAAAAAAACACGCACCTCTAGTGGCGATGGCCCAGCAGGCGACGAACGGATGGCTCCAAGGACATGCTTGGCTGCGGCTGCTACAAGGCCTGGATACTTCCCCTGGTCACCCAGAGGACCACTTCTGGCTGTGGGGACCCACCCCACACCCCAGTGGAAGCAGTAAGAGGCATCCAAGCACATGCCCATGGGTGCACCCACTTGGTGTGCAGACCCCGGGCTGGGAAAGTTCTCTGTCCAGTCGGTCTCCTCCTCGAACGGGCAGGAGTGAACAATGACGTCCCTCCCTCCCAGCTGAGGGCTCCAGGAGAAGCTCTCATTGAGAGAGAGAGAGGCTGCTATGGCAACTTGAGGAGAATGGAACCAGGCACTGCCGTCACCTTGAATCCGGCACCAAGCATTAGCCCTGGTGGCTGATGGGCCGACCTTGGCTCTGCCCCTGCCGGGCGCCGGCCAGGGCGACACTGGGACTGACCTCTGCTTCACTCCTCAGCCTTCTGGCCTCGGGAACTCATTTGCTGTTTGCTGAAAAAGAGCACACAGCCAGTCCCCTGAGAACACCACCTCCATCTGTTTCGTCAGACAAGTTCTTCCATGTGTGCAGCTCCTGCTTTACTTCTGAGATGGGGTTCTTCTTGATTTCAGATCATTAAAATCCTGAGCTAATTAAAACCGCTCTAATGGCAGCGGCGGCGGCAGCAAACTCCAGGATGAATCCCTCAGTTTTTATGCATAGGCATAAAGTTGCAAGGCTCTGCGAAGATGACTAATGGCTGGAAGGGCTGGGACCCTAAGGGTGGGGTTGCAGGCTAGAAATAGCTCCTGCACCTTCCGGTGAAGTGGGGCACAGAGCGGGCGCTGGCCAGGGTCCTGACATACCCAGCGCCTAGCCCAGCCGGATGCCTCTTGGGGCGGGAAATACTCCCGCCATCCAACTCCCTATTACAAGGCAAGGGATTACCTTCAGTCCCTGCTTCCTGCAGTGGAGAGAAGGGAGTCCTAAGGCAGAGGCAGAGGTGAAAATCAGGCTCAGACAGCCCCAAAGTCTTGTCCCACGTCCCAGCTTCCCAGAGTTGCTTATACAAAGAGGCTGAGGGGAAGACTGAAAACACACAGCTGTGTCAAGGGGGTCCTGAGACTCTGCCAAGGTGCCTCAGGCTGCAAGGCCCTTGACAGCTGTCATGGGGAGAAATACACCATATATACCACCTCTGCCCAGGACTTCTTACATTTTCATGGCATTTTATGCCAAGGGGGCAGGGTAGGGGATAGTAATTCTGCAGGTAGAGAAACCAAGTCCCTCCCCACTCCACCCTGCAAAGTCTGGAATGGTCAGTGCCCCAAATTGTGTCCCTCAATGACAGCCCTTCCCTCATAGCACGGAGAGTGTTTACCCGCTTGTCTCAGAGCCTGGGGAGCAGCGTTGGGGACTCCCCTTGTGTCTGCATTGCCAGCATCGCTGCACAGTGCCTGGCACGGGAAGGTGATTAATAACCTCTGCTGCATGCTGAATGAGCATGAGTTAATAGATGGAGGTGTTTGGGCCAGGTGGAAAGAGGGACTCCATGGACCTGGAATTTTAAAAAGGTCATTTATGTTTCAGGGAGCTGTGGGTTTGTTTTGAGCAGGTCTGGGTTAGAATCAAGTCTGAACTGTAGCCCAATCTTATGAGAGAAAAAGAGGCAAGGAAGTGAGCTCCACAAGGGAGCCCAACAGAACCTGACAGCTCCAAAATGCTGAATGCACACTCCCTGCGAGGCAGCACTGTGTGCCCTCACGGGGCTTCAAGACTAATTAATATACTTGCTGGCGTAAATGTCGACTATACATACATGTACATTGATACATGTATATATGCACAAACAAATATACAAGACATTTAAATGTCATAAAATGGGTTATCCCCAAATGTACAGTATTATGTTAGGAAATGCCCAAACAAAATTACAGTTTGAATATATTGACCAAAAGTCAATGAGAGCAACACATGCATGCTTTGAGGATATTATGCTGTGTGAAACTAGCCAGTCACAATACTGCATGACTCCATGTGGTCAGATTCAGAGACAGGAAATAGAATAGTGGTTACCAAAGGCTTCAGGGGAGGGAGAAATGGGGAATTATTAATTAATGGGTCCAGAGGTTCTGCTGGGGAAGATAAAAAAAAGTTCTGGAGATGGATTGTGGTGATGGTTGCATAACAATGTGAATGTATTTAATGCCTCTGGGCTTACATATGGTTAAAATGGAAAATTTTACGTATATATTTTATCACAATAAAAAAAATCAATGAAAGCAAATAGAAGACTGATACTGAGCAGAAACCACTCTCTATTGTTAGTTTCACTCACCCCACAGGTGGTTGGGTGTGGGCCCAGGAGCTGAGGAGGACCAGAGTGGTCAAGTTCATGGCCATGTGAAACGTGACCAGGATATGGGGAGCTGAGTTTGTGGCTCAGGAAGCCTGAACAAGTGGCTGGATGTCAAGAGATGGATATGTGCTAAGAGTGGGGAGTGCCTGACTGCCCTTCCAGTCACTGTGTAACCCTCAAGATTTGATTTTCCTAATCTCAGAATCAGTCAGCATCCAAAACATCCGCTGTAGATGAGTTCCCAAGTTCCCTGCACTTCTGGTGTGAGACACATGTCTTGGAGAACAGAAAGGCACCTTGTCAATTTCATTTGCGTGAGGCCACTTTCAGGCAGAGCAGGTGGCCCTCTGGTGAGGATATCCTTCACCTACACCCCTGTCACAAATCTGGGTTACTGCTGGGCCCCTGTGGATCAAAGCTGCCACCTGTCTCTCTGTAAGACAACTTTGTCTTTGTGGAGGGAGCAAAGGCTCATAACGCAAATGTCAAACTGTAAATTGTGTTCTCAGGTTCTTTCTGATCCACAAAGCCATGCTCCCCTGAGGCCTGCCTGGCTGAGGCAAGTCTGGCTGAGGCCACTCCCTACTGAGGTAACCTCTGCTCTGCTTGAATCCCTACACGGGACCCAGCTGGAAGAGTGCCTCACTTATTGATAGAAATCGTTTTGAGACAGAAATCTAAACAGGGCTAATGATGGGGATCCCACTGTATTTATAGTCACCTTTGTCATTTAAAAATAATTGACAAGGAATCCTTAGCGTGATGAAAATGTTCTCTATCCTGACTATTTCAACATCAATATCATCATTGTGATATGGTACTATAGTTGTATAAGACATTACTATTGGGGAAAATGGGATAAAGAGTACACACAATTTCTCTGTATTATTTTTTACAACTGTAGGTGAATCTAAAATTATACCAAATAAGAAGTGTAACTTTAAAAAATCAAGAACTTAGAAATAAAAGTTACTGGCCTTTCAGCTCATGCATAATGGAAGCAAATTCTAATGTTGTGCACGTAAATAATAAATAACCATTTTCATGGATCAGCGCCATCCTCCGTTGTATAAGAAACATTTTAAAGTGAAGGTACTATGCCTTTAATAGGAAAATTTGATGTGTTAGCATCTACTGGTTGATCTTTGTGCATTTTTCAATTGTAAAGTGCATTTTAAAATGCAAACAATTATTAATATTGATTTGGACTAAAACAATATTGAATTTCAATATATTTCCAGCACTTTTATGAATTACCCTGTGGATACATGGAGATTATGATAAAAGAGTATTTGCATGCTCAATTTCTTTTCCATGAGGAACCTTGAAGAGGGCTGGTGTGATCCAGGCACAATGAACTCCACAGGACAAGACTGGCTCCAGACGCCTCCGGTAGGCCCTCCAACCTAGCAGCCCGCACAGACCTGCAGGGCCACTTTCCTCCCTGGGCTTTATCCAATCCGGTATTACAGGGCCCAGTAAGAACACTTGCTCAAGGCCTGCAATGGGATTTAGTGTCACCATGTCCAGGGAAGGAACGGGAAAGAATTAGATATTTGTCATGCTTTGTCAACATTCCAGGCAGTATTAGATACATATAAACATCCCGTGTAGCCTTCACACAATAACCCCTTGAAGTGAAAATCATTATCCTTATTTGTCATAGGTTTGGTTCTCTTTAAGGAGATGCTGAGATAGAGCGTGGGGTGCAAGATGTTTATTAACGATCAACACCTGTGAAGGGAAAAGGGAAGACTCCCAAGTGGGCAGAAGTCAAAAGCACACGGCCCCAGCCAGGCCTGGATGGGGAGGACTGGAGCAGGTGTAGCCTCACCGTCCAGGCTCCTTTACTCAGTAGCTGGATGTCGATTGCTCAGGGAAGGGCATGACCTCGGATGCGGCAGTTTGTTGCTGCCGAGGCAGATCCTGAAGAAGCTGACAGCTGGGAGCTGGCTGCTGACCACACATCTTGTGGGTGATCAGTGAGTCCTTCCTGGAAGGGGATCTGGCAGCATATTTCCAAGCCCACCACTCTGTTCTACAGATGATAAAATTAAGACCCAGATAGACTAAATATGGCCAAGGTTACACAGCAAATAAGCCATCCCAGATCTGTCCGACTCACTTCTCCCAAACAAAAGCATACACGAGACTGTCCTGACCTTTGATAGTCACCAGAGGAAAATGCAGAAAGCTTGACTGCATAAGCAGATACCCTCAGTTCCCCTCTATTAACATCCCTGCAGCACACACACATGCATGTGTGCACACACATGCTCACTTCCTGGCAATTATCTCATTGCTAATGGAAGGTGAGGACACAGATTATTGGGGTTAAAGTTCCCCTGATAGTTCAGCCTGGAGAGCATCTCCCCCAACAGAACCTCTGGATCTAGCCAAGAGCAGCGCAAGATGCATGATGCTCAATGGCCTCCTTTTACTTTTAGAAAGCACTGAGCTATTCACATTCTCCAGCTGCTCTGACATCCACAGCCACAGCAGGGAAAATTACAGGGAGGGGAAAAATTGCATATTTACTTCTCAAAATTGAAAGTTGGGGTATAATATGGACAGAAAGGAATGTATGAGTAAACCCAGAATGCCCTGGCCCCTGGCAGGGTGCAACTGCCTCCAAGCTGCTAACAACAATCCTCAGACTCCAGAGGAGAGAATGGCAAAGAGGGTTGGCTTCCTTCCCGGGAATCCCTCTCGCTGTGGCTGGCACAGGAGGCCCCAGCAGACTTGCCTTTGTGGACCCTGCTGCCAACAGTGTCCAGCACAGATTAGGTTCACTTAGGTGATGTGTGGGAAGCAAAAAGAACTAGTCAGAGGAGGGAGGAGGAGAAGGGATGCTTGCACACTAAAGCCTGCTGGGTCATCTGGACTGAGGTCACGTGGAGTCCAGCAGGTGTGGCTTGCCTGTCCACACAGTGTGAATGCACAGCCATCCTCTTTGAGGGCAGGCTGGCCTCTCTAAGCTGGCTCCAAGGCTGACCACCATATTCTTGACCCCCAGTAGTTTGGCATGATTTTCCCTGGCCCTCTCCTTAAAACTACTTGGTTTCTTCCAATCTGAGGGCTCAAAGACTAAGAATGTGGCAGAGCAATCAAGTTGGTTGGCCTTATCCTGGTTGCTCTGTGGATAATTGGATCTCTCACAGGCAATCAGGATGGGGTAGGTCTGTTAGTGACCTGGAAGTTCTAATGAGTGGTTATGCACGAGACAGGAGCCTGCCTTCTCTGTGAGTCTCTGCCTCCTGTCTCCAGCTGACATCCTGTGCTTCAAGTCTCCTCCACCACACTGACCCCCAGTGCCATCCCTTTCTTTCACCACAGGGTGATGAAAGCCAAAATGTAGGCCCACTCTAACTCTCCCTCCTCTGTTCCCCCACGTCCATCTGAGGACTCTGCCTCCTGCACATGTCTTGTCTGTCTTTTCCAGCCCCTCGGCGGAATGGATTCAGCACTAGTGGTCTGGACAGCTCCCTGCATCCACAACCGTGCCTAAAGAACATTCGCTGTCACTCCCCTATCAAAACTGTCTGAGGGCCCCAGGTGCCCAGTGGTCCAAGTTTAAAAGTTTCAGCATGTCCCACAAGGCCCGTGACTAATCAGTCTCCGCTGACCTCCCACCTCCAGTCTCATCTCTCACAATTCCCTGACAACCCTCAGGCCAGGTGTGGTACCCCCATGTGTATCCCAGGAGCCTCGGGGCTTTCCTCCAACACAGGTAACAGTGACTGGTGCAGAGAAAGGAGCACTGGGCTCTGAGTGTCTGCTACTCGGCATTAAATTTTCTCACGGGGAGATTTCAGGCACCACCATTTTACATCTGAGCTTCAGTTTTTCCAACCACTAAGTCAGTCCCTGGTAAACGGATACCACGGGGCTATTTGTGAAGATTCCTGCTGTGGTGGGACACTGTCCCAGGGTGAAGGGAAGAGGCTCCAGGCAGGTGGGGTGGATGCTGCGTCTCAGTCCTCTCCCCAAGGGCACATGCTCCTCCATGGTCAGTCTTGCTCTTCTTGCTGTACAAGAAGTCAAGCTTTGCTGACTTCTTTGCTTGTCTTGAACAATAGAGAAGGGGATCTGGTTTTGCTCTCCTTGAGCCTGCAGCTTCTTTCTGCTAGCCCAAATGTCCTCTCTCTCAGCTCCAATGACACAGAAAAGGTGCCAAACCTTTATGATCCCTGGACAGGGCACTCAATGGCATGTTTGCTGGGCTGGAGTGATGGGTCAAGGATGCAGGCAGCACTCAGCTGGCTGGGAGCACCTGAAAGCAGAATGGCAAGCACAGGCTCCACACTTGTGACCTGCGCCACTCTGTCATCCAAAAGATCACTTGAGCCCTAACTTCTTACATGGTTGATAAGGTAAAGAGGATGTGGAAATACACATTTTTATGATGAGACCCGAAGTGGCCAATTATTGGTCTTCAGTGAACACTTGTGTGAAGCAGCCCATTTCCCATAATAACCGTAGACACTTTTATAATGAAAATTGTTTTTAAAATGACATATCCAATGACCCTCAGTAGCAGACACAGACTTTCAGATTTTCCAATTTGGAAACCTGTATTTTAACTTGAAATTTCCTGATTCTCAAATTGGCAAGCAATGTCCATTAAAAAAAACAAAACAAACAAACAAACAAAAAACCTACCTGAGTGAATAAAGACTCAGGTCCAAGCTGGATTTGGCCTGGGGTCTGCCTGTTGCCAGCCCTGCCATAAAAAGAATAGCCTTGGTTGGGTAAGGACACCTGACCACTGGATTAAAATGATGCTAACAGTTCAAGGAATTTTGTGCAAAATCAGCTGAGGGGAGAAAAAGCCTGTGAGCCAGCTGGTGTGGAGAGAGGCCGCAGCAGCCACTGGTCAGGAGCTGCTTCCAATAGCTCCGTAGGAATGGCGCTCATGCAGAAACATGCGAGTCCAGCACAGGGCGTCTGCCTTTGCCTGCAGGACGTTCCCTGCGGTGGGACAGGGAAACAGTGGCACAGGATCCCTGCCCAGCAGTGGCACACACGTGTACACACACACACACACACACACACACACGTACACACACACACACACACACACTCACATTCATATACACTGCTTTGTACTGAATTGTGTTCCCCCCCCCCAAAAAAAAAAAAAAAACACAAAAAACTTCGTATGTTGAAGTCCTAGCCCCAGTACTTTAGAATATGACTTAACTTGGAGATAGGGTCATTGAAGTTGGTTAAGATGAGGTCATGCTAGGAGAGAGTGGAGCCTAACCTAATATGATTGATGTTCTTATAAAAAGAAGAAATCTGGACACAGACATGCACAGAGACCCCCATGTGAGGATAAAAGCAGAACTCTACCAGCCAAGAGACACCAAAGATGGCCAGCAGACCCCAGAAGCCAGCGGTGCAGCCTGGGCAGATTCTCCCTCACACCCTCAGAAGAAATACACTGGGTGGCCAGATTATTATGATCTCTGAACACACAATAATCTGGCCACTCTGTGTGTGTGTGTGTGTGTGTGTGTGTGTGTGTGTGTGTGTATTAGGGGCCCAGTACATGAATTTGTGCATGGGTGGGGTCTGGCCAGCCTGGCCAGGGGGAGGGGACATGGGCAGTTGGCCGGTCTGCCTGCTGGTTGAACTCCTGGTGGAAGGGACAATTTGCATATTGCCTTTTATTATATAGGATATACACTGAGTGGCCAGATTATTATGCGTTCAGAGATCATAATAATCTGGCCACTCAGTGTAAATCTTGCTGACACCTTAATCTCAGACCTCTACCTCCAGAATGGTGGGACAATAAATGATGGCTATTTAAGCCCCCCAGTACGTGATCTTTGTTATGGCAGCCCCAGCATGATGCACAGGGGCAGATCTCAGAAGGGGTTTGGGGTGTTTCCAGGAGACTAGCACTTCCTCTTTCTATGGTTGCCATCAACTGTGTACAGACAGTGTCAGGCCCAGTATCTGGCATGAACCCTGTGACAACCAGGATGACTGATAGAAAACCCAGCCCTGTGGGAGCCCTGCGGCTCCACGGTGTCAACAGGACACAAGTCCTTCCTGTGGCCCTGCTCATCTGTCCCTGGGGCAGATTTTGTCTTCAGGTGGCTCCTGCATGACTGCGTGACGGTTGTAGCCACAGTCCTACACGCATCCTCATTACATCCAGCAGGAGAGAGGGAGCCCCATCCCCAGGCCTGGAATAAAACTCCTGGACCTAAGCCCATGGCCCCTCCCTGACCCAATGCCAGGTGCTGGGGGCATACCCTGTTCTGATGAGAGCAGACCTGGGTTACTGGAATGAGGGGAAGAGAGCTGCCCTCCCTGGACCTAGCCATGGGTTCAGCCCCTCCAAGGGAGAGGAGTTACATGCAGTTGGCCACGGAGTCCACTATGCATTCTTTTCTTTGTTCCATGCAAAAGCCACATGAACAACTGAGGAAACAGGCTCAGAGAAGCTGAGCAACTTACCCACAGCGACACTGTGAGTAAGTTGAGGCAGATATGAATTCTGGTCTTATTTAGATTCCTAGCATTAATACTGCCTCTGTGATGGAGGAAGCCACATCCTGGACACAGGCCAGCACAGACCTGTGTCGATCAGCCGGGAGGCAGTCACTCTGCTGCTCTTAGTAGTCCTCCTGGCCGAGCCACACCCTGGGCAGCACCAGCCCACTGACAAAGTGAATGCTGGCCTCGGTGAGAGGGACAGCGAGAGCCAAGGAGGCCCTGAGGCCTTTGGCTCACACGTAAACACTGCTGTGACTTTGAGTGTGCACACGTGACTCCATCCTGTGGATGAGTGGGTGAAGGCCGGTATATTGTGTGTCTATATGAGCGCCTGTGTGAATGAACCTTAGTGCACTCATATGTGGGTATTTCAGAGCCTCCCATCCTCTGCCCAATGGCCACCAGCTGAAAACAGCCCAGTGCAGCCCAGGCCATTCCCAGTTCCTGGACACCAGGAGAATGGCCATGACCAGCCCTCAAGACCAGCTTAACGGTGCTCCCCCACAGCTGCTGCCCAGGGCCAGGCCTCCTTCTCGGCAAAGGACAGCAAAGCTCCTTTTCCACTAGGGCCTGGAGGGAAGATGGGGAGGGTGGGCTAGAGGGGGGCTCAGGAGGGCCACCCAGCGGGGCCATCGGCCATCTATGTCTCTGCTCCACTCCCCCCTCCATCCCCTCTCAGCCTCAGGGTGCATCACTCTGGTGACCCCTGGGAATTGGAAGCTAATTTTCCACGATCATTAGTGATGGAAAGACCTCAGATTCTGCCTTTAATTAAAGTCAAATGTGGGGCTGAGGAGAAGTGCTACGTGCAGGCATCCTCTTCTCACTTGCAAAAGCCATATGCAAATAATTAAGCCAGGCATGGAAGCCATAATTAAAAATTTCACAAACGCCCTCATTAGCTGAGCAGTCTGCACAGAGAAGAGGAGGCAAGTCCCTCCCCATGCCAATGGCGGCTCTTGCAGATGGTTAATTGGGCCCTGGGGGAGAAGAGGGCTGTGTCTAGGTGACAGTGCACCTGGCAATGAGCTGGCTGGGTTTCTGGCCTCCCAGGCCAGCAGGGATGACCTCCCACCTCTGTTTAGGAAGCTTCTAGCCAGAGAACAGGGCTCCAGGGTAGAGGTAAACCCAAACATCCACCTGTCCACCCATCCATCCACCCACCTACCCATCCCTCCCAGGGCGAGGAGGCGCCACAATACAGGACCCTGGTCCCAAACCTCACAGCCTCCTCTGGCCCTAGCCCTCCTGTGAGCAGAGCTGGGATGAAGGTGGCGAGAAGGGCCTCAGCTAGAGACTAGATATTGCTAAAGACCGCCCCCCCCCGCCCCACCCCCGGTGTGCAGGAGGGAGGTGGGGACCTCAGACCAAGGCAAGTTCAGGAGACCAGCAACTGTGTGTCCTGAGGTCCTTCAACATCTTCTGGGCACATAGACACCCCCCAGGCCTGGTAGCCACTGTGCAGTGAGTGACTCACCTAAAGCCAAAGGCCCTGGACAGGATGGCTACCCACACCTCATAAACACACTGTCAGCCCCAGCTTTAATCAGCACCTCAAGAACTGGGAGGAGGGCTGGATGGCCAGGAAATGTCTGACCTCACTGTTCCATGCACTCTCTGGTCCCTTCCCCCACCCTCCCCCAGGGTCCCTGGCCTGAGCCCTCAGCCTCTGTAAACATCTGGTTCACCTCATGTCCAGAATCAATCCTGCCGGCCAGGTCACTGAAGGCATCATCCCACTTGCTCACTGACATTTCCAAATGAATATTCACTCGCCCCAATATCTGCCACTTGTTTTCCGTCTGGCCTGATCAATGGCGCTCTTCTGAAGAAATCATGCTCACCAGAGGCATTGATCGAGGTCTGGGATGCTGCCTGGTGTGTGGGAGGAGATGTGTCCTCCTAGACATGAGGCCGGGACACTGACCAGCTCACCTCACCGCACACCCCCGGCCCTGGATGGGCCAGAGCTTCACTTGACTGGAACTCACTCCTCCAGGGTCATACATAGTGTGATTAAAACAAACCCAGAAACTGGCTCTTTTGAGCACTTGGGGATCTTACGGGGCTGCAGGAAGTCACAGAGCTGAGCTGTGACTTCTGTCCTGTGCAGTCAAGCCTCCATCTCATGCACCGGACAGGTTCCTGACGCAGCCCTTGCAGCTCCAGCAGAAAACATTTCCCTTGCAGTCTCTCCTCTGACAAACAGAAGAGACACAAGCCCTCCTGCCAAGGTCGACAGACACCCGCCCTCAGGCATCCTGTTCTCAGGAGCTGACCCTGGGCAGTCTGAGCTGGCGGACGCTGTCTTGCTTCTCAGCTGTGCCCCAACATGCTTTGCCAGTCAGCTCTGCAAGTCAGCTTGGGCTCCCTTCGTTTTGTTCCCCCTCCAAGCCCCGTTGCCCTGATGGTCAGGCTCTGGCCCAGCTTTTCTTTTTAATCCCTCCACATCGCCCCCGTTACACACACAGCTGCCTAAGCACCTGCAGGACAATACACAAAAACAAGGCAAGATACATGGATGGGGTAGGGGACTATCCCCACTTATACAAACTATCTATAAATTTTACTTTTTGGCTCTGTTTGATTCTTAAACATTCATTAGAAAATATTTCATATGTATATGAACAGTCAGTGCACTTTCCCTCAGCTTAAAGAATAAAACAATTGCCAATATTCTTAGTCCCCATTACCCCTTCCTCCTGCTCTCTTGCTCCCCTCTAAGGAAACTATACATGTAACAAATATTTAATGAGCAACTACTATATGCTGGTCACTCTTCTAGGCAATCGGGATCCATCAGTGAACAAAACAACGATCCTGCCCTCATAGAATTACATTGAAACAGGAGATAGACAGACAGTTCTAGAAACATAATAAATTAGTAAATTATGAATAACATTAGAGGGTGATAAATGCCATGGAGAAAAGAAAAGCAGGACAGAGTGAAGGGGGTTGGGAGGGCTGAGGCTGGAGGAAGGTCTCAAAACCAAGCATGTGGGGTGGGGCCTTGCTCAGAAGGTGACAGTTGAACCACGTGGCTATCTAGGGAGCACCTGGGCAAATACACCAGTGTGTTTGGAGATAAATGAACATAAAGAAGAGTGAACGGATATAGGGTCAGAGAAGTGGGGGGCCAGTCATGTGGGCCATTGAAAGGATGTGGCTTTTACTCTGAGTGGGATGGGGTGGAGGAAGGACACTGGATTTCAGCAAGACTCCTCTGGCCACGTAGGTAGGCAAGGGCAGAAGCAGGGAGGTAAGGGAAGAAGCCACCTTAGCAGTCCTGGTGAGAAGTTTTAGCCAGGACATGAAAACCCATGTCTGCCATTCACATGAGAATTGACACTTTTAGAGGACACTTTATTTGATGTTGAAAATTACATTTTTGATTTGATGCTCTGATATAATCATGTCTTAGGTCACTTGCTGGCCACAAGTTTTTCTGATGTGAGTATTCTGGATCCTGAAAAACTATGTTACTCTTCACATTAAGCCGGCCCTCCCTGCTGGTTTTCCCATCCAGACATGCAGGGAACTCAGTCAGCTGGTTGGCATATGTGAATGAAATAGAAATGCGATAAGGAGACAGTGAACACTGGGAAGGCCCGGGAGCTGCCCGGCTGCCTGGGCCCAGGTCCTGACTCCATCCAACGATGTCGCTCTGAGTAAGCTACTTTAGCTCTCTGTGCCTTGGTTTTCTCACCTGCAAAGTGGGTGTGATAACGGCTACCTCGCAAGGTTGTAATAAGGGCTGAATGGCAATAAGGGTGCTAATCTTGGAGGAGTACCTGGTGCACAGGGAGCGCACGATCATATACGTATCTGCTTTGGGGAAGATGAACAGAGCTCCCCAAAGTGCTTCTCTCTCAGGCCAGTCCATCAACCTGGAGCTGGAGAAGCAATCCTCTCCTGCTACCATCTAGCAAAGCCTGAATGCAAGCAAGAAATGGGAGCTGTGAAGCTTCCTGCTGGGGTCTCCAGAAACTGCCCCAGGAGCTCAGGCTGTGGGCAAACCCACAGAGAAATGTGACACTCCTGGAGGGGCTTCCATGAGACTGGCCCTCAAGCACCCTATCAAGAAGGGAAAGTGACCAGCAGTTCTGGGGACTCCCGCCAGTGCTGGACTCGGTCTACCACTATGGGTGTGTGTCTCAACGAACAATGGGTTTGGCATTTATACTGAAGTTCTGTGTTTGCAAAACTATTTCCATGCCCTAACTGGTTTGGCTCAGTGGATAGAGCGTCGGCCTGCCGACTCAAGGGTCCCAGGTTTGATTCTAGTCAAGGGCATGTACCTTGGTTGCGGGCACATCCCCAGTAGGGGGCGTGCAGGAGGCAGCTGATCGATGTTTCTCTCTCATCGATATTTCTAACTCTCTATCCCTCTCCCTTCCTCTCTGTAAAAAATCAGTAAAATATATTTTTAAAAAAACTATTTCCATCACAACTGCTTAGTACGCCAAGCACATCAGAATGATTGATTTTGAAAGGTAAATGCAGTTGGTCTTTTCCCTGATGATTAAAAATATGGTAACATCTACCTTCAGCCCATTTACTCACCAAGAACATTTGACAATTTCAGTTTGGAGCAAAAGAACCCAGTATGCAATTTGATTTCACTGGCATTCAGGTCTTCAAAGAACTAGGAAAACAGGATCGCATACAATGCATTGCGTTTAGGGTGTCTGGGGTTGTTGTTGGGTTTTTATATAATTAATTCTGTTGTTAGCAAGGTTGAAGTCTTCCCCAAAAAAGGCAAAATGTTAGAAGCTGAAGCTTGGCAGGGAATGATGGAGTATATTCTGAAAACATTTGTGAGGTCTTCCCTTGTATTCACACATATAGACACACACACACAGTCCTTGTCTTGAATTTGGCATTGCAAGAACACCCATAATGCAAGTCTAATATTATTTTTCTATTCGGTTCATTTACTTCCAAGAAATTTGACTCCTGCCCAGAGACATAATCAAATCTATTGGTGGTCTCCAAGGCTCAGGGACACAGCCATTCCTCTCTAATCATCTCCTTAGCAGCGTGTCACACATACCTAGCGAGTTGTGCATCGTTTCACTTATCATCCATTCATCACAACTAATAGCCAAATAATAGATTTGATCTTTGGCAAACTTTTAGCCTGCCAACCTCCACAGTTTGGCCTTCACCATGAATTCTGGGGGCTGCATTCTCAGTTTCTTCACCAAGGCAAGGTCTGACTGCCCACAATACCGGTTTCATCGGAATTTCCAGTATGGTAAGGATCTGTATCCTTTCAGATTGGAAGGGTTTCGTACAGATGGACAGGTGACAAATCTTTCAGATCCTGCTGATGTCCACCACTGCTACTTTTTTTCATGTGAAGCAGAGAAGGACATTTTATGAAAAAAAAATAAAACCCATGCACTTAAGGTATAAAGGTGGTTTAGCATCACTGCCCAGAATTTGCCAGCACCTCAAGGAAGATGCACCCCATCTTTGCAAATGACACACATCAACCCTTGATATGAGCCTCACACATTGTCAGCTCCCCTAAAAGGAACAAAGGAAGCAAAACCAAGAGTCCTGAGGCTCAAATGTGGCTTTAGATGGCAGTGTGACCTCCACAGCCAGCAGCTAGAGGTGGGCCAGCCTGGGCTCCGAGAGGCAGGAGGGTGACAGTGGGTTTTTGTTCAGCCCAGAACGTCATGAGCACGGTGACTGCACTGGTGGTGATGGAAATGTTCCTACTTTGATTTCTAGCTAGTAGTGTTAGGACCAACTCCTGGGAAGGAGGAAACGGAAGCTGTAACAGGCTCCCAGTCCCTTATCTGTGCTCATCTGCAGCAAATACAAAAACCAAACGTTTCCTCAAAGCACATCCTCTGCTTTTATTAAAACAGAAAACATTTCTCTGTATGACATGCAATGGGGACTGCAGTCCTCACGACAACATAAACACACAGTGACAATCCACACCTATGAAACACAAGTGTCACAAAGGGAAACCTCCGAATCTTTCATTCTAATTTTCTGACCAGGAGAATTGTGAAAAGCTTTACTCTCTATAGCTTATCCTATATAATAAAACCCTAATATGCAAATCGACCAAACAGTGGAACCACCGGTCACTATGACACGCACTGACCACCAGGGGGCAGCCGCTCAACGCAGGAGCTGCCCCCTGGTGGTCAGTGATGGCTGGCAAGTGCAGCGGTGGTAGCAAGAGCCTCTCCTAAGGACCCCTTGGGGGATGTCCACCTGCCAGCAGGCTGGGCTGAGGGACCCCCCCCCCCTCAGTGCATGAATGCTGTGCACTGGGCCTCTAGTGAAAATACAACTTTATACTTCAAACCCTCCTCCTAAAATATTACAAAATATTCTTTCTCAAACCTTACACATCCCCCTCATCCTCCCCAGAGATGAAGACACCTGCCTGAGGCTCACCCGATCCCTGCCTCCCCCAGCTCCCTGGAGAAGTGTGCTGTTGGCCACCATCTCTGGGAAAGGAGGTGAAACAATGCCACCAGTTTTCCCAAACCTAATCGCTCAGAGATGCTCCTTCCCTCCTCACAGGGCCGCAGCACCTCCTCCCATTTTAGACATCTTGGTGTGAAAGCCCCATATCCAACAGGGCAGAGAATGGAGTTCCGGAGATTTCGCCTCTTCCCAGCCCTGGACGAAGAAGGCCAGCGAAAGCTCTGGAAAGGAGGCCGGGTTTTAAGCGGCTTGCCTGGCATGGAAAACCCAGGGTCCCTGAGCTGTAAGCCTCCATCCCCTGGCAACACCCACTCAGAGGCAATTTAGTTAATTCCCTTTCACACCATCTCAGCATTCAATACTCTGCATACAATAGCAGAATGGCAGCGTCATGGGCACAAAGGGACCTCAGAATCACCGTTTCTGAGTAGAGACAGTAAAAAACCAAGTGTCCGATTTGCTCTCTGACACGTGCAGGGTTATGGCCGCTCTCACTCTTTCCTCGCGCCCTGTTGTTTTAGGATGATACGAAGTGACTCTCAAAATGGCCAATATTTCTCCCCTGACACAAGAGCATAAATCACTACATCTTCAGCGCTTTCTTTGTGGTATCAATTCTTCTGAGCATGAAGGCAGATGGTTCCAATATGGCATCATCTAATATTCCCCCAGCTTGATTTATAGATTTCTTTGTGCATTACCTGAACCTAAACGAGTCTTGCATTATTTCTTGCACACTTGTCAAATTAAGGTAAGGCGTTCTTGTTGACCTTTAAACTTAAAAAATTAAATGTGTCTGAGACATTTTCCAACAAGCATTAAACGGAGCTGGGCCCTCAGATGCCAATTATGAGGATGTAATCATGAAGGGGAGTGTCGTCTGTGCTGTGGGTAATGATTTTTAATTTTAATGCACTCATTCAATGGGAGAAAAAAGGAAGCTGGTTATGAATAATCTTGTGAAATAGATGAGAACAATTTGGCACCGTTTGTTCCTAAATTTACCAAAATGGGAAGGAGCTGGGGGAGTTGGCACCTGGCCTTCCAGAAGGATGGAACACTCTTGAAAGGTGCGGAGAAGCGGCAGTGGCCAGAATCAAAATAGAGACGAGGCGCCGCTCGCTGCGATGTTACCAAACAGCCAGCGCCAGCCTCCGGGCTGTGCCAGGGTGCGAACTGGCCGACTTCCAGCGGGGAGGAAGCTCCTGTGGGCGCTGCATGGAGGCTTTCTTCTACATTGTTCCTCCCACTGCCCTGACACATGCAGGGCCCAGACCCAGGAGCAGGTCTCTGGGTGACACTGTCTGCCAGGACACAGACAAAAGGAACGCACCCTGTGAACCCCATTCTTCAAGGTGAAATGGTGCTGGCTGCACCCATTTGGGCTAGCCCTGGGTATCTTCACTAGGATAACAAAACCCCACTGGTCACTCCCAGCTGCCTGTTCGAGCCCTCTCTCCCTCCCCATCCGAGATCTCACACGTATGCATAGCAGCCATCCAATCCCCCTCCCTCCCCAAACACCCAGTCTCTTCTCCCCTCACACCCAGCCACAGGGCTCAGCTCACTGGCCTCTCACACCTTCTACTCCTTCTTTTCTCAGCTGTGATAACTTGCTCTTCCCTGGGGAGCCATGCACCCTCTTCCCTCCAGGACCAAGATTGCCTTGCTTTTTCTCACTACCCTGACCACACACAGGCCCAGGAAACATCAGGCAGACACAATTCTCCCCATGAGGCTGGAAGGACTCTCTGTCCTCACCTCTTAGTGACTATTCTCTGCCACGCTCAGCTGCCAGTGTGTGCACACTCACGTGCACTCTCAGGCACACCAACTCCCACCCTCCCCCCTGTGCTTCAGCGTGGAGAGCTGCAGCTGGTGGGGGCGGAGGAGAGAAAATGCACACACCCTAGGAGTCCCTGACCCTCCTGCCAAGATGGAGCATGAGGAGCTCAGTCCCAGACACGAGTGTTCCATTTGCAGCTATGAGACTAATTAATGTGGCCTACATAGCTGGGGTTCATGAGTCCTGCCTGTCCTGCAGCCCATGTGCTTAACCTCAGCCCCTAACCCTGAGAAGCAGAGTTGGAAGTTCTGACACCCCACCCAGGAGGGCCAGGGCTGGCTCTGGGGGAGGCCTGGCTCTCAGCATCCAGCCACAAGGATGCCACTAGTCTCTTCCCAAACCTAAGGGGTCATTCATCGGCCCAAGTCTGACCCTGTCCTCTGTCTCGCTGGGCAGGTCACTCGGAGCCCTGTTCACATCATCAAAGTGCCAACCATGTGCAAGCTCAGGCCCCTGCCAGATTCGCACATGATCCGGAGGGCCAGCTCCCAGCAGAGCACAGAGGACACCTTCACAGGCCTTTCCTCTGGGTTCCCACAGCCCCGCCTCGCCCAGGTCCAGCTGGAAGAGGCTACAGTTCAGCGCTTGAGAAAAGCAATGCTTTTTATTTTTTTCCAATTTTGCAGATCCTCAACATGATAGTTCTAATTAAATTCCTAACACATTTCCATTTGCTATTTTTCTCTATTTCATACCGGTCTGTGCCTTAAGGATCAATAAATCTTTAGGGGTCATCCAACTGCAACCCACAGGTCAAATCCTACAGGCCACCCGTTTCTGTAAATAAAGTTTTATTGGTACACAACCATGCCTATTCATTTTCATATTATCTACGGCTGCTTCACATTATGGTAGCAGAGTTTAACTGTTTCAGCAGAGATCTTTTGGGACACAAAACCTAAAATATTTACTATGTTGGTTTTTAAGTAGACATTTTCTACCTCTGACCTAAACTACAATTATAATTTACATATAAAGCATCAGTCAGAAAACTTTTTGGAATGTCCAATAAACATTGCATAAGCCATTCAACATCATCACTCAAGGAAAGAAAGATGAAAATCCCAGAAGCTCAGGATAAGTGATGTAGATTCCCAGTTCTAAATCTATACATCTCTTTAAATTACACACATACACAGAAATACATTCTCATTGGAGAAAACTTCAAACAATACAATTAAAGACCATTTCAATGCTACCCTAATCTAGTCCAGACTTCTTTCTAGATGTAAGATTGTACTTACACATATGCAAACAGCGAATATATAGCTGTGGCTTTTTTTGCATGTATGTTTTTTAGCCAGAAATGGTATATATGTACATATTGCTCAGTTTGCTTTTTCATTAACTATACGTTTTGGACATGTTTCCCAGGCAGTATATACAGATCTACCTCTTGCTTTTTAATTGTCCAGAATATTCCAAGGTGTGGGTGTTGCAACATCTAATCTCATGCAAACATCTGGAGTGGCCGCTGAACCAGCTCTCTCCTTCCCAGGAGAATGGATCCAATATGCACAGGTCACCTCGGGAAGTGAGATGGACTGCAGCTCGAGCCCCCTTATTTGAAGCTGGCCCCACCCTGGGAGCCCTTGTCACGGACAGCGCGCACCCGTCAAGGTGCCTCTGCATGGCCTGCATGTCTCCTGGCAGAGTCCCCGAGAACCACAGCTCCAAACACCCCGTTCAGAGCAGCTATTTTAGAGAAGAATCATTGTGAATTTAAATGACTGTTTCAGAAGCTTGACTTTTAAAAAAGGAAGATGAATCTGGCCCTTGCAAATACAAAACAGATTGAGAAGCTGAGCTTCGTGGAGTGACTTAAACAGGCATTCAGAGCTGGCACCCGCTGGGAACAGTGCAGCAAAGGAGGGCATTCGGAACAGGCAGAGCTTGGAGCTTGGCTCAGGAGCACCCCCACCCTTCTATCTCCTCCTCTTTTCCAGCCTTCTCCATCTCCCTCCACCTTCACCATCTCCCCCTCCTCCACAAACCCTCACAGAGCACTGCACCTACTACATGCCAGCCTCTATATACCACCCTCGCAAAGTTACCAGTGAGGCAGACAGTCCTGAAGCAAGGGTATTCAGCACTGGCCTGGGCAAAGGAAGGCCCCTGTGTAGGACGGGAGATGAGAACTGAAGAGGGCGGGGCAGGTAAGGGATGGGCGGAGGGGCGGCCCTCTGGGCGAAGGTCTGGTGGAATGAGCATAAACCTCCCCCTTTGGGATGTAGGCAATTTTCTGTTTAAAATGACCCACTCTGGCTGCTGGTGAACAGATCTGTGGGAGGCAGTGTTCCACCCACCCACTCTACCCAGCCAGAGGCACTGGACCAACATCTGTCAAAGGTGCAGGGGTCCAACAGGAGGCTGGGGCAGGGAGGAGGCAGGCTGCAGGGCAGAATGTGGCTGGCAGTGGGGCATTGCCTCTCTCCTGATGGTCCAGCGTGGAAAGCAAGACTGTCCCTTGAGCAATGAGCCCACAGAACCTCCTTTGGGGAAAAGGAGGGGGTTTCTGGGGGATGCTGAGCTCTGCACCAGCTGAAATTCACCAAGAAGCCAGGAATAGAGTTAAAAATCCCACTGGGCCACTGGCCGACTGGATGCCCATGCGCACGGTGTATAACCTGAGGTTCCTCCTCATCAGCAGTTCTCAGGGCTTCATGTGGAACTTGATGGGATCACCTAGTAACGCACCCAATCCAGGGTTGGCCTGATTGCAGGTGTGCAGCACACTGCCCACTATTGGCCATTCACTACCATCCACCTGCAGAGACAGTTCCTGACAAGCAGGAAGCAGAGGAGCCTCCTCCTGGAAGGAGCCCAGGCCGCTAGCCCCACGGGGCTTGTGTCCCCACATAGCGACCAGAGGTGCTAGAACTGATCCTTGCTGCCATGAACTCATGCACATGGGGAGGCTGGAGCCAGGGAAGGAGATCAAGCTAAGTAAGAAAAAGAGCTTGCATGCTTGGAAAAGCAGCTGGCAGAAGAAAAGAGACTTCTGTGTTAAGAATGGTAACGAGCACCATTTGTCTAATTTCTCTCCCTGCCAATTTCCATAGAAAGGATCAAACAAATGTAAAAATGGAGGGGATAGGTGGAGCCTGTATCCACGAGCAGGGGCGGGGATGGGGGTGGGGGGCGGGGAAGGGGGGGGACCACAAACCAGGCAGAGCCAAGAATTCCTGCAAGCCCAGTGCAGAGGGCACAGGACAGGCAACAGGGCAACCACTCGGGGATCAGGGCACAGAGGGAGAGCCCAAGGGACCACAAAGGAGTTCCATGAGGCTTCCTGGGGATGCCAGGGGTCAGCCCTGCAGAGTGACCTCTAGGACAGGCACCAGTATGTCTCAGGACGTTGCTTCAGAGTCTAGAAAGTAAACAATTAGGGCAAAAGGACTTGACAAATCCCCAGTCATAAAGGTGTCAACACTTTTTAAATGAACAAATTACACAAACAAAATTAAGCGAGAATATTAAAGATTTCAGTAATAAAAATCTGACACTCCCTCTCACACCTTTGCTCTCAGCAAACAGAATAGTTGCCTCAATCTCTCATAGACTATTTAGAAAAAATGGGCTTACATTAGACTAGAGGAAAAAGTCCCAATAGAAGGCATTACCTAACCATAATGCAATAAAAATGGAATCTAAGAAAAAAAGAGGGAGGTTAAAACGTTGACTACAGCATTGTTTTTAATAGAAAAAACATGGAAAAATATAAATTGCCATTAGTAGAAAAATGTTTAATTAATTTTTGGTCCATTCAAACTCTGGAATCCTATGCAATTGTTAAAAATTATCACCCCATTCATCTAATATAGAGTTCCAGAAGAAAAGAAGGGGGCACTGGTAGAAAAAGCAATGCACTGAGGGGATATGGCTATCAATGTTCCAAAACCGAAGTAATTTCTTATACTGAGAATGTACACACAGTGCTAAGCAGAATAATAAAAACATTTTAAAAATTAACCCATCTTAGTAAAACTCTAGAATATCAAAAGCAAAAAGAAAAACCTTAAAGTTTACCGGAAAGAAAAGACATTACCCACCAACAGTTAGACAACAGCAGACACCCTCACTTCAGGAGCTGCCCAGAAGACAGTGGAAGAGTGTCATGTTTTGGTAGGCGCTGCAGGAGAATGAAGGTCCTTTATTCAATTGTTCAAGAATGTAGGCAAAATAAAGACCTTTTGCCACCTAAAATGAAAGAATAATAAAGGATACATTTCTGCAAGAAAAATAAACCCAGAGAGAAGGAGCAGGATTTAAAAAACATGAACACTGGTAAAATTTGTTAGCAAATTTAATGAACTATTGACTCTACTTATTAATAATGCATTTTTTGGTATTAAGATAGAAAAAAAATCCTTAGTCTAAGTAGAAAGATGGAGGGAGAATGTGCAGCATACAAAGACCCTTGATTATTTCAAAGGATGAAAGAGATAATGTTAGACTTGCTAAAAAATGTATAGTTAAATATGTATGTTAACATTTGAAGAGTATTCAATTAAATGATAGAGGAAAATCTATAATTTTCAAATCAAGTGAGGAAAAATATATTGATTGGACTGAGCACAAGAAAGGTGAGTAAACAGAAGCCATAAGTAAGGTAATGGAAATAAATCTAAAATATTAATGAGGAATAAATATTAAGGGATTAAGCCCATCTAACATTTAGCGATGTTCCTTATGTGCCAGGCCTCAGTCCAAGCATTTTACATATATTGGCTTACTTAATCCTCAAAATAAGCATATAGCTAGGTGCCATTATTACCCCATTTTATAGATGGGGTAACTGAGGCCCCAGGAGGTTGAGCAATGTGTGCAGTGGCCATGGTTGGTAGAGGGCAGTGCAGGGTTTCAGACCCAAGCGTGGGGGTTCCCCAGCCTTTCTTTCTTCATGTTTCCTGCCACCTTCACAAACAGTGCTTACACACATAGAGAGCCTACTGCTTGCCAGAGGAAGACCATTAGTCTTGGTAGGGAAAAACACACCTTTTAAAAGCAACACAAAGGTGGGGAATAAGGGACTGGAGAGTGGGATGCCAGAAAGTGTTAACCAAAGGAAAGCGGACATGGTGATACTGATTTCAAGGCAAAAAGAAATTAATAGGGGTAAGGAGCAGTGCCACATAATGAGAAAAAGAGCAATATAAAAATTTTTTATAACAATTAGGAACTCATAGGGATCTACCAAAGAAACCTCAGAATATATAAAGTAAAAAGTGGCAATCATGAGGAAAATTCACCAGTCCACCATTAAAGTGGAAGATTTTAACAGGTCTCACTCAGAAATGGAAAGATCAAGCTGATAAAAAATGAACAACCATAGTGAAAATTTGAACAACAGTGTCAAGACTAATTTTATATTTGCATGCATGTGTGTGCATATATGGAAATGTGTATCTTACAGTTGATGAGATATTTGAGTTAAACTAGCAGTGCCTTTTCCCACCTTTCTTAGTTGTACAAAAAATAACAGTGTGCATTACAATCAGCATCATTTTAGATTTCATGAAAATATGGGAGTTTTAAAAAATGTATGGGATACAATAATATCTGACTAGAATTAATAACAAAAGAAAAAATAAAAAGCTTTAAAATACTCTCCTAACCACCTCTCTTATATAAAAAAGGAAATCAAAATAGCAATTTTACAATATGAAAAATTATGATGACAACTTATGTACACGAAAACTTATGGAATGTGGCCAGAACTGTGCTCAGAGGAAACTTTATTGCTTTAAGTGTTTTATTCTTAAGGAAAAAAATAATAATTAATGACTTGGACATTCAACTTAAACATTAGAAAAAGAGCAAGACAATAAACCTTAAGAAGGATTTAAAGATGAAAGGGGGAAGTAGAGATTTTTAAGAGTTTAATAGTAGGATGAATAAATAAATTTAACAGCAGTGTCTTAGAAAACACCAATAAAATATACAACTGCCTGGTAAAGTCTACTCATAAAAACAAAAGAGAGAGAAACACAACATTAATGAAAAAGATATAACTAGAGAAGATATAAATTAAAATATAAGAATACCATGTGGAATTATGTGCTAATAAATTTAAGAATCTTGATAGAATGTGTGATAGTCTAAGGAAGCAGAAGTTATACAAACAGTTAAGAAGTAGAAAGCTGAACAGAAACAAGCAGAAAACCCTCATTCTCCCCCAGAGGCGGTGTCCTCAGACAGATTGCACTGGGAAATTTCAAATCTTCAAGGTACAGAAATTTTCTATGCTACTTAAAATGCTCCAGAGGATAAGAAAAGGAGAAAAACTTCCTAATTAATTTGATGAATAACACATAACCCTGGTACCAAAACCTGCCAAAGATGAACAAAAATAAAATCTCCGACTAATCTTGTTTGTCACTCTAGATGTAAAAATCCTATCTAATAAAAGAATAATATGCAAATTAACCATCACTCCGCTACACCCACAAGCCATGCCCACCAGCCAATCAGGAGGGAATATGCAAATAAACCCAACCAAGATGGCTGCAGCCACAGAGAGCAGGAGGGAGGTTTGGGTTTCCCTGGCAATGGAAGAAGCCAAGCTTTCCACTTGCCCAGGCCTACACTAAATGCTACAAAGTTTCAATTATAGAAGATAAATAAAGCCCAACAGAAGTGGCGGCAGCCATGGAGCTGGAGCGAGCAGGAGGCTAGGGTTGCCCTCGGCGATGGAGGAAGCCAAGCTTCTACAGCCCTGGCCTGCTTTGGCCTCCGCTTAAGGCTACAAAGTTTCAATTATAGAAGATACATAAATCCCAACAAAAATGGCTGCTGCCATGGAGCGAGCAGAAGGCTTGGCTCCACTCTAGGCTACAAAGTTTCAATTGTAGAAGATAAATAAATCCCAGATCCCAGGGCCTCTGCTTGGGTTGCCGGGGGGCATGGCCTGCCTGCAAACCACCACAGGCCCCTCACCCAGGCTGCTCCACACCCCAAGGGAACCCCCACCCTGATCTGGGTCACCCTTCAGGGCAAACCAGCTGGCCCCCACCCATGCACCAGACCTCTAACCTATCTAATAAAAGAGTAATATGCAGATTGACCATCACTCCAACACACAAGGTGGCTGCCCCCATGTGGTCAAAGATCCTGCCCCCATGTGGACACAAGATGGCCACCACAAGATGGCCAGTAGGGGAGGGCAGTTGGGAGGAGCCAGGCCTGCAAGGGAGGGCAGTTGTGGGCAATCAGGCCAGCAGGGGAGGGCAGCTGGGGGCAATCAAGCCTGCTGGGGAGGGCAGTTAGGGGTGACCTGGCTGGCAGAGGAGGGAAGTTGGGGGTGACTGGGTCTGCAGGGAAGGGCAGTTGGGGGGGATCCAGGCCTAAAGGGAAGAACAGTTGGGGGGTACCAGACCTGCAGGGGAGAGCAGTTAGGGGTGACCAGGCCTACAGGGGAGGGCAGTTAGGGGTGTCCAGGCCTGTAGGAGAAGGCAGTTAGGGGCAAACAGGCTGGCAGGAGAGCAGTTAGGCATCAATCAGGCTGGTATGGGAGTGGTTAGGGGTGATCAGGCTGGCAGGCAGAAGTAGTTAGGGGCAATCAGGAAGGCAAGCAGGCGAGCAGTTGGGAGCCAATAGTCCTGGATTGTGAGAGGGATGTCCGACTGCCCGTTTAGGCCAGATCCCAGGATCTGGCCTAAACAGGCAGTCGGACATCCCTCGAGGGGTCCCAGATTGGAGAGGGTGCAGGCTGGGCTGAGGGACATTCCCCCCTTCCCCAGGCACGAATTTCATGCACCAGGCCTCTAGTCCTAAATAAAAGATCATGGCAGAAACACACACAGAACCCACCACCACCACCCCTAGCTCCAAATGCATGGAAATGCTGGATACAATATGAAATAATTAAAAATACATAATTGAGCTAAAAGAAAAGGAAATCCTTAGGTGTCAAAAATGAAGAGATATGAGAGCTGTAGCAATAAACGGTCAGCCGGTGCCCAGAGATGCTGAACAGCAGCGGGCAGACTGCAGAGGCCAGCACCGGGCGCAGGAGATGCAGCCTGGTCTGAGCTCCGGCGCCACGCTCAGGCTCCACAGGGACCCCACTTGTTGGAGTGGGGCTGGAAAACTCAATCGGTCTGGGGAAATACAAAACAATCTTGTGGGGGGAGAGGGGGACGGATTTCCAGAAAGAATGGCAATCCCAGGCTGGCACCATGGCCATGGGGTCCAAGTTTACACTTCCGATGTGGTGGTGTAAATCCCAACACTGTCACAACCCAGGAAGCACAGGGCTACTGTGTAAAATATCACCAATCTTAAATGAGTTTGGATCATATCTGCTTCCCTAGAATATCACACAGAAATTATAACCTGCTCAAAGAAATGGTTCATGGTGAGGCAAAATCAGCTGATAAGCAAACAGAAGAACTAATACTCCATGAACCTGCAATAAGAAAAAGCCTGAAAAGGCAGTATAATTATGTTTTAGATTATTAAGTGCGTAAAGAAAGACTAAAAATAACAAAAGAATGGGAAACTACAAAAACAAGTATGGAGATTTGAAAGATCTCCATAGAATTTCTACAAATAAAAAATACAGTGATTGAAATTAAAAACCCAGTGCGAGAGTTTAATAACAGATTAATTAGTAAACCATCAGATGCAGGGATCCAGGAGATAAATCTGACAAATCCCCCAGAATGCATACATGAAAAATAAGAGACCGAGGTTACAAGGAAGAGAATAGAATGAGAAGGTCCAAAATAGTACGAACCACCATGGAGACGCTGGCAGAAATGCATCCCTAGGGACTGAGACGAAGTCCTTCTCATAAACATGTAATAATGATCTTGAGGCAAACATGTTGGTGTCATGCGGGGTCTCTGGGGCACCGGGAACTGGTAACTAGGACTTACATAGAGATGGCACGTGCCAGGAACTGTCTTAAGCCCTTTACATACAGGGTGTCCAAAAACAGTGTATACTCACTTTAACAGCAGACAGCTCAGTTTTGAAAATAAAACGTATTTTAATAAACACCGCCTTTATAATTATACAAAGTGTATGTATACCCGATATATTAACTCATTTAATTATCATAACAACCTAAGCGTATAGTAATATTACGCCCAATTTATGGGTGAGAAAACTGAGAATAGAGTTTAAGTCATTTTCCTCAGCTATTAATTTAAGCATAGAGGTAAAGTCAAATCCATGTAGCAATCTGCAGAGTTCATATTCTGTCTTTTTTTTTTTTTAATCCTCACCTGAGGATATTTTTTCCATTGATTTTTAGAAAGAGTAGAAGGGAGGGGGAGAGACACAGAGAGAAAAACATCTATGTGAGGGAGACACATTGATTGGTTGCCTCCTGAAGTGCCCCAGCCAGGGCCAGGGATTAAGCCTGCAACCAAGAGACGCACCTTTGACTGGAATGGAACCCGGGACCCTTCAGTCCACAGGCTGACTCTACCTCAAACCAGCCAGGGTGCAGAGTTCATATTCTTAATATATACAGTGTCCCTCATATGTGTGACTGGCAATTCAAAGGCTAATAATGTTGAGAATAAAGGAAAGGCTAATGTTGAGACTAAAGGAAGAGATGATGACTGAAAGTTTTTCAGAACTTAATAAAGCCATAAGATTGAATAAATAAGTGCTTCAACTTCCAAGCAAGAGGGAGAGAGACAGAAACATCAATGATGAGAGCGAATCATTGATCGGCTGCCTCCTGCACGCCCCACATGAGCCCGCAACGCAGGCATGAGCCCTGACTGGGAATCGAACCATGACCTCCTGGTTCATAGGTCCATGCTCAACTACTGAGCCACACCAGCCACCCTGCTTGGCTTTTCAAAGAACTACCATGTTGCCCTAACCGGTTTGGCTCAGTGGATAGAGCATTGGCCTGCAGACTCAAGGGTCCCAGGTTCGATTCCAGTCAAGGGCATGTACTGTGGTTGTGGGCACATACCCAGTAGGGAGTGTGCAGAAGGCAGCTGATCGATGTTTCTCTCTCATCTATGTTTCTAACTCTCTATCCCTCTCCCTTCCTCTCTGTAAAAAATCAATAAAATATATTTTTTTAAAAAGAACTACCATGTTGGCTTCATGGGGGCTGGGATCTTCCTCTGCTTTGTTTCTTGATATATCCCCCAGTGCCTAGAACAGTGCCTGGCATACAGCTAGTTCTCAATAAATATTTGTTGAATAAATTGATCAGAAGATGCAATACAGTAAAACATAAAAGACCAATTTATCTGCAGATTTATCTTAAATTTACCTATAAATGAAACACAATTCCAATACAAATTTCCATTGGATATTTGAAACTTGGACCAACTATTTATATAGAGTGCATGTAAAATAATAAAAATGTAATGTCACACAAGAATAATAAAAGGACACTTATCTTCTAAGATAGTGAAAATATGTTCATAAGCTGAAATCACTAAAATAGTGGGTTCTGGTACAAGATTAGACAGAGTAAAGTCAAATAGTCCCAACACAGCCCCAGTAAATATAAGAATTAAGCAAATGATGAAGCTGGCATTTTAAAAGAGTGAGTGTTCAATAAATGATGCTGGGACAATTGGTTGTTCATTTCACACCTGCGGGACATGCGTGTTATGTATAACTACAGAGGTAATCATACATGGAGGGGAAAGAGCGCAGAGGTGGTTGCCTCTGCGAAGAGTCTGGGAAGGGCAGTAAGGATGAAGCAGAGAATGCTAGGTTTATTATAAACCTTTTATTAGCTGTGCTTTTTAAACTACATATAGGTGTTATTTTGATGAGAAAAAGGTTATTTTTTAAAAAAGCAATAAGCATGCCTCCCTTTAACCTATCACATTGACAAAAATCTAAGAAACGAAGACTTGCTGGTGTGCAAACAGGCACCGCTGGGTCTTCATGGAAGGTGTTTGTCGTGAATTATTCAAAGTCTTAAAACCATGCATATCCCTTGAGCCAACAATTCCACTGCTAGGGATTTATTCTGAAATGACACAAAAGAATACAGCAAGAACGTTCACTCCAACATTCTTTAAAATTGAAAAACAAAAATGAAAACCACCAAGACATCCAAGGAGGAACTGTTTACATAAGCTCATCCGAAGGAATTCTGTGCAGGTGTCAAAAGCAGGATGGGAACAGATCCGTGACCATGAAGAGGTGTTCGTGGTATACAAAGTGATTAAACAGGTTACATGTGGCAGGTATAAAAATTAATAAAATGAATATGACTTCTGAGTTTATGTATATAAAATTATTTAAAACATAAAACACTCCCTCTCTGTGACAAGGTATGGGAACCCCAGATCCAGCGATGGGCTGGGTAGACTTCCATTTTCCTCTTTTGCTCCCCTGAAAGCATTCCTGCAAGGAATTGCTAAGGCTCATGAAGGTGGAGGCAGGGATGCTGAGGTGAGGTCCCTCAGATGTGGAATGGGGGTCAGCTACCCAGTCATCGACTGAGTCCCAAACCAAGTGGCCCAAGTGGCCAGGGATGGGCTTGCCCGCTTCTAGCCATATATGTGGCCCAAACAGCCTCCCAGATGCTCACAGTCTCAGGGCAAGGACCCCCCCCCCCTTCCAGCAGATGTGGGGGGGGGGGGGGGCGGTTTCAAGAGGCCACAATTGGTCAGGCCTCAGTTATCTGCAGCCAACAGCTCTGCAGCCGTGGCCTGCAGTTTTGGCAATTACTGTTCCCTCCCAGGGCTCTGGCCCTCACTTTCCAGATGGGAAAGTGTCCACTTAGCCAGGGAAGCCCTGGGCTCCTAAGTCCTCCAGCACAGAAGCCAAATGCAGTTCACGGGCATACTGTTTGGTCAGTCAGGACTTTGGTTTTGAATTTTGAATTAGTCTCCGGACTTCAGAAGGGAAGATATTTCATATAATATTTACCATCTAGTCACGCTGAACCCCATCCCTTCCTGCGATGGCAGCTGAAACTGGGTTCCACTGCCCCCTTCCGAAGACCTCAGTATCCCAGGCATCCCAGACCACACCACCTCCTTGCCATGAGGCCCTGCTGCACCGGGTTGCATTTCCCGCCTGGGCTGATCCATGTCTAGGCTCACCGGCCCCTTTTCTTTCCCACCTCAGCTGGGAAACAGTGCCCACGCCCCAGTGCCCGTCCCTCCCTGTTCTGCCCTATCCTTTGGGGCACTGGAGTTTCTGTCTCAGCAAAGCCCTTCAAGTCCACCCCCACCCAGAGGTGGTGGTGTGGCCACTGGGATCCAAAAAAGCCCTTTGGCCCTGTTGCTGCTTCAACCCTGTGCAGGGGGCATGGACCTGGTCAGGGCCTCACCCCAGTCCTGGGCTCAAGAAGGAGACACAAAGCAGAAAGAACAATCCTGATCTTTGGGGATTCTGATCCCAGCAGGGGACACTCACCTGGCAGTCCGTTTAGGATAATCATCATCGCTAGGAGCTGTTGCATGGGCTGAGTTTCCTGGAAATCTGGGGTTTATTGGGAAGGGCTCTCTGGGGAGGGCAGAGGGAGAAGTCACGATGCCTCCCAACTGAGAACAGGGCACTCTGGGTCTGAAGGTCCCATTAGCCAGTCACTGGATGCAGGATAGGGTGTGGCCTTGGGCAAGGAGCATCAGCCACAGATTTTCCCAGCAGCCTCCATGGATAGTGCGGGCAGAGCACCCCAGGGTCATCAAGGAGGAGTCCTGGGGGGCGGGCCAGGTGAGTGACAGAGGGCTGCCTCAGTGTAAGGGGAAGGTCTGTGAGAGAGACCCCCTCTCAGGAGAGGCCCTATGGGAAGGGCTAAAGATGGAAAATGAGGAGAATGCACTGAAAATTCAGTCACATCCCTGGCATTTATTTGAAACAGAACATTAATTCTGACTGTCATTAGAGTCCATTTCAATTTTGTAATAACATAAAAAGTTAAGAGTCTAATTTATTCATACAAATCTTGTTAGCATCCAATTTCCACATAATGTAACATATTCCTTAAAAAGCTGACAAAGCAGGAGAAATTAAAAACATGGAAGACGCCCATGGGCACTCACTGCCACAGAGCCAAAGGTGAGGAGGGGAGAGCAGGGTGGTCCACGGAGGACTGGCAGCTGGGAACAAGAGCCAGGGCACTGGAGAGGCAGGCTGCGTGACCTGCCGGGGCTGGGGCTCCCATCACACCCCAGTCTGCCCCCAACGCTGTGGGGCTCCTCCTCCCCAACTCCCCCACCACGCTGTCCCCTCACCTGTCCCTGTCCAGCTCCACAGACATCTCCCCAGCGCTTTCCTCAGCGAATTCACCCTCGAGAGCCTGTAACGCCTCTTAATTACACGTCTGCGGTGTTTGCATTAGATAGCTGTCACCCTGTAATTTACCCATACACAGCTTTTAATTGTACATTAATCTTTCCTACATGCCACTCCTCTGCTAGAATCTGTAACAGCAGCAGTTGGGCCATTTTGTTTATTCCTCAACCAAAAATAGCTGGTGAATGTAATTGCAGATGGTCCCTCCCCTTCTTTTCCGGGGTGATCTGATGTGCTGGGGCGGGAGAGGCTCCTGTCACCTGCGGGCTGCCTTCATACACAATATTGGACTGTTTGGTGGCTGACGTAAATTCCAGAGGGCAGGTCAGCAGCCACAAGCAATCTCCCAGCCACCTGCCACAGGCTCCCTGGGCACCCCTGCTCACCTCCTTTCTCTCAGGCTGCAGCCTGAGGGGCGCTGAGAGCTCTCGCTTGGGGACCATTCTCACAAGACATTGAAGGGCAACGTGTAAACCTAAGGAATCCTCCAGGTTGGAAGTTCCAAGGTCACTTGGAAAACCACAAAAGAGAACTATAAATTACAAAGCTCTGGATGGCTGCCAGGGCCCCGGGAAGCTACATTTAGCATATCATTCTCCCAGCAGCAGGAGGAAACCTTAACTCCTTTTCCAGGGGAATTTGAATGGAATTTGTTACAAGAACATTGTGATTGAAATATCACCAATTGGCTTTTCATGACAACCCTGCAATAGATTGCAGTTGCAGTGGGGTGTGTGTGTGTCTGTGTGTGTGTGTGTGTGTGTGTGTGTGTGTGTTGGGGGTGGCTATTGTGTTCTCCGGCTGGCCGAGGTGGTTATAAGAGAGCCCCATACAATATTTATGAAATCCAAATGAAGCCCTACACTGGCAATGAGCTGATATCATAACACAGATTTCAAAAATGCCTTGACATTTGTCCAGGATCAAATTTCCCCTAGCGGAAACCCATGAGGCTTTGTGCTGATACCAGTCTGCACACTCTACCCCCTCCAGCAACCTTCTTCATTAAGCCCCGGTAATTAACACTGGGATGGGAGGAACCGAGGGATCCGCGTGGTGCTGAGGAGACTAATACCGTGGAAGTCCACTTTTCCTTGGTGGAAAATATGAGCAGTGGTTCTCAGTGGTGAAAGACGGGAGTTCTGGTAATTTTTATTGTTAAACCCTTTTCTGACGTGCAAAACAAAGCTTGATGATTTGCTCGCTGAAGGGGCTCTGACAGCGCGTATTTGGACGTAAAGAGACATGCTGCGATGATCCATCACACATCAGCCCAGGGGGGGAAACGAGAGCAGGAAATGTATTTACTTGGCGCTGAGGATCTAGGATCTCGTTTAGGGGCAACCTCTGATTCCTTCACTGGCTTCCCATGTCCTGGGTTACAAGCTATTTCCAAAGTGGTCCCTGTGGGCATCCTCCACGCCGAAGGGCTCCTCCTACTTCTCTCTACCACAGCTTTTGGAGACAAAGGCTCCCCACATACCAGGACCCACAGTGGTGAAATATTGCATGGGATCCAAGCCGGAAGTCCCCAGAGATTGTTTACCAGCAAAAGGCAAAGGCAATTTAGTTGTTTTTTGCTAAACACTTAATATTGCACATCCTAAGAGAAGCAGAATACTTGTCAAGCATGCATCTTTATGAGCTATCCGCCTATAAACCTTGCACGAAAGGTCGGTGCTTAATGTTGCTTTGGCAGTAAATTGGCATGATGCACACAAGGGTCTGCTGCATCAAATTAGCATCGACCCATAAAACGCTACTGAGTGATTCCTCAAATCTGCCAAGTCTTCAAATCAATTTTGGAGAAAGTGTCAAGGTTTTTTTTAAAACTTTGATAAACCTTTCATATTAGTTATCACAGAAGAGCATAAACCTTTCTAATCTGTCTTTCCATACACAAAAAAAAAAAAAGGTGTTGTTTTTCCCAAACTGCTTTTAGCTCTTCCATCTTTCCACACCCGCCTCCACATCGCATAAACAATGTGTACAGGGCGTTCTTTGTCTCCCTGTTTTAGAGCAACTGGTATTTGGCTCAACTGTCCATTGCCCATGATCTGGCAATTTGGAGAGAATTTCTAGTGGCACCAGGATAAAGTTCTCACCCCTGGCCCTGAACATGCATGCAGTCCCAAGCTTCCCTCCTCCCGGCAGCCTTTCAAACTCAGCAATGAACTCTGATTATTGCTCTATGCCTGCTCGTGTTGGGTCAACGAGACCATAGTCTCCTGGGGGCTCAGTGCACTTCGTTCTCTGAGGACTTCACACTGCCGATGTCCTCACTCTCTCTTCCCATCTCTAAGGACCAGCCCAGGCCTCCCTCTTCTGTGGAGCCCCCAGCAGATGCCCCAGCCAGAATCCTTTGTCCTCACTTCCCAACCTCAGAGATCTCAGTCACCCCTACTTGTTGCATCAGGGTTGACTGTGAATCTGCCTCTCTCCCCTGGGGTTAATGCTGGGTCTTGAAACCCCACAAGAACAGAACCTCAATTTGAACCTGAGGGTCTGACCCAGAGAGAGCACTCATCCTCCAGGCTGTGCTGCGTTCCAAATAACTAAGTCAAACTTGGGAGAAAGTGAACAACCTACAGCCAAAGAAAGGAGGCTGCACCACCGTCCCCATTAAACGTGATGGGCAGGCATGGATGCATGGCCACAGACACACCCTTGGGCCTCCACTTGACTTGAGGGCATGCCGTCCATGAAAAGGTTGTGTTGAAAGGCTGAGGAGGCCAAATGGAGCAGGCTGCTTTCAGGGGGCTTTCAGGCTCCTCCAGAGGGACCCACTGACAGATAAGCCCACCAGCAATGAGGTCACCCAGGGGATGCTCCTCAATGGCCAGTGCCTGGAGCTCTGGGGGTGAACACACAGCCTGGGGCCTGGAACCACGGGCCTTGCTCAGAAGCTGGCTCTGGAGAAGGGGGATGTCATTAGAGGAACAGAGCCCCAGGACAGGACACCCCCTAGGGTGTGAGAGCCCAGCTTCCGGAACCTTCCCATAGCAGCTCAGGCTCCCAACAAATCCCCATCATGTCAGCGGGGGTGGGAGAGGACAGAGGCCCACAGGCAGCACTTTGTCTACCGGTCCTTCATTCCGTGTGTATTTACGGGATTGCACTCTGTGCCAGGACCCAGCAGTGCACACACAGGCAAGGTGGTCTCAGTGCTCATGGAATCTGTGAAGGGAAAGAAAGGCGAGCCTCAGATAGACTGGTAGATCATGGGGGTCCATCTGGTGATTAGGGGCTGGGATAGGTAGGACCAGCAACTGCTGCTCTGACAAGCTCCCCAGGTGATTCTGGGGCAGGTGGTGGGGTTCCCAGTCTCATCCAGAGAAACACCTCGCCTACTCCACCCACTGCCTTCCAGATTAAAACCTGCCTAGCAGAAGCAATCACCAGCACCTGCAACATTTAAGACATCTATCTATAATTTGGATATAAAGTGAATTTTTAAATTTGTTGAATAATGTTTTCAAATTCAACATATCCTTGGCAAAAAATAAAGTGTATTAATCATTTGAGAAATAAAATTAAAACCACAGTGTGATACCTATACATACTCATAGAATGGCCAAAACATAAAAGACCAGCAACACAGTGTTAGAAAGGATGTGGCGCAACTGGAACTCTCACACATAACGGGGGGGTGGGGGGGGGTGGGGGGGGGATTAGTATAACCTTTAGAGAAAATTGTTTGACAACACCTGCGAAAGATGAACCCAGCCCCTCCCTTGTAGGGGCACACTGATGAAAGTGTGTGCATATGTCCAAGGGACACAGGTGAAATGAACATGCATGCAGTCCCAAGCTTGCCTCCTCCTGGCAGCCTTTCATAGCTCATCGATGAACTCTGATTACTGCCCTATGCCCTCTCCTGTTGGGTCAACGAGACCATAGTCCCTGGGGACTCAGTGCACTTCCTTCTCTATGAGCAACACTGTTCATAATAGCCCAGAACTCGGAACAATCCAAATGTCGATCAAGAGGAGAATGGATACATTGCGTATATTCATACAATGGAATCTTACACAGTAATAACTATGAACAAACTACAACAACTCCCAGCAATGTGAATGAATTTCACAAATGAAGGTAAGCCAGACACAAAAGTGTACAGATTTATGAATCCACTTATATCAAGTTTAAAAAGAAGGAAAACCAAGCAATGTCATTACAAGTAAGGAGAACAATTGCTGTGGGGAGGAAGGTGCCTGGAAGGAGGCACAGGGGCCTCTGGGATGCTGGTCACGTTCTGATTTCTGCTTTGGTGCTGGCACACAGGCCTGTTTTGTCTGCGGATGTTCACTGCATTGTGCACACAATCTGTGCACTTTTTGGGGTGTGCATAATGTGTTTGGAATAAAAATTTTTAAATGTACTGAATGTGGAACACAAAAAAGGCATTGATAGGAAACTGCTTAGAACAGGTGGGACTTGAGGGGACCCTAGCCAGTTAGCTCACATGCCCCCTAAGCCTTTGTCACATCACCAGGCAAGGCCACTGACCAACATACGTCCTTGCACCTGAGTTGAAGAGGGACTGAGCCTCAGCTGAGAGACAAAACACAGGAGATTAATAATAATAGTAATAATAAAAATAATACAACAACAATAATAGAGGTAGCTGCCTTTGATTTGGGGCTGGCTGGCTTCTAGGCACACTGGCTCTTAGGCAGTTTCTATTGACATCCTCATTTTCTAAATGAGGAAACTGAGTTCCTAGTCCACACAGTGACTAAGTGGTGAAGCTGGGATTTGAACCCAGGCAGTCTGACTCCAGGTACTAGCTTCTGTTACAACCTCTAAGTGGCTGCATGAAGTGGAGCTGGTTGCCATGGTTGTTGGTTGACATTTCAATTCATGGCAGAGAGAATTGAGAAGAGTTAAATAATAGGCATAGATTGTTCTTTCACAGGGATGAAGTTAAATTTGCAGATAAGGCCAACCCTCAGGAGGTAAAATAACAACAATGGAGAAAGAGGCCCCAAAGCCAAGCAGGAGACAGCCAGATGGACTCAGTCTGGAGAAGCGTGTAGTTTTCCATGTGCATGGAGGCAGAGCTCCCGCCCAGATGACTTTCCTGAGAAAAGGGCCTGTGGGTGGCTGCCGTAAGGGATGGCAAGGTGGCCATGACCACTGACAGCAGGCAGCCTCTGTATCTGTTGGTGGCAGCAAGCTCAGCCCACAAGCCCAAGGGGGAGGGGGCATCCAGGTGAGATCACGATGCATCCCCCTGCCCCACATCCACACCACTCCCAGCTCTGAGCCAGCAGAGACTGGAGTAAGACATGGGAAAGCTGAGGGAACACCAAGACAGGTTCCTTGGAAGCAGGAGTTAAATTGGATCCAGAGGTGTATACGGGAGGGGAGAAAGGAGTATTCCTGGTGAGGGTATCAGAAGAAGTCCAGAATACAGGCCTCAGCCAGCTGCAGGCTGGACGCATCACCCACTGGCTCCACCAGTACACAGAGCGCCTGCTTTGAGCATTGGCTCAGACAGTTTCGACAGCTTGCGTGATGCATGACTCAACCAGTGTAGACTGCCTGAGTCATGTACTGAGCTCAACCAGTGTAAGCAGACAGCCCTCAGCCAGAAGCGGGCTCAATCAGTGCCTGCTCTGGGTACTGGCTCAACCAGTGTAGACATGGCACATTGGGCTCAACACCCTCAGCTCTGGGATACAGACCTGATGGACCAAGCCACTGTCTGACTGGAAGCCGGGGTCTGGGCTGAGCTCAGCCACAGGGAAATTCACTGAAGACAGAGTGAGTTTGAGAGCTCTGAACTTGTGCAAAGATCCCAGCAGGAGTGGGGCAGGCCACTCCTAGACTCAACAGTGTAGACAATGTGCCTGCATCACACAGTGGCTCCACCAGTGTAGACAATCTGCACAGTTTAGCTCCCTCTGCCTGCCAGCAGTAATCACCGAGAACCTTCTCCGTGCCAAGCTCAATGTGGCCAAGACTGCTGGAGAGAGCAGTATTTACACCAGCACTGTGACCTGCCTGGGTTTGCTCAGCCTCCTCTGGGATCTGGCAGGAGGCTTTGCACATGGAAGGACCACTGTCAGTATTTGCTGGGTGCCTGGATGCTCCCCTTAAGAGCACAGGAAGCAGACCCCTGTTTTTTAGATCTCAGGCATGGAGGAGGGTTTCAGAGCTCACAGGCTTGGGCAGATGGGTCTTGTCCCAGGAGATAAATCGGTCCCCACGAAGAGGCAGCTTTGAAGGTGGGGAGGACTTGCCTGCCAAGTATGCGTCAACCTGTGCCTGGTCTAGGAGCTGCTGGCAGAGGGGCTCTCCTGTGTCGCTTTTCCACCGATAGGCACAAGAGCATTGGTCCACAGTGGTGAGGGCAATGGCCAGAATAGGAAGGAAGACTGGTCTGATGAGTCCACTCTCCAGGCAGAGAGGCCAAGGGTGGTAGGAATCAGCCCCAGAGAGGCCTGGGGCCCAAGGAGCATATCTGTACCTCCTAGTTTCCTTTTCTTGGCTCTCATCCCTCCTGTCCCCGAGTCTGGCCCAGCCAGGGAGGAGCTGGCTCAGGCCCAGGCAGAGTGAGGACAAGGTGACAGCGACCTGGACTGTGGCCTGCAGCTCAGTGACCACTCAGAACAGGGCCTACAGCCAGCAGTGTGAGCACCATGGGAAGTGGGGTGACTCACAGACCTGCTGTCCCACCCCAGCTACGATGAGCTGCATGGACCAGGTGGTGTCTGCAGGGACGCTGGGGCCTGAGCTGAGCTGCAGACAGCCATCAGAGGGAGTTGGGGATCTCTGAGCCATGGGCAGAGCCCCTTGAAGGGGTAGGTATAGGCTGACTCCCACAGGCAGGAGGGAAAGGAGAGAGGGCTGGCAATGAGAGGAGGGCACAGGAGTGGAGCTGCCAGGTCAGATACAAGTGGGTGGCAGGTAATGGACCTACCAGATCACCAGGAAGCTAAGTGGACGACATGCAGGCCAAGAGAAAGGCGGGCATCATAACAGCTTGTCCTCACCAGAGACACTGGGCACAGGGTACTGGACTGTAACTTACTGAGTGTGCACACAAGCTAGGGTTAAATGGTGACCACGTGGGGGGATATAGCAGAAGGCCCAAGGGCTTAGAAGAAAGCTGGAAGGTGGGCCAAGTGGGCACAGGCACAGAGGCAGAGCCACACGAGCAGCTGCCTAACATCCCCAGCCCCGAAGAACATACGCCAGCCAGAGTAGACAGGTGCTTGGTCCAGGGTGCCCTGCCTCAGAGCATTCAGAGCTCCCAGTCGTGATCCAGGAGTCATGGTCCAATCACCCTCACCCTCTCCCTGGTGGATTCATGTCCATCACTCCTCTTTAGAACCATGGTCACCTTCCTCCAGGATTATTGCAGCTCCCTCTTCACTGGACTCCTCCTCTACAGGGGCTTGTACACTCAAGTCCCAAGTCTCCCCTCCCCGCCCCCCCCCCCCAAATCTTCAAGGCCCTATAGGGCCAGACAGAACTCCACTTATCTCCAACTACATCTCCCCTCTCCATTCTGCTGGCCACATGGGCCTTCCCGCAGCTCCTGGACGTGTTCCATGCTCCCTCTCATTCACTTACATTCTGGGCCAGGCAAGCCCTCTCCCTCACTTCCTCCCACCCCTCCCTGCTTAGTTTCAGCTCCTCCTTCAGATCTCAGCTGAGTGTCACCTCCTCAGGGAAGTCTTCCTGACCCCTAAGTCTAGGCCAGATATCTCTACTGTAGATCTCATACTCACCCAGCCGAGTCCTTCATCTGTTCATTGTTCATTGTAACCTAGGCTCACACAGACACTGTGTGTTTGTTTAGTAACAGTTTGCAGGCAAAGCCTGAATCAGTGAGGGATGAATGTGAGGGAATTTCTGTCCCACAAAACTACAAAACCCACGAGGACAAGGACCACTCTTAGTTTTGCTCATCTTGTGTCCCCAGAGCCTGGCACAATGACAGACACCTAATCCATGCTCAGTAAATGTTCACGGATGGCAGAATGAAGAAGATGGACAGCGGGTCTGACACCGGGAATGTGGGACTGAGGGTCATTTGGCTTCAGGTTTCAGTGTTGACAACTCTCATTTAGTTCAAGTAAATGTCATTGCCAGGGGAAGCTCTGACCATGTCTTGGCAGAGACAGGGTGCCTGTCCTCAGTCACTAGCAGCCAGAAGCACTGACCGCCCAGCAAATGAATGGCATTCAAGGTGGGAAGTGGGAATGCTGAGACCCAGGTCACTGGCCTGGAAGGGCAGCTGTGTCTGCCAGCCCCAGCACCTTGCCTACATATAGACACTCAGACTTCCTGAAAGATGGCTTTTGAGGTGGAATCAGGGCTGCTTGTGGGTGTCAACCCACCTGAATGCAGGCCTCCTCATGCTGTCAGTGGCAGAGGCTGCATTTACGGCCAGCAGGTGCAGGCAGCTCCAGATAACAAATGACAGGTAGTTATGTACAGGGTTAAAGTCACAACTTTTTCCCACGACCAATTTGTAAGTCTCATCTTCTGCCACGGTGATTTGCTGATGGGTCACACAGCCTGCAGCCAGGAAAGAATGAGATGGTGTCTCCTGTGTCCTTTGCCCCTGCGCTAATGCAGCTCTGGTCCCTGGCTGCCTGAGCCCAGGGGTTTCCTTTCCCCAGGAGGGAAGGAACACAGCTACTCGGAAGCCAGGCAAGTACTGGCTATGACTCCAAAGACAGTGCCAGGGAGCCTACCGTCACCACACTGTCACCACACAGGCTGCCTTTCCCAGCAACTTCCTGGGGCTCTAGGACACCATTGCCATATACACATCCAGAGAACCATCCTCACCCTTTTAAAAAAAAAATTTCTTGCTGTCCCTCCACCGGGCCACACTGCTCTCCCTGGGCCAGCACCTCATAAATCTTCTGTTTGTAACTCAGTACCTTCTGACTGGCTAAAAGGCTAGGCACTTGTTCCCCACAGCGTTTACTGACTCTAATTGCCACGGTTGTTCATTAAAAAGATGCCATAAACTTGTGTCCACTTTCCTGCCCACTGGTTCCCTCCCCACTCCACGTGTCTCCGACATGGCTGCTACACGATGGAGAAATCAGGGCAGTGCAGCCAGTGAGGGGAGACACACTTCCCAGACCCCAGGCGGGGCAGGAGATGGGGCACCACACCCTCCCCTGCCAGCCTCACAAGACTCCAGAGCTCACCTCCCGCGCCTCCAACCAGACACATCAGCAAACAACGATAAAAGCTCTAAGTGACCATCTCTTCTATCCAAAAAAACCACAAAAAGCCTATGAGGCCCCTGCTGGCTCAGACTTGGAGGAAAGAGCAGAGAAGCAACCTGCATGATGCTTTCAATCAAGAGAATCTGACTCTTCTCCTTTCAACTGAACTGAGAGTAAATTCTGAGACGAGCCCACCAGGCATACTTTCCCAACAACCATGCAGCAAAAACATCTTTGCCGAACTTTCCCAGACTTATTAGCTTACATAAACAGAGCTTTGAATAAATGTTTAAAAAATGAAATTCCCTTGATACTCTGTAATCAGTAAATGCTCATTACGGAAACACAGCAAATATGCCTGAAATTTCCCAAGTGGGATTCTGGCTACGAGATTAAAAAGGCATCTCTGACAGAAGGCTGAGTTACAGAGCAACTTCCTCCCACCACAGCCCAGGAAACCTCCGCCAAACTCAGGAGGTGAGACGGGCCCCTCCTCTCCCAGCCGGAGCCAGAATCAGAAGATGCTCCTTTTGCCCATGCAGGCAATTTATAAATGAGCCCCATACGGGCTGATTGATGTCTCTCTATAAATAATTAATCCTTGACCTTGCTTTAAGAAAGCCTGGCCTTTTTAATTTGGGGTCTTTTGAGAAATCAATACCTGGGGAACATAATTCACTCTTGTGGAGTCTGAATCCAGGTAAATAGATCAATAAGCGGTGCCATCTGTATGTCCCAGAGTGAACAGGCCAGGTGATGGGATGGGGTCAGACTTTGAGGTTTTCTGTGTTCAAATGCTATAGAATTATTGATCACCCTGTGAAGCTCCATCTCTTCAGATCTGAATTTCATCTCTCTTGTGGGTCACTTCACAGAGGCAAATGTGATGAAGGCTCTGCCATGTGCTTTCATTCCGCCCCCCCCCCCCATCCCCAGGGCTCCCAGACCCTCTCCCTGCCATATACTGTGGGCCGTGGATTAAAAGAGGGAGGTATCCTTCAAGGACCAGAGTGTCACCCGTTCCTGTGGCCGTCTGCCTTGCCTTGTTGACAGGGATAGAGGGTGAGCAGGAGAGGCTGTGAGGCCGGAAAATTTTAGAGAGAACTCTGCCACTCCTGCTGTTTGCTGTAGGGCAGGACTTAGAAAAAGTTTTCCACTCCAGAGCAAGGGTCAAGGTGAACCCAGATGTGCAAGTTCACCCAAAGAAAGGGGGCTTGGGCGTGCAGCTTGTAAGCACCCCAGAGATGCGGCAGGGGGTAGTCTGCCCTTTAACCCTCTGCCGCTGCCCCTCCCCCGGTTCACTCCAGAGAGGCTGTGGTCCCTCTATTCAACCGCTTCTGCTCTGCTGCTGGGGGTAAATCCCGGTCAAGCAGACATAGAGGGCTTTGGTGCCCATTCCGCTTAAGATAGCCAGTCTCGGCTCAAGGAAGGGGGTCCACTGTGAAACCAGTTCCTTCCTGAGGACAGGGAGTCTTCTTGGTTGGACAACCGGGCAGCCAGGATCCACAGCCGAGGGCGCTGTGCGGCTGCTGCATCAGCTCTGGGTCAGGGTCGCAGAGCCTGGAGACCAGCTGTGCTGCCAAAGTTGGCACGGGGGCAGTCTGGCGCCAGGGAAAAGAGAGGGGTCACTTCCGACCCAAGCGCCAGCACTGGCACCGCTGAAACCCGCAAAGGCGCCTTCGCCTGGCCCGGCCGACCTCCGCGAGGCCAGAGCTGGTGTGCAGAACTAGAAGCCAGCAACTGGAGTTGCAGCCGAATCCGGAGCTCGGCTGGGTCCCGCCGCGGCAAGACGGATTTTTCGCCGCTCACCCAAGCCGCCCGAGACTCCGACTCTCGCACTCCTGCACACATGCACGCACACACCTTCACCCATCACTGACGCACACATACTCGCCTCGAGTACAAAACAGGCCGGTGCCCAGGAGAGTCGCGGGGTGGGGACGCGCGGGGTGGGGATGCGCGCGAAGGACCCGCAGGGCACCTTCCGCCGCTGGGTAGGAAGCGAGGCAGCCTCTAACTCATCCCACGCCCCGCACGCCGCAACCCGCCCCCAGAGTCCCAGTCCCAAGCGCGCGGGAAAACCCGGGGCGCTCCAGCCGGTCCCTTTCGAAGTCAGACGCTGCCTTCCCGCACCCAGCACCCAGGGCTGGGACGAGGAACAGAGGATCCGTAGGGACCAGGGAGCCCAAGAGGCGCGGCCGCAAGTGAAATTCAGGAAGCAAAAGTCTAATTAAAGTTCCCACTACTGGAGCGGGTTCCCACTACTGGAGCGGGTCCCCAAAGTGCTGCCAGACCAGAATCCAGCGCGCACCCTATTTCCGCCCAAGGCTTCGGACTCACATTCGCGGGGGCTCGCGGGACTGGGTCGCAGTGCCCGGGTCGCAGTTCTGGGCCCTCTCGGGAGCCTTCGGGGCACCCCTCCCTGCCAGGAGCTGGCACAGGGCGGGGAAAGGGTGGCGCAGGGACGCAGCGCACTTACCTGTCGCAGCCGGCACTCGCGGGGCCGCGGGCGCTTCCAGCCCCGGCGCGGTCCTCCACGGCGAATCCTCGGCTCTGGGGCGCCGAGGGAGCAAGGAGGACCTCCGCCCCAGCTCTGTTAGGGCCCTGCACCTCCTCCAGCTCGCAGCGGAGCTGCGTGCGGTGGGTGAAGCGAGCGACGTGGGGCCGGCGACCGGAGCGCACAGGAGAGGGAGAGGGCGCGGTGGCGTGTTCTTCCACCAGCGGTCCGGGTCTGTCCCCCGCCTCCCGCCTCCCGCCGCCCGCCGCCGCCGCCTTCTCCTCCCTCCTCCCCACAGCAGCGCGGGATGTGGCTAGCGCGCCCGGAAGGCTCCCAGCGAAGTGCTAGCGAAGCCTTCGGCAAGGCTGGAAATAGCGCCGCGCCCGCCTGGCGCCCCACCCCCGGCCTGAGCCCCGCCCCGAAGTGGTGGCAGCAGCGGCGGTGGCCCCGCCGGGAGGGGATCACTCCTGGGATCCGCTGGCCGCTCCCGAGAGCTCACCGGTACCGCACCCACGCGCGCTCTGCGGCTTCCGCGGCCCCACAGGCTGAGCGCTGCGAAGGAGCCGCCGCTGGGCGCGGTCCGGCGGCCGCGGGGGTGAAGGTAGTCGTGGGCCGCCCGTGTCTCCTGGGTTTCCTGAGAGCTGGACTCCCGGCTGTCACTTGGCTCCAGACCGCGGCCAGAGTGCTGCCACTGCCTCTGTGGATCGCACGCTCGCGCCGACTCGGGAAAAGAGCAAGGCGGCACCAGAGCAGGCCGTGACACAGCTGGGCAGGGGTGCGCGCCCAGGACCCACGCTTCGGGGCGCAGGGCTAGCAAAAGGCAGAGGATTGCACCGAGGAAGATTCTGAGAAATCCAGTTTCGGGCGGCCCGCTCGGTGTCACACCGATGCCCAAATTCCTGGGGCCCTGATTCAACTGCAAGTGCCCCCTGACCCAGACTCTACCTTGAGGGCTACCTCCAGGAAGCCCTTGTTTGGTCAGGGGCCTGAAAGCTGGGAGGGTCGTGAGTTCAACCGGGCTCAAGCGACTCCTCCCCATACACTATCCCCTCACCACAGAGTGGGGACCTGCCGGAACCACAGCCACTCAGCACGAGCGCAAGGCAGGGATGTGAAGGGGGCTTGGGGCTCTGCTTCCAGGTTTTGTTCTTCCTGTGAAGAGGTAAGCCCCACCTGCAGGGAGCAAGCCAGTCCCAGGAAGGAGGCTGGGCAGGCTTCTCCCAGGAAAAAGCTGTGTAAATCAGTCTTGAAGGGACACCTGGTATTTTTTAAAAACCTGCAGAGAAACCTGTAATAAAATAAGGTAAAGGATGCTCCCCCTCCTCTCATTTTATCTGCTGCTGGTTTGGCCTGGCGACTCCATCCAGCTGACCCTGAGTGTAGGATGAAGTTGGGGACTGGGGTGGACGCATAGAGTTTGAAAGGCCAGAGAAGATGGGGCTGGGGCCGCCCTGACAGACAGCAGAGCCCCTCCTGAAGAAGGCTCAGGCCCTCCAGCACTAGGGCTCCGATAGGCACCCAGCCTCTGCCCCAGGCAGCTCCGAGGTCTCCGGCATGCCCGGATAAGCCCAGAGCACTCAGAGATAGAGCAGGAACGGCGGCGAGCTAGCAAACCGAAGTATACCGATGATATCATGGCTCTTCCTTAATTCCTGCAGCAACGCAGTTGGCATTATCAGTACTGTCTTACAGATGAGGAAAGCGAGGTATGAAAATGCAGAGCCAGGCCCTAGCCAGTTTGGTTCAGTGGGAAGAGCGTCAGCCTGCGGACTGAAGGGTCTCAGGTTCGATTCTGGTCAAGGGCACATGCCTGGGTTGCGGGCTCAGTCCCCACTGTGGGGCGTGCAGGAGGCAGTCAATCAATGATACTCTCTCATCATTGATGTTTCTCTCTCTCTCTTCTTCTCCCTTCCTCTCTGAAATCAATAAAAATATATTAAAAAAAAGAAAGAAAGAAAAGAAAATGCAGAGCCAGCATTGGGCTGCTGATTCCAAAGTGATATAGTTTCAGTGCTGGGATCTCTCTCCAAGACCCTGAGCTCAGAAACTATGCCAGACCCAAGACACTGGCCCAGCCACACTCCGCTGGCTGTGTGTTACTCCGTGTGTGGGGTTGGGGGTGTGTGTGGGAGGGGCGCATGTATATGGCTGAAATCACTACTCCACCTCAGTCAGGTGCAGATTGGGTGAGCAGAATGTAAGGGACAAGGACTCAAAAGTCAGGAACGACACGATAATGGAATCCTTATTCAACTCACATCCCTAAACTGTCAAAGCAAAGGTAGGGCTGTGCGTTAAAGTGAGCAGAAAGCTACTTGCCGACTGCGCTGTCCCAGCTCCTGTCCCAGCTCCTGTCCTTTCTCCTACTGCCCCTGTATCCTCTTGTACCCACACCTGTAGGCCCCTCCCCACCCAGGGCCAGAGCCGTACCATTCACACTGCCTTGGGCCAATTCTCTCTCTCTCTTTCTTTCTCTCTCTTTCTCTTCCTATTCCCTAGGGCCAGCCCTGAGCCAGGAGGAAGCTCTGTACCACAAGTGCTTCCACAGGACAAGTCTACACAAGCTTCACCCAGACCACCATCTCTGCTGCCTGTGCATCTGCATGCAGTGATCCTCCTGGGAAGGACAGTTTTCCATTAGCATCTCCGACTGTACTTATTAGCACCTATTTGCATCTAATATTCAGGCAGAGTCCTCTAGGAATCAACAATGCTGCATTCCTTCAACATCTGCTGTTTTTCGTTCTTTACTCAGACTGCTTCTTGTTTTGATAGGCCCCCGTGAAAAATCCCCAAAGGGGGACCCAAGGCCAATGACACCACCCTTCACTGAGTTTCTCAGGATCTGCCCAGGGCTGCACGCCCTTCTTTTGAAAGTCAGGCTCCGCCTCTGCAGCAGGGGAGGCGGAGAAATGCTGCCAATCCTGGCCAAGAAGCCCTGGTGCCCACTTGCCGTTTTTTATGTGTGCGCTCGCTCCCGCTGAAAGATGAGTGGCAAGCTTGTCCCTTTGCATCCCAACGAAGGTGAAAAGATGTTTTCATTAGCTGGCCTCATCAGTTCACCACCCACGTCGCAGAAGAGGTGCCCGAGATGGTCAGAGGGCACTCTGTCTGCTGCCAAAGGGGTGGGCCTAGGAGGAGAGGGCCTGACCAGGTTTGGAGGTGGGCAGCAGGCAAACATCCTCCTCCCCTGGCTCCGGGCCCCTGACATCTTTTGAAACAAAGGTTCCCACTTGCTGTTGGGCAGGGTGCTGAAGGCAGCCAGTGGGGAAGCACCTTGTTTGATGAAGGGCAGGTAAAGCAGGTGCAGGACTGAGGCCTGAGTCCTAGCCTTCCATTCTGCTGCCGTGAGAAGAACCAGCACAGTGTTCTCGGGAGGAAGTGGGAGCCATCTGTGGCAGGTCTGGGAACACCTGTCTTCCTATATTCCGTGGGAGAAAGAGAAGAGTAGGATGGACCAGGGGGTCTGTTTCAGCTCTTCTAGCTGCGGGATGGGCAATCTTGAGCATGTCTCCTAACTCTTCCCATCCTGTTTCCTTATTTGGAAAATGAGGGCAATAGACTCTGTCCTGCTCATGCAGTAGGGACACTCAGATAAGGTGAAGGGTGTGAAAGCATTTTGGAAAGAGGAATCCCTACCTCCACCTGGGTTATATATCAGCCACCTCAGCGTAGGTGTTAAGCATCTGGCCCTGCGCTGGCTCTGAAATATTATGACCAGAAGTCTTCCCAAGGCAGTGTGATGTGCTGACCAGGGCACTGTCCAGATGGGAGACTCTTCCTGGGAACAGAGCTACCTTCCCCAGCTGCCTCCGCTGTGGCCCTGGTGTGGGACGGTGGGCAGGAAGGGGAGTGCAGCCCAGGCTCTCAGGCTCCCTCCAGGCCTGAATTGTGATTCCATGGTTTCTGAAAATCCCTCACCTTGAAAGAAGGCCCAGGGCTTTGTTGGAAGCTGCCCATTGCCTTCACTAGCAGAAAGAGGTGGACAAGGAGTCCGGAAGGCTGGTCAACCTTGAAGGCTCTGGCAAGGGTCAGAGCCATACACCCACTGTCTAGTTGAGACAAAGGGAGCTGAAGCAACTTCCATCTTTTAGTCTTATGTAAATCCTTGCTGATGGACTATCATGGAGCTGTTACTGGAAATTGCCTGCCCAAGGGCTATGGGTGGGTCCCAAACCTGAATAAAAGGGATCGCTAGGCCTGAGCAAAGCGGAGTCCTTCCTCTTAAGCTGGGCTCCCGCCTGGTCCCCAATATTTCCAAATTAATATTTTCTTGTCTAGTCTCTTTCATTTGTGTGCGGCCTCCTCCAGATCCCGAACCCTGAACCTGAACCCTGAACAACGCGGGACATGTGGGGGGGAGGGGGGCACTCGCAGGGCTTCTCTTGGTCACCTGGGACTTAATGAGTGAACGTCCCTTCCATGCCCTTTTCCTATTCTCTTTAAGACCCTTCTCCTTTTTTGTTACCCCTTGGCTTCCAAGGAGCTGGAGAAAATGGGTTGCTTTGTTTTTTTCTGTGTTGAGTTGCCTGAAATGTTCTAGAGTCAGCATGCCTATGTGAGAGTCCCTATATTAGTAATACTGCTGGGGGTTCCCGGCACCCCCACACCCCATACACTTGTTATAATTTCTGAAATTCCACCATCATCCCTCAGGGCATAAGAATAGTTCCTGTTGGAAGAGCAGGTCTCCAGGCAGGCTAAGGTAATGCCAGTGTCTGTCCTTAGCACAGATGAGAGTTGGTGAACAGATTCGGTTTTCTGGGTAACACAATAGAAAGTGACCATGGCTAACTTTAGCAAAAAGGGAGAGACTTCTTGAAAAGACACTGGGGGGATCTCACAGGGCAGAGAGGAGCTGAGCATCCAGGAGGACAGAGGACTAGAAGACCCTTGGGGTCTCCAGGAGGGTCACCCTCTATCCCAACCAAGATGAGCAGGTCTGCAGATGGGCCTTTGTTGACCCCAGAGTCCCAAAGGAGCCTGGCCCAAGTCCAAGTTCAGCCCATCCATGTAAATTGGGCTCAGAGCCAGCCTGGTTTCTCTGTTGGGGTCTTGCCAAGCTCAAGTCCATTTTGGTGCTTCTTAATTAAAAAAAAAAAAAATCACTCTGTGCTGGTCGCTCCTTCAGTTCCCACGAATCCTTGAGCCTGACCACCTCCAGTGGCCTGCCCATGTAGGGAGAGGACATTGTGCAAGGCCCTGAGCAGAAGCAATATTTTTCTTTTTACTTTGGGCTAATGAGTTTCAAATTCTAGAATATTTATATGTCACAATTCAGTAAATTTCATTTAATTTGGACCAAACTAATTCAGCATTCATGTCATGCAGGGCTAGGCTGAAGTTTACTCTTCGCTGTCAGTCAAAGATAGTGGGAAATGGGCTGCAGGGTCATGTCTTCCGCCTTGGAGAGTAAATGGGGTTTGACTCCTCTCGCCTTTGTGCTGTTTCTGTGCATTGGTCTGCATCCAGATACAAAGTGAGCTCATTAGCAATAGTTCTCTCTGGTCCATCAGACTTGCTTGGCTGACCTTCTTTTGTGGCTATATGTTGTTCGTCATTAACTGAGGTGACCATTAAAATGAGGAAATTACTGTATGACATAAATAAATGGCACTTCTTTTTAAACGCTCCCTAATTAGGAGAGCTTGCTGATTCTCTAGGAGTCACTCTGGCTTAGCCCCAATTGACAGGACTCAGCTTTTTTTCATGTGCCTGCCAGTCGGTGGCTCCCAGAGCAGAGTGCATAGGTATGTCAGCATCACCCAGGACTCTGTGGGGTCTGAGAGCGACAGTGGGGTCTCTGAGAGCAGGATCTTTCTGGCACCAGTAGCCCAGCATGCATTTTCAGAACTCCTCCGCCCTTAACAAGGACTATAAAGCAGTTCATCGCTTTACATCCTGTGGTAGGAAAGTGGGGTTTAAGTATCTTGTGAGTTCCTGAGATAGCTAAAAGCATTTTTAAAAAGCAAACTTGAATTCTATTCTAAATGTAATGCTTAGTATTAAAAATCAGGTTTGGAGATTTTGAAAGGAAAGAAAGGATTGCTTTAAACTGAATAAAATATTTCTAGAGGAACACTCCAGAAACATTTATCAGATGCCACCGGAGTATGTTATTGGGTAAGGATGTGCACCCTGCGACTTCCCTGACGGGAAAGGTTTATAAAATATTTCTAGAGGAACACTCCAGAAACATTTATCAGATGCCACCGGAGTATGTTATTGGGTAAGGATGTGCACCCTGCGACTTCCCAGATGGGCTTAGAAATGTGACTCAGAGATAGGGGACACACAAACAGCAATTTCATAGCCAGACTGGAGCCTCAGGGCCAGAAAGCAAAGGGGTCACTAAGCTCAGCAGCAATTGTTGCCAAGGACAGACTAAAAATCTCCCGAATGCAGTCGGTTAGTCTCAAGGTTTTCTCAGACCCTGCTAGCACAGGCAAGCTGTGCTGTAAACCACATGGGTGGCCACAGTGGAGATGGGAAAACAATGGCAGGTACTGCCCTTATCAGACAGCCCTGAGCGAGTGGTATTTTCACATTGTGTCGGCAGCCCGAGTCTCTCCACCAGGACTGAAAACGACAGCCTGGTGGCTGATGTGTCCAAGGAGACGCGATCTGGAGGAGCCCATCAATCAGACAGCATTCCCATCAGAGGGACATGCAAGGAAGCAGATGAGGAATGCCTGCTCTGGTCCAGCACCCACAGCCTCAGTGGGAGGATGCTTCATCAGGACACGCCCAGGTTAACCTTGGAGGAAACCTTGTCCTACAGATTCCCTCTGAAGGACCAACTGGAGAAGCCTAAGAGGGTTTGGTCCCTCAGACCTTCCAAAGGTTTTCCAGGTTGGAAGTAGGTGATGCTAAAGTTTGCCATCAGCCCCTCATCTGTGCCAGGATGTCCCCTCCCAGCCTTGCTAAGCCATCTTCCAGTGCTGAGAAGACACCAAAGTCGCCAGGGTTTGGAAGCAGATGACATGACCTGCAGAAGGTTTAAGGGGAAGGGACATCTCCAGCTTCCCAGGATTTCTGGGTGCAGGAGTTTCTGCAGGGAAACTCTTGGACACCGGGAGAAATTAAACGCTGTCTCTGAAAATAGAAAGCAGTTCGGGCAGAAACTAAGATAAGCAACTTCCACTTTGTTGCTGAGTTCTCCCAGAGCCCAGAAACTTCATCCTGCAGGCAGAGCCCAAGATGCTCTGGAGTTCAGAGCGCTGCCCAATGGCGTCCAGTCGGTAGCTATGGAAACAGTGAGTCTTTGCCTCCCTGTTGGCTTTCAGCTTTCATGCCAGAGACATCTTGCTGTCAGTAGTGTTTAAAGTTAGCTTTAAAAAACCAAGACAACCCAAATCTCCTCTTTTGACACCATGTGAAGGGCCCCGTGGCATTAAGGCAGCCCTGCAGTTCCAGCCAGGAGCCTGTCACATTCTGTTCCCCATCCCTGTCCTCAAACAGAGCTTCCTGTCTGCTTGCTCTTAGCAGTGATGTCTTAAGTTCAAATGAGTCCACCTTTTGTGTCTGTCTAGTCTCAGTACCTTGTCCAATATTCAGGGGTGTGGAGCATGGGCCCTGCTTAGAAGTGTGCTGAGGTGATGCACCGGCTGCAGCCTCAAGGGTGAAGCCCAGGCCCCTTTTCAAGGGTCTGTGTCACTTGCCTTTAGGCAGACTTCCCAGACAAATCTTTGTTGAAGGACTGCTAGAGACAGGATAGGGAGAGGCAAAAGGGAAAGCAGCTCCCAGTCAAGGAAGAAGACAGACAGGTTAGAATACAAGTCAGATTATAATGCAGCCATGAGAGAGATGGCTGAGGTATCTTCCCAGGAGATCAGAGAGGTCTTTAATGGAAGAAGTGGCATTTGACTTGATCTAATCTCACCTGGCCTGTTCTTACTCATAAGACTCACAGTTACAAAGAACCAGGGGACAGTAATTCAATACATATTTCGTTAAATACAAAAGATACTCTGGTGCGTATAGATAAAGGACTCTCATTTCCATGCCCTGGAAAGACAATGTCTAGGGGAAACAGCTACTCAACCAGGCCCTTTTGAGGGAATAAAGAGGATGTAGACAAAGAAGGACAAGCATTTTATTTGTGTATAATCAAAAGAAGTCTCACCAAATGCTATTAAAAATATTAAGCTAACATCAATCCACTTTTGAAAATCATAAGCAGTTTTCACTACGTGAGAGATGTTTGAAATAGGCAAAGTTACTGGAACACAGCTTAGTATCTGTCTTGGGTTGTCTTCCCCACAAAAGCAGACCCAAGACAGGCATTTGGGTTCAGGTAGTCTAATTGAGAGTGATCTCTGGAAGCACAGGACAGGCCAACAAGCTTTGGTGCTACCAGAGAAAGCTCTAGAGAGAGGAGAGAGAAGCAAGAGCTTAAGGTTAGAACTGTCCCCTGGGTTGAACTTGGATGGAATGAGAGGATCCAGAGGGTCTGCTATAATCTCATCACCAGTACAAGACACTCTACACAAATGACTGCTTACACAGTTTTTCACTTCTGGTTTGGTTATCACAAAGCATTTCCTGGTGGTATTAATGTGTCAAGGTTAAAAGTTCTCCCTGGGGTGTTTTTGAGTTAATGGTAGCAGTGTTAGAGGTATAATTTTGAATATCTTTGAATTACCTAATAAAAACAGACCAACTAGAAAAACTAAGATGGCAGCATAGGTAAACACCTGAACTTGCTGCCTTGCACAACCATTTCAGAACTACAACTAAAAGACAAAATGGGTATCATCCAGAACCATAGGAAGGCTGGCTGAGTGGAAATTATACAACTAGAAGGAAAGAGAAAAGCACACTGAGACTCGGAGGAGGGGCGGAGGTGCGGAGGTAAAGTGCAGAGGTATGGAGGCATGTGTGCATGCGGAAAGGGCTGGCAACTGAGTACGTTGTTGTCTTTTTCAGTCGGGAGGGAGATACAAGCTCCCGACTGCTCTGAACTCCAGTCCAGGGAGAGACTCTGGGGACCCAGACTCATACGGGGAGAAACTGGACTGTCTGGCATCAGGCAGAACTCGAGGGCGGCTTTCTCTCAGAGGTGCTTGCAGCAATCATTGTTCCTGCACGATGCCATGGGACACAGACACGGGACCTCTTCCAGGCAGGACTGATGGTCAGCTATTGCTGTTTGCTCCACCCTGGTGATTCCGTGAGACCCCGCCCCACCCAATTTATAACCCCACCCAAGCTATGCACAGAGGCTTTTGCATATGAATGACCTGGCCCTTTGCAATCTGAAACCTAATGTACTGCAGCTGGGTCAAAGAGCCCCAGAGCCTCCAAAAGAAGATCCAAGGCTCAACAGCAGCTTGCATTGCTTCACAGCTGGGCCTCATCTGGGCACCTCCAAACCCCAAACAAAGAGGAATAATCTGCAGATCTCATAATTCTGCACCCCCATAATTCTGATTTTGGTACACCAGAGGCTCCTTACACTATCTTCATAGTTTTGGATTCTTTTTGCTTTTTGCTTTTCTGGTTGGATGTGTTTTGCTTCTTCGTATTTCAAATCTTTGACTTGATTTTTGGGATCCTCTAATCTACTGTTGGATGTCTATATATTATTCTTTATTTCAGTCAGTGTATGCTTAATTTAAAGTTGGTCCTTTTTCATATCCTCGAGGGTCTCACTAAATTTATTGGCAGTTTCTGGAAGATTTTTGAGTAACCTTATAACTGTGGTTTTAAACTCTATATCCACTGTGTAAGCAGTCATTTGAAAGAGAGCAAGATATTGAAAACCTATTTGGGGAGAATCCAAGATGGTGGCATAAGTAAACACTTAAACTGCTGCCTCGCACAACAACTTCAAAACTACAACTAAAAGACAAAACATCTATCACCCAGAACCACGGGAAAGCTGGCTGAGTGGAAGTTCTACAACTAGAAGGAAAGAGAAAAGAGCATTGAGATGTGCACAAGCGCTGAAAAGCTGAGGTACGGAGGCGCGGGATCTGGGCTGGCGGCAGGTGTTGCTTTTTTCAACCCAAAGGGGAAACAAGCCCCCGATTACTCTGAAATACAGTTTCTGGGGAGATGCGGGGGACCCAAACTCCTACGGGGAGAAGCTGGATTGTCTGCCACCGGGTCGGAAAATGAGGGGGGCCTGCTTGCAGAGCTGTGCGCAAGAATAATTGTTTACTGCCCTGGGGCGCGGGACGCGGTCGGAGACGCAGAGCCAGCTAACTAGCAGCCATTGCTGTTTGCCACGCCCTAGCCTACTGACGCCCTGAGACCCCACCCCACACAACCTACAAACCCACCCAAGCTCCAATCAGCAGTTTTAGCATAAGAAAGACCTGCCCTATCACAGCTTAACCTAACAAACTTGCAGCCTGGATAAGACAGCTCCAAAACCTCCAAACCCTGAGCAAAGAGGAGAATATTGTAGCTCTCGCTATAGCTCCTGCTGGGTGGACTCAGACAATAGCTGACCTGCACCCCATTGCAGATCCAGAAGCCAGTATACCTAGTGGTCAGTGTGAGGAACCAGATTTCAACTCCTCACATCCATAAGTGACACATTCAAGAGGCAGACTCAGCGAGCACCAAAGCCCCACTGAAACAAGTCCTGCACCATAAGCATGTCTCCAGCACAGCAGTTCTTATAGACACAACGAGTCCTCACAGCCGATTGGCCTGGAGGTCAATTTCTCCCAGTGTACCAACAGCAATTAAGGCTTAACTACACCAAGACTTTGCACTCAGCCCACAAAGGGGTGTACCAAGAGCGTCCACATCAGGTGATTGGGGAGGCTGAGCTACTGCCCCCTATAGGTCACCTACCACACAAAGCCACTCCAACAACACAGGGAAGCAGCCAAAATGCAGAAACAAAGAAACATGTCACGAATGAAAGAAATGGAGGAAAGCAAACTACTGGATGACATAGAGTTCAAAACCACATTTATAAGGTTACTCAAGAGTCTTCTAAAAACTGCCGAGAAACTTGATGACACTTTTAAGGAGCTTAGTGAGACCTTCAAGGACCTTAATGAGAATGCCAAAAAAATGGAAAAGGACCAGTCAGAAAAGAAGCATACACTGTCTAAAATAAAGAATATACAGAAACTCAACTGTAGATCAACATACCCCAAGAATCAAACGAAAGATCTGAAATATGAGGAAACAAAAAACACCCAACCAGAAAAACAAAAAGAAAAAAGAATCCAAAAATATGAAGATAGTCTAAGGAGCCTCTGGGACAACTTCAAGCGTACAACATCCGAATTTTTGGGGTGCCAGAAGAAGAGAGAGAGCAAAATACTGAAAACCTATTAGAAGAAATAATGACAGAAAACTTTCCCTACCTGGTGAAAGAAATAGACTTACAAGTCCAGGAAGCACACAGAACCCCAAACAAAAGGAATCCAAAGAGGACCACACCAAGACACATCATAATTAAAATGCCAAGGGCAAAAGACAAAGAGAGAATCTTGAAAGCAGCAAGAGAAAAACTGTTAGTTACCTACAAGGGAGCACCCATCCGATTGTCAGCTGATTTCTCAATGGAAACTATGCAGGCCAGAAGGGAGTGGCAAGAAATATTCAAAGTGATGAACAGCAAGAACCTACAACCAAGATTACTCTACCCAGCAATGCTATCATTCAGCATTGAATGCCAGATAAAGAGCTTCACAGATAAGAAAAAGCTAACGGAGTTCATCACCACCAAACCAGTATTATATGAAATGCTAAAGGGTATTCTTTAAGAAGAGGAAGAAGAAGAAAAAGGTAAAGATAAAAATTATGAACAACAAAGTGACAACAAATACATATTTATCAACTAGTGAATCTAAATTCAAGTGAATAAAAAATCTGAGGAACAGAATAAACTGGTGAATATAATAGGATCAGGGGCATAGAAAGGGAGTGGACTGACAATTCTTGGGGGGAATGGGGTGTGGAGGGTGTGCAGAAGAGAGTGGACAAAAATCATACACCTATGGATGAGGACAGTGTGTGTGTGTGTGGGGGGGGGTAAGGGCAAAGAGTGGGGTGGGAACTGGTGGAACGGAGCTATGGGGAGAAAAAAGAGGAACAACTGTAATAATCTGAACAATAAATATTTATTAGAAAATAAAAAACAGACCAACTAGATAACAAGACCAAAAACCAATGGGAAATATCCACAATAAAACTAATGGGCAATGCATCCTCCCATCAAAATACTAGCAAAGGGAAGAAATAGGGTGCTTGTCATACTGAGAGCAGGAGCACCCCAAAATAGCCAATAGCTATTTCCTGGAAAGCACAGAGATCCTGTTTTAGAATAGTAACTGAAACTGGAGGCATTTTACTCTAACAGTGTGGAAGTGCAAAGGGCATTAGGTGAGAAGATGTGAAGGGAATGGAACTGCCTGGCACTTGTGGACTTGTGAAACTGACCGGCCAGGTCTTCCTTCTAGGACAGCGCCCAACACTGAGGGTGCTGCTAAAGAAGAATCAAAATCAAACAGAGCAGGAACACTAGGGAAGGAAACAAAAGATCCAGATAAAAGTGGAAAATGTTTATAAGAGCCAGAATCTTGGAAAACAAACTGCCATATCTTTTCTGCATGAAATAAAGCAGGGCACTTTATGAAATTAGAAAAGCTATCTTGAATTAAACCTTCTAAAAGTTCAGAAAAATCAATTTTATCTTTACCAAAATGTGCAACAGAAAGGGACCAAGTCATATCTCACAAAGTAAGAAAAAAGAGAATGAAGAGTAGAACACCATCTCAACAATGACAAACACTCCAGAAAGACATGTCCACCAAGCAAAGAAAAAGCTATGACTTATTTTTAAAAATAAATTAAGAAAATGATATCAGATAGTAACAAACAACATAAATCAGAAATAGGAACACTCAGAAATGAAATGACAAACTCAGGAAATAATTAGGTTTAAAAGAAAAATATTCAGAAATCAAGACTAAACTTAAAAGTATACAAGAATGAATGAACATGACCGATAATGCTATAGAAGACATAGAAGATGGGAAAAGTAGAAGTTTTTAGAAATCAGAAAGAAATGAACATGATACAAAGGATCTAAGAGGAAAGTGGCAAATCTTGAAGCTAGATAGAGATCCAACATACAGAGAATAGGCATCCCTGAGGAAAACAACGAAAGCAGGAAACAGAACAAATATTAATGATTCAGAAAAGTCTTTCAGATATAAGAAAAGGTTGAAACTGCACATTGAAAGGTCACACCACATTCCTGAGAATATTGACCCAGAATAGCCAAAACCAGGGCTTAATTGTAGGAAAATAATGAAAATTTAAAAAAAATCCTTTGCGTAAGCACAGATAGCTCATGATTTGTAAGGGATAGAAAATTGAATCATTGTCAACTTTTTTACTGTAACACTTGTGCCACAAGAAATAGAATGCCATACTTAAGATACTCAAGAAAATAAATATGAACCAAGGATCTAGGAAAACGATCTTTCAAGAATAAAGGGTACAGCCCTAACTGGTTTGGCTCAGTGGATAGAGCATCGGCCTGCAGACTGAAGGGTCCCAGGTTCGATTCCCGTCAAGGGCATGTACTTGGGTTGCCGGCACATCCCCAGTAGAGGGCGTGCAAGAGGCAGCTGATCGATGTCTCTCTCTCATCGATGTTTCTAGCTTTCTATCCCTCTCTCTTCCTCTCTGTAAAATATCAATAAAATATATATATTTTTAAAAAGAATAAAGGGTACAAACTCTTACCAACATGCAAAAATTCAGGAAATATTATTCCCATGAGCCCCTCCTGAAGAATCTACTAGAGAGCCAAAGTGACTAGAGTGACATCAACATAAGGAGGTGAACATTAAATATTTGGTTATTTATAGAATTAAGACTAAATGAGGATTAAAACAAAAGAATAGAATACAAAATGGCTATGTGCTCTGACAATATACACATAGTACAGCTGTTTATAAATGGGAGGGATAAAAGAATGAGGAAAGCATATGGGAAAATGTAAACTTTTCAGTAATGATTTTGATGGCGGTAGTATGACTGTTTTACACTGAAATTATTGTGTGTGAAATATGGAATAAAATAAATTAGTAGCTGTTGGATATTCTAACTCTGTCATCTCCTGTGCTCTGGAGAATTAGGATTCTTTAGTGAAAAAAAGGAATTCAAGTGTAAGAAATAAGAGTTTAAGTAAAAAAAAAAAAAAAAAGAGTTTAAGTAAACACCAAATAATTCTGAATTGGAAAAATCTCAATGTATTTTATTTTTTCAACTAATAGAATTAATTTTAAAGCTGTTTTAGGTTCATAGCATAAATGAGTAGAAAGTAGAGTTCCCCTATACCCCCTCCCCCTACCACACACACAACCTCCCCTGCCATCAACATCTGGTATCCATATGCTACATTTGTAACTATCAATGTACCAACACTGACTGACATCAACCAAAGTCCATTGTTTGTATCAGAGTTCAGTCTTTTTTTTTTTTGTATAGTCTATCGATTTGACAAATGTATAATAACATGTGTCTACTATTATACTATCATACAGAATAGTTTCACTGCCCTAAAAATGCCCTGGACTCTACCTAGTCATTCCTCCCTTCCTCTCCCTCTTCCCCAACCCCTAACAACCACTGATCTATGTCATATAGTCAGAATCATACAATCTTTTGAAATTGGTTTCATTCACTTAGCAATATACATTTATGTTTCTTTCACGTCTTTGTTTTGTTTTTTTGTTTTGTTTTTTGCTTGATAGCTTATTCTTTTTATTTCTTGGTATATTTTGGATAATATTATTTTATGAGATATGTATTTTACAATATTTTCTCCCAGTCTATGGCTTATTTTCTCATTATCTTGACACTTTATTTTTTTAAAAAAATAGATAGGTTCCCCTATCTACCTATAGCTATCAAGGAGTCTAGACAACAAGGATGCTAGCAGAGACTAAAAGATTATGCCAATAGGACACCGGAACCATCTGCAAGAGGCTCCCAGTGGCTAAATATGGAATCATTTGAGCTTCAATAAAGATTAAAATTGTAATGCATTAAAACTCATCAAATACATTTAAAACTTTAATTTATAAAGCTACTTAAAACATGGTTACCTTCAGAGGCTAAGGAACAAATTCATTCTCTCAAAAACTGGTGAATAAAAGGGAGGAATCAAACATTTATCCTGCCTTTAATATGTGAATGGCAGTGGTGCCAAGTGGCAGATGAGTGGACCCATCTCTTTATAGAAGTACTCAAGTTAACATGAAAAATAAAGGATAGAATTAGAATATCACTGTTTTGAAACCCCCAGTGAATGAACAGAGCTAAGTATTGTGTAGCAACAGCTGTTAACCTCACAAAAAAAGAGGCAAACAGACATCACGTTCCTCCTGACCAGTGAACACAATACCATCGATAATCTTGCCAAAAGGACTAAACCTGAGTCTGATTCAACCTCTGGATCCAGTTGCCAATTTGTAGGAAATTCAGAAGGATGTCTTGAACTGCACCAAGAGTATCACTCAGCAGAATCCGGCCAGTGGGAAACTGTAGGTCAAAGGCTCTGCTCCTTTAAAGATACATTGCAAAGGCAAGAAAGGGATGGAGGGGAAAACCTGTGGGTTTAAAAAAATTCAAAAGATAAATCAGATTTTTTAAAAATGGCAACACTACAGCAACTGTCAGGAAGGCACATGCAGGTGATAAAAATGTACAGAAAAACAGACGAGCATCAAAGTCAGGAGAGGTCACTTGTGCAGGGAGGCAGGCCACTGAGATGGAGAGGATTGGAGACATCGGGACGGTCCATTCCTTAACCTGGTGGGTGTTATTATAACTCCCTAAGCTACACATTTGTTTGGCTTATTTTTTATGTCTTGTTTATTCTACAATGAAAATATTTCTTTTAAAAAGTTTCCCAATCCATAGTTTCATCCTCCTTCTCGCCATGCACAGAGGCCATGGCGGTGGCTGTGACAGATTTCCCAGCATGATGCCTGAGGGCTCTAGCTCCGGAGTAAGGACACCAAGCATCTAAAGAGAAAGACCCCCTGGCCACTGGCATATATGCTCCAGTTCACTGCTGTATTCCCAGCTGCACCTGACATGAAGCAGGTACTCAATGAATATTTGTTGGACAAATGTAGGACCGAGGCTGGACTGAGAGGGTGCACTTTGTTGGGTGAATAATCAGTCGTATAAAAGTACCGCAACCGGACCACAAAGGCCTGGCGCCTCCCTCTTTCTAAGTCAGTCATGTAAGCATCTCCGAGGTCACTTCCTGGACGACCTTTGGATTCCACTCTTCCCACCTTTTGAACGAGGTGACTGAGCAGCCGTGGGAACCTCCTGGGTGAACCACAGCTGTGAAGGATGCTTTGCTGATTCCAGAGGAAGAGAAGGGAGGAACTGGCTGGGCAGGGGAGGAGCTGGATCATCCTTTCGCCTCCATTTTGAACCAGAGATTAGCAATGCTTCAGAGAAGCAAGGACGATGCACACCTCCCCATTCCTCCTACCTGGGAAGCATTCGCCGTGGTGGCTGCTCATGAGAAGCGGGGACATCTGTGGGCTCTGGGGCTCAAATGGGTTCATCCTGAAACCCTCAGGGCAAGACAATGCAGGCTGATGCTCATGTGAGCAGCCTTCTGCTGTGTCTGCTTCCCAACTCCAGCCCCCGGGGCCCCCAAGAACATAGGAGTTCAGGTGCACCTATGTACCAACATGAGGCACCACCTTTATCATTAGAGATTCAAATTCAGGGCACGTTTGGAAGGTAGCATCATTTAAGGTGACTTAGATGAAATGAGGTTTACACAAATGGCTGAGAATTATTTGCTACCCATCCTGGTTTCTACCCGTTTAACACCTGGAATAGTAGAGGCCAAAATGTTAGTCATTAATCCAGTTGGGGATCCATTAGGGCTCTGAGGGTGATGCCTCTGTTTTTCATTTAACAAACGTTTGCTGAGCCATCCAGGGCAGGGATAGCCCCTCTCCCACCCCGCACCTCTAGTGCCCACGGGGGCAGGGAGAAGCAGGTGGTCATGGCCAGGAGGCAGTTTTGTCACTGGCATTCATTTGCCAGTCTCTTCTCAGACCACCCAGGCTGCCCAGCCCTCCACACCCACCTCCAACCCCCTTCCCAAGGGACAGTTACAAAATCCCCATGGCCTCCGGTGCCCTGCATGTGGATCTCCGCACCCTGTCCCCGAGCATCACTTGCTGTGGATGCTTCCTTCACCATCATCCTCCATGTCAGGCACAGAGCGAGCAAGACACGCTGATCCCCCTTCCTCTCCCCCAACACACACACAGGTTATGGCAGCCCAGCCAGCACACACAGAAATGTCTGCACCTCACAATTTACAAAAGTGGATAGAGGTTCCCTGTGTTTTAAAAAAAAGAGGAAGAAAAATGGACTACATCATATTTATCTCAGGCAACCCTCTTTACTGCCAGTTTAAGCACAGTAAACCCATTTTGGGAGTATGCTCAGAAGCATAAACTTTATTTCACAGCATCATGTAATCCCCAGTAATAGAAAACCAGTAATGAGGATGCTAACAGCAGGTGCAAAAGGCAGTTTTACATCAATAGAAAATTCAATTCTAATTAATCTTTCTACAAGCAACATAACTGAGTCTTCATGGGGACCACCGGACTTACCCCCACCCCCACCCCACTGTTCCCATCATTGAGCATGTCTTGTCCACTGCTGTGCTGGAATTTGTCTGGAAACAAAAGGAAAAACAGTGCTGATACCATCTCAGGCGAGGTGGGTTTGCAGCTGAGTCTCTTTATTTCCATCACCAAGTTATTACTGACATCCAAGGCGCTGAGCGAAGTCTCTAAGGCCTTCCCTGGGTATGTAAATAGCATCCTGCTTTGTTATTTATTTCCTAGCTCTTCTCTTTCCTCCCTTGCCCGCAGGGTTTCTGTTGTGTGTGTGTTGTTTTTTTCCCCAAGACATCACAAGGGTCACATCTCTCTTTGCTATCACAGTGCTCTCCACTTCTGCAGAGTGAGAAAGAATTATGAGCCGGGCACTTGCCCGTGTCCTCCGCGTGGGTGTTTGTCTTGTCGGCATCCCCTCCTCCCAGGTTGAGGTCATTTTTCATGCCTGGGTGACAGCCAGTTTAAAATCAATCACGGTGAAGCCACAGAAAATGCACAGGATTCATAAACTCCCAATATTGCCTCTTCTGATCTATTTCCTTCATCGCTTTCTTCTCCTACATTAAACTGTGATCATCCTTAATGTTGAGCAAAGTTGCATCAGCCTAATGTTTCAGTCCAGCTCTGTTCATTAAAATGCTCGCTCTGTGCAGATTTCCACTAGGCTCTCCTTCCAGCAAGTATAAGCCCACAAACATGCGGCCACAGTAAGACTTGGGTTCTCTCTTCACACCCACCGTGAACAAGAAGTCAAACGGGGTGGGGGGGAGGGGGGAGATAGGGGCACTGCCCACAAGCCAGAGAGAGGAACCTGCCATAGGAGCCTCCTTGAAGCAGGGCTCATGATCCCATCACCAGAATGAGCACGAGGTGACCGGGCGCCCGCCTGCTTCGGAGTTTGAGGTCTGCCTTGGGTGCTTTGGAAAACTCTGGGCCTTGTACTGCCAGAAGTGGATCCGAGCCCTGGCTGGGTAGCTCAGTAGATTAGGCCAAGGTTCCGAGTTTGATCCCTGGTCAGGGCACATACACGAATCAACAAATGAATGCATAAATAAGTGGAATAACAAACTCTCTCTCTCTCTCTCATCAATAGATAAATTATTATTATATTTTTTTTAAAGAAATAAGTAGATCTGGTTTCTGCCCTGCTCAGGTGAAGCCATGAGCAATGCCGGTGAGGCTCTGAGCATCGTCAGGTATGGTAGGAGCAGTCCTACCCATCCAACAGCCCATCACCTATATCACCTCCAGATACCCTTTTTGCCAACTACCAAATCAAAGTCCCCATCAGGAATCCAGGGCTGGGCTTGGGCAGAAAACCAGGGTTTGTCTCTGTTATGCTTGAGCCTCGGTGTCCCAGAGCCACAGGCACTTGCGATGCCTCCATGGTGAATGAAGATGATGAGGGGCACAGAAGCCCAGCAGAACTAGAGTGGGGTTCAGGAATGGGGTCCAGAGAGGCTCCTCACCACTAGGGCCCAGACTCCTGGTGGAGGTTGGGCTCTCAGATCCAGAGGGCTCTCTGCTAGGGCCTCTCCTCCCCTGGTGTTGCTTTTCCTTGAGAGCTTTGAGGTGTTCCTGATTCCCCAGTTAAACCCCCATTTTAAAACCCAGTCCCCACTACCCAAACTCCTTACAGGGCCACTGCCAGCCCCCATGAACCTGCTTCTCCCTCTGCCACACAGGGCTGGCCCTCCTCTTCTGGCCAGTTGGCTGCCCGCCCACTCCTGTTGCCCCTGTTTCTCTGGGCTTCTCCTCTCTAGTCTCTATATTTGAGCTCAACATCTGGCCACCTCTTGCTCTTCTGCTGCTATAATGGCTGGATAGGGAGGGTAGGAAGGAAGTCTGAATGGTCACTTGGGGGATGCTGGTGAGGATTGGGGAGGTACTGGGAGGTACATCTCCCAGGCCTGCTTCCCATTCCCACACCACACCCCTAAGGTCCAGCCATCCCCACTCACCTGGAGATGACCACTGTGGTCCCAGACATTTAGTTGGCTTAGATGAGGATGGTCAGACAACAGAGGAGGCGAGTGTGAGAACCTTGACCACAAAAGGAGATAGTGTAACCTCAGAGTGTAACCCACAGATGGGTTACATTAAAGGCAGTGGCCACAGCCACAAGCCTAAAATCTTGAGTTTTTATGGATTGCTATGTATGTTGTATCCAACAACCAATAACAAAACAAAACCCTGCCCCCACTTGGAAGTATAACTGAGAGTGGAGACGATCTATGGAGGGTGAGACAGGAAGGGCTGGAGACTGCCCTCAGGCCAGCCGTCACCCGGTAATGCTGCACTTGAACCTCTTTGGGAGAAGCATGAGCCTTTGTTCCTGGGTGTGCTCCCCTCACTGCACAGGCCCCAGGGTTTTAAGATCTTCTCAATGACAGGCCTGTGTTGCTCATCACAGAGGGCATCAACAGACACTCCCACGGAGTTCCAGTCCTCATCACCTCCGATTTGTTGACTCACAAGGACTTAATTGGTCATCCTGTCTGGGTCTCACCTCCCTGTGACCTATCCTCCACTGAGGTCTGAGCTGAGCTTCCAGAACACAACCTGATCACCCCAGTCTGATGTCTACCACCTACCAAGTCCAGTCCATAACCCTCACCCCAGATTTAAGACCAACTTCTTCTTTCTGTGGACCATTTTCTAGACACTTCACTGCTTTCCGTCCTGCAAACTCCCTTTCCTGCTGTTCTGCTGGAATGCCTCCCTTCTACTCCTCAATACCCTCTCACACCTGCTACCACCTGTAATCCAATGTTATTCTAAGAGTCTTAGCCTGTGCAATAAGTCAAGAAAAAACATACATATGATGGGAAAAGTAGAAAATGGGTAATTATTTGAAGATTATATGCTTTGCAAAAAAAATAAAATAAAACCTGCCCTGGCTGGGTGGCTAAGTTGATTTGGTATCATCCCACACCCCAAAGGGTTGTGGGTTTGATTCCCAGACAGGGCACATACCTAGGTTGTGGGTTTGATCCCCAGTTGGGACATGTACTGGAGGCAACCAATTGATGTTTCTCTCTCACATTGATGTTGCTCTCTCTCTCTCCCTTTCAAATAAATAAAAACATATCCTCAGGTGAGGATTAAAAATAAAAGATAAAAGCCATTAGAACATCAACAACAACAAAAGAACTCATAGCCATAGTTTTCCTATATACAAACAGTAACTTAAACATAATGAAAAAGAATTCCATTTACCATGGCAACTAAAAATATAAAATATCCAGGGATAAACTAAAAGAAATCTGCAATACCTATAAGAAAAAAAAATCTATAAAACTGTACTTTGAGACACAAAATAAGAGCTTAATAAATGAAGAAATATGTTGTGGCATAGGAAAACTTAGTAATAACAATATTTCAATTCTCCCTAAATTAATCTATAAATGTAACTCCAATAAAAACCCCAGCAGGATTTAGGGAGAAGAACTTGATAAAATTCAATTGGAAGAATTCCAAATGACCAAGATGAACTAAGAACCTTTTTTAATAAGAACAATGAAGGTAGTCTTGGTTTACTGGAGAATAAAAGAGAATATAAAGGATGCTCATTAAAAATAGAAATAGACCAATAAAACAACAGAACAAAAAGAGCCCCAGCCCTGACCGGTTTGGCTCAGTGGATAGAGCATCGGCTTGCGGACTGAGAGGTCCCGGGTTCGATTCTGGTCAGGGGCATGTACCTGGGTTGCAGGCATATCCCCAGTAGGAGGTGTGCAGGAGGCAGCTGATCTGTTTCTCTCTCATCGATGTTTCTGACTATCTCTCTCCCTTCCTCTCTGTAAAAAAACAATAAAACATATATTTTTTTAAAAAGCCCCAAATGGATCCTTGCATATATAGATATTTGGGGTTACCAAGAACAATAATGATACTTATTGAGTACTTCCCATGTGCCAGTGCCCTGGTCAGGTACTTGACATAAGTTAAATCATTTCATCCTGACAATAACCCTGTGAGGTAGGGTACTCTTAACATCCCACATTACAGATGAGGAAACTAGAACACAAAGGGTTTTAACTAACTTACCCAAGAACAGGCACCATTACACGACAGTGACAGATATGTTTGGTGTCAGAAGAATAGCCTATAAACACATGTCATTGGGACAAAAGGAAGAAAATGGAGCTAGATTTCCTATCTCAAACCATGCGCAAAGTTGAATCCCAGATATGGGAACGATTTCAAAGTAAGAAGAATCAAGAATAGTAGATGCTCATAGCAGCAGTATTCACAGCAGTCAAAAGGTGAAAACAACCCAAATGTCCACTGGTTGATAAATGGGTAAACAAAATGTGGCTTGCCCATATCATGGAATATTATTCAGCCATTAAAAGGAATGAGGCAAAAATAGTAAAAAGAAAAAGAAAAAGAAATGAGGCCCTGGCTGATTTGGCCTAGTAGATAGAATGTCGGCCCGAAGATTAAAAGGTTTCGGGTTCGATTCTGGTTAAGGGCACATACCTCGGTTGTAGGCCCGATTCCTGGCCCTGGTCAGGGCGCATGCAGGAGGCAACCAATTGATTATCTCTCTCATATCGATGTTTCTCTCTCTTTGTCTCCCCCCCTCCCTTCCACTCTCTCTAAAAATCAATGGAAAAATATCCTCCAGCGAGGATTAACAACAACAAAAGGAATGAGGCACTGATACTGATACCTGCTGTGATGTCAGTGAACCTGGGAAAAGTCATGCTGAGTGAAAGAAGCCAGATGCAAATGCCACATGTTGAATAATTCCATGTATGTGAAGTGTCCCGAATAGGCAATCCATAGAAATAAAAGGCAGTGGTCTCCAGGGCTGAGAGCAGGGAGATTTTGAGAGTGACTGCTCAGTGGATCTGGGTTTTATTTGGGGATTATGAAAATGTCTTTGAACCAGATAGAGATGAAGGTTTCCCAACATTGAGAATATGCTAAATGGCATTGACTTGTACATTTCAGAAAAGGACTAAAAGACAGAGGAATTTTAACATCTTGTGGTTGATTATTACAATAATGGCCTCAAATGGATCGCATCTTCCTGTGCCTGGGCCCCTTTTCAGTGTGACTGGTGTTCTTTCCATCAAGAGGTGGAGTCCATCTCCCACCCCTTGTAACTTGCTTTGGCCAATGTAGTGCAGGGAAGTGACACTGGTCTGTCCTGGAGCCTCTGCTGTGAGAGATGTTGCAGCTTCCACTTTACCCTCTCCTAGCCCTAAGACCATCATGCCACAGGGGGCAGTCTAACCTCTGGGAGGATGAGAGTGTATGTGGTGGAGAACTGAGACATCCCAACCAAAAGCCAGGACCAGCTGCCAGCTTTAGCTGCATGAGTGATCCCAGCAGAAAAACCATCCAGAGAATCGTCAAAAATAATAGTGGCTGATGTTTTAAGTTACTATGCTTTGGAGTGGAGTGTTGAAAATAAATGATACATTTGGGCTAAGGAAAACTTTTTTCTTAATGCAATACTAAAGAAAATATAGATGGAAATAAGACAAATTTGACTACATAAAATGTAAAGCTTCTCTAAGGCAAAACACAAACAAATACACCACTAACAACTGGTGTTCATCTAAGGGTACACAAACCTGCCTGGGGAGCTTTATCAATACGTGTGGGCCAGCCACATCCCAAGGAAATACTCCAGGCTCTCCAGGGTTTAGAGTAAATACATAAGGCATTAGGTCATGGTTAGAGCAAGGACTGTGTAGACAGGCAATGGGTGTGACTTATGGATTGTGTGCTATTGGGCAAGTTAATTAACTTCTCTATTCCTGTCTCTGCATCTGTAAAATCGGTACAATAACAGCACGTACCGCATAGGGTTATTGTGGTATGGATTGGATGAGTTAATACATGTGAAACAATTAGAACAGTGCCTGGCATATAGGAAATACTTAATAAATGTAGCTAGCATGTGATACTGAAAATTTTCCAAGTGATTTCCACATATTTCCATAAAACCAGAAAACAAAATTTGACGGGGTATGCATGGGGAAGTGATTTGTAGCATATTTTGATGAGCAAGAGGTTATTGTCTTCAACATATAAAGAACCCTTAGTAATCAATAAGAAAAAGATTAAAAACCAACTGCAATCAACTCCAAAAGAACTGCAAATTCACAACATTAAAAGACATTCAACTTTAATGATCATCATAAATATATATTAAAACAATATGCTTCCAATCTTTTATATTTGCAAAGAATAAGACAGGAGAATTACCAATGCTGATGGGCAGGTGAACATTGGAACTTGATTCTGAGTTGTTATCGTCCTGAGACGAATGTAGCAGTATGCATACACTATTATAACATGATTCAGATTTTGGAATTTATCATAAGGAAATCATCAAACAGCTTTATAGAGTATGTGAGGAAGGCCCATGATTCATCCTCAAAACAATTCATCCTCAAAAAATTAAAAATGGAACTTTCGTTTGACCCAGCAATCCCATTCCTGGGAATATATCCTAAAAACCCCAAAACACCAGTCAGAAAGAATATATGCATCCCTATGTTCATAGCAGCATTATTTACAATAATAGTGATTTGGAAACAGCCCAAGTGCTCATCAGTAGATGAATGGACACAAAAAGCTGTGGGACATTTACACTATGGAGTACTATAAAAAAGAGGGACCTCTTACCCTTTGGGACAGCATGGATGGACCTGGAAAATATTACGCTAAGTGAAATAAGCCAAACTAAGAAAACAAATACACATGATCTCACTTATTTGTAGAATCTAATAAACAAAATGAATTGACCAACAAAATAAGACCCCAAGCATGGAGGCATGGAACAGACTGACATACCTCAATGTGTCTGTGTGTGTGTGTGTGTGTGTGTGGTGGTGGTGGGGGGGGGGAATAACAAGAAGAGATAAACCTGATGAATCCAAGATGGTGGTGTTAGGTAAACACCTAAACTGCTGCCTCGCACAACAACTTCAAAACTACAACTAAAAGACAAAACGTCTATCACCCAGAACCACGGGAAAGCTGGCTGAGTGGAAGTTCTACAACTAGAAGGAAAGAGAAAAGAGCATTGAGACGTGCACAAGTGCTGAAAAGCTGAGGTACAGAGGCAAGTGATCCGGGCTGGCGGCAGGCGTTGCTTTTTTCAACCCAAAGGGAGACAAGTCCCTGATTACTTTGAAACCCAGTTTCTCGGGAGATGTGGGGGACCCAAACTCCTACGGGGAGAAGCTGGACTGTCTGACATCCGGGTCGGAAAGTGAGGGGGGCTTGCTTGTAGAGCTGCGCGCAAGAATAATTGTTTACTGCCCTGGGGCGCGGGACGCGGTCGGAGACGCAGAGCCAGCTAACTAGCAGCCATTGCTGTTTGCCACACCCTTGCCTAGTGACACCCTGAGACCCCCGCCCTGCACAACCTACAAACCCACCCAAGCTCCAAGCAGCGACTTTAGCATAAGAAAGGCCTGCCCTATCACAGCTTAACCTAGCAAACTTGCAGCCAGGGTCAGACAGCTCCAAAACCTCCAAACCCCAAGCAAAGAGGAGAAAACTGTAGCTCTTGCTGTAGCTCCTGCTGGGTGGACTCAGACAGTAGCTGACCTGCACCCCATTGGAGATCCAGAAGCCAGTGTATCTAGTGATCAGTGTGAGACACCAGATTTCCACTCCTCACATCCATAAGTGACACATTCAAGAGGCAGACTCAGTGAGCACCAAAGCCCCACTGAAACAAGTCCTGCACCATAAGCATGTCTCCAGCACAGCAATTCTTCCATTATAGACACAGTGAGTCCTCACAGCCAATTGGCCTAGAGGTCAATTCCTCCCAGTGTAGCAACAGCAATCAAGGCTTAACTACACCAAGACTTTGCACTCAGCCCACAAAGGGGTGTACCAAGAGCATCCACCTCAGGTGATTGGGGAAGCTGAGCTACTACCCCCTATAGGTCACTTACCACACAAAGCCACTCCATCAACACAGGGAAGCAGCCAAAATGCGGAGACAAAGAAACATGTCACAAATGAAAGAAACGGAGGAAAGCAAACTACTGGACGACATAGAGTTCAGAACCACATTTATAAGGTTACTCAAGAATCTTCTAAAAACAGCTGAGAAACTTGATGAGACCTTTAAGGATCTTAATGAGAATGCCAAAAAAATGGAAAAGGACCAGTCAGAAATGAAGCATACACTGTCTAAAATAAGGAATATACAGAAACTCAACTGTAGATCAACGTACCCCAAGAATCAAACCAAAGATCTGAAATATGAGGAAACAAAAAACACCCAACCAGAAAAACAAAAAGAAAAAAGAATCCAAAAATATGAAGATAGTCTAAGGAGCCTCTGGGACAACTTCAAGCGTACAACATCCGAATTTTTGGGGTGCCAGAAGAAGAGAGACAGCAAAATATTGAAAACCTATTAGAAGAAATAATGACAGAAAACTTTCCCTACCTGGTGAAAGAAATAGACTTACAAGTTCAGGAAGTGCACAGAACCCCATACAAGAGGAATCCAAAGAGGACCACACTAAGACACATCATAATTAAAGTGCCAACGGCAAAAGACAAAGAGAGAATCTTGAAAGCAGCAAGAGAAAAACTGTTAGTTACCTACAAGGGAGTACCCATATGACTGTCAGCTGATTTCTTGGCAGAAACTATGGAAGTGGCAAGAAATATTCAAAGTGATGAACAGCAAGAAACTACAACCAAGATTACTCTACCCAGCAAAGCTATCATTCAGAGTTGAAGGTCAGATAAAGAGCTTCACAGACAAGTAAAAGCTAAAGGAGTTCATCACCACCAAACCAGGATTACATGAAATGCTGAAGGGTATTCTTTAAGAAGAGGAATTAGAAGAAAAAGGTAAAGATAAAAATTATGAACAACAAAATGACATCAAATACATACCTACCAACAAGTGAATCTAAAAATCAAGTGAATAAAAATCTGAAGAACAGAATGGACTGATAAATATAATAGAATCAGGGACATAGAAAGGGAGTGGACTGACAATTCTCAGGGGGAAGTGGTTGTGAGGGGTGCGGGAAGAGATTGGACAAAATTCTTACTCCAATGGATGAAGACAGTGGTGGGGGGTAAGGGCATGGGGTGGGATGGGGAATCAGGTGGAGGGGAGCTATGGGGGCGGGGAGAGGAATACCTGTTATAATCTGAACAATAAAGATTTATTTAAAAAAATCATAAAAGAATAGATAAACCAAAGAACTTATATACTTACTAGAGGCCCGGTGCATGAAATTCATGCTTTGGGGGGGGGGGGGGTCCCTCAGCCCAGCCTGCACCCTCTCCAATCTGGGGGATGTCTGACTGCTGGTTTATGCTGAGGGATCAGGCCTAAACTGGCAGTCGGACATCCCTCTCACAATCCGGGACTGCTGGCTCCTAACCGCTCGCCTGCCTGCCTGCCTGATTGCTCCTAACCACTTCTGCCTCCCAGCCTGATCACCCCTAACCGCTCCCCTAACAACCTGATTAACATGTAACTGCTCCCCTGCCAGCCCAATCCCCCCCAACTGCCCTCCCCTGCCAGCCTGGTCACCCCCAACTGCCCTCCCCTGCTGGCCTGAGCTCGCCCCCAACTTCCCTCCCCTGCCAGCATGATTTCACCCCCAATTGCCCTCCTCTGCTAGCCTGATCTTGCCCCTAACTGCCCTTCCCTGCTGGCCTGATGGCCCCCAACTGCCTTTCTCTGCCAGCCAATTTGGTTCTGATTGGTCGGGTTCTATGACAATCAGTGTCAAAAACTCCGCCTGCTAGGCAGCCATTGGCTCCTCACAGTTGACCCAGATTTGGTTCTGATTGGTCAGTTTCTATGCCAGTCAGCATCTCTGGGCTTATCAACGGGTCCTGATCAGAAAGGCAGGGCTGATCAGCAGCCCCAGAGGAGGCCTGGAGAGAAATGGAGGCAAGGCTGCTGGCCAGGCTTGGAAAGAAAGAGAGAGAGAGGCAAGTGCTGATCAACAGCTGCCACAAAGGCTACAGATCAGACCCTGCTTCTCTCTTCAGGCCTCTCTCTGGGCCTGATTTGCAGCCCCCTCAGCAGTCAGTGCTGGATCACTTCGCCTGCCATGGCAATCCAGCGCTGACTGCAGGACTGACTTCCCATTGGTCGAGCCTCGGTCATTGTGGCTGTGATGGACCCATGGTTTTTATATATTAGGATATGCATAGCCCATGAACATGGGCAATAGGGTGGTGAAAACCTGGGTGTGGGTGGGTAAGGGCTAGGAGGAGAGGGGAAATGGGGGGAAATGGAAGATATCTATAATACTATCAACAATAAAAGTATATTTTAAAATTAAATAAGTAAATATATAAAGATTAAAAAACAATTCAGATGGCAATTAATGAAGATTCATAAAGCAAAGAATATTGATAAGGGAGAAAGCAGGTTGCAGAGCAAAGTGCACATAGTATGATCCATTTTTATAAATACATATGCAGGGGAGTGTTGCTAACCACTGTCCCAGCTAAGGGGACGGGGCTCGGTTGTGGGGTGTGAATTAGGAAGCTCAAAGGGGGCTGCAGATCCCAGGGATCTGCGCACCAACCTCATCCCACCCCAAGCTGACAGTTTCGCCCTCATCTGCCTGATTACTAAATTTTATTTTTAAGTTGGCTCAGAACTTGATGAGGAGAGAAGGGGATTGTTTATTGCTCACCTCAAATGCCAACAAGCCGCTAGTCTTCCCTCATTCTCTCACAATAGTCCTGATTTGATGAGCCATTAAGCCCAACACTTAGTAACCAAAAACCTGGTTACCCTTTCTTTTCTTAAGGCCAGGAAGGGCTTCATATGCAAACCTTTTCAGAAGAGAGATGAAATATTTGCATTCTGTCTCTCTAAGGCAAAAAAAAAAAAAAAAAAAAAAAGGAAAGGAAAAGGGATCAAATAATTTGGATTCTCCAATAAAGTAGGCTGAGCATTTATATTCCACTATCACATATATGTAAAACTTACTATAAATACAGAGAAAAAAAGACTGAACCTGAAACCGGACAACCAATGGGTCCGAGTTGCCTGTCACTACTTGAGCCACTTAAGCAGAGATAGGGTCGGATCATGTATGAACGTTTATTCCAATAATGCTGCAGTATGGGAGAGCAGCAGGTCAGCCACGGAAATCTGCCCTGCCTCTGCCCATAAGCCAGCTGCTTATATGAGGTAGAGGGACAATTATTACATGGGAGAGTAAGAATATTCTAGCAGGTTCTTCCCCCCCCTCCCTTTATCGATTAAGGTATTACAAATGTGTGCTTAACCCCCTATTGCCCGCCACCCCCCAATCCTGCCCTCACCCCCAACCCCTGTTGTCTGTGTCCATTGGTTAGGCTTATATGCATGCATACAAGTCCTTTGGTTGATCTCTCCCCCTTACCCCCACCTTCCCCTACGTCCCCTCTGAGGTTTGAGCATCTGATCGATGCTTCTCTGTCTCTGGATCTGTTTTTGTTCATCCGTTTATGTTGTTCATTATATTCCACAAATGAGTGAGATCATGTGATATTTATCTTTCTCTGACTGGCTTACTTCACTTAGCACACTCTAGCAGGTTCTTAACGTGTCCCCTCTTCAGGCAAACTCACCACTGGCCATGGGATGTGTTATCACTCAGCCTTCAGGTGGTACCATCGGAGTCAGGTCCAGGTGAACTCCAAGGAGAGGAGATGCAGGAGAACCCGGGGAGCACAGAGCTAAGGTCATCGGGACGGCCCACCTCCTGGGAGTGGAGGCTGTGGGGACTGTGTTCACGCAGAGCTGCCTGGAGAGAAGGATATGCTCCCAGAAGCCCAGCAGGGAGAACACTAAAGGTCGAAGAGAAGCCCTTGGGGAGGGGCACTGCAGCCTGTGGCTTGTTCCCCCCAGAACTTTGCTGTGGGAGGAGGGTGCTTGAGGGGGCGGTCAGCAGTCCTGAGCGAGGTGGACTTCAGTGAGTCACTGTGCCTCTCTGGGCTACACAGGCCTTGGGCAGCTTCACCCTCTTGAGAAAGTTCTCCACGGAGGGTGGGAGGGCCTGGGCCAAGCAGTAAGCTCCTTCCCTTTCCAGCTCCTGGGTTAGCAGAGCAGAGAGAGGCGCCCAGGAAGGCCGGCCTGGTGGTGCTTGGAGAGGAGGGCTGCCCCAAGAGGTTCTGGCAGGAGGTCTGTAGGAACCGCACTCCCATCCCAGTCACCTCAACTGCTGTTGCTTTTAAACAAATTGTCCAGGGAATGGGAAGTGGCAGAGCGGTGTGGGTAGCTATGGACCACGGGCCCACCGGGATAGGAATAGTGCGCCCCCCACCTCTTTGCAGATGAGGTTTCAGCTGAGGACAGCCCTGCAGCCCAGACAGGTGGTGGTGGGAAAAGCAGGCCAGCCCAGGGCAGGGTGTGGCTGCCAGGGAGGGCCACACCTCCTGCACCACTGCGGTCCAGCCGGGGGAGGGGGTGGGCAGCCAGGGCTGTCCTGTGCTGTCACCATTCTCCACTCTACCCAGCACCGGGCTGAGCTTTGCTGTCTCAGGAGGACATGAGACCTAGGTCTGGTTGCCAGGATACGGCACAGCCCTGCCTAAGCATCCCCAGAAAGCCTGTTTCCCTGGAATATCCCTGACCAGGGCCAGAGTGATGGGCTGAGCTTCCCTATCAGCTGAGCAGACAGTTTTTAACAAATTGTCCTCAGCAAGATCGACAGCTTGGCCACACGAGGAGGTCTGGGGAGGGTCCAGGCACCTGGTGCTGGGGGCAGAAGGGTGCGGATGCTCCTCCCCCTACCCCCCACCCCCCAGATCAGTGCAGCCAGACTCCCGTGCTGGAGAGGCTTCAGCCAGCCCAACCCTCATGCTCCTCATTGTTCTCTCAGAACAGCCCCAGGACATAGCCCTGCCTCTGAAGGGATCTGCCCCCCCTCAGCACCCCCAGGCCTGCGGGAGCTGGGTGGCAGGAGCAAGCATTATGGATTGCATCCCAAGCCGGGAAGGACAACTAAGAACGGAGTTCTGCTTACATGGGTATTGATCCTGACCCTGCAGACACACTTGTGGGAGGAGAGTGTTTCCTGCCGCACAGACACTGAAGGTTTAAATGGTGAGAGCATCTCAGAACAGCGTGTGCTCCCCCACAGCCCTGTCCTTCCCGGGGCACGGGGTGGCTACTCAGCAGTCAAAGCTGGTGTGTTTGGGGTTCGGGCCCAGGTCCCAAGCAAAAGGGGTTCCATAGAGGATGTGGGAGTCAGGGCAGGGGTTTGTGTCCCACAAGAGAGCTCCAGTGACCCAGCCCAGGGGGTGCCAGCACAAGGGTCCTGCCTCGGAGGGAGGAGGGAAGGACAGGACCCCAGCTGTGTGTCTGGGCTTCTGATAACGGCTGCAAGACTGACTCGCTCAAGGGAGAATATTCAGGATGTGGATGTGATTCTGCTGTCAGTGACTCCTGGCTCCCCTGCACCTGACTAGGGGCAGCTGTGTTTTCTGGAAGGGAGTCCTGGTGAGGCAAGGGCAGGGGTGGGTGTGCAGAGGTTCCTCCTAAAGAGAAAACTGTTTCCAGTGACCTTCAGGGCTTCATTCAAGGAACCTTGCGCACACAGAGAAGGCTGTGCCTGCCCAGGTGGGCTGGTGTGGGGAGAAGGGGCAGGTAGATTCTAAAGAAGGCAAAGCCCTGAGATGCGGCATCCAGAGGACGGGCCCAAGACGATGATGCAGATGGAGGTGGACCCGGAGTCGGGAGGAAAGCAAGCCCACCAGGTCCAAGAAGGAGCCCCAGCTGCTGGTGCGTGCTGGCCTTTGTCTGCTTTTGTTGTCCTGGACTTCGTCCTCTGGAGTCCTAAGGGAAAGGCCCTGTGTCCAGACTTGGGCTGGAGTGGGAGCCAGTGGGGCCAGGCCAGTGGTCCCTGGGTGTAGCCTCAGGGCAGCACTCCCTTCGGTGCCAGTGCTGGAGGTCTCCCCTCCTCAGGGAGGCGGACGTTTCCCTGGAGGCTCCACTGCCCTCTCCTGGCAGCCTTCCTCCCCCACCCTGGGGCAGTGTGAAGACCACTCCAATATGGGGCACATGAATGTGCCGCCCAAAGATACAGGAGCTGGCCAGGAGCGCGGAGCCTTCCCCGCAGGCTGCTCTGTCCACGGACCAGCCAGCTGGGAGGCAGCACCTCACCAGGACAGCTGTGTAGACAGAGGCTTCAGGGAGGCCAAGAGGACCAAAGCTGGGCCCTGGCCATCCCAGAAAGAGGGATTAGATCCCAGATGCCCACCCAGGGCTGCGGTACATGCGGAGGAGGACATGGGCGAAAAATGAAAAAAATGCTGCTCTCCACACCACGAGCTTAGGCTAAGGCTGCAGGGACAGGACAAGCTGCTTCCAACTGCAATGCTTGGCCCACGTGGGAACGAGACCCTCTTCAGGGGCTGCAAGGGGGTCCACTGTGCTTGGTGAATGATACACAGCTCCTTACCCCTGAAGCTTTTGAGCATGGGCTTCCAGCAGGAGCCGGCCCAGGAGCCATGTGGGACTGTTGAGGTTTAAGTCGGCGCACTCGCGCAGTAATCATTAATCTTGGTGTTTAGCCGGCCACACTGCATGGCTCCCGTATATAGACACGCAGCCTGGGGATGGCAGTGGTCAGGACAGAACTCTGCTGCCATCGCATCCTCGGACCACCCAAGTCTGAGTGTGCAGGCACTGTCATTCTTGGGCTTATCAATGTCAAGGGAGGAATGTGCAGTAGAGCAGAAAATACTGCTTCAAACCATTGCTGTCCTCTGGGAGGATGGAGCCTGGTGAAGGGAAGGTGATCATTCCAGGGTCTCTATTGTGTTTTTCTCAGAGCATCTCTTTGTTCTGTCCCAGCTGACCTTCCCAAGAGCATGCATGTGCACGCACACATGCACACACACACGCACATGTACACAAGATGCGCGCACAAGTGCACACATACTTGACCATGGTGGGCCTGGAACCAGCTCTGGGGGTGAGACCTGGGACTCCTAGGGCCATCCACCTCTGGGACAGGGTAGGGGCCCAAAGACCAGGCCAGAACGGGGGGCCCAGGCCTGATGTGAAGAACAGCTGGTCTAATAAGCGGCCCCCTCCTCAGAGGTCCACAAATGCTCAGGCTTTGACTTTGTTTGCCTAGAGGACATGGAGAGGCTGGGAAGGTGGGCTGTGATAGTAAATCACAGAGGCATGCTGGAGAGCAGGGAACAAGAATTCAGCAGAGGCAGCAGCCAGAGCCTGAAGCGCCATGAGAATATAATTCATCTCCTCTCTCACACGCTCGGATTTGCAGAAATTGCAAGAGAATTATTAGGTGTTCTGTTGAATGTGAAATATTATCTAGATCATAAGGAGCATTTGTTAGGTTTTAATATGGCTTTGTTTCATTTTTAAATGTTGTTATCAAAGCAATGCATGTACATAGTTCAAAAAGTCAGATGTTACCCAAAAATTTTTAATAAGAAGAAGTTCAACTTCTCTACTTCCCAATCTTTCTCTCAGAGACATTTTAGTTCCTGTACCTGCTCTCACCACTGACCTCCATGTTTCCAGTCTACATTCACAACCACTGCCCTTTCTTCATTCATCACTTTTGCCATTTGATTTTGATACCACACCATAGGAACGACTTCCTGGCTTTCCTAGGACACCCCCTGCCTACTTCTTTTCTACCATCCCCCACCACACTTCTGGGAGATGGGACATTCTCCCAGAAGGAGAGATGATCATTCCAGGGTCTTAAGTTCTCAGAGGGTCTGCTTTGTTCTGTCCCAGCTGACCCTCCTGTGTGTGCATACAGTCAGTGTTTATGTTGTTATGACTATGAAAATATTGTTCATTGTTGAATCAAGAAGCATAACATCTCTCATCTTCTTTCTTGGTCAACCTTGTTTTTTCCCCTCTAAAGTTAGTAATTGCTTCACTTTTTCTTTACCTGGTTTTCAATATTCCTTTCAATTATTTTTTCCAAATCTTTTAAAATTTCTCCCACAAGTTTGTTGAATGAATATATATACTTGAGGCCTGGTGTATGAAAATTCATGTACTGGAGAGGGGTTTCCTCAGCCCTGCCTGCCCCCTCTCACAGTCCAGGAGCCCTCAGGGGCAACCTGGTGATCAGGGGAAGGCAACGCCCGATCACACCTCTGCTGCTGCCACTGCTGGCAGCACAAGCCTTGGCTGGCCCTGGTTACCTGAGCCTCAGGCGACCCTGGATGGCTGGGCAGCCACCGTCTGAGGCTTGCCTGCACTTTGGGCTGGCCCTCGGAGGCTGGGCAGCCACCATCCAAGGTTTGCCTGCACCTTGCACCAGCCCTGGGCAGCTGGGGGGCTGAGGGGACTGGGGGACTCCAGAAGCAGGTGCACACAGCGGCCAGGCCTGCCTGAGGGTGGGCCTGGACTTGCTGTGCCTGCCACCCCGGCGGGGCTAAGAGGACTGGGCACCACCATCTTGTGGCTGTGGGTGCCGCCATCTTTGAGGGTGGGGAAGTCAATTAGCATATTCCCTCCTTATTGGCTGTGGGCGCCGCCATCTTTGCGAAGGCATGAGGGTCAATTAGCATATCCCTTCTTTATTAGATAGGAGATATATATATATATATCCTGAAAATATGCTTATTGATTTTAGAGAGAAGGGGAAGGGAGAAAGAGAGAGAAACATTGATGTGAGAGAGAACATCAATAGGTTGTCTTCTGTACATGCCCCAACTGGGGACTAAATCTGCAACCTTTTGGGTATACAGGATGATGCTCCAACCAACCGAGCCACACTGGCCGGATAACAGTATTTTTTGATAGACTCTACTTCACAATTCCCAAACTGCACCAAGGCATTGTTGTGAATACATGGAAGCAACATGGAGTATTTTAAATTTTTGAGGGAAACAGTGATAGTTGACCAGTTGCTTTTCTCTTATTGCTTTCAAATTTATCTCTTTGTCTTTGGGTTTTAGCAATCTGATTATGCATCAGTGTGGATCTCTTTGCATTTACCTTGCTTATATTATGTCTTTAATCAGATTTGGAAGTTTTCACCATTATTTTTTTCTCAATTTAATAAATCTTTATTGTTCAGATTATTACAATTGTTCCTCTTTTTTCTCCCATAGCTCCCCTCCACCTGGTTCCCACCCCACCCTCTGCCCTTACCTCCCCTACACTGTCCTCATTCATAGGTGTATGATTTTTGTCCAGTCTCTTCTGCACACCCCACACCCCTTTACCCCAAGAATTGTCAGTCCACTCCCTTTCTATGCCCCTGATTCTATTATATTCACCAGTTTATTCTTTTCCTCAGATTTTTTATTCACTTGATTTTTAGATTCACTTGTTGATAGACATGTATTTGTTGTTCATAATTTATATCTTTACCTTTTTCTTCTTCTTCCTCTTCTTAAAGAATACCCTTCAGCATTTCATATAATACTGGTTTGGTGGTGATGAACTCCTTTAGCTTTTTCTTATCTGTGAAGCTCTTTATCTGACCTTCAATTCTGAATGATAGCATTGCTGGGTAAAGTAATCTTGGTTGTAGGTTCTTGCTATTCATCACTTTGAATATTTCTTGCCACTCCCATCTGGCCTGCATAATTTCTGTTGAGAAATCAGCTGACAATCGCATGGGCACTCCCTTGTAGGTAACTAACTGTTTTCCTCTTGCTGCTTTTAATATTCTCTTTCTGTCTTTTGCTCTTGGCATTTTAATTATGATGTGTCTTGGTGTGGTCCTCTTTGGATTCCTTTTGTTTGGGGTCCTGTGCGCTTCTTGGACTTGTAAGTCTATTTCTTTCACCAGGTGGAGGAAGTTTTCTGTCATTATTTCTTCAAACAGAAGAAATTTCTTCAGTATCTTGCTCTCTCTCTTCTTCTGGCACCCCCATAATTCTGATGTTGGTACCCTTGAGGTTGTCCCAGAGGCTCCTTACACTATCTTCAAGTTTTTGGATTATTTTTGCTTTTTTCTTTTCAGGTTGAGTGTTTGTTGCTTCTTCGTATTTCAAATCTTTGACTTGATTCTTATGGTCCTGTAGTCTGCTGTTAGGTCTCTGTATAATATTTTTTATTTCAGTCAGTGTATGTTTAATTTCTAGTTGGTCCTTTTTCATATCCTCAAGGGTCTCACTAAATTTATCGGCCTTTTCTAGGAAATTCTTGAAAAACCTTATAACCATGGTTTTGAACTCTATATCCAGTTGTTTACTTTCCTCCATTTCTTTCATTTGTAATCTGTTTCTTTGTCTCTGCATTTTAGCTGCTTCCCTATGTTGATAGAGTAGCTTTGTGTGGTAGGTGTCCTATAGAGCCCAGTGGCTCAGCCTCCCTCAGTTACTTGAGGTGGACACTTTTGGTGCACTCCTTTGTGGACTGTGTGTACGGCCTTGTTGTAGTTAAGTCTTGATTGTTGTTGGTATCACTAGAAGGTATTGACCTCCAGGCCAATTGGCTGTGAGGATCAGTTGTGTCTATGCTGGGAGAACTTCTGTGCTGAAGACACCCTTATGAGACAAGGCTTGCAAAATTGCAAAAGCCTCTGTGCTCAGTTTGGATGGGGTAGAGTCTCAGGGCAGAGCAGACAGCCTTGGCTTCCTGTCAGCCCTGCCCTATGAGGCCCCTGGGTCTCAGTGTCCCTCAGTAATCGCTGCAAGCACCTCTGAGAGAAAGCTGCTATCGAGTTTCACCCTCTGTCAGACAGTCCAGTTTCTTCCCAAATGAGTCTAGGTTCCCAGAAACTCGCCTGGAACTGGAGTTTAGCACAGTCAGGAGCTTTCATCTCCCTCCCACTTTAGAAAGCCAGCCGTGCACTCAGCCACCAGTGCACTTAGCAGTCAGTCCTCTCTGCACAAGTGCGCCTCTAGACCTCTGCCTTCCACAGCTCCCCTGATTCTCAGTATGCTTTCTCTTTTCCTGACAGTCCAGATTTCCCCCAAATGAGTCTGGGTTCCCAGAGTCTCGCCTGGGACTGGAGTTCAGTGCAGTTGGGAGCTCAGGTTCTATTCATTTTGTGTTATTATTTTTTTCTTTTGCTTCTCAGGTTGGATAATTTCAATGGTCTTATCTTTAAGTTTGTTGATCCTTTTTTCTGCCTATTCACATCTGCTGCTGGACCCCTCATGTGAGTTTTTGTTTCAGTTATTGTTTTCCAGCTCCAAAATTTTTGTAAGGTTTCTTTTTATAATTTTTCTTCATTGATATTCTAGTTTTTCTGACATCATTTTCCTGATTTTCTTTAGCTCTTTCCCATGATTTCCTTTGGCTCATTGATTAGATTAAAGACAGTCAGTTTAGAGTCTTTGATAAAGAATTGTCTGCTCTTCCTCAGGGATGATTTCTGTCAAGTTTTTTTCTTTGAATAGGCTACACTTTCCTGTTTTGTTTTGTTCTTTTGTATGCTTTGTATTTTTTGTTGTATTTGTTAAGAACAGTTCCTTCTGAGTATTATGTTGTGATGACAGTGGAAGTCTATTTCTCCCACTTTTCCAGTATTATTATTTTTGTGTGTTGAAGGAAGGGACCATCTATTTGTGACTTTTCTAATCTATTTTTTCAAAGTGTGTATTCCTTGTTGTATGTGGTTACTGAAGTTTCTGTTCCTTTGTCTCTATGGTCAGTGAGTGACCTTAAAAAGATTCCCTTAAATACCTGGGGGAGGGGAGTACTATCTCTTTAAATTCCCTCATGGTGGGGAAGCTGCTTTAGCGCTTGGGATTTCAAACAGTGACTGGTCTCTGTGCCAGCCCCTCAGTGATCAAAAACAGCGACCAGCAATCAAAACACACAATCTTGGTTTTTGCAGTACAAGGTCTTTATTGCCTACCCTGGCACCAGCAAGCCACACCAGGAACATGGGCTGCCATCCCCATAACTGCCTGCCATGGGTTGGTGGCTGGAAGGTGGTAACCACTATGCAAAAACATGAGATTTTACCAAAATGTATCAGTCTCTTCATCGAGCTTCTCCTTGGATACTGCCAGCTTGCTGCTACACCCAGAGTTCTAAGATCATTGCTTTAGGCAGCTCCTGCCAGCTCTATAGTAGTTTGGATGGAGGGACAGATTTCTGTAGCTTCCTACTCTGCATTTTTCTGTGACATCACCCTGTTTTTAATTGCCCTACACCCTCACTCCCAACCCCGGCTACAACTGAGCCTGCGCGGTCTGCGCTCAGTGGACTCATGCGCAGCAGCATCCCCTCCAAGGCACCCAGTGTTACTTTCCCTGCTGTGCCAGTCAGATTGCACGCTTCCCTCACTTTCTCCCTTCCAAAATTCATTGAAATTCTTCACTGCATTATTCCTTCATTTATCTTTGTTGGTTTATACCTCTTGCAATGGCTTCCCTTCCACAGTGGCAGAGTTGGGATGGGGAAGAGAAAATGCCCCAGGGCAGGCTGATTGTCACAGAATGCCTAGGCTTAGCTACTGTTAAGCATCAGGTTTCAGCGCCAGGCAGCACTGGTACCACTTGACTGTCCTGTTGTTCCCCTGCGTGTTGGTTAGCATGGTCAGGAGAAATGAGGGGCAGAAAATTGCAAGGTTTTCCCCACCAGTGTGGCTAAGCAATGGCTGAGTAATGTTCACTCTGGGCTCAATCTAGGGGAAGATGAGGCAGAGCGGGCTGTCTGGGGGCTCCTGGGCCCAGGAAGGAACACTGAGTCCTGAGCATTTCATAACCCGTTCCTGCTGAATTACAAAGCAGCCTGCTGCTGCACTCTGTGGAGTCCAACCCTCCTTGAACTGAACGCATGAATAACAGACACCTCTGAAGCTGGGAGGGAATCTAAGCAATCAGGGTTCAAGGTGGGCCTCTCCTCCTAGCTGGTCTCAGGCCCCCACGTGCTTCCCCATGTCTCATTGCAAATGGGTGTCAATAAGACTCGCAAGCTGAGGAGACGGAACTCCTTTTTCTGTTCTTTGGTGTTTAATATTGAGTTTCAGCCCAACTCACGATTGCAGCTGCTGTCAAAGGACCTACAGGAAAATCTGCTTTTATTGAAGCTGAAAAGGTCAGTTTTTTTGGACGTCTCCATGGTGAAAATAATAAATGCAGCACATTCATGCGCTGTATGATATTTAGGCTCGCCAGCTGGAATGACCCTTGGGAAAAGGTACCTGAGATTTTGATTATATGTCTTGTCCTTCTGGGCCACAGTTGCCACAGAGGACACTGGCTGGCAGGCGATTTCCTGGATCATAGGTTAGGTAGGTGGTCAGAGACTAGGCAACCCTGCCAGGCCACAACTGGGTGAGTTCCCAGTGGTTGCCAGCTCAGGAGAGCAGGCGACCCATTGGGTCTAAAATGTGAGCCAACAGCTTGTTGAGGGTTTGTCTCATTGATTGACCTGCATTTGCAGAAGATGGGTCTCTCTCCTCTGGCTCTCCAAAACCCAGTTGCAGAAAAGGACCCCTTCTGGGAAGCCTGAATGCTGAGGTTATGGGCACTGCCAGCCTCTGCATCCTGAGCACTATCCTACTTTCTGGGCAGCTGAGCAGCCCAAGGGAAGGACAAGTTTATCTCACATGAGATTAACCAACGTTGCAGAGTAGGGACAGGAGGGATCATCTAGAAAGTGGAGACTGAGACTGAAATGGCAGGATAAGACTCTACCCAAGGAGGGTAGGACAATAGGAATGCTGGGAGAAAAATCCAAGGCCAGCCTGGTATTTGTGTCTCTGTTGGTGCAAGCCACAGCTCCAATCAGGCCTGCTGAGTGCCACAGGCAACTGTTCTCCCTGAGCTTTGGTTTCCTGGCCTGTGAAATGGGCTCACCACACCGTTGTAAGGGCACCTGTGGAGAGAAGTGCTCTGCAGATGGACCAGCTCTGTTAGTTCTGCCCAGTGGGCTACCTCCCCCTTGGCCTCTGGCCCAGCAGCCTGATGAGCTGTCTACACTCGTGTCCTCACTTACTTCCCTCCCGACGCTCCTTGGCCCACTAGGTCAGGCTGCAGTGTCACAACCACACCCCGGCTGTTTTCACCATGACTGGCAGGTTCCACTCACCTAATCACCAAATCCCTTGGCTACACCCCAGTTCCCAGCCCCCTCCACCTCCTCCAGCATTGAGGAAGGAAGAGGAGACAGAGCTTAAGTGACTTGGCTGCCCAAGAAAGATCCCTTAAACTCAATAATAACCTGAAACTGCAGGCCCTTCCCTCAGCTAAACTCCAACAGGCCATTAAGAATGGAACAGGTCTCCAGTGTGGGCCGTGAGTTCCTGTGCTACTGTGGTGGCTGCAGAGTGCCTGGGCTGCGTCCTATACCCAGTGGGCAATCTCTCCAGTCCTTAGCGTGGTCTGTTTCTGGGAGAGCTGTGATGTCAGCGGATCAGAGGGCCAGCATCGGGGAGGCAGGTTAGACATCAATAGGGAAGAATGTGACTTTGGGTAACTCCGTGGTCAACGAGATAGTTGTTCCTGGGTCAGGAAACAGGTCACATGCATGCATATACAAACACTAACTTACACACACACACACACTTGTGTACACACACCTGCACAGATATGCACATGTGCACACTTACATGAATGTACACATAGGCACCATACAGACTTCTATAGACACATGGGCTTTGGGATGCCTTCTCTGTCTGCAGGGCCCATGAGGCTGCCCTGGGCCTGGCTGGCCATTCCTATTGTCTCTGGGGGACTCTGTGGAGGAACCCATCTGGAGATCTTTAGATGCCCTCTCACCCCCGCCAGAGCCCTCCAAACCTAGCCCAGGCTGCCCCAGGAGCAGTGCTGTTATTTTAGTTTTTCATTTCCTTCCCTTCACCACAGGGACCTCAGCACCCTGAGCCCCCCGAGGGTATGCGCTCTGTGCACAGTCTATGGGATTCATTTGAGTGGTCATGTCTGACTATCGATTCCAGAGTGTCAGACTTTATTTAAAAACTCAGTCTGGTCTAGGCATAGATGCTCTAGTGAGTGCACACACACACACATACTCACACATAAGTCCTCAAATGCATGAAGAGCACACATTCACACAAGTATGCACGCCCATGCACAAGACAGACACACACCGACACATGTACACATGCTCACACAGACATAAACATGCCGTACACATTTTCACTCACACATGTACACTAAGCACACACAGCATATACAGTCATGCACGTGCACACGGAAGCACACACAAAGTGCACACAAACTCATGCAGGATGTCCTTGAATAACATGTTGTTCAACGCCGTTTCATTATAACATTGATGAGATGCTGTGGGAACTTAACTCTTGTTGATATCAGTTACCTACGGTAAAACTGGTTTCGTTGTACGTCGTTTCACCGCAGTTCCAAGACCTATAAATGACACTAAGTGAGGACACACTGTACAGAGACATGCACATTGGTAAACTCGTGCACAGAGAGCAGCCTGAGTGCGCACGGGTGCAGTGGGGCAGGCCGCCGGGAGAGACTTGCAGTTCCTGCCCCACCTTCTTTTGCCTCCTCCTTCTGGGATGGGGCCTTGGCTGAATGGACAGGAGGCACTCGGCTTGGCTGACCTCCAAGAGAAGAGCAGCAGAAAACACTGATTCCACCTTCTATTTTCACATGCCTTCCCACTGGGCCCCTCTCTGACCCCTTCAGAGCTGCCTCCGTGACTAAACCCCAGCCCAGTGCAGAGGTGCCCTCAGGGATCAGCGCCGTGGCCTGGTGCTCCACCTCACTCACCCCGATTGCCTGCCTCCTAGACAACAGCATGTGTCCAGTCCCTCAAAGACCCTCTTCCTCTTTCAGACCTCCAGGTAGGGGGTGCCTGTTCCAAACTCCTAAGCACCCTTCCAGGCTGGCGTGGCTGATGCCTTCACTGATGTCACCTCCCTGGCCAGGCAGAGCCAGCCCCACCCTCTGCTGTCCCTGAGTTGGGTGACATACACCGACACGCGTACACATGCTCACACAGACATAAACATTGTCCTTGTCACACTGTCATCCAGTGGGGCCCGGTTGTCTCTGCCATACTCATTAAGTCACTCTTGGAGGCACAGGCAATATCCTCCTGGTCTGGACGTGCCAGGAGCCCGGCTCACAGCAACCCCTCCATAAATATATGCAGGGGAAAGGAAGAAAAAACGATGCACCAATGGTGCCAAGTCAAGTCAGTTCTGTTCCATGTGGAGACAAGGACCTAGGGCAGTGGGAGAACTCTCCTCCCAGCTAGGCTGTGCCCCCAGAGGGAAAGGGCTGCAGAGGGCCCATGAGGTTCAGGCCACCTTTCAGGCCCACCCACCAGCAAAGAACGCCTTCCCAGGGAAAATCTATTTCCTAAGTGACAGGGGATGTCAAACCAGATGCGCTGTATTCAAATCTATATGGATTCAGGTCATTGCATCAAAACTGTATTCTCACCCAGCGGTGGCTCAGGTGACATTGCTAGTCACCCAGAGCAGACACACCATGCTGAAGGGAAATGTTCAGTGACCACAGAGAAGAAATAAGTCCCCCAGTGGCTGCTCTGGCAGGAGGATGTATGTCTCGGTTTCCATTTCCATAGGTGAGCCTGTGTCCAGTGGTCACCTGCCAATGCAAATGTCCCTAATTTATTCTTATCCCCTGTGCCCTGCTGAGGTCAAGCTCCCTTCCCCTACCCCTTTCCCTAAGTAAGATTAACTCATCTCAGTCTTAGCAGAGGCTTTTGCCTTTTAAAGACACTTTGGATATTTTAGTTCTTGACTTTCCACATTTATCATTAAAACAATTATCAGCTAAAAATGCCCCGCTCCCTAAAACAATGCAATCAGACAACAGGAGCATACCCGAGGTTATAAATAACTTCCTCTCTCCCCGTTACTGTTTGCAGTGCTATATAAATCTTTAGGTGTGCGAGTTTCATCATTACTAATGTGCTCTAAAATGTAATAAAACTTTTCTCATTAAAAAAGCCAGCCAATCAAAATGAGCACCTCACAAACCCTCAGACGGAGCTTCAGTATTTGCATTGCAGAACAACTGTAATTCTATTCATGGGCTGGCATAGCGGCAGCCCATCAGTAATTAAACACGGAACAGCTGTCACTCTGCAGCATCCAAGGCAGACCGGGTGGGATAATGAGCCCCTTCCCTGGGCTCCATGCAGGGTTCTGTCGCCTGAGGAGGGGGCTGCCACAGGGAGGGGCCGGTGCGGGCAGGGCTGCCATGCGTGTAGTAGGACGGCTGGGTCGGGGCTCAGGGCTGTCCCTGATCGCCCACTCCAGACTGCCCTCCTTAATTCTGCGGGAAGAGGGTTTGCTCATATTTGCTGGACCACATGGCACCTGGTGGAGACAGGCCGGGGTCGGGGCACTTCCACCTTCTCTCTTCTGTGTTGTTTGAAATAGCTTAACAAGCCAGCAGGTGCTATTTTTTGTCATCGAGGGAGTTAATCTGCAAAAAGGGTCTGGTGCTGAATGCTCCTGCTAGACTCCTAAAGCCTTGGAGGGAGGAACCCTAAATCTCTAGATATCCAAGCCAGAGGGGGCATCTGCAGCCTCTGGCCCATATCCCCATTCTGCAGATGAGGGCAGCTGAGAGGTGGAAAGGCACTGTGGCTGGGGACAGTCACTGGTGAGAACCCAGAGTTGACTGGGATTTCAAAGATCTGGGTTTGGACCCCCACAGCCCACAGTGTGACCTGGGGCAGCTGTAGCCACCTCTGGGCCTCAGTTTCCTCTTCTGAATAGGGAGTGGGGGATAGAGGGGTCTTTAGGGCTGTCAGCACAGATGTCCTGGGAGCAGAACCTTCCTGGGGCATGATCTGGGGTGGACCTATTTCTCTCCTGTGGAGCCCAGGAGGGGAGCCAGGCAGTGTTCCTGTCTGTTGTCTGTCCGTACTGCTAGCAGCCCCACCTGGACTCCCCTTGCACCCCTCTAACCCCCAGTTTGACGACAGCTTCTCTGGACAACTCTGAGGGTCTCTCCCTGCCCTCCGCACTCGCCGAGAACCAATTCCAGCATGTAATAATTAAAAGAGTTTTACCAAAATGTTGGTGAAGCTTGGGGAGCTCAACAGGGTTGAGTCACATGTAGTTTGCCTGTTGGAAACGGCTAAAAGGCACTCCCCCCAAACCTGAATGGTATTGTTAACTGCCAGACAGCTCAGGGCATTTTATTGCCTCCTGTTGGCCAAACACCTGAACAGCTGTAGGCTATTCCCCAAAATGACAATGTTTCTGTATACCCTCTGATACCGTACCCTTTGAAGTGTATATTTCCACCTTTCCTTGGGACAAATTGTATTAATAAAAGCAGGTTCCTTGGTCAAGGTGAGAGCCTTCTAGCTCCTTCAGCTGGAAGCTCCTCTGACCCCCAATGCCTATAAAAATGTTTTTCGTCCATGGACTCCTTCTTAATGGTTTACGTGCAGCCCTTTCTCCAGAATGCTGAACCCTTTGTAAGGCTGGGAAAAGAACCCCGGCAATTCCCTCCCTCCCTCTGTCTTCTATGCATTTCCAGGTTGTCTGTGCCACCCCCTACCATCAGAGAACAAAGACTTGTCCCCTGCTCTACTCAGGAAGGGGAGGCCTGTGAGCCAGACCCAGAAGCAGCGGTGCCTCCGTCCCCTGCACACTGAGCCCCAGGAGCTCAGCTCTGCCAGAGGCCCCCTGGGTCCGCTTGTTTCCCTGTGACTGGGAGGATTTTGTGTCGTGTCAGGCCTGGGGTCCTCTGCACCTTCATGTCTGAGCTATGAGGGTGACTGGATGTTCACAGTCATCTGTGGCATGTAAGGGTTGACGACAGGAAAGAATGTTTGAAATCAGGGACCTTGGTAAGGCCCCTGGGCCAGATGGAGAGAATGTCCCACAGGGTAGGTGTGCCCAATATTCACAAGGACCAGGATGCTGGATAGGACCTACCTGTCAGGCTGGGAACCCTGAGGACTGGGGACGACAAGGATGCTCAGGAGCAGGCGGCCTCCTGGCTGATGCTGCACAGTGTCGGGATGTGCAGCTGCGGTGTGGGCTCCTGGGGGCACGTGTGCGCGTGTGCCTGTGCATGTGTCCACTGAACGGTGCAGTCAGAAGGGCTGGGACCTCCAGGACCCAGTGCTTCTGCTCCCTCCTCCAAGCAGCGGGCCCACAGGATAAGCGGGGAGGAAGGGGGTAACTCCCACCAGGTAGACAGTGGGATTTCCTCACGGCTCTCACTGTTATTTAAGACCAAGATGGTTTGAGTTCAGCAAAGAGAAGGCTTTCCTGGACAAAGGAGGCCAGGCTCCAGCAGCTTTGACAGACGTGGCGTCCTAGGGGGAATGGCTGCTGTGGGAGTGGAAACCTGCCCGGAGAGGGTGGGAGCTTAGGGTTACTTCTGGCCCATGGTGCCTGGTGGTGTTGTGGGGCTGGTGGGTGTGAAGACCAAGATGCTGCTTGACTCCAGAGGCAGGGCCCAGGCATCCATCCGTCCCGCGGGGAGCTGGGAGACGCTGAGGAGGAAGGGAGCCAGGTCGCTGTCTCCAGGGACCCCGGGCCTGGGGTTAAGCACAGCAGTCATGTTAGGCCCATGCAGGAGAGGCCTGATGGAGAAGGCAAGGGACACTGCCCAGCCAGCAGAAAACCCTGCCGGGAGGGAAGCCCTACCCCTGCCAACTGTACGTTAATGTCCTCCTGGGCTGCACTGTCCCCTCCTAGCTTCTCCCTGTCTCCTCATATGGGTGACAAGCATCCATGCTCCATGATGCTGACTATTCACGGCGGGGGTGGGGCTGGGGGCTTCGCTCAGTACTGTGCTCGGCTCATCTCCACACGTCCCTGTAACAAACCCATGAGGTGGGAGCTGTCCTTGTCTTCCTGTACAGAAGTGATATCTATTAGAACACTGGTCACAAGGACAGAGCCACTTAAGCAAAAATGGGGCCACTGGTTTGTATAACCAAAAACTATGGGGCTCGGGGTAGGTGTTATTTTTGGGTCACATGCTTAACCCTGAACCCATCACCACGACTGGGGGGTGTGGTGCTCTGATTGGCCCTCCCCAGAGCAGGTGGGCAGTCGGCTGCTCCAGAAGCAGAAGGACAAAGAGTGTGTGTGTGTGGGGGGTGTCCCAGAGAAAAAGGGGCGACCACAAGACAGATGACTCGTTGGGTGGCAATGCAGGCTCCAGGGAGCGCCTCTTCTGTGCTTCCCTACGGTGCTTGGGGGCAAGGGCTGGCATGCCTGTCCCCAGACCTTTACTCGGGGAGCCCCTGACTGTCCTGGAGGCCCTGATGTGGTCCAGGCCTTGGGGGCCTGTTTCTGTCAGCATTGCAGCTTGCCCCGCTCTCAGTTCTAAGGAGGTGCAGGGTGGGGTCCTCTAGCACAGGCCCTCTGAGCTCAGGCCCTGGGGACCCCATCAGATGGCCACTGCACTTACATAACTTAAATATATGGAATGTAATTATTTTTTAAAATATACCAACAAAATTGTCTCTGATTATTTTAGTCACAATACAAATAGCTTCAATTAAAGCAGAAATAGGGCATGGGTTTATAGCTACCATGAATCTAAGAGTAACCTCAGTTCTGAGGTGGAAAAGCCTGCATCTCCCATCCAGGCCTGCCATGAATCCTGCGGCAAAATGTCCCCAATTCCAGTGTGGGGACTGCAGGCCAGAGGAGGGAGAAGGAAGAAGGGACACTCCCTGAGTTGCCCATGCAAGGTCCCAGCTCCAACAGCCGGTCCCAGGCCTGTTTGGGAGAGGGGTGGTCTGTTTGGCAAGGCTGGATGTAGGGTGGAGGACACTGACCCACTCACGGGTCCACACCCCTCCCTGCAGCCTGTGTGCCTATCTGCTGAGACGTCCAGGGCCTGGAGGAGCCCCACTCTGCTCCTCTCTCTCAGGCTCTCTGGGGCCTTGGGCTCTGGTCTGGCTCCCTAATCCTTACAGCGAGCCCGATATCCAGGTTCCCCTTTATAAGAGGGCAGTTTTCACCTGCCAAGAATGGCAGCCCTCTTGGACAGACCCAGGCCCTGAGACCCAGCCAACCCCCCACGTTACAGGAGGGGAAACTGAGAAATCCAGGGGCAGGATGGTCCAGGGCCACATAACAATAGGAGTGGCAGATCAGGGGGCTCCCAGTTCCAGGAGGCCAGAGGAGAGGGTCAGGGCAGAGAGAGAGCAGCCACTCCTGCGTGGAGGCCAGGCCCTAACCGGCTTCTCTGCCCTGCCCTGTCCCCTCTTCCTTCCCAGGGCATCTGACTGCGATGAGAACCCACCCCACCCCACCCCTATCCTGGCAGGGTAAAGCAGGCCTCCCTAGCAGCCATCCTCACAGGTCTGTGATCTGGGCTCAGCCATGGGTCTCATCACTGGGCCCTCGGCCATTCTCCTCAGGGACTCGCCTTCCCAGTGGGGATTCAGAACACGCTGCCTGCAATAGGTGATCCCAGGTGACACCATGGCTGGAGCAGGGTGGGGGCCTGTCTGACGCTGGAGGGACTTCACTGCTACTCAGTCTGTCCATTTCTGCCCTTTTTGATGAACTTGAGCATTTTTCTATCAAACTCCAATGAAAAGGTTTGGGGGACTTTAAAAAGTGGAATTGCAAGAAAAAGATAAACTTGGAGACAAGCATACTCTAACCAGACTTGTCTCTGTCCTTTTTAATGTTTTAGAGTTTCCTTCGTCTAGGTTTTATGGGTGTCATGTTCAGTTTATACAACAGTTTCTTGTGAATGAGGCCCTTTTTCATTCATTTTCAGTCAGCCAGTCACTGGTAAACTATGGAATTCTCTTGGCAGAAGTTCCATCAGAACCCTCTCGCGGTGGCTCTAATTGCTGTGTGGGTAACTTTTGGATTTTGTAGGTAAACATAAACATTATCTGCCAGGAATGATAATATTGTCTCTTCTTTTCTAATCTCTGCACTGCTTTTTAAAAAAAAACTTCCAGGCTTACTGTGTTGGCCAAGTGCCTTATATAAAACTTGAGGATAAAGAGGCCACCTCCGTTTCTCAGTGAGACCCAGAGATGGAGTCCTAGGAGCCCAGCGACCATGCACCTGGGGCAGTGTCCAGCAGCTCTGTGGTGCTCCCATCCTTAGCACGCCCATACTCCCAAAGGTCTTGCATTTCCCTGGACTCTCTCTTCCCTCTCAGGGCCTCCAGGGCCCGGCTGGGGGTGAAGGCAACCAGTTCCACCTCCTCTGAGGGTCTCCTTGTCCTGGGGGCTCCAAGGGATGTTTTCTTGCCTTTGTCCCCACGAGTCCCTTCCTGAAGGCCCCCAGCTCCTGGGTATCACCGCCCTGATAAACCCATTTCCTGACTTAAGGCCCCTCTGGGCCTTCCCCTTGCGGGGCTCCAGAGGGAAATCCAGCTGATTCCTCCCCTTTGCTTCAGGGGTGGGACATGACCCAGACCTGACTAGTGAGGGGACCTCATTCCCTTACCACCCTGATGGGTTCAGTGATTGACAGAAACATCAATCCTGAGTCTCAGCCATACAACGTAGTCCCACCTCCCAGCAGCCATCAGACCCCTCCACCCAGCATGTGTTAACCAGCAGCACCGTCTGCTCTCCACCCCAAGGGTGCAGGGGAGAGCAGATGTGGATGTGGGTAGAGACATCCACGATGCAGTGAGGCCCCAGGACACATGGTGTAGGAATTGAGGGCAGGGGCTGCTGGGCTCAAAGGTGAGAGCGGTCCCTCCTGCTTGGCTCTGTGGTGGGAGGAAGCACCGTGGGAATGGCAGCCCAGGCATGTGAAAGGAGCACTGACCACCCGAGTTCTGGGTCCAGCCAGGACAGGATTTGAGGTTGGACAAGAGAGGACACAAGGCTGCGGGCAGATGGGGGCTTGGGCAAGGAGGCCCAAGACAATGGGCTCGAACATTATCTGGAGGGTCTCAGGCTCTCGGGAGGGGCTCAGGCGTGCACGTGGGATTCTACACTACTTCTAAAGTAGCGGCATTTTCATTTAACCAGTTAGAAATCTGAGGTTAAGTCATATTTGGTTACTCCCCACCCAAGACAACTCACCCCTGCAGTGGCTTTGGCCTGACCTCCAGGCCAGGGGAAGGTACACTCCAAGGGCAATTCCCCTCAGACAAATCATCATCATGGAATTGCATCACATACTAGTGATATTAAGAGGAAAATTATACAAATTTTAATTTGGGAGAGCCCTTGGGACCTGCCATAGGCCCAAGGTTCTGACTAGGGCAGGTCAGATAAGCCCAGCATTGTCCGTTGAGGACAGGGACAGCAGGCAGAAGCCCCTAAGGCACACCCACGGATGGGCCTCAGGAGGGCCTGGGTGAGGGGGATCAAGGTCCCACGTTGGACTGAGTGGAGAGGTCTGTGCTTGAGGCTGGCCCAAGAGAGGCCAGCACCGTCTGGCCAGCTGGCTGAGCAGCGAGGGTTTAACACTCAGGAAACAGGGCGTCATTCCACTATGATTTACTCCAGACGGGTGATCATTGATTTAGGACTCCAAGCAGGGGTGTATTCTGAAACCTGAGGGAGAGAAACATTGAGGCCAGGAGGCCCCATTTTGCATGGAGCACTTCTTTATGCCTGGTCAGTTCTATAGCCAAAGCACTTTTGTCCCCTGGAGGGAGTTAGGATGGATTCGAACTAACCAGGAAGTTCTTTGATTGCTATTTTAAAACTTCTCTCTGTACCTGGCCTGACATAATAATTACCTGCCTGAGATTTGTCTCAGGCAGATTATGAGCAATGATAGGGTTTAGGGTGATAATTGAGTGTATCAGACACCTCACCTCCTCCCTCGTGTTCAAGCTGAAGCCACATAGTTTTCCCTCTAGGCTATGGGTGTTCCTGGCCGTCCTGCCAAGAGTGAGTTATGGAACGAGACAGGCACTTTGCAATGAGTCCTGTCAGCTCCACCCAGCACCCTGCTTGGTCGGCTGATGGGCGGCTATTGAGCTCTGTCTCTGCCCAGCACTTTGTAAGTCAGCCCTTTGTAGGAGACTTACAGCCCTAACGCTAAGCTAGACTTCCACTTGTGCCGTCACCAAATATTTACTGGGTTCCTACTGTGTGTCCGTCCAGCACAGTTCTGGGAACACATCCGTAAACCAAACAGAAAGAGCCCTGGCCTCAGGGAGTGTGGAGGGGCATAGTTCCGCAGACACACAATCAAACCAACAGAAAAAGAACTGCAGAGAGAGACACATGCTACCAAGAAAATGCGACCCGGCTCAGAAGGGCCCCTCTGAAAGCCGCAGTGGAAGTGAGCCCAAGCAGCCAGCCAGAAGGTTAGGAGGAGCAGGTCAGCAAGGGGCACACCGCGGGGTGGGAGGATGGGAAAGAGGCTGATGGGCATGGAATGAGGGGAAAGTGGAGGTCATGAGCTCAGAGGCTGGCAATGGTAGGGGTGGAGGATCCTATTCAGTCCCTGTTAGAGTCTCCTGAGCCCCATCTTCTAGAGAAAGCCCTCTGGGATGGACTGGTGGTGCTGTCAATAGAAAGCCCTGGGTGTGAGCTCAGGAGTGAGCATCAGCGCTATCAGGCCCCCTGGAGGTAGGGCAGCTACATCACTGCAGGGCGCCTTGTTCAAAGAGCAGGGAAAACTTCTTCCATTCTCCCACAGTCTCTCCCTCTACATGCTGTGATGCTTTTTATTTGCTTTTTAATGCCATCCTCCCTTGGGCATGGGGGATACTTGTCGGATGAGTGCAACCCTCACAGACACCCAGGGCCCCACTCTACAACTCAGTGCTCAACCCGAAGCTCCCATTGTTTGTGCTTAGCCCCCACCCCACCCCCCAGCAGGGAGGGTGGAGCAGGGGGGTGGGGAGCAGGTGGCTGGGAGCCCATTCTTCCATGTGGGGAGGTGGTGGAAAGTGACACACAAGCCCCAGAACATGTTCCACAGTCCCTTACAAAACACAAGTGCAAAGATAAAAATTACTATGAATGTCAAGATGAGGACTGCGGAAGTTCAATTCCAAGCACAGGTCCCGGGTCTGTTCTGAGCATGGGGGGTGGAGGGTGGAGGGTGGGGATGGGGGGCTTCGCCACTGTCCTGGTTCAATACTTGTAAAAGCTGGCACTGCCTGGAGGCCTTTCTAAATTTCTAGTGCCTGGGCCCCACACAGACCAATTTCGGGGGTGAGATCCTGGCATCCTGGTGTTTTAAATGTGAAGCTAGGGTTGAGAACCACAATACTGGTCTGCTGTACGTGAGTGTTGGGGAAGCCACCGAGCAGTGGGGGGCTGATGTAAAACTTAGTCAGGCCCCTCCAGTCGAGGGAGGCAGACCAGCTGTGCAGCCACTGCAATGGGGTGCAGGGCTTGCTGACTGTTCCATGGAATTGGGAAGAGGGCCAAGGAGAGGGATCAGCATGGACTTCTGAGCTTCAGGACTGAGTGGTGGGGTGGAGGGTGGGCCCTGTGCTGAAAAGGAAAGCTGGGGTGGGTGCAGTGAGAAGAAAACCTGGGGCTAGAGTAATCAAGGCGTCTGAGCTCCTCTTTGAGAGGAGTTCATTTTCCACGTGTAGGACACAAGGTGGGAGCAAAAGGTTTGGCTTCCTCAGTTCCAAAAAAACCCAATTGGAAGCTCTTCTGGACAATAATGGAGCTAACAGTTAGGGGTTGAAAAGGCAGCCACCAAATTGCCTCTTGATGTTGGTCAGGGCAAGAGGACAGGTAGAAATGAGGAGGAACCTCTGTGATGACAGACAGATGGACCTGGGTGGCCCTGGACAGACATGGGACCTGGAAAGAGTGGGAGGCAAATGCCCCCAGCTGGGGATTTATTTTTATTTAAAAATGTTTTATTTTGTTTTAATATTTGTATTGGTTTTAGAAAGGAAGGGAGAGGGAGAGAGAGATAGAATCATCAATGATGAGAGAGAATCATTGATTGGCTGTCTCCTGCATGTCCCCCACTGGGGACTGAGCCTGCAACCCCAGCACATGTCCTGACTGGGAATCGAACTGTGACCTCCTGGTTCATAGGTCAACATTCAACCATAGGTGCCAGGAGCACAGGCCATGGGGTAGAGTGGGAGTCGGTGTATTTCCCAATGAAGTCTCAGACCTGGACTCTGCCCTGCTTCTGCCACGGCTTCCTGTGTGTCCTTAGGAGAGACATCATCAGCTCAGCTTGGCCTTGGTGTATTTATCCATGAAATGGGCATCGTGCCTTCTCTGTTCGAGGGTTCTCAGAGCGGTGATGAGGGCAGGGAAGACCCTGCTGGGATCAAGAATTGCTGGGCTTGGGCCAGTTGGCTGGCTGGGTTTGGCCACATGCCTCCAGTTTCCATCAGTGCTTGCGGGGGGGGGGGGGGGGGGGGCGAGGAGGATAGAAAAGAACAAAGAATAATCTGCAGCATTCTGGCTCTAAAACCTGGGGAGTTGGTGGTTGTACCATCTATCAGGATGAGGAAGTATAGGTTAGAGGAGGCGAAATCTGACGTCCAGGTCAGGACATTCTAGGGACTGGCCAGCCTAGGGCTCTGTCTGGTCAGCATCTTCCTTCTGCAGCCTCTTCTGTTGGAAGACCCCTCCCTGCGGGGCTCCCGAGGGAAACCCAGCTGGTTCCTCCCCTTTGCTTCTGGGATGGGTCAGACCCAAACCTGACCGGTGAGAGGACCTCAGTCCCTAATCACCCTGATTGGTTCAGTGATGGGCACATGACCCAAGCCAGTCCTCCTGGGGGCTTTATGTGATAACGTCCTCTCTTTCTCTGGGGTTACAAGCTGGTATGTGAAAGTGTAATGGCTGTCTTGGCTGCCGTAAGAAGCCAGCCCGAAAATGAAGCCAACAAGAGAAGACAGCCAAGCCACAAAAGGGAGGCAGACGCCTGGTAACACCGTTTGGGCCCCTGGGTCCAGCTGTATCTGAAGCAGCAGTAAATGCCCAGTGCTTAGTGGGCGCTGTGAAAACAGACAAGCTTGAGCTCTTTGGGGCTGGCAGGTTGATCAAGAGCGTGTTTCCCTTAGCTATGACTCCAACAGGAGTCTGTCAACTGGCTCTTGGTGAGGGATGAGAGCAGCACAGCAGATGGTGGCCATGAGGGAAGTGTTAAGGAGAATGCAGAGACAATCTACACGTGTGCATTTTGTCTATCGATCCTCAGCAGAAACGGAGGGCACTGTATTAAGATGTGGTTGGTAAAAACAGCTCTGTGTGAAAGCAGAGAAATGAAGTGCTGTGAGTAACTTGCCGGCAATCTGAGGTGAGACTAGGGAAATGGGGCTTGGAGGATCTGTGAATGCTCGGCTTGTCCCCACAGCAACATCCTCTGAATGTCAATTATCCTGGCTGTGCGCCTGACAAAAGCAACTGGGTAGGTAATTTTTAAATGTTTATCCCTTTAATAATAATGACAATAAAAGCACTCTAACAAACATTTGGAAAACAGAAAACCATCCCTTACAATCCCACACCCCTAATACAATCATTGTTAAAACATTTACGGAATGGAATGGCAGAGTCTTTGGTGGGGTTGATGAGTCTGTGCAGTGTGTTCATTATTCCATTCTCGGCTCACCTGGGGCCATGACCAGGCCCAGAGGTGAGGGTGAGGTGGTAGAGGCTTACTCTTTTTTTTTAAAAAAATATGTTTTTGTATTAATTTCAGAGAGGAAGGGAGAGGGAGAGAGATGGAAACATCAATTATGAGAGAGAATTATTGATTGGCTGCCTCCTGCATGCCCCCAGCTGGGGATTGAAAACCCGGGCATGTGCCTGAGAATCAAACTGTGACCTCCTGGTTCATAGGTCAACGCTCAACCACTGAGCCATGCCAGGCCAGGCGAGAGCAACAGTGAAGCCAGAAAAACTGGCCTGGAATCCTGCCCTGTTCATTTAAGAACTACGTGATTCTAGGCAAGTTACTTAGCTTCTCTGAGCCTCAGTTTCTTGATCTATAAAATGGGGGGAATGATGGTACCTATTTCATTGGTGCATTATGAGACTGAAGTGAGGTAGAGCTGAGCAAATATTGGTTCTCTCCTCACTTCTTGCCTTAGCCACTGCATAAGAACAGCCACACACCCTGGTCCTGGCTGCTCTCCTTGTTCTAAATCCTCCATCGAGACCCTGAGCCACCAGTGATGTACTGGGAGGGGGAGACGCCTTCACCCACGAAAGGCTGCAAGTGGGGTGGACATGTTTGTGCTCTCTCCATGCCCATGATGGATCTGGGGTCAACGCAAGTATCTTGGGAATGAATCCCCTGTTTCCTTCCACATCGTCCCTGCCTCATAGGCTCCTTTGAAGGCAAGTCCCCTGATGGACATCACACACCTTCAAGAGTCCTTGCTGTGAAGGCTCACACCCCCATCCTTGTTACCAGAGGAACTGGCTTCCCATGGTGTCTCATTGCATCCTTCTCTGTGCCCGGACACCATATGCCATCCGTCACTGTTTGCAGGGAACTAGATTAATGGGGGAAGAAGCAATTTCCATACAGCCACTGTGAAGACTTGACCATCTGGGAAGTGCAAGGACTTCCCAAAACTGCCATGTGCCCAGGTGAGACCCTCCCCTTCCCAGGACACCTAGCCCCTCATTCCACACCGTCCTGTGCTGGGACAGGCAGAGCACACCAGGATCCTGCAGCTCACACTCAGCCCCAGAGCTGGGGCTGCAGGAAGGCTGGGGCTCATCTCTGCCAAGAGAGGGCCTGCTTGCCCAAGGTCACGCAGTGAGCTGGGGGGCAGAACTAGGCCTTGACTAGGTCTCCTGTCTCTGAGCTGAGTGCTCATGGTTGGGGAGGAGCTGACAGAGGCCAGAGGGTGTGTCTGTCAGAATGGGGGGGTCTCGGGTTCTCCATCCTAGGCCTTTGCATACTTTTGAGACTTTCCCTGTCCAGCCCTCTCCCCTGGATCTGTCTTATCACTTTGGAGATGCCGGCCTGAGCACCAGAAACAGGGGTGGGTGCCTGCTGAGCCCTGGTGTAGTGGCTTGAATGGTGGTCCTACCAAAATATGTCCACCGGAACAGAGACAAGCATGGGGTTATGCCACCACAAGCCAAAGAGTGCCAAGGACTTCTGGCAGCCATCAGAAGCGATGCGGGGCACGGAATAATTCTCCCTCAGCGCCTCAGAAGGAACCAACCCCACAAAAATCCATTTTGGATTTCTGGCCTCCAAACATGAAAGAACAGTAAATGTCTGTTGTTTTAAGCCACCCAGTGTGCGGCAATTGGTTATAGCAGCCTTAGGAAATCAGTCCACCTGTGGGCCCACCTAGGGGCAGGGGCTGGCCAGTCCCCGCTGGCGCAGGTGGCAGGCCTGGCCAAGAGCAACACCCTGGGCGGGCGGGCAGGCCGCAGATGCTCACTGGAGAGGGGGGATGAGCCATTCACATCCTGACTGCCTTTCACTCAAACACAGATGCTAGAGGAGGTGAGAGAACAAAGCCGGACACTAGCTAAAAGCAGTAAAGTCAGATCTTATTTAGTAACCACCGCGGTAGGACAAAGAGACGTGGGTGTAGAACTGAGCTCAACTCTGAGTTGAGGTGACAGGACCTTTTAAAGGACGAATGAGGGAGTAGGGAGGGGAGTGAGCAGGGGCTGGAGCAGAGTCAGAGAAGCAAAAGTAGGGGTGGTCAGTGTGAGGAGGCCGGTTGGCTAACTGGGCTATGGAAGCAGGCTCCTCCCCTCCCCCAGAGCCAGGAAGACGGGGGAGGGGGGGCGGTGGAAACATGGGGGGGGGAGACTAGACTCAGGTGTTTATTGAACAAATAGTACATTCTTGGCAACCTTGAGCCCCCCCGCCCCTGCAAAAACTTCAGGGGGCTGTCACCAGTGTGGGGGAGAATGAAATGATTTGTGCTCAGAGTCAGGTCCTACAGGTCAGCGTGGAGGCCAGTTGAGAAGCTCAGAGGAGCCTGAGTTTGGTCAGAGAGAGTGTCTGCCAAGGAGAAGGAGGCAGGTTGGAGTCCCGCAGTTCTGATGGGGAAGATGGACAAGCCCAGGGCCTCCAGGACAGTGTGGGGTGAGGAAAACGCAGGCGCAGTGAGCACCCAGAGGAAGGCCACCTAAGCAGACAGGAAGCAGGCCCATCAGGGAAGGTGGGCCCATCCTGAAGGCGGTGGAGAAGGAGGTGGCAGAGGGAGTTGCCTGGGGAACAGCAAGCAGAAGAGCAGCATCAGGAGTGTGGCAGTGGAGGGGACACTGGCCGCGAAAGATGGCCCAGAGCTGACAAAAGGAGGCGGGTGGAGTGGTACCTAAGTTTGGGGCTGGATACCCAGAGGCCCGGCCAGCTGGGGGGGGGGGGGGGGAGATATGTATATGACATGTGAGGAGCACTCTAGGTGATACTAAGTGCAGCCCTGCTTGAGACCTCACTGCATTAGCCCAGGGCTAACGTGGAATCCCAGAAGAGCTGCGAGCAGGGACAAGATCAGATCGTTTATTTAAAAGACCACTGGGCAGAAGCTGGGATACCTTTGTTAAGGTTTCTAGCAATAGCCTAGCGTGAAAGAGAAGGAGCCTGGTTCGGGGCAGTGGGGGTGTGTGTGTGTGTGTGTCGGGGGGGGGGGGGGTGTGGGCGGAGTTCAGAGATATCTAGGGGAGAACTGACAGCAATTGGTGACAGATGGCATGCTCCTGTGAAGGTGAGGTGACACCAGATTTGTGTGGACAGTTGGCTGCACAGTCACTGAGATGGGAATAATAATGGCGGGCAAGTAGTGACACTTTGAGGGTGTTTGTCTTGCCCGTGATACCTGGGAGATGCCATTGGGTCATACAGAAATGGAGCCAAGGGCTGAATCTGACCTGGAGATGAAGCTGCTGCTGCTGCCAGCACAGAGGCAGCAGTTAGAGAGTGGGGGGTCTGAGACAGAGCCCTGGGGAGAGGGGGTCCCATTATTTGAGGATGGACCAACTGTCAGCAGTTGAAGAACTGGCTAGAGAGTCAGGAGGAATGTCAGAAGAGGAAGGGCAGGTGGGAAACAAAGCAAGAGAGAGTTTCAAGAAGGGAAGACTGACCCTGGTCAGGGTGGCTCAGTTGGTTGAGTGTCGTTCTGTGCCCCAAAAGGTCATTGGTTCACTCTCCAGTCAGGGCACATAACCAGGTTGTGGGTTCAATCCCCCCACCCAATAGGTCAGGAGTTGGCAAATTTGTTCTGTAAAGGGTTAAGTAATAAATATTTTAGGCTTGTAGGCCCTGTGGTGTCTGTTGCAATTTGTGGAGGAGAAAAAAATTTTACTCTACCCTTTTAGATTCTTCCAGCTGGTTAATAATTAAATTGGCATGAGGCAGATTAACAAGAGAAAATAACCACATTTAATTACATACAGATTTACAGGAACCCCACATACATGAGAGAGTCAGAGACCACACACACGAGAGGTTCAGAGACAGAAAGGAAACTGAAGTGTATGTGGCATTCTGAGCTAAGGATGCTCAGAGGTAAGGCACCTGAGGCTTCAGGGGGGGATAAGAGGAGTAGATGGTCAGTAATTAGATGTTTGCCCTGCCACATAGGTAGGTCATGACAAGTTATTTTTGGTAATAACTCTTATAAGCAAGGCCTCCAATTCAGATTCTTCAAGGAAGAGGTAAAAGTTTCTTTTGGGCCCTCAGGGTTTCGATTGCCTTCAACTCAAAATAATCCACATGCTGCCCAGCCAGCATGGCTCAGTGGTTGAGTATCGACCTATGAACAAGAAGGTCAAGGTTTGATTCCCAGTCGGGGCACATGCCCAGGTTACAGGCTCAATGTCCAGTGTAGGACTTGCAGGAGGCAGCCGATCAGTGATTCTCTTTCATCATTGATGTTTCTATCTCTCTCTCCCTCCCTCTCTGAAATCAATAAGAATATATTAAAAATTACTCAGTTCTTGAGCAACATAGACACATGTGCTCTTGTGCGTCTGGCTGATCTCATGCAACATCGTGCTTCTGAGATCCATCTGCCTGGTGGTGTGGATTCCATTATATGAGAACAACACTTTATTTATCCAATCTACCACAGATGGGCATTCTGTAGTTCCAGTTTGGGACTTTTCTGACAAGTGCATCTCTAAGTAGCCTTGTCCATGTCTGCCGGTTACAGATGCTCACATTTCTGCTGGGTGCACACCCAGGAATAGGGTTGCTGGGTCACAAGCACTCTAGGCATTCCAGTTCAGTCTTTGGGAAAATCGCAATTTTATTTCCAGATCTCAGAGATGAATATTTAGGGGTGGAGGGTGAATTTACTGACCATCGTTTCCCAGTGGAAATGCCAGAGGCAGGAGTTTCTGCACAAGGACCCTTAAGGTTGCAAATGAATAGCTTCCTTTCCAGGTTTCATGAGCCATCCAGGTTGAATGTGAAGATTGAGACAAGGTTTGGGGTGAGTGGTGAAGGGATAAAGAAGATGAGGGGCATGGCCACTGGGCAGCCTTCAGTGGCAGGGGCAGAGGTGAGGGATAGGAACCCAGTGTGAAACTGGGTGGCATCTTCATTGGGGGATTCTGACTCAGTCCCACTGGAGTGAAGCTAGGATCTACTAGTGACTGCCCAGTGCAGACCACACACCCACTGAAAACAATGTATCAAGGCTGGGCTCTTGGTTGCAAACAACAAAAATGGACTTGAACAAATAAATGAACACTGAAGAAGGGTATTACAGGAAGGGTGTGAAGCAGTCCTCAGAACCAGCTGAGACCCAGCTGGGGAGAAACCCAGGAGGTCAGCCTGGCCCCACAGGTACTCCCTCCCTTAGCAGCCTGCTCGGCTGTCTACCCATCTCTGAAAGCAGCTCTCCGTGAATCTTTTCTAGCTGAGCTGGACCCTCAGCAGGGCAATGGCCTGCACACTCAGCAGCCCTCAAAAGGGAAAGGGTTTGGGAGCTCAGGGCAGCCACAGCGATAGGGTGGGAATGGGGTGGGAAATGCCTTGCACCTGATCTAGAAGGAGCTACACTGGGCAGGATGGACACACCCCACGTAGATGATGGTCAGTGACTCCCCACCACATCCTTTCTCTGCAGTAGCCCAGAGTCTGCAGCCAGCACTAGGGCACCAGAAACAGGGTCCCACATGAGCTCTTGGCTGGGCTCCCGGGATCCAGCAGAACAGAGACGAGGCCCCTTTCCTACACTCTCCTGCTCTTCTCAACAAACTTTTGGGCAGTGTTCCTGCTTGCTGTGGTAGCTGTTGGCATTTTCTTACTCAACTTCTCAGCTCCTTTGAGGTCTTTTAGGCCAGAGCACAGTGTCTGGAGGCCCCTGGGCCATCCAGAAGGAAGGTGGGACATGCAGGGCCCCTGGCAAGTCCCCAGCAACCCCCTGGGAGCTCCGGGGTCTCCAGCAGGAGGCGGGGAAGCAGGTAGGCCTGGGGGGCTGCAGTGGAGCAGCTTCCCTTCCCCTCCCCCAGTGGACTAGGCCACTCTCCTCACTTCCCTTCCCCTCTCTGGAGCTCAGGTGCTGGGAGCAATCTCAGAATCCATGGAAACCACCGAGGAGGCTGGAAATTCAGAGGGAGGAGGAGACTGAATGCCTTCTTGCAAATCCTGGAGAGGGGGAGGCGGACATTCCCTTCCTTGATGAGTAAAAGCCTAAAACACTGTTTCCCTCTCACTGGCAGCCACTCCACCTGAGATTTGCTTCCATTTCTCTCCAGGGCTGTAGAAATGAGGGAGGATTGTTTCTCTGGAGGGACTAACTGACTGTGGAGTGGGGGTAAGGGTTATGGTAGGGTGAGAGGAGGTGGAGGACAGAGGTTGTGGGGACTACAAGTCAGGTAGTGGTTGGTGTGTGAAGTTGGGGGTTAGGGGTCAGTGTTCAAGAGTGCATGTTGACAGAGCTGGAGTTGTAGGGCTCTGGGTCTGAGAGGTTGGGAGATGGGGGTCATAGTGGAGAGAGGGGGAGTTTGGGAGGCAGAGGCAGGAGGCAGGAACTGGAGAGTCGGGGGTGGGGGCAGAGGTAGGGGTGGGCTTGCCCACACAGGCTCTGGGTTCGCATGAACTAGGGTCATCCCCTGACTTAAAACCCAATTGTCCTCCTGGCCTTGTCCTGGAAACACTCTGTCTGTGGTCCTCCTAATGAACAACCAGGCCTTTTCCTGCAAAACACAAACCACCCACCATGGCCCCCGTGGGTCTAGGGCATTCCTTTTCACTGGTCTCACAGAAGTGAGCTGATGAGGGTTCATGTGCCGGTTTATGCACAGGTGGCTTCCGGCTTTCACTGTCACAGAGAAGCGGCTCCTCCTGTGCAGGGGTAGGTGATGAGAGGTACAATGACTGGTCCGAAGGCTGAGTTGTACATTTTTTTATTTTATAGATATTTCCAAAGTGCTTTCCAAAGCAAATGTTCCCACTTATTTTCCCAAAGCCTTCTACCATTGGTATCAGCAAGTTTTCACTCGGTGTGAATCTTGGGGTGGGAGTGATGGCTAATGGGCTCTCGGGCCAGTGGGGCTGGAGCTCCGTGGGTACCACGGTCCCCTGGGCTGGCCAGTGAGCTCTCCTGACTGGGCTGCAAGGAGAGCAGAAGGAGTTGGCCTCACAGGGAAGTAGGGCGGAAAGGGTCTTGGGCATGAAGGGCCCTCACTGAGAAGAAAAGAGGGTGTGTGATGGTATGGGGGGCGGGGGTCCTGGAACTCAGGACTAATGCCCAGCGCCCATGTTTCATCCCTGGAGAGGCAGCTGACAGGGCTTGGCCTAGTCGTGTGAGGACGCTGAAGGCACTAGAGAGGTTAGGCTGCCGTGGTGGCTGCCCACACAATGAACCCAGAACCTGGCTACACACCACATGCAGCTGTGTGGGCTGAGGTGTCTGAGCCACACCTCAGCCCCCCAAACCAAGATTTCCGAGGGCGGGGCTGCATGTGCCGCCCCCTCCCCGACCCCCCATAACCACACAGAAGAGCATGGAGCTTGCTCCTCTGCTGGGTGGGCCTTCCCTTGAGGCCTGGAACCTCCTGAGATAGGACTCTTAAGTTCACATAACAAGTGTAAGTTGACAGCAGGACAAACTACACCCTTGGTGACAGCCAGGTCCAAAGATAAAAAGGGGTTTCTGAGCCACCAGCTCCGCAGCCTGGAGTTCAGGGGACATACACCAAGATTCCGCACGCTCTTCTCGGCCCGGTTTCGGCCTCCTCCCTCAAGCAGAAGAGGTGCTGGTGGAGGTTTTTGGTCTCTTCACCTCCCAGTTCCCTGCGCAGGCCTGGGGCCCACCCTCACCCGCACGGGCCCTGAGGATCTGGGCAGCCACTGTCAGCTGCCGGCCTCACTGGGAGGAAACTGGGGGAGGAAACTGGGAGAGGCCTTGTGCGGGCGGACGCCTGGTCCTGCGGGCGAATCTGTGGTCTGGGACCTGAGATGAGTGCTTCTTTGGAGGGTCCTTTGTGCAGAAGCTCCTGCCTCTGGCATTTCCACTGTGAAATGATGGTCAGTGAATTCTCCCTCCAGCCCTAAATATCGATCTCTGAGATCTAGAGATAAAATTGTGATTTTCCCAAAGACTGAACTCACTGCCCAAAAGGATGAAGAAGGGAGTGAGACCCGCAGGCTCACCATGCTGTCAGTGAACCTGGCATCTCATTCAGAGGTTGTGCTACTGTCTGGACTGAGCACAGCAGTGGCAACTTTTTGGGTATCTATTAATCTTTTTAAAAGATGCTTCGGATGTAATGGGCAGCACTAGGAAGTGGGGTGGGGACTCAGCGCGGACAGTCCCAGCCTTGGACTTGGGCAGGTGTCTCTGCAGCAGCTCAGTGAGGAGTTTTGTTCTGGAAGGAGCAGGGCTCTACTCTTGATCTACGCTCGGTTTGGTCTTCTCCAGAAGACTAGCCTAGGGGTGAACTCCCCCACCGACTGTCACTGTTAGTTACCCATCCAGGCCACCTGGCACAGACCCATGCTGTAGGCACCCCATGCCAGCATTGCTTTGGGATGTGACAGTGCAGGCCAAGTCCCCAGGCCAGGCTTGCGGGCTTTCAGTGGGCACAAAGCTCTATCGACATGATCATTTGGATTTAATTGGCTCCAGTCCCATCTGTATTCAGAGGCCTTGAAAGTCTCTTCCAGGTACTCCTGGGGCTCCGCAGAGTGATTCTTGCAGAAGCCCAGAGTCTTCCCACTTCCTGTGCTATAAGACTGCTGCCCAGCACGCCCCCTGGGGCCTCACTTCTCTGCACCACTGCTGCCCAGCCTCCAGCAACAGCACAGCTGTGAGCATGTGGTGGGGCTACCTCCCGGGGCCCCCAAGGCAATGCAACCACACGGTGCTGAGACAGAATCAAGGTCCCTACAGCCTTTTCCGAGCTGACAGTCAAGTTGTGCTCCAGGCAGAGGTGAGGTGAAGGTCACACTTTCTCCCCAGGGAAGAAGATGCTGGCACCCTACATTTCCCAGAATTCCTTGTGAAAATAGCTGTGGGGGAGGAAGATTTTCCTCCCCGCTACCGAGTCCTTTCGCTGCTCTAATAGTTAAGTCGACATGAGACAGATTAACAAGAGAAAATAACCAAATTCAGTTTTATACATGCTTACGGGAACTCACACACATGAGAGGTTCCGAGACAGAAAAAGAAAATGATGTACATACGCCTTAGCTAAGGATGAGGTAAGCACGTTGCGGCTTCAGAGGGAAGGAAGGTCATTCGTAGTATGATAAGAAGAGCAGATGTTCAGTAATTAGGAACTTGTCCTGTCCTATAGACAGGTCATAACAAGTTATTTCCGGTAATAACTCTTTTTATGGGCAAGGTCCCTAATTAAATTCTTTCAGGGAGCAGTAAAACTTTCTCATGAGCCTGCAGGGGCTCCATTTCTTTCAGCTCAAAATAATTCAGATGCCCAAGTGGCACATGTTGGGAGGCCTGTTCTGGACCCCTTCCCAGCCCCTATGGCGCCTGTCCTCAACCTCCTCTCTGGGGAGGAGGGTCTTCTCTCTCTGCTCTGCATCAGCTTTGATAGCCTGGCACAACAAACCACCCAAGGTAATGGCTCCTAACAGCCATTTATATAGCTCAGGGTGCTGAGGGCCTACCCAGCTGGTCTCTGCTGCACCCAGGTTGGCTGGAGCCTGATATTCTAGGTCAGTCTTGCCTGTGTGTCTGCTGGTTCGCAGGCTATGGAACAGGTGTCTGACACTCTGACAGGGTAGCTAGGGCATCTTCACATGGGCAGGGCGCCCAAGAGTGGCCAGAGGGCCAGCCCAGGGCATGAACACCTTCCAGGACCTCTGCTTTCGCTAATGTCCCACTATCCAAAGTAAGTCTCGTGGCCACCCAGATGGTGGAAAAGACTCCTCTTCTGAATGGGAGGGGCTGCAGCATCACAAAGCAAGGATGTGGACACGGCAAGGACCAGAATTTGAAGTCACTTTCGCGATCTATTCTATGTCCCCACCCCGTCTCACAAATCTCCTTGCAGCTCTTCATTTGCCTGGAGTGCCAGCCCACGTGCAAGGATCCCAGCTGGCTCGAGGGGGAGTCCTCTGGAAGGCAGTGAGCACTGACCACTTGGGAGTGGGGCTGTGGACCCACCCCTTCATGTGGAAGTTGCTCTGCAGGTGGGCAGGGCTGAGAGGGAACTCACAGGCATCTTGGTCATCATCACACCTTGGGGATGAGGGTCTTGGTCTTCTGCTGCTACCTTACTTCTCACAGGACCACTGAAGTGAGGATGTTGGTCATCAGGAGACAGGGGCTGTGCTGAGTGTTCCATGGGGCACCCCATTGATCTCCTCACCACAGTCTGTGGGTGGTTTCAGGGAGGGCTGACAGCATCCTCCTTGAAATGCTACCCTGACACGAACTTAGGTGAGGGGCAGCTGTGAATGTCTGCGGGAGCATCAGAGACGCTCAGTAACTTGGAGCTGGGCAGGGGAGAGCTCATCCCCCGGGGAGATTTCTTTCCAGGACATGAGCCACGGAACCAGATTCTCCTGGCCCCGACCTTTGCACTCACACTTTGGATATTGGGAATATCTTTCTTTTTTATCAAGATCTTGAAATGTGGTAATAAAGTTACTCCAATGAATAGCCCTGCACAACATGGGAAAGCAATAAAAGGTGGGGAGAGGAGCCACTCTGCACCAATATGACCAGGACTTGTAAGAAATAAAAGTAATTATCACCTGCCCAACCTGGCCAGCCCACTCCACGTGCACAGAAGAAAACCATTTCAGAGCCTTATTTCCCATATTGAATGTCAATAATTGGCTGTAGTTATAAGTCTCTCTGGAAGAAAACAGCTTGTGACTTCAAGATGAGAAAACAGTCTTCCAAACAGTGAAAAACAATATATTCCCCATTTTCACACACACACAAAGAGCTTGTTTCCGCTGATGTTTTTAAGGTGCCGTTGGAATGATTTGCCTTTCCGAAGCCACCGTTCCATTTCTCATCTTGAATTGCCTCACAGACCCTGGCAAAGCACTCAACAGGGACCACTTCATCTGAGGCGGTGACGGGTGCTTCCTCGGGAGGCCCTCAGCGGGGCCGCCTCCTTCCTGCAGGAGGATGGAGACTCAGGCCGGGGCCAGGGGAAGGAGGGCAGGAGGAGAATGGCATGATGTGGGCTCCTCGGGGGCCTGACGGATGGTGGTGACAGCTGTGGTGTGTCCTGGAGGAAAGAGCAGGCCATGCTGGCCTCAGGAGTGGGAGGGTGAGGGCTGCCGCTGCGGACACTGCAAACGCTGAAGGAGGCATCTGCAGAGCCATGATGGAGAGGCAGCCGCGGGCATTTCATTCCCATCACACTCCTTCCTTCCCTACCCAGGTGAGGTCAGGCTAGAATATGCCACTCGCCCCCACCTCACCCCCCACACACCCACGCCCCTCTATTCCCCCCCCCCCCCATCTTTCTGTTCAGCCTATTTGTTGCTGATTTCTTAGCCCAGTCTTCTGTTCTCAGCAAAAGCAAGGAAGCGATCACAGAAACCCCAAATGACATTCCCTGTGGGGTTTCACCACCCGAAGATGGGGCCCCCATGTGGTTGGTGCAGAGTCTAGCTGGCTCTTTTCAGATCTCCTCTCCAACCCTCTTGAGGCCTCTTTCCCTCCAGACATGGGCCTGGATTCCATGCTTTCCTGCCTAGAATTTCTCAGGAACGCCCTGCTCACCACAGTAAGAAATAGTATATGCACCCCTGCTGTCTGCCCTCCCAGATGGGGGCTCCTTGGGAACAACACTTAGGGCTCCTCTTCCTCTCTGTCCCTAGATCTCTAGGGTAGGTTCTAGACCCCAACCCCTCCCAGTGCGGCCAGTCACAGAATGGTTTCATGAGTGACAGCTCAGGGCCAGGCACAGAGCAAGCATCCAGGCCACCTGCAGTGTGGCCCCCAGAGCCCTCCAGCAGGCCAGTGTACTTGGTGTGCAGCAGAAGATGGATGGGGCCTATGACATGGCTCTTCTGGGGACACCCCTAAAAGGCCCCAAGGGTGGCTCATGAGTCAGTCTGGCTGGTGGTCACTTCTGGGCCTGCCATCTCCAGGCAGCCCGTTGTCAGCCATGCCCAGGGAGCTGCAAGAGCATGTGGCCAGATTGAGAGGGGTAGGCAGGGCAGGGAAGCCTGTCAGGACACAGTGTCACAGAGGCACAGGGAGCTGCGTTTCCACAGGGCCTCTGGCGGGGGCAGGGCACTCCCCAGAAAGTTATGATACTCTGGCTGCTGGGTCCACTGAGCACAAACATCTCCCAGCCGCTTGTAGGTCACTAGAGGGGAGACTGTTTCAGCCAAGGGCCTGTGACCTCGGAGGTATCGCCACATGAGGCCCGAGTATGCTGCCTACCTCTCTCTTGTTGATTTACACACTCCCGCTCCAACTCTCTAAAATCAATCTTTCTCCAATTGCCTTCTGGCTCCCAGCAGTGTCCAGGGTCTGCCCTGCATGAATAACTATGCAATCTTCTCCTACGCCCAGGGCCACTTCTCCTGGTGCCCCTGCCAGAGCTCTGATGGGGGGTGGGGGTGGGGGAGGGGTGGGCAGCCCTCTGTGCCAGGCTCATTAACACTGGCAGGTACAGGCCTGGTCCAGAGGGGCCTGGTGGGCAGGCGTCATGGGCAGGGCCTTCCTGTTATTGCTCACAAACACGAGTGCTCCACTCAGTTGGTAGGTGCCCTCCCCTTATTATTTTGTGGATGTTTAGAATAATTACTTCTTTTTCACTTTAATAAATACTCAGAGCTGGCAATTAGCTTAATTTTGACATATTTTATGTAAAAAATGTCAGAGGGGCTGTGATTAACTCCCAAACAGGGTTTTCCTTCCATAAAGTGAGCATTCCGCTCACTATTGGTTATTTTTAAGAAGTGTCCCTTATTAGGAAATCAAGTCTCTTTAGGTGAAGATAGAGCAACTGGTTAATGGGCAGCTCAAGTTCTTGGGGACCCAGGGCCGGCAGTGGGGTATAGGGCCTTGTGCCTCTGGTTTCCTCCCTTGACATTGGCTGATAGACCTGCTCTGGGGTCCTGCCTGGAGGACAGAGACCCCTGAGAATTGCTGTATGTAGTGGAAAGGGGGAGCCCTTCTTCCATCACCTCTCCTTGATCTTATCTGGGTCTATCTGGAAAGGCCACCTTCCTCCTGACAGCTTGGGCCTCTTTGGTTGTGCCATGGGCTAAATGTACCCGGATGTTTGCTCAGGAAATTCGCAGGCAGTCCCATGAGGTGGGTACCGTTAGCTCCCACCCGACAGGTGAGGAAACCAGGGATGGTACTGAGATTTGAAGCAGCCATGTGGTGCTACCCACTCTGCGTATGGCCTGACTCAATTCCTCCCCCTATTTCAGGGGCCTGCTCTCTTCTCAGCTTTGGGGGGGGGAGGGGACAAACAGCAGCTGCTTCTCCATATCATAGGTCCTAGTGCCCTCCACCCCCCAGCCCAGCCATGGAGACCCACATTCTTGTCTTGATAAAGAAACAAGAGACACCCCACACTCAAATCTTTCAACCAGAAGCTACTTTTAGCTTTGAATTGGCTGGGGGCTGGGGTTAGGAGTCCACGGGCATGTGCTGGTACCCACCTCCTGTCCACACACACTTGCACAGCATCCTATGGCCCAGCAATGGGCCCCTTTCCTTCACAGAGCCAGTGTGGGCCACTATTCAGGGGTGTGACTAACTGCATGAACTTGGCCCCTGTGTGAACTCAGGCTAGTTACCAAGCTCTCTGGGACTCAGTAAAATGATATTCAGGATGAGCCTACCTCACAGGGCTGTTATGAGGACTCAATGAGCTAACATTGCAAAGGACTGGGGCACAGTAAGTTGGCAGTAGCTGTTAATATTACTGTTGTTCTAAGGCACCTGCAGCCCAGCTTGCTCTCCTGGAACACCTACTTCCCACCCCCTCCCTGGTACCCCTCCGCCCAGCTGTCAGGAGGACCCTGCACCTAACACCAGTGTCCAGCAGAGCAGAGGGGAACGCCCTCTGGTAGAGTCTCCCTCCTGAACTGTATCCTCTACGTGCCTACTTCTCTCCAGAGACCCTCACTGGCCTTCCTGCTCCAGGTCCTCCTTCATCCTGCAGTTGAGGGAGCTTGGAAAGTTCCTACCAGACATAAAGCCCCAGCCCCACATTCAAAGCCCCGCAGGATCTGATCCTTGCTTTTACCTCTAAGGCCACCCTCTCATTCCCACACCCTCTCTTCTGGACACTGAACTTTTCCGTTACTCCAATTGCCCGGACTTTTGCTCAAGCCATTTCCTTTCGTAAGCAATAGCTGTCACCTCTGGCCCACCCTTAGCTTGGGTCAGGGGCTTCCTCTACCAGGTGTCCTTCCCAGGGCGGGCTGAGACTCTAGGTCGCGGGCAACTGAATCAAGGCATCCCGCCCTCCAGACACGCCCTCCCGGTGGAAAGGCCTCCGCCCGCCTCGGCCCCGCCCCTCTCTTGTAGCCATAAGCCATTGAGCAGAGAGATGCTCCTCCCCTCAGGGCTCCACCTCCCGGGGTTCCGTGGGGCTCCACGCTGGAGGGGGCGGGTCAGAGACTCCGGCTCCCCCCCCGCCCCGCCCAGGTCCCGCCTAGGCTCCGCCCCCCCGCAGCAGGACCAGGCTTCCCTGGGGCCTCAGCTGATGCCGCACTTCACGTGACGCCAGAGCGGGGCGAACATGGCGACTGCCAGCAGGTAAGTGCAGTTCCAGTGCCGGCCTCACCCGGCGGCGCGGAGAGGGGCTCGGGCCTCCTGGCTGCACAGTGGGTGACAGCCCGCGCAGCGCGTGTTCGCTCGGGGAGGCCCGCCCCGCCCTCCGAGTCCCGGGCGGCGCTGTGCCCGCAGCTCGGCTCCCCGCTCCCCGCTCCCCTTGGGTCCTGGGTAGGGGGCGGGGGGAAGGACCCATTTGTCCCCATTGTGCGGCCGAGGTGGGGGCTCGGGTGGACGCGCGCATTCATGGCCAAGACTGTCAGATGTTCCGGCGGCTCGTTGCCAGGACGCCAGAGCCCTGGGCGCTGGGGAGGAGGCAGTATTTGACATGGGGGCACTTCCCCAGTTCCTTCGGGGCACTTGTCCAGTTCCTTCAGGGCCCAAATGTCACCTCCTTAGAGAAGCCTTCCCAAAGTATTTGTTCTACTAAAGTATATAGTACATATATTTTTATGTTTCTTGTCTTCCCATTTAGAATGTAAGGTCAGGACCTTTCTCTGGTTCACTCCTGGGCATCACTAGTGCGCGGTGCACATAGTAGGTGCTTCATAAATTCTGCTGCATGAAAGAATGAGTGAGTGGTCCTACTGGGCGAAAGTATGGACAGGCGGGGTCACACCAAAGCATTGGTGATAGTGTCCCAGGTAAGGGAACATTTGAGCAAAGGTTGAGAGTTCAGAGTGTTCTGGGGACAGGAATGAGGGGTGTGAGTCTCCGTGCTGGAGGGTGTGGTGCCCAAGATGGCTTCTCCAGACTTTGTCCTGAGGGCCTGGAGCCCTTCAAGTGCTTTAATCTGCTCATGTCTGCGTTTTAGATGATCACTGCCTTGGTCTGTGTGTGAGTTCAGGGGGAGGACAGCATGTGGGCCTGGTGGTGCTGGGCTAGGAGGGTCAGTGGTAGAAGAGGGAGAACTTCCCCAGATGCAAGGGTGGGTGCTGAGATCAGAATGGAGGAACCGGTAGAATGAGTGCATCTTTATTTGGGGGAGAATGACAATAGAAAGTGACCCCCTCTATTTGCCTCCAAGGTTGGAAGAGCTTAGAACACACAGTGGGCATCTGCTGTTTTCCAGGAATAGTACTGAGCCTACCCTTAGGTGTTCACAGGCCACTGGGGCAGGTGGACACATGGGACTCTGTCATCCATCTGCCTCCTCTGGTCATGTACCTTGGAGGGCATGGGTCTGAGCTCAGACATAATGGGACACCCCACCATCAAGTCATGGCCATGGGCCACTGTGCAGTCTGGCCATTAGAGTGCTACTAGAGCCTGGGCCAGGAGAGCCCATGGGAGTCCTGGGGTGTGTGCCATGTGATTTTGGGATTAGTTAGCAAGCCCTAAGCTAACATCTCAGATTCAACTTGAAATACTCCTCTGGATATTGTGTCAGGTTGATTCCACTCTTTCTAGGCAGCGAGTTCAAGTCTGAGACAGAGGGTCTGCCTGCTCTAAGGTCACCCCCACCCCATTCTATGGCACTTGGTGGGAAGAAGCCCTGTCTTCTCCTTGGGCCATGTCTTGAGCTTTCCCTGGGTAGAGTTGAGCCTTCTTCCCTGCACAGGACCTGCCTGCACCTGCTCCCCCACATGGCTCTTTTCTTTCTGCTCTCCCCTTTGCCTACCCACCTGCTGGCCCTGAAGTGTCCTTTTCCTCTGACATAATTGTTCACATACTTGCAGGTCCAGCTCAGATGGTCCCTGTTCTAGAATCCTTTCCTGACCTCATCCTCTCCCACCCCCCAGCCCCTGAGTTCCAGAGAGTCCCGGTTTTTCCCGCTGGCAGGATGCTTCCTCACGTCTGCACGCCTGCCCATGATGGTTTGGTGAGGGCTTGCTGCCCTTCATGCCTCTAGGGACCTGTTCAGTTAGTATCTCCAGGGCCATGTGGCTACCCTGTCATTGGTGCTGGGTGACATGCTGCTGAATGAAGAAAAGGGGGATTTACTCAAAATTGTCCAGTAGGCTGATCCACTTTCCAGGAGGCTCTTAGTAATTGAGGAAAGGAGTTGTGGGTGGGAGAGGGACATAATTTTGAGTAGGATGAAGAAATATCTTCAATTCTTTAACTGAGTGGCTCCCAGGGATCTGCTGCCCAGAGAGTCTTTGCCCAGAGAGAAGTAGCAGGTGAGCTTCCCTGGGTGTGTACCTGTTGGGTCATAGGTCACACTAGAGTCAGCATTCTTCTGGAGAGAAAGTATCTGGAGAAGTCAGGTTGTAGATCAAAGCTCGTTCCCACCCTGATATGGACCTTTTGCACCTGGAGAGGAGGCATCAGGCTGACCCTGGGCTGGGGTAGGGAGGAGTCTGTGTATTGGCCACTGAGTGTCCCTTTGCCCTCCCCAGCCCTTCCCAGGCCTGGTCCAGACTCCACACAGCCCTCTCTCAGTTGTTTCTGCTTAGCCCCCTGGCCCTCCTCTAGAGAGAGGGAGACAGAGCGGAGCTGTTGACCAGCTGCCTAGAGGCCCCTCTAACCAGGGAGAGCAGGCTGGCCTGACTGACAGTCAGCCAGTGGGCGTGCTGCCAGGCCTGTTCTGGAGGCTGAGGGCGAGGAAACAGACTGGTCCTTGGCAATATGGCTCCACCCAAAAGTAGCGACACATTCTAGGGCAAGAATCTTGTCCTAAACTGTGCCATGGACCGCACGGGCATCAGAGAGACCTTTGCACCCTCCTCAGCATGATGTTTTTAAATGCATGAAGTAAAATACAGAGGATTACAAGGAAAACCAGTTATATTGAAATACAGTTATTAACATGTTAAAAATAAATTTGTGGTATAGTAATATATACTTTATCAATACATCTATACTAATAAAAAGGTAATATACTAATTATACTGGACATCCTTCCGGATGTCCTTCCAGACAAAGCCACAATGGCAGGGACCGAGGCGGGGGCAGTTAGGGGTGATCAGGTCAGCAAGAGAGAGCAGTTTGGGGCTATCAGGCCAGCAGGGGAGAGTGATTAGGGGCAATCAGGCCAGCAGGGGAGAGAGGTTAGGGGCAATTAAGCAGGCACGCAGAGTGGTTAGGAGTGATCAGGCAGGCAGGCAGGTGAGTGGTTAGGAGCCAGTGGTCCCAGATTGGAGAGGGTGCAGGCCAGGTGGATGGGAGGGACCATCCACCCCCCATGCACAAATTTTGTGCACCGGGCCTCTAGTTAAATAATAAAAGCCACAGGTCCAATACCCACCTTAATTTTGAAATAGTGAGAGCAAAGTGATATTTTGAGATACTGTGACATCAGTGATATATGAAGCTATCTGTGATTTTTGTTGGTGACAGTCACTACTGATGCTGTTGTGCTTAGTTGCTTACATTAAGAAAATTTGAGAGGTTAAAGCAAATAAACATAATTTTTTTCTCCCATCCAAGTAAATGGAGTCCTAAAATTCTATCAGTGAATCCCCAGGGGTCTAGGAGCCTTGAATAAGAACCCCGCAAGCCAGGTAGCCATTGAGGGCAAAGGAAGAGGTGGCTCAGAACCGATTTTGGGAATGGGTACAATTGGGGGGTAGGGAACTTGCAGGGGCTACAGGATCACCCTTTCCTGAGGCTGCCCCAGTCCTGGCCACTGGCTGTTTCCTGGGCCCTGGTGGTCAGTCCGCAGGGTGTGAGCTGGCCTGTGGGGGCCAGAGCTTATTCTGTGGAGGTGTTTGATGCCTGGGAGCCACTGTCTGCCAGCTCCTGCTGTCTTCCCTGGGCACTGCTTGTGCCCTCAGCTGCCTGCAGGAAAGTATACCTATGCTGGGACTTCAGGATGACTTGGCTCTTGCCTTTTAAATGCTGGGTGCCTGTTAAAAGTTCCAGCAGAAACCAGTTGGAGATGTTTTATGAGTGCTGCCTTTGCTGAACTTGCAGAGAAAAGTCACCTCATTGGCTCTGGGCCCAGCATTCTCTCTAGTGGTTTGGTTTATGTCATGAGGAATCAAAGGACATGTCTCTATAAACCTGGATTCTGGGGGTGCCCTGCTGTAATGAAAGACTGCAGCTCAGCAGCCTGCCTGCCGGCTCAGGCTGGGCTGCCTTCCCTGAGCTGCATAGGGCCGGGCAGTATTGTAGGTTCTCCTCGCGATAGCAGCAGAAGCTCAGAGAGGTGCCTTATCGAGTTTTCTGTCTCAACCTGGGCTGCTTGGCCCTCGTGCCAGAAGGCCATAGTCTGGATTCCTTGGGGGATTTAGGCCTCTCAGAAGGTTCTAGACTAAAGGAAGCCCAGCCCTACTGAGAGCCTTCCAGGTGGGGGTGTGGTGGCAGGCCCAGTGGTGGGATGGAGCTGGCAGCTGGAGTGTTTGAGGAGGGAACTGAGCCAGAGGGGCCGGGAGTGGTGGAGGGTGAGGTGGGTGGCACTGGGCTCTGCAGGCTGAGGTTTCAGTCAGTTCTGCTGTTGAGGCCTCTTGGATCTGGGCACCTTCGGTGGGGCATCTGTGGCAGTGCCTCGTTGTCATTCCCCTCAGTGCTGCTGGGGAGTCTGTAAAGATGAGGTTCTTCCCCGTGCCCACCCCACTCCATGGGCTTTGCTGAGTGGGGAAAAGAGTGTGCAGGGATGCTGGCAGCTGCACTTTCAGTTCCTGACAGTGTGGCCAAGCTGGGATGCAGGCATTATAACCATCACCTCTGCCCTTTCATCCTTGTGGCTGAGCCTGACAGGAAATGATCTGACTTACTGGGAGCCTTGGCCCCTTGTGTCCATCCTTCTGGAAGAGATGAAGGAAGGGGGCAGCGGAAAGGGGAGGGAGGCTGTAGTCCTGTCAGCATGTGTAAGCTGTGCATGGCCCTCCACCCGTCCCAGCCTGGCTGGGGCCCGAGGGTTCTGCTTCCTGCCCTGCGGAGGCTGATGTGGCAACTTCTGATCTGCACAGCTGTGTGTGTGTCCCCATGTTGTAACTGTTGTTTACCCAGCAAATAATTATTGAGCACCTGCTGTGTGCCAAGCAGTGAGCAGAGCAGACCCGGGTCTCTGTTTTCACAGGCTGTACAGTGGGCAGAGGCGGACCTCACTGATGAGCCTCAGTGAACACAGGCTGCATGTGTGTTAGCAGGGGAATGTGTCCTTGCAGCTGGGTACCTGGCTGAGCCTTCCTCAGGGGTGACTGAAGAGAGTGCAGCGCAGGGTTGGGTTTTAGAGCTGTGGGCAGGTTAAGGGAGTCGGGGAGAAAGGGGAGGGAAATTGGTCAGGAACCATCAAAGGGTGTGCTATAGGAAGGGCGGCCTGGCAGGACTGTGGCCCTGTGTGAAGGGCCTGGCAGCCGTCATAGTCCCAGATTCCGCCAGGGAGGGAGCCGGGAGTGGATTCTCTGTTCTCCCCCCTCTTCTCACCTACTCTAATCTCCTCCTTCCTGCCCCCTCGGTGCCTCTCCCTGGCTGGACCCACCTGGATGCCAGAGGCATGGAGAAGCTTGCTGATGAAGAGTCCTCAGGCGTTCCCTGGGCACAAAGCTGGGAGAGTGGGGGAAGCCCAGCCCATTCCAAGTCGGGGGATGGGCAGGGGAGGGATGCCAGGGAAGACCATCCTGAGGAGCCAAGCTGTGAGGAGTGTTTCTCCTCTGAGGGTCCCACTGTCCCTGAGCGGGTCTGCCTCAGGCTGGCCGGTAGCCTGTGGGTTCTTGATGTCGTGCAGGAGAGATTTCACATCACGAGTCCAGGTGATTTTGAGAGCACATTTATTAAAGCTGGGGACACTGGCACGAGGAAGGGTTTAGGATAGAAGAAGCAATAGGAGAGCCTAGGCGGGGCTGCTTTGGCTCACTGCAAAGACAGAGAAAAGGGGGCCCTGGACACAGGATCAGGGTGTTAGCTGAAGAAGAGCTGCCACCTGCCGCTACCCATTGCTCCCCTGGTTGCTAGTCTCTGGGGACCTTTAGAGTTAGGAGATGCACACCTGTGGGTGAAGAAAAAGGGAAAGGTGCAGGCCTGCTCTTGGGAGGGAGAGAGGACCCTGAGACCTTTGTATTGAGGGTTTTTAGAGATTAGAAGGTTAGGGGAGGTCTTAGGGAAGGATCTCAATAGACTATTCATTAGCTTTTCCAGGTGTATCCTTTCAAAGTCGTGGTCTCCACTGATTGGTCGTTGCAGCTGGTCCTGGTAGCTTTCCTGGGTCTGGAGCTGAAATACAACTGAGGCCTGGAGGCTATGTCTAGGGAGGTAACCTTCTGTACCTGCTGGAAATTGCTCTGCAGTTTGTTCAGCTGTCTGTCTCAGTTTCCCTGTTCCCCTTGTCCTGGCTCACTGCCCTGTCTCACCGCAGCCAGGTGAATGCATGCGGTGCCCGCTGCCTTTCTGAAACCAAGTGCTGTGAGAGAAGTTCCATGTCTCTGGCTTGGCTCTCTCTCTCATGCTGTCCCAGGCAGAGCCCTCACTCTCACCTCAGCTCTGGGCTATGCTTGGCGTCCATGCCCGCTGCCCCCCCTGAGCCCCCTAGGCCCACCCCACCTGCTGGGGCTGCCCTTCCTTCCTGCTCGTAGGTATTCAGCACTCTCAGGTGCTGGGAAGGAGGCAAGGTCCCTGCCCTCCTGGAGCTTACATTTTACCTGGGGGGCCAACAGTCCAATAAACATGTGATGTTAGGCAGTGACACATGCTCTAGAGAGGAATGAAGTGAGCAGAGGATAAGGTTTGGGTGGGTTTTTAGAAAAGCTTCTGCAGAGACCTGGGAAAATGAAGATGTGAGCACTGGGAGAGCTTTCCTCCCTGGGAACAGCATCGCCAAGGCCCTTGCGGCGGAGAGGGGGGGGGGGTGTGGGGGTGGGGGGGGGTCTGGGGGTGGTGTGTGTGCTGGTGTTTAGGGAAGAGTGAGAATGCCTTGCAGGTAGAGTTGGGGTGTTGGTTCTCAGCTCCTCAAAGCTGGGGAATAAGCTTGCGCTGTGTTCTGAGTGCACTGGAAAGCAGGAGGCTTGAGCAGGGGAGTGCCTGCTCAGATGTGCATTTTTGAAGGGCCCCTGTGGATGGTGCAAACCAGGCTGCGGGGGAATCTGGGACTAAGAGCAGTTGAGGGTTCCCTGCAGTGGTTCTGGTGGAAGATGGGAACTCCAGCATGGAGGGCAAGTGGAGGATGGAGGGAGCCCGGTGTGGCTGGAGCTGGGCAGAGTTTCAGCAGAGAGTGTGGCCCTCAGTGTGCTGGGCACCCAGAAGCCTGTGGGCACTGCAGTGCAGGGAGGAGCTGGGTTGAGGCCTGATGGAGTGCCTTGAGAGAGCATGGTGGCCAGGACATGGGGATGGTGGGCTTAGGTGGCTTCAGAAGATGTTTACTGCAAAGGGGAGAGAGAACTAGACTGCTGGAGGAGCATGGGGGTCAAGGGAAGGGCTTTTATTTATTTACTAGAGGCCCGGTGCATGAAAATTCATGCACTGGAGAGGGGGCCCTCAGCCTGGCCTGCCCGGTCTCACAGTCCAGGAGCCCTCAGGGGTGGGAGGCAAACTGGTGATCAGGGGAAGGCAATGCCTCCATCACACCTCTGCTGCTGCCACTGCCAGCAGTGCAAGCCTCAGTCGGCCCTGGCTACCTGAGCCTCGGGCGACACTGGATGGCTGGGCAGCTGCCATCGAGGCTTGCCTGTGCCTCGGGCAGGCCCTGGGTGGTTGGGCCACTGACATCCGAGGCTTGCCTGTGCCTTGGGACAGCCCTGGGCAGCTGGGGGGCTGAGGGGACTGGGGGACTCCTGAGGCAGGCATGTGGCAGGAGGGGACTGGGTGCCGCCATCTTTGAGGGCAGTGGCAGTCAGTTAGCATATTCCCTCCTTATTGGCTGTGGGTGCTGCCAACTTTGAGGGTGGGACAGTCAATTAGCATATTCCCTCCTTATTGGCTGTGGGGGCCACCATCTTTGCAATGGTGTGAGGGTCATTTAGCATATTCCCTCTTTATTAGATAGGATTTTAAAGATAGGCAAGGTTCCTGTGTGTCTGGATGCTGAGAATGCTCCTCAGGGGAATATTGATGCTGGAGCAATGCAGGGAATAGGCATTGAGGTGGCAGCCATGCCGAGTGGAGGAGCTATGGGAGCAGGTGTGGGGAGTGTCCAGAGGCTGGTCAGGTTTGGGGAGTGGGTGCTGGGAGGATAAGCTGTGTAAACTCAGTGAAAATGGAAGCCAGTGTGGGGTGGGGATAGAGGTGGGGATATATACCCACCTGCTCTGCCAAGCCTGGCTCCTCCCATCCCCAGTGAGTCTCAGCAGCCAATCCCTTGCTGGCTGCTCTCCTTAGGGTCAGCACCTGTGCGGCTGCCACTGCCAGGCCCATCTTGTCATGGTTCCCCTTGGTCACTCAGCACACACTCCTGGGCCTGGCACTGGGTGTCCTGGGTGTGTGTGTTGGGGGGGGAGGGGGTATCCTGAGTGTGTGTGTGTGTGCCCTGAATGTGTGTGTGTGGGATATCCTGAGTGTGTATGTCCTGAATGTGTGTGTGTGTGTGGGGGGTATCCTGAGTGTGTGTGTGTGTCCTGAATGTGTGTGTGTGGGGGTATCCTGAGTGTGTGTGTGTGTCCTGAATGTGTGTGTGTGGGGGGGATATCCTGAGTGTGTGTGTGTGGCGGGGGGGGGGGGAGTTGTCCTGGGTGTGTGTATGTGTGTCCTGAATGTGTGTGTGTGTGTGTGGTGTATCCTGAATGTGTGTATGTGTGTCCTGAATGTGTGTGTAGGGGGGATATCCTGAGTGTGTGTGTGTGTCCTGAATGTGTGTGTGTGGGGGGTATCCTGAGTGTGTGTGTGTGTCCTGAATGTGTGTGTGTGTGTGTGTGGTGTATCCTGAATGTGTGTATGTGTGTCCTGAATGTGTGTGTGTGTGTGTGGTGTATCCTGAATGTGTGTATGTGTGTCCTGAATGTGTGTGTAGGGGGGATATCCTGAGTGTGTGTCCTGAACGTGTGTGTGGGGGGGGTATCCTGAGTGTGTGTGTGTGTCCTGAATGTGTGTGTGTGTGTGTGGTGTATCCTGAATGTGTGTATGTGTGTCCTGAATGTGTGTGTAGGGGGGATATCCTGGGTGTGTGTCCTGAATGTGTGTGTGTGGGGGGTATCCTGAGTGTGTGTGTGTGTCCTGAATGTGTGTGTGGGGGATATCCTGAGAGTGTGTCGGGGGGGGAGGGAGTTGTCCTAGGGGTGTGTGTGTGTGTCCTGAATGTATGTGTAGGGGGATATCCTGTGTGTGTGTGTGTGGGGGGGGAGGTATCCTGAGTGTGTGTGTGGGGGGGAGGGGTTGTCCTGAGTGTGTGTGTGAGGAACGGCCAGCCCGGCTGCAGGTCTGTGATTTGCAGAGAAGATGGCAGCATGCAGGCGCCTGGGCAGGGAAGCAGTGTTGTTTGGGCCAGATCATGTGTTTTCAGGCGTGGCTGTAAGGTCCTTGAGGGTAGGTATTGAGTGAGTATGTCGCCATACCATTGCAGGCTTTTCCTCCCTGCGCCTCACCTGCCCTGGTGACATCCCCCCTTGTGCCCAGTGCTCAGGGACAGTAGGGGAGGCTGTGGTTGACAAGCCCCTGTGGTCCTCGGGAGGCTGGTGAGGAGCCTTGTGCTAATGGGGGTCCCATGTCAGGCTTAGCCCTCTGGTCACCTCAGACTACCATGGTGGACGTGCTTGGCGGTGCTAACAGAGGCCTGTGTGGCTGTGTGTGCTCTTGTCTTTGCAGACCTTGGTTTTGGCTGGGGAACGAAACCCTGAAGGTGCCTCTGGCCCTCTTTGCCCTGAACAGGCAGCGCCTGTGTGAGCGTCTGCGAAGGAATCCGGCTGTGCAGGCTGGCTCTGTTGTGCTGCTGCAGGGTGGGGAGGAGACACAGCGCTACTGCACGGACACTGAGGTCCTCTTCCGTCAGGTGAGCCCACCCTGCAACTCCCCCACTCCAGGCGTGCACCAGGCCTCCTGTGGCTGCCTCCCTCCTCCAGCATCCAGCCTGGAGGGCCTTGGGCAGCTTTGTTTCCTGAGGGACCCTGAGAGGCTCTCTGAAGGTAGGCCTGGGCCTGGGCGCCAAGGAAGCCTGCATTCCTGGGGGCAGAGCTGTCACCAGCCAGTCAGCTCTCTCAGGTCAGAGTACAGAAGGATAATATTCCTGGGGGAGCAAGCAGGCTAGCTTCATGGAAGAGGCAGCATTTGGTGTGGTTGCTGGAGGCCAGGGTGAATTCTGACAGGTGGTGCTGGGGATGGGAGTTCCAGGTAGGGGGATGGTGTCCATAGGAGTGGGTGGCAGAAGGTGGGCTGGGCAGCTTCCCAGGGCCAGAGAGAGGTGCAGATGGGGGCGGGGGGCGGCGGGGCAGTTCCTTCTGCTGGCAGCAGGGAGGATGAGGGCTGCAGAGGTCAGGGAGGAGGCACGTGAGCAGGGTGCTGAGCAGGAGCTGGAGGCCCAGGCATTCTTTCCAGCTTGGCCAGTGCTGACCCTGCAACCCTTACCTGGGAAGCAGTCCAGGAGCTCCTTGAGGTTCTGGAAACCTGTGGGATGGCAGGTGGCCCAGCTGTAGGAAGCCAGGCTAGATGTGGAGGCATTGGCTGAGAATCGCTGACATCACCCAGTTCCCAGGAATAAGAGCAAGGACACTCGACAGAGGAGCTCCCTGGGAAAACCAGGGAGGCCCTGAGCTGGCCCCACTCTCGTTGATCCTAGCATTGCACCTACTTTACAGATGAGGAAATCAAAGCTCCAGGAGTGAAGCTGGGATTAATTAGAACCCCATCTCCAGACTCCAAGTCTAGTGCTTTCTTCTCCCTGCCATGCCCAGAGCTGGGGCCTGCCTGACACAATGGGAACTCCAGGACCTCCCTGGGGACAAGCAGAGCCGAGGGGACATGGCCACTCAGCATTCGGGGGCCTAGAGACATAGCCACCTGCAGCCAGGGGCCTAGGGGACATGGCCACTCAGCATTCAGGGGCCTAGGGACATGGCCACCCGCAGCCAGGGGCCTAGGGGACATGGCCACTCAGCATTCAGGGGCCTAGGGATATGGCCACCTGCAGCCAGGGGCCTAGGGGACATGGCCACTCAGCATTCAGGGGCCTAGGGACATGGCCACCCGCAGCCAGGGGCCTAGGGGACATGGCCACTTAGCATTCAGGGGTCTAGGGACATGGCCACTCAGCATTCAGGGGCCTAGGGACATGGCCACCCATAGCTAGGGGCCTAGGGACATGGCCACCCACAGCCAGGGGCCTAGGGACATGGCCACCCACAGCCAGGGGCCTAGGGACATGGCCACTGCAGCCAGGTCAGGGAGGAGGCAGGGGAACGTAAAGGGAGCTGAGTGTGGAGAGGAGGTGGCAAGGCCTGGCCTCCCCAGCTGTACTGTCCACTCCACAGGGCACAGACTGGCTGAGATCCACTGCTGAGAGCCATGACAGTGTTTTTACCGAAAGCACCTCCTACTGAAAGGCTTCCCTCTGTCTCGTTGTAGTCACAAGCCTGCAGTCCCCTGGTTGCTAGACATGGAGGTCTAAAGTTTTTTCTGACTTGTCTTGGTGCCTCTTGAAGTTTACATGTTCTGTGGTTTAAAAACTGATCTCCTAAATTCAGCTGTTGGCTCCATCACTGATGTTCTGCAAGGTTAATTTTGGAAGAGTTCCTCCTCCACTTGCTATACCTTTCTGCCGATATTTTTAGCTCAGTGTTTATTGCTAAACACGGAAGTCAGCAGCAGCCCCGGGAGTGGGAGAAGGAAGTAAGAAGTCCTAAGTGGAGGAATCCATTTCCGTGCAGATGTCCAGACGTGTCTAAGACAAGGTGGCCTCTTGCCTGCCTGCAGCATTGAGGCTGCAGAGATTCAGGTGGCAGAGAGGCATGTGCAGGGCTGAGCTGGACCTGTAGTGCTCATGGGTACCCTCTGCCCTATCAAGGGCCAAGGGGTGTGGCCAGTGAGGTGGGGGTACAGGTGGGGCTGGGGCATGTGCGTGAAACATATCATGAGAAAAGGCTCAAAGCAGTGCCAGAGGAGCCAGCCAGGCTGCCCCTGCCAAACCCTAGAAGGAAAAGACGGGCAACCCGAAGCTGGAGTGGGGGCAGAAAGCTGAGATAGAGGGTTGTATGAGGCTGGGGGCCAGTCTTCATGGGCGGCCAGCCTGAGGCAGGTGCCCCAGCTCCATTGATCCTCGAGTTTCTGTCCTGCTGCCTGGGTAATCGTGGTCCTCGTTCCTGCCACAGGAGTCCTTCTTCCACTGGGCGTTCGGAGTCACTGAGCCGGGCTGCTACGGTGTGATTGACATCGACACTGGGAAGTCGACGCTGTTTGTGCCTAGGCTTCCTGCCAGCCATGCCACCTGGATGGGCAAGTAAGGAGCAGTCTGGCCCCGGCTGGCCAGGGGTGGGGGTGCAGGGCCCTCTTGTGGATTGCAAGGAGAGGAAGAGTAGCAAAGGAGGGGGGCGGGGGCGCAGATAGTGGTCAGGCCTGTTGACAGCCTGCTCTGGGCCAGAGCCCTGCACCCTCGGTTGGGAAGGGGTGTCAGCGCCCGAATCATATTGGGTCATGTTTGTTTAGAGATGCTGCTTATTAATCTTAAAATTCTGGATTCCTGGCTTTGTTGAAGTGCCTGAGGCTTTGGCCTCAGTGGACCAGCACTCCTGTATGGTTCCGTGGAAGGTGGTCCCACAGTGGGTGTGGTGGGACTTGGTTCCAGTTAGAGAGGATAACTTAGGGCAGTGGTCGGCAAACTGCGGCTCGCGAGCCACATGCGGTTCTTTGGCCCCTTGAGTGTGGCTCTTCCACAAAATACCACAGCCTGGGCGAGTCTATTTTGAAGAAGTGGCGTTAGAAGAAGTTTAAGTTTAAAAAATGTGGCTCTAAAAAGAAATTTCAATCGTTGTACTGTTGATATTTGGCTCTGTTGACTAATGAGTTTGCCGACTACTGCTCTAGGGCCCTTCTCTGAGGCCCATCACTAACAGCAGGGCTTTACTGGATGCCTGCTGTGTGCCCGCCTCTTGGCTAAGTTCCGCAGGGCCACAGATGTGTAATCTGCCTTAGCCGGCTCACCGAGATGGGGTAGCACTGTGTGAGAAGTGCGGGAGCAGAGGCCTGGGCCTTGTTGAGAACACCCCTCCCCCATCACCCATGGCACCTGCCAGCTCCAGGGCCCTTGGCCGTGTCCACCTTTCTCAGCAGCCATTCCTCTCAGCAGTGGTGCTGAGGCAGAAGCTGTACTTAACCGGGGACACTTGAGGTGATCAGAGGATCCCGCTAAATGGTTACCACCTTCCAGCATGCCATTTCTGCCTGGAGAGTGATTATTGTGGGCTAATGTATAAATTGCAGCTTTCACTGCCTCGTGTCCCTGAGCACTCATTACCAGGTGCGCAGGCCTGTCTGTGGCTGGTTTGAATGACAAGGCACTTGGCTGCTGCAGGGACATGCTCTGTGCAGAGGGCCAGGGTAGGCCCCTCTTGCACGACTCTGCTTCACGTGCCGCCCTCCCCCACCGGCCCTTCAGTGCCAACCCCATAGCCTCCTTTGTTGGCCTGGCATGTGCCTCCTCTGCTGCCTTGAGCTGAGGGGTTCGCCTCATGAGCTGGTAATAGTTCTGCTCTGAGCCCACTTGGCAAGGACCCCTGGCCCTGAGCCTTCGATTGTGCTGTGAAGACTCAGCTCCAAGCAGAATGGGCAGCATGAGAGAAGCGGATGGGCACTTGACTGGAGGGTTTATGCCCAGAACCTCGTTGGTCAGGGGACAGCTATTAGCAGTTGGCTCCTCCGGAGGGTAATCTTCAGTGATATAGGAATAATGTTCTGTGTGTGGCCACAGCTGGGTTTCAGAGCCACGGTTACAGGTTCTCCTTTAGTCTGTCCTGCTTTGCCAAGCCAGCTGATTGTGTAGTGTGGACGTAGAAGCTTGGATGGCCTTTGAGGGTACAAATGGTCTGCAGGATGGGTCCGCCTGTCAGAAAAGCTCCATGTACACACTGGGCAGCCAGACGGAGTACGGTGGTCCCAAGGGTGTTGGGCTCCAGTGCCGAGCTCAGCCTTGTCTCCTGCAGGCCTGGCTCCCATGGTGGCCTTCTCTTCCTCTGCTCTGACTGACTCCTGGTCCTCCTGTCCTGCGTGTTGGGGAGAGAAGGCGTGATGGGAACAGGGCACTACTGAGGGCTTGCTTGCTTGGAGCTGGAGTTGGAGAGAGGCCGATCTGATGTGTGGCCGTTTCCAGGTGCTCTCATACTCAGTAGAGCTCAGGAGGAGTGAGTCTTATGGGATTGCCTGGCCTTTGCAATCAAAGCCCAGCAGACGGACATTTGACCTTCAGCTCCTCAGCTTCCTTTTGAGCCTCTATCTGATGGCTTTTGAAAATCCATCTGGCAGATAAAGTTGCCCAGGGAAACAACACCCCCATCTGCAGATCTGCCATTTCCTGCGTAAACAGCCTGTCCTGTTGTCTGGCCACAGGTGTTGAGGGCCGTGTGGGCAGCCTGGTGCTGGGCCTGTTCCTCGCCCGAAGCCGTTTTTGAGACAGGAGTGTGGTAGTTTCAAATTTGTTTTTATGTGGAGTCTGCTTACACAAGTCTGTGCCTTTCTGATGCAAGAGTGTTCCCATCATTTTTGTCAGAGTCAGGCTTAGCTGATGGCAAGTTTTAACTGAAAAGGCAGGAAATACACCTTGGACAGTGCCAGTACCCGCAGAGGGTGAGTGACTTTGGGCCAACTTGGGGGACCTTCTTCTTTTTTTTTTTTTTTTTTTAATATATTTTATTGATTTTTTACAGAGAGGAAGGAAGAGGGATAGAGAGCTAGAAACATCGATGAGAGAGAAACATCAATCAGCTGCCTCCTGCACGCCCCCTACTTGGGGATGTGCCCACAACCAAGGTACATGCCCTTGACCGGAATCGAACCCGGGACCCTTCAGTCCGCAGGCCGACGCTCTGTCCACTGAGCCAAACTGGTTTCGGCTGGGGGACCTTCGTAGGGCCTTTGCAACTTGGTTGTGTTCTGCTCTTGTCCCTGGTTCGAGCTTGAGACAGTGAGCCTGGCTCAGGGTTTGGAAGGAAGAGGGTGTCACCTTACTGAAGGCACTGCCCAGGGGTGGTGTGAGCGAATTTCTCCAGGCCTGAGGCCCTGAGCACTGCTCTTTTGAGATGGGAATGGATATGTGTGTGTGTGTTTTGTGTGTATGCCTATGTGGTGTGTGTGCATGTATGGTGTGTGGGTGGGTGGTGGGGTGTGTGTGCACAGGGGTGGTATGTGTGGGGTGTGTGAGTGTAGTGGGGGTGGTGTGTGTGTGCATGGGTGTGTGTGTGTGTGTAGTGGGGCTGGGGATGTGTGTAGTGGTGGTGGTGTGTGTGTGCATGGGGGTGGGGGTGTGTATAGTGGGGTGGGGGGTGTGCATGGGGGTAGGGGTGTGTGTAGTGGGGGTGGTGTGTGTGTGCATGGGGGTGGGGGTGTGTATAGTGGGGTGAGGTGTGTATAGTGGGGTGGTGTGTGTGCATGGGGGTAGGGTGTGTGTGCACAGGAGTGGAGGGGTGGAGTGAGGGTGGGTGGTGTGTGTGTGGTGTGGCATGTGGTTTGGTGTGTATGATGTCTGTAGTGTGTTGTATGTGGTTTTTCTTAGCTACTTCCCCCCATCCTGTACATACACCTGAGTCACAAGGATCAAGGCTGCTTCAGCCTGTCTAGTGGCTTTGGTCTGTCTCTCTTTGTCTTCAAGAGAGAGTATGGCACTGATGGGCGTGCAGGTCTTTGTGAGGAGGGTTCAGGGAGTTCCTTTAGCTCTTACTCCCAGTGGTTTGAGGGAGCTGGGTCCTGGCAGCCTGAGGCCTGGCCAGGGGTTTGCCAGGATCCTCAGGAGTCTCCCCCTTCCCGCCCCCCCCCTCCCCCACTGATCGCAGGGGTAGTTTTGGTTAGCTCTCCCCCTGGAGCCTGCGCCCTCCTCCTCCCGGAGCCTATGCCCTCCCCCTGGAGCCTGGGCCCTCCTCCTCCCAGAGCCTATGCCCTCCCCCTGGAGCCTGGGCCCTTCTCCTCCTGGAGCCTATGCCCTCCTTCTGGACCCTGGGCCCTCCTCTTCCCGTAGCCTATGCCCTCCCCCTGGAGCCTGTGCCCTCCCCCTGGAGCCTATGCCCTCCCCCTGAAACCTATGCCCTCCTCCTGGAGCCTAGGTCCTCCCCCTGGAGCCGAGCCTGGGTCCTCCTCCTGGAGCCTAGGTCCTCCCCCTGGAGCCTGGGTCCTCCCTCTGGAGCCTGGGCCCTCCTCCTCCCAGAGCCTATGCCCTCCTTCTGGAGCCTATGCCCTCCTTCTGGACTCTGGGCCCTCCTCCTCCCGGAGCCTATGCCCTCCCCCTGGAGCCTGGGCCCTCCTCCTGCCAGAGCCTATGCTCTCCCCCTGGAGCCTGGGCCCTCCTCCTCCTGGAGCCTATGCCCTCCTTCTGGACCCTGGGCCCTCCTCTTCCCGGAGCCTATGCCCTCCCCCTGGAGCCTATGCCCTCCCCCTGGAACCTATGCCCTTCTCCTGGAGCCTAGATCCTCCCCCTGGAGCCTGGGTCCTCCCTCTGGAGCCTGGGCCCTCCTCTTCCCCCCCTCCCCCCTCCCCGGAGCCTATGCCCTCCCCCTGGAGCCTATGCTCTCCTCCTGGAGCCTGGGCCCTCCCCCTGGAGCCTAGGTCCTCCCTCTGGAGCTGGGGCTCTTCCCATGAAGCCTGGGCTCTCCTCTTGGAGCCGGGGCTCTCCCCCTGGAGCCTGGGTCCTCCCCCTGGAGCTGGGGCTCTCCCCCTGGAGCCTGGGCTCTCCCTGCCCCACTCTCACAGGAATGCTGCCTGTGTTCCATTCATGGGTGTGGTCACCAGGAGCTGGTGCTCGCATGGCTTCGGAGAGGTCTGCTTTTCTGACAAGCTGATGGGATCTTGAAAAGATGCTGCCTGCCGATCCAGAGCAGGTGCTCCCTGTGCAGAAAGTAAATGGAAAGCAGCAGCGCTGTCTGCTGCTGAAGGCAGGCTTTGGGCACTGAGAATTGGTGGTAACTGCTCTAACTTCAAGGTTATTTTTTTTTAACCGCATGCAGGCGGTCAGTTAGCCAGGCAGACCTGTGCTCAGAAATGTCATTCTCTAGAAGTTGAACCATGGGCATTAATGTCGTCTCCTTGCTGCTGGAGGCCTGCTCAGGTGGTGGCACTCGCTGCATCAGCCTTGATTCTGGGATCTGGGAAAGGCCTCCTGTCGCCCCAGCTGTTGGCAGAGGCCTGCACTTGGATGCAGGACCTCCTTTGGGTGGGACACTGGCTGCACTTGGATGCAGGACCTCCTTTGGGTGGGACACTCCTCTCTCCTGCCATTAGAAGGGAGAGTGTCTGCGGTGGGCCGGCTTCCCTCCCGAGCCACCCCTTTCTAGTCCAGTTGCTTCTGTTTGGATCTCCCATATGACAGGATCTGGCATGAGCTGCCTTCTGGACCCAAACTCCAATAGCAGGGTGCAGGCCCTCAGCGGGCTTTTAGCTGCCCAGTGACCTCTCCAGCCAGCTCTGCGGGGCTCGTGTGGACGTGCCACTCCTCCCAACAGCCCCACCAAGTCTTGGCTGCCAAGCCTCCCTTCACTGGCTTGACATGGTGACCTGGCACACTTATTCCTTAGGGTGATATTTAAGTGGTTTTTACTATAATTAGCTCTAAAGCATGAAAAATAGTACTACTCAAACTTAATTATCTTTGCCCTTTAGAGAAGAATAATGTGCAAAGTGCCAGAAAAGATACTTGCAGCCTTTCAGGTTGTATTTATCAAATGGGTCTTCCTGTGGAGTTGGGTGGTTTTGGCTCTTGAAGCCCATGTGCGCTCTGGACTGTCATCCAGCTCTTGAGAAGGATAGAGGGCATCCGGTGGGACGACACCTGCACTTCCTCCCGGACATCAGGGTGGCAGCGGCAGGCTCTCCCGTGGGCGGGCTGGCCCTTGGTGCTCCTTAGTTTCCGTGGCAAGTGGAATGACTTGTAGCTGGTAGGTGAAGGGTGGACAGTTGAGCGCACAGCCCAGGGGCCACTACAGATCACACCTGCCATGTGCTCACCTTCCTTTTGTCCCCACCTTCCCCCCACCTACTCTGGTTAGGCCTTGACCTCAGGATGAGTGCACAGAAATGTTCCAAGGTCTCAAGTCTAGGTTTCTTCTGAGGCCTGACCACCAAGACACCCAGGCAGGGAGGCGGGAACACATTTCCTGGGCATCCCTCGGCCGAGTGGTTTGGGTGAGCTGGGAGGACTAGGGTCCCCATTGGGATTGGGGGTGATAAAGTCAATGCCCAGGCTAACAGCCAAGGTGCCTGTCTTAGGGGGCATTGAGGCTGGTCTTGAAAGCAGGTCCTTGGCACTTCCCCAGGCTTTTGGGAGTTTGCTTTTGATGCCTGTCACAGCTGGAGGTGATTAAGTGACTGGGCCCAGAGGTGGTTTGGGGACTTTCTGAAGACACAGGGTGTTAGTCCTGGGGCTGGGACTGGAGCCATAGCAGTCAGAGTGGGTGGTTGGTGACGCTGCCGATGGTGCGGCCTCTTGCGCAGCCTCTTGAGCTCCTGGCGTGCACTTCAGCACGCGTCTGCAGCTCCAGCTCTGTGGAGAGTGCCATTCACCCCTGAGCAGTACGGGTTCAGCCAGCTGTCTGGTAAGCCTGGAGCCGGGGCCTCTAGTGCCCCGGGAAGTGCTTGTTGTCAGTTCCTGCCCTGGCTGCTTTAGGTGATGCTAATGGAGGCGCCAGGCTTTGGCCACTTAACTTTGAGTTATGTCTCAACTGCGAAAGCTAGTGTGCCTGGATTGTGCAGATTTAATCAACAGTAGGAGCTTGACACCCATTGCCCCCTTCAGAGAATCCAAAGGGAAATGAAGCAAATAGTTTTCAGGGGCCCTGAACAGCCCATTGCAGCGAGACCATCTCCTCGGCCCAGCTTGCTGCGTGTGGCTGTGAGCTCCCTGCTGCTGGTCCCTAAGGCCCACCTGTCTGTCTCAGGTCCTCACTCTGTGCTTTGTGGCTACAGTCTGGGCTGGGACGCTTGCTTGGGTAGAGAGGGAAGTGGTGCAGGGCTGAGAGGGGAGGGATTCTGCTTCATGGGTAGTGATGTCTGAGTGTGTCTCAAAGGCAAATGGAGCTCCCTCTTCGAGGTGACCATCTCCAAGTTCCGAAGTGCCCTCCCTGCCTGTCCCCTCTGAGCCTGCCCAGCACACTATGCAGCACCCTGCCATCTACTCACCCTTGGGAACCCAGGAAGCACAGTCTGAAAGCCATCTGCTGGTTTCCCTTGAGCACTCTTTTGGCTCTAACATTTGGTGGCTAGAATACCTTGCAATCCTGGGCAGGAACCGTGCTGATGTGGTGCCTGGGTGTGGGATAGTGTGTGCGTCATTAGACTTGGTTTTTGGCAACCCCCCCCCCCCCCCGCCCCCGAACCCCTTTCCATGTCTAGTGCTTCTTCTCATGAAAGCCTTGTCACAGGCAGTGACAGGGACTCATCCCCTGACCAAGAGGCTGGGAGTGGTGTGGTGTTTGCTGGGACCTGCCCAGAGCACCCATGACCAGGAGTCCTCTGTGAGGTGGGCAAGGGCTGCCTAGCCTCTTCTGCTTTGTCTTCTCACTGGCTGACTTCTCAGGGCTGAGTAAGCTTGAACGTTTCTTATCACAGTGAGTGATGCTGATATTGACTTCTCTAAAATGTGAAATCTTTAACCTTCCTTTAAAGAGGCTCTGTGGGGCCTGGGAGGCAGCTTGCTTCAGGCCCCAAAGGGTGGGATGTGCTGCCTGGTGGGCTCTCACTGGCGGAGGAGAGAAAAGCTTGGCAGTTGCTTGTCCCAGGCGGCCAGGGTGCAGACTCGAAGGAGGAGCAGAGGTCGACTGGGTAAGGTTGAGGGGTCAGTTATGGTTCAGTGGTCACTTTGTGGCCTGGTACTTTGCCCCTGAATCTGTGATAGGCAGATCCACTTGGTGCCTGGTGCCAGTGGACTAGGGATGGGCCAGGGCTTCATAATCTGGGCTTGGGGGCAAGGAGGTGGCCAAACCCTGACCCTGGTGTTCCTTGTTTTTCCCTTTGAGGATCCACTCCAAGGAGCACTTCCAGGAAAAGTATGCCGTGGATAATGTCCAGTATGCAGACGAGGTCAGTAGCAGCCGCCGCCTCCTCTCTGAGCAATTCAGGGCTTCAGTTACCCCTTTGCCCTGGATTCCCTCTCCTCCCACTGCCACAGCCTGGCTGGATGTGCAGGATGCCACCACTGGACCGCTAGCCTCTCAGCAGTGCCCTCATTTGGAGAGAGCAGGTGGGAAACATGTACTTCGCATCTCCCAGGAGACAGGCCCCTCCTTTGTAGGGTAGTGCCCCTGACTCGGTGGTGGAGCTGAACTGCATGGGGGAGGATGTCTCTGGCAAAGTCTGATCTATGTGTGCCCCCCACCCCCACCCCGGCTTGGCCTGGGCCTTCCTGTCACTCCAGCCCACACTGGCACCCTCCCTGGCTCCTGGGACCAAGTGTGATCATGGTGGACACTGGTGGTGTTCTGGTGTGTACCCTGCCCTTGACTGTCTATATTTGTCACTAAGGCCTGGTTCTTTCTCCTGACTTTACTCTCATGCTTTTTGCCTTCCCAGTCAAAGGGTCCTGTGGGCATCAGAGCTGGTTGAGACCCAGGGCTGAAGTTAGCAGCTCGGGCAAGGTCTGGTGAAGAAGGTGACCATGGCATGGGTGAATCATCACCATGGTGTGATGGTGCCCGACCAGAAGAGCCTCGGTGAAGCAGCGGAGCTCATGTCCACTCTGACTGCTTGGATTGTGGAAGGAGGGGGACTTTTGATGGATCTTTATGTAATGTCATGTGATTTCAATGCCAAATTATCCAGGAGTGACTCCTAGCATCCTAAGAGTCTGTTAATACTCCTGTGACCTGATGTATTCATCTCTTTGGATATGGAATCTAAAATAGTCTGAAAATTTATTTGCATGCTCTTAACGAGGTCATTGCCACTTACCTTGTATTTCCAAGTACTGGAAAGGGAGGGACCTGCTCATCCTGCTCAGCCCTGGTCTCAACCTGCTCTGATACACCCTCCCCTTTGGCAGGTGTATCCCTCCTGCCTCCATAAACTGCATCTTAACATTACTGCCTTTTGGGAACTTGACCTTCCAGGCTCCTCCGTGCGAAACCTGGAGAGGCAGCCTGGGACGGGTCCTGGGACTCGGCCCACCGTGTCGGAGCGTCTCTGTGCCGCAGCCTTCCCGGCTGCCGTCAGGCATCTTACGACGAGGGAGACTCAGGCTCATTCATGCTGTCATTTCTGAGGAGAAAAGAGATCTGGCCTCCAAACACAGTAAAGCAGGAGGTCTTGAGGGGCAGACAGGAAAGCCCGTAATGATAGTGTAGAACACAACCCGCAGCCCTGCTCACGGAGTCTGTACTTATGAAGCAGGACCTTACACGAGGGCTTCAGTGGAGTTCAGGGAATGGGCTCTCCTGCAGGCTCCGGCGCCTTCACAGCACCCCATCATCATTGTTGCCGGTTCTCAGTCTCAGTTTGGTCACACTGTCGCTGCTGTGGTGCCATTGGACATGAGGGCTCATGTTGACCATGAGACGGGTCTTCACTCCAGGGTGGCACCTTCGGGCTTCAGTATTGCCAGCTCCTACAGATCCCCTTGTTCCCCTCCCGCCCCACCTGTCCCATGGTGGGCCACGGCTCTCACCCTATCATAGGGAGGAGACCGAGGCTGAGGCTCAGAGACGAGAAGGGCCTCGTCTATGGCCTGACATCTGGGGCAGCAGAGTTGGGATGTGGCCCCAGGACTTTTGGACCCCGAGGCCTGGCCCTTCACTTCTGCATTTGCCCTGTCAGAAATGAGAGGGTGCTGCAGGACATGTCTACGGAGGTGACGCAGGCTGTCAGGTGCCTTTGATTCTCTGGCTCAAAATGGAGCCTGACAAAAATACAGGCTGCTGGACTGAGACACGTGGGCTGAGGCACTGGAGACCCCAGGCCTGCTCCACCCTAGAAGGTGACAGGAAGCCTGCTAGGGCTGGGCTGGGCCAGTTCTCCGGTGCTCAGGCCCGTGGAACTTCAGGCAGCCTTGGTCTGTGTGACCAGCCCCAGACGGGAAGCAGCTAACACTTGCCTCCTGGAAGAGGACAGTTAGGCCCCAGCCCCAGGCATGACAAGTGTAACATGCAAGTGTCTGATGTTACAAACCTGGCTGTCTAGTGCCCTTCCTCCCCATGATGATCCTGAGTTTCATTATTGAGAAGGTAGAACGAATGGTGGTTCCTTTGAGGAAGGGGCACTCAGGAGAGCCCTGAGAGGCTCTTCGAGGCATTGCTGTTGAGGTGCCGTGCAAAGGCTGGTATTCATGATGGGGTGGGAGCTGGCGAGGTGGAGGGCACAGGGGACCCTTGTTCTTCTTAATGGCTGCAGGCAGATGTTGGGAGGCATGAAGGTCACCGGCTCCGATGCAGGCAGGTTGGATGTAAGAGAAACCACTGTGGCAGCACAGCGATGTATGCTGCCTGCCTTTCAGCTTCAGTGTGGCGAGGCATCAGGGAGGGGTGGTGTCTGTGGCGGGACCTCTGGAGAGGCAGCTGCTATGTGGAACTGCTGGCCCAGCATTGTTAGATACTCTGATTGTTCAAGAGTAGCTGCAGATAAATCCATATTGTTTGTGATCTTTCCTGATGCTTAAATTTTAGAAACAAATTCAAAATTTAAATGCATTGCTAGCCGACATTGTGCACCCTGTTTCAGACTGCCATGAAAAAGTTCATTCAAGGACTTAGATTCTTGTGTGGTGACGCCCAAATCCCCGGAGCAGTGTGGACTTTGTGATTGTCCAGCTCCCTTTTCTGCCTCACCTGGGAAGAATGGCCTGCAGGGCTGGTTGGAGCTCTGGACATGAGGACATGTGAGGTGTCCACAGGGACCCTTTGATTGTCACTAGGGGAGGACCCTTGTCCATAGGATTCTGATGAGATCTGTGTGTGCTGTCCACCTCAACCTGCGGGAGAGGCCGGGCTGCCTGGGAAATCGATGTGGCACTGGTCTGTGAGGGCTGATGGGTCCCTGGTGACCACACTCCATGGAAATGAGGCCCTGTGCTCAGCTAGTGTGGCTCAGTGGTTGAGCATTGACCTATGAATCAGGAGGTCATGGTTCGATTCCTAGTCAGGGCACATGCCCAGGTGTGGGCTCAATTCCCAGTGTGGGACTTGCAGGAGGCAGCTGATCAATGATTCTCTTTTGTTGATGTTTTTATCTCTCTGTCCCTAAAATCAACAAAAACATATTTTTTTTAAAAAAGAAAATATATTATTAAAAAAAGAAAAAGAAAAGAAATGAGGCCCTGTGTTGACAGAGCTGTGCTGTCCTGTGTGCCCGAGCTGCATTTCAAGCCGGCACCACATAGCCGTGTCATGTCCCCTTAATTGTTGAGGCATGGAATCAGGCTGTGTTGATGAGAGTGTAGCACTAATGGGTCTCCATGGGGAAGGGGAAAGGCAGATGGAACTGCTAGGCTGGGGGAGTTTGGCAGCCGCAGAGGTAACCAGGACCCACTCAAGCAATTGTGATCAATAGAAGATGTGGCCCTGCCAGGACTAGTAGGCACCCGCCTCCTCTGTGGGCCGAGACTCGCCTGCATGTCGGCGGCACTGAGAGGGCTGCTTTCTCCTCCGATGCTCAGCAGCACGTCCTGAGTTGTTGCCGAGAGAAAAAGCATCAGCTTGCACATTTGTTATCCTACCCCTTTCTCCCAAGGACAGTAGCACATGCATCCCCAAGTGCCCGCTGCTCTCGGGTTCTGCTGCTGTAATTGACAGGATGTTCTGTGCTGATGAATGGAGACCCTTCACCAAGGTGACAACACACCAAGGGCTGGAAGCGAGGCTCTCCCTTTTAATGAGCCCCTCCTCCAGGAGGGCCTGGGGAGTCGCAGGGACTGCGCCAAGCCGATCCTTTGTGTAGCAGAGGCTCTCTGAGCAGTTACTGAGTCAACGAGGGGGTGCTAGGGAGATGGAGCCTCAGGCACCGCTGGTGGGAGGTGGTTGGTTCAGTCTGGAGGGCATCTGGCCTTGAGCATCAGAAACCTTGACAAAGCATATGGCTTTTCACCTAGAAGTTTCACTGGGTCAGATTTGTTTGTTTTAAGGAAATAAAATGTTTAAGGAATTTATCTAAGGAAATAAAGGCTTATGTATAAGGATGTTCACCAGGGCATTATTTATCATAGTTAATCCTTAGAAATAATTTGTGTCCAACAGAAGAATGAATAAGTTATGCCATATCTGGTAAGAGAATATGTCACAGCCGTAGGTTTAGCTCTGGGCTCTACTCTTTTTTAACTGGAAACCTGGACAGGTGATGGGACCTGTAAGCTTTTCTCATTGGTGAAGTCTGGATGTCTGCAGCACTGGCTCATGGTGGTTAAATGAGATGACATCTCAAGTGCCAGCACAGGCCATGACCAAGGGCTCACTGGGCATTCACCCGGTAGTAGTGACCATAAAAACCGCGGGCTTGGAAACTATTTAATGACAGGGAATAAGTGAAGTGTGTAACTTCGTACAATCCAAATGTCATTGCATATCTCTGTTTTTATGTGCAGAGATAAAAGGTCTCTGGGGATGGGATTGTAGATGTGTTTTATGTTTTTATAGTTTTCAGTATCTTCCAGGTTTTCTCTGTGAGCCTCTCAGTATTAAAAAGCACATATATACACATGTCAAAACTATCAAAATGTGCACTTTAAATATGTGCAGTGTAGAATATGTCAGTGACAGCTCAGTAAAGCTGTAAAACAACCAACAGCAGATCCTCCTCACTCTCGCCCTATGTCGGGCACTGAAGTGTTTCGGGTGGGTATGTGGGGAGGGGCAAGGGCTGCAGAGAGGAGACTGTTCTCTGCCCTGGGGGCTCAGATACAGTGGGGGCTGCGGTAGCCAAGAATCGGAGCGGACTGAGGGGTGGGGGGCCAGAAGAGGAAGAAGGTGCTCCCACCAGGGTGGTTGGCACCTCGGGTTGCAGACATCATGGCTAAGGCAGCATGATGGGCACGTGGCCAAGGGAATGATGACTGTCAGTGGGGCCAGAGAGGAGGGAGTGAATGAATCTGCCTGGGGGCAGGGGCCTCAGTCCTGAGTATGAATTGATAAAGTAGCTGAGATGAGGGAAGGCATGGCAGGCAGAGGCGAGAGCCCTAGGAAGGCATGGAGAGAGGAGTTTGCATGGTGTGCTCATTCAAGGGGTTGGGGTAGGAAGCAAGCAGCACACAGGGGCCTGAGGCCTGAGTGGGCCATGGTGGAGGGATGCAGATCAGGGATGCAGGCCAGGGAATGGGAGAGGATTGGGGATGGCTGACATCCCACAGGCTAGGGGATCAATGAGGGGCAGGAAGGGAAGTGTCTGCCCTGGGACGGGAGTCTAGTGGGGCCAGTGCCTAAGAGGTTGCCATACAGGTCTTTCAGGAGGGACTGCTTGTCAGATGCCTGGAGGCACTGCCTTGGAGGGTGGGCAGGTCTGGCTGCTTGGAGCTCAGAACCCTCCTGGGGCCTGGAGGCAGGATGGTATGTGGGGAAGTGTGCCTGGCTTAGGTTTGAATTCCTCTCTGCCACTTTACGGCTGTGTGGCTTTCAGAAGTCCCTTATTCCTCATCTGCTGGATGGGGGCAGCAACAGCAGCACCTGCTTTAAGGATCTGCTCACTACACCTGAGCTGTCATTGAGTAATGGTGGTATATCATCTCTGTCCCTTGGTTGCTCTAAAGTGGATTTTTCTTTCTGACCTTTCAGATCGCCAGTGTCCTGACCTCACAGAGTCCCTCTGTCCTCCTCACTTTGGTAAGTGTCCAGGGTCTGGGCAGTGTTTGGGCTCAGGAAGGGGTTTTAGGGAGCCACCTGCCCCTGCAGAGGTCGAGGGTTGAGAAACCGAGAGGAATGGTTCACGGTGATAAGTAGCGACACCTTCTCAGTCTGAACAGCAAGACATGTCCAGGACCACGTTCTCGATTCTCCGGTCTCCCTGAGATGTGCTGGGATGTGAGGCCACTGTGGACAGCACACCATACCCACCCCCAGGGTTAAACCCAGTTAGAGGATGTGTTTGTGTTAGGCTGACCTCCTGGGATTTGTGGATGTAGACTATCAATTTGCTTCCATCCTAGGTCTCCTCTGTTGTTAAAAGGATTTGAAAAAACACACCCATGGTATCTGCTTGTGAGGGCGCTGGGCTGTGGGCCATCAGATTTTGAATGCAGTCACTGAATGACCAGTGGCCTGCTGCTGCCTGCTGCGGGGCCAGGCTGCCCGGTGACCCCTGGTGCCTTGCAGCCTGTGGGGCGCTTGGGCTGTGAGAGGGCGCAGAGAAGAAGGCTGCTTTCTTGTACTTCTTTGACTTTGGGGGGCTGCAGGCACGAAAAGTGTATAACTCTTCTTTCCTCCCAGAGTTACCCTTCTCTCCTTTGTTTATTAATTTTTACAGAAATAGTTTTTCTTGGTTACTTTTAGTAGCACTTCCTGGGGTCTCTTTTTCCCGCTCTACTGTCCTGATGGCTGGGAAGGAAGGTTGTGCTAGATGACTGTGGTCGGATGGTCCAGTGTGTTTTATTGGTGGGATCCGTTAGACACTGACCTGCAGTTTCTGGGGAGGAAATGGCAGTTTGAAATGCCTTGCCTCTCCAGGGATGGCACGTTTCTCTAAATCTTTTGTTTTGTCTTTGCTTCTGTCCAAGTTCCACTTGGAGTGTCCTCACAGCCAGGGAAAGGAGAGGACTGTACCAGCACCTCTGCAAGGGCTGCATTCGACAGTGCTCTTAGCACAATCAGTGGGGAGCATACGTGTGCCTGAGATGGGGCTAGCGTGGGAGAGCAGGTTGGGGTAGAGGGTGGTCTTGGTCCCTGCTCTTCTCGCCCACCCCCCTCAGCTGAGCAGCCTGAACTGGCGTCTGCAAAGAGCACTGAAGAGGAGGCCTGCTTACTCTGCTTTTCAAGATGCTGCAGAAGGAGGGCCTGCCTTGGGTTGGGGTCTGGTTTGGTGTTAACCTGAAATGCAGGGAGGAATGGCTTCACCAGGCTGGGGTGGGAGCGCCAGGTTCTTCCCCGGTCTGAGCCTGGTTCTGATTCTGGCTGGAGGAGGCAGGCCCTCCAGTGCAGGCTGTGGGGTGCCACGCAGCCCTGTGTGATGCATCTGTGTCTCCCTCTCTCCCCAGCGCGGTGTCAACACGGACAGCGGCAGTGTCTGCAGGGAGGCCTCCTTCGAGGGCATCAGCAAGTAAGTCCTGGGGCCCCGGGAACTACTTTCTCCATCCTCCACAGCTCACATCTTCGCCAGCAGGCCTTTACCAGTCTACACACTAGACACGAAACACACAAACAGGAGGATGCCAAAGGGGGTCAGACTGGACACTTTGAGGAAATGCTTAGAAAATCATTTGCCTAAATTCACTTCAACGTTTACTTTAAGGAACAGATGGCACTTCTCTTTTGAGCTCTATAGTGACGCGCAGGCCTGCTGAGTGCCTGGGGAGCCCTGGCCACAGTGTATGCACAGGCAGGCCTCCACTGTGCACCTGCTTTCCCTCCAGGATCTGCTCTGAGCTCGTGGTCTTTGTTCTTATCTGCCCTCTTTCCTTACTACTGGCCTCTAACTTCTCCCAGCCCTGCAACTCCCCCATGTCTCCTGCTGCCCTAGCCCTAGGTCAGGACCCCCGTACCTGCCCTCACGCCTCATTCGAGCTTCAGGCCTAGTCCCCAAACCCTATTTTTCCTTCTAGGTCTCTCCAGGCAGGAGGGCAGGTTTTAGGCACCCAGTGCAGCACCTCACCCTCTTTATCACTCGCACGCTGTGAACTCGGAGGGTGCTGGGTTTCTGGGCTGGGGTTGGCTGGCCCTGGGGGGCTGTGGGGTCTGTGTTGTTAGCCCGAGGCTCCAGCAGACAAGCCCTTGGGGGTGCACCTGCTCCTCCAGGCTGCTGGGCTGGACAGCTCCCAGTCAGCTCCTGTACCTTGATCACAGCCCCGCCCCCACCACACTGCACTGCTGCTGTCCTCTGTCGTCCTTTGGTGGACTGAGGCAGTGACAGAGGAAGTGCCTTATAATTATGTATGAGCCTGAGCCGTGGGAATTTGTGTGTATGTGTGATGTAGGGGTGATTAGGAAGGATTATGAGCTCATAAATATGCAAGACTCCCCCTCTTCCCCCACATAAGAGAGATGGGGCAGGGGGAGCAGGTGTCAGGTTTGCTTCTTTTCATCGCTCAAATCTCTGCATCCTCTTGGGAGTTTTCCCAGAGCAGCCATATCTCCCACGCTGGCAGCAATTAGCTCAGCTCGTTGAAATGCTGGCCATGGAGATGCTGTCTTTCCTAGGCCCTTGGAGGGTGTGTGTGTCGCGGGGGCATAACCCGCTGCTGCCTGTTCTAAGTCAGGCCTCCTCTGGTCACTCCCGCACTGCCAGGTGCCGGTGCTCAGTCCTGCTCACCTGCCTCCACCTACACCAGGGAATGGCTCTGTGGTCCCGTGGGCCGGCCCCTCCAGCCTCTGCTTCATTCTCTGCTTTGTAGGGAGGGCCCTGAGCTAGGAGGAGGGAGCCCTGATGGCCCCTTGCTGGCCAGCTCTGTGACCTTAGCAGAATTGCCCTCTGAGCCTTGGCTCCCCAATGTGTGGCATGCTTGGACCTGTTGGGATAAAATGAGATCTACTCATCTGGATCCTAGCGTGGAGCTGGTGTTCAGTAAATGGTCACTCATGAGCAAACCCCAGTAAGTCCCGCTGCCCCTCTGAGCCTCGTCTCAGTCTCTCTGTGCAGTGGGCGAGGTTGGCTTGAGGATGGCTGATTACAAGACTCTGGGTGTCGGTGAGCTCTGGGGCTTCGGGCTACTGGTATGTGTCTTTGCTTGTCCTCCAGAGGTTTCTGCTGCAGGTAATGCCTGCTCAGCAGCCCAGAACAGGTGTGGTGGGTGGTGTGGCAGGCCTGGTTCTTGTGGAGCTCAGGATGTAGCCCCTGAGAGCAGAGCACTGCTGGCTGCTCCCTAAGGTTTCCTGGAGAGAGGTGGGTTGGGGTGGAGGCTCACGGACATCATCGCTGTCATCCTTACCCCCCTGGGAGTCGTCCTGCTGTGAACCCAACCTCTCCCTCCATGAGCAGACCCAAGCCTCTGTTTCCTGTTCCTCCCTGAGTCTCTGCAGCCCCTGCCAAGAGCCCAGAGGATCCTGTGCTTGGTCAGCCCCACCGACACGGTCAGCATTTGGGAGGCTTTTAAGAGAACCAGGGGCTGCTCTAACTTTGCACATTCTCCCCTAGGAACTGGGCTGGTCCCTCTCCAACCCATGATCCTGTCCAGAGGGGGGCTGACAATGAGGTGCTCCCTAGGCCCCTCACTGCTAAACCAGGGATTCCTTACCATACCCATGATGGGGCTCAGTGTCCTGGCCTGGTTGATGTATTGCATGTGAGAGTCTCCCTGTGTCTCTCTGCTTTGGGGTCCTTTGGCCTGCTTGTGGTTCTCCCTTCCATCCTGTCCCCTGGGGCCTTGTCCCCTATGCCTCCCTCTGGGCCTCCCATCCCACTGTGCAGTGTAGTTCCACCCCACTACACCTCCATGGGCACTGACCCCGGCCCAGCCTCTGCATCCAGCCACCCACAGTGCTTTCCCTGTGCAGTCACATAGCTTTTCCTGGGACCTGGTACAGCCCAGCCCCCTGCCTTCCACCCACACTGGCTGTCGGCACCTTGACTCTGCCACCTCCTGGCCTCAGTGCCAGCCTGGGGAGGCCCTTGTCCTTGAGGGCTACTGCGGCTCAGCGGAACTCACCTGTCTGCCCTCAGCAGCTCCAGCTGTTGGTGGGGATAATTATAGCCTGATTCCTAAGCAAGAGGACTCCTGCTGTTGTCCTACTTGCTAGTGCTCAACTGCTTCTATCACCGGGTGCTTCTCGCTGCCCTAATGAAGTGCCTTCTTCCTGGAATTGTGGGGTTTGGCCCTTGTGAACTTTCCTGCAACACATCCCATCTTGGATCCTGATTGACCTGCTTTAGCACAAGTTCAGGTTTGCCCTCTCAGTTTGTGCTGATGGCCGTCCCAGGCTGCCTTCATCCTTTGGCCTGGGGAGAGGAGGGAGCTTGGCAGAACAATGGTCTCACCGTCCACTTATGCCCAGTCCTCTGGGTCCTACTCCAGCTGGGTGAGCAGCCCGTGACCCCTCCAAGTGTGGCTTCTCAGGGTTGGCCACTCAAGTCTGCCACACTTGGGAGACCTCAGAGCTCCCTCCCCCTTCCGAGATCAGGGCCAGGCTTGCTGCCTGCAGCAGGGGGTGTGCCAGGTCTTGCAGTGGTGGGGTTGGTACAGGACCAGGAGCAAGGGGAACAGGGAGCCAGAGATGGGGTAGGGATGGTGGATGTGCACTGGGGTCTCCCCATGGCATGGGCTCCCTAGACTCAAGGTGTGTGGCTTTGTCCTCCCTGGGGAGCCAGGGTGAAGGGAGAGGTGGGGATGGTCTGCAGGCCTCTGGCTGAGTTTGGGCTCTGGCCCAGGCCCTAGCTCCCATGTATGGCTGGATTGGAGCAGGGACAGTTCCCGCAGGAGGTGTGGAAGAGCAGGCTCCTCTGTGGGCTGTGGCCAGAGGATGGGGTCAGGTTCATGGCCTGGTAAGGGCATGGCGGGGCGGGGCTGGGCTGGGGCTGGGTGAGGCGCAGCTGAGATGGAGGGACAGCTCTGCAGTCAGGAGGACTTGGGGCTTCTTCCTGTGGGCTTTGGCCACCATGCTGCCTGAAGGGTTGGCCCTGCAGCCTGGGGGCAAAGTCAGCACTGAGGAAGTGGACTTTCGAACTGATTATTCTGAGAGAGATGCTGACGGGGAAGGGAAAGAGGAGGTCTGCGGGGGCCAAGGTGGCCTTAGCCAAGGGTCTCTCATACATCATTATAGCTTAATGGGGAACCTTCCTGACATGAGAGCTCCCCTGAAACCAGGCAGAAGGTGTGCCCAGGAGCCAGGAGTGGGGTGGGGCGTGATGTACAGGGGACTCTGTTTTATACTGTTGCCCAACAGGAATATGATTGATACTTGACATCAGTTGCTTAGTTAGGATCTACTTATTTCTTATCTTTTGGCATTTACTTAAATTGCTTTGCATATTTAAAGACCATCAGTTACAAATTAATTCCATTTAAATAAGCAGTTAATATGAAATTGCTGGATTTGGGGGTTATTATTTCAGGAATATTAATATTTAAAGATGTGAATTTTAAAAACCATGAAGTACAGGGACATTATTAAAACTTGACAATTACAGCAACCCTGGCTTTCTGGTTACTGTTAACTTGTGTATCAAGTTAGTATTTGGGATTGGGCTTCTAATTGCCCTTGGAATCTCCATGAGAGAGAGAGCCTGCAGGGACAAGAGCCTGCCTCAGCCCCTAGCGGGGGTGGGAAGTGGGGGCTCTTCCAGGGCCGGCTTTCCAGGCAGGCCTTGCTATTCTTGGGTTACAAATGGCAGGGAGGAGGCTGGTGGCTGGGGCAGGGGTGTTTGGGCCCACGCTACTCACCCTTCGTCACCCAGCCCACAGGTGGAGCCCACCAGGAAATTAGCCTGTGCTCAGACACGCCCCCGCCTCACCCCTACCGCTCCGGCACCGGTGGGTTTGTGTGTTTTTTTACACAATTACATGCTCATCGTAGAAAATGCTAACTAGCACAGTGGCAAAAGCAAGGAATATCTGGATTTCATAGCCCTGACTTAAAGCCTGTCAACGTTGTGGTGAATATTTTTTGGACTCTTATGTGTGTGTCTGAGTGTGTTTCTCTGTCTGGGTATTTTGTTTCTGAGTGTGCGGTTGTGTGAGTGTGTGTGTTTCTGTACATGCATATATTTGGGTATGGATCTTTGTGTGTTAGTCTAAGTGTATGTCTGGGTGTGTGTGTCTGGGCGTGTATCCATATCTCTTGAGTGTGTGTGCCTGAGTCTGTGTGCATGTACTAGGATGTGTTTGTGTTTATGAATATACACCTGTGTACATTTGTGTGTCTCTGAGTGTGTGTCTGTTGTATATACATCTCTGTGTGTCTGTGTGGCCTCTTCTCTATGTGTATACTGCCTTTGTGTGAGTTCATCTTGTCTGTCATGTTATCTGTGTTTGTTTATGTGCTGGGTCACTTTGCTGCTTGGGGGTATGTGTGGATGTGTGTATACGCACATACATTTTGTGCAGTGAAATTGTACTGGTGCGTTTGGCTGTTGAGGAGATAGGCCATTGCTTTTCCTAATGTCAAAGTGACATTTGGCGAAATGGGTGGCAGAGTCTGTGTTGTCTTGATTTATGTCATCTGCTGCTCTCTCTGTTCTTCACGCTGAAACATGTTGGCTGCCTGTGTTCTCTGATATTTCACAAGTAGGGATTTGATTCTACAACATTTTGGTTGACTTTGAATTAAGTAGTCTTATATGCATATTAGGAATCCAAAAGCTTTGGCCATCTACCTGCCCATACCCCTTCTCTCTTTTCTCCCCTGTCCCTGTATCGGGCTCGGCCAGGAGTGGGTATGCCAGCCTCACAACATGGCGGTAGATCGTTGTTTTTAAGCACCAGTAACGAGGCCATGGAGAGTCCCTGGTTGGTCACAGCCTGCATGCCCTGTGTGTGATATCCTGACCCGAGATGTCACAGGGCTTAGGACGCAGGGGCTTGAGGCCTTGCCAAGCGTGCTCTGCTGAGGCCTGTCCTTTATTCTAGTACAGTGGTCGGCAAACTCATTAGTCAACAGAGCCAAATATCAACAGTACAACGATGGAAATTTCTTTTGAGAGACAAATTTTTTAAACTTAAACTTCTTCTAACGCCAATTCTTCAAAATAGACTCGCCCAGGCCGTGGTATTTTGTAGAAGAGCCACACTCAAGGGGCCAAAGAGCCGCATGTGGCTCGTAAATCGCAGTTTGCCGACCACGGTTCTAGGCCATGTCGTGTTCCCACAGCTGTCTCCTGATAGCTTGAGCTGCAGATTGCATACCACAGTGTCAGGGATATGCCGATCTGATCCTTCTCTCGCCTGAGGTCCCTTTTCAATTATGTTCATCCCAGCAAAAAACAACTTTTGACTTTATAGATTTTTCTTTACTGTATATTTGCTTTTTATTTCATTAATTTCTGTTCTTTTTAATTTTCTTCTCATTTCTTTGGGTTTATTTGTTCTTTAGCTTCTTGATAAAGAAGAAAGGGACATTCTTGTGATGGGAACTTAGATCATGGTTTTCAATCTTCTTTTCCACTAAATACATTTAGAGCTATACATTTTCCTCTAATCACTGTTTTAGTTGCATCTCACTGGTTATATTTTATGTTTTTATTTTCTAATTCCATTATTTCTTTTTTGAACAGTAGCTTAATTTCCAAACAATTTGGGATTTTATATTCTTTTTGTTGCTGGTTTCTAGTTTAATTCTACTGTAACTGGTAAACAAGTTCAGTATTTTAATACTTTGAAGTTTGTTAAAACTTCCAGCATATGATCATTAGGATAAATGTTTCTTGGGTACTTGAAGAGAGCATGTTGTTGGCTGTAGTGCTCTGTATATGTCAATGAAGTCAGGTTGATTAATTGTAATTATTCATATCTTCTGCATCTTTCTTGATTTCTCTGCTTGTTCTATCACCACAAGAGGTATGAGAAAATGTCAAACGGTGCTTTGTAGATTTATTTATTTTCCCAGTCTGTCAATTTTGTAAATGGACTTTATTGAAATAAAACTCACATATAAGATTCATTATGTGCATAATTCATAAGTTTAAAAGAACAGCTTTATTGGGATACAATATACATACATAACAATTGACCTGTTGAAGTGTATAATTAAGTGGCTTCTGTATATTTACATATTTGTGCAGTTATCATCACAATCAATTTTAGAATATTTTTGTCATCCAAAAAGAAACCCTGTGCCCACTAGGAAGTCATTTCCCATTCCCCTAGCAACCACTAATCTACTTTCTGTCTCCATGGATTTGCCTACTCTAGCATTTGATATAAATGGAATCGCGCAATATGTGGCCTTCGTATCTGGCTTCTTTCATTTAGCGTGTTTTCAGAGTTCATTCATGTTGCAGCATGAATCAGTTTTGCTCATTTTTAAAAAAAATATATATTTTTTATTGTTTTTTGTTTGTTTGTTTGTTTTTTACAGAGAGGAAGGGAGAGGGATAGAGTTAGAAACATCGATGAAAGAGAAACATCGATCAGCTGCCTCCTGCACACCCCCCACTGGGGACATGCCCGCAACCAAGGTACATGCCCTTGACCAGAATCGAACCTGGGACCTTTCAGTCTGCAGGCTGATGCTCTATCCAAACTGGTTTCAGCAGTTTTGCTCATTTTTATAGCTGAAAAATATTCTGGTCTATAGACATATACCATATTATGTTTGAATGTTATCAGTTGATGAACACTTGGTTGCTCCCACCTTTTAGCTGTTAAGAATAATGCTGCTGTGGACATTGATATACAAGTTTTTGTATGAACATATGCATTCAATTCCCTTGTGTATATTCCTAGGAACGGAATTTCTGAGACTTATGGTAACTCTGTTATATTTTTTGAGGAATTGTCAAACTAACTTACATTCCTTCACCGACACTTGTTATTATCTTTTTTATTGTAGCCATGTAAGTGGCTGTGCAATAGTATCTCATTATGGTTTTTATTTGTGTTTTCCTGATAGCTAACAGTGAGCATCTTTTCTTGTCCTTATTTACCATATGCATATCTCCTTTAGAGAAATGTCTATTTAGATCCTTTTCCCATTTTAAATTGTGTTGTAATTTTATTATTGTACTAGAGGCCCAGATTTGTGCACCGGTGGGGTCCCTTGGCCTGGCTTGCGCCCTCTCGCAATCTGGGACCCCTCAGGGGATGTTGGAGAGCCAGTTTCAGCCCGATCCCCTGCCTTTATGCCAGTGCCACCCTGTCTTTATTAGCTTTTGCTCTAATCTTTATTATTTTGTTCCTTTGTCTTGCTTTGGGTTTAGTTTGTTCTTTTTTGGTTTCTTAAGATAGAAGGCTAGGTCATTGAGGTGAGATAACGTTCTTCCTTTTTAATGTAGGCGTTTACAGCTTTAACTTCCTCTCTAACCACTGTGTTCGCTACTAACTATACATTTTGGTATGTTGTATTTTTGTTTCCATTTTTTTCATAGTATTTTTAGTTCCCTTTGTTATTTCTTCATTGACCTATTTATTGGTCCATATTTAGGAGTGTATAATTTGGTCCATATTTAGGAGTGTATAAAATTTACACATACCTGTAAATTTTCTTTCTGTTATTGATTTCTAATTTCATTCCAGTGTGGTTGGAGGATGTACTTAGTGTGAATCCATCCTTTTAATTTTGTTGGGAGTTATTTTATGCCCTAACATATGGCCTGTTCAGGAGAATGTTCCATGAGCACTTGAGAAAATAGATTATGCTCTTGGATAGTCTGTTTCCCTGTTGATCTTATATCTAGTTGTTCTATTCATTACCGAAAAGTATTAAAGTCTCCAACTATTGTAAATTGTCCATTTTCCATTCAGTTCTGTCAGGTTTTGATTCATCTATCTTGGAGAGATGTTGTTAGGTGCATATATGTTTATAATTATTTTATCTACTTCATGAATTTTCCATTTTATCAATATAAAATGTTTTCTTATTGTGTTTAGTAAAACTTTTTGTCTAGACTTATTTTGTCTGATGTCTTTTTTGGTTTCTGTTTGCATGATACAGATGCAACTTGACTTTTTTAAAAAAACTATTTTATTATTGATTTTTTACAGAGAGGAAGGGGAGAGGGATAGAGAGTTAGAAACATCAATGAAAGAGAAACATCGATCAGCTGCCTCCTACACACCCCCTACTAGGGATTTGCACACAACCAAGGTACATGCCCTTGACCGGAATCAAACCTGGGACCCTTCAGTCTGCAGGCTGATGCTCCATCCACTGAGCCAAACCAGTTAGGGCGCAACTTGACTTTATAATGGGGTTAAATTCTGGAAAACCAGTATAAGTTGAAAATACATCTAATACACTAACCTACTGAACAACATAGCTTATCTTAAATGTGCTCAGACCCCTTACGTTATCCTAAAGTTGGGCAGTTATCTTGAGTTTTATCTCAAAAGTAATTGCCTTTCTCCTTTTCTTCTCACCAGGAAGCAGTAGACACAAATGTGCGTTTTGTAGACATGTTGGGGTGCAAAACACAATATCCAAAAAGCAATGGCAATACAGTACACTGTCGAGTATCAATTGTTTACCCTTGTGATCATGTGGCTGACTAGGAGCTGTGACTCACTACCTATGCCCAGCATCATGAGAGAGTATTGTACTGCATATCAGTAGCCTGGGGAAAGATCAACATTCAGAATTTGTGTACAATATCATGTCATCTGCAAATAAGGACAGCTTTACTTAACATTCAGAATTTGAAATACAGTTTCTACTGAATACTTATTGCTTTCATGCTGTCATAAAGTCGAAAAATCATGTCAAACCATTGAAAGTTGGGGACCATATGTATATCTTTTTCCATCCGTTCACAGATTTGTCTTTGAATCTAAAGCTTCTTTAGCTCTTTGCTGCATCTATGGTGAGGATGAAGATCATTCTCAGCAATCAGACTGTCGACATTTCAGAAAATGTGGATATCACTCTGAAGGGACACACAGTTATTGTAAAGGGCCCCAAGGCACCCTTCAGAGGGACTTCAATCACATCAGTGTAGAACTCAGCCTCTTTGGAATGAAAAAGAAGAGGCTCTGGGTTGACAAATGGTGAAGTAGAATGGCGACCACACACTATCTGCAGTCATGTACAGAACATTATCAATGGTGTTATACTGGGTTTCTGTTACAAGATGAGGTCTGTGTGCATCCACTTCCCCATTATTATTCCTGAGATTGGTTCTTTTATTGAAATCAGAAATTTCTTGGGCAAAAAATACATCTACAGGGTTTGGATAAGGTTAAGTATTTCTTGTTCAGTATCTTAAGCCCAGAAAGGTGAGTTAATTCTTGAAGGAAATTACATTGAACTTGTATCAAATTCAGCTGCTTTGATTCAGCAAGCCAGAACAGTTGTAAAAAGGATATCAGAAAATTTTGGGATGGTACCTATGTTTCTGAAAAAGGAACAGTTCAGCAGGCTAATGAATATAGAGATCTAAGTTGTCTATCCTATAGAAGCCTGATGATTCCTCAGACTTATTTGTGATATTTTAAAGATGCAGTAAGAAGCCATGTATTGGGGAAATAATAAAATGTGTCTCTTTAGAGCATGTAATTGGTTCATATTTATTTTTATCCATTCTGCCAATCCCTGCCTTTTAATTGGTTAATATAATCCATATATATCTAAAGTAATTACTGATAAGGAAGGGCTTTCTTCTGCTATTTTGTTATTTATTCCTATATGTCATATGTTGTTTTATTCCTCAGCTTCTCCACTGCTACTTTCTTTTGTATTTATTTGATTTTTTGGTAGTATATGGTTTTGGGTTTTTTCTCATCTCTTTTTCTGTATATTTTAGTTATTTTCTCAGTTGTTACCCAGGGGATTACAGATGACTTCTTAAACTTATATGTAACAATTTAGTTTGCATTAATGTCAACTTAATTTCAATAGTATATAAAAACTTTGCTCCTATATAGTTACATTTTCCCTCTCCTTTGTGCTGTTATTGTATACAGATCATATCTCTGTATATTTTGTGCTTATCAACACAGATTTACAATTATTGCTTTATGTAGTTGTCTTTTAAGTTGATAGAAGAAAAGGCATAAAAAACAAAAAAAATTCATTTATACTGTCTTTATACTTGTTCATATAACTACCTTTACCATTGTTTTTTTCTTTTTCTTTTACTTCATGTTGATTTATATTATTCTCTATTATCCTTTCATTATATTTTGAAAGGTTTCTTTTGGTATTTCTTGTAGGATAGATCTCCTAGCAATGAATTCTCTTGGTTTTGTTCATCTTGGTTTTTGTTTTAATTTCTGCTTCATTTTTGAAACACAGCCTTGTTGAACATGGAATTTTGGTTGACAGTTTTTTCTTTCAGCACTTTGCATATGTCATCCCACTGCCTTCTGACCTCTATAGTTTCTGATAAGAAAGCAGCCACCAATCTTTTTTTAAAAAAAATACTTTTATTGCTTTCAGAGAGGAATGGAGAGGGAAAGAGAGATATGAACATTAATGATGAGAGATAATCATTGATCACCTGCCTCCTGCATGTCTCCTACTGGGGATTGAGCTTGAAACCTGGGCATGTGCCCTGACCAGGAATTGAACCATGACCTTCTGGTTCATAGGTCAACACTCAACCACTGAGCCCTGCCGGTTGGGCAGCAGCCACCAATCTTATTGAAGATTCCCTGTATGTGATGAATTGCTTTTCTCTTGCTACTTTTAAGATTCTCTCTTTGTCTTTTATCAGTTTGATTATGATGTGTCTAGGTGTGGATCTCTTCGAATTTATCCTATTTGGAGTTCATTTAGCTTTATGCATGTGTAGATTAATGTTTTTCATTAAATTGGCAAAGTTTTGGGTCATTATATTTTTCAAATATTCTTCTGCTCCTTTCTCCATTTCTTCTGAGACACCCATTGTGCATATGTTGCTAAACTGTCTGCCTAGCAAGGATGGAAGATGGCAGCTTGTTCCCCAATTGATTGCACTCCACATCTGCTGCAGGAATAAACAGCGGCCTTATATGGGCCAGCAAGTCATTAAAGTTTGGGGCCCCCTTTTGGTCATGTATTGAATGAGGTATTTCTTGCTGGGAGATGATAGACCATTGAACTAATGAACTTGATTTGTTTTTCCTCTGTAGGTTCAACGTCAACAACACCATTCTTCATCCGGAGATTGTGGAATGGTAAGTACAACCTGTGGCTACCTTGACTGTTCATTGTGCTCAGCTCAGGAAGGTGAGAGACCCTGCTGTTCCTGCCTACTCCAACTCAGAGAGCCCATCAGACAAGCCAGTTCCCAGATCTTCTCTAAGAGTCTTCTGTCTTCTTTGTTTTTTTTTGGTCAGTTGGTTTGTTTTTTTGAAAGAGCATGAGTCATTTGAATGTCAATTAAATTTCACTTACTTTTCCTTTATTTTCAGTCTTTTGAAGCTCCTACTAAAAATAAGCCAACTGTTGGTAGCTCAGTTAAAGTAGATAGTGAAAAGACTAAAAATAAATATCATACATCCTGTCAGAAAGGTAAACATGTTTTCCTCACATCATGCACCTACTTTCTTCCCTTGGTGATGTTGGCAGCCTCTACCTGCAGCATAACTGGTTTCTGGTAGGTCAAAGCAGGACAAGCTTCCTCAGGTTGGGCATTGCCTTTGTGGACTCTGGAAGTGCCCCCCCAACCCTAACCCTACCCCTAAGCCATTAGTTTTCTTCCTAACCATCAAATTGCTCTTCGATAGCACCAAAATGTTTTTTTTTAAATATATATTTTATTGATTTTTTTACAGAGAGGAAGCGAGAGGGAGAGAGAGTCAGAAACATCGATGAGAGAGAAACATCGATCAGCTGCCTCCTGCACACCCCCTACTGGGGATGTGCCCACAACCAAGGTACATGCCCTTGACCGGAATTGAACCTGGGACCCTTCAGTCTGCAGGCCGATGCTCTATCCACTGAGCCAAACCGGTTAGGGCAAATGTTTTTATTTGCTTTATGACTGCACTTACTCTGAATGTAGGCGAGAAGTAAGGCAGGGTCTTTGTCACATCATCACCTGACTGGGAGGTGGGTAGACTCCTCATGTCTGATCCTGTGGCCATATGGTCACCTTTCCTTGTCTGTCTGGGAGGGCTCGCTCACCTAGTTTTGGAGCTTGGGAACACTAGGACCTAAAGGATGAGGAGGGGTTGGTTGATGAGGTTGGGAAAGCATGGAGTGGGGGAGGAGATAACTTGTTCAAAGGCTGGAGATGAGAAAGGGAAATCGCCTTGTGTGTCCTGCGTAAAGCCTCACACTGGGCAAGTGCCTTGGAGGGTGGTTGGAGAGTTGGGCAGGGGCTGGGTTGGCCATGGTGCCAACTTAGACTTCGTCTTGAGAGAAATGGGAACCAAGGGAAACCTTTGACATATTTAAGCAGAATAGTAGGATCAGGTTTTCATTCTAAGAAGTCATTTTGGCTTCAGGCTGGAGACTCAATTGTAGGGCAAGAGTGGGAACAGGTTGCCAGATAAGAAGCTATTGCAGGTTCTAGGTGGCAGTGGAGGGTGGCGGGACAGAGTTGAGAGGTAAAGCGTCAATCAAGGGGAATGCTCCTGAGAGGAACCTACTGTGACAGTTGCGTGAGGGGAAGTTGAAAGTGACTCCGGGTTTTTGTCCTGAACAGTTGGAGACAAAAGATGGTGATGGCTAGGAGGGGCAGGTTCTGTGGCGTGTGTTGATTTTGAGTCAGGGACCAGTGATGGGGCCAGAGGTGAAGATCTGAGGGCTGTTGGCAGGCATCACTACTGACCCTGGAGGAGCTGGAGGGCAGGCCTGCCAGCTTAGTGCTGTCAGCAGCCCTGGCCCAGTGCCTGTCATGGCCACACATTCTGAGGGTGGGGCCTGTGTTCTTTAAGTACACGGCCACCTCTTGTTTCCATAAAGTAAAAAATGCCTAGCTCGTCGCTAGCCCCCAGTTGACAGAAGAATAAATCCTGGATACTGGGAAGGGGCCGAGTCCACTCATGCTCCACATAGGGCGTTCCCTCGTGGCTGCTTACGGTCGGTGCTTTATAGATGATGGCTAAATGGCATGCTCCAGCATCTCCTCAGGGATAAGTCATTCGTTCATCACTTTGGAACAAACACACTTTAATTCTAGTGACATTTCCAAGGCTCTGAAGTAGATTCTGCGTTCATAAGAATACTTCCCAACTTCATTAAAGCCAGCAGCAGAAAGGACTCATTTGGCATTTGATGGCAGTAGAACTGTTTTAGAAATGTCACATTGTCCTCACTGCCTCAGGGCGGGGTTTTCATAGCGTGGGTGCTGGCCTCTCCAGGGACTGCAGGCACGCGCAGTGCAAGCCTGGCAGTCATGATCGTTGCCCTCCTAGTCACTGAAGGAAGGAGTCTGGGTGGAATGAGGGCAGGTCCCTCGTTTGCAGGAGAGAGGGGCCTTTTCTGAACTTTAAATTATGACTCGTTGATGCATCTTTGGGCCCCTGCGTCCTGAATGCTTTTAACATCGTCTGTCTCTAGGCCCCTTAGAGAGAAGCTGTCTGGGGTAATGGATAAACCACCCACTCGGGAATATACAACCTCTAACCCCAGCCTACTCTGCTTGGAAAGTCACTTAATATTCAGAGCCTCAGCTTCCTCCTTTGTAAGATGGGGATGGAGGGGTCCCTAACTCCCCATGTGGGTGTGTCTTAGAGCATCGGACTGCCCTCACTAAGTACCACCTCATAAACAACAGAAATGTATTTCTCCCAGTTCTGGAGACTGTAAGTCCAAGATCAAGGTGCGGACTGGTGTGGTGTCTGGTGAGGACCCACTTCCTGGTTCAGAGATGGCTGTCTTCTCTCTGTGTCCTCACATGGCAGAGGGGACAGGGAGCTCTCTGGGGCCTCTTTTGTAAAGGCACATGAGGGCTCTGTTCTGAGGACCTGATCATCTTCCAAGGGTCCCGCTTCCTATGGCAAGACATTGGAGATTAGATTTCAGCAGGAATTTTGGAGGGAGACAAACATTCAGTCTATAGCACTGAGTGTCAGTATCCTCCTACAAAGCAGAAGTGGTTTCCCTTGCTGGATGGCTGAAGAATTCAATGAGCACATAAGTGCTGTCACCTTTTGAGACTTCCTGTGTGCAAGTTATTGTGCTAAGCCCTTGACACGTGCCCCCTTATTTAAGAGGTATTTTGTATATGTTATAAGGTAGGTTCTCTGATTATCCCCATGCTCCGGATGACAAGACAGTTGATTTGCCCAAGAAAAAGCCAGGACCTGGGCCCAGGCTGATGGCCCTGGGATCTTGCGCTGCCCCTTGCAGCTCTGAGGAGCACCTGTAGGGCGGGGGCCTACCTGCGTGTCAGCCTTTCTCTCAGTTCACTCTTGGCCACTGGACAGGCAGGGGTGTCAGAGCCCCCAGAATGGGTTTGTGTTAGGCCCTGGATATTGGGGGGTGGAAGGACAGGGGCTGTGCAGCTAGCACCATGCCTCCTGCCACCGACATGCACCTCAGCTCCTGCTTAGCAACTGGGCTGGGCTTTGGGATTCCCCCTGGAGCCTGTCTGATTGGGAGGCAGCGGCAGCCTCTGCCCGTGCTCTCGAGCTTCCTTTCTCATTTTGTTTGGGTGCCATTCATTTCCTTTTGGTGACTGCTTTATTGTTTTCCATTCTCTCAAGCAGTGCCTTTTTGATTTCCTGTAAATTCCTCTGTAATCATACTCTTCCCCCCAAACATGAGATCATAACTGATAATTTCTCTTCTTGTGCTGGGTATGGCAGTTTGAATGTGGAGGTCAGAAGTTGAAATTTAATAAGAGCAGGCATCTCACTTCCATAATTTAGGCTGTGTTTCTCTTTTCTTGTTCTGCAGATGATTAAATTGATCTGTAGGTAGGCTGGGAAATGGAAGGAGATGCTTTTGCACTGCCTAATAGCACCGTGCCTGGAAATTGAGTTAAGTTCCCCCAGAAGCACCACAGGAGAGCTGGCATGTTAGCAAGTTCCATGCACCTTCTTGGTTTGAAGTGAGACTGTGACACTGAGTCATCGGCCGGTCTTAGAACTGGTAATCATACTGAGCAAAGGTGTCTTGCGTGTATTAATCAGGCAGTGGGGTAACAGATCTATTTCTGTCCATTTCCGTTTCTATGTTCTGGAGATGGTGAGGATCAGGGGCAGAGCACACCAGGATCCTACATCCCAAATTAGAAAAGGCACATAGGTGATGGCCTAGATTCTTGATATGTACGTGAAAACTATTTCAGTAAGGATACTTTTTGCTGTTTTTGTCTCCAAACATATAGGCATTCAACCCTAAGTTAATAAGAAACTCGAGTGGAAAGTGGGATTCTAAGCACAGTGAGAACTTGAGATACGGTGTGCCAGAAGGCAGGAGTGGGCTGTGGGGGCATCAGGGCCTGGTGCCGGGTGCCTCCCCTGCATGTGGCCCACATCTGCCTGGCCCCATTCTGGTCCTAGACACACTGGGCTCACAGCTGCACTAAGCCATTACTACTTCATGGCTCTGATTTCTCTGAGAAGACTTATTCATTGAACCTCTTGAAGATATGTAATTCCAACCAGCTCTTTCTTTGCTGTCCCTGCTGCTGTTCTGGAATTTTACCCTTTGCATCACTAGGGGTGGAAGGAATGGTCTCGGGGGTCCTGTGGAATTGAATTCCCATTCACCTCTCCCACAGAACCATCCCCTATACATTCATCTGCAGGAGAAATGGAATTCCTGTCCTTTCAGATGGGTTTTGTTGAACACTGTGGCACTCTAATGCTTAGAGGCTGATTTTGGAAATACTTCAGCTCGTCTTGCTACTGTTTTCCTCAGTGGAGCATTCAGACCTCATTTAATTGGTGTCTTTATCCTGGGTTTCATGTCCAGAGACAACTTTGTGACCTGTGAATATTTACGCGGGGGGGGGGGGGGGGAGGAGGGGATTGCACAAATAAATCTCCGCCTAGTCCAGTTTTTGTCGTTTCAGGCCTGAGCCCTGGCCCTGGCCCTCCCCCACCCAAGGTGCTGCCTTGTGCTTGAGCAGCCCCTGGGAGCGGTGATGCTCACTGGCATGGCCAGGAGCTGGGGACTCTGCACGATTGCCCGTCTCCCACCACATCAGGCACCTCCTCTTGCTGGGAGAAGAGCCCCTGCCTGCTGTCCAGACCTCTTACGTGGCACCTGTGACATCTTGTCCCAGAGCCTTGGTCCTCGGTGCTTCATGGAGGAGTGACCTTCTCCTCTCTTAGGGATGGAAACCTTGCAGATCGCATTTCTATCCATGACTTGTGCATCCTTTGGGGCTGAGAGTGACACTAAGCATCCCTCACCCCAGAGGCCACTGGGCCTGCAGGGCGGGACCATGGTGCAGTCCCCCTTTCCTTGCCTTCCGGTGCTCAGGAGTAATGGAAATAGCCTCATGAGGTTCTGGGAGTGAATTTTTCCTCAGGATGGGAGGAACTGCAGAATGCCGGAAAGCCCTATTCGCTGCAGTAATCTTAGAAGTTTCTGGTGCTTGCCCTTAACCGGTTTGGCTCAGTGGATAGAGCATCGGCCTGTGGACTGAAAGGTCCCAGGTTCCATTCCGGTCAAGGGCATGTACCTTGGTTGCGGGCACATCCCCAGTAGGGGGTGTGCAGGAAGCAGCTGATTGATGTTTCTCTCCCATCGATGTTTCTAACTCTCTATCCCTCTCCCTTCCTCTCTGTAAAAAAATCAATGAAGCATATTTTTAAAAAAAGTTTCTGGTGCTTGTGTCATAACTTGTGGAGATAACTGGGTCAGACTGGTATGCCTGGCACCGGGAGTGACATCAGGCCCAGAGTGCCCTGTGGGCAGTTGGGAAAGCCTGTGCAAGCAGACGGCTATTTTCAGGGCATTTAAAACCTGGATTAAATGGGCCAGGCCAGTGCTCAGCCAGGCCAGTCTCTTCAGAGAACTGCTTTTGTGGGATAATTTGCCCTGATTCAATTTTTTTTTAAATATGACTAAAAAAATCAGTCCCCTAAAGAAAAAAAAAAAAGGAAAAAGAAAACCAGTCCTGAGAAAATCAGCTAGAGGCCTAGTTTGTCACCTTCCCCAAAGTGGAATTGGAGAAGAAGCAGAACTGTGGTCCTCGGTGGCTAAAAGTGCCTGCATCTCTGCAGGGAAGAGAGCGTGGTTGGGACTCTGTCTCCTTTCTCCTTGGCCTGATTGTGAGCTTTTCCTTCTCGTGTCCGGAACCAGGTGCTCAGGCTGCGGGGAGAGGCCAGTGGAGGGTCTGTGAGGTGGGCTCCTGGGGGTCAAACTCTGTGGCTGGGAATGAGGCAGTGGTGGTGGGAGTCTGGGCTGCTGTGCCCCTGTCCTGCTCAGGGCATGCCAGGGTGAGTGACTCCCACACTGACCTGGTGAACTCCCCCTGGGGAGGCCTCCTTTTCTTTTGAAATGAGGCCATTACCTCTCCTTGCTGAAAGGAAGGTGTTTCCAGCTTTGGTGCAATGCCCAGATACTATTTCTACTGCAGTTACTGTGTCTGCTCTGGGCCAGGCACTGTTCTGGCCCTGGGCTGCCTCCTGGGAGGAGGCTCAAGTGAAGAAGAGATTACAATGCGAAAGCTTACGGAGGATTCCTATAGACAGGACTGGGAACAGAGAGCCGCTTAGCCTGTATGGGGGATGGAGGGAGCCCCCCTCCACCTTGAGAAAAGTGCGTTTCTTGTGGGAGCTGGAGGATGAAAGGTCACCGAAAAGGCACTGGCATTCCAGGCAGAGGAGTCCGCTGTGGGGGACAGGGTGGGGCCTGGAGAGCTCAGGAGTCACCTGTAGTTTTAACTTCATCCTGAGGACATCTAGAGGGCACTGAAGGTTTTGAACAAGGAAAAGCAAGGTCAGGTTTGCATTTTCTAAAGCTCTGCCTGTCAGGGAGCAGACAGCCTGGAGGCTTGGAGGCCAGCAGAGGCAGGAGAGGTTGTCCTGGCTGGAGGGAGTGGGGTCTGGATGGAGAGAAACCAAGGGTCTGAGAGAGGTGGTGATGGTGGACTCACAGTCCGTGATCATCAGCTGGATGTGGGAGCAATGGCTGGACCAGAGGGAGGTGTCTGGGAGGATATTGGTTAAGTTTTACGCAGCAGGGGCTGGCAGAGCTGTGATTGAGATAGGTCACATGGATGGGTGGGTGTTTCTGTGACCATGAGCTGGAGGCGCTGGGGGACCTGTGCCAGAGGGGCTGTGGGAGCTGGGAGAGGGGAGGAGTGGGGGGGGGGCCCAGGAGGAGAGGGCTGTCAGGGACATGAGGAGGGGTGCCAGGGGAGGCACTTCCTCTGGAGTCACTGATGCCTCTGGGTTTGGCAGCTGGGGTGAGAGGGCAGCTGGCAGAGCGTGGGGCGGGGCGGAGGGAGAAGAGGGGAGGGGAAGAAGAGGGGAGGAGATGAGGAAGAGATTCCAGGTAAGCCAAAAGCTGCTCCCACTCCTCTCCCAAGGCAAGCACTGCTTCTGTTCCCTTTCCAGAAATGTGGCTGGGTAGTGGGGGGTAAAGCTTGGCAAGAGGAGGAGGAAGTAAGCAAACGGTCATGGAGCTTTAAGTAATAGAGACCAGGTGGATGGAGGGGTTGAGGCTGGGATCTGAGACCAGGTGTGTGTGGAAGGAGGGGCTGAGCCTCACCTGGAAGAGGACACCCTTCCCTTATAAGGGGGGAGGGAGGAGAGCATGAAGGGGCAGGGGAAGGTTTGGTTGTTTGAATAATAGGTGAACATGTACCCAGCTGCTGGCTTCTGTGTTCTCCAAGTAGATGAGTTCGTTCATCGTCTGAGAAGGGGAGGGAGACACTGAGATGGGGAGGGAAGAGTTCTTAGCAAGGTAGAGCAAGTTAGAGTAGGCCTCCTGCAGGCCTCCTTGCAACTCATGGCAGAATTGGGGCCAGGTGGAGGCTGTGGGGCTGGAGACAGAGCTACTGTGCCAACCACTCCCAGGCAGGATTTCCCTGCAGCCCCTGTGGTCCTGGAGCAGCACTCACAGGCTCGGGCTCTGGTTTGACTCTCATGGAGGTTTGGCCAAGCCTGTGTGGATAGGTGGGCACAAGGCCTAGAGGTCTAAATTGTTGGCAAGAGTGGGGCTGGAAGGATGGACCAGGGATCTAAGCTGAATAGAGAGGCGGAGGGCCAGAGGCAGATGCAGCTGAGGCTGTTCCCACCTGTGTTGTCATCACAGCGAGGCCCACTCGTACTACCCAGGTCCGCAGAGCAACAGTGGGGAACAATACACCAGGGCTGTGAGGTCACCCTGTGGGCGGGTGTGGATCTCAGGAACCGAGTCCTGTCCGTGGCTCTGGACCCTCACCTCCGGAGCACAGGAACACGCTTCCTGTTTCCTAGCCAGGTTGCTCCCAGCAGCGGGTGCAGGCACCTTTATGACGGTAAAGAGCAGATTTTCAGGGGCAGTGTCTGCCCTCAGGGAAGAAAGCCCGCCCATTTGGAAGAAGCCTCTGTGGGCTTGAGGGTTTGCCTTTGCTGCAGTTCTCTCTGGCTTTGCTGCTCTTGAGGGCTCTGAGTGCGTTCCCTTTGAAAGAGGCAGAGGTGGCTTTGTTGCAGGTGCGTCACCCTGAGTCAGAGTGCAGAGCTGGTCATGAGGTATGGCTGAGGACTCTGCTCCTAATGCCTGGCCCAGCTGCCACTTTGTTGCCTGCACCTGCAGTTGCTTGTTTGACATGGTAGAGCTAGAAAGCAAGCATTTATTTAGCTTCTCTGTGGGAGTCTTACTTGGGATGAGATTGATTGCAAAGACCAGAAACCTAACCATATTTGGGCAAATGAATATGAGTTTATTGTGAGGACTCCCTGGAGTCCAGTTGCAGGAAGTACATTGGGTCTCTAGTGGTCAGCAGGGTCTCTTGGCTGCACCTCCTGCTCCACATGTACCCTCTCCCCTTGCTGTCTCTTCTTGTCTGCTCCTCGTCCTGCTTCTCTCTGCAGAACACTCTTCCCACACTCACTCCTGCAACATGCTGCACCTCCCGCCCTGCCCCGGTCTCAGGCAGGGGTCTGATTCACCTGGTATGTCTGGGCTGCCCGGGAAGGGGAGACCTTTTCAGCCAACTGGGCAGAGTCTTGGGAGGCACACACTTAAGATTCAGGTCTAACAGCCTCGCCATGAAGACTTTTCCTCATTTTTATGGATGAGGAAACAGTCTCTGGGCTAATTCTGCCACCCACAGCAGCTTCCAATCTTGGAACCAGAAACAGCCTGCACACCCGAGGCTGGCATTAGGTGAGGATGGGCAGTGCTTAGTGTAGCTTTCACTCCTGCAGTTTGGTGACCCAGCCAGTCACCCCCTGCCCAGGCAGCCCATTTGCAGCCTAACTGGCCCTGGGATCCTTCCCAGGTTGTGCAGGTGTGGCAGCCCCAGGGTCTCCCTGGAGGGGTCCAGCCAGCTCCTGCTGAAAGTCACTGACTCTCCCTCTGTTTTTTCCCTCCCTGCAGCCGGGTCTTTAAGACGGACATGGAGCTGGAGGTTTTGCGCTACACCAATAGGATCTCCAGCGAGGCCCACCGGGAGGTAAGCAGGGCCCCACTTGTCGGAATGCTGTCTGGCTGGGTTGGGCGAGCTGTCTTGCTCTGTGTGGGGCCAGAGGGCAGCGAGCGTCAAGATGGACAGTCTCAGGGCAGCTGCAGTCCCGAGTGCCAATGGATCAGGCAGGAAATGTGGCTTCAGCCAGTCTCTTTTCTGTTCCCCAGTGGGCACAGGGCAGGGACAGCAGAGGTTAAGGCACCTACCCCCGAGAATTTCCCAGCAAGAAGTCCTCTCTTCCAGGGGGGTGGGGCTTCCCTTCCTGGTATTCCCAAAGGCCCAGCTCCTTTCAAAGAATCTTGTTCTCACCCAGGGTCCAAGCACACTTATTACTGTCCTCCATTAACCATCCTCCCGGGGTCCTTTCCCAAACCTTCCCACTTTGCTGAGGATCGAGAGCAAATAAGGAAGTGATGGTCAGGGTGATGGGATAGCCTGGTGCCTGCTTGGTGACAATCACCGCTTTGTGTCAGGAGACAGACAAGGGTCATTTGTGGGCAACAGAATCTTTTGTCTGAATTCATTTTCTTTGTTTTTAAAAATTTCATTTTTCAATTATAGTTTTCATTCATTATTTTGTATTAGTTTCAGGTGTATAGCATAGTGGTTAGATAGTCCTATATGTTACAAAGTACCCACTGGCACCATGCAGAGTTACTGCGATATTATTGACTGAACTCCCTATGCTGTACTTCACTTTCCTGTGACTATTTTGTAAATATCAGTCTGTTCTCTGTATCTATGAGTCTGTTTCAATTTTGTTCCTTTCTTTGTTCATTAGATTCCATATATAAGTAAAATCACATGTATTTGTCTTTGACTTATTTCACTGAGCACAATACCCTCTAGGTCCATCCATGCTGTTGCATATGGTAAACTTTCATTCTTTCTTTTGGATGGCCAAGTAATATTCCACTATAAAAATGCACCACAACTTTCTTAGCCACTCATCTGTTGATGGGCACTTGGGTTGCTTCCATGTCTTGTAAATAACGCTGCAATGAACGTGGGGGCACATATATTCTTTTAATGGCAGTTAAACAAAGGAAACCTTTTAGGTCAGTCATCGTAGCTCTCTGAGCGTTACGTGTTCACTGATGTCTTGATCAAATCTTACCTGCCATCAGCCGCCGGAGATCTGTGCTGGGTGTTTATCGGCTTCCGAGTGGAAGTGCTCTAGTGGTTAAATGAACTGTGTAGCCTTTGGAGCTTTAAAAACGTTCTAATTTGTCATATTTTTGCACCATTGTGTGCACATAACGTTCTTTTCTTTTTTTAAAGAAGAGATTCTTTTGAAAAAGTGCTATCCCTTATTTATCAGGCAGTGCCACTTCTCTCCGTAATACAAATGTCTTTGCTTAATATCCACCCTCCAGGTGATGAAGGCTGTAAAAGTGGGAATGAAAGAATACGAGCTGGAAAGGTAAGCTGCTATGTCTCTCTGGGTAAAGATTAAAGTGTAAAAACAGTAATTTATGTTCCCTGAGCAAGTAGCAGATGAGGTGCCTCAGTGGCGCGGCACATTGAATGGGGACTATGGGCTGGGGTTGGGCACCGTGGGCAGAGGCCTTCTCCTCTGACTGTGGCCACTTTGCTGGTGCTTGGCAGAGTGTTTGATGGTAATGGTCTGTGATTACTTCTGAGGCTGCTTCAGTGCCTCATCATTTCACTCCCTGGACTTTGTGGAATTTGCAGGAAACTTTACCAAAGAGCTGCTATTGTGACTCTGAAGGGCGCTAGTGAAACAGCCTGTCATTTATGTGTAAACACGGTCATTATGTCTGCTGCTAGGACAATGCGGTCTCAGGATGGCTAAGTGGCTCATAAAGTGTTCTGGAGAGCTCCACTAGCCCTGGCCTGCCATGAGCAGTGCAGGCTTCCTGGGGCTGCCCCACCATATGGGTGTGGCCTGCCCAGTCCTCACCTGCTCCAGGGCCTGGGGCTCAGCATGCTGCTGCCAGTGGCATGAAGAATCCCTTGGTCAGACCCAAACTGCTCCAAGGGCTCTTTCCACCCATGTCCTGGGTCACCCACCAGTGACTGTACCATCTGGAAGCTCCCCTGGGGAGAGGGCAGGGAGACGCTGCCATTTCTGCCCCCCCCCCCCCCCCCCCGCCACACAGTAGGAAGTCCGCGTTTCCCCGTCTGTGATATAGTAGGAAATCCATGTTTCATCTCTGCCCCAGTTCCTGACACAGAGCTTCTAAAACCCTCAGAATTCCCCCAGTGACAGAGTCTGTTGTTGTTCATAACTGGAGGCCCAGTGCACGAATTCGTGCACAAGTGGGGTCCAGCCGCCCCGCCCCGCCCCGATGGGGGCTGATCGGGGCTGGGCGGGCCGGGGGGAGGGGCCACAGGCAGTTGAGGGGGGACTGATGAGGCTGGCCACCGCAGTGTGCATCATAGTGACCGGTTGTTCAGGTTGTTCCTGTCATTCCTTCATTCTGGTTGCTTGGCTTCTATATAGATAAGCCCCTTTCAGCCACACCTGAGTTTATGCGAATGAAGTGTTAGTCACTGGGAGAGAGGCTGGAGATTGAGTTCTGCCCAGTGATTTTTTCCAATTGTGCCTCCATTTGGAACCTCTATAAAAACTTTGATCCACGGGGTTGGTGAATGCAGGGGAGATGCTGGGAGGAGTGCTCCTAGAGGGCATCGAAGCACCACACCCCTTGCCCCATACCTTGCCCTGTGCATCAATTCCCTCTGGCTCATCCTGAGTTGTAATCTTTATAAGAAAGTGGTAATAGTACAGGAAGTGCTTCCCTGAGTTCTGTGAGCCATTCTGGCAAATTATCAACCCAAAGAGGAGGTCATTGGAACCCCAGATTTATAGCCAGTCAGTCAGAAGTACGAGAGGCCTGGACTTGTTATGTCTGAAGTGGGGATTATTCTTGTGGGATTGAGACCTTCACTCTGGCAGTTAGCGTCAGAAGTAAGAGGTAGGACACCCAGTTGATGCCCACATAGAATTAGAGAGCTGGTGGTTGGAAAACCCACACATTTGGTGTCAGAAATGTTGTGAGTACAGAAAAAAGAGTGTTACCTTTCACCTTCGGCCCCCGTCCTGATCCTGGACTGCCCTTTCCTACCTGGCCTTAGAGTTTGGCGCTGCCTCCCTTGCCCACCTCGCAGGGCCCAAGTCCGCCTGGGGCGCCCTCAGGTCCGCTCTGCTTCCATGTCGCCCTCCCAGCCTTTCTGGCCTGCCCACTTCGTCAGTGCTGGGTGAGGGCGAGGTGCAGATGGAGTCAGCAGTGGGAAGCAAGGGCGTTAATGGTCACCATCACATGGCTTGGGAGTAGGTGTCTTTTTCACCATCTAACCCTGAAAGGAGTCCTGAGCAGGGAACCTCTGGTGTCTCTCCTCTTCCCCGGGGGGGGGGATGGAGCAAGTGCTTCATTGGGGACCCAGGAGGATGGGGAAGGGCAGGCAGAGCGCCAACCTTGGCCTCCCCATGGTCTGCCGCAGTGCAGTATCTGCTCGGGATTTCCAGTGTCACTCACCCTGGGACAGGAGGAGGTCCACCTGTTACCAGGGAAGTGGGCGTGTGTGTGTGTGTGTGTCCCTGAGATTGGCACTGTCTCAGAAATCTGGTCTCATCTTAATTGGCCTATAGTGACCCACAGCTGATGCCCAGTGTGGATCCCTGCCATCCGCTGCAGCTGGCTACCTTGTGCCCTATGCTGTGGGGAGCTAAGCTCCGGAGGTGACTCTTAGAAGGGGCCTCAGCTTTCTCCCGCACTGTGTCCTAGAGCCCAACCCTGCTGCAGCCAGACAGGCCTGCGTGTGATCTCTGAGTCAGGGGCCTGTGGGAATACTTTTCCCAACTCCTTACCCTCCACCCCCTCAAGGTAATGCCAGTCTTTTTTTTTTTAACCTTTTAGTAGGAAATTGCAAATACTGCTGCCACCCCCAGAATAGTGTAATGAACCTCAAAGCCCCCATCAAGGTTTTTATTTAGTTTTGTTTTGTTGCAGTATTTGAGACCAAGTCCCAGGTATGACATTTCTCCTGTAAATGCATCACTGGGTGGCTCAGTTGATGAGGATATTTTTTTCCTTTCTCATAACCACCATGTCATTATCACATCTAACTAAGTTAGCAATAGATCCTCGAAATTACCAATATCTAGTCCATATTGGTCTAAAACTATCTTTTTTTGAATTGGTTTGTTCAAGTCAGGAGTTGCATTTGGCTGTTGTTTGAAGGAGGGTCTCTTTTAAGGCCAAGCCCTGTGAGAACTATCTTTGTCCTCAAACCACTCAGCCTCTACCCCCTCCCCTATTCCTGGGTTCAACTCACTGCTGCTGCCTCTGGGATTCGTGGCAGCTTTCAGAGAAATGAGATCGTTGCCAAAAGCAGCTGCCCTGAGGGTGCTGTGTGGCATTAATTCAGCCCGATGTGCCAGGTGTGTGCACTAAGGTGCACCTGCTGTGCCTGTGCCCAGCCCATGGCCAGTCATGGGAGACACAGAGGGGAAGCGGTGCCTGCCCTCCAAGCCACGATCTGAGGGTCCCTGAGAGCTGAGAGCAGGGGGCTCCTGGGGTAGAGGGTGGATGGAGTTGGGGACTGCTCTGGGGAAAAGCTGAAGCAGAGATGATAAGAGCAAGAGACAGAGACTGTCCCTGAAGGACAGGTGGGTGGGGTGACCTTTTCAGACAGAGGGTTTCACCCCCTGAAGATGGTAGGTTGTGCGAGGACATTGTCACATCCTGGGGTGTCCCTGGCCAGATTTGAGGAGGGCACCCCTGTGAAGTGGCACATCACTCTGTCACCGCGGAGTGCTGGGGTCAGTTTCATGGTCTCTGTCCTTGGGAGCCTGAAGGCTTCTTCTTGGAGGCTCCCCACCTCATTTACCTGCAGTGTCTGCCCCACGGCTGGTGTCAGGACACACATGTGGGTGGGTTGGATGGATGGACAAGAGAAAGAATAAAATGTCCTGAGCTATTTTCCTGCTGTCGTCTGTGCCGCTGAACGCTGGCCTTTTCTTGACCAGGTGAAAAATATAAAACCTTGTCTGAAGCGTTAGTCCCCCATGGGGTACGGCCCTTTAAGCACAGGCTGCACAGATCCCTGGGAAGGTTACTACGGACTCCTGGGTTAGAAGAGTGTGCCTAGAACCTCGGGACATCCCCCGGGGGGCATAGCCACCCGCAGCCCCAGAACGGGGCACGGGGCAAGAAGGGCAGGGACTCCTGTGGGTCGGGACTGGAGCGAGGGTGGGGGTAGGGGGAAGCGGCAGGAGACGGGCTGGTGTTCTCACGACAGGCACACCACCACCGGCACAGGGTGCTCAGACTCAGACATGCTGGCTACCAGGAGACCACTTCTAAGATTTATGCTTTCAAAAATTTTATTATCAAAAGTTTGTTATAAAATCTTGAGAGCATGTTAAAAAAAAAAGAGTGAGCTGATGGCATTTATTAAGACACCTCCTCCTTCATGCTGTGCCTGTGAGTGGGGTTTCAGAGGGAATGAAAGTCATTTTCCGCAGTTGAGGTGCAGTAAATTGTGTTAAACCAATAAGACATTAATGTTTGGGTAAATCGGGCACTAACAGCATCTGACTGCAGGCCCAATCAGGCAGGCCATTTTGCCGCTCATATTATTTAATGTTAGTGGCGTAACCAGCTTGTAGCCGGCTGGCATGGGGCTGGCAGCTGAATCAATTACCTGCAAACACTAATTTAGAGCATGCTCAATTGGCTGTGTAAGCAGGTCCCGGTTCACATTTGCCACAAGGAGATTAATAACTTGATGTTTTTGACAGCCTGGGACCTTAACTGAAATTACGCTCCTTCTCTCCAAGCTGTGAATGGGGCATTTTGGCCCTTCCCTGACAGCTCCTATGGGGATTGTGCGAGTCGTTTGAAAGGCAGAAGGACTGTGAGGTGTGCTGGGGACAGCATGGCGGTGTCCTCCTCCCCGGGCCGGGATCCTTCTTGGCAAACACCCAGGCCCATCTGGAGACCCTCGCACGGCCTGGGCCTGGCTCTGCTCTGCCGAGGCAGCAGCCCACAGAACCAGCCTCCCGCTGCCTTTCAGTTGTTAATGAAGAACTTGCCCAGCTGTGTTCCGGGGGGATCAAAGTGTCTTTGCCTTTTCCTGCCATTTGGGCCGATGGAGAGAGTCATGATTCTGTGTGTTCTTGTGCCCGCTGGGCCCCGATTGGGGTTGGGGGACAGAGACCCAGCCTGGGGGTTTCTTCCAACAAATACCACTGATACACACATACACACACACACCTCTCACCCATACCACATGTTACAAACATTACCCACACAGCACATGCACATCCCACACATACCACACACACACTCATTCCCCATACATATTCACACACACCACTCACATACCCCTCACACACTACACATACGTTCACACCAGCCACACACAACACCTGCCACACACAACACCTACCACATGCATCACACCACACACACATAAACACCCTCTACACATATGTACCCCACACATATCACACCACTCACATTCCTCTTACACATTCACACACACAATACACAACACCTACTACATGCACCACACCACACACATACTATACATACATATACTCCCCCACATACATACCCACCATACACATACCACTCACCCCATTCACACCCTCACACATACCACATCATTCACACACTCCACCCACTCATACACCGTACACACACAGCACACACACATTCCACACACTCACACACCATACACAGCACGCACACACTCCACACACTCACACACCGTACACACACAGCATGCACACACACACAGAATGCACACACTCACACACCATACACACACAGCACGCACACACTCCACACTCACACACCATACACACACAGCACGCACACACTCCACACTCACACACCATACACACACAGCATGCACACACTCCACCCAAGCCAGGCGGTGCTGGGTCAGGTGGTTGGTCTCTCACCTCACCCACTCCAGGGAGCAGGTTGCAGAGCCCTCCCTGTGTTCTTGTTGAAAAAGGCCCTCTTTTTCTTTTTTGAGGATTACAAAATTCAGCTCCAGTCAGCATAATTGGAAGGTGGGAGAGTTAAAGGAAACCCCACAACCCCACTAGTGAGGCAGACAAGCTGCTTCTGTCCGTACCGACCCCCACCCCCACCCCAAGGCCTTGCCCTGCACAGTTGATGAGCTTACCCCTCACTCTACCCCCCAACAACTCCCATCAGACTGGCTGCATCTCCTGGGTAAGAACAGATGTGATAGGCCCTTCTCTGTGGGCCTGGTCACTGTCCATGGGCAATGCCCTGTGACCTCCATCGCAGATAGAGCCTCTCTCTGTTGGTCACTTTGAGGGATGAGCTGTGGCATGGCTCATTCAAAAAGGGCCCTGATGCCCTGGCCCATGTGGCTTAGATGGTTGGGCATCGTCTGTGCGCTGGAAGGTTGCCAGTTCGATTCCCGGTCAGGGTACATGCCCACGTGTGGGCTCCTTCCCTGGTAGGGGGTGTGCAGGAGGCAACTGATCGATATATAGCTCTCACGTCAATGTTTCTCTCTCTCCCTTTCCCTTCTTCTCTCTCTAAAAATCCATTAGAAATCTTATAAAAAATAAGCAAAAAGGGGCCCCCAAGACCCCAGGTCTGGGTGTGGTGAAAGCCGCTCTTGGCCTGTATGGTGAGGCTGGTGCAGGTTTCCTGCCAGCACTTCCTGGACTGTTGGGGACAGGCCGCACGTTGCCACCGCGGGAGGGCTTAGGAAACCCCCGTCGGTGTGGTGCCCCTCGGGAAGACAGCCCCGAGTCCTGCACCGCTGGCCACACCTCAGTGAGCGGAGCCCTTTCAAAGATCCTGGGTCGCCTTGGGTGGGCAATTCCTTGGAGTTCAGAGGAGGCTGTACCACCCCATACTAGCAGAAATGGCCTGTGTGCCCACCCAGCCTGCTCTGTCCACACCACCTGGCACGAGGGAAGGGAATTATTGCGCTCAAGATGTTTGGCAGAGCCTGGCGTTGGAGAGTGTAGCTGGGGCCTCAGGGGTCGAGAGGCTGTGGGACTCTGGCTCAAAGGCCAAGGATAGCTCAGTTTGCCTCTAAGAGTAATTGAGAAATGGGTACATTTAGGGTGCCAATCAGCCTGGCACCCAGCCAGAAAGTGAACAGAGAACCAGAGGGAAGGGCTTCCTGCAAATACATGCCTGGTCCACGCAGCTGTTGGGGACAAAGCCAGCGGGAACTTCCTTCTCCAGGGCCGGGACGTTGCCCTCGAGAGAATCTGCTGAGTAACAGGGTGCCAAATGGCATCTCTGGGATCTGACTCCCGTGTTTTATCTTTGAGCTTGATTCTGACTGTTGATTTCCAATAAGTGTTTACTGCCAGTTAAGGAAGTAGTGTTTTTCCTCTGTCTTGCTAGGAGATTTTCTTAGGAAAGGATGTTGAATTTTATCAGCTGCCTTTTTGGTATCTCCCGTGTGTGTGTGTGTGTGTGTGTGTGTGTGTGTGTGTGTGTGTGTGTGTGTTAAGCAATTAAAAAACTTGGTATTTTAGAATAGTTTTAGATCACAGAAAGGTAAAAAGAATACTAGACAGTTCCCACATACCCTGTCCCCATATTCCCCCAATGTTAACATGCTTATGATACATTTCATAACTCATGAACTGTATCGATACATTTTTATTACCTGAAGTCCACACTTCATTCCAGTTCCCTTAGCTTTCACATATGTCCTGTTTTTCTGCCCCAGGATGCCACAGATTACATTTGTCCTGTGCCCTTAGCTCCTCTTGGCTGTGGCAGTTGCTTGCTTTTGGTGATCTTGACAGTTTTCAGGAATACTGGTTATGTATTTTGTAGACTGTCCTTCCATTTTAGTTTTTCCGATGTTTTTTTTCCACGAACTCATCTCCATACTGTCATCTTCAGAGGGAAGTCGTTGCACAGCCTGCACATAAGGAGTAGGGTTACGCTCTGTCTCCCCAGGGGAGGGGGAACTACACACACTATTGGCTCTTCTTCCCCATTTCTTTATATAGTCAACCATTTATTTACTTACATCTATATAGATATGTATTTTACACTTTGGATTATAATGTGATATTATGCTATTTATTTTGTTGCTCAAATCATCCCAGCTTTGGTCACTGGGACTTTCATTTGGCTCCTGTGTCCCTCTGATATCCCTTTCTCCCCCGCATCGTTTTGCCCTTTGAGCACAGCCTTACTTTCCGCCACCACCAGATGCTCTAGGCTCATCTTGTATATTCCCCACTCCAGCCCTAGAATCAGCCATTTCTCTGAGGCGCCCTGGTTCCTTCTATTGGCGAATAGTATTGGACACCAAGATTGGGGGCTGGTATACCTGAGATGAATTTCATGACCAGACTTCTTGGTGTATGGCCAGCATGGCTTCCATGGCACACACTCTCCTTTGTCTTGGTGGATTACTATTTTAACAAACTGCAGGACTGAAATGGAGAGGCATTGTACCTAGTGGTTAGATCATGGTCTCTATAGAGACTGGTGTCCTGAGTTTGAGTCCCAGGTCTGCCATTTGCTGTGCCTCAGTTTCCTCCATGGAAAAAGGACAAGATAGCTCTTCACAGATGGTTAGGAGGATTTGGTGAATTAATGTATGGACAGGGCTGATGACATCCAGTAAGCATTATAAATGATTGCTTTGTTGTTCATACTAGCATTTTATGTAGACTCAAATAGGGGATTGAGCTATACGTTTTAAACTCTCTTTGCCATATTTTGAGATCCAGATTTTTAGGTCATGATGGGAGACTCTCCACAATATTATGTTTTCTAGAACAATTTAGAAAGCATAGGGCTGTCTGTTCCTTGAAGATCTAAAGAGGTCCTTTGTTCCTATCAGAAATTGTGTCTTTGGGGAGAATGTCTTCTGTAACGTTCCAGATTTTCCTGAGATCCTGAGAAGTTGTTGTAATCTGACTCCATCCTCTTAGAGTCAAAACAGTACATTTTCCTGGAAGTTTTTATTTTCAGCAAGAATTTTAAACTTATTAGCATGCAGTTATTTTATTTCCTGAAGTACCTCCTCTTTATCTGTTATTGTGTTTCCTTTCTCATTCCTAATATTATGTATCTGTGTTCTTTCATTATAGCTTAGCATTGCCAGGCTTGTATCAGTTTTGTAGTCTTTTCATAAAATCAGCTTTTAAATAAGCATTTATCAGCTCTGCTGCTTGTCTGCTTCATAGATTCCCAGTTTTAATAACTCCTTTCTCCTCCCGTCCTGACCTTGTTTTGAACATCCATCTTTTACTTAATTGAATCTTCGCTTATTTTCATTCTTCTTTTGCAATAGATGAGTTTTGCTGATATATTTTCTAATGCTGCCTTGATCACATCCTAAGAAGTTTGGATTGATTTGATATTTGACCCTATGGAGTGAACTAAGAGCACTGCCGTGGTTAACTTTTTGTTGTTAGTTTCTGGCTTTGTCACCACTGTCGTTAGAGAATGTAGTGTATGTAAATCTTATTTTTCTTAATTTTTAGATTTTTTTCTTTGTGGCCTATTTAGAAATATTTTTGTCAGTATTTTATGGAATAAAATTAAACATTTATTTTTTTATTTTTAGAGCTCAGACTTTAGTATACCTTAAATCAGGTTCCTTATCCTATTCCAGTCATCTGCCTCCTCTCTTCGTTTTGTACATTTACTCTAGTATTAGGAGAGGTAGTTTTGTGCATCCCTCTTTGTGAATCCCAGTAGATTTTTGTTTTATTCATTTCCATACCAAGTTGTTTAAAGTATTCAGGTTGATGACCATAACATCTTCATTGTGTATTTTATCTGTTTACAGCTTACACAAACAAACCCCTTTTGACCTAACTAACCCTGGTGCCTGGAATCTGGCTTTATCTGGTGTTGGTGTTGCTATTAAATGTTCTTTTTGTTGCATCTTTCCTGGTGCACCTTTGTTTACTCTTCTGTGTTCGGCTTTGTTTACTGGGGACAGTTTCCTTGTTCCAAACCAAGCGTCTCCCAGCACTGGGTGAGCCATGATCCTCATGAGGTCAGGACGGGAGCCTTTTCTTTTGAAAAAAAAATTTTTTTTTTATTGATTTAAAAGAGGAAAGGAGGGGGAGAGAGAGAGATACAAACATCAGTGATGAAAGATAATAATTGATCGACTGCCTCCTGCATGCCCCACACTGGGGATCGAGCTTGTAACCTGGACATGTGCCCTGACCAGGAATCAAACGGCTACCTCCTGGTTCATAGGCCAAGGCTCAACCACTGAGCCACTCAGCTGGGCTTGAAGCTTTCTTTTAAATTCCTATTCCAGCGCTGGCCAGTGTGGCTCAGTGTCGGCCCACACGCCAAAGGGTCTCAGGTTTGATTCCCAGTCAGGGGCACGTACCTCAGTTGCAGGTTCATTCTCTGGCCCTGGTTGGGGAGGCAACCAATTGACCTGTCTCTCTCACATCGATGTTTCTCTCTCTCTCTCTCCATCCCTCTCTTCCACTCTCTCTAAAAGTCAATGGAAATAATATCCTTGGATGAGAATTCACAACAGTAAAAATAATCTTATTCCACATGTACTGGATCCATCCCCTAGACACCTCCTCCAAGCTCTTTTTCTCTTCTCTCTTATTCCCCCTTGTGCATCAGGGGAAGTTCTCAGGCTGTCTTCCGTTCGCTTCCTGTCACTCGCTCACACTGGCTCTGCTGCCCACCGATTACGCCCGTTTTATAACCTGGTTGCCACACCTTTCACCTTAGAGAGCCCTTTCCCACCTTGGCCTATTCCATGTGCTGTCCTTCCTCATGGATCCTGTGGAAACATGGGCTAGAGACTCCTTACGTTTCCTTGCATTTCCCACTAGGAGGCTTGTTCTGGCTCCTTCTGCACGTGGACCCAGCGCTATCTGGTCAACCCCAAGATGCAGGGTACTGTTGAAGTTGCTCAGGCTCAGAAAGGGCGAGGAGATTTTGGGCTTCCTGTGGATTCACTGTGCAAGGGGAGCCACCCAGAGGAGCTGAGGAGGTAGGGGTGTGAGCCACAACTGGAGTACGCAGGCAGCTTCCCCACAATGGGTTCGCTGCTTTGGTCACAGCCGGTCAGATGGTCTCCCTTCCCCTGGAGTCTCTGTGGGTTTCCAGAAGCTTCTGTCAGGTAAGGACTTGGTCTGTGTGTGTGTGGGGGGGGGGGGGGGGGAAGGGGGGGGAATCCCCCTGAGGTTCCCACTTCTCAGTCCCCAGGAGGAATTTTCTAGCAAGACAAAGGCCAGAGGCCATAGACTGGTAGTCTCTGGGCTGTTCCCAGTGCTCAGGCCATGGGGTTTTGGTCCATGCAGGGGGGATTTTTGGTTTGTTTTGAGTCAGTAATTAAAATCTGGAAGCTTTTCCCAGAAAGTGAAATAGTAACCTAGGGCTGGTTTCTGCAGAGCAGCCACCAGGGAGCTGAGAACAGGCTTTGGGGCACCTGGCACAGGCCCCACCCCTCCCTGCCGCCTCCCCGGCACTGAGGCAGACCTTCCATCACCCTTACATCACTCTCATGCCATGTGTAGTTGAGAAAGATGTCTCATACCAGGGCTTTATCAAAAGAGAGGGAAATAAAGATGATTTAAGGGTCATGTAGTTCCAGAAGAATGGGAGAGCCATGGAAAGACTGCTTCTCATGCCCCACCCACCCTTTTCCCTGGTGCCTTGCCTCTCGGCTGGCCCTGGCCTCACTCGCACTCCCACTCTGGAATTCCACTTTTTCTACCAACACCGCCCCCCGCCCAGGCCAAGGAGCCCTGTGGCAGATGGGAGGGGCGGAAGGAGGGTGTGGACCAGATGCCGTCTCAGAGGGAAACTTGTCCAGTTTGGTTCTGACCGGCAGCGGGCCCAGCGTCTAGTGAGGAATTCTGTAGGAGCCGTTATTTGGTTTGGCTCCCAGAGCAGGGTTGGTGCTGGTTTTTAGAAAATTCTCATTCAGACCTGTTACATTCTGGTGCAGAATAATGTTCCCTGTGGGAGCAATTATTCTGGGCTGGGAGTTTTCCCTCCTAACTCTGAATTCTGTAGATGTTGTGGAGGGTTTAATCTGGGAACTCTGAAAACCCATTTCCACATCTGCCAGCAGGCATGTCTGCTCCTGAAACCTGGAGGTAGTTTGTGATGAAACCACTGAGAAGGTTTCCCACTCAGAGGCCCCAGCACAGGCTCCACCGGGGCTGCTGTGAAGCCAGGCTTGAGCCCCACACAAGCCTCCTGGCCAGGCCAGCCTCTGCCTGTGCCCTGGCCCCCTTGGTCCATGGTGTGGAGGGTGGGTGGTATGGGCCTTCGAGCTTCCTCCAGCAGTTGCCAAAGGGCATGCCACAGTCTCTGCCCCCTTAGCTGTCACGTGGATATGGGATTCTCCACACGCTGTGCTTGAGGCTCAGAAGAGATGAGGATGCCCAGGGAGCTAGGCTGCTGATGGCTGTGGGCACGTCCGATGTTGGTCGCAGGCCTCAGGCCAGGGGTCTGGGCGAGCATGTTGTCACTGTGTAGTGTCCTGGGACCCTCTGGGCCAAGGCACTACCGTGCCCCACGGTCTTCTCCTGTCCCCTGCTGCTCTGAGCAGAATGAGACAATGGCCTCTTCCCTCTGCTCCAGCACCTGCAGGAGCCTGGCAGGGGAGCTGCAGGAAATGGGTCTGGGTCATGGTTACTGCTGCTCACAGACCCAGCCGTGTTCATGTTGATTCCATCATTTTGTTAGAAAAGCCAGTTCAACAGCCGCAGAGCACCGGGGCCCACACCTCCTTACCCCCTCGGCTCCTGCGTGTGTGGTAGTGCCCTCCTGGGCTGCCCTCTGTGAGTGTGCCCCACACAGTGCCAGCCCAGTGGTCGGCACTTGTGACAGCAGTTTGGGGCCCCATTTGTGAGTGGCAGTTGCTGACCTATTCTAGGTCTGTGTCTGGGCCTGGGTCAGGGTCTGGGTCCGGGATGGGCCTGTGCCATGCCACGACCTTCAGGAGCAGCACTGTGGCCAGCTCAGGTGTCTCTCCTGGGCACCTGGCTAGGGCACGTGCATGATAGCATCTCTCCAGCTCTCCAGCCTGGGGTGTCTTGGGCTTGGCGGAGGGCCCTGCCTGTCTAGCCTCCCCTTCCCCCTACACACACACACACACACACACACACACACACACACACACACAGTAGATGCCTGGTGGTTGTAGGGTCAGGGTCTGGTGGGCTTTGTGTTTGCTGTTTTACTTTGTCTTGCTTTCATCTCAGCAGTAGATGACTGTTCTTCCTGGAGCTGGGCTGGTGGCTGTGGAGGTGAGCCCACTGGTGGGTGGGCCCTGCCCCGTTGGATGTTGAGTAGGTCTTTTGGGGGCAGGCAGCCTTTAGAAAAGTGATACCAGCTGCAGGACTGGGAAAAGGGTACCTTCTGTATGCACAGTTTGCAAACGGGGTACTTCCTTGCTCCCATTAGCCACAGACACTGGCCTGTGCCCCAGGGGCCCTCAGCAACATTCTGCCAAGAGGTAGGAGGGGCTTGACCATGACCTAGGCAGCTGGTGCTGGCTGAAGCTGGACAAGTGTCACTTTCCCACAGGTGAAAAGGCGCACGAAAGAGTGCCCAAGTGCCTGAGTGAGTCTGGGGCCCCGGCTGCTAGCAGGACCCATCCAATGAGAAGGTGCTTTGCTCTCCAGTGTGGGGTTATTCAGAATAGGCTCCAAGCACTCGATATATTTTCAGCATGAGCTGGAGTCTTTGAACCGTTTATCTTGGCAGCTCTTCTTGAAACTGGGGAAAGGTGGAAATTCATCTAGGTGCTGAGAAAGGAGCCTGGGAGGAAAAAGTGTCTGGTGCTGTCATGATGGGTGGCGTGCCTGGAGATAGTGCTGGTGGCTCAGGGATCAAACAGCTGAGCAATGGCTTCCCAGGAAGGACTCAGGGAATTCTAAGTAGGTAATGAGGAGTGACTTTCTTTTGATTTACAGCAAGACTTGGCCATCAATCTGTAATTCTTTGAAGAGAACAGAAATGAATCTCTGAGAGGCTGCGGTCTGGATGCCTCGGACTGGCAGTCCTTCCTGGGGGGAAAAGGAGGGCCTATAACCTCAGCCAGGGACAGTCTGGGTGGGCGTCTGCCTCTCTGACAAGAGGGCCAGGCCTCCCCTGGCAGGTGACAGGGTAGGACCCAGTGGGTAAAGAGAAGTGGGTGGCAGAGCCAATCTCAGTGAGATGCCCCTCAGAGGTTTCTGCAAGCTGAAGTCACTTGACCAGCTGAGGCTATGGCTTTGGGTGGTGAGTGGATGGAAATGCCAGCAGGGGGCCAGTGAGGAGGCTGTTGTGGGGCCAGGTGGGGCAGCTGGGCTGGGAGGAGAGGGTAGGCTGGAGGAGGAGTTTGGAACTAGAGCTGAGGACTTGCTGATGAATTGAATGTTGAGGGTGAAGGAAGAGGAGGAATGGCAATGAGTCCCAGGCTTCTGACTTGGCCCCTGGTGGTGTTGGGCCGTGCTCTGCCAACCCTGTCACGCTTCCCACAACGTTCCCTTATAGGCGGGTGTGGTGGGGCAGCTCCATGGCACTGCGTTCTCCTGCTTGCTTCTTTCTCTTCTGCCTCCTGCCTCCCACTCATTGTGTTTCCTGCTTAAAATGCAGAGGCTCTGCCCTTGGCTGTGTTTTTATGAGAATGGGCGAGAGACCCCCAGGACCCTGGCACTGCACTTGGGGCTGGCTGTGTTTCATGTTCCTTCCACTTTGAATGTGTGTGTGGTGTGCATACTCGTTAAACAGGCCCCTTCACTCTGCCTGCCTAGGGGTACAGGGTGTGTGTGTGTGTGTGTGTGTGTGTGTGTGTGTGTGTGTGTGTGTGTGTGTGTGTGTGTGGTGCACGCTGGTTAATCAGGCCCCCTCACTCTGCCCGCCTGGGGGCACATGGGATGTTTGTGTGTGTGTGTGTCGGGGGGGGGGTGCATGCTGGTTAAGCAGGCCCCCTCACTCTGCCTGCCTCAGGGCACATGGGGTGTTTGTGTGTGTGGAGGGGGTTGTGGTGTGCACGCTGGTTAAGCAGGCCCCCTCACTCTGCCTGCGGGTACACGGGGTGTTTGTGTGTGTGGGGGGGTGCATGCTGGTTAAGCAGGCCCCCTCACTCTGCCCACCTGAGAGTCCACAGGCCCAGCCCTGGCAGTTGGTCTCCTTAGGCCCTGAGCAAGCAGCAGAGGAGCCAGGCCGGGAGATGGAGCAGTCTCATGACACATCAGGGACAGGGCAAAAATGTGTGATCCCCACCCAGGTAGAGGAGTGAGGAGCTGGGCAGTGGTTCTGGGACCTGGGAAATGACAGGTCAGGAGCATGTGCAGGCAGGAAGGTGGTGGCTTTGAAAGAGGGGCATGGGGCAGTGGGGGACTGAGCAGTTCTTGGCCCAGTGTGTAAGACACAAAATCCCTGAAGCCAGGGCAAGTTCCCTCAGACCACTCCTGTGTCAGCCCATGTGTTGTGTTCAGCAAGCATTTACCAGGCGCCTACTGTATGCCAGACCCAGTTCCGAGCTCTGCAGATGCAGCGATGTAGGAGAGGCCCTGCTCCTGTGGAGCACAGTTCTGGGGGAGAGAGGCCATGGGCATCCACGCGCTAGCAGCAGCACCCGCGCCTTCCCTGAGATCAGACCACACGCCAGGCAGCCTGGGCCCTGCCCACTATTGCAGTCAAAGGAGGTACCACCCAATCCATCCTCATGGCCACCCTCTGAGCCTAGGGACTACTGTTAGGCTTCTTTTATAGGCGAGGAAAGTGAGGAACCAAACAGCTAAGGAACTTGGCCAAGGTCACACCATTGGCAAGTGAGGGAGCCAGGATTTGAACCCTGGCCATCAGCCCTCTCGCCCATGTTCCTCACTGCTCTGTCCTGGGGACCTTGTCTGATGGAAAGGGGCCCGCCTTTATCAACCTCGCAGTTGTAGTTGTGCAGTGTAGGGTACCAGAAGGCATGGTTGTCTTTGGGGAAAGTTCTGGTTTTAAAAATAGCTATAAAGATAAAGGACAAATACCTGTCACATAATGAATTATGGTGACATATAACCTAATGCCACCATTGGGGCAGAACCGGCCAACTCTAGGTGAGGAGGGAGATTCTGCCTCTTGAAGTGGAAAGGCTGATTAAGAAGGGCAGGAGGCTCAATTGACAGCCTCCCCCACCTCCATGGTCAAGGTCAGCCTCATCCAGGAAGCCCTGGACAGGTAGGGATGCAGGAGGGGATGGGGGCGGGGTTGGGGGGAGGCAGAGGTCACAGGCAGGGATACGTGCAGGGCCCTGGGCAGCTTGGCAGGCTCAGTAAATGCTCCTGAGGAAGAGAAGGAACAGGGCTGTTCCTCCCTCAGGTGGAAGGAGGGCTCGGCAGACTCCTTACTTAACACTTGGAGGATTCAGGGTCCACAGAGCAGCCAGCCTGGCTGGGGCCAAAGTTGTGCAGATCAGAGCAAGGTCATGTGCCACCTCACCCCACCAGGGCTGTGAGCTTTTCCAGGTGGCCTCGCTTCCTGTGGATGTGGTCATCAGCCCAGGGGAGCCCGATGGCCCAGTGGTTATCGGGGAATCAGGTGTGTAGCCCTGGGCTGGCAGATAAGGGGCGTGTGTTAGTGTCGCAATGTGGTGGTGTGGCAATCGTTCATAAGTGGTCCTGGGGCAGACAGAGGCCAGCCTCACCAGAAGGATGATAAATGGCAAGCATTTCTGAAGACAGGCTTTGATGCCCACTAAAGAGGGCTGATCTGGCTGGGTTCGGTGTACCCTGCAGAAACCAGTCATCTCTTCAGGACCTGGACTTTCCTGAATGGTTTCCAGGTCCATAGGTCCCGCCACACTGGCTAGGAGTCACCTTTCAGGTTGTCCATTTCGAGAGCTCCAATTTGACCCGGGTCCAGCAGGCTGACAGATGCCCCCAGGCACCGCCTGTCCTTGCCAAGCAGACCACTGTGGGCACTCCACACTCTGGCCAGTCTGCTGTGCCATTTCATTGGATTACAAATGGTTATTGGGTACCGACAGGTGCCCAGAACTGTTCCAGGAGAGACAGAGCAGAGGATACCCTATCTGTGAAGCTCTGGGGGAGAGAGAAGTAAATTAGTAAAATGTACATATTTAATGGTGACAAATACTACAGAAAAAGAAAGCCAGGGAAGGTAAGAGAGGGAGTCTTGGAAGTGATTTGCAGTTTTGAACGGGGTGGCGTCGAAGGCCTCTTGTAAGAGGAGTGGTGTAAGTTCCGGAGGGGCCATGGCCCAGGCTTGGGTGTCATGGGAGAGGAGAGGAATAGCTGAGAGCCAGAGAGGACAGGAACAGGGGTTGAGGTCCGAGAGGCAGGGGGCAGGTCCCAGTCTGGTGGTGGTGGGGAACAGCCTTTGGCTTGTGCTGAGGAGAGACTGCAGGGGCAAGGGCAGCAGCAGCTGGAGCCCCATGAGGAGGCCCTGCAGTGAGAGAGGTGACGGGCTCAGAGTGTTGGGGTGAGAAGTAGACAGGTTTGGGCGTATTCTGTGCAGGCCCTGGTGAACCCAATGGCCCAGTGGTGATCGAGGAATCAGGGCTGCTCCTGATTTTGAAAATAGAGCAAGCAGGACTCACTGTCAGATCAGGGGTGACTCCAGGGTTTTCAACGTGAGCACCTGGAAGGATGGAGTTGCTATGAAATGAGGCAGAGAAGACTGGGGACCACCTGCAGCAGCGGGAGGGCAGAGAAACCTGTGGGGAAAGATTCACTTTCGGCCCGGTCACTTCCTGGTCGCTTCCAGCCTTCTGTGACAGGCCCCATAGGATGTCATTGGGAGTCTCTATACGTGGGCCGTTGCTATGCGTGGGGAAAAGCCAGCATGAAATCACAGAGAACGTTTCTTGGAACCCTGGCTTGTGGCGTTTGCTGTTTGCTGTTTGCTGTGGGGAGTTGATGCAAGGCATTAGTCAAGGCCCAGAGTGGCAGCACCTGTCAGGTAGTGAGCTCATTCATCATGGGTAGGCTGACTTCCCAACGATCGTGCTGGACTGTGACCACACACACCTGAGCAACCAGCTGTGGAGCTCCTTGTTTGGTCGGATTTTCTCATCTGGACAGTTCTCTTTGCTGAGTGCCCCCAGGGCCATTGCCAAGCAGCCCTAGTACACAGTTGCTGGGGGAGGCTTGATGGGTATTCCAGCCAGCCCACCCAGAGGCCAGCTTGCCCTGTGCCAGGCAGGTTGCCCACGCCTGGCCCCGCATCCCCACACACCCATGTGCCAGAGGGAGAAAGGTGACCCGCCTATACCTGAGGTTCATCCTCTTTAAAAGAGGATTTTGCAGGTCTGGTGCTCAGGGGCCCCTGGGCTTAGGTTCCCAGCCAAAGAGTGGCGGGGACCAGGAGTGCTGGAGCCCGGTGCTGCTGGTGCATTCTGGGAGCTATGGGTGCATGTGAGAGGTATCCAGGTTATGAGAGCTCCAGGCACACCATGCTTTTCCTCACTCAGGCCATGCCCAGTGTGGAGCAGCCCTTCAGACTCCACTGCCCTGTACGTTGCAGAGGACTGTGCCTGGCCCGTACTGGAGTGCAGGTCCTTTGCTAGAAAGCGTTGGCTTGTTGCCTCCATTCCTGTAACAGTGGGGAGGGACCACATTCAGTCCCGGAGCTGCCACTGGTTGAGACTCCACCATTCAGCTCCAGGAGAGCACCAGCTCGGAGAGAATATTTTCCTCTGGGACAGCTGTGCTGCCACCCACTGTCAGCGGCGGGTGGGGCGCTGTTCCCACCTCCATCACCCAGAAGCCACTCCGATCCTAGCCTGGCTGGCTGGACAGTGGGAGAATTCACCATCGGGCAAGGCTGGGGGCATAGTGGGCCCTGGCACAGGTCTTGGCCTTGCATGTAATAGGGCTAATGGGCCAGTGGAACCCTGATCTGCCCCTTCTCTTGGTGCCCTGCTGTCTCTGTTTTCCAGCAACAGAGAGCCAGGTCAGTCTGGTCCAAGAGAGGAAGCAGCAGCATGCCATCAAGCTCTGAGCTAGGGCTGGATAAGGCGGGAGTGGTGCCCCTGCTGAAGGGCACAGAGTGGGTCCTGGGAGACTTGGGGGTGGCGTCCCTGCCTCTTGGCCCATTCTCTAGGCCCAGGGAAAAGATGGATGTGTTCCCTTGGTGCCCGGCTGAGTGTGCCAGAAACCCAGTGCCCCACAGGTAGCCCTCTGAGATTCTGGTTCCCGGACTACTATCCCGAAGTCTATTGGTAACATCCTTGGGGCTTGCGTCTGGGCGCTAGGCCAGCTGTGAACTGGAGAGTTATTTCCAGCTGTCCAGCAGGCTCAGCCACTGCCTTAAGGCACTTCTCTCCTCCCAGTTCATGGTTAGATGCTTCACTACATTGTTCTTCCTGCATTCGTTTTTCTGCCCCTTTCACTGGCTCTTCTGTGACTTGGTTGTTGTTGGGGAGCGACTGGGTCACACCCCATGTGTTATCGAGGGTTTGGAACCCCACCTCTTCCAATGATGAGATTACATGACAGGAAGTGGCGAGGGTCAATGAGAAAACAGGCCCCTCACTGCACAACCTATGCACCTCCGGAAATACTGTCCAAGTCGCTTAGATACCGCCACCCCTTCGCTTCTCCCCCTAACGCCGCTGCCTGCTCACCTTAGTGGGCAGTTTAGTTGGATTTATTCTGATGGGTTCTATGCACTTAGCGGTAGAGAAAGATATTTGTCATTTTGCAATACAACATCAAACACAGTGACCTAAACGATGGTGACAACCGAGATTCAACCACAGTCTAAAATTCAGCATTATTTATGACGTCTAGAAGTCCAGTGCCTACAGTGTCTCCTTAATCCAGTCTGATGCTGGAGCCCTGCTCCCAGGCCTGCCTGTGTCTGCCATGGCTGTTAATAACAGCTCCTCCAGGCTTCCTGTTTGCCGACGGAAAATCCATCTGAAGCTTTTGCATCTCATGTGGCTGTTAAAAATTGATGTTCCTTTATCGATGTAACTGGTTCCTGCCAACTACTTGGGGACAAATAAAAGTGGCTGAACTCAGAGACAAGCAGAGAACCATTTGTTCATGGAATTGCTGGCCAATTGAAGTTGGTAGTTAAACAAGCTATCATTTAAAAGAATCTTGAAAGAAAAAGAGTAGACTGTCTGAGAAGTTCATGTTCAGAGGGACTGTGCCAGGAATGAGATACAGCTGTTCTGAGGGTCAGGCGGGAGCTGGATGTCTCTTCTCCAGCCTCAGGGTCCCTCCCGCTTTGCTTTCCCTGCTGTTGCCCACACTCCGGCCGCCTCCTCAGGCCTTATTGCCAGTCTTCTCACACGCCCTGCTTCTCCGCCTCGGGCTGCCCACTTGTTCTGCCTTTTGCTGCAGACCCCCTCCTCCAGGAAGTCGGCTCATGAGTCCCTTCCCTCTCTGTGGCCGTGCTTTCCCAGCACGTAGCGTCTTTGTCCAGCTTCACACCATTGCAAATAATGAGGGGACCTCAGTCTCTTCGAGGACTTGGGGCCCAGGGTCTGCCTTACTTGTCCATCCTGGGATCACAGCACTTCACAGCTGGTGCACAGGGGTGTGCGATGGTGTTGATGACAGACCTGACGAACGAACCCCAGGGCCCTCCTGAGCACCCGGAGAGCTGGGTGTGACAGATCTCTCCCAACAGCTTATCTTCCCGGCCCTCGGGATGGGGGTGGGGGGGCGCTCCCCGGAGCACCAGCCCAGGCTGGTCTGCCTACAGAATAATTACTTTAGACTAGCAACAAGTGTGGACGATCAGGAGGCAATATCATTGATTTTCCCATAAAGGTGCAATTTGTAGTAAGTGAGAGAACCTTCCTGACAGTATCTCACCTGTCTTCATTGGCAGGCCCTTGCACCCCCTGCGGGGAGAGGGGAGAGTGTCTCAGGGTGACTTAATCTGTGGCAGCCACTGAGGCCTCCCTGGTCCCCCTAGGCTCATGGCCCAGGGCTCAGGCAGTGTCTCCTCAGCCATGGGAGGACTGAGGCCTCAGCTGTGCCGTCTTGGTCAGGCAGGACACTGGGCCTGGGTCAGCGGGAGATGCTTAAAAGAGGCTCATGCTTGACTCCAGGTGGGGTGCTGGGAGCCCCTCATTCTCCTCCCCACCTCCTTTTCTTCTTCCTCTACCTCCTCTCCCCTTGGAGCACCCGGAAACCAAGCGGGAAGCCTACAGGTCAGAGGGAGCTCTGGGCCAGGTCAGCCTCAGACTTTTGTCCTTCTCCCCAGCCCTAGCACCTGTCTTCCTTCTCACCCCTTCCTGGAGGCCAGCCCTCTTCCTCCTTCCTGCTCTACCTCCTCTGACGTTTGTTGAGTGAAAATTCAGTGCCAGACACCAGGCTGGCAGAGAACCTGCTGAGAGCCCGGAGGGACCCCCACATGAACACGGGCTTTAGATTAGCACATACGCACTGCAGCCAGGCTGGTGTCAGAGACCAAGCAGAGGCACTGTGGGAATGCAGAGTGAGGGGCCCTGGGAGCCCTCTGCCTGCAGCCTTGGAGATTCTGACCCCCAGGATGCTGCTGTGAGAGAGAGGGCCACAGGAACAGCACTGTGTGACAACCAGTCAGAGTCTGACTATCATTCCCATTTCACAGCTGAGGGCACTGAGGCTAGACAGGCATGCTGGGGCCAGGAGCCCTACCACCAGGGTGAGCCCTGCCCAGAACTGAACAAGGCGGGGTGTTCTGGGGACCTTTATTCCCCAGCTGGATCCAGGCCCCGAATGCTCGTTTTCCTGGGCTGTGGCCAGATGAGGGCTTAGTGTCCCCACCTCCTGGGACTGGGCAACTGGAAGTGACAAGGGAGGTGACCTGGTGAGTCACTCGCTCTGGGTCCTCAGCCTGGCTTCCAGATTCTGTTTTCCATCACGGTAATTGCATTTATTATTCATAAACTTCTAAAACTGGCTTGTGGGCCTCAATTTTCCAAGCCCCCTGGGCTGTCACAGCTGAGGCTTCTCTGTGTCAGGCTTGCCAGGGGTCCCCCTGTGGCTTTGAGTCAGGATCAGGTGCGCAGCAAGGGCCCTTTGAGTTTAGAAATGAAAACAAAGGGTTCCCAGCTCTGAGGCTTTCCAGCAGTCCTGAGAGGCTGGCCTTTTCTCTGCTCTGCCTGGAAGTGCGGGGCGATGAGGGAGCTGTCCCCCCAACCACCTGCACTTGACCACCTCCTTCATCCCACCTCGACCTCAGCCTCCTGGTGGCCATGCTCTGTCTCCCGTGTGTGCCATGCGTGCCGCCGGGCCCTGTGCCCTGGGCATATCCCTCCCTCCCGTCTCTCACTCCTCTGCAGGCTGCCCTCGTCTATCGGTACCTGTCTAGGGTGGGTGCTGCCTGAGTGCTCTCTCAGTCCTTCCCTCGGAGCAGGGAGGGCAGCCTGAGGTGGGCTGGCCCTCACCTGTGCTTGCTGGGCTTCCGACTGCTCCGCCTGGCTCCCTCCTGGCTCTGTTCCCAACACTGCCCAAAGCACAAGCTTCCCCAGCCACCTCTCGTGCCCCAGCTGGCAGCTTTCTCCCCCGGTTGAAGGGGTTTGCTGTTTTTCACTGCCTCTCCCCATCATCTCTGGTAAAGTCCCATTTCTGCGGAGATCTCTATTATACAAAGACAGTGACCTCTGAGGGTGTTAGCATCTGTGGCCCTGGCTCTCCAGAACCAATCCCTGCCCTGGGGCCTCGGGAAGGCCAGAGGTGCTGTGTCCCACCGGTAGGTCTGACATGAGGAGAAGGCCCTTTCTGCCTGATGGCGGAGGGCGGTGTGTGCCTGGGAGGCTGCAGGCTGGCGGGAGGGCCCAGGCAGCTCCAGGCCTGGTGAGGCGCTCTGGACCCTCATGCTCGGGTTCAAGTGTCTGGTTCATAAAGTAATGGGCTTGAAAGGTTTTCTGCCCAGGGAAACAAGACAAACAAAGACAGGTGCTGGAACAACCTCTGAAGACAACAGGCAGTAGCCACCAAAGCTGCGCAGCCCACACCTGGCCCACAGACACACACAGGACACACGAGAATGTTCTTTATGTGGGCTGGGAGCCATCTAGAACTGGGGGCCCCGGAGCCCGCCCGTAGAGGTAGATAGACTCTGGTGTTTCATAAAGCAAGCACTTCGAGGAGTGAGAACGAACAGGTTATCACTATACCCGGGAACATGGACGGGTGGCTCTCCTGAGGGCCAGTCAGCAGAAGCCAGACTCAAGGGCATGCTCTGTGTCATTCCACTGATGCAAAGTCCCAACAGGCAGTGGTGACGGGTCAGCAGAGGGCAGGGGTGGCGGTGGCAATGGCACCTGTCAGCGGACTAGAAGTGTTCTGAATCTTAATCTAGGGGGTACGTTTGTGAAATTTCAACACTCTGGAACCTAATGTGTATGCACTTTATGTACATTTCAATAAATAGGTTTGGGAAAAAACACCACAAAGCAGGGCTGCTGCAGGGACAGTCTGGACAGAAAGGCTGCTGCATGTCTCTTGTCCTGAGTGGTCTTTGTACCTTTGAAATTTATAGGCACCTCAGGAGCCACAGGCTGACACGGTGAAATGGCCACTTGCGTGCTTTCAGAATTATTCTGCTGGCCAGTGACAGGAAGAAAATGAGAAGTTAAATGCAATTTAGGGAAGTACCGCCTGGGCTGTCCATTAAGGCCAGGACCTGAATATTGAGTCGATTAGAAGCAATTATAAAAGGGACAGCATTTCTTAATGTTTCTCATTTGACAGGATGGTTTTTAAATATGGGGCATTAGTTAATAAAAAGTCTCTGAAGCCTATTGTAATATTTCACCTAATTCCTAACAGCTCATAGCCACCGAAATAGGTAAAAAGGGAATGTGAAGTTAATGTATAGTTATTATTAAAATAGCCTTATAAATTAGTTAAGTCCCCTGGAGGTACAGAGTGGGCATCGTTATTCTGAGACAGTCTCAAGGGTCTTGGCGTGCCCTGTGTGCTTGTGCATGGGCGTGCCCTCGCAGGGAAGGGAGCGCTCCAGCTCTGTCATTAGGGATAAAACACCTGCTCACGTGGAAGAGGCGAGAACCAGCGACCACACTACAGCGACTTCGTAAGGAAACCTCTTCCCTAGTGATCGGAGTTTCTGGGGAGGGTGGCACCCTGACGCGTCCCTGAGCTTGTTCTGTGCCCTAGGTGAGGAAGGCTAGGAGAGGTGGTTGGAGTCACAAGGTTTGGCCGCTGGTTGTCCCAGAGCTGGTGGGGTAGAAGCAATTCCCTTAAGACATTTCCCCCAGAATCCCCAGTGCAGGCATGGATGTAGGCCTGCCTGCGCCCAGCCACAGCTGCAGGCGGAATGTAGAGGGACCAAGGGGCCTCAGGAGATGTCAGGGCCACTGTTTCCAGGCTGCGTGTGCAGGGAGCCCCGATTTCCCACCTTTGCTGTATAGCAGTGCGTTTCATCCAGGGGTTTAGAAGCTGTGAATGGAAATCCATTCAGACGCAAGCTCTTTACGGAACCCACGTTTTGTGTCCATGGGCATTTAGTGAAAATCGCTTTTTATACATTCTAGGTGATTTGCCCTGTGCCTGTCGAATGCATTCACAGTGGCAGGTTCCCTCCCGGGCAGACACGCTTCCTTCGGCTCCCCAGGCAGGTTTCCCAGCGACAGACCAGAGGCAGATTTGCTTCTCAGCTCAGCCCTTTGGAGCTGCATGTTTGGTCCCATCCTCTGTCTGGCACTCCACTCCGGTGGGAGCCAAGCCGGTTATGTTTCCCTGGGGGTGGGTGCTCCACGGAGAGCAGTGTGTGTGGAGCCAGAGGAAGAAGGGTGACATCTGACATCCCACTCACACTACAGGAGGGATACTTCCTGTGCAGATGGAGGTTTTGCCACCAAATCTGATGGAAGGAAGGAAAGTGGGCTTTTAATGCAGAGCTGAGCCGGCATTCTTATGGCTTGGATTCTCCACACCCCATGCCAGAGAGCCTTGCCTGCAGAGTTTGTTTCTGAAGTGTGGTCTCTTAAGCCAGGCTGTATGTTTCTCAAGGTGCTTTGTGTGGGTGGCAGGCAGTGTGTACTTGCGACCCCTTGTGGAAGCTTTGTGAAGTGGTCCTGGATTGCAGCTGTGTACCCACTTGGGATGTAAGAAAACAGGCCTGGTGGGGCCAGTGGGACAAGGCTGGGTCCAGGGGAGCCAGTTTTTAACAGATAGCTCTTATTTATTCCTAACAAATATTTTCCAAGTGAAAATAGCTTTACACTGATGAAAAGGCTTGCATATACCAGAAGGGAATTGTCAGTACAGGGCATTATAAACAAGATATGAAGAATAACCTGTGATGCAGAAGGTCACTAACCCCTGTTGCTGTAACAAACAAGCTTTCTGGGTCTCAAGAGGCACAGAGAGGCTTTGATCTGCTGGGACCCCACTAGGCAGAGTCCGTTCCTCCTCCTGTGCCTTGTGTGGAGTGGAAACCTCCCTCTGGCAGTGAACTAGGCCACCTGCATCTGTGGGCGCCACCATAATCCGCTTAACCAGCCCTCCACTGGGAGTGGCTTCCCACTGGCCACTGTGACAATCAGCCTTATCCCTGCACCTCTTGGGGATAATTCCTGAAAATGGAATTGCGGGGGGACTTTCACTGCAGAAAACCAAACTGCCTCCCGAAGTTCTCGGCACCACTGTGGATGTTCATGTGCAGTGAGCATGTACTGCGTGCTTCCTGGGGGCTTTCTCACTTAATCCCACGAGGTGAGAATGGCATCCTTTCGACTGTATAGGACACGGTCAGGAGGGCGTTAGGAGCTGGCCCAAGATCCCACAGTGGACAAGATCCCAGGTGGCTCTCTACCGAAGCCACACACTCAGCCACTGAGCTGGACAAGCACGCACACACACTGCACCGCCCCCTCCCCCCCCCCCCCCATGAGTGCCATCTTTACAATCTTATAAAGGAAAAGTAGTACCCCACCTTTTTTTTTTTCCATCTCTTGATTCCTGGCAAGGTTAAACTCTCAGAGGCATTTCTTGGGCATTTGTCTTTGTGGCCTGTCTGTCTGTGGCACCATTGTAATTACTGATCTACAAGCCCACTTTGTATAGGATTCTTCATGTTATTGTTCTGGTTACCAAAATATTTTTCCTAATTTGATATACAGAAATTTTAAATGTCAATAGTCAAATTATTCCTTTCCTACATAGTTTGTCTTTTGCATAATTACAAAAGCCTTTTCTATGACTTCAGTACAGTTCAATTGTATGCATGTTTTATTCTATATTTATGATTATATGAATTTCTTTTTAAAAATATTTTCTTTGTAATTATAAAATATTTCTAACACTGGCATGTATAGGGTGATATATCCATGTATCCACGTGATTTCATTTTTTTATATTTAACTCTTTATCTAAAATGCATTTACGAGTGATGAGTAAGCAAGGATTCTGGTTTTTTTGCCCCCTCAAAATGAACAGTTGACCTACTTTCTTTGGAATAATAATTTTTTCCCACTGACTTAAAACTCCACCTTTACCATATTCTAAATTCCTGTTTGTATTAGTCAGCATAGGATAGCCTTTGACACAGTAACAAACCCCATATCTTAGTGGCTTAGTAGAGTGACCGTTTGTTTCTTGCTCGTGTTGCTGTCAGGCAGCCCCATGGCTCTCCTCCAGCAATGTCAGGGCTGTCTGGCTGTGCCCTTTGCGGAGGAGGAGAGAAAGCACAGGAATCTGACATCTGCTCTTAAAGCCTTGCCTGGCAGTGGCACACATCACTTCTGCTCACATGCCCATTGGCAGCAGTCAGCTACCTGCAGGGTGGCTGAGAAATGTACCCAGAAAAAGGAAGTGGAGTGGTGAGCACACGACCAGGGTCCATTAGGGCTTCTCTTGGATAGATGGGGGTTAAGACTGTGTGGATGTATGTGTGTGTGCAAATATTGTGTGTGCATGTACACACATGTGTGTGCACATTTGTTTTGATTATTAGACATGTTCAGGCCAACCATCCCTGCCATCTATTACCCTTTCCTTGATGTTTACTGAGAACCTATTGTGTGCTCATCACTGTGTACAGCTGGGTACAGGATGACTTGGGCCGGTCTCTAGAAGTTCCCTTTGAGACTAGTAGGGGAAGGGTTAGGTGCTGTGGCACAGCCGTATGCAACACTAAAAGCCATGAGGGGTGTGTGTGTGTGTGTGTGTGAGAGAGAGAGAGAGAGAGAGACAGAGAGAGAGAGAGAGAGAGAGAGAGAGGTGGGGAGGGAGGCCTTACCTCTGAAGGGCTTTTGATGGTGTGAACCCCCTCCAGCCACCACCTCCTGGGTAGGCAGAAGGGCCATGAGGGAACCTGCTTAAAAGCTATCCAGGCAGCCAGGTGGACTGGGGGAGCAGTGAGGAGGGGCTGCAGTGATCCTAGACCTGACAGGGTGCTGGCAGTGGGTGATCTTGGGATGCTGTTGGGGTGCCATCCGGAAAGGAGCGCTTAGGGCATGCTGGGTGGTATATGGATGCCAGGCATATGGGAAAGCATGCCTTCACGCTGTGGCCCCTCTCCCTCCTCCTCCAAGCTCTCACTGTGTTTTCTGGGCTTTCAGCATTTTAGTGGGTGATTTGGTTGCTTACACGGGTCACTCCAGTAAGATGATTCAAAGAGTGTGCAGGAGGGGAGTGGAGAAGTCTGCCTCATGGCTGAACAGAAGGGGAAACTCGTACCCTCGTCACACAATTAGTGTTTCCACTGTGGAGCGTGACTCACAGGCCGGAGCCAGGAGCGCGGATGCAACACTAAAAGCCATGGGGGGTGTGTGTGGACCCTGGTCGTGTGCTCACCCCTCCACTCTCTCCAGACCAGGCGAGTCTGCATCCACCAGGACGAGGGCCGACAGCTCTGGCACAGCCCTCTGCAGTGGGATTTCACACACGGATGAATTCCTGCTGGCTGTCTGCTGGCTTTGGTTAGCAGTTTTAGTGCCATAAAGGAAGAATATTAACTTTGCATCAATAGGCAAAGAATAATTAAAATATAATTAAAAGCATGAATTCTTCTAATGATTGGCTTTATATAATGTGTATTTAAAAGCAAGACATCTGTTAAGGCTCTCTTTTGAAGCTCCCCAGAAACCAAAAGAGGATTGCATTTTAATTAAAAATGGATTATTTCAAAAACAGTTTAATCACCATGTCATCATAGGACTTAGACCTTGTTAATTAGCTATTGATAAATAGGTTTAAGTTACCAAAAATTTAAACTCATGGGGGTTAGAGAACATGTTTTGGGGGACTTGCCCTGCATCTCTGGGATGTTGGTAGGGGAAATGTTCAGAGCAGGTGAGTTCTTAAATCTCCTCTCCCGTCCTCTGTAGACCCCGTGTGGACCTCCCACAGCCCCAGGGAACAGCTGTGGGGCACCTGTGGCTCCCCCCGCCCCCACCTTCTACCTCTGAGGTGAGAGGGTGTGCGGCTCTGGAAGGTGGCCTCATTCCCTGGGTGTGTTCTCGCCGTTCTGAACTGTGGCTGAGGCCCCACTAAGTTCCTGGGGTACACAGATGTGGCCTCCACTGTGCTGGAGGGGCACCTGGCCAGACCATACCCCTGCCCCGCTGCTCCGCCACCCCCGCCGTGCTTGGAGCGTCCCCACCGACAGCACCTATCTTCAGGGCCTATCTTTCTGCAGGGCAGCCTGAGTGTAACCCCCACTTATCATCATAAGTGGGTGAAGCCTCTCAGAGTGGTAAATGGCATTTCTGCTGTTCCTTCAGCCAAGTGCGACTGAAATAACATTTGGAGGAGAGGGGTGTCCACAACTCGCACGGAACAGCCGATGTGCTGCCGTGAAACGCAGACGCACGCAGGGTGGAAAGGGCTTGGCCCTGCGCACAGTGTCTGGGCCTCTCTCCCGGCTGATGGACTTGGCCCTGAGCTTTGTAGCTCCTGGGAGCTCAGGAGGATCTTCCTCTGGGAAGTGTTCACCTGGTGATGCAGCCATGGTCCTCGTTTCCTGCCGGAGGGCCGCTGCAGCCAGGATTCCCAGCCTCCTGCTGCACACTGACCCCTCCCCCGCCCAGCTCAGGACCAGTTAGTTCCCTGTATCTGTGTCCTGAGCTTAAATACCCGGAGTGGTTCATGTGGCCTGGCTGGTGCAGCGCCTGCCTCCCCCTCAGAACCGAGAGCGGGGGCCGTTTATAGGGAATGTGTGGACCCAGAGATGAGCCAGCGTGAGCTGGGGCCCAAGGGGCAGCTCCCCAACGCAGAAGAGGAGGTTCACAGGCCTCCCAGGGCTGGAGCAAGCGGGAGGCCAGCCAGCGCTTCAGACTGCCACGTCTGAGAGGCATTGATACAAAATGGTGCTTTCCAGAGAATGCTCTATCTGAGCCGACACACTGTGAAATACTTGAAGACTGTAAGGTGAGGGAAAGGAATTTGATGTTTGGAGATAAAGTACCCTGGAGTCTAGAAACAACGCACACACCCTGGAGGGACAGGGCTCTTTGTTTCTCCAGAAGGAATGGCGAGGGGCTGTCTCGATGTTGCCGGTGGAATCGCCGTGTCTCCTGAGGATGGTATTTAGGAAACACCTGTTTGGTGGACGATGCCAGGTTTTGTGACTTCCACCGGAGACAGGGTAGAGTTTATGGCAGGGGACACCTCCAAGGATGTCCCTGGCAGGATTGGGGGGGCGGGGTGCTGTACAGTTGTAGTTCTGTGCAGGCATCCCCAAGAGGCAGTCATTGCCCTGACCAGGCTCCATGCAATGAGTGACCTGAACTTAGGATGAGCTATGAAGTAAAGGGAGATGGAAACGTTGCCACGCAAGGTGCAGCCAGGTTCGGGCCAAGGGGAAGCCCTTGGCCGTGGAGCAGTGTGGTGCTAAGAGCTTGGCATCTGTGTCTGAGGCTCCAGGTTTGCTGGGGTGGTTTGGTTCCCTCAGGGGCCTGTTTGGCCTTTGGTCTACAGGGTCCACACTGACCTGGTGTCCGAGGCTGCTGAGCCGGGAGCAGTTTGGGGCACAGGAAAGAACCTGGGCTTGGATCTCTCTCACCAGCTGTTTTCCAAAGACGCTCATGCCATCTGCGGCTGGAGCTTCTGGGACAATGAGTGCCCCCCAGAACTAGAAACTGGCTCAGTGGGTGCTCCCCCCTCCCAGGACTAGAAACTGGCTCAATGTGCCCCCCAGAACTAGAAACTGGCTCAGTGTGGCCCCCAGAACTAGAACCGGCTCAGTCATGTTAATGTAAAAAAAAACATTGAAACCTGTAAAGAATTTTTGTGAGTTTATTGGAGCCAAACTGTAGACATGTGCCGGGAAGCAGAACCTCAATGAATTGAGATAATGCTCCAGAGAATGGCGGGTTACATCTGTATTTATACATTGCAATCAAAGGAAAGGGAGGTAGGTGAGTTACATGAAATCCATTGGTGCCCTGGCTGGTTTGGCTCAGTGGATAGAGCGTCGGTCTGTGGACTGAAAGGTCCCAGGTTTGATTCCGGTCAAGGGCATGTACCTTGGTTGTGGGCACATCCCCAGTGGGAGGTGTGCAGGAGGCAGCTGATTGATGTTTCTCATCGACGTTTCTAACTCTATCCCTCTCCCTTCCTCTCTGTAAAAAAATCAATAAAATATATTTTTTTAAAAAAGACCATCTAGGTTTTTTACTAAAAAAGAAAAAAGAAATCCATCGGTGATAGACTCGAGAGGTGGGAGAAAGCAAAGCAGGGAAACCCCTAGGATTGGATAAAAAGTAAAATGTTATACACATACTTAGGTGGGTGCAGGAACAATTAACATAACCATGAAGGAATTTGTAGTATCTGTCCTGGCGCTCAGCACATTAGGTTGTGCCCAAGGGGTCCAGAAAAAGGGAAGTTACAAATTACCCAGCCATTTCAAAGATACGTTATTATAGATGCAAAAAGACAGATAGTCTCAGTTAAGGTGAAGGTTGACCTTGTCAATGAAGATACCGGCCTAGGAGGTGACTACCCATTATTACTGCTTTTAGTTAAAGTTTCATTTCAGACCATCCTTTGTGGTGACTTTAGGTCTCTGAGTGTGCAAGACCGCCATGCAGGCCTTCCCTGAGCTTGTCAGATCAGCATGTGGCCCCTTCCATACACAGTGTCCACCCCAGAACTAGAAACTGGCTCAGTGTGCCCCCAGAACTAGAAACTGGCTGTGCCTCAGAGTGGCTTCAGAGCAGAATCTCCCAGCATTTACTGTTCATGTGATACCCTTACAGTTTCCACTAAACCCTTGTCCCACCTGTGGTATTTTATTTGCTTAACAGTTCCTTTACTTTAAAAAAAATATATATATATATTTTTAAAAAGCTTTATTTCTCTGTCATGAGTGAAACCCAGTATGATTCACCATCAATGAAAGATTAACACTGTAATATCTAATGCATAAAATATATTTATTGGTGTACCCCATCTCAGGGGTTCCAACTTGCTCTGGGAAGAGCTAGCTCAAAGAGAGTCCCACCCTGTCTAGTCCTCTCCCCACCTCTGCCCCCAAAGGCTCCTGGTACACTTGGCTTCCCTCCCTGGGGCATTCCTGGGGAAGTGGGGGTGCTGGTGTCCCTGAGGGGAAATAGCCTCTGAATTGTGGTAAACAAGGACTCTCTCCAGCCACCCGTCCTGCATTTGGCCTAAATGATTCCTAAGATGGCCTGGTGCGTTTTTAAAGGGAGAGTTTTCAGTTTGAGGCCAAGAAAGGTGTTAACTGCTGATGTCAGCAAGGACTGGTGAGACTGGGTCCAATGTGAACAGCGTTGATCCTTTTAGAAATAAGGCGAGCTCCCAAGTCAGGGGTCCTGGTAGAACACAAAACATACTCGGGAGCCAGGCAGCAAGGCAAACATCTTTACTTCTACGTAGAAGGGTGCGCACACATGGTCTGAAAACATGCGCACACCGAGCAGGTGGTCTGCTTGGGTTTATAATCCCTGACGCATATGACCCGTCCCTTGCTCTTTATTGGAGCTCAGGCGCACAGTCTTTCGTGATTGGCTAACTTAAAGGGAAGGGTTGGCCTTTGCTATTTCAAGATGGCGGCCCCCAGGGGAGCTGCAAGCCATGCGGCCAACATGGTGGCTGCCAAGTCACTCAGTCCAACATGGTGGCTATCTAAACTGTTCTTAGACAGAAAAGATGACTTGTGTATTCTCACAATCCCAGCATAAGGTGGGCAAATTGTGCTCATGTTACTCAGCTCTTCCAGAGCCGGGCCTCTCGCTTACTCAGGCATCAGCTCCAGAGGGGACTGGGTTCACAGAGGTAGAAGTTCTCACTTGAGCCTGTGCTGTGGTTACCATCTGGCCCCACTCATGTTCTGCCCTGTCTGCACTCCTGCCCCCGGTGCCTGGGGGAATTATCAGAGAAGGTACTAGAGGGGGTTGGACGGGGCCAGCTGCCTGTTACACAGATGTCAGTCAGAACCACTAATATCCTTCATATATGAACCCCTTACGGACCAATAAGATAAGGTAAACATTCAGCTTTCTAAGAAAGAAACAGGCCATTCGGAAAGTATGAGGACAGAAGCACAAAGCATGGTCACACTTGCCAATTGATGATGAAAGAAGGAAACTGTGTTTTGTTTGCCTGTCAGCTTTGCTGTCCTGTGGGCAGACATGCCCTGCAGTGCTGCTACACAACTGTTTACTTGTTCGGTCAATCAGCAGAAAAGCACAGAAAACCTCCTGTATACCAGGCACTATTCCACGCTCTGGGGTTCCTACAGTGAAGGAAATAGACAAAAACCCCAGCCTAATGGGAAGTGAGAGAGGATGGATGGATGGATGGATGGATGGACGGACGGACGGACAGACAGATGGACGGGCAGACTGATGGATGGATAATATGTTCGATAATGGTGAGGGCTAAGGGGGTTCTCCCTGAGAAGGAGACAATGGAGGGGAGACCTGAAGGAGAAGCTGTGGACCTCTGGGACAGACATTCAGGCAGAAAGAATGGGGTGCACCCAGTGGCCCAGAGAGGGGAGCTGGCCTGGTGGTCCCAGACTGAGAAGATGAGAGGGGGTGGCAGTGGGGGAAGCAGAGGGAGGCAGGCTGCTCATGGGAAGCCAGGGTTGAGTTTGAACAGAGGAGTCCCTTAAATTGTGAAATGACCCCTCTGTGGAGCACACTCTGTAGGGGACAAGAGCTGAAGCAGGGGGACCAGTAGACCACTGTCACCATTGACCAGGCAAAAGGAGGTTGGCAGCTGCACCAGGGACAAGAAGTGTAGTGGGAGAATAGTCTGATTCTGGACACAGAGCTTTGGAAAGGAAAATCGTATGAACCTATATCTATTGTTTTCAGGAATTTTAGCAACAGCCTTCCCTGGGACATCCAGACGGGCGGGACCATTTGTCCTTACAGATTCTTGTGGGCTCAGTTGGCCCCGTGCACGGGTATGAAGTAGAAGGTAAAGGCCGATGAATAAATTGATGCAATTACCTGGAAATACTGGCTTTATCTCCTAAACTGAACCTACACGAAATGCTGGGACACTGCATTTCCTCTCCTGGCTACATGCTTGTTGGAGACACATGCACACATTGCCCCCAAAGACAGACAGGAGCATACATAGCAGCACTATTTGTGACAGCTACAGAATGCCCGGAAACCAGAATGCTTGCCAGCCGAGGCTTGGCGCACACCCCGAGGATGGGAAAGCGATGGCTCCCCACCTCTCCGGCTCCACCGGCAAGGTGCAGAGCAGCAGCCAGACGTAGGACGTGTTTGATTCCATTTACGTGAAATCAAGTTCGTTAGGGGAAGCTGACCTGTGGTGTGACAGTCAGGCTGTCTGTGGGAGGGAGACTGCCTCAGAGTGGCTTCTGGGGACACAATTCGTGGCAGATCACTGTGCTGGATCCTTATGATTTCAGGCCCTTTTCTATAAGTGTGTCAGATTCAGTTAAAAGGTGACTTTAAAAAAATGTTTACAGTTTTGGAAATCTTTGCTTACGCATAGAAAAGGCTTGGAAGGATGGTCAAAAATTGAATAGAGGTTATCTCTGGAGAATAAGTTATGGGTGATTTTTATTTTATTTTTACTATTTTCTTTGTGTAGAGAATTTCTAGGACCTTTCGTGTGTGTGTGTGTGTGTGTGTGTGTGTGTGTGTGTGTCTGCAAACACACATGTACACATGTATTAAGTTTACTAGCAGTCTGATGCAGCCAGGGCTTCGACAACTACCCAATAACCGATACCAGGGAGCTCAAAAACTCCACCCAATCAAGCATGTCAAGAATAAAGGAGAATATTTGTTAATTGAATGTCATGTTATGTCCTCAGTTATGCTTAATACAGGATAGGCAATTATCCAATTAAAATGCTAATTATCTCCTACCTTAATAAGCCGCTCTCGCTCTCGGGGACAGAGGGAGTAGCTTCTCTCCCATGCTCCGCATCTGCCTGCCGTGACCACCACCGTCTTTCTGCTGTCCTTGCCTCTGATTGGTGGATTCTCCCCTTCCAGGGCCTCTACATCCCCAAGCCTCTCCCAGGGCACCAGCCCCCCTTTCCATCAGCCCGCCTTAGGCACCGCTACCCCGGGACTGTGCAGGGCCATTCGTCCTGACAGACCTGTCTTGGACTTAGATGTGAGGCCCAGGCCCTGGAAGGAGTAGCAGAACCGCAGCCACTTCCAGTGCTTGCGGAGCAGGAGCCTTGTCCCGCTGGCAGGTGCTGTCCCAGTTCCTGCCACTGCAGGCCTGAAACCTTGGAGCCATTGGATTCAGAAACGGTGCACGGATTCCACGCTCCCACACAGATTCAATGGGTTCCCTGACCCCCGCACATGGCCGCTCTGAGTGGGAGTTTCCGCATCTGAGAAGTAGGAAAATTGCTCCTCTCCTGGAAGAATTGTTGTAAATGCTAAGTGTTGCAGGTGGCTGTTTTGTTTTTCTTCTTGGAGGGGCTGTGTCACCTGCCCCAAGTATCAGACAGAATAGGCAGCAGGGCCTGCATTGGCTGAGTTCTACATGAGCTCCAGGCCTGCTCCCCCGCCCCCCATCCCCTCCAGTGCATACCCTTCGATCCGGGGTGCTATGGATGGGACCCTGGCAGCAGCTGAGGAGTCGGGAGAGGGGCCTGGGCAGGGAGTGGGACTAGCTAATCTGTTTTTATCCAGTTGTCACTCAGGCCCAGCACGCCCAGCGCCACATACCCTCCAAGCCCCCGAGGGATGTCTTGGGTCGTAAGATGATGCTGGCCCTGGTCCAGTACTGGGGCAGCAGGGAAGGGACTCAGGGAACATCAGGAAGGAAGGAAGCTGCCTCTGGTGGAGATGGCCATACAGCCTTGCAGAGGGTCTGCCTCCCCATTGGTGCCCTGTTGGTGTGGTCTCGAAGCTGTGCTGTGAGCACTGCTTTATTAATAATGCATTTCTGGATTTAGTCTAAGGCTTTAAGTCAGTCCCTGCTTGGCAACAGACCATGTGATTGCTACTTGTTTATTTAAAACATGCTCGGAATCTCAGTGTGGCTCCCTAGCATTCTCTGTGTCTTTCCTTAACCAGAGGTCTGGGGAGCAGAGGGGCAGGGCAGGCCCCCACCCCTGCCTTTCACCACTCCTCAGAAGGCCCACAGAGAACTCTGTTAAAGGAACTGGGACTCTGGGAATTCGAGGGTGGGGCAGAGGCATCTGGGAAGGAATCACATGCTGAGCTGCTCTGGGTCAAGGGAAGCCCCTTGTGCACATCAGTTTATCCTGGAGATGCTGCACGTGGGCTGGAGGACACCCTAGAGAGCCTGGCTGTGCTGGAATGTGCGGTTATGGGTGTCCGGGCCGTGGCTCTGCACATTAATAGTACCTGTGTGAGGTATGGTTATCCCATTATACAGATGAGGAAACAAAGGCATGGAGAAGCCATACATACTGCTGGTAAGAGGCAGAGCATCATTGTTGGCTTTGGTGTCAGTGTTGAGCAGTTCCCCAGGAGGCTGGGTGTGAGGCTCAAGGCACGGCAGTGGGGAACCTACAGGCCTGAAGGCATCTGGGGAGACTGCACTGACAGCGGGCTGGGCTACCACCCAGGCCCAGGAAGACACTACATTTAGTTTCTAACACCTCAGCCCCCACGCTCTGGCCCCTGCCCAGATTCATATCCCTGTGTCCTAACTGTCTGCTCTCCTAGGCCCTCTGCTCAGCCCAGTGGCTTCCACCACCCTGCCCACCTCCCTTCCATGCTGATGTTCCTGGCCCGGCCTCCTGGCAGCCTGACGTGCATCCAGGCCTGGCCTGGGAGGGGACAGTGTGGCCCCTGCTGACCTCCCTGGCTGGCTCATGCTTGTGCTGATAGCTCGGGATTTTTGCTGCCAGGGCAGCCCTTCTGCCCTTATCTTGGGCAGCTGATGTGATTTTATAGGGCTGTGTCTATCTCCTCATTAGATGATCAACCTCAGGGGCAGGAGCTAGGCCCAGAGGGAGGTCCAGTGGTGCTGTCCCTAGAGACACGGTTCCTGCAGGTCTGGGCCCCAGAATCTGCTGTCCCTGCCCATCAGTCATCTCCAGACTCTGACAGATGAGCCTGTCCCTCCGCCGCAGCAGTAACCACAGTCACCTCCTTACTCATAGCACAGGCTCTCCAGGTTACTCTCAGCTTCTCACTTATGCCTAGATGCAGAGCATTCTCTACCCGTGTCTTGCTTGTGAGAAATTTGTAGGCGAGGATATTAGAAGAACAGCCACAGAAGGAAAGCTTCAGGGACCACAAAGCAGCAGGTGATTGTGAGGTGGGACAGGGATATGGGCAGACCCCGCCCTCCCCTCCTGCTGCTGGCTCTTCATAAAATCTGCCTGACCTGTTATCAAACGGTACGTGTAGGTATTACTTATTTTCTATGTGTGCATCATCTCCATCTGAGGATTCTGTTACCAGAAGTTCTCGGGGTCTAAGCCTGCTGCTTGCTGTGTCTGACAACTCTTGTGAACTATTTCCGGATTTTGAGTTCATGCTCAGTATATGTGTACGCATGTGTGTACATGTTTATGTGTATGCATATTGTGTGTACATGTATGTGTGCCTGTGTGTGCATACGTGTGTGTGCGCGCACGTGTGCAGATCCTGGCTGGCCTGGGTCGAGGGTGCAGATGTCCAGTTTGGTTTTGTGTCTGCTCCTGCCCGGTGCTCCAGGTGTCACCAGTCAGGGACTATTTTATTAATTTCCTGGCATGGGGGTTTCCAAACCATGAGGTAGTTCACACCTGAATCTGAACCCCATGGAGGACAGACCCGTGCTATCAAATCTGAGGAAATGTTTTTTATTTTCCCCAGAGCCCAGTCAGGCTTCCTGATGGCCTCCTGTGATGCTCATGAATTTTCTCCCAAGTCTACACTTTTGCTGAGGGTGCACCCCTGCCAGGGCCCCAACTTTATGTGGGGGTGGGGCTCAGGTCTAGCCCCCTACCTCTCGTGTGCCCGAGGTCTTGCTGCTGTCCCCACATGGCCGTGAAGCCAAGGCCTTCAGGTTCCCTTCCTTTCTGGCCTCCCTGTTCCTGTCCTGTGGCCGCTGCTGATTGTATTTCATGCAGCATCTCCAAGTGTTGGGGGAGGGTCTCCAGTTACATGTTCTGCCCTCATGTCATTGCGACTGAGTTTGGCCATAGGTTGTGTCAGTCAGAGCTTAGACCCGGTGGTGCACCCTCGTCTGGCTCAGTTTACCATATTTTGTGTAAAGGTCTGGAGGGTCTCTGTGTCCTCCCGTGGGAACCAGGTGGCTCTCCACCGCAATGTGTCCTTGTGACTGTGTCTGCCGAGCGCTGACCGAGCTGTGCGGAGCCTCCAGTCAGCCATGTGGATTGCAAGACATGCTTGGTAGAGTGTCCACTCCTCTCTCCCAACCCCTCAAAAGTCAGAAATATGTCAGACTTGTATCTTCCACAGGCCCCTGAGCCACCACACCTTCCCCCGAACTCGGGCACCTTCCCGTGTCCACAGCCAGGCTGAGGCCCAGAGAGAGGGTCCAGGAGGAGTCTGAGCAGAAAGCCTGGGCCCGTTGCAGCCGCCTGTTACTGCCACCAAAGCACATCATGCTCACACCTTGCTTGTCCTCACATCATGTTAGGAAAGTTCATTTTAAAACGAATTAGGTGCTGAAGTCCAAATTGAAGAACTTCAGATCCTGTAAACTTTCAGCATGTGGCGATTCCCTCGTCTTTTCAGCCCTCCCTGTGGGTGTGTGGGAGTGTCCGCATGGCGAGGAGATGAGCTGGTGCGGCGTAGGCTGTGGGTGAAAGCTGGGTCAGCTGGTCCTTAGTTTGGAGCTTCTACAAGCTATACCTCTTACTCTCAATTGCTTTTTTCATAAAAGAAAGCGATGAAGGCTGTTTCTCTGAGTAAATTACACAGTAGAGCAATGCCTGCTGCTGAGAGTGGCTGCAGGAGGGAGCCAGCCCCGCCCCATTTCCTCTGGCTGCTGGGGAACTTACTTGCCTATTCCTTCACACCCTCTGCCTGTCCATGGCTTCAACAGGGCCTGCTCTCCCCATCACCTCAAGAACAGCTGTGCGCCCTGAGGCCTGCTTGTCTGAGCTTCTCTCAAAGCCCAGGGCTCCGCCTTTGGAGTGTGCAGTCTGTGGCCACTCTCCTCCCGCTGTGACTTGGTCTTGCTGTCCCCACAGCCTCTGGGACTGAGGCTGAAGTCAATGGCAGCCAGCTGAGTGCTCTTGCCGTGACCGGAAACGTGCAGCTCTCCTCGCCTCCCTGGCAGTTCCTGAAATCCTTTCTCTTGAGGAAATATCTCTCTCACAGATACCCAGCCATGAGGGTCATAAGGCAAATACGAAAGCCAATCGAACCGACCAGCAACTGCTTCATACCTGATCGTAACAATCCTATCTCATAAAAGAGTAATATGCAAATTGACTGTACCCCCACAAGCCACACCCACCAGCCAATCAGGAGTGAGTATGCAAATTAACTCAACCAAGATGGCTGCAGCCACAGAGAGAGTAAGAGGCTTGGGTTTCCCCGGCAATGAAGGAAGCCATGCTTTCCGCCTGCCCTGGCCTGCCTTGGCCTCTGCTTAAGGCTACAAAGTTTCAATGATAGAAGATAAATAAATCCCAACAAAAATGGTGGCAGCCATGGAGCTGGAGAGAGCAGGAGGCTTGAGTTGCCCCTGGCGATGGAGGAAGCCAAGCTTTCCACCTGCCCTGGCCTGCCTTTACCTCCACTCAAGGCTACAAAGTTTCAATTATAGAAGATAAATAAATCCCAGATACCAGGGCCTCCGCTTGGGTTGCCGGGGGGCGTGGCCAGCCTTCAAACCACCACAGGCCCCTCTCCCAGGCCATCCCACGCCCCAAGGGATCCCCCACCCTGATCCAGGACACCCTTCAGGGCAAACCATATGGCCCATGCACCAGGCCTCTATCCTATATAATAAAAGAATAATATGCAAATTGACCATCACTCCAACACACAAGATGGCTGCCCCCATGTGGACACAAGATGACTGCCCCCATGTAGACACAAGATGGCTGCCACAAGATGGCCAGCAGGGGAGGGCAGTTGTGGGTGGTCAGGCCAGCAGAGGAGGGCACTTGGGAGGGAACAGGCCTGCAAGGGAGGGCAGTTGGGGGCGATCAAGCCTGCAGGGAAGGGCAGTTGGGGGGGAACCAGGCCTGTAGGGGAGAGCAGTTGGGGGGACCAGGCCTGCAGGGGAGGGCAGTTAGGGGTGACCAGGCCTGCAGGGGAGGGCAGTTAGGGGTGACCAGGCCTACAGAGGAGGGCAGTTAGGGGTAAACAGGCTGGCAGGGGAGTGGTTAGGGGGTGATCAGGCTGGCAGGCAGAAGCAGTTAGGGGCAATCAGGAAGGGAGGCAGGTGAGCAGTTGGGAGCCAGCAGTCCTGGATTGTGAGAAGGATGTTTAAACGGGCAGTTGGACATCCCTCGAGGGGTCCCAGATTGAAGAGGGTGCAGGCTGGGCTGAGAGCCACACCCCCCGCACTGGGCCTCTAGTTATACATAATTTGTGTTTACAGTGCCTGGAAGATTAGATTCCTCCATATAGATGTTCTCTGAAATAGGCCTAGAATGTCAGAGCAGACTCACCACAATGCTCAAAGAGCCTTTGTGCTTCTAAAGACAGGAAGGAGGGGTGGAGGTGGCACAGCCGTGTGATTGGTCCCCCTGCCTGGGTGGTGGGTGGGCAGGGCAGGGCCACCTGGAGGGCCGGGCCTGAGCTGTTGCCCAGGCCTCAGGAGGGGTGAGAGCAGTCCCCACCATTGCCTGGTCTCCAGCTGGGTTCTGTGGAGCCTGGGCCCTTGGAGTTCTGGGTCCCACGAAGAGACGAGCCCCCTCCCAGTTCCTAAGGTATCTGGGGGGGGTGGGGGAGGGGTGGCATCCTAACCTCCCCAGAGTTTTTGCCATCCTGGCTTCCAAGGGTTCAGCACTGCTGATGTGATGTGGGTGTGGGTGTGGGTGTGGCTGGTGGGGCTTGTCCCAAGTCCGGAGTAGCAAGGCCTGCCCCACCCAGGCCCTGCCTCTCTCCACCTTCCTGGAGACTGCCCTGTCCTGCTCTTAGCATGTCCCTCGCCCCCATCCTCCAGGCCAGTGCCCAGCAGGTCCTGCTGTCTTTCCCCTGCACCCCTCCCTGCTGTCAGGCCCAGGGCCCCAGGTGAGTCCAGCGCAGGGGCTGGGAGAGCTCCAGCCCTTCAGAAACTGTGGCCCCTACGTCAGCCTATCTCCCCACAGGGCCAGGGCTGTCCTCCGATGGGCCTGGCAGGCTGGGCAGTGCCACAGTGTTGCAGGTAGCAAGCTCCTCTGGCCTTGTTCCCTCCACTCTGATCTCTGTGCTCTGTGGCCTGTGGCTGAGCCTGGACTTCAGCTGCAGCCTCACAGAGCGATGCCAGAGAGCTCAGGCCTCGCAGGGGCCGTGCAGGCTGTGATGACTCAGCACCCTGATCGTCTCCCCTCTCCTGCAGCCTCTTTGAGCACTACTGCTACTCCCGGGGTGGCATGCGCCACAGCTCCTACACCTGCATCTGCGGCAGGTAAGTGGGCGTCCTGCTCATGGGGATGATTGTGGAAGGGTTACGGGAAAGGGAGGGGTCCCCCTGTTCCCCAGTTTAGATGCACCTGCTCACTCCCACACCCATGCCAGTGCCCACCTAAGCTTGGAAGTTACTTCTCCTCCTAGACCCTAAGAGTGGAGGTTGACTCTGCCTACTCTGGGAGTGCTGCGTGGAGGAGGGAGTCTGGCCACCACTGGCCACCTCACCCCTCCCACGCAGGCGCACACCTGGCATGTTGGGCTTCTGTGTGGAATGTGTGCTTGTGTGTGTGTGTGTGTTTATACATATGTGTTTGAGGGGCATGTCCTGGTTGTGGGTGGTCCCCTTATCCCCCGCCCCTCTGGTCAGATGGTCTGGCCCTACTCAGCCAGGATGGAGCCGGCGATGCACACGTCCTCGGCACATGAATAATACATGTGAACGTATCAGTCCTTGGAAATGTTCTCTGTTAGATAGAGAGAAAAATCATTATTTCTACTTTTATGATTCCTGAGACTCCCAAACAGGGCCATAAATATTACACCCAGGTGAGTTTTTTTCCTCTGGACAGAAGAAAAGTCCTTTTTTTCTTAAAGGCATCGCTCATGAGGAACATTCTCTTGAGCAGAGAAGCAAGAGGCCCAGTGCCCTGTCTGTATCCCAGCAGGACTCCCGGCAGCCCGACCCAGCCCAGGCCCCTCTCAGGAGACCTCCCCTGTCCCTTCAGCCAACAGGAAAGGAGGCTTCCCCAGACCCCCCATTCTGTTCTTCATCAGACCCACACCCCCAGCAACTGCCCGAGCAGCAGCACCAGGGAAGCCCTGTAGGAGGCCACAAATGTGTGGCTGTAGGTGGTCTCAGGCTGTGGGCCTGACCAGCCACCCTGGGCCCCTGCCTGGGGTATAGTCCTGCCCACGGGGCATGTATTGGGGCCCAGCCCTGGGGCTTGTGGTGAGGCTGAGCTGTTGACTTCCCCTCATCCTCTGCAGTGGTGAGAACTCGGCCATCCTGCACTACGGACATGCCGGGGCCCCCAACGACCGGACCATCCAGGATGGAGACATGTGGTGAGTAAGGCGGCCCAAGCTGCCCTGTCCTGGCTTGGTGTGCGAAGAGCAGGGCCACGTGGGACCCAATCTCAAGAGTGACTAAACGGGCCTCTGGGTTCCGCCCTACAAGGGCTGACCGCAGCGAGGCCGGTCCTGCTCTGGCCCCAGGCTCTGCCACGGGCACCGGCCTACATGGTGCCCCCTCTCCAGGAGCAAGGGAGCCCCAGGGGCGGGGACTGGTGCTGCGGGGCTGGGACGGGTCCTTGGGGCCCTGGGACAGCGGGCTCTCTGAAGAGGGCCTGAACTGTCCCCCAGGCCCGGCATCAGTGCCACTACACTGACACCTCTGTCTCGGTGCTGGGAGTGGGGCACCTCTGCCCCTCTGAGACCTGAGGCCTCGGCCGCAGGACCCTGGGCATAGCAGCCATTCATTCAGGAGGTCAGAGGTGCTGCTTTGCCACACAGCTGTTCACACGCCTTTTCTGAGCAGTTTGATGCTCCAGCTCCTCGTGGAGCCATGACGAAGCAGTGTGGGCGGGACCTGCGGCTCCAGCCCTCTGTGGCCTCTCTGTTGGCGGACCCTCGGATCCTGCCTGTGGACCCCGTGTGTAGGGCTTATCTGGGCCTGGGCCCCACCTTGCTGGGCCTCTTCTCTGGGCCTTGGGAGGGGTCTGTGGGTGTCTCTCAGACCTGAACCAGCCCCCCATCCCCTGAACTCTTCACTACCCAGACATCAGGCGGGCCAGTCCTGGCTGCCATAGGGCTTCTGAGAGCTGCCCAGAGGCCACAAGCCCCACAGGCTGGCCTGTTGTGGCCTTCGGCATCGTGCTGTGGTCATGGACTCACAGGGGCAGAGTGGGACATGTTCACTGTCCCTCCCGGGTCTTTGGAGCCCTTCCCTCCTGCTGCTGAGGCACCTGAGCAAGGCTCCCCACGCCTGCTTCCAGGCAGTGCCAGACTTCCTCTCCATGTGTGCCCTGCTAGTCTGTCCCCGAGCTGGACTTTCAAACCCCTGCCTCATGCAGGTGTTTCCCAGCCCTACAGCAAGGAGTGGGGAGCCTGTGCCCGGGATCCCCAGCCAGGTCCATCAGGGCCATGAACTGAGAGGCGTGCTCTGAGTTGTCACTGCCAAGTGTTTTGGGGAAACTACTCTGTCCCACGGTCCCCCTACCACAGGGTATACCACACTTTTGAGTGGCCAAGTCTCCAGTCACCCGGGATCAGTAGCTGGACGGGATAGTCTGTCTCAGGCCAGAGTTGGTAGGAGCCCAGCTCAGCCCTCAGGAAGGAAACAAAGCCACTTAGTGCCTTCTCTGAGACTCAGTTCACACGTCTGTAAATGGAGAAAGCACACACCTCTCAGGACTGCAGAAACCACGTGCCCTCTCCCTGGGGGCCTGGGCCAGGAGCCCTGCTGCTCCCTGTGACCCTCTCTGAGTGTCCAACATCCCCGGACCGAGGGCGTGCAGCAACCTGGACAGGGCCCTCCCCTGGGCCTGGCACCAGAGGCATCTGTTGATGTAGATTTTCTCACCCTGCTCCCACGAGTGACCATGTGCAGGCGAGGTCACTGAGACACAGGAGAGGACCAGGTCCAAGTGCAGGGCCAGGGGGTTTGGGAAAGGGTTGGCTGCCTCAGACTTGGCTCAGCTGGTGACTGAGGAAACAGAGGGGCCAGCCCTGCCCCCTGGGCCTTGGCTGAGCACTGTTGGCCCCAAGGAGAGACTGCCTGGCCTCTTCAAGGACTCTGGACTCCTGTAATGTTTCCGGATGTTCTTTGACTCTGTGGCCCATTCTTGCTGGGAGGACAGGACGTGGGAAGCCAGGCCCCAGGCAGGGTCTGGGACCAGCCACAACAATGGTCCCAGCTGTTCCGGGGCAGCCCTGGCCAGCCGGAGGGCGGGAGTGTTTCTCTCTGTGAGCCCGGCACACCCAGAGGAAGTGGCTGCTTCTCCGCTCCCATCTTGATTTGCCCCAGGGAGTGTCTTCACCCCCGGGAGAGCCGGCCCAGCTCTGATCCTGGGGTGGCCCCCGCGGGGTGGGCCTGGCTGACCAGGGAGCAGCAGACATCAGAGGGCTTCCCTGCCCCCTTGCCCCAGCCCAGGTGCTATGCCCTCAGCCCTCCTGGGCAGCACTGGCACCTGAGTCTCCTGGTCACAGCTTTAGAGACAGAAATGATCCAAGGAATCACTTGGATGTTAATGCCAAGCCCAAATTGGTGATTTTATTTTTCTAGTGCCAACTTTGAAATGTAGCCAGTAGAATAATTATGAGTTTATTATAGTCAATTTATTATGAAGCATTTAGAACAACATGTTTTGTTGATTACTGCTTTGGCCAGATTGCTGGCAGCGTTTATAAGCCATTGTTTTATTGAAATTGATCTGTTGAGCACCCACTGCATTTGGTAAATAATAAGTCACTGTTATCCCAACATAAAAGCCATGGCACTTCATCATAAGGTGTGAAACCAAAATACGAGCAGAGTGCAAAATGCTTCCTGAAGCCAAGTCTCCCAGGGCAGTGACGCTGTGTCCCACCCAGTCCCTCGGTGTCTGCCAAAAATGCCCCAGACATATCTTAACACAGGGGCTGTTTTGGGGGGCGGAACTTGTCCAGGGGAGTCAGACTTGACCGGATAAAGTGGGGAGTGGGGAGTGGGTGCTGAGTGCACCAGCCCTTTCTAACCCTCTCCTCAGAGTCCTAGACACCCCCCCCCCGCCCGCCCACACACACACACAGGGAGCCTGAGAGAGGTGGGGCTGTATGATAATGAGCACAGAGGGTCCCCAGTTCAAGTCCCTGCCTTCCCCTGCTGAGTGGCCGGCCCTCAGCCTCAGTTTCTCTGTCATCATTGGGGGTAACATAGCACGTAGCTCTGGGAGGATTCGGTAATAGTAATGCTGAGCGTGGAGCCTGGCCCGGCGTGGCCCTAGGCAGGTAAGAGCTGCAGCACAGCGGCCATCTCCCCCGAGCCAGCAGGTCAGGGCCTCCTACCTGTGCTCCAGCAGCTGGTTCCAAGACAAGCTGGAGGTGAGAGCGACCAGCCCATGTGTTCACAGACAGCCCTTGAGTCACGGGGTGTGCCTGTTTTGTGTTTTCAGCCCCTAACTGTGCTCTGGGTGTGTGCCAGGTGGAAGCTGGCCAGGCCCACCTCCTACACCTCTGTCCTTTCATTACCAGGCGCTTCCCTGGAGCCGGGCCATGGCCTCTGTCAGCCTCAGTGAGCACCCTGGAAATTGGGGCCTGTAAGTTCTTACCCCACCTCAGACTTGTCACCCGAGAGCTGCACAGAGCATTTCGAGGCCCACACCTCACCCCATGCCAGCTCCTTATCACCCGCACCATCCTCTGCGCCCTCCTGCACTTGCCTAGTCCTCCCAAAACAGCCTGGGCTTTGGAAACTGGAGCCTCCAAAGTGGGTGGAGGTGCTGAGAACTGGCATGCTGCCCGTGAGCCACGAGGGGGAGCCAGTGTCCATGTTTAAATCCACTGGGAAGCCGTGCACCTAGAGTTGGGCCCACTCTTGTGCTGGACTTGGGGTTCTGAGGCCAACCCTGTTGGCACTCAGCCTCTCCTGGTCCCGTCAGCAGGTTCATTCCTCGGGACAGAGGTGGGAAGGTGTGCTTCCAATGGCTCTGATTTGGAAAACAGCTGAGACACCCCTCCTCACCTGCCACCTCCATCTGATCATGCGGAGGAGTGGTCCCTGGGGTAGGATGCCCTGTGGCCCTTCTCAGAGCCTTCAAAGCCCCAGTCTAAGGATTTGCAGGCCTGGGTTGCCCAGCTGCAGGCAGGATGTGGCTGGTAGGTAGTGAGCCAGACCTCCCAGCACTTGCCAGAAGAGGGCAGCACAGTCTCGGGACATGTGGTCTGGGCCTTCTCCCTGCTGGTGTTGGTCTTCTGTGTCCTGGAGGCTGGAGGGGTGTGGCCAGCCCAGTTAGGGGAAGAGACCTGTCCCAGCCCCACACTCAGCAGCCAGCCTTTCCCGCTCCAGCCCTGTCGTGGGACTAGGGCCCCATCTGTCTCCTTCCCCGATTATGGGCAGCCTGAAGCCCCAGCTCTTACATGCCTTGCCCTGCTGACCAGTGAAGAGGGGGACACCATCCATGTCTATCAAAGCCCCACTTCTCTCTGCCCAGACGTGTAAGAGCTACCAGTTTCCTCCCTTGAAGACCCCTGAACCCTGGCCAGCATGTAGCTTGTATGTGCTTTTCCTCCCGCTGCCCATGGCACATCCCGAGCTGAGGTGGCATCAGAGCCCTTCTCTACCAGCTGCCCCGAGCTGCCCTGTCCTTTCCTCCGGCAGATGAGGGGTCATGGCCAGGGCAGGCTCTTTTCCTAACTGGCCACCCTTTTCCTGCTCATAGCGCTGTTACCAGCTGTCTCCTTCCTGCCCCCTCTCTCAAGTTAGTTCCCTGCTAATTCTACAGCTTTTATGTGGCCTGGACATTAGTTTAAACCACTTGGGAAGGTCACCCTCAAATTGCCTCCTCTGTCTGTGGACAGCAGCCTGCATCTCCGTCACAGACATCCATCACCCTGTAGGCCGTCCCTTGGTCTGATATCTGCTGGTGTCTGCGCACTGCAGCCTGCAGAAGTGCAAGTCGGGGCTGGGGACTCTTCCCCAGCTGGCCAGGGGCTGGGGTGGGGGGCCTCCACCTCCCGCTTTTCCTGGTGCCTGATGCCCCAGTGGGCTTTATAGGGTGAGTGTCACCCCCAGGCCTGCTCCCTGGTGCCAGGCCAAGTCCAGCCCAGGCCCCTCCACCTTCCTGTTTATGTTTCTTACCCACAACCCACTCAGATGACTTCACAGTCCAGTGTGAAAAGCTCTGGTCCAGACGGCCCGGGTGCTCACAGACACCACGGGACACTGCTGACCAAAAAGTGAAGCGCGGCATGTGCTGCGCGCGTGATGCCGACTCACTGCCGCCCCCATGGAGGCCGCTGCCCTGCTCCCAGCCCTTGCCCCACTGTGCCGCGGGGGCAGCAAGCACTAGGGGTGGGCAGCCACTGGGTCCCACCCACACACAGGCCAGGTGCCCTGCAGTGTCCTTCCTGGGGACTTGGCCCGCATTGCTGCTCCGCTCCTGTCCTGTCCCCTGTAGAACAGACCGCAGTTCTTTCCAGACACACAGGAGGCCCCAGCCCGCACCTGCTCTTGCCCCCAAGCGTGCTGGGATTGCTGGCCATGGGAGCTGCTGCTTGACTTCCCTGTCTTCCTGCCCCTCGGGGGCACTCTCGCATGGCTGGATTGAGGAGCAGGGATGCCCAAAGGTACTGGGGAGAGGTCTACTTGGTGGTCAGCCTGCAGCCCAGAGGGAACCTCCAGGACTCCAGTGATGGTCTTTGCGGCACGGGCACACCTGGGCTTGGCACTCAGAGCGTCTGGCTGGGAGTGGGCGGCTGGCTCGGGGGCCTCTGGAGGGGCTGCCCACTGCGGCACATAAGCTGGAAGTGACCGATGCGCCTTCCTTTCTGTCTCACGCTAAGGTCTGAAGGGAAGCGAGGGTTTCCTGCTGCTCAGAAATCCCCTGACCTGGCCTCGAACGCACACTGGGTGGCTGCAAGTTGGGATCTGAAATGCTCCTGTCCTCGGGGCTGGGGGTGTGTGTGCACACATGTGCGTGTACATATGTCTCGGGTGAGAGGTAGTGAGTGTTGGCCACAACTCGGGAGGTTAACATGAAGCTACACGCTGAGTGCAGAGTGGCCCCTGTGTAAGCACCGCAGCCTTCCCCCAACTGCTCCCAACCTCGTCACTGGCAAAGTCAGCTTGTAGGCCGTCTGCCTATGGGCTGGCTGGTCCCTGCAGTGGGACCGAGGGAGCTGAGGGGCTGGGGAGGGGCTGGGTGGGCCTGTGGTGGCAGGTAGCCCGGGCATGAAGCTGCCCGGGAGGAGCCAGCGGAAGACAGAACCTCTCATCCCAGCCAGAAATAGAAGCAGTTGAACACATGTGAGGAACGGGAGGCCAGCATGTTGCTTGGAGATGTGTAATATCTCCCCAGATGTCTTACATTATCACACACATTCACACAGCCAAGGATGGTAGGGTTCCTGGTGGTGTCTCCAGGCAGCCAGGGAGGAGGGACCCTGCATCCTCGGCTGAGCCAAAGTATGACTGAATTCTCCGTCGTCAGCTGGCGTTAGAGGACGGATGAAGTGGACACAGAGGAGTTGGCAGGAGATGATTTATAAAAGAGATGGCTTTCATCCCTGGGTTCCAGAATGGCTTGAATCTGAGTAACTTATGTATGCAGGAGGTGGGGGTGGTTTTTTTTTTGTTTGTTTTTTAGCAGAAAGATAGGGAACTGAGAGCACAAAAATAGACTTGAGCCCCGTGCTTGCACATCGCTGGGCAGGATGGAGCTGCCGGCTGCTTATGCACTTCCTTCTCCAGAAAGCGGATGATTTTAAAACAAAAAATACAGCTGAGGTCTTGGAGAATCTCAATGATAAAGCCAGGCCGGCCGAGTCCCCCCATGCACCCGCCACCCCATGTTCTTTGGGTTGTTGAGCAGAGTTGGGGGAACTTGGTCGTCTTGTCTGCCTGGGAGTTTTCACTGTTAGATGCCGTAGCATTTGTGTGCTCTGCGGGCTTCCTGGTTTTTTAAATAGTGCAATTTCTGTTTTTCTTTGAGATCTGCGCCCGGGGTGTTGCTGCAGGGCGCCCTCTGATGTGGTGGCCCCAGCATCTGTGTCCCCCACGCTCCTGACTGTCTTACTCAGGCCATTCCTGCATGTTCTGAACAACAAACCACAAACCATTTTCCTTTGTTGCCTCCAAGGAACCTGGATGAAATTGCTCTGCTCCCGGGTGACACTGGTCCCATGCAGCTCTATCCCATGCCTGCCTGCACGCTGGCCCCAGAGGACACAAACCTGCAGCACTGTGGCTGTCCCCATTTTAAAGGCGGAAACACTGAGGCTCTGAAGGCCAAGTTGCTAGAGCCAGGACAAGAGAACCCATCTCTGTCTGGTCTCTCAGCTGATGCCCCTCACTCAGAGCCTCAGTAGTTTAGAGGAAAGATGTGCCCATCTTCCCAGCCAGCCCTGGGCAGGAGTCGATCTGCAGGGAGTGGCTGGCCCAGACACTGTGGCATCTGCAGCCTCCTGGGGAACAGGGGCCTGGGCGTTTCTATTCAGGGCCTCTCTGTTTTATCATCCGGCTCCCACACCGGGCGTGGGCGGGTCACCTCGAGTGAGGCCCAGGGCCCCCTTGACCCTGTGACTTGGACCTAACCCACAGTTCCCCTGTTATGCTGCTAGGGGCTCTTCCCCACCCCTGAGTCACCTGAGGTGTTATCTGGTGCTTTTTGCACTGTTGACACTGCTTGTGGTGTTTTGCAATTGGAAAAAGACGGGAGATTAAAGAGTACCCAGCTAGGAACTTTGTATTCCAGCAAAATATCCAGGGATCCTGAGCATTCGGTTTTTTCCTTTAAAAATCTGTTTTGGTGCTGCCTGTCACGCCACATGGCCTGGCCCCCTGCTCCACAAGCTGGGCTGGAGTCCCCCACTCTACTGTGTGGGGTAGGGACCCCCAAAGACACAGGCAGCTTTTGGAACATTTGTTGAGCGGCTGTGTTGACCTTTAGAATTTGGGTTTGAGTGAGAGGCCCTTGTAGGAGTGGAAGGCACGGCTCTGCCCCTGCGCGCGCTTCGGTTCCCAGAATATGTGTGGCTGCAGACCTGTCCCCACGGGGAGCTGCCAGCCAGGCACCACGCTGACCAGTGCTCCAGCCAGTCATGCACACCAGCCCCTCCATCTCAGCTCCACCTGGCTCTGTGGTCCGCTGGCCCTGAAGACACAGCAGGATCTCAGCCTGGGCCAAACCATGTCCCTCAGCTTGGTCCTGATCCTGTGAAGGGTGAGGGGCTGGTGGGCGCCCACCCTGTGCTTGCCTTGAGCAGCCTGCCGAGTGCTCCGGTGGGACAAGACGAGGAGGGACACTCTGTCTGAGCACCCTACTCCTTCCATCCGGGGCCCTAGTCAGCCTGGTGGCCCAGTAGGAGCCATGCCTGGACCCAGCAGCCCCTGTGTGTTCTGTGGAGGGGGAGGGTCCTGAGGCCCGGCGGTCCTGTGTGCACAGTCTGGCAGCAAGGGTGTGGGAGCGCAGCTTGGCCCACTCCTGACGTTGGTGCACCAGGGCCCTGTCACGGGATGTCCAGAGGACAGGTCATCGCGGCCTGTTCTCCTGACTCAGCGGCCGGCCCATCTGTCCCAGCCCACCTGCCACTGCTGGCTCACGCTGCAGCTCCAGGCCTCGTCCCTCCTCTCTGTCTCCACTCCTTCGCTTGGGCCTGCTGGTCCCGCTCTGCCCCTGGGAATGCTGGGGCTCTGGGCAGCCCAAGGGTGGTGTGTGGCTGGCCAGGCCCCAAGAAGATCCTTCTGGACGGGGTGGCTCTCCCTCAGCCGGGCCTTGCAGAGCACATCTGTCCCATCCCAGCTGGGAGAGGGACGCTCTCCTCTGGCCGGAGCTGAAGCAGACCTGTTGGCTGGGTTTTCACTGAGACATTGGGGCCTGCGGGATGCAGGTGGTGCATCTCAGCTCGTGTTCCTTGTCAGACAGGTGCATCCGTCCTAAGGGCCCTGTGCAGGCCCATGTGCATTGCCTCTTGGCTGCAGCCATGCTCCATGCTGGGAGCAGGGCAGTCCTGGCAGGGTCTGTTGGATGTTCACATGGAGGCCAGGTGGTGGAGGGGTCCTGGAGACACCTCTCTCCCTCCCTCATTCTCCAAGTGAGTCTCCACAGCCGAGCATCCAGTGGCCTGGGCAGCAGAGGTGCTGGAGGGCAGGGGTGTGCACAGAGTCTTCCTGCTCTGGGGTCAGAGGTCTCTCAAGGCAGGCAGGGTTCCTTTGCTGCGCGTGCACCATGAGAAGACACTGGGGTAGCAGGCCCCCAACTGCTGCCCGAACTAGTCATAGCGTGACACGGCTTGGGCGCTGCCCCTGAGCGCCGGATGGGAGGAAAGCGATGGGTAGGGTGTTCCTGAGCACCCCAGTGGCCTCATGCCCTCTTCTCCCCACAGCCTGTTTGACATGGGCGGCGAGTATTACTGCTTCGCTTCTGACATCACGTGCTCCTTTCCTGCCAATGGCAAGTTCACCCAGGACCAGAAGGCCATCTACGAGGCGGTGCTGCGGAGCTGTCGTGCTGTCATGAGCTCCATGAAGCCGGGTGAGGCAGGGGGCCTGCGGGAGGACCACCTGGTATGGGGTTGGAGGTGGCCATGTGCCTGGCCCCGCTCTCTGATGTGGGGCACCACAGAGAAGCAGATCCAACACTTGACATTATGAGTCTATCTTCGCCTCGCATGAGCCACCAGTAAGGCTCAGGCGGTGTCAGGTCCCCAGGGCCACATCTAGAACAGGGGCCTGGCGGCCGCGCAGAAACAGAGCTGCAAGCCAGCTCAGCCCAGGTTGCCCCATGTGCCATCTGACCTCCTGCACATCTCCTGCCTGCCCCGCCACTGGGGTGTCAGCATGTTCCCTGCCGGCGCGGAGTTCACGGCAGGCAGGGCGTGGCCAGTTCTGGACACTGGCACCTGGTTGAACGGGCGGTGCCCTCTTGCCCAGGGCCAGCAGCTGCAGCTGGGTCTGGCGGGCACCGAGTGTCCCTCCAGTATTCAGGGAAATAGGCAGAGGCTGTAGGGCCATGGGGGGCTTGTCCATGACAGGTGTGAAGGCCGGACTCTGAGCTCATACTCAGTTGAGTGGGACTGTGGCAGTTAGATTTGCATCCCTCTGAGGAAACCTCATTTAAAAAAGGAAAGAGAAGAAGAGATCCTGAGCCCAAGTGTGAAAGCCCCACCGGGCTTCCTGCAGGCCCAGCACCGGCGGCTCGGCATTGGCTCCACAGCCCCTGTGGCCCCACAGGCAGTTGCTGGGGTGACTTACAGCCGAGTCCTGCTTTTGAGGGGCCCTCAGCAACTGGCTTCGAGGAGGTGCACTGTGAGCAGGGTGGTCCCTGCCTGACCTGGGAGCCCTCCTCCCCCTTTGTTAGAAGCTAGGGAGTCAGGAAGGGATGCTGGGGGGACGCCAGGCCCCATTCCACACCCTCACTGCCCAATGAGAACAGAGCTTGGTGATCAGATGAGTCCCAGGACAAGGAGCTCAGAAATGTCCCAAAGAACAACACGGAAACCTAAACGTTAGCTTCTGTGGGGGACAATGTTGACGGGACTTGCCTGGCTTAGCAGCTGCATAAGCAAACAGCATCTGTGCTAATTGTTTAAAAGCAGCAGCCTCCTCTAAGTAGCAGTTTGTCCTCATTACTGCGGAGTAACTCCCGGGGGACTGTTGTGAAAACAAGTGCAGGATGGGGCGGCCATTGCCCCCTCCTGTGAGAGGAAGGAGGCAGTGATTCGCATGTGCTTCAAGTCCACGGAGGAGGTGCAGGACAGACCACTGGGGAGAAGGACACTTTCCATACTCTGACCTTTAAGCTGTCATGCACCCCCCCTCCCTTGCCTGTAAACATGGCCTCTGTGAAGCAGCCACCCCAAGTGCTTGTCTCTTCACACCCCTTCTTTACCCCAGGGATGAGTACGGCATCAGTCATTTATGTAAGCATTTCAGATGCAGTGAAAGGGTTTGCCTGGGCTGTTCGGCAGACCCAGTCCCTCCAGTCACCTTAGAGCACTGAGGTTTCCTTTAAACACCCAGGTCTCTTACAGCCTCACCTCCCACTTCGCAGCACCCAGTGCACCTCCCTCTCCCTCCTTGTTCACCACCCACCCTGGTCACCCTGGCCTGGGGCTGCAGGAACCCCCTCCTGAGCCCCACCCCCCAGGCTCCCACACGGGTGGTGCAGACCACGCCCTGGGCTCTGGGGCCCTTCATGGTCTGTAGAAGCAGATGTGTCTCAGTGTGCAAGAGCAACCCCTTTGTCATTCCATGCACAACCTGTGCGGTTGTGTGCAGCTGCCCCCACTTCTGGCTCTGCCCCTGGTGTCAGGGTTCTGGCTGCCTATGGGAAGTGCCTTGGCTCCAAGGGGACCAGACAGCAGGAGAGGATGCTGTTAGAGCTGCGGTGGCCAGGTGAGAAGGGCACCGGGAGCTGTGCTGGCCCACGTGGCTCCCGTGGCCTGTGGTCAGGCACCTTTATGGGCTCTGTTTCCCTCATTGGGGCAGGGGCGGGGGTTGGACTCTCCTTAGGCCTCTCCTTAAAGATGGCAAGGAATGTGGGGGTCGGCTGACAGAGGTGGGGGGACTGCGCACCACCCAGACCACAGGTGCCCTCTGTGGCAGGAGGGCTGTCTCTGGGCCCTGTGTGGTCCCTCTGGCCTAAGAAGCCCTCCTGCTTGCTATAGGACAGCGGGTGAGTTCCCGCCCACCCTGGCCTCATTTACTCCTGCAGGGCGCTCTGCCAGGGTGCAGGGGGAGGGACCACGAGGACACTGAGCAAGACATCCATGTTCAACTCAGCATCCAGGCGCCTACAACTTGGGCACAGACTATCCTGCCCTTCGGCAGCGAGAGTGGGTCCCCAGAGATTCTGGCAGCAGGCAGGGGCTTGAGGGGGGTAGGCTGGAGGCCCTCATCCCGGGGCCAGCTTAGCCTGCAGCCCACAGTGCCTGCCTTGGGACCCCTGCCTTAAGCCCCCCCCCCCCCCCCAGGGCCTGGCTCATATATCATCCCTGGAGGGCCATTGTCTTAGCATGAAGTGAGCTCTCTGTCTGGAAGTGACTGTGAGGATGCAGCTGAGGAGTGGGGCGGGGGGGGGGGGGGTATCTTGGCTCAGGGCCTCTGAGCCCCCAGGCTGTCACACTCTGGGCAGGAGGCCCCAAGGCTGTGATGGATGCCGCTAAGGCTCTGGGAACCAGCCCCAGCAGAAGGCCCAGCAGGCTTCCAGCCCATCAGGGCAAGGTGTGGTCTGAGGGGGACCAGGTGGGCACAGAAGACCAGCTGGTGACCTGGGGCTGCTCTGCATACATACTGGGGGCTGGTCCCTGTGAGCCAACAGGCAGGTGATGGGGCACAGACCTAGAGGTTACCCTGGGGTCTGAGTGCATAGAGGAGTGGGGTGGGTGCACATCCAAACTCTGGGCCCATGAGGTGACAGCGCTGGCTGCAAGAGAGCCACGAAGACAGCTGGGGTTCATACACAGGCCACACGTGTACCTGGCATGGAGCAGGCACAGGTCCCGCCCTCTCGGCGCTCAGAGGCTGTAACCAGGGCACAGCTCTGCCAGTGTGCTATGCCCTAACAGCACAGGAGAGGGCATTCTGGGAGGGCTTCCTGGAGAAAGTTTCAACAGAGGCCCACAGGAGGAATGGGAGTGAGTCTGGGAAGGAAAGACCCTTGGAGGGGTGGTCCCAGCTAAGGAAGCAACAAGTGGAAGGCACATCTCTCAGTGCTGTTGGCCCAGGAGCGGATGAGGGGTGAGGCTGGAGACAGAAGCTGGGCTGGGGAACTCGGGGCTCTGTCCTCAGGGCATGGACTGGCCCCATCTGACCTGTGTTCTAAAGAGGTGGCCTTGGTGTCTAGGCCTTAGGCAGGCTGAGGGGGGGAGGAGGGTATGGGAAAGAAACAGCAGGGGTGGAGGAGGAGGGGTGGGGGGCTTCAGATTCGGGAGATGTTTGGGACAACAGGACAAGATTTGGTGTGTGCTGGAGGCAGATGGCACCTGTCTCTGCAGTGTGACCCCCCCAATGTGGTGTCCCCAATATGAGCAGGCTTGGGGGACCTCTGATGGCTTCTGGCTGGGCTGTGTGGGCTCCAAGGGGCCTGTGAGCTTCTGAGGTGCAGGGAGCCTAGGAGTCAGGGCAAGGGCCTTGAACTGTGGGTTGGGCCTAGGTAGTGGGGACCCCCTCCATTTGTGCCCACCCCACCCCTACAGCAGCTTCCACACACTTCAGGGACCCTTGCCCTGGCTGTGGATGTTGTAACCACCATCCGGGCCAGACACTGGGCCAAGTTGCTGGAGGTTTAGTCACTGTCACAACCCTAACCACACACAGGCAGAAACTCTCACTCCCGGCCAAGAGCGCCGTGTACAAGGCCTTCCCTGAGGGCCTGCAGGCGAGGAAGACTAGAGGCGCCGTGGGGATCGCCTGGGCCCACACGTCCGGCCCCACAAGGGCCCACGAGGACAGGAGAGAAGCCGAGCTGCCAGCACAAGCATGATTTATACCTGCTCCCCCTCTGCCGAGGCCAGGCCCACTGTGGAAGCTGGCCAGGTCCGAAGGCAGGCTGCTTCTGGGGGCTTTCCTTTAACGTCGGGAGAAGGCCTCTGCCAAAGGGACAGCACTGCGCTGGGGTTGGGGCATCGGCTACCCCACAGGATGCCCTTCAGCCCAGGGCCCGGCCTTCCAAGTGTGCAGAGCTGCTTGGGGGCCCTTTTAGGCTAGGAGCCTCTGGCGGGAGCAGACCTTAGGGCAGAACAGGCAGTGCATTCTCCCGTGAACTGGCACTCACTTTGCCAGGCCCGGGAGTCAGGGGGTGGGGCCTCGCTCTCCTGAAGGACACAGGAAGAGCAGGGAGGCAGACCTGTCTAGGGGTTTAGGAGTAAGGAGAGAAATCACTGGGACAGCGAAGAGAGTGACTGGGGAAGGACTCCAGGGTGAAGCTGACTTTTATACTGAGTCCCCAAGGATGAGGAGTCTCAGGTCAGGCCCGGTCTGCAAAGGACCTGAGGCGGGAAGACCTTAGTGTGCTTCTGGCACAGGGTGGCCTTGCCTGGGGAGCAGGAGAGGGAGGTGAGGTTGTCTGTCTTGGAGAAGAGCGGTGGCCCAAGGCTGAAGCAGACCCAGCTTGTGGCCCACGAGTGAACAGAAAGTGGACCCAGGATCTGGCTGGACACAAGTGACGGGTGAATAGTGGCTTATGGCAGTTGGCGGGGAATGTGACCCAGTCCCCAGGTAGGTGCTTGTGCAGCTAGCTCTCCAAGTACCACGCGGCATGTTTGACACAGGAGGCCTCAGAGGCGAAGGCTTGCCCTGGTCACACAGCACGGAGCAGCTGAGCAGGCATCAGTGTCCCGGGTCTTGGTTTCAGGACGCCATACCATTAAGAAAAGGCTCCAGCAGGGGTGCAGACTGGGCTCTCCTTCCACGGAGCGAGTAGCCAGACTCCAGAGCCCAGGACACCACCCCCACCCCGGCACCTTGAGGGCCAAGGTGGGGAGAACAGGGCTGGGCTCCTCCACGGAGGCCCTCTGTCTCCAGGGACAGGCCTGGTGTCTTGCATCCTGGTCTCCCTGCACCTTGGGCCCTGGGCAGCCACTGCTGTGTGAACTAGCCAGGGTGACACTCCCCAACCCCCCACCTGCTCAGAGCCTGGATCCTGGGGACCCAAGAGGTTGGACTAGCCCTGTGCCTTCACCCACCCAAGACCCCAACTGTGGGGCTCTATCTCTAGCAGGGGAGGGAACCCCACCTGGGGGACTGGTGCCTACCTCGAGTGTATGAGAGGTGATGGCCTATGGCCCATCTCTCTCTACCCCTCGAGCCATCATCTGCCCTCAGGTTCAGGGCCCTGAGCCCAGCCAGATCCTGGGGGCCCAGCCGTGGCCAGCGAGGGACCAGCACAGCCCTCACAGTCCAGGATCCCAGTGCTGCCCTCCTACAGCGGAGATCGACAGTGATGGGTTGTGCAGAGAACAGAATATAGCTGTGGGGACGGGGAATAGGGGGTCTTGGGGGCCAGGGTTGCCACATGGAAGGGGTTATATGGACCGGTACTGATCACCTCTGTGGCCAGAGCACAGTATAAAGATGCAGGCCCCCAACCTGTCCACCTGGCCCTGGGCGTCCCTGCCCAAACTCAGCCCTCATGAGGAGGGGCAAGGAACTTCACTGGCCTAGGTCCCTATGTAGTGCTTGTGCTGAGCGCCTTGAGCAAGGCTGAAGGTGGGGCTCCATGGAGCCCATGGGCAGGGCTGAGCATGCTTCTCCAAAAGTCCCAGGCTGCAGCCCCCAAAGGCCCCTGGAGATCCAGGCAGGGCTGAGCCACAGAGCCCTGGAGAGCCTGCTCACCCTGAAACTCAGTGCCTGGGAATGCTTTCCACAGAGACTTGGGCCCCAGAAATGTGGGGCAAAGATGAGTTTGATTAGCAGCCTGGGGCTTGGATGTTTGGGCTGTCACAGAGATGGTCACCCAGAGCTTATAGCAGGCGGGGTCACAGACCCCTGCCAGCCAGCCTGTGAGGCTGTGTCAGCTGCACCTTCACCCCAGAGACCTTGGCTCTCCTACAGTGGCTCCAGAGACATTCAACCCCATGGAGGAGGGGGTGACGGCTGCAGGAGGGCCCCTCTCCCCAGCCATGGCTTCCTCTGGCCCCACAGCCTGAGACTCTTGAGCAACGTTTGGGCCTGAGCCTTGTCTGGGGTTCCCTGTAGCCCCTATCCCCACACCCACTGATGGGGACATTCAGCTCCTTCTGATGTCCAGTGATCTGGCTGAGATCCCATGGCCCCTGAAGCACACACTGGCCGGGGAGAGGGACAGATAGCATGGCCTGGGAGCAGACCTGTCTAGGCCCCTGGTCATGGGTGACAGAATCCTGCCTCTGAGGACCCAGTGGAGTAGGTGAAGTTAAGTTCCAGAGCTGTGGCTGGCAAAGCCCTGCATGGAGGACACCCAGCCTCATCACCCCTGCCCCTTACCTCAGGACATCCCGCCTCAGCCAGTGAGGGCTTTGTGTCCCCAAATCTTGCCCTGGGGAGCCCTGGCCGGGCCACCAGCCTCCACAGCTTACTGCAGCCTCCTTCTGAGCCACAGGCGTTTGGTGGCCTGACATGCACCGCCTGGCTGACCGCATTCACCTGGAGGAGCTGGCCCGCATTGGCATCCTGAGTGGCAGCATCGATGCCATGGTCCAGGCCCACCTGGGAGCCGTGTTCATGCCTCATGGGCTCGGCCACTTCCTGGGCATTGACGTGCACGACGTGGGAGGCTACCCAGAGGTCAGTGTGCACATGTCGGCCCAAGTAGCCTGCCTGTGGGCTGTCGCTGAGCCTAACTCCCGAGGGTGGGTTAGGGCTCTGGGAGACAGCTGGAGTGCAGTGAGTCCGGCAAAGCCCATGCCCCTCCTCCCCTTCCACCTATTGGTTGGTCCTGTTCCAGGCTGCTGCCACAGTGTCCACACCCCCAAGGCCAAGGCGGGAGTTTCTATGAGCATGCCTCCTCCAGTGGCCGCCTCACAGGACCTGCCGGTGGCTGCACTCTGCACAATGAGCCCTGGGCAGTGCACTGGGTGTGGCCTTTCCTGAAGGCTGGTAGGTGGTCAGTGTGCCATGCATGGGGTCCCCACAGGGCAGTGGGAGCCCCGAAGCTGGATCCTAAAGATGGGGCTGGCACTGTACTCGTCATGTCCTCCTGCCTCTGGCTTCATTCAGACTGGGATAATAGGGCTTCACCAGCTGGTGGCTGGCCCTGGTTCCTCCTGGGACTAGCTGAGCCCAGTGCCCTCACAAGCCAGCAGCAGACCCCCGACCCTCCCTGGAGCACCCTCTGACCAACCAGGCCCCTGGACGAGCATGTCCCTGTGGCCTCCTCCTCTCCTTGCCCAAGGGGGAGGCTTGTGTGGGCTTTCCCATCCACCTCCTACTGACTGATCCTCGAAAGGACCACCCAGAGGGCTCTGGGGAGGCCCTGCCCGGCAGGTGGCTGCAGCCTCTCGGGTCCCAGTGGGTGGGGGCGAATCCGGCCCTGCCGCCTGGCCTGGTGCCTACGGCCCAGGGGCTGATTGTGCAACCAGTGCACGCCCTGGGGCCCACCAGCCAGTTAGCCAAGACTAGGCTTGGCCTGCTGGCTGCAGGGTATTTTGAAAGCACTAAGAACGACTTTGGGGGGGTGGGGGGGATTGCTCAAGAGAAGCATTATTATTCAATTATTTTTTCCTCAAATGTAAACAGTTAAATTTGGAGAAACAAAATCAGTTTTAATTTCCTAATTTCTATCCATCACATTGCATACAGGGAGCCAAGAGTAGGGCCTTCCAGACATTGTAACTGAGGTTCGTTATTCATTAGTCGCCAGAGCACTTTTTTTCCACCAGAGAAAATTGGCAGCAAACTCTTTTCATCTTTTCCAGTAAGCAGCCCTTTGTGCTCAGTCTATTCTTCTGACAGATAAACAGACTGTGGAAAAAATATGGCTTTTCCTATAAAAGTCATTTGTTTTATTCAGGCCTACAGACACATCTGGGTCTTCTCTGCTCAGAGCCCAGTAAAAGTTGAGGCCCTGTCAAGCCCTCTGCCTGGGTGTAACCCCGTGTGGGCCAGTCAAAAGCCAGGGCCCCCCACCTCCAAAAAGGCTGGAGCCCCTGGGCCAGAGGGTCTGGAGGCTCGGCCTCTCCCTAGCGGGATCTGCTTTGCACTCGGCCCAGCCTTGTCCTCCCAGCCCTGCCCTGGCGGGTCCTGTTGGCCCCCGGGGCAGACTCCTGAGCAGGAATTCTCTGAAGGGGCAGTGGTTGGTGGACTGTGCCCCCCAGGGATTCCTGCCATTCCTCCCTCTCCTCACCTGACATTTGGGGAAGGAAGTCTGAGTACAAGCTCAAGCAAATCACCCCTCCTGTCCGCACGTCCGTGGGACAGCTCGTGGGCCCAGAGCATCTGAAGGGAGCTGGGACATGACCTTGTCAGGTCTCTGCCTCTGCCAGGCCCCTGGCTTTGGCAACCTTGGAGTGAAAAAAGGGGACAGACACTTAGGGTAGCATGAAGGTAAGGGACAGGAGTGGGGGAGCCCAGATGGAAGGAGCAGAGACCCCCAACTCCTAGCTCTGACAAGCAGTTTCTGGGCAGGAGATACCCCCCAGTCCCTTGGCACCGCACCGGGATTGCTATTTCAGACTGGACCCTTCCGGGTCCCCCACCCTCCTGCCTTACCCCCTCAAGGCAAACAGTGTTGTGGGGCTGGGTACCCCACCAGACAGGCTTCTGTGCCCAGAGCATGACCCACAGGGGTCACGGTGCCTTGTGTCCCTTCCTCACCTCCATCCCAGCAGGGCTCATGCCAGGTCCAAGTGGCTGTGCTCGCCAGTTTCTCTGTGCCCCACTGTCCCTGCCCTCATGGAAATAGTCACAGCCTTCCCCGCTGTGCCCAGCCATGGAGGCTGAGCCAGCCTGTTTCTGGTTACCTTACATGAACCACTAATTGAAGTCTGATGTTCTTGGCCCCCAAACAGTCAGAAGTGACAGCTCCGTCTCCAGCAGCTGGGCTGCAGGGGATTGCTGCGAGCGGGGCTGGGCACGCTCACGGCCTGACCAGATAGCTTGCTTGCTACCCACTCACTCCCAGGCCTTGCCTCAGGGACCTGGGGAAGATGGGGAAATTCTGCAAGTGTCTTAGGCACCACCTGCCCTCGCAGCCGGGCAGCCCGTCAGCTACACCTGTGTGAGAAGACGGGCCCAGGCTGGGTCATGTCGGGGAGGGGATGCCTCTGCAGGGAGCAGCTGCCGCTGCTGCTCACTCCTAAAGGACTGGGAGCCGTTGCCCAGGGCTGAGCTGGGTAGCCCAGAGTCTGGGCAAGAGCCATGTACATGGAATACGCATGCATTTGTGCAAATACCCGCCAGAGCTGGTGTTGGCAGGCCTGTCCTGATGGCAGCACCTGTCCCTCCCCCTGGAAGGCCACATGGAAAATCCACTTGGCCTGGGGGGCCGGGCCCAGCACTTCTGGGGCTTGTTTTCACTGAGCTGCCTGAAAGAAGGGATGCAGCCCGGGCTGCCTTGCAGCCTCCTTAAGAGCTTTTTTGGCTTCACAGCTTTGGCTTCTGCTCCCCTGGTGCGGAGAAGGCCCAGGTGAGGGCCGCCGGACAGCCAGCCCTCTGGGCCGCTTACCCTGTGTATGTGCATGTGGTGTCCACAGGGCTCCCACAGGCAGTTCTTAGAGTAACGGGCAGGGCCACCAAGATCTGGGGTGTGTGCAGAGAACAGGGTCTCCTCTGAAGTGCCTGTGCACAGCGCTGCAGGGGGGCTCAGCTACAGACCTCAGTCCCAAAGCCTCCCCTGCCACTGCAGCCAGACCACAGGCTGGAGCCAGCCTTCACATAGGACGCCTGCATGGGCAGAGGGGAGCTTTGCTAGGGTGTCCCTCACCTTCCTTCTCACTGCAGGGCGTGGAGCGCATTCATGAGCCCGGCCTGCGGAGCCTGCGCACTGCAAGGCACCTGGAGCCAAGCATGGTGCTCACTGTGGAGCCGGGCATTTACTTCATCGACCACCTCCTGGACGAGGCCCTGGCTGACCCGGTGCGCGCCTGCTTCTTTAACCGCGAGGTTCTACAGCGCTTCCGTGGGTTTGGTGGGGTGAGTACCAGTCAATGGGCCCCGTGTGCTTGCTCCCAGAATACCCCAAGCTGCTGCCTTTCACTTCTTTGTCCCAGGACAGGAGCCCTAGTGAGAGGAGGGATAGTCTCCCCCTTGAGAAGGGCCTGGCCTGCCCTTTCCTGTGGTCTGTCATGACAGACATAGGTGCCTCAGCCCTTAGCAGAAGAGAAATTCTGCAAACCCCTGCGCACTCCTAGGGTTCCTATCCACCTGGCAGAGTGCAAGGGCAAGGACAGGGTGGGCAGGCGGCATAAGCACATGGCCCCAGGGGATGAGCCTTCCTCTCAGCTGTCACCCAAAGGCCTTTGAGGCCAGCCCCTTTGGTCAGGAGCAGTATTGACCACACCCCTGAAAGGGCTTCTCCCTCTCAGTGGCGGTCAGCCTGAGCTGGCAGGTCTGGCCCTCTAATCTTGAGCGTGAGGCCAGCTCAGAAACACTGAGTCCATCGGTCTGACCAGGTCCGCATCGAGGAGGACGTCGTGGTGACTGACAGTGGCACAGAGCTGCTGACCTGTGTGCCCCGCACGGTGGAGGAAATCGAAGCATGCATGGCAGGCTGTGACAAGGCCTTTACTTCCTTCTCTGGCCCAAAGTAGAGCCAGCTGGAAGTGCCCAGGGGACAGCCTGCTGACTGGCCGGCCAGCAGCGAGAGATGGAGCTGAGAAATCACATGCCAACACCGAAGTTTGATCACACCAAATAGTGCTGTGTCCCAGGGGGAACACTTTCATTAACTTTCTATAAGATCACACCCTAATCTGTTAATACTTTGTTTAAATGACAGTGGCTTTTAAAATGCTAATTACAAAAAAATCCTCTTCTTTAGTAGCCACTAAATTGTGTCTGTCATTTGTATTCTTATGCTCAGGAAAGATAGATTTCCAGTGTTTTGTTTTTCTCAAAAATCAATGCACAGAATGGAATTTGCAATTAAAGGTTTCCTAAAATGGGCCTCTTGTGCACGTGTCCTCTGTCCTTTGCAGATGAGCCTGTTCACTGAGACCTGGTCACAAAGACCCCGGGCTCAAGTCAGACACACACAGAGCTAGCTGTCCCACACCATGCCATTGCATACACCGTAAGGTGAACCGGTGGCCTTTTTGATGTAGTTACTGCCTCACGGCTAGATTCCTGAAATGGGCAGAATTATGGAGCACTTAAAACAGTTATTTAAAACATAAGACTTGCAGAGACCCCTTGTCCTTGATTTCCTTTTCATGAGGGACATGCTAGCAAAGCCAGCATCTGAAAGGTGACAACACCTAAGACAGAGGCAGCACCATGCAAAGGTGAGATTTCTCATTCCTTCCATCTTTGCTGAAACCATCAATCTCCCATAAATGTAAGCCCACTGACCAAATGCTACTCTGAGGTTGTGCCATCCAGGGCCAGCTGGGCCTGGTCCCTGCTGGCAGCAGAGTCCCTGTCCTTGCCTCCGCTTGCCCAGTTCTCCCATGGTCCCACTGAGCTACCCCAGCCCCTGGAGCGGGCTCCTAGAATTCTGTGCACCATTCCAGGTTTGTCTCCTGAGAGCTGTCGTCCAGGAGTTCCCAAGAACAGTGAAGGGCAAGTGAGAAAAGACATCAGAGATGAAGCCATGATGCAGTGGGAAACGGTTGCCCAAGCTGGAGACCTTTAGAGAAGTCACCGAAGGGTTTAACAGATTGACTTTTCCAATGGCAGTGACACAGAAGTGTCTGTGATGTGGCCAATCTCAGTTCTAATAAACTACTTACTTTGTTTCTTAGATTTATACCATCTTATTCTTAAGGTGTTCTGCTAGTGCACAGATTACATTCCCTAAGTGATTCGTGAGATTGAGCAGGTTAAGCAATGATTGCCTTTCTGAATGTCAGGAGTTTGAGTTTGCCCTGTATCTCTCTACTCCAGCTGTGCCTGTGATAAACACATTCTGGTGTCTGTTTTAGTTTTCCCCACCCACAGGATAAAACCAGTTGAAGTTAGGTTAAAAGTCTAAATGGACCATTTAATTAAAAAATTTAGCTGAGTGATTCATATATCTTTCTCCTTTAGACATTTTATACCGAAACTGCTCATTTCATATAAATGTTTTCTCTGATTATGAAGCAAGTAGACAAAAAAGAACAAGGAGAAATCTCAGTAACTCCATGCTTTGTCCAGGAGGGCCACTGGGAATAGAGCTGTGACTGGTACAGCCCAGGTTGGAAAGTCAAAGAGCATTCCGTGAAGGTGCTATTCTCTGATGGCCAGCGGTAGCCACCTGCTCTACCCCACATTCCAAAGGAGGTAGCCAATCCCTACGTCTCCTCCAACCACTGCAGGAATTTGTACAACTTAATACCTTAGAGACCCTTTCAGAAAGCTGTATAGCACTAAATGCCTTTCTAAAACCCTGGGACTACATATCCATTCAATAAATAATCGAGCATCTCCAATGTACCAGTGTGTGATAAAAACAGGCTTTCTGGCTGTGGCTGGGTAGCTCAGTTGGTTAGAGCGTCATCCGGAGACACCAAGGTTCAAATCCCTGGTCCGGGCACATACAAGAAGCAATCAGTGAATGCCTAAGTAAGTGGAACAACAAACCGATGTTTCTCTCTTCCTCTCTAACATCAATAAATTAACAACAAAACACACGACCTTGCTCTGAGCCACTGGTCTCCAGAGGCTGCATCTTAAACAACCATGAACAAACTTATCGTCTGAAACATTGACAAGGGCCATGAAGGTAACAGGATTCACCTTGTCTAGAAAGCCAGGGGGCTGAGACAGGGCCTGGAAGTGAAATGCCAAGAGATGAGCTATCCAAATCTAAGGAAAACTGTCCTGAGGTGGCTCAGGAAAATGAGCTTGGGAAAGCCCAGTAGCCAGAGCAAAGTGATGTGACAGAGAATGGAAGGAAATGAAGTCAGCAAGAACAAGTAAAGCCACACAACCAGAAGGCTGGACTTCACCCTTTGTGCATGGGGGAAAGTATGGAGAGCATCCAATGGTCCAGGGAGACCACGTCCAAGCAGAGAAGAGAATGGCTCTGCAGAGGTTGGGAGGGGAGGGGGAAAAGACAGGTGCAAGAGAGACATTTAGGAGGTAGAACTGAATGGTGGTGATATGGAAGGGCATCAGGCTCTTCATGCTACTTTAGAGGGAGTGGCAAGACTTGGATATTTTCAGCTACAAAAAACATGTGACTGTCTCACTAACAACCCCATTCTTAAGCCCAGTTCTACAACTCCAAATTCTCTAGATAGTTCTGCATGGCTTTCAGGCCTAGAGCTCTGGGAGGAATGGGCATGTTGCCATAAAAGAATATTCAGGATGGTGTTCTCCTTTGAGTATATGTAAAGTGCATGTGAACTTCAAATACTCAGAAGCAGTAAAAGAATAGTAGGTCTAAAAGTGCTTTTATTTAAAAAGAACTGGCAGTTTCCTCTTAAAAAGAGGTCAAGATGGCAGTGTGCATAAGCGCCTGTATTCATTGCCTCCCACAACCACATCAGAATTACAACTAAAATACAGAACCATCATTCAGAACCGCCTGAAAGCTGGCTGAATGGAAGTTCTACAACTAGAGCAGTAAAGAAGAAAGCACACTGAGATTGATAGGAGATGGGGAGGCTCAGACCAGGCTTGTCCGACACCCACGTGCTATTTTTTAATCAGGAGGATCATCTCTGCGGGGGCCACCCATGAGGAGCAAGGGGTCCCAGCCCCACACCAGTCCCCAAGCCCAGAATTCCAGAGCTGAGAAGTCCCTGCAACCATGGGCTATAAAAACCAGCGGGGATTGTGGATGAGGGACATTGCTAGAGTCCCAGGTGTTCCATTTAAAGAGCTGGTGCACAATCTTACTCAGATTCCCAGCACCTGGCAGCTTTGGAGGACCCAAACACATACAAGGAGGAACTGGATTATCTGGAATCAGGGCAGGAACTTGGGGGTGGCTTTCTTCCAGATGGGGGTGCTCACTGGGATCATTGTTCCTGTGCTGGGACCTCCCCTGTCCCAGAGCTGACTAGCAGCCATATCTGAGTCTCCATCAGCCTGGAGCACACTGTTTGCTCCACCCTGGTGATTCCGAGACCCCACCCCATCTGATTTGCAGCCCCACCCAAGCTGTCTGCAGCAGCTTTTCCATAAGAATGACCTGTCCTAACTCAGGCTTCAGACTTTGCCAAAATCTCTCAAACAAGCTGCAGCTCATGACAGCATGCCCCAAACCTATCAATAAAAGGCCCAAGACCCAGCGCTAGCACCAGCCTGCCTTGCTTCACAGCTGGGCTTCGCCTGGGCACCTCCAAGCCCAATACAAATACAAATAGCAGCTGTCAGCTGATGCCTCTGTAGCTCCTGTGGGTGACCCCAGGCAGTGGCTGACTTTGCACCTCCTTGGAGGCCTTAGAGCCAGTGCGCCTGGTGGACTTCAGACCATAGCAGATTACAACTTTACACATCCACAAATGACACACTCAAGAGACAGACTCAGTGAGCACCAAAGCCCCACTGAAGCAAGTCCTGCTCCATAGGGATATCTCCTGTACAGCAGCTCTCCCACTGCTGTCACAGCTGGTCCTCACAGCCAATAAGCCTGGAGGTCAACTCCTCCCAGTGATACCAATAGCAATCAAGGCTCAAATACAAGACTGTGCACACAGCCTACACAGGGATGCACAGAGTACCCAGCTCAGGTGACTGGGGAGGCTGAGCCACTGGGCCCTACAGGACACCTACTACACAAGGGCACTCTACCAATTCCAGGAAACAAAGCAGCTCTACCTAATACAGAAACAAACGCAGAGAAGCAGCCAAAATGCAAAGACAAAGAAATGTCACAAATGAAAGAAATGGAAGCAAGCAAACTACTAGGTACAAACTTCAAAATCATGGTTATAAGGTTACTCAAGGATATTCATAAGACTTTCAAGGCTCTTAATGAGGATGTCAAAGACATGAAAAGGGACCAGTCAGAAATTAAGCATACACTACTGAAAGAATAATTTACAGGGGATCAACAGTAGAGCAGAAGATTCCAAGAATTAAATCAATGATTTGTAATATGAGGAAGAAAAAAAACACCCAATCAGAAGAGCAAAAAGAAAAAAATCCAAAAATATGAAGATAATGTAAGGAGCCTCTGGGACAACTTCAAGTGTACCAACATTTGCATTATGGGGTTACCACGAGAAGAAAGCAAGAAAGATATTGAAAACCTATTTGAAGAAATAGTAACAGAAAACTTCCCCTACCTGGTGAAAGAAATAGACTTACAAGTTCAGGAAGCACACAGAACCCCAAACAAGAGGAGCCCAAAGAGGCCCACACCAAGACACATCATAATCAATATGCCAAGGGCTAAAGACAGAGAGAGAATCTTAAAAGCAGCAAGAGAAAAGCAGTTAGTTACCTACAAGGGAGTATCCATACGACTGTCAGCTGATTTCTCAATGAAACTTTGCAGGTCAGAAGAGAAAAGCAAGAACTATTCAAAGTGATTAACAGTAAGGAACTACAACCAAGATTACCCATAAAGCTCTCATTTAGAATTGAGGGTTAGATAAAAAGCTTCACAAACAAGAAAAAGCTAAAGGAGTTCATCACCACCAAACCATGTTGAAGGGTATTCTTTATGAGGAAGAAGAAGAAGGGATTAAAAAATGTACAATAAAATGGCAACAAATACGTTATCTATCAACAATTGAATCTAAAAATCAATATAAATGAACAAGAAATCTAATGAACAAAATAAAGCTGAATAAAATAAAATCAGAGGTATAGAAAGCATGTAACAGACTGACGAATCTCAGAGGGAGGGGGGTGGGTGGGAAGAGATTAACCAAAGATCTTACCTATGGACACAGACAGTAGGGAGGATGAAGACCTGGGGTGGAGCGGAAACTAGATGGGGGAGCGGGAAGGGAGAGATCTCTATAATACTCTCAACAATAAAGATTTAAAAAATAAAATAAAAAAGAGCTGGCAAATTATTTCCATAAAATTCCCTAAGACAAGATACTGGATTCTAAATTACAACTAATTCATAAAAATGTGATGGGACATATTACCCATAGAAATAATTACTGTACTATAATTTTCATTAACATGCACTAAGTAGATATTTCCCAAGACACAAATAATTGAAGAATCATAGAAGAAATGTATCTAAATGAATCTTCTCTTGAAACATTCAAGCCAGCTTATTGCACTTAATATTTATGCATTCATTTCTATAGACACTCCATGGCATCATGTTAATGAAGACTATATATACATACCATAAATTGCATCGTTAAGGGAAAAGCCTCACTTTGACATTCCTATGTTATGAACAAATTTCCTACCACTCTGTAAATGGGAACCAGAAGGGAGTGGCAAGAAATATTCAGTGATGAATAGTAAGGACCTACAACTAAAATTACTGTCTTGGTGGAAACACCGTTATTGCTTTCTCTATTCTAATATACATTTTTAGGTTAGACTAGGTAATAAAGAATATAACTAAAGAGGCATTCTATATTCACAGAAAACTATATTCCTATCTATTAAGCAAAATCTAAACTTGGGGGCAAAATATCCCTGCTTGTCCCTCCCACCCCCACCTCAGCCCCGCCCATGGCTGGGAACAGGAGACACAGGGTACCTGCCTGCTCTTCAGAGCTGTTTAACATTTGGACATTTTCTTGGTATAAGGAAACCCACAATGAAATAGTCATTATTCCAAAGTTTTTTTTTATTTCAAATTCATTGAAAGAAATAAAATTATATTTAAAAAAATAGAGTATTCGCACAAACTGAGGAAAGCCAGGAACAAAAAGAACAAGTACTTTTTCCTGAGAGGCAGGTCTAACAGCTGTAGAATGGACTTTCTCCTTCCTAGCTTTTGTCAAACAAAATTTTTTTCCCTATTTCTAAGGCATCAAAAAGCACTTGAGTGCTAATTGGGTTGTTCAGGTTCATAGCTTCAAGCCCTCTAATGGGTATTAAGAAATATCAAAAACTGCTACAATTTCCTTTATCATCAAATATTATATTGTACATACTTCTACTTTTTAATGTAAATTTGAGACTTTCACATTCATGACAGGTCATGTGACCATTTTCGGTCATATTTTATTAAAATCTTACCACTTCTTAGTAAGAATGTCCAAAATATCTTAGCTCACACCCCAGAAAACTGAAAGGGGCCAGACACCAGAAAGAGCTGCTCTTGATCTCACCACCTGCAGCCAAGACCAATCAGAAAGCACCCATCCCGGGAGGCTTAGGGTACAGCTAGAAATTTATATACTGAAGCCTAATTCCTAAACGACTGGACCTGCCAGCAAAGGCAGATCAAATCCTAATGGTTCACAAGTAACCTACAGAACAAACATTACAAAAGTCACTTTATAGTTCCCAAAGCTCTAAACTTAACCATTCCCTATACTTGATTAACCTGTTTTATACTGATAAATCAAACTAAAAACTTTCATTCCCAAACACTTCAGTAATATAGTTAAGACAATGGTTAACGTTTTTGTCCTATGCACAAAGGACTGTTTGTGCTCAAGATTTAATTTTGCATAGGTAACAAGAAAGCTTGAACCCATTTTTCCAAATTTCCAATTTTTTGTTCTGATTTGAAATATTGAGTACACACTCCTAATGATTTTCCTAAAGCTTCTTTTCTAAGAGTTAAGTCAATTCATATAACTGGTAACCATTAATTCCATGGTGACATCAATTTCTGAAAGATTTTTTAGTAAATAAGAGATTAAAATGTTTGTAACACCTATTATAGGTGCTTAAGGATTCAAGACCTAACTGCATCTCCAATTGGGTTAATTATATAACATTGATCAACTATTAAAGATTCAGTAGGATCTGTGGGTATCTCCTAGTTCAGCGGTTGCCAACCTTTCCGACCTCACGGACCACCAGTTGGTGACCGCTGTCCTAGTTCGTTATTCAAAACACCCATTACCAGTAGGTCAATACTCCAACCCAAAGTAAACTGGTGTTGGACCCTAATGGAAGCCCCTATTCTGTCTCCTGGCTCTATAGGGAGTAAACCCTCCTGGGACAGTGGCTCTCATGGAACAAGTGGGCTCCTGTCACTTGCAAAAGGGACTCATGGCCTTATTAATGGTTTTGCTGAGTTTCAGGGCACTGTGATGTCTTCTGCCCAGAAGAGCACAGACAGCACTCTTCCACCAATCCAAGGGGACAACTTGAGTTACTTGCTGGTTATATTGTCCCAGGTCCTAGTATGAAACAGCAATGTGGCCAAAAATAACCAAGTTCAAATGAGATACCTGGTAACACTAACTTTTTAATCAGACAGGACTCAGTCTCTTGTCACCAGCCCAGGTACATGTACACACACAAAACACACACACACATGCACAGAGAGAGGGGAAAAAAAAACGAACAAAGCCAAGTTTAGCTAGAATTGTGCTGATTAAAAAAAAAAAAAAAAATCGACAAGGACAATAGAAAACTACCAACATGGATATAAACCAGACTAGAGATTCCCGACTTGAGTGATTGCCATTTTTTTTTTTAGTCTCAATAAAAATGTCAATATCCTGAGTTTTATCAGTATTTTCTTCCTAAAATAATTTATGGGATATAAAAGTATACAAATAACAGAAGCAGTGGTACAAAAAGTGTGGAAAAACAGCTCACTAACTAGAAAAAGAAATATCATAAAAATAAAAAAGATGCATTTAAGTGAAATAAATTAAAAGTTAAACCCTATACTTTCAAGTTTTCTTATATTATAATTTTTGGGAGTTGATGATGCATTTTTCTAATAATCACTTGGTTAAGTTCAAATACCAAATAATCCTTCATAAGAAGTTTTTGCCTTTAAACTCATAGCCTATGGAAGATATTTCAACACAGGTGAAAATACCTGCTGAATTGTTATTCCAAATACTAATCAGTAGCTTCTGTGATCAAACTACTAAGACTTTTTCTTTACTAATTTGGCTGTCAAAATGGTATTTTTTTAAAATGCTTCCTTTACTAGCATCTGCAAAAACTAAAATTTTAGTACATAAGTTTCTCTAAACCACTGAGTTGTTTGTTGTTTTTTTAAAGGACGCTAAGAAATGCCAATCCAATAACCCAAAGGTATCCCAAAAGCATAATTCTACTATTCTTTACTTTTATTTCTTAAAAACCTATTTGCTCCCTAAGTGTTATGTTTTTAAACCAAATGGCTGCATTCTGCCTTTAAAATGCAATGGGGTTTCTTTACTTAACCTGACACTGCTACTCAAAAACCTGTACTTGTTGGGGAAACAGTACGACCTATGCTAAACCAAGGTTTATGCTATATATAACATCACTCCAAATTACAAAGTGGTTGGTTTCTAGAGCCCTAAGGATTTTTTAATACATAATTTAGAATAAAATCACAAATAGATTATTTCAAACAGCATTCAACTTTTCTTAATCCAATTAACCATTTCCACTAAAATCTAAAACCTTCTGCATGACCTGCCAATTCCTCATTCCTTTTGTCAACCTTTTAAAAAAAAAAGCATTTCTTGGGAAGTCAGGATTTAAGAACATCCAGGTCTGGGACTTCTTTTTTTTTTTTTACCATATACCTTAAAAATTTGTTTCCTTATCCCAATATCATTTAAAACCAGAAATTTGTATTACATGGCTAACAATTTTAGCTAATTAACTCTTCAGTGCTGATCCTATAAAACAACCTTCAACGGCTCTTTGGAATGTTCAGCCATTGATATGAGTGGTGTAGGTCATCAACACCTTTCATGTTCAAGCCACAAGTTGGGAAGTTGGGAAGGGGTGCAGTCTACTGTCCTGCATTATCAGAACTTGTCATATTTTCAGTGCTACTAGGTTGCACGTTGTCTGCAAGGTTGTGTGCATGCTCAAGAAACAAATCTTTCAGTACACTTAATTCCTTAGTCAGCAATTTAATTTTTGCTTCCAACCGTTCATTCTCTTCTTTGAGTTGATTCACTCTCTGCAGGGTATCCTGTGCTTTCTGCTTGCTTTTCAACCGGCTCTTTTTCACAGCCATGTTGTTCCTCTCTCTGCGTTGACGATACTCATCACTATTTCGATCCATAGGTGAACTCTTTTTACTTTGCTTGCTTGGAGGCACAGCCTTACCTCCTCCCCCAGGGCCAGCGGGCACCAGCTGAGGAACCTGCTGTAAGCCGCTGGCATGAGCCGGAGTATGAATAACACTTATTCCGTTCACTCCTGGAGTACTGTTCTGCTGCGATATCTTGCTCATTTGGGCACTCTCTCTTGCCAACACAGAACAGGCAGAAATGAGGGCACGACAATCAATGGTTTCCACTCTACACAGCCAAGAAATCTTCACATGTACCTAGTTAAAGAATAAATTGCATTAAAATATTTGGAATGACAAGATCAAATGAGAATAAACTTGCATGTACCTAACAACAGGCCAACATTAATTATGCTGGGGAAAGTCTACAGCGACTGCCAACTGTTCCGATGTTTCAAAAGTCTAACCATTTATTGAGAAAGGTAAGTTACTACAGAAACACCATAAGGCCAAATGCAGCCTACCTGAATCCCTGAGGGCACTGCCCATCTGTGACTATTTTTAAAAATGGGAGGAAAAACACACCACCACCACCAATTAGGCAGCACATATGAATAGTACTTGGCAATCTGCCAAAGAGAAATTTGAGATGTTGATTTGAACAGGGAATAGCTGAGTTCAATTATAATAGAAGAGACACCTGCAATGAAGGGGGGGGGGGCATTTCAATTGTTGGCTGAAGTCAAAATAGAATGCTGCAACAGAATGCCCCACTCCAGTGTTCATCAGGAATACTGTCCTAGGATCGATGCATGTTCCTTATTCCAATATGCAGAGAATGTCATCAAGGACTTGACTTTTCTCCCAGAGGATGTTTTATGGGATATTTTGAAAAGGTGGGGGTTTTGGCTTTTTTTTTTTTTTTTTGAATGATCTCAAGTATTAGTACTTTACAGTTAGTTTCTTGAATCATTAAGAAGCTTTGAGACACCCAATATTCTTCCCCATTCCACCATGCTTCTAATAGTGGTTTGCTTTTTTCTTCTTGACATAATTAAAAAATACATCTAAACACAGTCAAACTAAAACCACCAGGAAAAAAACAAAAGCCCTAAAGTGCAAGTACTGGGGCTCAGGCTAGACAGAGACCGAGCAGCTGCAGTGCCTGCACCCACTTCACACTGCTGGAGGAACCAGAGGACATGCCAGTTCTGAAATAACCATAGTGCTGCCTGCAGAAACGAAGTCAGTTTCAAAAACTAGTCATATTTGGACTGCTATAAATTCAACTAGGTCATTACAATTGTCTCAAGATGTGTCAAAAAGCATACCTATCCTATCATCATAAAGCCACTTCAAGACAAACTCCCTAAGCTGAATGAATCGTGTCCACCAAGAAGTCAATAGCATTCTTAAAAATTTAGAAAGTAGTATTATGGACCATAAAACTATCTTGTTGTCTTTTCACAAAACTGCATCATGGAGAAACCTGGAGTCAGAATTATGAAATGCCTGAAATGAGACTATCTCACAGTTCCTCAGAAAAGCTTAGTTAGTAACATCAGTAGCTTCACCCAAACTTTTAGCCAGGCATTTCTATATAAACACTCTGTATATTTGCTTTTTTAAATCCTTGCTTTTAAAAAGTCCATATACCCTTTTGGTTTTTGACTCGGAGGGGGCCTATAAGCCTTTCTTCAGTCATCCAGAATCCAGGTTCATCCCACCCAGCCATGTGCCCCATGCTGCCAAAGTTCGACCCCAGCAAGATCACAATCATATACTTGGATTACACCAGTGAGGAAGTCAGTGCCATGTCTGTCCTGGCCCCCAATATAGACTCCCGGGGTCTGACTCCAAAAAAGGTTGGTGATGGCATCACCAAAGCAACCGGTGTTTGGAAGGGTCTGAGGACTATAATGAAACTGACCATTCAGAACACAGAGACCCAGATTGAGTAGTACCTTCTGCATCTACCCTGATCATCAAAGCAAGAGGCAGAAAGAAGCAAATAACATTAAGCACAGTGAAAATACCATTTTTGATGAGATTGTCAACAATGCCCAACAGATGTGGCACCAATCTTTAGCTAGAGAACTCTCTGGAACCTTAAAGAGATCCTGGGGACTGCCCAATCTGGTGACTGCAATGTTGATGGCCACCACCCTCACGACATCATAGATGACATCAACAGTAGTGCAATGGAATGCCCAGCTAGTTAAGAACTACAAAGGCAGGCCCTGGTCGGGTAGCTTAGTTGGTTAGAGTGTCATCCCAATACGCCAAGGTTGGAGGTTTGATGCCCATTCAGGGCACATACAAGAATCAACCGATGAATGCATAATAAATCGATATTTTTCTCTCTCCACAAAATCAATAAAGAACTACAAAGGAAAATATTTCAGTTAAAGATCATTTGATAACTAAAAAAATTTTTTTAATTTCTTATATCATTACTTTCAACTGTTTTTAAAGCCACGCAGGCAGCCTTGAGCTAGTGAGTCATCTGTTTCACTCCAGTACTACAGCAAGATAGAAAGCTTCCTTCCAACCATGATGGACATCTATTTCAAGTATATCTTTAATAATAGACACTTCACAATTTTCCCAGGTAATTATTTATTTGGTAGAAAGTGAACATAAGTGTTTTACTCAATTTTTAAGAACTAATTTAACACCTCCTGGGATCATCTCAACAATCATAATCATGTTATCTTTTTTATTTTGCATATACCACTTATATTTTTATGAGTCTTTAAAGCTAATCTCTACAGTAAACTCAGCAATAACAATGGGATATGTAGAATGGTAAAATGCCTTCTAACTGACAATACGTCACCAACTGCAATCACTAAAAACTCTTATTAAAGGCTCCAACTCAGTGATGTTCCTGCCTATTTTCTTTAAATACATATTTTTATTGATTTCAAAGAGGAAGGGGAAGGGAGAGAGAGAGAATCATTGATTGGCTGCTTACCGCACACCTCCCACTGGGAACTGAGCCCACAACCTGGTCATGTGCCCTTGGCTGGGATTGAACCTGGGACCCTTCAGTCTGCAGACCGACGCTCTATCCACTGAGCCAAATGGGCAAGGGCTGTGCCAATTTTGTACCCAAAGATAGAGAAGTGCTCTTTTACCTTAGTCTGACTCACCTTGCCAAGCAAAGTACTATGCTGAACATAATAGGCGAGGTTTTGAAAATGAGCCCTTTGGCTTGAAAAACAAAGAGTAAATCATCAAACTGTTAAAACTGTGAGAAGGGGAAATTTGGAGATAATAAAAAGAACTAAAAAACTGTGTTGTTTTTTTAAGTCCTTCAACTAAAGCAAGCCAAGAAAGTAGCTCTTAAAGTGAAGAGATATCCATTAAGGAAAACGAACCAAGTGAAAGGAGCCAAATGGTCTTAAAGACAACTCCAAATAGATTATCGATTTTGTTTTTATACTGAGCAAGTAACTGCCTCTAAAATTTACACATTTTACAGTTTACACTGTCATTTGTGCTTTTGTTCCTACCACAAACATTTGAGCACCTACAATAGGCAAAAAATACATTTATTTCAAATCTGGATATTCAACCCTAGATGAAAGTCTGGCTCCTATGTGGACAAATACTATTCCAGAGATCAGTCTACAGGAAGCAGAGTGGCGCCTTGTTTCCTTGGATGTAAATCATTCAAGCAGGAAGCAGCAGAGAAAGTGAAGAGCAGTAATACTCAAAGTGTGGTCCTTGGACCAGCAACATCACCATTTGGGAACTTGTTAGAATTACAAATTCTCAGGCTGTCCCAGATCTAGGAATCAGGACCTCCAGGAACAGGGCTGAGCAATCTTGTTTTAAAAGGACCTCCAGTGATTCTGATGACACTGAAGATTGAAAACCATTCCTGCAGATAATGGATCTTTAAAAAGAAACACACACTGGTGTGGCTCAGTGGTTGAGCATCAACCTATAAACCAGGAGATCATGGTTTGATTCCAAGTCAGGTCACATGCCTGGGTTGCAGGCTTAATCCCCAGTAAGGGGCGTGCAGGAGGCAGACAATCAATGATTCTCTCTCATCACTGATGTTTCTATGTCTCTCTCCATCTCCCTTCCTCTCTAAAATCAATAAAAATATTTTTTTAAAAACGAACAATGAGTGGTAACATTTTTTAAATTCAAGTAATGTTCATTCAAATCAGTAACACACTGAAAGCTCATAATGTTAGAATGAGTAAAACAAAAATGAAATTTTTTCATTTGGGAAAATAAACATGTCAAGAATTTTCCTAACCCTCATGTCACCCCTCCTCCCCACTACTATCACATATTCCTCCGTGGTCCCCCAAATTAAATTATTCACTCACATTTCCTAAGTGAAGGTCTACACTCCAAAATATTTACAGATGTTTCAACCCTGCTCCAAATCAGTTCAATCATTGATACATGACAATTCTATCCCCACCCTAGGGAAAAAAATTTACACCCACCATCCCAATGCCACAGAATTACCTTAGGCTGACATCATGTCTCAGGGCACTAGTCTCCTCTGCTTTAGCAATGTCCAGAGCAATCTGACACTCAATTCTGAGTGTGTCACATCCTCTTGTTGAAAATTCTTCTGAGGCTCCCACAAATGGAATCAAATCCAAGGTATTAACCCTCCTTCTAGCCCCTGCTCCCTTATACTTCACACCTCAACAATACTGAACCACCATCAGTCCTCTAAATGGTCCTTGCTTTCTCTTTTCTTTGTGTTTCTGACCAATTTGTTTTCCTGGTTTCTTTGTCAATACCAACTCTACAGTGTGTCTCCCTGTAGACCACTGCTGTAGACTAACCTAGAGACCCAAAGGCAGGACTCTGTCTTCATCTCCTCAGGCCCACCATCTAAAGCAGGGCTAGGCATATGGTGGTGGTGCTCAAGAAATACTTGTTGAATATAGGCTCAAAAGGTGAAGAGAAAACATTTTTTAAATAAACATCTTATATAAAAATAAGATACTTTAGCATTAAAATCTCTTCAAATAACCACAATTAAATCCAGAGTATTACTAAGATATCACTGTCTTACTACCTAAAGTTCTGGGTCTTTCTAAAAGTGTTGGGTTAATATCTTGGACTTGATCCTGGTTTGTGGGAAAATAAAGTTCCATTTGCTACCTCAAGCCCCTATATATACAGTGAACATCATTCTTAGCTGGTCTTTGCTTCATTTCAGTTAAGAATCTTTATTAATTTCTACTTAGTCCCATTGTTTTCCAATTAATAATCTAAAATTCTTAGGCATGTGTTGTCAAGGCATGACAACTTTTACTACAAGTGAGGTCAAGGTGAGCGAAGTCAATAGACACCCAAATGAGCAATTATTTCTATTTAGTTGTACTGCTTGCTTTATGACCCAAAACAGGAGTCCATGAAGGAGGGTACATCCCTTCAGGGAGAATATAAATAAGAAAAGAAAATGTATATTCATTTGTCTTTTTTAAATGTCACTTAAAATATACAAAGCAACAGTACACATACATTGTTTATAAATACAGACCAAGCTAAAAAAAATTTTTTTTTTTTTTTTTTTTTTTTTACTGATAGGACTGGACAGCCTAAAAGATAGAAGAACATGCAATAAACCTGGACTTGTGGCTACCTGCATTTGTCATTTATCATGCATGATCAGATGAGGCAATCTTAGACCATAAGTCCAAATTCAGTCCCCATGAGGTCCTATTTATCTTCACCAAGTACTCACCATGTGCTGTTAAAATCCCTAGGGAGGAAACCACCACTCCATGATCTGATAACCTTGCTGATGTGCTCTTGTGAATTTAAAGAATATTCTTTAAAAATGAAGTTTTGTTTCCATGTTTTTTTTAGGCAGGTATTAAAAATGACTGAGTCAGCCAAGTGTGCCACCAGAAGCAGGAAATCAAGAAATTGAAAAATTATTCAGCTCATCAGCATCCTGTAATTACTTAACCTTGTTTGCAGTAAATTCTTCCAGAAACAAGGAACTTAAGAATCTCTTATCCTAAATACCACTCAAATGGCAATAGCTGACCAGATTTTAACTTTTAAATATCAAAAACTTGGATGCAGAATTTCTTGGTAAAGCAAGCCCTTATAGTATTTACTTCAAACACTTTTGTGGGAGTTACATATCCTACCTGACTTAAGGGACCACCTCTTCAATAAGGATTCAGCTGAGTGTAGGCTCAGAGACCGAACTACCAATTTTTGTGCAGCCCCTAATTGTTAAAACCTTTCTGAAACTGACACGTTTTAAGATGCCAGTGTAAGCGTAAACCTCAGACAAGAGGAAAACTAACACTTAAACCTTCTGAAGAAAAACATAAAAGCTTACTTAGAACAGACTATCCTTCCCCTGAAACCTGCAATTCCATCCTCTCCACCTTAGACACCTCTGCTACCTGTTTTCTCCACCATGCTAAGGAAGCGCTTCATTTCTTGCCCTTTTCTATTCAACTCGTGGTGGCTGCACATTCATCTTACCTACGTTCATTAGTAGACAGCGGGGTATTCAAGCTATAGCTCCCTAAGTGACATAATAGTATTTCTGTAAAGGCACTAGGTAAAAACCAACTGCTTTCCCAGGCCGCTTCATCACTTAACAGAACTCACGACGACCCCACACGGAGCAGTTCTGGAGGAGCAGGAAATATCCTGCGGCACAAAAATAGGATAGGGTCCACCTCCTGCTTTCCTGGGAACACCCTTTATCCCCAGGGGCCAATACGAGCCGGACTTGTCACAACCGCACATTTCACAGAGAGCTGGGTTCTGGAGGGGGCGCATCTCGTCTTCCATCCCGTCCCCGACCCGCGGCGGGGTGAGCGCGGGGGTCCGTGGGTGGCGCCGGGGCGCTGGGCGGCAGCCAGAGATGAGCTCAGAGGTCCGCCGGGTGTTGCCGGCAAGTTGCATCAGACGCCGCGCGGAGCCGCCGCCCGCGACGCCGGCTGCGCGGGGCCTGCCCGCTCTGTGTCTCCTCGGGCTGGGCCCGCGCCCACGCGAGCGGCGGGCTCCACCGCGGCCTCCTCCAGTCCGCCCGCCCGCGGCCTCCTTACCTGCGCCTCCAGCCCGCCCGCCCCCAGGCGGCCTCCACTCCGAGCGGCCCCGTACGGCGCGGCCCGACCCGACCCAGGCCTCGCAGCAAGGAGGAGCGACGGTTACGAAACCTGCAGCCTCCGCCCGTGCCACAGCCACCGGCTTCCCTTCCTCGCCTGGGCCGCGCGCGCTACCGCCGCAGCACGACCAATAGGATCGTCGACCTGCAGCCGACGCGCCCTCCCCTCACAATGGGCAGCACCACCAGCCAATCATGGGCGGCCTGGCTGCGGGAGGCGGGCACGTGGCGGAGGCGTTGGCCAAGGTGGGGAGGGGCTGGCGGGCGTGGTGGGAGCAGATGGTAGCTGTGGCCGCCGCCGCCTTAACCTCAGCAGTTCGCGCGGGGCGGCGGCCTGGAGCTGTGGGTCCCCCGCCGTGAGAAAGGTTCTGTGGAAGTTGGAGAAGCGTAGCTTTGTGAAGGCAGCATTATCTTTGGAAAACACAGTGTTCTGAGGTGATTGATGGAATCACCGAGTTCTGTTTTGGTTTCACCGCGTCCTGGGGCAGTCCCCTCTCAGCGCCCCTCGCGCGGGCAGTCCCAGAACCGCCCACCAGATTCCCCTCCCGGGACGTGGGGCGCCTGGCCGACGCCAGAACGCCGATGGCCCGCGCCCCTTGGGTGGAGCCTGGAGAGAAGTCCTGGACCTCAAGGCAGTGAAGGCAACTTCGGACGTGTTGAAAAATAAACGAAGCAAAATTGTCCCAACGTAAGATTAGTATTGATGTCACATTGGTGAACACTGCAGACTGTGGTTCGTTGTTGGGATAAACGAATTGACTTTTCACCATGATTTCGGTGTGGTATCTTAAGGAGAACAGATTGAGACGAGATCTCAAAAAATGAATGGCAATCCAGCTTTATCGAAGTCAATTAATTGGAGGATCTGAAAGCGTCTTAAAACCAGGAAGCGCGTCCGTGGAGAATAGAGCCCTCACAGATAGGTTTGATTGCTTCCTCTTTAGCAATTCTCATCGGCCAAAAAATAGTCTTTGAAAGAGGAAATATTTCTTCATCGCCCAGGCCATAGGGACCAACCAGTTCTCCGCATAAGACTGTTTCGAGGAATCAGGAAAGATGATAAAACATTTGCAAAAGCAAAGACTAAAAAATAAAAATGAAGGGGCTGCAACTAAAGGTAAACAATGATAACCATAGAAGCGCACTTGGTAGAATGCCTCATCTTATTTATTTCCATAGAGTGGAGGAAAAATTTTGTAATTTGAAATCTCTTGTTTGAAAGCCAGATCAATCAAAGTTTATTATGCAAATCTAACTCTTTATCTTTAGTGTGTCTTAAATATTTAGCATAAATGTGTACTAGTATTTGGAAAACTTCAGAAAAATTAATATACCAAATTAACCACCTTTCACAGGAGATCTGAAACATAATATTTTGAGAATTGAGATACCTGTCAGTTTTGAATCTCAGTAGATATTTATTGTGGTACTAGAGGCCCGATGCATGAAAATTCATGCACTGGAGGGGGGTCCCTAAGCCCGGCCTGTCCCCTCTCACAGTACGGGAGTCCTCGGGGGCAGGAGGCGACCTGGTGATCAGGGGAAGGTGATGCCCCCATCACACTTCTGCTGCTGCCACTGCCAGGAGCACGAGCCTTGGCCGGCCCTGGTTACCTGAACCTCGGGCGGCCCTGGGCAGCTGCCATCTGAGGCTTGCCTGTGCCTCTGGTGGTCCCCAGCGGCTGGGAGGCTGAGGGGACCGGGGGACTCCGGAGGCAGGTGCGCGGACTCCATGCCACGTGCCTGCCACCCCGGCAGGGCTGAGGGGACTGGGCGCTGCCATCTTGTGGCTCTGGGCGCTGCCATCTTTGAGGGCATGGCAGTCAATTAGCATATTCCCTCCTTATTGGCTGTGCATGCCACCATCTTTGTGAGGCCATGATGGTCATATTCCCTCTTTATTAGATAGCATATTAGCATATTCCCTCTTTATTAGATAGGATATTAGCAATAATATAACAGTAATTGTCAGTCGTTTATAGGACACTCTTGATTAGAAGTAACTGAAAACCATCTCTGACTAGAGTTAGCCTAGAGAAGGACTTGGTCAAAGATTTTAGACACACTTCATGAAATACCCAGGAGGCATTAGAACCAAGACCTCAAATGGCTCAAGTGTCTTCATGTTCGTCTGTGTGTGTATGTGTTTGTGTGCCTATTGGTTTCATTATTCTTTCTGCCTGCACACAACTTTCTTCACACGACCCCTGACAGCCTTGATGATCATCACTTTGGTTGCTAAATAAAGACTAACTCTCTTTTTAGTTTTTGTAACATAGTCCTTAGGCAAAGACTCTGGGATTGGCTCATCTGGGTTAAATGCTCCTACCTGGAATGATTGAGTGGCTGGGAGCATGTCAGGATGTACTAACATGCCAGCTATGGAGGAGATGGCAGAAGTACTCCCCAGATAAGGGAGTGCTGCTAAGCAGACAAATCCATCAATACCCATTTCAATGTCAGACCACACTGTAGTCACTGATGGAGCTTAATCACTCTGCTGACTGATTTGTTCTTTCACATGTGATATGATCTCCATCCTTGAGGGCAATATTTAAACCTTCAATTTTGCCTTTGGAACCACTATTGGAATCATAATAGCTAAGATGCTAAATGGTTGTCTTAGGACATCCTCAAATTTCTTAAGTGGGCCCTATTCATGAAAGAGAAAAATCTGACATAGTTTAGACTTGAACAGTTAGCAAATATGGTGAATGTCCAGTGTACAACACTTTTCCATGTGTCCGGTTTTATGATCCCATGAGTTAAGACATACCATCTGTGCACTTAAGAATAACAATAGTATGTGACATCTGTGCACAGGAGAATTGGTGTGTGCCATGTGAGCAGATAAAGATAGGTACAGCTTGTTCCTGCATCATCTGTGCATAGGAGGCTAGTGCCTATAGTCTGTGCATACAAGGATAGGTACATGTCATCTGTACATATAAGAGGGATGTGGCATCTGTGCACATCAGGAGAGGTAATCTGTATTTTTTTGTGGGCCCAGGAGGGTCTTATTCTTACATCTTCACTCCACTGAATAAGCACTGATTACCTGTTACAGAATTATTATAATTCAAACTATTCCAGTGCCTATGAAGAACAAAACTGACAATAAAAGAGGGTGGGTTTGGATAGTTTGTTGTTGTTTGTTTGTTTGTGATATTTATCACACCAGTATCCATCATGGCGATATGATGAGCTTTGGAGATAGAACAGGGTGATGTTGGCTGGCATATAACCTAACTAAACCTCTATTCCTACAGAGGGCTAATCTCATAGAGTTTTTATCGAGGATTAAGTAAACTTACACGAAAGGAAGGTAGCGTAGTGCCTAGCACATAGAAGGCACAAAATAATTTGTCCATCCAAAAAGAATTGGCTACCTGGGACCCAGTTCTTGGTTCTTAATACCATTCTTCAATAAAAGGAACTGGGGTCCTTGGGGAAATGGCTGAGTCTAGGATTGAGGCAGGAATATATAAGTTCAGCCTGGAGCATTTTGCAGTACCAGAAAGTAAGAAGGTGCTAAAAAAGCAAAGCAGTGGGGGTCTGCGTCTTAGCTCATGCTGCCATAACAAAATATCATAGACTGGTTAGCTTTAACAAGAGAAATTTCTTACAGTTCTGGATGCTGGCAAGTCCAAGATCAGGTGCAAACAAGGTAGCTTTTATTTTGAGGCCTCTTCTCTTGGTTTGTAGGCACCTGCCTCAAACTCTGTGCTCAAGACTCTGTGCTCACATGATGTCTTTGTGTGCAAGCCAGGAGAGAGAGAGCAAGCTCTCTGGCGTCTCTTCTTATAAGGGTACTAATCCCATCATAAGAGGGACCTCATGAACTGATTTAACCCAAAGGCCCCATTTCTAAATCCCATCATGTTTGGGATTAAGGCCTCAACATATGAGAGAGGGATGGTGCAGACACAAACATTTAGTCCATGATAGTATGTCAAAGGGTCACAGCAGCCAAATGAAAAAGCCCCCAGTGGCCAGAGAGCCCCAATGCCAATTTGAGTGGCAAAATAAATGTAGTATTGGATTATAACCCAAAGTATAAAATAAATTGCATGAGTTCGTGCTGATATAAATAAACAAATAAATTAGATGCCTGGTGCACAAAATTCGTGCACAGCGGGGTGGGGTTTCCTCTCAGCCCAGCCTGCACCCTCTCTAATCCAGGACATCCCTCTCACAATCCAGGACCACTGGCTCCTAACTGCTCACCTGTCTGCCTGCCTGATCGCCCCTAACTGCCCCCCCCCACCATCCTGGTCACCCTTAACTGCCTCCCCCGCCAGCCTGGTCACCTCTTACTGCCCCTCCCCCCCGCCAGCCTGGTTGCCCCCAACTGCCCCCCTGCCAGCCTGGTCGCCCCTCACAGCCCCCCTCTGCCATCCTGGTCAGCCCTCACTAACCCCCCTATCAGCCTGGTCGCCACATGCAGCCCGCTGCTCAGTTGTTTGGTCAGCCCTCACTAACCCCCCTGCCGGCCTGGTCATCCCATGCAGCCTGTTCGGTCATCCATTCAGTCGTTTCAGTTGCGATGGTCGCTTAGGCTTTTAGATAGATAGATAGATAGATAGATAGATAGATAGATAGATAGATAGATATAGATGAGTAAATAAATGTCAGAGAAGAGACAAATCTCCCACACAGAAAAATTCAAATAACTTATGTAACTACTCCATTCTCAGGTGGTAGAGCATAATTCCCCACTCTTAATCCTCACCCAAGGACATGCTTTTATTGATTTTGAGAGAATTGAATGTGTGAATTTTCAGTGTACAGGATGATGCTGCAACCAAGACACACTGGCCAGGGCTAACTCTCCATTCTTTCAATGTGGGCTGCACATAGCAACTTCCTTATGAAAAGTAGAGCATGAAAGGGGAAAATAAAGAGAAACTTTACAGTGGAGAAATCTGACAAACACTACTATAGCCAGGTGATCAAGCTCAACATCAACAGTCATAAACCATGTTGATAAAATGGCACTTAACTTCTTGATCTTTCTCTCAAGAACTGATAACCACAGTCTAACTGTGAGAAAAACACCAAATTCCAAAAGAAGGACATTCTGTAAAACAAGTATCTGAGCCCTAGCCACTTTGGCTCAGTGGATAGAGTGTCAGCTGGACTAAAGGGTTCCAGGTTCGATTCTGGTCAATGCCTGGGTTGCGGGCTCAATCCCCAGTAGGGGACATGCGGGAGGAAGCGGATCAGTGATTCTCTCTCATCATTGATGTTTCGATCTCTCTCTCCTCCCTTCCTCTCTGAAATCAATAAAAATATATTTTTAAAAATACAGGACCTGACCAGTACTCCTAAAAACTGTCCATGTCATCAAAAACAAGGAAAGTCAGAGGAAGTGTGTCAGTCTGAAGAATCCAAAGGAGACTTGTCAACTAAATGTAATGTGGTGTCCTGCCTGGGATCCTAGAACAGAAAAAGGACATTGGGTAAAAATTAAGGAAATGCCAATAAAGTATTGACTTTAATTTATTTGATAATGTATCAATAATGGCTCATTAACAAATACGCTATACTAATATGAGATGTTAATAATAAGGGACACTGGTTGCAGGGTAAATGGGAAATCTCAATACTATCTTTTCAATAGTTTGCAATTCTAAAATTGCTCTAAAAAACGAAGTTTATTTAGGAAAAAAGCATTTGAGGTACATTACAGTGTTAACATTAACTTAAAAGAGGACACACTAAAACATTAACAAATCAGAGTAAGCCTAGACAACCAAATGGATAAAGTTGAGCTCAGCGGAAGAGCCTTGAGCCTCACTTCCTACTTTGACCACTAGTGGCAACTGTGTCTCTGCCAGGCAAACCCAAGACATGCAGAGAAATGGAGCCAGGGAGGGGGAGCAGGACACTTGGAAGGGAAGGAGAGTGGTAAAGAAGGAAGAAGAGGTAGGGGGAGACCACTTTGGGGCTCCGAGATGATGTGGAAGCCCCGGGAGCCACCTTTGGGCTACTGAGGAATCCCCATCCTCACATGAAAGTGCACATGCCAGGTCAATTGCTGGGAGCTGCAGGGCCGAGGTAAGAAGATGAGGTCTCCAGATAGAGGAATGTGGTTGTCCCATTAACTCATTCCTGCATTCATTTTCATCTGTCTCAATTATTAGATGTTTATTGAGTTCCCACTCTGTGCCAGATACTGTCCCAAGTGCTGGCAGCCCTACAGAGCAAGGAGCTGGGGCTGGGGAAGTGCAGGGCTTGTGCTCAACAGATGAGAAGGAAGCCAGGGAAGCATCACCAGGTTGGGTACGACTTGTCGGCCACATTTCCTCGGCTTAGAGTCTTCTAGGCCTTTGTCATTGTTTCTTCCTTTTACATTTTTTTAGGTTCCTATAGTAATGTTCAGCTCCTGTGTGAGCTTAAACTAGCATTCAGATTTGCTTGGACTTGACGGGTGAAGCCACCTCCATTCACATAAATGTTGGAGTTTTGACAGAAAGAGGAAGGTGGAGTTTGTTTTCAAACAAACAAAAGGTCTCTGGGATTTGGAGGGACAGGTGCCCTTTTGTAGTCCTTATGAAGAGAGTGACATTCTCCCCCCCCCCGCCCCCCTCCACTGTGAATGACCCTGTTTCTTCAGCTTGGTGGGAACTGGAGTGGGTGCAGAAAGACTTTGAAGCCTCTAGGATTTGTGTTTCTGTAAAGATCAGGAATCAGTCCCCTTGGCATATAGTCAGCAACTTTGAGAAGAAAAAGCTGAAGCAGAGGCTGTGCTAAGGGCCCTGTCCTCAGGAGACTGATGATAGGAGATGGTAATTGTGCAGTACCGTATGGTGGCAGTCCAGGAGCTAGCTAAGGAATACTTGCTGATGAAAATTGGAGAATTGTTCTATGACTGTTAAAAAGACCCACTGTAGCTGCAGGTGGGAAGACTTGAGAGTCCAAACAGTGACACTCTTTTCAAAAAAGTTTAGCCTTAGCTATGGGGTGAAGCCAAAGGTGCAGCAACAAAACAAGGTAGGACAGCAGGCTGTGTCTAGGGCAGAAAGAAATGGGGGGAAGGAGGTAGAGAATGAATGAGGAAAGCAACAATACCCACCAGTTCTGGTGTGCCATCCAGCGGGCCATTTTTCTCAACTCCTCATATCCAGTTCCTTCCCATCTCTCAAGCCCCAAGCCAAGTCTCAATCCCTTGCCTTTGCTGACTATTCCAGTTCTTGCTGACCTAACTTTTCTTTTCCATGGTGTGCATGCATTTTTTTGTCTATTATACTCTGATCTAATCTCATAGAAAGGTAAAGTTCTGTTTTATAAACATGCTGTTGTGCCATGTACTTATGAGGCTTTAGAAAACACTTTTGAGAGTATGGGAGTCACTTTCCTGAATGGGGGATCTGGGGGTGCCCCATGACATCCACTACAGTCCACCTCTTGCACTGGTTGAATCCACTTATTACTTATAACAAGTTAATCCCATCTGTGAATAGCTTCTCTGGGATTTTGGATGGTCTCCTTTCATTGAGAAATTTGCCAGAAGATAGCTAGTGGATGAACTATAACTGCTGCTACTACAGCTGGCCTCAAGGCTACACTGATATTCATCACCTGCCTCCCCCACCACCCCTCCTGGATTCCCTCACCATTGGCTAGCACTTGTTCTGGTCTAAGTACTGGGGTCACCTAATGGGGAGACTCACAACTTTATCCTTAATGCCTTGACCATTGCACTTGTCCATTTACCATCAAGATTGGACAGGGAATCCTTCTTGCGAAAGAAATACAGAAAAAATAAACCAGAAATTAATGAGACTGGTTACCTACAAGGGTTGGAGGGGAACTGGGTAAAAAGAATGGGGAGCCCTAGCTGGTATTGCTTGGTGTATCTAGAGCATCAGCTTTTGGACTGAAGAGTCCCAGGTTTGATCCCAGTCAAGGGCACATGCCTGGGTTGTGGGCCTGATCCCCAATGTGGGCCTGATCCCCAGTGGGGGGCATGCAGATGTTTTTATCTCTCTCTCCTTCTCTTTCCTCTCTGAAATCAATAAAAATATTTTTTTAAAAAAAGAATATAGAGTGGGAAGAGGATAGAAGGGATGAGAGGAGAGTGATACCTCTGTGAGTGTAACTTTTTGTGTATCTTTGACTCTGAGAATCATAATAAGGTTTCACACACCTCAGAAATAAATAGTTAACACCAACTGGGATGTGGTTATGGTAGCAATTCTGAAACTATTTTATGTATGTGTTAGGACTGAGCAAATAAGTAAATACATTTGGATAATAACAGCAAGTTCCTTCTTGTTGGAGAACAGAGTTACAAATAAGGAAAGAGGAAGACTAGAATGAATCCTGTGGTGTTGGGCTAGAATCAGAGGTTATCAGAATGAATTTGTGATTTGTAATATATGCACAGACTGACAGAGAAATAAATATGGATGTGTGTAGGTGTGTGAGAGAGTATACATATATATCTTTGTCCACTGAGAGGACCTAGATGCAGTCACACCCCAGAAGCAATGGTTCCACCAAGAGACCATATCATGGTTTCTAAAGAACTCTCTTCAAGGAGAGGAACCAGGGCTCATTAGAGAACTGGTTGGTTCCAGCGTTGGGCAGGGAAAAGACAAGGATCTGGCATGTCTTCTGGTACCAAAAAGTAAAGAAATGCTCACAAAATTTTGGGGATACATAGCAAAAGAACATAGAAATTACTTAAAAGAAGTTCCCAATGGCTATATCTGGGGCAACTGGAGTAACGAAATAAATAATAGTTAATGACTCATAGCTTGAAGAATAAAATAAATATCTATGAGTTCATACTGTCATAAATAAATAAATAAACAAATAAATGCCAGAGGAAAAAAACAGCTCTTCCTTCTGGAAAATTCCAATTAATAAATGTAGAAAGAATGATTAAAATAGCAAATCATCTTTAGACAATACTGCAGTGATAATTGTTGCAAGCATGAATTATCACTGAATGTTAAAATCAGTGGGTGAAAGTACAATGAGAAGTAGGATATTTACATATTCTCAAAGTATCTCCTCACAAGTACTTACTAATTGCAATGGGAAAAATAATAACGTCAGTACAGTGGAGAAGCCTGGAAGATACCACTGTAAGCAAGTATTCAAAGTTAACATCAGCAGGAATATGACACATAGACATCGTGGCCTCTGGTATGATGCATGGACAAAGGCATGCTGAGTGCCTGTTTGTATGGATTGCACTATAATTTGACCATTAGTGCATAGAACTCTATCAACCCCACCTGATCTCAGGTGTTGATTGAAAATGTTTCCTTGGGCTGTCTGTTATTTGACCTGAATGAAAAGGGGCTCTTTAATAAATCAGTGACTGAAAGTAACCTCACAGAGTAATCTGATCACAAATTCCTAACTGGACAGGTCATGGTGAGTAGTCATACCCCAGGCCTATAATTGATTAAGGTATCACATATTTGTCCTCATCCCCCCATTCTCATGCCAAACCCCTCCCCACGTATGCCCCTACCCCCCTGTTGTCCGTGACCACTGGTTAGGCTTATATGCATGCATACAAGTCCTTCGGTTGATCTTTCCCCCTTACCCCCACCCTCCCCTACCTTCCCTCTGAGGCCAGACAGTCCAATCGATGCTTCCTTGTCTCCGGGTCCATTTTTGTTCATCAGTTTATGTTGTTCATGATTTCCCCTAGATGAGTGAGATCATGTGATACTAGAAATACACTTATAAGAACCGAAAATGAGACAAGCAATAATGGTTATGCTGAGAGGCAAATGACTCAATCTGTAGTGAGTTTCTGGGCCAACAGTTCTTTTGAGTCCCAATTTCAATGTCAAACAGTTCCTTATGTGTACATGTCAGCAATGATATTTCAGTTCTGGATGGTGGACAAAATGGTGGTAATGCAGGTCCGACCCTCCCTGGTTTGGTCCTGGGCAACCTGCAGCGATGCACAGCTGCTGACTGCTAGTATGGCAAGGCATCGTCAGCATCTTCCATCTCTGGACTGTTTCTCTTCTGTCTTCATGGCTGGAGCAGTCCTGTCAATTCCTCTCTGTTGCAGGAATCCACATGGTCTTGGAGTTGTTTTCTGAAAATATACAAACATATTCTTGACCAAAAGTTAATAAAGGAATCTTTTCTATAAATTTGACTTGGGATCCTTTTTCATTTTTTGCCCAAACGATTTTCCTTTAGCTTGTTTTGACACCATGTGTGTTTTTCATGGGTGTCTTGCTGCACATGTGTGTGTCCCTTGTTCTTGTGCCTCTAAGTTAGCACACCTTTGAAATGCCAAAGTAATCTTTTTCAGACCTCTCAGAGGCATAACCACCCTCAAGGAAGCCATGATCTCGTTACCTATCTTGTAACCCAATAATAGAGATTTCTCCATCTTGCTTTCTCTCCCACCTTCATGTAATCTTCCTTATGTTCCCTTCTTAATTCCAAATTTATAAAAAGAACTGTGAAACTGTCATTCTCCAGAGCATTTGAGATCTTGTTTCCTGGTGTGTTGTCAGTTTGGCTCAAATACACTCATAAAAATTCCCTACAGGTTTGGACATTCTGAACAAAACCAAAATCAATTATTTGTGTTCTTCCTTGTTTAAAAAAGAAATATACTTAGCTTTGGAAGAGATACATAATATGTTATCCTATATAATAAAAGGCTAATATGCAAATTGTCTCCTTGACCAGGAGTTTAACCAGGGGGCAGGGCTGGCTGGCCAATGGCCTGCAGCCCCTCCCTCCAGTTGCCCTCCCCCCAGCACTGATTGGGGGCGGGGCCAGCCAGCTAACTTCCCATGTCCCCTCCTCCTGGTCAGCCTGGCCAGATTGACCCCAATCAGGGCAGGCCAGCTGGACCCCACCTATGTACAAATTCATGTACTGGGCCTCTAATACAGAATATTATACTTCAAAGTTTAAAAAGTGACCTTATTAGATTCATTCTTCTGTATAAATTAAACTTGTACCAAATCCTACACATATTTCCTCTTTAAATGGGATTTATACAATAAAATATATATTAAAATACATACATTTTAATGACAAGAGGGTTTGTTTTTTTTTAGAAAAAGTGTGAATAACTTTTTAATAGCAACAAAAGCTTATCCTAATATATAAAAACCCTGGGTCATAACGACCAATAACCAGTGCTGACTGCTTCTGCTGCAGGCGCGGTGCCCCAGCACTGACTGCTGAGGGGGTTATGAATCAGGGCCAGAGAGAGGCCTGAAGAGAGAAGCAGGGACTGATCCATCGCCTTTGTGGCAGCTTTTAATCAGCACTTGCCTCTCTTTCTCTGCCAGTCTGGCCAGCAGCTGTGCCTCCATTTCTCTCCAGGCCTCCACCAGGGCTGCTGATCAGCCCGCCTTTCTGATCAGGCCCCATTGATAGGCCCATAGTCGTTGACTGGCATAGGAACTGACCAATCAGAACCAAATGTGGGTGCTGTGGGGAACCAATGGCTTCCAGGAGGCAGAGCTTTTGACATTGATTGGCATAGGAACCAACCAATCAGAACCAATTGCGGGTGCTGTAAAGAACCAAGGGCTTCCTAGGAGGCAGAGCTTCTGACACTGACTGGCATAGACACCGACCAATTAGAACCAAATGTGGGTGCTGTGGGGAGCCAATGGCTGCCTAGGAGGCAGAGCTTTTGACACTGACTGGCATAGAAACTGACCAATCAGAACCAAATTGGCCAGCAGAGGAGGGCAGTTGGGGTGAGAACAGGCCAGCAGGGGAGGGCAGTTGGGGGCTCAATCAGGCTGGCAGGGGAGGGCAGTTAGGGGTGATCAGGCAGGCAGGCAGAGGCAGTTAGGGGCAGGCAGGCAGGTGAGCAGTTAGGAGCCAGTGGTGCCAGATTGCAATAGGGATGTCACCCAAGGGGTCCCCAATTGGAGAGGGTGCAGGGTGGGCTGAGGGAACCCCCCTCCGTGCATGAATTTTGTGCACCGGGCCTCTGGTCTATAATAATAAAAGCATAATATGCTAATTAGACCAGATGCCAAACAACAGAACAACTGTCTGGATAACCTTCCAGACGAAGCCAGGGCTGCGAGGGCTGAGCCCCTTGCACGAATTTTGTGCATTGGGCCTCTAGTGTTTAATAAAGCCTTTCATATTTCTAGAAAGCATGTATTTGCATATGTTATCTGTAATACTGTATTTAAATATTGTAGGATCAGAAGCTTGTGAAAAATGAGAATTATAATATTATAGAAAATTGCCCGGCTGGTGTGGTTCAGTGGTTGAGCATCGACCTATGAACCATAAGGTCATAGTTCCATTCCCATCAGGGCACATGCACTGGCTTTGGGCTCAATCCCCAGTAGGGGGGTGTGCTGGAGGCAGCTGATCAATGGTTCTCTCTCATCATTGATGTTTCTCTCTCTCTCTCTCTCTCTTTCTCTCTCTCACTTCCTCTCTGAAATCAATAAATATATATATAAAATAATAAGCCCTAGCCGGTTGGCCCAGTGGATAGAACATCAGCCTGTAGACCAAAGGGTCCCAGGTTTGATTCCAGTAAAGGGCCCGTACCTGGGTTGCAGGCTCCTCCCTGGCCAGGGCCCTGGTCAGGACTTGTGCAAGAGACAACCGATCAATGTGTTTCTCTCACATTGATGTTTCTCTCTGTCTTTCCCTCTCTCTTCCACTCTCCATAAAAATCAATGGAAAACGAGTGAGGATTAACAACAACAGCAATAACAACGATCATATAGAAAATCATGAAAAAGTCACCAATGGGTGGAAGCAACCCAAATGTCCATCAGTAGATGAATGGATAAGCAAAACATAGCATACACATACAACGGAATACTATGCATCCTTTGAAAAGGAGAACACTGTGCTAAGTCCAATAAGCAGTCAAAATGACAAATACTGTATAGTGCCATTATATGAGGTATCTAAAGTAGCCAAATTCATAGATATAGACAGCTGAATGGTGGCTAAGGCTGGGGTAAGGGAAAAAGAATTATTCTAGTTCTGCAAGATATAAAGTTCCAGAGATCTGTTTTACAACATGTAAATATACTTAATACTACTGAACATGAACTTAAAAATGGTTAAGATGGTGTGTTTTATGATTTTGTTTACTAAAAAATAAACAGCCTTCTTCAGTTACGAAAGTCACTGAATGCTGAGCTATTTATTCATTCATTTCATATCTATACACCATCTGCTATATGCTAGGCACTTTGCTTAATGTTGGGGTTAGATGGTGATTAAGACATTATTCCTGCTCTCAAGAGTTTTCACTCTAGTTGAAGACAGACAGAAGTAAAAAGTGTGATATGGGCTGCGTGTGATCTGGATGAATACCTGGTGCCAGGGAAACACCACGTAGGGGTGCTTCATCTGGTCTTGGAGTGCTGGTCAAAAAAGGCTTCCCATCTTCTTGCTGGGGTACTACAGTAAGTATGAGTTAGCCAGGCCAAAGAGAAAATAAAAAACAGGGAAGAAGTCAGGGACATAGTGAGGAAGTCAGGGACAGTGAGTAGCATGGTATCATCAGAGTTTATGGTTGGAGAGGGCTGAGAAGATTGAGGAGACTGAAGATGGAGACTTGTCAAGGAGTTTGGATCTTATCTTGAGGTCAATAAAAAATCATGAAAGTTTCTTAATCAGGGAACTTATATGTCCAAATTTGCATCTTAAAGGATGATTCTGGCCACTACAGTGAGACACAGATTGCAGGAGAGCAACATCAGAGGGAGGGATATTAATAAAGATTTAACAATAAGAAAGTGACAGGTGTTGTAGTAGACTAAGAAATAAGTGGGAAGAGAATAAATCATGAGTCTAGACAATTTTTTCTAGAACTGACTTTAAAAAAGAAGGATGGCAAAATAGTTTCAGGGAAATCTGGAGTAAAAGTATGTGTGTGTGTCTGTGTGTGTGTGTGTGTGTGTGTTAAAGTGAGAGTGATAGGCATATTCAAGCACAGATAGGACAAAAAATAACTATTCCCTAAGGGGATAGGGCGATCCCACTTAATAGAACTTGGGAGGGGAACTCTCCTTCCATTTTAATAGGAAGAAAAGAGGAAAGGAGGGTTTAGGTGCTAGTTTGTAGCTTTGCCACCAGGAACTTGAGAAGTTTCCATATTATGGTTTGTTTGTATTCTGTAAAATAGAAGGGAAGCTCATCCTAGAGAAGTAAAAGAAGAGATGGTGCTTTTATGAAATTGGAGCTAAGACAATTAGAAAAGAGAAAATTCTCTGGGAAAGTGAAACTTCAGAGCAGCATGGGGCCCAGTAGAAACTGGAGATTATCATCCTGTCCAGTGTGTTTTTGTGGTTGTTTCTATGGAGCCACGCTCAAAAGACATTTCTTTAGAGTCAGATCTAGGTGCTCTACCTGGCCTCAGCCTGTACATCCCTAGACCACTACATCTAGACTCAGAATACTTAAAGATTACTTAAACACTTGTCCTTCCAGAAATCAAAATACAGTATTCAGTTATAGCTATTAAAATATAGTATTCGGTTATAGCTATAGTTATGGACCAAGTTTAGACAAATAAACCAAGAGAACAGAATAGAAAGCCCCAAAGCAGAAATAGTTGTATGACGGAATTCAGAATGTGGCCTTTTAAGTTACACGGGGAAAGAAAGGATCTGTTAATAAATGTGACAGTTGCTATTTGTTAGATGCCTACCACGCACTATTCATGAATATTAGTTCTAGATGAATGAGGGATCTAAGTATAAAATTATTTTTTAATTCACTACAAGAAACATTTTTTATAAACTGGAATTGGGAAAGTTCCTCCTAAACAATTCATGAGACCTAAAATTCCCAAAAGAAAATATTAGCAGACTTGGCTACATACAGATTAAAAAACAACAAAAACAAAAACAAAAATCTGCATGACCCAAAAAGGAAAAAGTTTAAGCTGAAGGGTTATAGGATAAACTACAAACTGGGAGAAAATATTTATAACATATATAACACACACAGGGTTGCTATTAATATAAGAGCTTTTACAAATCACATCTACTGCTCTGCATTTGTCACTTTTATCATAAAGTAAGTGTCTATGTATGTATGGATCTATTTCTAGACTCTCTGTTCTGTTCCATTAGTCTATTTGTCTACCCTTGTGCTAATACCACACTGACATTTTATAGTAACATAAAAATGTTTTTATATCTGATAGTATAAATCTTCCAAATTCATTTTTCAGAACGAAAAGTAAAACAATTAGTGATAATGTCCTTTTTATTAAATTTGATAGGTATATACTCTGATATTTGTTATATCATTATTTTTAATTCATATTTTATAAATATTAATTTATAGCTGCTCAATATTCAATAACATCATAATATAAAAAACCTTTATATGCCTAATAACTATATCAAAAATTTTAAAGGTAAAAGCTATAAATATAAGGGGAAATGTATAAAACCACATTTTAAAAAATGTATTTTATTGATTTTTTAGAGAGGAAGGGAGAGGGATAGAGAGTTAGAAACATCAATGAGAGAGAAACATTGATCAGCTGCCTCCTGCACACCTCCTACTGGGGATGTGCCCACAACCAAGGTACATGCCCTTGACCAGAATCAAACCTGGGACCTTTCAGTCTGCAGGCTGACGCTCTATCCACTACGCCAAACTGGTTAGGGGCAAAACCACATTTTTAATAAAATACTTTAATATACCTCTTATTCTTTGACAAGTCAAAAAGATAAATATATTTAAAGACATAGAATTGAAGGAACCCATATGGTTCAATAGCAGACAAAAACTTCAAAGCAGCTATTACAAATATGTTCAATGAACTAAAGAAAACCATGCTTAAAGAATTAAAGAAAACTATGATAACAATGTTGCATCAAATAGAGAACTTAAAGAAAGAGATAAAATTACTTAAACAGCCTGGCCAGTGTTGCTCAGTGGTTAAGCACCAGCCCATACACCAGGAGGTCACTGGTTCAATTCCCCATTGGGGCACATGCTCGAGTTTTGGGTTCAATCCCTAGTAGGGTGTGTGCAGGAGGAGCTGATCAATGTTTCTTTGTCATGTGGATGTTTTTCTCTCCCTCCCCTTTCCTCTCTCTCTCAATATCAATAAAAACATACTTTTAAAAATTTACTTAACAGCAACACATAGAAATTCTGGAGTTGAAAAGTACAATAATCAAAATAAAAACTTTACTAGAGAGGCTCAACAGAAGATTTAAGTTGACAGAAGTAAATTTAGTGAAATTGAAGATAGATCAATATAGGTTCTCCAATCAAAAGTACAGAAAGTACAAAAAGAAAAGAAAAAAAAAACAGAGCCTCAGAAAAATGTGAAAAAACATTATACGCACCAAAATATATATAATGGAATTAGCAAAAATAGAGGAGAAAAGGGAGCATTAGAAGTATTTGAAGCAACAATGGCTAAAATTTCCCAAACTTAATAAAAAAATAAAACATTGGTATATATAATTAAGAAGCTCAACAAACTTCAAGTATGATAAACAACTAGATTCATACTCAGACACATCATAGTAAAAATGTTGCAGGTTAAGACAAGATAAAATTATGAAAGCAGCAAAAGAAAACAATTCATCACATACAAGGAGTCCCCAGTAAGATTAACAGCAGATTTTTCATGAGAAACAATGGGGGCCAGAAGCCACTGGGATGGTATATTCAAAGTGTTGAGACTAAAATATTGTCAAATAAAAATCTTACATCCAATAAAATTAGCTTTTAAAAATAAAGACTTTCCCAGATAAACAAAACCTGAGAGATTTTGTTGAATATTTTTTATCTGATAAAAAATATTCATACAGGAGAGGAATCCAAGATGGCGGCATAGGTAAACACCTAAACTGCTGCCTCCCACAACAATTTAAACTGCAATTAAAAGACAAAACGTCTATCACCCAGAACCACGGGAAAGCTGGCTGAGTGGAAGTTCTACAACTAGAAGGAAAGAGAAAAGAGCATTGAGACGTGCACGAGCGCTGAAGAGCTGAGGTATGGAGGCGCGTGATCCCGGCTGGCGGCGGGCGACTGGGTGCGTTGCTTTTTTCAACCTGAACGGAGACAAGCCCCCGATTACTCTGAAATCCAGTCTCTGGGGAGACGCGGGGGACCCAAACTCCTACGGGGAGAAGCTGGACTGTCTGCCAGTGAGAGTGGCTTGCTTGCAGAGCTGCGCGCAGGAATAATTGTTTACGGCACTGGGGCACAGGACTCCAGGACACGGTTGGGGACACAGAGCCGGCTTATTAGCAGCCATTGCTGTTTGCCATGCCCTAACCTAGTGACGCCCTGAGACCCCGCCCCACACAACCTACAAACCCACCCAAGCTCCAAGCAGCTCAATTAGCATAAGAAAGCCTGCCCTATCGCAGCTTAACCTAGCAAACTTGCAGCCCGGGTCAGACAGCTCCAAAACCTCCAAACCCCAAGCAAAGAGGAGAAAACTGCAGCTCTCACTGTAGCTCCTGCTGAGTGGCCTCAGACAGTAGCTGACCTGCACCCCATTGGAGATCCAGAAGCCAGTGTACCTAATGGTCAGTGTGAGACACCAGATTTCAACTCCTCACATCCATAAGTGACACATTCAAGAGGCAGACTCAGTGAGCACCAAAGCCCCACTGAAACAAGTCCTGCCCCATAAGCGTGTCTTCAGCGCAGCACTTCTTCCATTATAGACACAGGGAGTGCTCACAGCTAATTGGCCTGGAGGTCAATTCCTCCCAGCGTACCAACAGCAATTCAGGCTTAACTACACCAAGACTTTGCACTCAGCCCACAAAGGGGTGTACCAAGAGCATCCACATCAGGTGATTGGGGAGGCTGAGCTACTGCCCCCTATAGGTCACCTACCACACAAAGCCACTCCATCAACACAGGGAAGCAGCCAAAATGCAGAAACAAAGAAACATGTCACGAATGAAAGAAACGGAGGAAAGCAAACTACTGGATGACATAGAGTTCAGAATCACATTTATAAGGTTACTCAAGAATCTTCTAAAAACCGCCGAGAAACTTGATGACACTTCTGAGGAGCTTAGTGAGACCTTCAAGGACCTTAATGAGGATGCCAAAAAAATGGAAAAGGATCAGTCAGAAATGAAGCATACACTGTCTGAAATAAAGAATATACAGAAACTCAACTGTAGATCAACATACCCCAAGAATCAAACCAAAGATCTGAAATATGTGGAAACAAAAAACATCCAACCAGAAAAACAAAAAGAAAAAAGAATCCAAAAATATGAAGATAATGTAAGGAGCCTCTGGGACAACTTTAAGCGAAACAACATCTGAATTTTTGGGGTGCCAGAAGAAGGGAGAGAGCAAAATATTGAAAACCTATTAGAAGAAATAATGACAGAAAACTTTCCCTACCTGGTGAAAGAAATAGACTTACAAGTTCAGGAAGCGCACAGAACCCCATACAAGAGGAACCCAAAGAGGACCACACCAAGACACATCATAATTAAAATGCCAAGGGCAAAAGACAAAGAGAGAATATTAAAAGCAGCAAGAGAAAAACAGTTAATTACCTACAAGGGAGTATCCATACGACTGTCAGCTGATTTCTCAGCAGAAACTATGCAGGCCAGAAGGGAGTGGCAAGAAATATTCAAAGTGATGAACAGCAAGAACCTACAACCAAGATTACTCTACCCAGCAAAACTATCATTCAGAGTTGAAGGTCAGATAAAGAGCTTCACAGACAAGAAAAAGCTAAAGGAGTTCATCGCCACCAAACCAGGATTACATGAAATGCTGAAGGGTATTCTTTAAGAAGAAGAAGAAGAAGAAGAAGAAAAAGGTAAAGATAAAAATTACGAACAACAAAATGACATCAAATACATACCTACCAACAAGTGAATCTAAAAATCAAGTGAATAAAAAATCTGAAGAACAGAATGGACTGGTGAATATAATAGAATCAGGGACATAGAAAGGGAGTGGACTGACGATTCTCAGGGGAAGCAAGTGTGAGGGGTGCGGGAAGAGATTGGACAAAAATCTTACTCCTATGGATGAAGACAGTGGCGGGGGGTAAGGGCATGGGGTGGGGTGGGGAATCAGGTGGAGGGGAGCTATGGGGGGAAAAAAAGTGGAACACCTGTAATAATCTGAACAATAAAGATTTAATTAAGGAAAAAAAAATATTCATACAGAAAGCAAGTGACCCAAATAGTAATTTGAATACACACACACACACACACACACACACACACACCACTGGTAATGGTAATTATGTAGTAATTGTAAAAGACAGTACATAATTTTGTATTTCTTTTGTATTCCCCAAACTTATTTTTTTTAAATATATATAATTGTAATATATAGAAATACAATGTATTTGACAACAGCATTATGTAGAAGGAAGGTTGGAGCAAAGCTAAATGGAATAAGAAAAGGATATAAATGATAACCCAAATCTATAGTAACAAATGAAAAGAACCAGAAAGGGTAAGTAAGAAGGTAATATAACAACTACATAAATATATACTTGCTTTCCTTTCTTCTCTGTTTCTCATATATGTCAGACTATATAATGCATTAATTATAACAATGAATTATTAGCTTTCAAGCATATAGAAACATAATATTTATAACAATAATAGCATAAAGAGGGGATGGAATGGAGCTATTTAGGAGTAAGTTTCTATATTTCATTGAAAGTAAGTCATTATAAATCTGAAGTAAATTTTGATAAGTTAGGCTGAAATTAGAATATGATGACTGTTGTATAACCATTTAAATATACCAAGAATGTGAAACATTAAATTGTATACCTTAATTTAGTGAGTTGACGGTATATGAATTATATAACAAAGATATTTTTATTGTTTAAGGTATTACAAATAGTAGTACATATGTCTCCTTTCCCCCTCCCTCCCCCATTGACCTCCCCCCATCTTCCCCTACCCCCCAGCACTTGCCCTCACCCACCTCCAGTGTCTTGTGTCTGTTGGTTGTGCTTATATGCATACATACAAGTCCTTCAGTTGGTCTCTTACCCCTGCAACCCTCCCCTCCCTTCCCGCTGTAGTTTGACAGTCTGTTCAATGCTTCTTTGCCTCTGTCTATTTTTGTTCAACAGTTTATAATGTTCTTTATTATCCATAAACTAGAGGCCCGGTGCATGAAATTCATGCACGGAGGGGGAGGTTCCTTCAGCCCAGCCTGCACCCACTCCAATCGGGGACCCTTTGGGGGATGTCCGACCACTGGTTTAGGCCCGATCCCTGTGGGTGGGATTGGGCTTAAACTGGCTGTCAGGCACCCCTCTCACAATCTGGGACCGCTGGCTCCTAAACACTCACCTGCCTGCCTACCTGATTGCCCCTAACCCCTCTGCCTTCCTGCCTGATCACCCCTAACCTCTCTGCCTGCCTGATGGCCCCTAACTACCTCTGCCTGCCTGCCTGCCTGATTGCCCCTAACTGCCTTCCCCTGCCGGTCTGATTGAGCCCTCAACTGCTCTCCCCTGTAGTCCTGATCTCACCCCCAACTGCCCCTGCCCCCGGCCTGATCTCGCACTCAACTGCCCTCCCCTGCTGGCCTGATCGCCCCCCTAATTGGCCTCCCCTGCCAGCCTGATCTGGCCCCCAACTGCCCTCCTCTGCCAGCCAACTTGGTTCTGAATGGTCAGTTTCTATGCCAGTCAGCGCCAAAAGCTCTGCCTTCTAGGCAGCCATTGGCTCCTTACATTCACCCAGATTTGGTTCTGATTGGTCAGTTTCTACTCCAGTCAGCGTCTCTGGGCCTATCGACAGGGCCTGATCAGAAAGGCAGGGCTAATCAGCAGCCCCAGTGGAGAAATGGAGGCCCACGGCTGTTGGCCAGGCTGGGAGAGAAAGAGAGGCAAGTTCTGATGAACGGCTGCCACAGAGGCTATGGATCAGACCTTTCCTCTCTCTCTGCAGGCCAGTCCTCTCTCTGGGCTTGATCTGCAGCCCCCTAGGCAGTCAGTTTTGGGTCAGGGTTCCTGCAGTGGCCCCAGTCAGTGCTGGATCACCACAGCAACCCAGCACTGACTTCCAGTCTAGTCAAGCCTTCAGTGGTAATGGTCGTTACGACCCTGGCTCTTTATTATATAGATGAGTGAGATCATGTGGTATTTATCTTTCTCTGACTAGCTTATTTCACTTAGCATAATACTCTCCAGTTCCATCGATGTTGTTGCAAATGGTAAGAATGCCTTCTTTTTTACAGCAGTATAGTATTCCATTGTGTAGCTGTACCACTTATTTTTAATCCATTCGCTGCTGATGGGCATTTAGGCTGTTTCCAAATCTTAGCTATTGTAAATTGTGCTGCTATGAACATAGGGGTGCATATATCCTTTCTGATTGGTGTTTCTGTTTTCTTGGGATATATTCCTAGAAGTGGTATTACTGGGTCAAATGGCAGTTCCATTTTTAATTTTTTGAGGAAACTCCATACTGTTCTCCACAGTAGCTGCACCAGTCTGCATTCCCACCAGCAGTGAAGGAGGATTCCTTTTCTCCACATCCTCTCCAGCACTTGTCGTTTGTTGATTTGTTGATGATAGCTGTTCTGACAGGTGTGAGATGGTACCTCATTGTTGTTTTGATTTGCATCTCTCAGATGATTAGTGACTTTGAGCATGTTTTCAGGTGTCTTTTGGCTTTCTGAATGTCCTTTTTCAAAAAGTGGCTATTTAGGTCCTTTGCCCATTTTTTAAATTGGATTGTTTATCTTCCTTTTGTTAAATTGTATGAGTTCCCTGTAAATGTTAGAGATTAAACCCTTATCAGAGATAACATTGGCAAATATGTTCTCCCATTCAGTGGGCTTTCTTGTTGTTTTGTTGATGGTTTCTTTTGCTGTGCAGAAGCTTTTTATTTTGATGTAGTCCCATTTGTTTATTTTCTCTTTAGTTTCCATTGCCCTAGGAGCTGTATCGGTAAAGATATTGCTATGACAAATGACTGCTATTTTGCTGCCTATGGCTTCTTCTAAGATTTTTATGGTTTCCCATCTTATGATTAAGTCCTTTACCCATTTTGAATTTATTTTTGTGTATGGTGTAAGTTGGTGGTCTAGTTTCATTCTTTTTTACAAGTATCTGCCCAGTTTTCCCAACACCATTTATTGAAGATACTGTCTTGTCTCCATTGTATGCTCTTGCCTCCTTTGTCAAATATTAATTGAGCATAATGGTTTGTGTCGATTTCTGGGTTCTCTGTTCTGTTTCACTGTTCTATAGTTCTGTTCTTGTGCCAGTACCAGACAATTTCGAGAACAGTGGCTTTGTAAAACAGCTTGATATCTGGTATTGTGATCCCTCCAACATTGTTCTTCTTTCTTAAGATTGGAGTCACTGGCTCTTAGTGTGCGTGCATTGGGAATCAGGGATTCCAGGCACAGTGAAAAACAGAGTCAAGTCACTGGTGCTCAGTGCTGCCTCTTGCACAGAGAATAAGGGTCTCCGGTCTGCTTGGGGGACCAGGTTGCACAGCCACCCTCTGTCATCAGGAGGTCCACTCCTGCTCTGTGCTTGCCCAGAATCAAAGTCAGGTGGCACTGACGCCCTGTGTGGGCATGAGGTCTGGTCATGTAATTGCGCGCTGTGGGAAGCAGCCTCCCAGTGTCCGCACGCCCAGGCTCAAATTCAGGCGGGGCAGCCACCCTGTGTGGGCTTGGGGTCTGGTCGTGCGATTGCACAGTGCAGGAACAGTTTCCCAGTGTCCGTGCCCAGGCTTGAATTCAGGTAAGGGAGCCTGTAGGGAGGGGGAGAGGCTCTGTGACTCACAGAAATCTGTGGCCGGGATGTCTGGATTCTTGGTGTTTGTGGGTCTGCCGCTATGGTCGCAGGTCTTTTACCCAAGTGGCTGTAGGGTCCCGGTTTGTGTCTGAGATCCTAGTGGTGAGGCTAGGATCCTAGTCTCATGCAGTTCTGTTTTTCAAGATGGCGTGGTCTCTGTGCCCGCACTGGCCACTCCCAGAGTGTCCGCAGTGGCAGCGGGGTTTTGCTGTCTAAGACTACCCAGTTTAGCAGCCCCATTGGAAGACCTGCAGGATCTAACTGTCCCTAGTTCACACACACACACACACACACACACACACACACACACACACACACACACACCACACATCTCCACACTCTTCTCTATCACTCCCTCACTCTCTCACACTCTCTTCCTCCCTACCTACTTGCCGGTCACCATCTTTTTTCTCCCTAAAGATGTTATTTTAAAAAAACATGCAAGATCTGAATATCAACATATAACTGATTTAATAGGTAAAGTATATCAACACTATATTGACTAAAGAACATACCTTCTTTTCAACTGTCCATGGAACATTCACACACACAAAATTATACTAGATAATAAAGGAAATGTGAATACAGTCCCAAAAGTATAACTTCTTTTGTCCCTAATGCAATAAAACTAGCTGTTAAATAAAAAGGATCAACTAAATAATAAAATAATTTATAAATCAAAAGAAAAACAGTTTAAATTTTTAAGTTAAAAATACAACTATCATATGACATAGCAATCCCTTTTCCAGATATTTATCCAAAGCATATTAAAACACTAATTCAAAAAGTATATGTACCCTATGCTCATTGCAACATTATTTACAACTAGAGGCCCATGCACTGGAGTGTGTGTGTGTGTGGGGGGGGGGGGGGTCCCTCAGCCTGGCCTGCTCCCTCTCACAGCCCAGGAGCCCTCAGGGCCGGGAGGTGACCCGGCCATCAGGGGAAGGCGATGTCCCCATCACACCTCTGCTGCTGCCACTGCCAGCAGCACAAGCCTCGGCCGGCCCTGGTTACCTGAGCCTTGGGCCAGCCCTGAGCAGCTGGGCAGCCGCCATCCAAGGCTTGCCTGCACCTCGGCCAGCCCTGCTTGCCTTAACCTCAGTCAGTGGCGGTTGCAGGGGGACCTGAGGCCCCCAGCGGGGCTTGCGGGACTCTGGCGGCAGGTGCGCGGAGCAGCCGGCCCTGCCCCCACTGTAGGTGCTGCCATCTTTGTGATGGCGTGATAGTCAATTTGCATATTAACTCTTTATAATATTATAGGATAGCCAAGATATGGAAACAACCTAAGTATCTGTCGATGGATGAAGGGAAAAAGGTGATGTGATCTAGTCAGACAGATGATAGATAGATAGATAGATAGATAGATAGATAGATAGATAGATATAGATACACAAAACACAATGATATATTGGATGAAATAAAAAAGGATGAAATATTGCCATTTGAGACAACATGGATAGGTCTTGATGATATTATGTTAAGTGAAATAAGTCATATGGAAAATGGCAAAAACTATATGATTTCACTCATCTAGATATACAAAAGCCTAAGCAATCATTATGACTAAATGACCAGTTGACCAGTCGCTATGACATGCACTGACCACCAGGGGGCAGACACTTAATGCAGGAGCTGCCCCCTGGTGGTTAGTGAGCTCCCACAGCCAACCTCCCACGGCCCCTCCTCCACAGCTGGCTGCCCCCCTCATGGCTGGCCAACCTCCCACAGCCCCTCCCCCCTGGTCAGCTGGTCCCCCCATCGACCCCAATCAGGGGGCTGGCCAGCCAACCTCCCACGATCCCTTCCCCCAGCCGGCCAACCTCCCAGGATCCCTCCCCCTTCCCAGCTGCCCCCCTGATAGGCCTTGATCGCCGGCCAGGCCAAGGGACCCCTCCCATACACAAATTCGTGCAACAGGCCTCTAGTATGAAATATAAAAACACAGATGCAAACAAAACAAAAATAAATTCATAAATACAGACAACAAATTAGAAATTACCAGAGGGAAGGGAGGTGGGGAAAGGGCAAAATGGGTAAAGGGAATCAAATATATGGTGAGAAATGCAAACTAGACTTTTGATGGTGAGCACACTATAGTGTATACAGATATCAAATTATAATGCTGTACACCTGAAACATATAATGTTATTAACCAATATTACTACAATAAAAATATTTGGGGTAAAATAAATTTTGAATATAATAAAAATGGCAATTTCAGTTATGTTTAGAAAACAATTATGAGAACAGTGTATGTTAACTTTTGAGGCTATAGTCAAAGCTTTAGTTACTCAAGAAAGTTTATAATTTTAAAGGCTTGTATTATTGGAAAAGAATAAATGGGCAATCATACCATTCTTGGAAGTAAAAGGAGATTTTGAAAAATCTGAAGCCTGATATTTACAAAGTTGTTCAGGGAATACAAGGTAACCATAACATGAAAATATGAATGGCCATGATTAATGAATTGGCCATGGTTAAAATTAACCCTCACTTACACATCTCCTGACTCACGGAGGGGAGTCATCTTGCCTTTCATGTGATCACTTTGAGGGGTCAGTCTTTTCTTGGCAATGGAGTGAGATACACCTACAATGGGTCTACCATGAAATGAAATTGTCCAAAAAGGCCAGCTTTCACACAGTCTGTGAAAGTCATACTGATTGCTTGTATCACAAGCAAAGCCGTTGACAGAAGTGGATAAGGCAAGATTCAACAACTGAGGAAGGGAAATCAATGGATGATACGAAAGAGGGATTAAGTAGCAAGGGGAGGTTCCTGGGAAAATTAATAGAGTGGTCCTCTTTGTCATCACACCATAACAGCCTAGAGGGAAATCTATAGAATATCATCGCACACCATAAACAGAACCTCCTCCATCAACATCTGACTCAATCTTTTGCAATTATGCGTAATTTTAAGAATTACGCATAATTGCAATTATAACCCAAGTTTTCTGAAGTATAAAATTGACTTTTTATAATGCTTGTTTAATTTTCAAGGCAAAGCCCCAATCATTTTTCATTTCACTATACTATACTTTTGGTTCCTGTTTTATGTAGATTCACTCCAATTCCTTTTTTTTTTTTTTTTTTTTTTTTTTTGCTACTATTTATCCCAGGATAACCAGGACTTCACACAAATTAACCCTTCGTCAGCAATTGGTTCCTTAGTGTGAATTTCTTTTTCTGGTCACGGAAAAGAACGTCTGGAGGCATACTTTCTCAAACTTGTGGAACAACTCAAAGATGGAATTAGCTGCTGCTGCCTTGGCCCCTCATCAGAAGGGTGTGGTGCTGGTGGGGCCTCTGAGTAGGGGGCACACTCTGTCAACGCAGTTTGCCTGGCCCACCCAGCCCTGGACAATGGAAGATCAGCCCTTGACAGTCAGTTACAGGTTGACAGCACTGCAGTTAGTCTCAAACATTCAAACCCAAACACTTGATTTTCCTCAAAAGATCAATGATAATCAAGTTGAAGTCACTGCACTGTCCAGCTGTTGTGTAAAGTAAGGCCTTACTGTAACTTAGCTGCTCCCTTCTCTCTTAACTCACATGGGGCATCCTCCAAAGAAGCCGGTTTCTCTTGATCACAGCAGGTACCTATGGGAAAGAGGGCCGAAAGTGCACCGCTGGCGGCAGTACCTGAGCCTCACAAGGAAGGTTCTCTTGCCTTTTAGAAACCATTTGAGACACACATGAAGATGATCTCAGAGCTGCTGCCGGTATTGGTGTCCAGGGCTGGATTGACAAGCAGTTTTTTTTCCCGTGGGGCAATGAATTCCAAACTCCTGTGCCAAAGAAAAGACACATCCGATGGTGCTTGTGCATGTCCTGGCCTGTTCTAACAGTTTGTATTTGTACTCCAGCCCTACATACCACTACTACTCAACTGTGACTCTGATAAGGCTTCCGGTATTTTTAAAATCTGCTATAATGTGTCCTTGTACGAGGGAAATGAAAGGGTTTGGCTCTCAACAATGATTGATGTGTGACTGCCACATTCTATCTTTTGCTTTGCCATAGGTACCCTAAGTAGCTTTTCCAAGAGAGGCTTCAATATTTCTCTCTTATCTTATTTTTTAAAGTTTATCAATGCATGGAAAAATAAAGTGTTTTAAAAAAAATTTAATGCAAGTTTGAATCATAAAGCGTGCTCAGTTTTTGGATGCATGCTTTAGTGCAGAAAACAATCCAGGTGAATGTCAACCGGCCTGGGTGGACCTCCCCAGTGGCCGAAGCTGATGGGTCTTCAGCTTCCTGTTTATCATAAACTGCAAGAACCCCCACACCAGCCTCACTGGGTTTCCTCACCATGGACTTTGGCGCCACACCATCCCTGGGATCTTTCCACTTTTGCTCTTCGCAGCTGTGGGATTTCTAACCGAATTTATGGTACAAAACTATTAATGAAATTGGTTAAACCAACTCAGGTATTTTTGCTTCAAGATGCTACCTCAGGATTTTAATGTTTTACCTCAGATATTGAATATTTAATTCATGGCTACATTGATGAGTCACCAACAAACAAAACTTGATTTCCCTCTGGGGGTGTGCCTTCCCTTCTTGTAATTCACCCTGCACATAGATCTGTCATTGCCCAAAAGGGCGTGTGCAGTTATTTCAGTGTGGGAGAATTTCAGATGATTAGCTACAACCTCAGAGTTTTGAAGGTGTGACTGTTGTGGGCAAAACCAGATAATTAATTAGACTTGAACAGTCTGTGTGCCCAATGTTTGTCCTTGAGGTTAATTGAAGCCCTTCCAAAAAGAAAAAAGTAAGAAAAAGAAAAAAGGATTACCATGTCCTTTAGAACATAAATCATAAACTTTAAGATGTTTCAATAATTCTTAAAATGTCAGTAATTGCCCTAGTTCCCTATGCTTAAAGGGATTTATTAAGAGTTATTTTCCCATGACAACTTATACTAAAAACCTCCAAGTTGAAAAAAAGCAACTGGAATGATTGGCTTTGATGAATTCAAGTTACAGTTGCACACTAACTATGGGTGCAGAGAATTTAAAGGGGCAGATGTACTCTGAAAATAGACTGTGAATGAGCACATTGACCGTAGAGCACTCACCCGGTAAATGGGTCATCCCAGGCTTAATTCTGTCAAGGTTTCAGGACGAGGCACAGTGCTGTGACTTTGCAGATAAGATCTTTTGCTCTGAGCCAAAATATAGGAAAGCTTCTCCTGCATCATCCCACAGAGCAAAACCTGCAGGACACCCAAGGCCCCAGCCTCACACCATGGCCACCTCCGCCAGGCCCCTGCTCAAGCCGTGACTCCATGACTCCTACTGGCTTCCTGTCTAGTTATCAAGCTTCAGTTAACTTCGGGGAATGAAGAAAACACTGAACTTGCTCAGTTTTATGAAGTAAGAAGCAGACATTTCAGCCTGTGGGGAAAGCATCAGAGAAGACCAACAATTTCCTAAATGAAGGCTTCACTCTGACTCAGTGATGATTGTCCCTAGAATGATTTTCATGAACGAGATTCATCAATGTTAAATTCAGGTCAAAGAGTAAAGGGAAAAAGATACTTTTCCAGTAAAGACCAGACAAAAAATTAAGGATTGTACCAACTGCAAAGGGGTTTCTGGAAAGCTCTCCCAGATCCCTGGGACCTGGGTCACTGCCTCATTCCCAGAGCAGCCCAATCCAGATATGGCTGCGTTAGTCTTCTCACCATAGTTATTGCTGCCAGCAGATGGTCCACCATCTTTATGTCATTCACTGGAGATCCAAGGTCCTGACCGTGGGCCTGCAATGGACTGAGTCCCCATCAGCATCCTAGAATCTGCCTCCCTTGCTTCCACAGAGGATGGGGAGGGGCAGTGGATGGCAACAGACTGTACAGTGGGGGGGAAATCCCCTTCTCATGAGAACTGAGGTGCACTGTGAGGGGAGATCAAAGCGGGCAGCCAAACCCAGACAGTGGCCCCTGCCTGGCAGAGAAGGCAATGGTGCACCTGTGATTAGGCTGCAGCAGCCTGGCCCCTGGGTTCTCCCTGCTCAGAACTCCCACAGCATCCACATGGATCCCATTCACTTGTCACATCACATAGTCTGCCTGGGGTTCATGAGTACCTCCCAGAGAGATGGCAAGCTTCTTATAGTGATCTCCAAGGAAGCCAGCACAGTGCTATGAACATAACAATTACTCAAAACATATGTGTTGACTAAGAATATGAAACCAATGACATATGTGAATATCACATGTAGTCACATTGCACTATTTTCTGGAGAATGAGCACCATGTCTGGGGACAAACCCTAGAGTTGAGCAAACCCTAGTTCTCATCTGAGATCTGTATAACTTGGGCCAGTGATTTCCCCTTTCTGGGCCTCAGTTTCCTCATCTATAAATGTGGATAATAATGCCCACCTTAAAAGGTTGTTGGGAAAATTAGAGGCAATGCAGGCAAAGTATCTGGCACCTACCAGGCATCCAAAACACAGTTTCAACAATTATAATCGGACATGGACTTTTTCATATGGAGTTCCTCAAACAGACACTGCATGCCATGATTAAAGACAAATGTGTTGTCTTTAAGTTTGTCTTTAAAGAATCCTTGATTAACCCTAAATTTGCTTTATATCATACAGTATATATGTATTACATACATGATTGTTTAAATTTCCAGATTTTTGTACCTTGACATTCAAAGATTAATATTTATTAATAACTAGAGGCCCGATGCATGAAGATTCATGCAAGAATGGGCCTTCCTTCCCCTGGCTGCAGGTACCACCTTTGCTCCGGCCTAGAGCTGCCTTTCCGCCTCCCCACGCTGCCCAGAGGCCCCAAGCAGCTCAGGATTCTTGAGTGTTTGTGGGTCTTGAGCACATGCATCGCCTGTGTCATCACCCTGGCCCCTGGCAGCTCAGAGCCTGCATATGCAAATTAACCCACCAACTTTGTTGGGTTAGTTTGCATACTCACTCCTGATTGGCTGGTGGATGTCATGAAGGTACGGTCAATTTGCATCTTTCTCTTTTATTAGTGTAGGTTTGCTTGAAATGGTATTATGAACAGGAATAATGCAACCGTACCCTGTGTCTGGAAAATGTTACAATACCCTTTGGGTTAACAGCAGAGACTTTTTAATCAAAGTTTTTGGTTTGATTTGAGAAAAAAGATTTAAAAGCTTGGCACTTGGTTAATTACAGTACTGAATTTTCAAATGTCAACAAGTAATTATTGTGTGCTCACTATGTGCAAGGCACAGCCCTGGCGTTCAGGATGCACAGGACACAAACCAGGGGTGATCTCCAGCTACCTGAGGTCTCATTCTAGCAGGGAGGCAGACCACCAACTAGAGACAGCAATCAGGGATAACCTGAATACTACATTAAAAAGTGGTAAATGTTGTGGGGAAAAGTGGAGGAGTCTAAGGCAGAGTGGGTATGGGACTGAGTATGTTGAAATAGGATGCTCAAGGTGGGCCTTTGTGGGAAGGCCAAGTGGGAGCAAAGACTTGCAGAATCCAATCAAGAAAACTAAAGCCCTGAAATGTGCCATGAAAATAAAATGATCTGGAATGGCTTTCTGCAGGTGTCTCATTACTCTGAAAACTGCCAGGTTCATTTTTTCTCGTAGGACATGTTATTGTAGGCATCATTGCAACCATTCTTTTTTCTTTTTAATCTTTTTATTATTATTACTAGAGGCCTGGTGCAGTCGGACATCCCTCTCACAATCCAGGACTGCTGGCTCCCAACTGCTCGCCTGCCTGCCTTCCTGATTGCCCCTAACCACTTCTGCCTGCCAGCCTGATCACCCCCTAACCACTCCCCTGCCAGCCTAATTGATGCCTAACTGCTCCCCTGCCAGCCTGCCTGCCCCTAACTGCCCTCCCTTGCAGGCCCGGTCACCCCCAACTTCCCTCCTCTGCTGGCCTGGTCATCCCTAACTGCCCTCCCCTGCAGGCTTGATCACCCCCAACTGCCCTCCCTTGCAGGCCTGGACCCTCCCAACTGCCTTCCCCTGCTGGCTATCTTGTGGTGGCCATCTTGTGTCCACATGGGGGCAGGATCTTTGACCACATAGGGGCAATCATCTTGTGTGTTGGAGTGATGGTCAATCTGCATATTACTCTTTTATTAGATAGGATAGAGGCCTGGTGCATGGGTGGGGGGGCAGCTGGTTTGCCCTGAAGGGTGTCCTGGATCAGGGTGGGCTTCCCTTGGGACGTGGAGTGGCCTGGGTGAGGGGCCTGTGGTGGTTTGCAGGCCGGCCACGCCCCCCGGCGACCCAAGTGGAGGCCCTGGCATCTGGGATTTATTTATCTTCTACAATTGAAACTTTGTAGCCTTGAGCGAAGCCAAGCCTCCTGCTTGCTCCTTGGCAGCAGCCATTTCTGTTGGGATTTATTTATCTTCTATAATTGAAACTTTGTAGCCTTAAGCAGAGGCCAAGACAGGCCAGGGCTGCAGAAGCTTGGCTTCCTCCATCTCTGGGGGCAACCCTAGCCTCCTGCTTTCTCCAGCTCCATGGCTGCTGCCATTTTTGTTGGGATTTATTTACCTTCTATAATTGAAACTTTGTAGCCTGGAGTGGGCTGGCCAGGGTGTGCGGAAAGCTTGGCTTCCTCCATGGCCGGGGAAACCCAAGCCTCCCTCCTGCTCTCTCCCTGGCTGCAGCCATCTTGGTTGGGTTTATTTGCATACTCGCACCTGATTGGCTGGTGGGCGTGGCTGGTGGGCATAGCAGAGTGGTGGTTAATTTGCATATCACTCTTTTATTAGATAAGATTATTTCTGAGAGGAAGGGAGAGGGAGATAGAGATAGAAACATCAATGATGAGAGAGAATCATTGATCAGCTGCCTCCTGCACACCCTCTACTGGATCGAGCCTGCAACCAGAGCATGTGCCCTTGACTGGAATCGAACCTGGGACCCTCCAGTCCGCAGGCTGACGTGCTATCCACTGAGCCAGACCAGCTAGGGCCACAGCCATTCTTTTGGGAAAGGTCTCCTCCCCTTCTCTATGCCCTTCTTTTCAAGGATTACTAGTACATATAGGCCATGTGCTCAGAGAAGCAGCCAGACATGCTAGGGAAAAAGGTAAGTCCCTTTCTCTTAACAAGAAATTTGTTCCTGCAGGAAGATGTTTGTAAATTTGAAACTTAAGTGAAACCCACCCAAATTGCATGCTTAGTGAATTATTTTTTTCAAAGGGGCTTATCGATTCAAAACATGTCCAAACAAGAGCGAGTGGGATACACCTGGGAATAGAATGTGTTCTCTTGTACATAGGTGTAGTAACCGCCACACCTATTTCCAAAAGCTCCCTTGAGACCTGCCAGGATTTTGCTCTCATTAGCCTAAGAGCAAAAAAGGAAGAGCAAAAAAGTCATGGCATTGGGCCAAGGAGGCACCTCATAGGAGGTTATCCTCACCTGCAATTCCTAGGGTATTCAGAAAACGAGATTTTCATGGGAAAAATCCTGGTTTTGATAGAGAATTCCCCCAGGATCACATGAGGTACACAGATGACAAATCTTGGGAGTTCCAAGGGTAACTCTCCAGTTAGCTCAATTTTTTTCCTCGATATCGAACTAGAGAAACCCAAGGCTGTAGCTCTGGTGCTCCGCTCTGCCCCTGGGGAGGAGATGAGGAGGAGGAGGAAAACCAGCTCTTTGATTACATGTCTCCATGGTATCTGGGAAGAGAGGTTTGGGATGGTAGGTGCAAACTCAGCTGGCTTCAGGACACCTAATGCCCAGATTCAGCTAACTAATCAGCTGGGACTAAAGAAACTCCACCCTGAAGAGGGATCTGTGCCCAAAATGAGTTTCATATTCCTCTGGGATCAAGACACCATCTGGGTTAATTTGTTGGGCTCTTTTCTTGTCTTGTTTATTCAAGTTGTTTTCTGTCCTGCATCCCTTTTTCTCAATTCCATAATAAAAAGCAGTTCCTATCTAAGCTCTTTCTAAGAATAGTCCATTTAATGGTCCTTTGACCATGAGAAATGTATAAGTCTTTGGGAGAAATTTTCCAAACCATCGCTAAGGGAATGAATTACAAATGCTGTGAACAGCTCAGAGGGGACGACGATGATTTGACTTCGGGGTCTCCCGCCTGGCATGGACTGAGAACAGGGGCATTGCAATTGTCCTAACAAAGATGTTTTTTAAAAATCAATTGCAAACTAGTATCAGGCTGGCTGAGGCACTTTACTTTTTTAAATGGACCGATATACTGAGAAAAATTGCACAACTTCTAAGCACACGACTCAATGAAATTGCACAAGGTGAGCACCCAGATCAAGGAACAGAAGCCCCCTTGTGGTTCTTGATCTTCAGTCACTGTTGTACTTCCTCCTGAACACGTTGGAGTAGTTTTGCCTATTTCTTTTTTTAATCCTCACCCAAGGATGGTATTTTTTTTTCTATTGACTTTTAGAAAGAGTAGAAGGGAGGGGGAGGAGTACAGAGAGGAGAGAGAGAGAGAGAAAAACATCGATGTGAGAGAGACACATAGATTGGTTGCCTCCTGAACACACCCTGACTGGGGCTGGGGATTGTGCCCTTGACTGGGAATCAAACCGAAGACCCTCCAGTGTGCAGGCTAACACTCTAACCACTGAGAACACTGGCCAGGGCAGTTTTGCCTATTTTTGAACTTGATGTAAATGCAAATCTATAGAATGCACAGCATGTATGCTTTAATATCTTGTTCCTTTCACTCAACATTATGTTCATGAGATTCACCTATGTTGGGAGTAGCAATAGATAGTTCATTTTTATTATTTTATAGAATTATATTGCATGAATATACCAAAATTTATCTACCCATTTATCCATTGTGGATATTTGTGTCACTTCCAGTTTGAGGTGATTATGAATACCTCCATGAATATTTTTTAGCTGTCTTTTGATACTCTTGCATTTCTGTTTCATGTACATCTAGAAATGGAATCCCCTGTAAGTCACAGGAGGTGGGTCTCTTCAGCTTTCCTAGATGTTGCCAAACCAGTTATATCAATTTACACTTCCAGTATTAGGCGAGATCCAGTAACTCCAGGTTGTGGGCTGAACTTTATCCTCCTAAAATTCATATGTCAAGGTCCTAACCCCCAGTACTTCAGAATGTGACTATATTTGGAAATAAGATCTTTAAAGAGGTGATTAAATAAGGCCATTAGGGTGGCCCATAATACAATATGACTGTCCTTATAAGAGAGGAAATTAGGACACACACACAACAGAGGGAAGACCATGTGAAGACACAGGGAGAAGGAGGCCATCTACAAGCCAAGGAGGGGCCCTCAGAAGAAACCAGCCCTGCTGATACCTTGATCTTGGACTTCTAACCTCCAGAACTGTGAGGAAATAAATGTGTGTTGTTTAAACCACCTAGCCCGTGGTACTTCGGTATGGCAGCCCAAGCAAACTGATAAACACACCACTACACATCTTCACCAATATGTGGCATTGTCAGTCATTTTAATTTTGGCCATTCTAGTGGGGGAGAGAGATGTAGTGATATTTTATTGTTCTACTAATTTACATTTCCCTGATACTCAATGAAATAGAGCAACTTATTCTGTATTTATTGACCATTTGAAGATTCTCTTTGGTGACCTGCCAATTCAATTTTTTTTTCTCTTCGGTATCTAGATCTGTAAGAGTTCTTTATATATTCTGTATATAAGTCCTTTGTCAGGCGTAAGTCAGCAAATATTTTCTCCTGTTCTGTGGCTTGACTTACTGCTCTTTGAACAGCATCTATTGATGAGCCAAGAAGTTCCTAATTTTAATGTAATCCAATTTTTCAATCTTTTTCTTTGTGTTTTCTATGCTAGTTAAGAAAGCTTTGCTGCCCTAACTGGCTTGGTTCAGTGGATAGAGCGTTGGCCTGAGGACTAAAGGGTCCCAGGTTCTATTTCGGCCAAGGGCACATGCTTAGATTGCAGGCTAGATCCTCCCCCCACCCCCAGTAGGGGGTGTGAAGGAGGCAGCCAATCAATGATTCTCTCTCATCACTGATGTTTCTATCTCTCTCCCTTCCTCTCTGAAATCAATAAAAAATATATATATATATACATATATATATATGTATATATATATATATATGTATATATATATATTTTTTTTTTAAAAAGCTTTGCTTACCTCGTGGTAATGTAGATCTTCTCCTATATTTTCTTCCAGAAGCATTGCTATTCTAACTTTCACATTTAGAATATTGATATGACAGGAATCCATTTTTCTGTATGTTTGAGGCAGTGGTCAACATTCATTATTTTCCCCCATGAAGACATTCAATTGATCTAGCACCATTTAAAAAGCCATTCTTGCTTTGGCTGTTGTGTTCAGTGGTTAGAACACCGGCTAAAGCACTGAAGGGTTATAGGTTGGATTCCCGCTCAAGGGCACTTACCTGGGTTGCAGGTTTCTTCCTGGCCTGGTTGAGGCATGTGCAGGAGGCAACCAATGGATGCGTTTCTCTCTCTCTTTCTCTCTCTCCCTTTCCCCCCTTCCTTCCTCCCACTCTCTCTAAAAATTAATGGAATCAATGGAAAAATATGTTCTGGGTGAGGATTAACAACAACAAAAAAAGCCATCCTTCCCTTACTGCTTGGCATTTCTCAGCTTTATTATAAATGAAGTACAGGCTTACCTCAGAAATATTGCAGTTTCGGTTCCAGACCACCTCAATAAAGTGAATATTGCAATAAAGTGAGTCACATGAATGTTTTGGTTTCCCAGTTATGTTTACACTATACTGTAGTCTATTAAGTGTGCAATGGCATTATGTCTAAAAAATATATATACCTTAGTTTAAAAATACCGTATTGCTAAAAGTGGTAAGCATCACCTTCAGCTAGTCTTAATCTGTTTGCTGGTGGGTCTTGCCTTGATGTTAATGACTACTGACTGATTAGGGTGGTGGTTGTTGATGCTTGGAGTGGCTGTGGCAATTCTTAAAATAAGACAATAATGTTTTGCCCTTTCAGTTAACTTCCTTTCACCAACAATTTCTCTGTAGCATGTGATGCTGTTTGATAGAATTTTACCGACGGTAGAACTTTCCAAGCCATGCTGCTGCCTTAACAACTAAGTTTATGAAACATTCTAAACCCTTTGCTGCATAGTTCAGCTGGTCTGTGATTCTTTGGGTTTTTTATATATACCATCATATTATTTGTAAATAATAACAGTTTTATTTCTTCTTTTCAATCCTTATAACTTTGCTTTCTTCTCTTGCCTTACCACATTGTCTAGACCCTGAAGTACAATATAGAATAGAAATGTCGATAGCCAATATATGTTTTTCATTACCAATTTCTGACAGAGGTTCAGTATTTTGCCTACGTTCTGTAGATATTTTTAGATACCTTACGAAGGGAAGTTTCCATTTATTTATAGCTTACTAAGAATTTTTATAATGAGTAAGTGTTGAATCTTATTATATGATTACAGCCCTGCTGCACTAAATTCATGCACTCAGGGTTGCGGGGTGGAGGGGAGTCCTTCAGCCCAGCCTGCATCCTCTCGCAGTCTGGGAGCTTTTGGGGGATGTCCGACTGCCACTGAGGTGGGAGAGGCTCCTGCCATTGCCAGCTGTGAGCCCAACTTCTGGCTGAGTAATGCTCCCCCTGTGGGAGCACACTGACTACCAGAGGGCAACTCCTGCGTTGAGCATCTGCCCCCTGGTGGTCAGTGTGTATCACGGCGACTGGTAGTTCCGCCGTTAGATGGATTTGAATATTAGCCTTTTATTATATAGGATTCTTCTGCATCTTTTTACTTAATCCTATGATTTTCTCCTTCATTTTGTGACTCTGGAATTATATCAATTAGTTAAACCATCCTTTTATTCCTTGGTCACCATATATTATCATTTTTCTATATTGCTGGATTTAGTTTATTGATATTTTGTTTTAGAATTTTTATACCTAAATTCATGGGAAAGATTGGCTTATACTTTTCTTACAATATCCTTGTCACTTTTGGAACCAAGGTTGTTTGGTCCTCATAAAACAAGCTGGGAAGTCCTCCCTTTTGAAGTCGTTCCTGAAAATAAGTAAGCTCCTTGACTGTTTAGTCAAATTCACTACTAAAGCCATCCGGACTTGGAGGTTCTTTTCTTTGTAGGAAGGTTTTTAAATCATGTATTCAATTTATTAAATAGATTTAAAAATTTTCTCCTTTGTTATTTTTGGTTGTTGGTGGTATTTTTCTAAATTTCACTTAAATTTCCGAATTTATTGGCATAAAAATTCCTTGCTTATCTTTTGAATGTCTTTTTAAGATCAGTCATGATCTCAGCTGTCAGTCTCATGCTGGTAATTTGTTCTTTTTCTCTCTTTTCTTGATTCATCTTCAAGGAGTTTATAGATTTCAATATTCTTTTCAAAGAACTAATTTTTGTCTTTAAGTATACATTTGTTTTCAACTTCATTGTTTTCTATTCTAATATTTATTATTTCCTTCCTTCTACTTTTTTGGTTTACTTGCTGTTCTTTTTCTCTCACTTGAAATGAATACTTATGTCATTAATTCTCAGCCTTCTTTTCTACCATAAGAACATTTAAGGCTATAAAAAGCAGCTTTATCTACATCCAATAATTTCATTATGTCACTAGAGGCCCAGTGCATGAAATTCATGTATGGGGGGGGGGGCGGTCCCTCAGCCCAGCCTGCACCCTCTCCAATCTGGGACCCCTCAAGGGATGTCCAACTGCCCTTTCACAATCCAGGACTGCTGGCTCCCAACCACTCGCTTGTCTGCCTGCCTGATTGCCCCTAACTGCTCCTCTGCCAGCCTGGTCACCCCTAACTGCCCTCCCCTGCTGGCCTGGTCACTGCTAACTGCCCTCCCCTGCAGGCCTGGTTGCCCCCACTGGCCTCCACTGCTGGCCTGGTCACCCCTAACTGCCCTCCCTTGCCAGCCTGGTTGCCCCTAATTGCCCTCCCCTGTTGGTCTGGTCACCCCCAACTGCCCTCCCCTATTGGTCTGGTCACCCCCAACTGCCCTCCCCTGCAGGCCTTGTCCCTCCCAACTGCCCTTCCCTGCAGGTCTGACAGCCCACAACTGCCCTTCCCTGATGGTCATCTTGTGGCGACCATCCTGTATCTACGAGGGGGCGGCCATCTTTGACCACTTGGGGGCGGCCATCTTGTGTGTTGGAGTGACAGTCAATTTGCCTATCACCTCTTTATTATATAGGATATTTATTTTATCATTCACCTTAAAATATTTTCCAAATTTTATTGAGATTACTTCTTTTACTCATTAGATTTTTTAAAAAATGTTTCTTAATTTCCAACATTTGGAGATTTGGGGTGTTATTTTTATATTATGGACTTCTAGCTTAATTCCATAATATATTTTGTATGATTTTAGTCCTTTAAAACTTGTTCGGTCTTGCATTATGGCCCAAAATATGGCCAATTTTGGTAAATGGTTCCCCCAACTGCCCTCCCCTGAAAAGAATGTGTGTTCTGCAGATATTGGGAGCAATATTTTATATTTAATTAGATTAAGTTTGTTCATCCTGTTGTTTCCATCTTATATATCCTTATTGGTTCTGTGTGTCCTATTAGTTATTGAAAGAAATGTGTAAAAATTTCTCACTATGAATATGAATTTGTTTGTTTTCCCTTCAGTTCTGCCCATTTGCTTTATACATATTGAGACTATGTTAGTAAATGCATACAAATTTAAATTGTCATATATTCTTAGTGATTGACTATTTTATCATTATCCCTCTTTTGTCCTAGTAACACTTTCTATTTTAACTTCTATTTTATCTATTAATATAACTGCACATGCTTTGTTTTGGTTGATGTTTGCATGGTCTATAATTTTCCACATTTTTATTTTCATTGTTTCTGTATCTTTTCATTGAAAGTATGACTCTTGTAAGCAGCATGCAGTTGGGTATTTTATTACTCAATCTGATATCTTTGTCTTTTAATGAATCCCTTTACATTTATGTAATTAGTGATACATCAAGATTAAAATCTACCATCTTAGTATTTGTTTTTTATTAATTTCATTCTTCTGTGTTCATTAAAAAATTTTTTTACCTTTATTTTGGATTAGTCAAGTCATTTTTATCAATCCATTTTCCCCCTCTCCTAATTTGTCAAATATATATTACTTTACTTTTTTAACTCTGGAGGTTACAGTATGTATCTTCTACTTATTGGAGTCTAAAACTTGAGTGCATTATTTCTTACTGGACGATTAAAAATAATTTTTGCACTTTTAACTCCCTTTTTTTCTGAAATAGATGTTTTCAATGCCCCACCTAAACCCTCCTGGCACTCCATTTCCATGCACATCAGCTCAATTGACAGCTCCCAGCACCTGTGACTCAGCCTTGACTGAGGGCTTCTTGAGATGATAAGTGCCAAGCAGGCTAAAACTACTGGGAAATCAAAACCTTCTTGTCGTCGTTGTCAACCAATTAATTGCTGACCAGAGTTGGTGGGTAAATCTCTCAGCTTCTTTGCGCCTCAGGTAGGATTAACTCTGAAGTGCATATTCTTTCATTCCAGAGTTTATAAACAGGATTAAGCTCCAATTACCCATAGTGACAATTTGCTGAATTATGCACACTTCCTTGTTTTCTTTCCCTTTCCTACCTCGCTTTTCCAGTCCTATGCTTATATTACCTGGGTTAGCTTCCCAAATAAATTGTTTAAACTCAGATCTTTGTTTCAGGGTGTGCTTTGGTACACCCCCCTCCCACCTTTTGTGATATCCTATATAATAAAGATTTAATATGCAAGTGGTCATTACTCCGGGAAGCATAACGACCAACCGCCTAACGACTGGATCACAGATCAGCAGAAGGGTGGGGCAGCGAGCTATAAGCTGTCAGTGGAGAGCTACAGGAGGGGGCAGGGCAGCAAACTATGGGAGGGGGGCGGGGGCGGAGGAAGCTACAGGAAGGTGGGGCAGCAGGCAGAGAGCTACAGGAGGGCAGCAGCGAGCTACTGGCTACAAGCAGACAGTGAAGAGCTACAGGAGGGGGCAGGGCAGCAAGCTATGAGGGGGGGCGGGGGGAGCTACTGGAGGACAGCAGCAAGCTACTGGTGAGCTACTGGCACACGGATTCGTGCACAGGGCTACTAGTTATCATATATTTTTATTATATGTGTATAGCAAACTCAAAAAAAAAAACAACTATTACTTTTGTGTTATACAGACAGTATTCACTTAGATTTATACAACACAATTCCTCTTTCTGCCACTATTTAACCCTTCCTGAATTTCCATCTTTAACTCTGGAATTTTTGTATGCTTGAAAAGTGTCTTTAAGTATTTTTTCTAGTGTGGTGTACAAGTAACTCATCTGGTTATTGTTTGTCTAAACCTTTTTTAATTTTACCTGCATTTCTGAAGCATATTTTCACTAGCTGTGGAATTCTCGGTTGGCAATTTTCTTTCAATACATTAAGAAAATTCCATTTTTTTCTGGCTTCCATCATTTCTATCAAAAACTCCTCTGTCTATTTTCTTTTTCCTTTAAAAGATAATGTCTTTTTTTCTCTAGATACATTTAAAATTTCCCTTTGTTTTAAATTTTTAGTGCTGAAGTGTGGCTTCCAACTTGGGATATGTGCTCTTTCCTCTTGTTCTGGGTCCTAATTGTATGATGTTAAGCATTTTAAACATGTCTTTACATTATTTTCTTCATTTTGCATGTTTACCCTTTCTGCACAGTTCAGTATAGACTTGTCTTCTAGTTCATTAACCCCCTTGTCTCTGCATTCTGCTTTAAATCCACCTGTTTCCAATTTACTGATCTCTCTTAGTGTCATTCTATTGTTAACCCCATTTATTGTGTTCTCTTTAAAAATATATATGTTTATTGATTTCAGAAAGGAAGGGAGAGGGAGAAAGAGAGATAGAAACATCTATGATGAGAGAGAATCATTGATAGGCTGCACACCCCCAACTGGGATTGAGCCTGCAACCGGGCATGTGCCCTGATCAGGAATCAAACTGTGACCTCCTGGTTCATAGGTTAATTCTCAACCACTGAGCAATACCAGCCTGGCATCTATTGTGTTCTTAATTGCAGACTAGAATTTCTATTTTATTTTAAATTTTTAAAATGAATCTTGGCTGCTGGTGAAATTTTCCATTCACTTATTTTCATATTAACTAGTTTAATAAATTTATTGCTAAAGTATAGCATATTGAATACAGTAAGTCAGGGATTTTCAGAGAAGCAAACCAATAGGAAGTGGGGGCAGGGGAGAGAAAGAGAGTGAGAGAGAGGAAGAGAGAGAGAGAGAGAGAGAGAGAGAGAGAGAGAGAGAGAGAGAGAGAGAGAGAGAGAAGGTATGGCTCATGCAATTACAGATGTTTAGAAGTCCAGACCCAGGAAAGTCAATGCTATAGTTCCAGCCCAAGTTTCAGTATGAAGGCAGAAGTCTGATGTCCCAGTTTGAAGAGAATCAGGCAGAGAGAGGAATTCTTTCTTACACAGTCTTTTATTCTATTCCATACTTCAACAGTTTGGATGAGGTCTATCCACATTGGGAAGGGCCATCTGTTTTACTCAGCCTACTAATTGAAATGGTAATATAATTCAGAAACACCCTCACAGACACACTCAGAAATAATATTTAACCAAATATCTGGGCACCCTGTGGCCCAATAAAGTTGACACATAAAATTAACCATCACAAGTACATACAGAAAAGTATACATATCTTAAATACACATCCTGGTGAATTTTATAAATTTAACACACCTATGTATCCTGCATCCAAATCAATAAATAAAATATAATCAGCACCCAAGAAGCCCTACTCATTCTCCCTTCTAGTCGTTAACACTCGTTAAGGGTAACTATTATCCTGACTAGTTTTGCCTGCTTTTGTATTTGCCTATCAAATGGAATCAGATGGCACATTAGTTATCTATTTTTGCATAACAAATTAACCCAAAATTTCACATCTTAAAACAACAAACACTTATTATATTACAGTTTCTGTGGGTCGGGAATCCACACATGGCTTAGTTGGGTAGCTCTGGCTCAAAGTCTCTAATGAATTTGCAGTCAGGCTGTCAGCTGACTGTGGCCTCGTCTGAAGGAAGGCTCAACTGGGTGAAGAAGCTTGTTGACAGCACTCAAATCCTTGCAGGTTGTTAGACTGAGGTCTTCCTTAGTTCCTTGCCACAAGATCCTCTCCATTAGGCAACTCACAATATGGCAACAGGCTTTCCTCAGAGTGAGAAAATGAAAAGAGAGAAAGAACCCAAAATGGAAGCCCGAGCCTTTTTGCAACCTAATCTTGGAATTGACATCTTATCGCTTGTGTCATATTCATTATAAGTGATTCATTAGGTCTAGTCCATACTCAAAGGGAGAGTTTTATTTAATTAATTAATTAATTTCTTTTTAAATCCTTACCAGAAGATACATTTTACTGATCTTTTAGAGAGAAAGGGGGAGACAGACAGAGAGAGAGAAAACTGATGTGAGAGAGAAACATTGATCAGTTGCCTCCCATATGTGCCCTGACCGGGGATTGAACCTGCAACCTAGGTATGTGCCCTGATCAGGAATAGAACCCATAACCTTTTGCTGCACAAGATGATGCTTCAACCAACTGAGCCACCCATCTGGAACAGGGGAGGATTTTAAACAAGGGCATGAATACCAGAAGGCAGAAATGATTGAGGGCCATTTTAGATTCCGCCAACCATATTACGTTCTCTTTTGTATCTGGCTTCTTTTGTACAATATTATTTTTATAAAATTTGTCCATATTGTTTGTCTGGTTATAGATTATTTATTCTTATACTGTATAGTATTTCGTTTATTTAACCATTCAATGATTGATGGGCATTTGGAGCTGTTACAAATAATGCTGATAGGGAATATTTTAGTACATAACTTTAAGTGAACACATATGCATTTCTGAGCTAAGAGCAAACTTGATGCATATGTTCAGCTATAGTTGATATTGCAAAAGGATTTTCCCAAAGTGGTTGTTATAATTTACTAGAGGCCTGATGCATGAAGATTCATGCAAGAATGGGCCTTCCTTCCCCTGGCTGCCAGCACTGCCTTTGCTCTGGCCCAGAGCCACCTTACCACCTTTGCTCAGGCCCAGAGTTGCCTTTCCACCGTCCCACGCTGCCTAGAGGCCTGGAGTGACTGGGGCGGTGCGGAATGCCTGCGTCATCACCATGGCAATGACACAAGCATCCCACCCCTGGCCGCTGAGCGCCTGTGTACGCAAATTAGCCTGCCATCTTTGTTGGGTTAATTTGCATACTCACTCCTGATTGGCTGGTGGGCGTCATGAAGGTAGGGTCAATTTGCATCTTTCTCTTTTATTAGTGTAGATACTTCCACCAGCAGTAAATGAAAGCACTGCTTGCTCCACATCTTCACTAACACTTGGTATTTTCTCTCTTTTTCATTTTAGCCATTCTGGTGAATATGTAATATATCTCATTATGGTATTAATGTGCATTTCCACCATGGCTAATGTAGTTGAGCATCTTTTCATATGTTTATTAACCATTTAGATATCATCTTTTATTAATGTCTTTTCAAATATTTTATCCACTTTTCTATTGAATTGTCTGAATTTCTCTTATTGGTTTGGAGGAAATCATCATATAGTCTGTATATGAGTCTGTTAGCTCTATATATTGCACATATCTTTCTACACTTTTATGTGTTATCACTTTCCTAATACTGTTTTGATGGACAGAAGTTTCAAATTTTAATATAGTCAATTTTCTCAATTATATTCTCTTATAATTACTGCTTTTCATACCTGTGCTTACTTTGAAGTCATAAAGATAACCTTTTTGTGTTTTTCTTTAAAAGCTTTATTGTTTGATATGTTTTATGCTATTATATGTGATTTTTAAATGTATTTGTTGCTGGTATACAGAAGTACAAAAAAAATTATATTGAGATGAACTTTCTTTAAATTCATATGTGAATTCTAACTTTCTCTGTAGATTCTTTGGATTTCCAACACACACCATCATATTGTCTACGAATAATAAGAGTTTTATGTTTTATTTTCTATAGTTATGCCTTTAAATTCCTTTTCTTGCCTTATTGTTCTAGCTAGGACCCCAATCAGTTATTTTTAAAACCATTTTTGATCCTCACAATATATGGATCACTTGAGAGCCTGCCTCTACTATTTTTTACCTACTATCTATTTTCTCTTTATTAAATTTTATTTATACTATCTATTTTTTTATTTAGTATCTACTTTATCTTGGCTTTAATTATTTCATACTGTCTCTGGACATCCTGATAATTTCAGGTGGAATACAAGTTATTATGTACAACAAATTATGTAGATAATTTGGCACTCTGTCAGATATTCTCTTTCTTCAAAGAGGACTTAGTTTTGTTCCTGGCAGACAAGATTAAGAGCTAATTATCTTAACCTAATTTGAGAATGAAAGGAGTCTAAGGGTGTGTTCAGTTTTTTGAGAGGGGAATCTATTTCCAGTTTACTCTTCATATATATATACATCCTATCTAATAAAGAGGGAATATGCTAATTGACTCTCATGCCATCACAAATATGGTGGCTCACACAGCCAATAAGGAGGGAATATGCTAACTTACTGTCCCGCCCTCAAAGATGGTGGCACTCATAGCCAATAAGGAGGGAGTATGCTAATCAACTGTCCCACCCTCAAAGATGGCAGCGTCTACAGCCACCAGATGGTGGCGCCCAGTCCCCTCAGCCCTGCTATGGTGGCAGGCATGTGCCTCCAGAGTCCCCCAGTCCTCTCAGCCCCCAGCCACCCAGGGCCGGCCCGAGGCACAAGCAAGCCATGGATGGCAGCTGCCCAGCCGCCCAGGGCCGCCTGAGGCTCAGGTAACCAGGGCCGGCCGAGGCTTGTGCTGCCAGCAGTGGCAGCAGCAGAGGTGTGATGGGGTGTCACCTTCCCCTGATCGCTGGGTCGCCTCCCACCCCTGAGGGCTCCCATACTGTGAGAGGGGGCAGGCTGGGCTGAGGGACTCCCTCTCCAGTTCATGAATTTTCATGCACCGGGCCTCTAGTAAAGACAAATCATTTACAAGGTGGTTTTGATTTGTGGGTACATGACTACCACCTTACTTTATAATTTTTGCTGTTCTCTCTATTACAGTAAGCCCATTACATATATAATTTACATATACATATACATACACACACACACATATATATAATTGATTTCAGAGAGGAAGGGAGAGGGAAAGAGATAGAAACATCAATTAGAGAGAATCATTGATTGGCTGCCTCCTTCACACCCCCTACTGAATCATGCCCTTCTCTGGAATCAAACCAGGACCCTTCATTCTGCAGGCCAACGCTCTATCCACTGAGCCAAACCAGCTAGGGCCAGTTTGCTCTTCATTGAGTGCAGACCTTCCTAGATTTTAAGTGAAAGTATAAAATTTGACAAAAGTTCTGATTGGTTTCCCAGCTTCCTAGATTCTGCTTTATGTTTGGCAACTCACCTTCACACTATTCAAAATCAGGAAATGTTTTCAAGGAGAAAAGAACTGCAGAATGTGGTGCTCATCTCAACTTACTTCCCTCCTCTCTGGGGTTCTGACCCACGTTACCAAAAAGGAAATGACTGACATAATTAAGTGTTTGGCTATATATGTAATGGGCTTACTATAATGGAGAGAACAGCAAAAATTATAAAGTAAGGTGGTAGTCGTGTACCCACAAATCAAAACCACCTTGTAAATGGTTTTTATTATGGAAATTGTACATGCCTATTGAAATATTAATATAATATAGAAAAGTAGAGAGCAGTGGTCAGCAAACTGCAGCTCACGAGCCACATGCGGCTCTTTGGCCCCTTGAGTGTGGCTCTTCCACAAAATACCACGGCCTGGGTGAGTCTATTTTGAAGTGGTGTTAGAAGAAATTTAAGTTTAAAAAATTTGGCTCTCAAAAGAAATTTCAATCTTTGTACTGTTGATATTTGGCTCTGTTGACTAATGAGTTTGCCAACCACTGGTATAGAGTAAAAAGTGAAAGTTCACCATCCTTTCTGGTTCTACATGCCAATTTTTATTGGGGTGATCACTGAACTAATTTGAGTCGTGTGTGCGCATGTTTGCATATGTGTGTTTCCAATTTTTAAAGTGGAGACATTTCCAATTTTTAAAGTGGAGAAGTTCTGAAACTTCTTTATTTTCAATTAGCAGTATATTCTGGACACACTTCCATGCCATTGTGTATGTATCTACTTCATTTCTTTTAACAACTTTACAGTGTTTGTGGTAAAGAAGATATCATAGCTTATTAAAACATTTACATTATTTTCAATATTTTGCTTTTAGAAATAATGCTGCAATGCATATCTTTTTTAATACATATTTTATTGATTTCAGAAAGGAAGAGAGAGAGAGAAACATCAATGATGAAAGAGAATCATTGATCGCCTGCCTCCTGCATGCCCCACAAATGGGAATCAATCCTGCAACCCAGGCATGTGCCCTGACTGGGAATTGAATCATGACCTTCTGGTCAACGCTCAACCACTGAGCCACTCAAGCTAGGCTGCAATGAATACCTTTGAACGTATATAATTGTTATGTTCTCTCTGTGTGTGTGTGTGTGTGTGTGTGTGTGTGTGTGTGTAATTGTATGTCTCTGTAGAATAGATGTCTAAAAGTGCAACGTGTGAGTCAGAGGGTACGTATTTTATATTTGGATAGATAATGGTAAATTTACCCTGTAAAATTCATGATATCTTTTAAATTACATTTGTTTGTTATTACGAGAACATACCAGGTAACTGGGTGACCAGAAAGGGCTGCAGATTCTTTTGCTCTCTTGGAAGTTATGATCTAGACAGAGATTAGCAAACTATGGCCTGTGGTCAAATGTTGCCTAAGCCTGTTTTTGCCAAATGTGGCCTGCAGCCTGTTCTTGTATGGCCCATGAGCTTAGAATTATTTTTAAGGGTTTGTTTCTGTGGCCCATTATGGAAAACGTTTACTGACCCCTGGTCTGGAGCCTCCTTTTCCACTTTAATGTGCACTTGAATGCTGGGAAGCTAGACTCAGAAGTCTAGAGTGGGTTTTAGAGCCTACATCTCTAACAAGGGCCCCTGTGGTGCCACTGCTGCTGACCCCGGACCACACTTTGAGTAAGGTTCCCATTCCGCACTGTCCAAAAAGCTGGCACTTGAAAGTTGGATAGTACAACTGAGGAGCTGAATTTTCTATTTTATTTCATTGTAACAAAATTGATATTTAAATTTTAAAACAAATACTTGATTAATCAAGTGAAAGACTTTTAAATAGTATGTGAATCTACTTTACAACTGTCAATTTTATGAAACTAAAATTAATTATTTCCTATAAAAACTTAGTGTCCAAATTAAGATGTGTTCTAAGTGCAACCAGATTTTGAATACTTTGCACAAAGGACTATAAAATTTGGCAATATATACATAACAAAAATTATTTTGTACAACTTAAACTTATACAATGTTATGTGTCAATTATATCTCAGTAAAACTGAGGGGAAAAACTATAAAATAGCTCGGTAATAATTTTTATATGATTACATGTTGAAATATTTTTATATATTTGTTTAAATTAAAATTAATTGCTTCTTTTTGCTTTTTAAAGGTAGCTATCAAAAATTTTAGATTACATATGTGCCTCACTTTCTTATTTTTATTCATTTATGTTTTAAGTATATTTTTATTGATTTCAGAGAGGAAGAGAGAGGGAGAGAGAGATTGAAACATAAATGATAAGAATCATTGATCAGCTGCCTCATGCACTCCCCCACCCTCCCCACCCCCCACCCCCGCACTGGGGATCTAGCCTGCAACTCAGGCATATGCCCTTGACTGGAATTGAACCTGGGACTCTATCCACTGAGTCAAACCAGCCAGCGCCTCACTTTCTATTTTTATAGAACAGGTCTAGAGTAGCCCAGGCCTGTGTTCTTAAATGCATCCCGTTGCCAAAGGAATCGAGTTCTAACAGGCAAGGTGTGGGTGGCACAATGGGTGAAGTAGCTCATGAAAAAAATGTTGTAAAAAATAAACTAATGTATTGATGAAATTTATCACTTGTCTAGACATTCTCAGGTGAATAGGACCTTTTTACTCCTTCCCCTCAGAACCTACTTTTCTCTTACCCTTCATGGCTAAGAATACCATAACGCTCTGCATTTCAGGGTATTCGCCTTTGTATGGTGGGTAAATTCTAGGCCATCCTGGAAATACTAAGCATATTAAGTATTGAGTAAAGTAATGAAGGATTAGAGTGAGTTTAGCTATCTTGCTTAAAGTCAGGAGAATATAGCAAATGTTTTCTAAGAATGTCTGCAACCAGAAGATTTGAAGAAACTTTAAAAGGGAATACCTAGAAGCAAAGAGAAAAAAGAAAAGAAACAACAGAATAAGACTCTAAAGAATAGATTCTACCAAAAACTTAGACTCTTCTTTGGGATGACCCCAAATTGATGGGATAAATGCATTCCTAACATAATTGGAAGCGTGTATTTAATCCAGTTCATAGAAGTTTAACCTAAAGATCGTTTAAATTCTGAAACCTGAAGGACTCAAATTAAATGTAGCAATGACATGGGAAAAAAGGAAATGTTTATATTTATTCTACTAAATCAGTTTTTTCTACAGTCTTTCCCTAAAATATTTATTTATAAGTGTTCTTTTAAAAAATGCACGAAGCTCAAACCAATAGTTTTCTAGGAAAAGAGTGAGATGAATGTTTCACTTTACAGTACAACTTTGCCTTACTACATATTCATGTTAGGATCGCACATGGAATGGTCTTTGAACAGAGCCTCTCATTCTCAGACACCCACTGTCATGATCACCACTTACTAAAGAACTGTTACATATGATGATGACAAACTTTGATATTATAAGTAAGTTCGAAGAAAAATATAACTTGGTTTGCCCAAAGAAAGGTACTTGCATGTGGAGTCCAAACATTTATCAACTACATAAAGTGAAGTAAATCAAATGTGGGGTAAAATGGAGGGTGGATTCTTACTCTTCTGGATACTGTTCATTCTCCAAAAGATCTGGGTGGGAAGAGAGGCCACACAAGTGAACCTGAGCATGATAGTATTTTAGGGATTGAAAAATTAAAGCCATATTTCCAGCTACGTAAGACGAATTACATTCATAAGACACTAAGCTGAGAAGTGCTGCCAAGGAGAAGTGCTAGTGGGTCTTTAGGATGGACTCTGCTCACCTTGGTCGTCCTCATTTATTCTTTTTAAAAATATATATTTTGTATTGATTTCAGAGAGGAAAGGAGAGGGCGAGAGAGATAGAAACATCAATCATGAGAGAATCATAGATTATGGGCCTCCTGCATGCCCCACATTGGTGCCCTGACCACGGAATCAAACCGTGACCTCCTGGTTCATAGGTGTATGCTCAACCACTGAGCCACACTAACTGGGCCTCATTTATTCTTTCGATAATAGTACAAGATTCTTATTTGGGGAACTAGCTTGGGCTGGCCAAATCAGTCATAGTGATTGGTTGAACATGCTCATGGGCACATGACCCAGGCTAGAGCAACTGACGTTCTCTCTTGGGAATACAAATAGTGACAGGAATGACATGGTTGGAGCTGATTCATCTTAAATAGATTGTCAATTAGTTCCTGCCCTCTGGAGCCCTGGAGTTGTCCAGCTTGCTGTTCTTTATACGGGTATTCTCTTTTTCCTTGGATTCTACGAACTACTCCAAATCCTTTCAATAGATTATTTTATTTAGGTTAACCAGACTCAGTTTCTGTTCTTCTAAACAAAGACCCTGATGCAGTCTGGATTTACATAATGAGGAAATACATTAAGAGGTAATTTAAACCATCTCTAGATAATTATTAGGCAGAATTAGATATGAATGATCTCAAAGAGTCAAAATCTGGCCTGGCTATGCAGAAATAGTGCATGCCACAATGTCACCTACTAAGAAACTGAATGTACCTACTAAGAAATTCTTCCAAGAAGTCCTTCCTTATGTCTGATTTAAAATTCTCCATCTTTGGACTGTATCCATTTAATGCTATTATCTCATTTTAGATTTATTAAATGCTTATTAGGTAACAAGAATTGGTAAAATGTTGATGCAGAGTGATGAATAAATACATGAATGTTCATTATACTCTTTTCACGACTGTGAAGTTTGAAAATTTCTGTGAGGTGTTCTTTTTAAATGTCAATCATATGTATAACATGGTGGCAATATTGTATATAAGACAAGGTCCTACTTCAAGGAATGCATAAGGTAAAAGAAAATACAGAACTCTTGGTCGGTGCAGAAAAGCTTTTGTGAGCACAGGCGTGGAATAAGGGTCCCTCCTACAGGGATGAAAACTTCAAGGAACTTATACTGGCATGAGGGAGCCAAACAAGCACACAAATAAAGATGAGTGAACTCGGTGGGGTGGGTACGAGGGCTGCACGTTAGCCATTCACAAGACTCCCACTTTAATACATGTTAGAGGACATGTTACTTTTGTTAAATCTGATTGAGTATGGCTCAGCCACCTGGCTGCTGGGGCACCAATCATGAGAGGACAAATGGAGACAGAGAAATGGGTTTACCAGAACACCCCTGGGCAGGGTGGAGGAGGGGGACAGGGGACATGCTCTGAGTGTATATATAAGGAATCCATTAATAAGCTGCTTGGGTTGGGGAATGAGACCTTTAAGGGACATGCTCTGGCAAGAGTAGGTGACAGATAATCTTATCTGCCTTCTAGCACAGCTTACTGCTAAGAGCCAGCACTATTGTTGAATGACCTATAAATTTGAGTCCTAATTCCCTCTCTCTTTTTTTTTTTAGTTTTTCAAAAAATTTTTTATTGTGATAAATTATACATAACATGGAATTGACCACTTTTATACAGTTCAGTAGTGTTAAGTACATTCACATTATTGTTAACCAATCTCCAGAATTTTTTCATCTTGCAAAACTGAAACCCTATATCCATTAAACTACTCCTCCCTCCCTCCTCCTCTCAGCCCCTGGCAATCACCATTCTACTTTGTCTCTATAAATATGACAATTCTAGGTGCCTCATGTAAGTGGAATCATACATCATTTGTCTTTTTGTGACTGACATTTCACTTAGTATAATGTCCTCAAGGTTCATCCAGGTTATAGCATGTGTCAGAATTTCCTTCCCTTTTAAGGCTGAAGCATTCCACTGCACAGAGAAACCACATTGTGTTTATCCAATTATCCACCAGTAGACACTTGGGTTGCTTCTACCTTTTGGCTATTGTGAGTAATGCTGCTGTGAACATGGTGTAGAAATATCTCTTTGAAACTCTGCTTTCAATTCTTTCGGTTATGTTTACAAAAGTGGAATTGCTGGATCATACGGTCATTCTATATTTAAGTTTTTGAGGAACCACTACACTTTTTTCGCAGCAGCTGCACCCTTTTACATTCCCATCAGCAATGCAGGAGTGCTCCAATTTCTCCACATCCTTGACAACACTTGTTATTTTCCTTTTTTAAACTATTATAGTCATCCTCACAGGGTGAGCTGGAAGTTGGAGCACTCATACCTGATTTGGAAAATGTAAAGCTATAACCTGTGGCTGAGAGTACTTAAACTAGCCATAGTTGGTGGAATTGAAGAGGTCACTGCAGGAGACGGTCGCAGACCAGGGCCAGAGAACTCGAAAGAGCCAGTGAGAGCCATGGCTGCCCAGATGAGGGAAGTACAGTAGAGCCACACCCAGAAAACTGTGCTTAGCGAGGACTGCTTTCTACCACAAGGATGTAGAGAAAAGGCTGGCAGAGTACAAAGAGGAAGCAAAGTTATTAAAAGAATGGAGGAATTGGTCCATAGCAAACATATAGCTAAGATGAAAGCTCCAAAGGGGTAGTTTGGGTCATCTGTATCCACTGGTTACAAGTATATGATGAGCAAAACCAGCAAGGAGATGTGCTAAGTGGGGAAATTGTGCTAGCAATATTGCAAAGACTTAAAAGGAGAATCTGGGTTCAACATTAGACAAAAAGATATTAAAATAAAGCTATACGAAATGAGGAATAGTTTTACCAGAGAGGGAGGAAGTACTATTTTTAGAACTCCCTCAGCTGTAAGTAGTTTGTCTTATTGGAGGGAAAGTTCAATCTTTCTACAGATCAATCAAGTAACAGAAGAAGGTTCAATCTCTGGCTTCTTTAATTTTTCTTTTAACTTTGCCATTCATCCCTATTTCCAACTGATTCAGAAAACGTTCAACACTCAAATTCAGCATGTCTGATCTCAAACTAATCCTCCTCCCGCACCACCTCCTTAAAACATCCCTGACCTCCATGGCTCTCCCTGCCCAGGTGAGCGACTGCCATGCTGCCCGCCTGCCCTCTCAGGTCACTTTGGCTCCTCCTCCTCTTCACTCACCCAGTGGCTGGCTTCTTCTTCTGAACTGCTCTCTGAATCTGCCTTCTGCCCTCACTTTCAGCTACCTCAGATCCCATCCTTGTCCAGCCTTATCTATAGTGTGGCAGCAACTTCCTCACCCGGGAGACTCACTTCGAGTCTCCCCCTCACCCCTCACTCCATACCCATGTCCAGCCCTCCCGAGTCCCAAGACCAGCCCACTCACTGCTCTACAGCTAAGCAAGCCCCAAATTCACCCACAACTCCTGGTTTCCCAAAAAGTAGCCGGAAAACCTTAAAGTGGCCTTCAAGGCAAATTAACCTCCACCCCACAAACAGTCACCCCTCCCAGGACTCACCATTCATGCTTTATAAAGTTACATTATTGGCAAAACAATGTTAAAGTAGTGGCAAAAATTCCCCACAATTCCCTCAGCTATTTCTCTCAGTGTGTACCCATGGTACCGCTGGTCCTTGTCCATGTTTACAGAGTTGCAGTAGTGATATTAGTAGGACTTGAAATCCTCCTGTCTTATTTAACATGATATCATGAACAATTTCCCATTCTCTTCCAGTCTTTTTCTGATCGCCCTCTGACTTTTGCCATTGAAACACTGCAAAAATGCCATCCTGGGGTAAAAATATACTGATAGGCTGGTAAGTTTATATCTACAAGATATGTATATTCTCCATAGTTTCAATTCTGGGTCAAGGGAAACATGTGCTTTGATTATTTTTATACTATGCTTTTATTGATTTCAGAGAGAGGAAGAGGGAGAGAAAGATAAACATCAATGATGAGAGAAAATCATTGATCTGTTGCCTCCGGCATGCCCCCATTGATGATCGAGCCCGAAACCTAGGCATGTCCCTTAACCAGCAATCAAAGTGAGACCTCCTGATTCTTAGGCTGACAGGACCTCCTAGTTCATAGGACAATGCTCAACCAATGAGCCATGTCGGCCGGGCTCTGATGATTTTTAAAAAGGAGAACTACCTGTTTTTTCACATGTTTCTTGTTTTTTTTGGATTTCTCTTCCTGTGAAAGCCTATTAAATTCCTTTTCCATTTTTCATTGGGTTGTTTGTGTTTTTCTTCCGAAGTTGAGGATTTTGTGTATGGTGGGTTTTAACCTGTCATTGTTGTGTGTGTGGTACTTTCCCACTACAGATCTCTCGCCCCCTTCAGTCCTAAGTCAGAAAACTAAATATCTTTGTCATGTCACAGAATGCATCCAATTTGCTGTCTGATTGGGCACCTTGCACCATCGTTCATCTCCTCAACAGGCTATTTCCCTTCCAAATCCAGCGAGGCTTAAGTGTCTTTGCTTTAGCCTCTTAACATGAATAATGATGAATATCATGAATAATGTGGTCCGGGTGAGAAACAGTGGTGGTGTGGACCCAGGCACTGGCATGGGCATAGGAGAGGTTGATACACTTGAGTCATAATGAAGGGTTAATATAGTCAATAGATTATGTAAGAGATTAAACGTGGAGCACTGAGAGCGAAGGAGCCATAGAGATTGATCCCTGGGATTCTAGTCTAATAGCTGGAGAGGAGAGCAGATTGGGAGGGCAGTTCAGCAAAAAACGAGATTAGTCTTAGACTTGGCAGCTCTGAGGTACCTGAGAAACAAGCCGAGGAGGTGAGGTGTTAGAGGGTGATGCTCAGACTTGGCAGCAGATTTGGAGCTAACAACAAATCGATGGTATTCAAAGCCAGGGGAGAAAATGCCGTCCCCAGGGAAAGAGTGTAAAGAGAAAGAAGGTGGCTGGGGCCTGCACCTGAGAGAGGAGGAGCCGATAAAGGTGTCTGAGAAGCAGTGGGCTGAGGCCAAGAAAATAAAGTATTTGAACTAGGAGAGAGCGTGAAATACTACCCAGAAGGAGGGTGAGGTGAGGACTGAGGGCTGACTATTGAACCTGGGAGCCCAGAAGGCACCTTACCAGGAGCAGTTTCAGTGACGTGCCCGGTGTGGGGAGTAGGTTGGACTGAGTTGGGAAATTAATAAAAAGTGAGGAAAAGGAGACAAATCTGTCAAGGAAGTCAGTTGTGAATAAAGAGTTGAGAAATAGGGAGGTGGGTAGAAAGGATGTGGACGGGGGGGGGGGGGGGGGGGGGGGAGAGAGAGAGAGGTGTTTTGTTTCTCAAGTAGGTGATACCTGAGCATGGCAAATGCTGATGGGGTGGGGCCCTGAGAAGGTGTGAGGAGTAGGTTCAGAGCATGAGAAAAGGGCTTGACCTGGGGCAGGAGAAGGGCCACCTTCCTTGTCACAATAGAAGGGAGCATGGAGAAGATAGATGGTGCAGATGTAGGGCGCCTGTAGATTAGATGGTAGGAAGGTGGAGGGGTCCTAGCCAGTAGGAGTAGCGTTAGGGGTGCTGGGAAAGTTAAGAGGCAGGAAGGGAAGCAGGAGGAGAGAAAGATTGAGAGAGAAACATTTACAAAGTGGAATAAAGTGGTCCTTAGATTGTTAAGAAGAGTGATGAAAAGGGGCATCTCACAAGATTTCAGAATACCAAATATAAAAAGAAAATCTTCAGAGAGGAAAAGAGAGAGAACCAGATTACCCACAAAGGAATGACAATACATTAACATATCTCTCTCATCAGCAACACCAGATTCTACAAGACAATGGAATGCCATATAAATAGTTCTGAAAGAAATTTAATTTTTGAACTCAGAAATATATACCAAGTCAAGCTACATTCAAATGGAAAGCATAAAATAAAGACACTTTTAGTCATCCAAAGACTCATAAAGTTTACACTACAGACATCCCTGAAAATTTTATAGAACATGAATTCCAGCAAGTTAGAAAATGAGTCCATGAGAAAGATATGTGATACTAAAAACAATGACTAGCAAAGCAATGGGGCCAAAGGGTGCACTTATAATTAGGAGTAAATAATTGCTGGCTATTTTTTTAAGGTAGTCTGAAATTCAAGTTCAAGTGATGTGAACTTGAGAGATGGTAGAGAAGAGAAGGAGGAGGGGAATAAAAGCTCAGAAAGTTCTTGGTCTTGTTCAGGGGCGTGACTACTGAAACAGATACCAATTGCCTCTGGATAGTAACAGAACAATGAGTGTTAAAAAAGGTAAGCATAATCCTAGAAGGATAAATGATGTATAAATTCTATGTATTTTAATTCTGATAGGGATAAAAATGGAACAAAAAGAACCCTATTAACTCAAAGAAAGTAAAATATTTTTAAAAAAGAAAAAAGAAAGAAAGAACTCCATTTAGAAATAGAAAATCCCAAAAAAGATGATATAAATTGTTGTAAACCTATCTCATCAAGGAAAGTGGAAGAGTGAATTACTAGAAAAACATAATAAAATATCTGAGTAAAGCTGTCTTCTCTTCTCCATCCCGATAAGAAGGTGTTAGGAAACGCATCTAAAACTATCTTTATTAATACACTAGAGGCCTGGTGCATGAAATTCGTGCACGGGGGTGGGGAGGGGGTGTCCCTCAACCCAGCCTGCACCCTCTCCAATCTGGGACCCCTTGAGGGATACCCAACTACCCGTTTAGGCCCGATCCCGGTAGAATTGGGCCTAAATGGGCAGACGGACAGCCCTCTCACAATCCAGGACTGCTGGCTCCCAACTGCTCGCTTGCTTGCCTGCCTGATTGCCCCTAACTGCTTCTGCCTGCCAACCTGATCACCCCCTAACCACTCCCCTGTCCGCCTGATCGATGCCTAACTACTCTCCTGCCAGCCCGATTGCTCCTCACTGCTCTCCCCTGCTGGCCTGGTCACTCCTAACTGCCCTCCCCTGCTGGCCTGGTCACCCCTAACTGCCCTTCCTTGCCAGCCTGGTCACCCCTAACTGCACTTCTCTTCAGGCCTGCTCCCCCTCAACTGCCCTCCTCTGCTGGGCTGGTCCCTCCCAACTGCCCTCCCCTGCTGGCCATCTTGTGGCAGCCATATTGTGTCCACATGGGGGCAGCCATCTTGTGTGTTGGAATGATGGTCAATTTGCATATTACCCTTTTATTATATAGGATATACTAATTTCTATGACTGCATAATTAATTACCATAAAATTACTGGCATAAAACAACCATTTATTTTGCCCATGGATTCCATGGGGAAGGAACTGCGACAGAGTCCAGTGGAGATGTCCTGTCTTTGCTCCTGATGTTTGCGGCTTGGATTGGAAGACTCAAAAGCTGGCTCCCTCACGTGTCTGGCAGTTGGAGCTGGCTGTTGACTGGAGCCTCCTTTCCTCTCGATGTGGACTGGGCTTCCTCACAACATGGTGGCTGGGTTCCAAAGGAAGCATCCCAACAGAAAAGGAGCCAAGTAGAAGCTGGAAGTCACACAGCATCACTTTATTCTGTTTTTTAGAGGTGAGTCACTAAGGCCAGCTCATATTCCAGAGGAGGAGACTCGAGCTCCATCTTTCGGGAGAGAAGAGTCAAATAATTTGTGGACATATTTTAAAAACATCATAATAACCAAGTAGAAATATCTACAATAAAACTAAAACATTAAAACTTGAATTCTATAGCAAAACACAATAATATGTTAAACAAAGATAATTGACAGACAGACTTTTAAACAATATTAGTCTTAGTGATTTGTTGTTAAACAACTCTGTTAAGTTTTATAAGTTTCTTTTTTTCTAGCTCTCACATTATGTAAATCTATCAGTAATACAGCAAGAAAATCTAGCTACTTGCTGTTTACAAAAGATATGAACAAAACAAAATCAAAGAATAAATTAAAAGGATTAAAAGTTTTTAAAAGGACATCCTAAGAAATATAACTCAGGATGAAAATATTAAGGCATTTCAAATTCACTAACCTTATATGTAGTCAAGCAAATAAACAATGAGATATCAAACAAACAAGATTTAAAAGGGCTAATGATGTCCATTGTTTGCATGGATGTAGGAAGAGAATATGCATTCACTATTGGTGGGTGTGTGCAATTGTACAGCCTTATAAGGACAATTTGCAGTATCTGTCAAATTTAAACCCCATACACTTTGGTCCAACAATTCCACCATTATGTATTCAGCCTTCATACATCTTTACTAATGCATTACTATGTGAATACTATGCAGTATTTTTTACAGGGAGATTTATATATAATGATATGGACAGACTTTCAAAACACAGTGTTTAGTGAAAAAAGTAAGCAGGGAACAATGTATATAGCATGAAGCCCTCTTATTTTTAAAATTACATGACTAAATTATGTATCTAAGTCTTGTTTATGTTCATACATATGCAAATGCAGACAAAAATGTGAAGAAAGATTTACATTAAACTGATAACAGTGACTTCCTCTCAGGACTGCAGTAGAATTAGAGGTTTGGAATAAGATGGTAATTTAAACTTTTCCCTCTACACCCTGCTATATTTTGTATTTCTTAAAAGCAAAATATACATGTATTAGCTGCATAATTTTAAAAATTAAAAACAAATGAAAGTTTTTTCTTGTTTTGTAATTTTACTAGTAACTGCTTTATTGAGATATAATTCCTACATCATACAATTCATGCATTTAAAGTATACAGATTAATGGTTTGGTTTTTTTTTTTTTTTGCATATTCACAGTTATACAGCCATCATCAAAATCAATTTAAAGCATTATCTTCACTCTAAAAAAAAAAAACATGAACCACCTGGCCAGTGTGGCTAGGTGGTTGAGCATTGACCTATGAATCAGGAGGTTACATTTCAATTCCTGGTCAGGGCACATACCCAGGTTGCAGGCTCAATCCCCAGTAGGGGTGGTGCAGGAGGCAGTTGATCAATGATTCTCTCCCATTATTGATGTTTCTATGTCTTTTTCTCCCTCTCCCTTCCTCTCTGAAATCAATAAAAATATATACTTTTAAAAAACACCACGTACCCTTTAGTTACCCCTCATCCTCCCATGGCCCCAGTCCTAGTCAACCATTAATCTACTTTATGTCTCCATAGATTTACCTATTCAGGCACTTCATATAAGTGGAATGATATATGTCGTTTTTGTAACTGGCTTCTTTCACTTGGCATGTTTTCAAGGTTCATATGTATTATAACATGTATCAGGACTCCATTGCTTTTTATGGCCAAATGAAATCCCATTTATGGATACACTACATTCTACTAGTATTTATCCATTCTGCATGTGGCAGGCATTTGGGTTGGTACCACCTTTTGGTTATCATAAATAATGCTATTGTAAACATTCATGTATAAGTTTTTGTGTGGACTTATGTTTTCATGTCTCTTATGTATATACCAAAGTGTGGAATTGTTGAACTATGTTTAATTTCTTGAGGAATTGCCAGACTGTTTTTCAAAGTGGCTGTGTCATTTTACATTCCCATCAGAAGTGTATGAGTGTTCCAATTTCTCAACATCCTCACAATATTTATTATATGTCTTTTTTATTATAGCCATTCTCATGGGTATGATGCAGCATCTCATTGTGGTTTTGTATATCTCTGGTGATTAATGATGTTGAGCATCTTTTCATGTACTCATTGGCCATTTGTATAGCCTCTTCGGAAAAATGTTTATTTAGAGCCTTAGCCCATTTTAATAGGATTAATTTCATTATCGAGTTATAAGAGTTTTTTTAATATCTTTCTAGATACAAGTCCCTTATCTGATTTATGATTTGCAAATATTTTCTACCATTTTATAGGTTGTCCTTTCACTTTCTTAATAGCATTATTTGAAGAATAAAACTTTAAAATTTTGATAACATCAAATTTATCAATTTTTTCCTTTGTTGCTTATGCTTTTGGTATCATATTTAAGAAATCATCGCCTAGTCAAAGGTCACAAAGATTTACCCCTAAGTTTTTGTCTTTGGAGAAATGTCTATTCATGTCCTCTGCTCTTTTTGTTTGTTTGTTTCCTCTGCTCATATTTAATTGAATTGTTTTCTTTTAATTTTTAAATTTTTCATTAAAATATAGTTGGTACATAATATTACATTAGTTTCAGTTGTACAACACAGTGATTCAACATTTATATACCTTACAATGTGATACCACAATAAGTCTTGTAATCATCAGCCACCATACAAAGTTATTAAGATATTGACCATATTACCTGCACTTACATCCCAGGGATAGCATGTTAAGTAAAACAAGTGAGACAGAAAAAGACAAGCATTTCATTTCACTTACATATGTAATTTAAAACAATAAAATGGATTATTTGATTTCTTGATGTTGAGTTGTATGAGTCCTTTATATATTTTAGATGTTAAACCCTTTCACATATATCACTTGCAAATGTATTTTCCCATTCAGTAGGTTGTTCTTGCCTGAGGAGACATATCTAAAAGAAGTCATTGCTAAGACCGATGTCAAAGAGTTTACTGCCTATGTTTTCTTCTAACAGTTTTTGGTGGGTTTCGTTTGTTTATTTTTTTTAATCATCACTAGAGGATATCTTTTCCATTGATTTTTAGAGAGAGTGGAAGGGAGGGGGAGAGTGAAAAACATCTATGTGAGAGAGACACATTGATTGGTTGTCTCTTGCATGTGCCCCAATCAGGGCCAGGGATTGAACTTGCAACCCAGGTACATACCCTTGACCAGAATTGAACCCACAACTCTACAGTGTGCAGGCTGACACTCTAACCACTGAGCAAGCCAGCCAGGGCACTTTTAAAAGTTTTATGGTTTCAGGTCTTATATTTAAGTTTTTGATCCTTTTTTAGTTAATCTATACTAATAATAGAGGAATATGCAAATTGGCCAGAACAATGTAACGTAATGACCCAACAGCAGGGACCTGAGGCTGCATGGCGCCTGGCTGGGGCGGGGGACCTCAGGCCATTCCCCCACCCCAGCAGGGCTTGATGGGGGACCTGAGGCTGCACCGAGGGACCTGAGGCTGCACCACCTTGCCCATCAGGGCTTGATGGGGGACCTGAGGCTGCACCCCCCATCTGGCACCAGACTGGAGGACCTGAGGCTGCGCTTCCCACCCTGAGAGGCTTGATGGGGGTGAAGTTGACCGGGTCTGGGTCTCACCCAATGGGGTCTGGGTCTCCTGCATTTTAGAAGTGCATGCAGGTGGTGGGTGGGGACTTGACTCTAGGTCCTGAGGCATGCCCCAGACTCTGAGAGGAGGGAGATTTTCATATACATTTTACTAATTTTCTTTCATCTCTGACACTTATATTATAGAGAAAGGGCAAATAGCAATATTAAAATATTTCCTCTAATTGATTCCCTTTCAAAGTGCATGAATTTCGTGCACTGGGCCACTAGTATTTGTATATGATATGAGATAGGGGTCCAACTTCATTCTTTTGCATATAGATATCCACTTGTCCCAGCACCATTTATTGAAGAGACTATTCTTTCTCCCACTGAATAGTCTTGGCACTCTTGCCAAAAACATCAATGTAACATGGACATAAAGCTTTGTTTCTGGGCTACCAATTTTATTCTGTTGATCCATATATCTATCCTATACCAGTATCACACTGTCTCAATTACTTTTCATTTGTAGTAAGTTTTGAAATCAGAAAGTGTTTGCTGTTCTGGGTTCCTTGAGTTTCATATGAATTTAGGATCAGTATGTCAATTTCTACAAAGTAGCCCACTGAGTTTCTGACAGGGATTGCACTGAATAAAATGAACTTTTAAATGGTAGATATTATTATGTTTCTATTATTGTTCTATGGCAGTGGTCGGCAAACCGTGGCTGGCGAGCCACATGTGGCTCACGAGCCGCGGTTTGCCGCTCTGTTGACTAATGAGTTTGCCGACCACTGTTCTATGGGAAATGATAATAAAGTAGCATTCACCAAGCGGTTTCATCAACTCAACTTTGGGAGTTCATAGATGCCAGTTGTGTCATCATCTGGATTCAGAGTTGCCAAATTCTCACTATAGTGCTTCCTATGGGACCTTTTAAAACCATTCTTCTTTCTCTGTTACTGTTCTACTCTTCCAGGTCAGGCATCCAGCATTTCTAATCTACTTACTGAAGCATCTTCCAGAAGTCACTCTAGTCTCCTCTAAACCTTATCGAACCTGAAGTCAGGATCATCTCTCTAAAGCCCAAACATGACCTTATCTCTTCCTTTTGAAAAACATTTCAATAACTACTCGTATCCATCATGAAAAAGTTAAAACTTCTTAGCAAATTTATAAGGCTCTTTCAAGTCTCACTTCTACTCACCTGCTGTTTATCTCCTATCCCTCCTCAGTAGTACAACCCAACCCTATATTTCAGGCATGCCCAAAGTCTACAGTCCATGAACACACCAGGCACTTCAATGCTTCTCTGCACACATGTGACCTTTGTCTGGAATGTCTTCCCTTCCCATTTCTCTGGAAACTTTGATTCGTCTTTAAAGACTTGGCTCAAACATCATTTCCATTCTTTTGTTGATGTGATGATGATGATGATGATAGAACAGGCATTGGATAAAATGTAAACCATAAGAAGTATTTAAAGTTAAAATTAATCTCACACTTTCAACTTCCAGTTTTGTTCTATCAGTTTTTTCTTTATATATTTTTAGGTGCATGCACATGTATGCTTCTTATATCTTCATAATGTACTGTCCCTTTTTATCATTATGAAACATCTTCTTTTCTGGTCAGACTCTTTGCCTTGAATACTATTTTACTGATATTTTATCGCCACTCTAGCCTTCTTGTGCTTAAGGTTTACATGATATATCTTTTCTCATCCACTGAGGAGACAGCATATAATTGGGCCTTGCATTTTTTAAATCCTCACCCAGGGACATGCTTATTGATTTTAGAGAGCGGGGAAGCGGGAGAGAGAGAGAGAGAAAGAGAGAGAGAGAGAATCAATGTGAGAAAGAAACATCAATCAGTTGCTGTCCTGTATATGCCCTGACCAGGGATCAAACCCAAAACCTAGATACGTGCCTGACTGGGAATTGAACCTACAACCTTTCAGTGTACCGGACGATGTTCCAACCAACTGAGCCACACTGGCCAGGACTGGGCCTTGCATTTTTATCCATTCTGTCAATCTCTGCCTCCAATTAGAATACAAGTCCTTTTCATGTAATATCATTATTTATATAGTTAGATTTAAGCCTATAATATTACTACTTGTTTTTCCCTTCTGTTAATTTTTCTGCCTCTTTTTCTTCCTTTCAATTAACTGAATGTTTTATGATTCAATTTAATTTTTCTATTGGCTTTGTAGCTATATAGCTTTGCCTTATATTTTATTGCCCCAGGATTACAATATACATCCATAACTTTTCACACTGCTAAGAGTTTGTATCACACCACTTCACACAAAGTATAGAAAACTTGCAACTACATAGGTTCATTTATATTGCTTGGGCTCCTGTCTCCTTTCTTGGATTCCCCTCCCTACTTTCCAGTGACTGTGGTTGCCCTGAGCTGTGTCCTCTGGTTCATCAAGCCAATAATATTGCAGATTTTTCTGCCAGAATTTTAGCTGCCCTACATGCACAGACTGGGGCCTGCCTTCGGGCTAAATGCTACTTAAGAAGAAAGAAATTCACTCTGCGATGTCCTTTTCTTCCAAATGTCAACTTCCCTCCAGCATCTGCCTGCTTGTTTTTCATTCTACAGTATCTCCAGGTAGCTGGTTTTAAGATTTTTGTCTAGCGTTTATAGTTGGGTTTATTATTAGATATTTGTGAGTTTATTCTAAAGAAGTCTATGGCTAGAAAGAAAATGGCTAGGATTCCTTGATCCTGTTGTTAATGGGGTTTTATTTTTATTCCATACAATAAGGAATTTTCTAACTCCCCATATTAGTCTTTGTTTCCTTACTGGGAGAACTAATCCTCAACATTTATCCAAGTGCTATTAATGGGTTATTTTATTTAATCCTCACAACTCCTCTGTGGGGAAGATGGCCTTATTACCCCCATTTTATAGATGAGAAAACTGAGCATGAGAGGTTAAGCTACATATCAAAGTCACTGTGCATGAATGGTATTCAAATGGGTAGCTCACTCCACAGCCTGTTTTCTTTCTTAATCTGGCTATGAGACCTGGCTTGCAAAGAGGGCAAGGAATCAGGACCAAGGCCATAGCTGCAGAGAGAAGATGGAAGGAGTCATCTGTGACTTTTATCTTGGCCTACTTCTCATTAGTCATCCAAGTCAAAGGCCTATCCCAGCTAGGCATAACCGACAAAATCCACTCTAACTACAGAAATTAAAGTTGAAGAAGAGTTCAAGAGGATGTTAGAGTTGGCAAAATTCCCAGGAGGGCCAAAGGATCCACATGGAGGCTATGTGGCCACTTACAATGCCCACAGCACCCCAGACACTGACCTGCCCTTCGCCTCTCTTGCTCATGCCCTGATGGCTCTCACCAGTGTGTGTTTCAGATCCTCAAGTCTCTCACCCATGCCTCATCCCAGCTGTGAGGGAAGCTGTGAGAGAGCGTTTCTGGGGGGACATCCCTGGACGTTAGAAGGGTGTTCAAATGGTGCCGGGCAATCAAAGACTTCAATCGACGTGCACATTCCATGTCAATGAGCCACTGGGCAGATCCCGTGTGACCTGCTTTTCTCATAATAATCTCTCCCAGCAAGAGGCCAGAACAACCCCTTCCTATGCTGCCTGACTTTAAGTTTCCCCCGTTCAGAGAAAAGCCAAACTCTGTAAGCAGACAGTTTTATAGGAGCATGACTCATGCTGGTTTTCGTTTAACTGTTATTGCACCTTGGTGATGATTAAATGACTGCATGTGGAATGTAAGCTAGATTTTCTAATCAATTATAATAAAAATTGGATTCTAAAAATATGCTTGTTGAAACTCTCAATTTGTTCAGCATCACCTCCAATTGCTGGCCAAGTAGACAAGGGTTTTATAACAGCGCTTCCCCGGTTCCCAGGACTCTGCACTGGGATCTGGGCCGTGGGGGGTTATCTAGCCAAAAGGGAGTGTCTGGCAGCTTAGTGGGTTATGTGCTTTCCAAGTGACCTTTGGAATTTTGACTGAAAATGGTAGAGACCGAACCAATTGGAGGGATGTGAAAGGGGCTAACCCTGCCCTGCCCGAAGTCCCTGAACTGCTAAATCAATATGGACAGGAAACTCAATTCCATATTTAAGGGACATGGGCTCATGTTGTATAAGAGTTTACAGGAACTGACTGGCTTATAAATTTTATTGGAGACAACAATGAAAACAATGTTGTTTGGGTTTTTATGATTTTTTAATTCTGTTCAATTACATAAAAACTAAACTCCCTTTTCATTATCCTAAGGCTAGTGTTTTCAGGGTATATTTAGCAATCACATGTTTCAGAATTTTTGGAGCAATCCTCAACCCCTTATGTAATTATTGTTTAATTCTTTAAATTTATCATAATGTATAATTTAAAAATTTTTTAATTGTACTTACTGATTGATTTTAGAGAGAGAAGAAGGGAGTGAGAGAAAGAAACATCGGTTTGTTGTTCCACTCATGCATGCAGCCATTGGTTGATTCCTGCATGTGCCCTGACTGGGGATTGAACCTGCAACCTTGGTGTATCAGGATGACACTCCAACCAACCCAGCCAGGGCTATAATAAAATGTTCTGACCCATTTGCAAGTCCTCTAGTTCCCCTGTTTATGTGTCCCTCTGAGATGTTCTAGGCAGAGATAAGCATGTAGGTAGAGCCTCCCCCTTGTTACAAAAATGGAAAAGTGTTTTACGCTGTGTATATATGTGTGTGTGTGTGTGTGTGTGTGTGTGTGTGTGTACATATATATCAGAGCTCTTTTCATATGTGTTCACACAGATTTTCCTCCTCCTGTTTTAACAGAAACACAAAGGATTATTAACCAGCTATCTCATGGTTATTTAGCCAGTCTTCTATTAATACACAGACATTCCATTGTTTCCAGTCTTTTGCAATTATAAATAATGTTTTGGTCAATATCCTTGTATGGACCCCTTCATGTACAGATGAGAGCTTCTGGGATTAAATTTTTATAAATGGAATTTCTGGTGAAAGGCAAATCCACTTTTAAATTAGACAGGTATTGCTAAAATGCTCTCCAAAGAGGATGCTTCAGTATACACTGAGTGGCCAGATTATTATGATCTCTGAACGCATAATAATCTGGCCACTCAGTGTGTGTGTATATATATATATTAGAGGCCCAGTGCATGAATTCGTGCATGGATGGGGTCCTGCCAGCCTGGCCAAGGGGAGGGGACATGGGCAGTTTGCCGGCCTGCCTGCTGGTCAAACTCTTGGTTGAGGGGACAATTTGCATATTAGCCTTTTATTATATAGGTTATACACTGAGTGGCCAGATTATTATGTGTTCAGAGATCATAATAATCTGGCCACTCAGTGCATATCGCTACCTGTTTGCTGTACCTATTTATCAGGACAGAACATTATCAAAGGTTTTCATCTTGACCTGTCAGACAGTTTAGTTTTAATTTGTATATCTTTTATTCAGAGTCTTAGCACTTTTAAACATGTTTAAAATCATTTGCATTTACTATTTTTTAAAATAAACTGTGTATACCCACTTTCTTTTGGATTATGATTTTTTCACATTGATTTGTAGTTCTTTATATATAAATAAATGAGCTTTTCTCATTTAAAATAAAGATGACTTGTTATCTGTAGAACAGAATGTGATTTAGTGTCTATAACTAGGTATGGTTCCCATATGAGCAAATTCAAATTCACAAATCAGAAAAAGTTCATTCTTAGGCCATGTTTCCAGATTTTTTAATTTAAAAAATATAGTCATTAAAAAGTATTTTGAAATTATTTACAAATCTATGGAATCCATTGTAACATTATATATCTGTAGAGTACATTAAGGTGACTTTAAAGCATTTTATAGTTTATAAAATTATAAAACTATAAATTTAATGTGATTTAAAATATTTTTTAGTTTATAAAGCTATAAAAGTAATAAACACATACTTGTCTGTTTAAAGAGTCCAATATATGCCCTAGCCAGGTGCTCAATTGGTCGGAGCCTTGTCCCATACACCAAAAGGTTATGGGTTCAATTCCCTTTCAGGGCACATACCTAGGTTTTGGGTTTGATCCTGTCAGGGCACATGCAGGAGGCAGCTGATAGATGTTTCTCTCTCCCTTCCTCTCTCTCTTAAAATCAATAAAAACATATCCCCGGGTGAGGATTAAAAAGAAAAATGCAATATTGTTCATAGTTCAGTGTGTATTCCTCCTAACTTATTTCTATACACCCATAATACATGTTTAAAAAATTGGTTCTTCAAGAAGTGGGAGCTACGTGTTGCTCTGCAAATTGTTTTTTTGTTTGTTTGTTTGGTTTTTTCGGTTAATGCTTTATCCTGGAAGTCAAGAATGGTACATTAACGATTCTGTTTCTTAACTCCGTAAGCTGACAGTCTATTAGCACAGACCAGAGCAGGACCTGGTATTAGCTTCCTTTGGGAGGAATCCAACAGGCTGGAATGGATAAGGAGTCTGGAAACATAGGCAGCCCGCTATGGACAGCTTGTTTCTCCTATAGCTTCAGTGTCTGCGCTCAGGGGACATTTTACACACAGTGTGGTGGGCATGAGACCGGGAACAGTACAATCACAAGGAAAGAGGGCTAGCACTGAGCCCTCTATGAGCCAGCACCCAAAGACTCTTGCTTTGCTTTTCAATTTGGTTTCTTGCCTTCTTTAAGTTTTATTTGTTTGTTGTTTTCTAAGATGCACCTTGAGGCATAAATCCTTGGAATCAGCAAAGAGAAGGAATGGGATCAAAATGGTTGGTGCACAAAAGTGGGCTCCAGGAGCCCGGCCCCACCTCTTGAGCAGTAGGGTTGTGAGGTCTACATGCTGGGGCGGCCACTGCCTCCCACATGAGCCTGCAGGAGGCAGGCCTGTTCTCCCAGGTGGATCTGATGTTTCACGTCCAAGGACTAAGTCTTGCTCTCTTGGGCACCCTCCCAGCAGTGCCCTATAGATGTGGATGCCCTGGAGCCAAGGTGGGGTTGCAAGGGAGGGGGTTCAGGGCTGTCTTGTCTGGCTGAGAAGTTGTCGCTACACAAAAGAGCCCCATTCAGGAGGCCTCCACTCACCTAGCCTTGTGTCCTGGCTGAGAGAAAGAGGCCTGTTTCCCACACCAGAATGCCAGCTCCACAGACAGGACCTCCTGACAAAGGCACTTTCTGCTCAGCCAAGCCCCAGGGGTCTGCTAACTGCTTCTTTCCAGTTAGCCAGGGAGCACTGTGTAGACCCTCCAGGACCTGGCAGTATTACCAGGCATGGCTTCAGGAGGCTCCTGACGCACAGGGGGTTGGGTCTTCCCCAGCATCCTTTGGGGCCACCCTTGAGCAACCCTCCTAGGCTTGGGAAGAAGCTGAGTTCTGGGAGGATGGCCGGGTAAGGGTTTTCTTGAATAGAATCCATTCCTGTCCAGTCAACAAATATTTGAGGCTCTACCATATGCCAAGGCCTGTTCTAGCTCTGGAAATAGGCAGAACAGGACAGACAAGGTCCTGTCTGTGGAGCTGGCATTCTGGTGTGGGAAACATCAGGGAACAAGTTAAATAAGTAAACAAGACCATTTTCCAGAGAGTGCTATGAGGAAAATAAAACACACAACGGCCTAAGGAGTGGGGGAGGGGAGGCTAGTGTGCAATTCATACCTGAGAGGAACCTCTTCAAGAAGGAGAGACTCAAATGACAGGAAGAAGGAGTCATGCCAACATTTCGGAAGAACATTCCAGGGAGCCAGCACAGCAAAGTGAAGCACCCGGAGGCTGGGAGACACTAGGCTCTGCAAAGAGCATAGTTGGGAGCCAAGAAGAGTCTGAGGAGTAAGAAGAGGTGAGGGCCAAATTACGCAGGCCTTGTGGCCAGGCTGAGACATCACCTGTCTTCTTCCACATGCAGTGGAAGGTCACAGGAAGTTGAAGTAGGTGAGTGACATGATCCCAGCACATGTTTAACGGGTAACTCAGGCTGCTTTGTGGAGAATGCTTGGGGGAGGGGGGAGGCAAGGAGGACAGCAAGGACACTAGTTAGAGGCTGCTGCAATGGTCCAGGCGAAAGAGCATGGTGGCTGGAACCAGGATATCTGTGGAGAGATGGAAAGAAGGAATGAATTGGGGATATAGGTTTGGAATTATTGCTGACACTTCCTCCAAAAGAAGCAGGGCCATGGGCCCCCAGACAAGGCCGGAAGCAGTGGTAATCACTGTTCTGCTTGCACTGAATGAGAGCTGGCCCTGCCACGGCACTGAGACCCTGCCCGGCAGACCCCCATACCACCCTTAGACTCAGGGACCCCCACATTAGAGGACCCCATTCATGCCTTCCTCTGGCTCCTCCCTTCCCTTGGAGTGAGGAGCTTATAAGGACAAGGAATTTCCTGCTCAAACAACCCTGAGGCAGCTGCCTGGGCCTACATGGGTCATGTTACCAGACACTTGGCAGTGTGCACACCCCTGGTCCAAGAGGAGATGGGAGGGGGGCAATTTTCGGTATGGGCAGTATTGGAGCCCTGTGCTGGGAATCCACACCCACCTGACTAAGAAGCCTTCTGGTGGGGGATAGCCCAAGGGGTGGATCACAGTGCTCCCCTGCTAAAAGCTGGTTGGCAAAAGCCTGTGAGAAAGGTTCTCCCCCTCACGTGGAGTGGCCTTGGCCATAGACCCAGCTCCATCTTTGGATACAGCCTTATCTAGGCCCCTCCCTGGTGATCCCTGCACTCCAGCCGGGCAAACATCTTGTCCTTTGTTACCAGAACATGCCATGCACTCATAGCCTCTCCACCTTTGCACCTGCCGTTCTGTCCACCTATCCTTCTAGCTAATTCTTGTTCATCCTTCTAAGTGCAGCTCAAAGGTCCACTGTTACATGAAGCCCTCTCTGACCTCCTTAGTCAGCTCAGCTGCCATAAAAAAAATACCACAAATTAAATAACAGAAATTAATTCTCTCACAGTTCTGGAGGCTGGAAGTGTGAGGTCAATGTGCCAGGATGGTTGGGTTTCGGTGAGGGCTCTGTTCTCTGACCTGCAGACACCACCTTCTCCCTGTGTCCTCACACGGTGCCAGTGTATGTGCCCTCGGGGCAGGGGGGGGGAGCTCTCCCTCTCTTCTCCTTGCAAAGCTACCAGTCTTATCAGATTAGGATACCACCCTTATGACCTCATTTAACCTTAATTACCTCGTTAAGAAAAAACTGTCTCTGGATACAATCGCATTGGGGTTAGGACTTCAACATATGAATGGGGCGGGGGGGGGGGGGCACACAGTTTAGCCCATAGCACCTCCCCAAACAAAATTTGTTGAGACCTCCTCCAGAGCCGCACATTCACCAGGGCAGGGTGTCCCATTATCAGTCACACAGTACATCAATCCTTCATCCCCATGTGTGTCTCCTAACAGACCTTGGATGAATTAATGGATGACATCCTTCTGCCCAGGCCCATTCCTGCTCTTTCGGTGACACCTCCTCTGTGAGGAGGCTCTTCTCTCCCAGCAGACTGTGTGATGACCTGTCTGTGTCTCCAACCCCACGAGGGCAGAGGCCGCTTCTCACACATCTCTGGGCACTAAGCACCTTGCACAGAGCTGGCCTTGTGGGGAGAATTCTGGTTCCGCTGTGGAAGGACCTGTGACCCTGGGTGTGGGCCCCCTTGGGTGCCTCTTTCATCCACACACACCCTATTAACAAAGCCTGCTCCAATGCTCCCGCAGCCCTGGGAGCCTAAGGGTTCCTCCATCCTAAGAGGAGACATGCCTGCTGCAACCCTGGCAGGAAACCAGGTGTAGATGCTGAGAACAAGATGCTTCCAGGAGCCTTTTCTTTGCTCCTACCCTGGGACTGCCATTATTCCTAGCAATGCAGAAAAACTGAAAATCCCGCTCAGGGTTTCCCTGCAGGCTCCACAGGTGCTGGTGTAGAAATGGGTCCTGCATCTGGCCAAGAGAGCCGCTCCTCGGCTCACATAGGTTATGTATTTAATGGATCTAGTTTTACTCCCTGTCCAAAAATATCAAGCTAAACATATTTTGTGTCTGAGGTCTGGACTGAAAAATGAAGCAGTTGGGTCATTAATCACTGAAAATATGTTGAATAGGAACTTGATTAAAGCACAAATTGCTTCTTTACTGTGACCACAGTGGAAACCAGGCCGTGTTTTTGGAGCTGGCCTTGAGGGCTCCTGGGAGGGCTGTGGCGCCTTGCCAAGCCCTGGAAGGCCGCTGTCTGGGAGAGGGTCTTGAAAGCCCAGTCGGGCACTTCTCAGGCAGGCCCACCTCCAATCGACACCCAAGCAGCATCAGACTTCAGAGCACGAAGTTGAAAGGGCGGGAGGAAAGGGGGCGGTAGTTGGCAGGAGCGACTTTCGGCCCCATGAGGCCCCCTGCGAGCCCTACGGTCCCCACGATCCCCACACAGAATGCGCGTGGCTCCACGTGGCTGGGGAGGCGCGCAGCCATAAACCCCTTCAGCGGGCAGCGGTGAGTGCGGAGGTGGCGCAGCGCCCAGAGGGCAGCTGCCCTGGCCGCCTTGCTCCCCAGGATTTCGGGGAACTCAGCGCCCTGGATGGTTCTTCCAGTAGGTGCTCCCTCGACACCTCTGCTCCCGCCTTGGAGCCCACCTGAGTAGGGATCAGGGGAGAAATCAACGGATTCCAACCCCGTTGACAGCCAGCCTGCTTCGGGAACCCCGTTCCGGGGGAAAATTCGCCTCCCCCTTCAGAGCGCTCCCCCTCGTCCCGGTACCCCAGCCCGGGAATCCAGCTCCGCCCGTCGTACAGGGAAAAATTGGCTGCCCCGCACGGGGTAGCCGAGCCAGACCCGCGCGCTTAGCAACCCCAGCCCTCCGGCTAGGAGAAATAATTAAAAAGAAAAAGTTTTCCAACCCAGGCGGTCAGACCGGACAAGTCCACCAGCTCCCTGGCCGCGGCCGCCTCCCCGTCCCTCTGCTCCCCGCGGGGTCCTAGTGCCCGGCTCTGCGGAGCCCGTGAAACCCCAAGTACTGCCAGAGGCAGCGCGGGGGAGAGGTCCTTCTACACGGAATCGGTGGGCTCGCCTGGTGATCAGAGATAAAGACGCTAAATCACCGCGCTCTGGGCCTCTCCACGCGGTGGTTTGCGCTGGGCCGTATCTTCAAAACAGCCTCCCACCCCCACCCCGGCTCCTTCTCCACGTCGCCGCCTTCCAGAAACCCCGATCCCGGACGAGACTGGTTCTAGCTTTTAAAGCCAGCCGGCACCACAGTAGCTCGGAGGCCAAGACTTGCACTCAACCAACCCCCTGCGCGGCGGCTGGGTGCTGCTGGAATCCCGGCCTTTAGCTGGAAGTGGGTGTCTTGGGGTGGCTAGAGAAGGGGCCGCCACCGACCACGTGTGCGTGGGGGCGACAACTCGGCCAAGGGTGGGGCACCGCGTGTGGGTCACGGTTCTGCTCGCGGCTCAGGGGCCAGTGGGCGTTGCGTCGCGGCCTCTCCCGCCGGGGCGCAGCACTCCAGCCCCACTTACCGTCTTCTCCTGAAGGCAGGCCCTAAGACCCAGGAGGCGCCACTCGTCGTCGCCGATAGTCGGACACTAGAGGGCGACAGCTGCCCCGATATAAATGCGGGACCCGCGCGGGCCTGGCCATTCGCGACCCGGAGCTGCGCGGGCGCAAGCAAGTAGGGGCTCCTGGTGGGCTGCGGCAGCATTGGTGCCCCGCGCCGCCTGGAGGCCGCCGAGGCTCGCCATGCCGGGAGGACTCTAGCTCCCCCATGGAGTCGGCCGACTTCTACGAGGCGGAGCCGCGGACCCCGATGAGCAGCCACCTTCAGAGCCCCCAGCACGCGCCCAGCAGCGCCGCCTTCGGCTTTCTCCGGGGCGCGGGCCCCGCGCAGCCCCCCGCCCCACCTGCAGCCCAGGAGCCGCTGGGCGGCATCTGCGAACACGAGACGTCCATCGACATCAGCGCCTACATCGACCCGGCCGCCTTCAACGACGAGTTCCTGGCCGACCTGTTCCAGCACAGCCGGCAGCAGGAGAAGGCCAAGGCGGCCGCGGCCCCGGTGGGAGGCGGCGGTAGCGACTTTGACTACCCGGGCGCCCTGGTGGGACCCGGAGGCGCTGTTATGCCCGGGGGGACGCACGGCCCCCCTCCCAGCTACGGCTGCTCGGCCGCCGGCTATCTGGACGGCAGGCTGGAGCCCCTGTACGAGCGCGTCGGGGCGCCAGCACTGCGGCCGCTAGTGATCAAGCAGGAGCCGCGCGAGGAGGACGAGGCGAAGCAGCTGGCACTGGCCGGCCTCTTCCCCTACCAACCGCCGCCACCACCACCACCTCACCCGCACCCGCCCCCCGCGCCCCTGGCTGCCCCGCACCTGCAGTTCCAGATCGCGCACTGCGGCCAGACCACCATGCACCTGCAGCCCGGCCACCCCACGCCGCCGCCCACGCCCGTGCCCAGCCCGCACCCAGCGCCCGCGCTCGGCGCCGCTGGCCTGCCGGGCCCTGGCGGCGCGCTCAAGGGCCTGGCCGCTGGGCACCCAGATCTCCGCGCGGGCGGCGGCGGCGGCGCGGGCAAAGCCAAGAAGTCGGTGGACAAGAACAGCAACGAGTACCGGGTGCGGCGGGAGCGCAACAACATCGCGGTGCGCAAGAGCCGGGACAAGGCCAAGCAGCGCAACGTGGAGACGCAGCAGAAGGTGCTGGAGCTGACCAGTGACAATGACCGCCTGCGCAAGCGGGTGGAACAACTGAGCCGCGAACTCGACACTCTACGGGGCATCTTCCGCCAGCTGCCCGAGAGCTCCCTGGTCAAGGCCATGGGCAACTGCGCGTGAGGCGCGTCACGGCGGGACAGCCCTGGGCCGACCCCCCGGCTGGGACCCAGGGAGTATTTTCGGGTCTCCGGATCTCAAGACTGCCCAAGCCGAGCATGCCAGGACTAGGAGATTCCGATGCCGCCTGAAAGCCTGGACTGTCGCGCGTGCCCCTTGCCTTCTTCTGCTCGGGACACGGTGCGTCTAAGATAAAGGGTCAGGCAGTAGTTTCTCCCTGTAAGAGAGAAGTGCCCGGGGCCAAGCCGGGAGCCTGGCAACTCTAATATTAAGGAATAACCTTGTGCCTTGGAAATGCAAACTCACTGCTCTGATTCCTACCAAGTAGGGGGAGCGAATATGTGCCTTGTCATTTTATTTTGAGGGTTCCTGCCTTGGTCCCAAGGCTGCAAGGCTGCAGCAGGCCCCCGTGAGAGAGGAGGGGTGCAAGCTTCCGGCTGGAGGGAAGGTTCAGGGAGCAGAGATCTTATAAGTCAGTCCCAGCTGCTCCTCAGCTCCTCATCCTTGGAGGGGAGGAAACAGGGATCTGGGCTTTGTGAACCTAAGACTGTTCCCCTAGTTCTACATGAAGGTGGAGGGTCCCTAGTTCCTTGCTTCTAACCTCCCAGCCTACAACAGACTGGGCTTCCAGGGAAGAACTCCCTGAATCGGAGTCACCATGTGACCAGTGGGAGACCTCACCCCCAGTCAGACCAGAAAGCTAGGTGTGGATTGTCTATAAGGACATATGTACATGGGAGTGGTGGCCTGGTGGAAGAAGGGAGCCTACAGGTCTGATCTGGGGTTGGAGAGGGGTGAAGGGACTCTGGGACTATCAGCCATGTCTGTACTGTATGTTGCCAGCATTGCCATACAAACATGAAGCACAGTCAGCCCATCCCAGAGGGACCCAAGTTATGAGAAGCTTTCCAAATATTTTGCTTTATCAGCCGATATCAACATTTGTATCTGGCCTCTCTGTGTCCCAGTGGTGCCTTGTGCAATGTGAATGTGCATGTCTATGCTAAACCACCATTTTTTTTGGTTTTTGTTTTGTTTTGGTTTTGCTCAGATACTTGCCAAAATGAGACTCTTCGTCAGCAGCTGCAGGGAGGGTCTGCGGCTCTTTCCTTTTGGCTTTGGGATTGCTTTTGCTCCCGGAGGAACCAAAGAGGCAAGATGGGCTTCCCCTTTCCCCTCAGCTTGCCCTGGGGGGTGGCTGTGGACCTTGGTCCCCTCTGGCCCCAAGCTGCCCACAGGCTGGTCGCCCACAGAGGCCTGGCTCCGGGTCTGGAAGGGAGGCGGCTTCCAGCCAGCACACAGATCGCGGGCTTGGGAGCAGAGGAGGACAGTTGGGTTCTCTTCTTCTGAGGAGAACGTAGAGTTTCATGCTAGATGTTTTATGTGTTATATCTATAATATAAACATATCAAAGTAAATGTTGGTGTTTTTTTAAAACCAGAAAGCTACTTCCACTGTTTTCTGTGGGCCAGGTCACATTTGTAAATAATCACAGCGTATGTTCTGGCTGAGATCCTGACTACCATTCACTCTGTACCCATCCTGAGCCTCTCTGTACATTAAAGGGGTGACTTCTCCCAACCAAGGCAAATAAACGACAGAAAGAGGACAAGGCTCCAAGCTAAGCATGCCAAAGCCTGAAGAGCATCTCCTGGTTGGAGACTGTTTTGGGGGGCAGGAGGGCTCATGGGACCTTGGTGTGGCCTCTCGTGGCCCTTTGGAAGAAGAGAGATTCGCAGAGGGAGCCCCCTGCCTGAAGTTGCCACAGCCTCTTTGGGACTCGGGCAGGCCTTGTGCAGCAGCTTCAGGCTCCAGGGGCCCTTCGGCCACACTCATTTCTAAACACGCACAGCTCCAGCTCTGGAGCAGCCTCGCCCACACCTGCCTTTGCCACAGCAGGACCCTGGTGGGCAGGGAGAGGCCTCAAGCTGTAGCACCCCCCTCCCCCCTTGCTCTGGGCCACGTGGCTGCAGCCTACTCCAGCAGGGCCCTGAAAGGCAGCCCGAAGACTGACTCCCCTCCACCAGCCTTCCACACCTTCCCTGCCCAGCCCACCCAGAAAGCAGGCTCACAGCAGGTCTGCAGTTGGGTGTCTGGCCCTTCCCCATGCACCACCCAGCAAGGAGCCAGCCCAACATCCATGCTGCCCACTGTGTCCACCCTGCATCAAGCCCCTAACCTGGACAACTGCCCCAGGGGGACAGGCACCCCGGCACCCTCTTAGCAGCAGTGATAGCGAGCCAAGGGAGGGTGCACCTCCATGCCTGAAAGAGCAAGGCCTGAGAGGAAGTACCCCAGGAGGCTAGCAGGCTTTCAGAGTTGACTCTTTCTGAGGGCAAAAGGCAAAACACTTTTTACCTTCTGTTTCCCACCCTCCCCCGGAGTGTTCACTTGAGCAGCTGATAGTATATGCCATTGTGGGCTGCACCGTTTCAAGAAATTACACATTCTTCTTAAACTCTGAAAGCTTTAGGTGTACCTGACTATGTGGTTAATGGAGGTGACCTACCCCCTTCCCACTCCACTTTCTGTCTTGGGTCTTGCCGCCTCCTCACCCATGGCCGCCCTTGGCAGAGGAAGGCCATGAGCCCATTGAGGAGGCGGTGGCCTGCCCTGCTGCCTGGGAACCAAGGAGGCAGAGCCCCACCGCCTGCCTAGAGGCCTGGGGCAGGCCACAGCTTGCTAGGCCCCAGCAAACCCTCTCTGAGTTCAGTGCTAATTCCAGTTTTTCTTGTTTGAGGGGGCCAAGCCTTGGCTTCCCCCTTTGCCCCCAGAACAGATCCCAGAATGAGTGGGGGAAGGGCACTCCTCCTACCCTCACTCCTCCCTGTCCCCTCCCACAGTTCCATCTCCAGGGATTTCCTCTTTCAACGCTGTCAGCTCGTGAAAGGGCACTCTTCCTACTGCAGATCCTTAGGTCCAGGGAAGGCTTTGTTGGGGATGAGATGATCCAACCACAGCCAGCCCCAGGAAAGGAATGGGGTTGGGGGCCCCTGTGTGGCCCCCAATTGATAGAGCAGCCTGTGGGGGACTGGGGGCAGCATGGAGGGAACCAATGCTCTGTGCCCAGCCAGAGGCACTTAGGGAGAGCCACTCTTTACCATCCACTGCTTCCTGCAACATCCCCCTCTACCGCCCCCCTCCCTTACACACACACACACACACACACACAGCACACACAGTTCCCCTCCTGACTTCAGCCTCATGAAGAACTACTTCAAGAGTCTGGCACCAAACACACCCCAAGTATTTATTGGATGCCAACTGTATACCAGGGCTTGTGCCTAGGATGAGGCACTCAGCTGAGAACAAGCAGACTGGGGTCCTACTCTTGAGGATCTCATAACCTTGTGACATCCAGATGTGCTTTAAGGGTGATAAGTGTAATAAGAGGGGGGGGGGGACTCAAAGTATGAATGGAGGCACCAGGGAAGGCTTCCTGGAGGTAGCAGCCTTAACCCAATGCAGCCAAGGGCCCAGTGCCTCTGCCTTGCACTCTCCCATGAGAGTTAGCAGGGACCTCACCCCCTCGGTGGGCCACCAGAGCCTGGTGTCCACTGAGAGCACTGTCCCGGGGAGCCAGACTTCAGGGAAGGAGCAAGGGCAGAAGGAAGAAAGGGAGGCACTCATCTGCTGCCAGGTGCCTCCTGATGGTTTAGGTTGTCACGAATGTTACCCTTATCTCTTGGATCTCCTGGGAATCTGTGAACATGGCATTGGGCCCTGACACCTGTGATGAGCCACTGGGACTGGTGAGGAGTATCTGCCCCTCCCAGGTCTCCCGCCCCCTCCTTCCCAGGCAGAAACCTGCCAGACCTCCTCCACTGATTTCATGGGAGGGGATGGGGCAGTGGGGAAAGGAAGAGGGAGGCCACTCCTGGTGCAGGCCAAGAGGGGCAGAAACCCCAACCTTGCTCAGCCAGAAGGCCTCTGTCCAGGCACCCACAGGCCTCCTGCAGACATGAGCAGGGTCTGGACAGAGGGGATATCCCATCTGGTTCTTTCCTATGCTGATGGGTAGGGGTAGGCCTTTCCCTTATTTTCTATTTAAATTAAACTAAACCACTAGGACCTTTGAAAGATTTTCCTTGTCTCTGTAAAAGACTTGTACTATCTGCCATCTCTCAACCACCCCCCTTCTTCCCTCCTCCATACCCCTCTCCATGGATGGAGCATTTGACGTAAGCAGAAACATAGGAAAGATACCAATTCACTATCAAAGCATCCTAGCCCCATCCCAGAACAATTAAAAAGCCAGATGGAATCTCTGCGAAATCGGCATTAATAACGCGAACAATCTGTGCAGGCCGGCAGGGACCCAGGAGTCTGGGGCGGGGGCGGGGGGGGGGGGGAGAAGGGGGAGCAGGCAGAGGTGCTGGAGCATGAGCTCGCTGCGTTGTCGTCAGCCTGGGGGGATGAGGCCATCGCGGGGTCTGCCTAGGTCTGTCCTCAACTGGGTTTTCCCCTGCAGCCCCTGGAAGGCCCTGTGTGCATCCTGGATCCTGGTCGCTGCAGACAGAGCCAAATAAATGTGGAACCCATTACTCAGGCAGCCACAGCCTTGGCCAGCCCCATTCTGGCACCCAAGAGCTTTGCTTTCCTTTACTTTGTTTTTATTTATTATTTTTTTAGCCTTCTAGCCCCACCCACTGGGAATAGGCCTCCCTGGGTCTTAGTTTCTACAATGCCCATTTTCTTCATTTGCTGTGCCCAAGCCATACCTGAGAACAGCAGAAGATGGTATTGGGGACACTGTGGGGCCTGCACCCTGAGGTTCCCATTAGATTTCAGTGGTGGGCACTTGTGACAAGACCAGTCGAGCTCTCTGAAGCCAGTATGATTGCTGGAGGAGCAGGGCCCAGGAGTCCACACTGCCTGGCTGCCTTGAGGGGGCCCAGAAGGGGCTCAGCCAAAACCATAGGAAAGACTCTTATGCTGTTCTGGGCCTTGTTCTAGGTAGAGCTGAGAAACCAGATTCTTCCATAGCCCCATTTTTCAGACCGTAGTCTGGAGGCCTGCCTGAGATGGACTTAAAGATGTAGTTTTCTTATATCCAACAAGTTGGGACAGGAATTGGATTGTTTTAAAAACAAGCTTTGTGATTCTTACATACCCTAAGAGTCATTTTCTGACCTTCAGTCCTCCCTGTCTCCTTGCCCCTGCTCTTCACCCTCACCCTCGGCCTCCCTGGAAACTGTTCTCCCCAAGGTCACCATGAGCTCCTGGAGCCAAATCACATGAACTCCCCCCAGACCCTGCTTGTCTGCCTCTTGCTGAATTTGGCCCCAATGGACGTGCAGTGTCGTGCCCACGGTAGGTCTTCAACACGTGTGTGAACGCATGGATCTCTCTGCAACTCATCTCTCTCCTCCTTTAAGAACCATCCCCTGCCTCTCCTTCCCACTCAAGGGTTCATTCGATTGGCCAGAGTTGCACCAAGCAGGGGCTTGAAGGACCAGGGTCACCATTGTGGAAGGAACACATGAGCACCCGAAATAAGGCTCATTCTACATGAGCCTTACATGTAGAATGTAAGCGCTCTCCCCGGTGCCCCCCGGAATCCATGCTGCTCTGGCTGGTGAAGACACGGGGCTGGTTACGCGGCCTTTTCTTCAGGCATTGGGCACTGGGCTCAGTTGGACATGGAAGCACAGCCTCTGCCCATGAGTGGGGGTAAGGGAGTGTCAGGGATGGGGCACCTGCCCCAGAGGAAGCCTCTGTGACCTTCTACAAATTTAATTTTTTAATGCAAGAATCCTAAGAAAGGTAACCAATCTGGTTCTAGATCATCCTCAACACCTCTGTGTGATTTGTTTACTACCAGAACCAGGGTCTAGCCAGGCCCCAACCAGATGGCCGTACTCTGGGGGCGAGTGTACCGGAAGGAGGTGGGATTTCCAGGAGAGGGGAGGGGACCAGGAGAGGCAGCACAGTGCACCCAAGGCTGCTGCCTGGAGCCGCTCCCAGGCAGGGGGCAGCTGCAATCACGTGTCTCTGCTGTGAAGATCTCTCAGGGTTGTGCTCTCCAGGATGACTGACAAAGTCTTTATTGAGGGACTATGGCCCAGGGGTGGGAACACCAGTGGCCAAATGTGGTGGCCTAGGACCAGGACATGTCACCCAGTGGCCCAGATAGGTCTTAAAAGGCACCATCATGCCAGTCCCAAGCCTTCCAGATCCAAAGATATTTCTGCTCCTTGGCAAGTGGCAGCCAATCTTTCCCCAGAAAGAACGCCTCTCCTTCCCAAGCAGCCACTGGCCTGATAGAGCCCCCACCTCCTCCTCAAACCTCCTGAGCGCTCTCCCCAGTGCCCCCTGGAATCCATGCTGCTCTGGCTGGTGAAGACACGGGGCTGGTTACGCGGCCTTTTCTTCAGGCTTTGGGCACTGGGCTCAGTTGGACATGGAAGCACAGCCTCTGACCATGAGTGGGGGTAAGGGAGTGTCAGGGATGGGGCACCTGCCCCAGAGGAAGCCGCTGTGACCTTCAACATCAGGTTAGGACCCGTCTGAAGTGGCCTTGATGATTTACAATTTGCAAACACATTTTATTTGATTCCTTAGTTTTGCTAGAGCAATTACAGTGACTAAGCATGACAAATTGCTCCCAACACCGTGTCTCTGCGCTGTTAGGAAATGTGTTTGCTTCATTATTTTGCCTGGTACAGTAACATTTTAAAAATAGACTCATTCACTGTACTTGAAGGCAATTTGTTCTACATTTTCCCACTAATTTGATTTTAATCTGATATTTAAAATTCGTGTGACCACATTCCCACTGATTTATAGGGAATAAGCCCAACCTGGCAGCAGTTTACTAGTAATTGGCCTTAACCCAGGAGTCCACAGGTCGAAGGACTTACCCCAGAACAATATGAAGGCACTGGTACCTGGAATGCTTAAGACTACGTCTAATTCAGCAATACAAGTGCCACTTGCCTATAGGCTAAAGGCCACCGCTGCTCTCCTGCAGAGCCCGGCTCATAGTAGGCCAGCAATCACTGTCAAGCAGACGCATCAAGCCCAGACGCCCTAGTGTGGTACATGTTTGAGATGTGCACTGAGCTGGGTTCTGGAAGGAGACAATTTGCTCACAGGGGATAAACAGAAGTTTCCTCTTTCTCTCCCATGATCAGGATGGCCCACCTCCCATGGGCCATGAAACACTGGTATCAGCTGACTCTTGGCTGTGCCTCTTACTAGTTCTGTGGCCCTCACCAAGTCTCTTCAGCTCTCTGAGCTTCCGTTTCCTTTTATGCAAAATGTATGCAAAACTAGTACATGTCATCAAGTTGTTGTGAAAGGCAACTGGCAAAGCTTGTGAGACACTTGGCTCTAGCTAATGAGATTGCCATTGCTGTGGGCGGGGGCAAGAGGCAGAGTGGGAGGGGATGGCCACCTAGGTCCCTGCGAACTTCCCTGGAAGGAGACGGTCGTCTAAAAAATTTAGGGCAAAATCCAATACCCAGAATAATCAAGTTACTAAAGTCATTTTAACGTTGCTTGTAATTTTTTTCCCCAGGATATCTTTCATCTGCTTAAAAGGCACTTAATGAGCTCCTCCTGGATGCAGAGTCCTCTTTCCACTAACCTTGAAGGCTGAGTCTGAGGTCAAACCCTCCTTCACTGCTCTCGGCAGAGCTAGAAGGGTGCCCACGTACTTGTTGCAGGAAAAGATTCTGGACACAAGTGCAGATCCTAGGTGACGACTCCTGTTAATGAGTGCAAATATTCTCACTGGGCATCAACCTCCCCAAAACCTGAGATGCCCTCCTTTTTGGACCCCATGGGCCTCTCTAATAACTTCTCTGTTTGGGAAGCTGGGACCTTAGCATATAGGGTTGCCCTGCCCTCCCGTGCTAGTGGCAGGGGAGCAGAAGAATATGCTTTGTGTGTCCAGGGGACACCTCCTGCCCCCTTGCCTCTCCGTCCCCTACTAGGTCATCTCAGTACTTGGCCAAACAGCTGGTTCCCATGTGCCTGACCTAGCTCGAGCCCAGAAAGGAAGGAGGGAGACAGACCTCTGCCCTGTGGAGGCCCTACAGGACTCCCACACAGGGAAGCTCCTGGGGTTCTGGAGGAGTAAGGAGGGGTCACAGAGACAGGTGGGAGGAGGCCTTGGCTAAGCTTCCCCAGAGCGAGGATCACCAACAGGAAATTGCTCCAGAAACCTACCCTGCTTTTCCCTTTGCTGCCAAGAATGCCACCTTGAGAGTTACTCGAGTTAATGAGCAAACCCCTTAGGAAAGGAAGGAAGGCAACTCTTGGACACCCCCACCTCATGGCTCAAGCACAGGAAACAATTGGATGCCACTTGTCAAGGGAGGGCAGCAGGTAAGAAGAGGGTCCCGGAGGCCTTAAATCACTGGCCCCTCCCCAGCCAAGCCAGCTGGGCTGCTGAGGGGCGGCAGAGAGGAGAGAGAACAGGCCTGGGCCGTGGGCGACCCCAAGGGGAGAGTGGCACCATGTGGGTGCAGGCACAAATGCAGGAGCATACTGTGAGTGTATAAACTTGGGGCCGAAGAAGCTTTCAGACCCAAGAGGGGCGAAGGGTCCTCTAGAGCAATTCCCAAGTTCACCAAGGCCCAATTGACCTCTACTTGGGAAGCAATCTCGTTGGAGAAAGGTGGAGGCCTGTGAGTCATGGGCTGGGCCCCTGAGCCAGGGGAGGTGGGGACCATGGCTCTCAGCCCGAAATGTGTCAGAGGCGAGATGAGCATCTTGAGTGATGTGCACTTGGTATAATTATGTGGGACAGTGCTGCCCGGGGTGTGTGTGAGCCACATTAGAAAAAAGAGCAAACCGCCCGGTCCTCTACTCACTGTGTGGCACCCAGGCTCACCAGAGGCCCAGCTGCTCACCATGGAGCTGGTCTGCCAGGACCATGATAAGACCAAGGTGGGAGCAGGATCAGCACCTGGACCCCTACATGCTGTGTCCAGTGGGGGAGGTGAACCTTCTCCACTCCCAAATCCACACAGGAGAGTGAAATGCTCATGTTTTCCTAAGACTCTCATCATTGACTTTACTCCATGACACCCTCCCCCTCTCCCACTTCTACCCAACATTCCTCAACTTAATTTACTTTCGTTTTTAATTTTTAAAATTAAATCAACTGCATGCTGTTTGGAACATCTTTGAGAATTTCAGAAATTGGAATGGCATGTCAGAGACATTACAGAGCCAGGTTTGGGAGCCCACATGCCCCCCTTTCCTCCATCTGTACTCATCATGGGCTGGGAAGTCAAGTGCAGTTGGCCATCCCTTTCTGCTTTTCCCATGAGACAAGAAACTGGGACTGGTACCCACATAGCACAGTGGTTTGGCTGGCCTGCTGCTGGGGCTGGGAAAATCTGGCTCATGCTGGAGGGCCATGGTGGACCAGGGCCTCCATGAAGCTCTACTGTGGAGCTGCTCACAGCACCCAGGCCCGATGTTGGTTACATAGGGCTGGGCCTGCATTTCCACCCACTGGGGGTGTGAGACCATGTATGTCCTCACCTCACCACACACCTGCTGTGTGATCAGGCACAGGTTTGGCAGTCTCTCTGTTTGAGCATGTCTGAAAGGTGTGCCAGGATTCCCAGAGGCAAGATGATGAATGGGTGCCCTTCCAGAACAGAACAACCACAAGAACCTGATCCCAGGACGAGTCACACTGAGGAAGACCAGGACCAGGTCACCTGGCAGCATGAGGGGAGTCTGAGTCAAAAACAAAATACCTGCCTGCCAGCCAGGGCACTCTCCCACCCAAGAGAGCTCAGGGTTGAGAGTCAGAGGGCTGAAGAACCAAGGGTTGGATGATTCCCCTCCTTTCTCTGGAGTCCAACTTCTAAATCCTTGCCATCTGCTTGTAGGTGATGTTGGTGAGCTAGACAATGAGAGACATCAGAGCTCCTTGGCCCATATTGAGGCCTGGGGTTGAAGGCGGTGTTGGTATCATCGAGCCTTCTTCAGTTATGGCAAAGGGACACTCTAGCATCTCCTTCTCTTTCAGATCCCCCACCCAGCCATAACCAGACCATATCAGTCAGCTGGTCATAAGTCTCCACCACATACTTCTGACAGCCCAGACCAGAGTCCAGTAATGAGAAGACCAGGGTCAGAGGAGAGAAGGGGCACAGCATATGGGTGTCCCGTTAGTATTACATCAGGGTAGAACAGAGGACTTTCTCACTCCACCCACCCATGCTACTGCACCCCAGTTAACTGTGTCAGGACCCTGGAGAATGGCGTTCTGCTACCTCCCAGTGACAGGTCAGTAAGACCTGTGGGAGGGAAAAAGGAACAGGAAGATTCAGCCATGGTCATCTCAAGGCTGCCCAAATGGTGCTTTAGAAGGCAGGGGGGGAACTGCAGAGGCAGGAAACAGACAAGAGTTGATTTTCCATCTTTTTCTTGCGTCCTTTGTTTGCTACATTAAACTTGGTATTGTACAACATAATGGCCACTGGCCAAGGGCAGACTGAGTCCAGAGTCTCCCATGAGTATTTTTTGAGCTCCGAGTTGTCTGAAACATGGAGTTATATAAGCAAAGGAAAACTAACCATTAAATGGTTCAGCGCATGTCTTCATTTGTTGATTGGTCCCAGAAAATTCTTACATATTAATCTTTAAAACATTGCCTCTGCTCCATTTCTTCTTTCCTCTCCTTCAGGGACAACATGAACATATGTCAGACCTTCTCTTCCTCTTTATCTCATATCATCTCTTCTATGTTTTCTTTTTGTCTCTATGTTCCACATTGTGATAATTTCTTCTGACTTCTTTTCCGATTTCCTAATTTTCTTCTCAGCTGTGTTTACTCTGCAGTTAAACTTGTCCATTGAGTTCTTAATTTCGGTTATAATAGTTTTTATTGCTAGAGATTCAACTTGATTCTTTTTTCAGGTCTACAATGTCACATTTTGTAGATTCCCATTCCTTACAGTTATCTTTAAGCATGTCCTATTTCTTTAAACATCTGTGCACAATTCTTTTATGGTCAACAATTTTAATTCTTAAGGATCTATTTCTGTTCCCTGTTGATTCTCCTAGTTTCCACTTCTTGTGTGTCTGATCATCTTTGACTATGTACTGGTCATTCTTTTAGAAAAATTATTTGAAATAAAAATTTTAGACTTAGGACAAAAGTACCTTTCACTAGGGAGCATTTTTATTTGCTCCTGCCAAACATAGAGAAATACTGCTAATCTAGGATCACCTTAATCAATCTTAAGACTTGAGGTTCCATAGCCCATCCAGGAGATGAAAACTTAGATTGCAAGATCATGTGAGAGCTGGTCTACTTCTGGTTCACACTTATCTGAGGGTGTAGTTCTTTGGAGTTCTTAGGCTTTACTGTGTGAGCCCTGGGATTTGACTTCTATCTCATTCCATGAGGGTATCAAAACAAAATTAAAATTTTGGGGGATCAGAAATGCCTCAGTGAAAAGGTGGCTTCTATTCTTGCTTACCTCTCTGGATTTTGCTTCCCTCAATTTTGGCCTGCCAATTCCCTTTTATACTGCCAACTCATTAGTGCTTTTAATAGATAGATAGATAGATAGATAGATAGATAGATAGATAGATAGATAGATAGATAGATAGATATAGACACACACAAACACACTAGGGGCCTGATGCACGAAAATTCATGCACTTGGGGGTCCCTCAGCCCAGCCTGCACCCTCTCACAGTCTGGGACCCCTTGGGGGATGGGAGCTGGCCTAAGCCAGCAGTCGGACATCTCTCTCACAGTCCGGGAGCCCTCACTCCTTACCACCCACCTGCTCACTGCTCCTTACCTCTCAGCTCACCACTGCTCCTCAGCACTGCCTCAGAGGCGGGAGAGGCTCCCACCACCACCGTGAGCCTGGCTTCTGGCTGAGCAGTCCTCCTCCTCTGGGAGCACATTGATCACCAGGGGGCAGTTCCTGCATTGACTGGTCATTCTGCCATTCGATTTGCATATTAGGCTTTTATTATATAGGATATTTTTAAATTTTTAAAATATACTCAGTATTTTTAGTTGTTTTCAGTGCAAGGATGGGCCTACCATTACTGAAAGCTGAAAGTTATCCCTACAGTCACTCAGCAAGTATTTGTGGAGTACTTACTATGTGCCAGGCACTGTGCTGGGGCAGAGCAGCAAACCAGACAGACAGAGCAGGCTCTTGTGGCGATCACCATCTCTCTAGGGAGACAGACAATAAACAGAGTTACTCAATTGATTAGTTAATTACACTTATGATACAGATTATGAGGTAAGGAAATTCAGGGTGATGAGAAGGAGCCCTCGCCCACTTTGTGGGCTTAGGGGAGTTGTTCTCAAGGGTGTGGTTTTTAAAGCTGATATCTGAAGAATGGGTGGGATTTATAAGTAGTTGAGGGTTGAATCAAGAGAATCCATGCAGCATATACAAAACTCAGCAGTGGGAAGGCACATGACATTCTAAGTACTGAAAAGTGTCCAGTGTGGCCACAGTGAGGAGCAGGGCAGGGGATGGAGGTCAAGAGGTGTGGCTGGAGGTCAGCTAGGTCACACTGTCACACTCACACAAGAAGAGTTCACACTTTGGTCAATGTGCCAAGATCAACAGGACCGCGGAGAGCACTGAAGAGTGGAGGATGCATTATGATGGGCAACACCTTGGGGCACAGAAGTGACAGATTCAAGAGAGATTTAGGGAATAAGAGAGGAGTTTCCACCAAGCTTGGCCGTAGAATTGTCCCAGAATGCCTTTCCTGATCACATTGGTTGTTGTTTGTTTGCATGCAGATCCAGTCCACTCCTGCTCCCTGCCCTGGGAGCTAGGCCTGTGTGGGCCATACTGATGGCCTCCCATGCCTCTGGCTTCCTGGCAGGTTTGGTAATGGCAGGCACCTGCAGGAGATCAGAGGGACGAGGAAGACAGATGCTGGGTGTTTCTTCTCTGCCCTCTGTCTGCTTCAGTGTCCCCAAGACTGCATGTCCCAAGACTGCAGCTGCTGTCAGGTGGCCTGTCCTATGCCCTCCTTGGGTCTGGTTCTCACTGGGCTCTGGCAGCACCAATGCCTCGCCTCGCCCCTGAAGCCCTACAGTGGTGACAATTACAGCTGTCAGGGCCTCACCAGCCCTTCTTGATTCCCTCAACCCTGGTCACACCCCATAAACAGTCCCTTTGTTAACATCCCTTTACTGGAACCAGTAGCGCTGAGTTTGGTTTTCTTCCAAGACCCTGAGTGATCACTAATACTCAGGTTTTTTACTTTAAAGAATCTGGAGAAGCAAATCTGTCTGGGAATCCTGGAGGGGGGCCAGCCCTCCATGGCAGCCAAAGGGGTGGGTCAGAGCCCACATGAAGGCCTGCTGCCGGCTGCGTTCTGTAAACAAACACCCGCGTGCATGCTCCGCACACAGGGCCAGATGACAACCACGGCTGTGACAATTTCATGGAGCCCCCGTATCAGAGCAGACAGGGGGAATTAGGAAAATGGTAAACATATCTGGTGTGCTCTGTCTGGCTGCACAATCTGTGCCTGTGTGTGCTGGGGATGCCACCCTGGGAGCTGCTTTCCAACCCACAGTCAGGTTCCAGAGACTTCCTAAAAGAGGTCTCCCAGTGACTGAGGTCAAAGTGCACCTGATTTCTGGGGTAGACTTGGTGGGCCTAGTGTTTTTTATTGGGAAGAATCCTGACTTGCCTGCCGCCCACCCTGTTTCCTCCCTCTCCTCTGCCTTTCGCTTCCCCCCCCCCCCCCCCCCCCCCCGCCCTCCGGAGCTGAAGTTTGCCTTCCTTCACTTTCATTTAGGAGATGAGAGCTGGGAACACAAGCATCTACTGAGAGGTGACAGATGCTTGAGAATTGTGTTCCCAAATCGTTGGGCTCACTCCCCACCCGCCCCCATACTGGGGGCTCAGGCATAGAGCCAGGTGCAAGGAGTGAGGAAAAAGAAACTGATGGCAGAGGTTGCCTGGGTGGGGTGGGGGGGTCAGGGAAGGCCCCTGAGGAGGCAGCGTTCAGTGGAAACCAAAGTGACAAGGGAGATCCAGGCACCCAAATGATGTCTCCAGGTAAAAACACAGGCAGAGCGAAGTTCCACAGAAAGGCCAGTGTGGCCAGATGAGAGGGAGGCTCAGAAAGAGGCCAGAGGGGGCCAGAGACCAGCCCTCTGGAGGCCCTGGGGTCAGGAACCATGCATCCCAGTTTGCTGGGGACAGTCCTGGTTTACCCCCAGTGTTCCAAAGTAATTGTTTATTGCATCCCTGCTTGTTCAATAAATGACACAGCCACTCTACCTGTAAGGCAGAGGAAGAAATGTCAATTTTACATATTTTAACTGCGTTGGGATGCCATCAGAGGATTTTTTTTTATTATTGATTTCAGAAAAAGGAAGGGAGAGGGAAAGATACAAACATCAACGATGAAAGAGAATCATTAATTGGCTGCCTCCTGGGGATTGAGCTTGAAACCTGGCATGTGCATGTGCCCTGACAGGGAATAGAACTGTGACCTCCTGGTTCATGGGTCAACACTCAACCACTGAGCCATACTGGCCGGCGATCATCAGAGGATTTTGAGCAGGGGAGTCACACACCAAGTCTTTTCCTTCATTCACCAAATGTTTATTGAGTGCCAAGCGCTTCCCTGTCTCCGAGACACAGCAATAAGCTAGCCCTCATGAAGCCTGCATTCTAGTGGTAGAAATGTCAACAAACATCTAACAAAATTAATGACTTCTCCACCACTTTCAGTGCCTTCAGCAAGTAGAAGTGCCCATTGGACAGAAAGAAAGATGAAGGTAAAGAACATCCTGCTGGTTTTCTTTATAAATTTAACCATTTGAACATCATAAGCTACTTCCCATGAAGATGGCCCCCAAATCTGCCCTGGAGGGATGCCTCTGTGGAGAGGCTCCTGCAGTACTGGCCACCCTGACTCTCCTCTTGCCCACAGGCCTGGGCTTCTGTGGCTGGTGACCCTAACTGCCTGCATGCTGCTTGCCTCTGACTGGGCCCTCCCTCCAGGCTGGTCCTTAGCTCTAGGTAACTGGCTTACAAATTCTTGCAGAATCCTCTTTTGAAAAGCCTAAACCAAAAAGAGCATATAACACTGGCTCAGCTAACCAAAATACCTGCCCTATGTTGTGACTCACACATAGAGCCAAGTGCAATAGGGTAAACAAAGCACAGTGGGATGCGTCTTCAGGCATGACTGGATCCAGCAGGCAGACTATGTTTGTCAAGAGTCCTCTCTCACTGCATCTCATGGTTTTTGCCATGCTTTGTGCTGGCTGCAGTTTCCTGTTAGGGGGTCCCAGTAACCCAAGGCCTCTAAACAGATACCCAGGAACCCAGAATAGAGCTTCAGCTTTTGAAGAGTTTCATCAAAAATCCTGGAGTTGGATTCTGCTGGACCGTAGGCTCATCCCTGAGCCAGCCACTGTGTCCAGGAGGATAGAGGGTACTAACTGACCATGTCCCTATCCTCCTCCCCCATGCACAAACACTCTGGGGGATGGGTAGGGAGTCAGCCCCATTCACACTGCGTGGATGAGAGTGGGGGAGGGGAGGTACTTCAAGGAGAATCCAGGTGTTGTGACTGGAATGAGAGAAAATGATGCTGAGGCAGGCAAAACAACAGTAACCTGTCCCTGCCCTTTGTCCCAGGAAGAACTGGAGCTCACAGAGCAGGAGGAGGACTCAGGGTAAATCCTTTGTCATTGCCTCCAAGGACAAAGGAGTCCATGACCACATGGAATCAGCGAATGTAATTCTGGCCCCACATTCATTCCTGACTTCTGTCCCACCTCAGGCTCCCAACAGTCTCTCCCCACAGGCACTAGCCTCTCCACGGGGTCTGGGACTCCAGCCCATGAAGATGGGATGGCAGGGGAGACACACAGCAATGGACAGACTTCAGAGAAGCTCTGGGCAGAGCCCCTGCATGGAGGGAGATTAAGAGTTGGTGGCCTCTTGTCTCCTGAGGATCCCTGGAGCTCCTTGACTCCAGCCCTTCAGAGGCCTCCAGCCACTGGAATGGGATTGTGCTTCCTGTTCCCTGGGACCAGAGCTGGGAGAAGCTGCTGGGGGGAGGGGGGGAGGAGGGTGCTGGCTACAGGAGGTGAGAAGGGGACCCCTGCCATCTGGCCTTGGAAGGGCCGCCAAAGGAAAGGTTGCCCCTCACTCATCTACACTCAAGGACACTGCTTGACAGTGAGGAAAGAAACCCCTTTATTGAACATGCAAACACTTTCTTAAGCTGCTCCGGAGGCGGGGGGTGGGGGGGTCCCATCAGCCTGTCCATCAGATTAGGGGTAGGAAGCTCCCTGAGGCCACTGGATTTTACCTAGATTTGCAGACTGTAAATGGTGAAGCTGGGACCCAGCATAAGGCCACCCCTTCATAGCCTCACTCTTGCCTAAAAGAATGGGAGGTGAGGTCAAGAAGGAAGAGGGGAGCGGCCTGGGAGGTGAGAAGCGAGGCCTAGGGAAGCAGCCGTAGCCCTCCTCTCCCCTGGGGATGTGGGCGATGCCATGGCCCGGGCTGGTGAGCAGGGATCCTGCCAGGGACCAGGAGAAGGCTTCCTCTCCGTGTCTTCATGCCACAAGATGTAAAATAATCCCCTCAGCTCAGAAAAACACATTTTATGGCTGTCTGACTCATTTCCCACAAAGTTAGGTTCACCCACCCTCCACCCCCCAACGTGTAGAGCTTTTGTTTTGAAAAATAAAAAATATGTTGAAAATTTCAAGATGACTTTTAGACATAAATAGTTCCCTTCCTCACCCTCGTCCCAGGCCCCCCTCACCTAATTTCCCAAACCCTGGCTGCCAGAGCCTTGGGAGGACCCAGTCCAAGTGGGTGTGGGATGACTGAGTGACAGAGCCCCCAGGGCCAGGCCAGGGGGCGCCTGTTGGGCATTGAGAGGGGCCAAGGGCCCTCCAGGGAGGTGGGCCTCCCTGGCATCTGCTACAGTGCCCCTGATCTTTCTGATTTGGGGTCCCACTTGGGCCCCGACAGCACCATCACTCGCTCCTGGCCTCACAGTCTCTCCAGGCCTAGGTTCCTGTCACAGCTTTTGGGACACAGGTAATGTTCTGCTGGTTGCTCTGCACCCTGACACTCTGCCAAGAGGAGCTCCATGGGGTGACCTCAGACACCTAGTGGGGGGGATGTGACTCTAGCCCTTGAACCCCAAAATTGAAGCATAAGAATCTGATATGGGGCTCTTACCCCCCAAATACAGCAGGGTTTTCGATTACTCCCTAAACACCTGGGGGCTTGGCCTCCTGTCTCCCTCTGACTCTGCCATTCCTTTAATTTCCCAACAATCCTGGCCCATGAGTATCAGCATCCCCATTTCTCAAGCAGGACAAGAAGCACCAGCAGAGCATGACCACTGAGGAAGCCGAGTGCAGAGAGCTGGGCAGCCTCATGGCTCCTGCTGGTTCCGGTTGCCGGGAAGAGTACCCGCGTCAGAAGCCCAGGGTTCTGGGGGGGCCCATCCAGGAGATCCCTGGTTTCCGACACATGGCACGGCACACCTGGAGTGTCCACAGCCCAAAGAGCCATCCCCCTCCCTGCCAGGCACTGCTACAGCCTCGTGCATGCAAGGCTCTCCACATGGCACTTGGGTGACCCACTGTTTCCCTCCATCTTCCCAGAGAATGGCCGCTGGGAGCTTTCTAAGGGTCTTCAAGGGAAGAGTGGCAGCCTGCAGCCAGATAAGAGCACCACCAGAAACAGCTTACGTCACACTGGGAGCCAAGAGTGAGCAGGAGCCTGCCGTTCTTTGGCCAGGCGTCTCACAACAGGCTCGGGCTCCTCATTGAATCAGAGTCCCCATCGCCAGCTGCAGCTAGCCCCATGGGGCCCAAGACAGTGGGCCAATGGGTGCCTGGAGAGCAGCAGCCCTGAAACTGCCCAGGCCATGGGTCTGTCCACTTCACTGTAACCCACAGTGGAGAAGTGGACACCTCTCTGCCATGTGTCCCTGGTTCCTGGTTCCCCAGGGCTCTGGACTCCCACCTGGGAGCAGGAAGCAGTTTCTGGAAGCTGGCAGTGAAGGTGCCTTACTGCCAGGGTTCTGCTGGGAGGACCCTGAGGTTCACTGGAGGTGGCAAGAGGGGAGTATAGACTGGGGTCCCCAGACTTCCTGGGCCATGGGCGTCAGGGGAAGTGCCTGAGGTGACCTGACTTCCTTAACCACAAGAAAATGACTCAGCTAAATTGAGGAAGATTTCCGTTCCAGCAGACTACTTTTTCCACTATGGTAAGAGCTTTTTACCCACAAGCTCCAGAGGAGCTGGGTACCCCACGAAGGGTTTGGAGACTTTCGATTTGAATAGTCAACGCTGATTTTTAATCATTATTTTGAAAAGGCAGCTCTTGGCTTTCCAGCAGGTGGCTGGGTCCTGGGGAGCGAAGCCAGGTGTGTGAGTGTATGTTTATGCACATGCACCAGTGCACATTTGTGCCTGGAGGACACTGGGGCCCAGGAAAGGGGAGAGATTTCGTTGGGACATTTCCCTTTGCGCACTGGCAGGTCTTGCCCAGGTCTGCAGAAATGACCTGGATTGTCCAGCCCTGAGCCTGGTGGCGTGAACAGGGCTAACAGCTACAGTGATTGAGAGCTAAATGTGTGCCAGGCAGCAGGCTGGGCTCTTACATTACCTCACAACCCTGGCGGTGGGTCCCCCTCCAGATATCACTGAGACTCCAAGAGGGGAAAAGCACCCATCAGACACTCGGCTAGATGCAAACCTGGGCAGCCAGACATCAATCACTGTAGGCACTGAGCACTTGTCCCCCTGATCTTTCTCCAGCTCCTGGCATCTCCTGACGCTGCCCAGGCTTGTCTCCCATAGCAACTGGCAGCCCTGGACCCAGTGAGGGCTAAAGCTTCTTTCCAGGGACCCTGTTCAAACGCCAGACCATCAGTGATCAGAAATTGGGGCCTTGCCCTGGATTCTGGTAAATAATGCCGGGGAATATCCATTGCAGCCCTGGCTCCCACTGTCTAGCCCAGCGCTGAGGCCCAGGCAGGCTGGGTGACAGATGGCATCTCCCAAGAGTGAGGGCCCAACCCTGTCACTGCAACCTGCAGCCTAGTGAGTGTGATGGGACAAGTCCTATTCTGGGTGCTTGGTGAGGACGAAGACCACTGCTTTGAGCTCCTCCCACTTCTAGTCCAGCCCAGGCAGGCTTCCTGGAGGCAGCACAAGCAGGCTCTGGCCTGGATGACAGCAGTGAGTATAACAAAAGCCCCAGGACAGTGACTGCCCAGACTGGAAGGCTCTCCTCCCCATGCCCCAGTGGAGGGCCCTGTGTCTGCTCCCAGCCTGGCAAGGTCCACAGCTGTGAAAGGTTCCTTGTTTTCTACTCTCCTTTCAGGGCAGACTCTTCCCTGAGGCCCCTCGGAGGGGGATGACAGGGTGCAGGGTTCTCCCCACTTCATTGCCGATTGGACCTCCGTTCTGCTCAGAGCACCTCCATGGGGCCCCTCAGAGCGGACTTCTGCTCCGAACTGGAGTCAAGTTCCCAACCTGGAGGTGAAGAGGAGGCGAAGCCGCCCAGTGGAGGAGCTTTGCCCAGGTCTCCAGGGATTTCAAGGGACGGAGTTGGGCTTGGCCAGTGTAGCTCTGAAGCCAGGGAGAGGGCCCTGCCTAGGGCCAGGACATGTGTCCTGGCTCTTTGGCCTCCCCACAGCCCAGCGGGTTGGCTGACAGGGAGGAGCAGGGGCTGCAGAGACTGGGGGAGGAGGCGAGGTCAGCAGTCCCCTAGGGTGCTGGCAGTTCCAGGGCAAAGGGCAAGATGGCTTTGGCCAGAGAGAGGAAGCAGGGCAGGGAGCAGTGTAAAGATGAGAGTTGTGCCGAGCGACCGAGCAAGCAAGGGCCCTGAGCCTGAGCCTGGGGGCCTCCTCCAGGAGACAGAAAAGGAGGGTGATGGAGAGAGGAGGGAGCCAGGAGTCAGAAATTGGGAAGGGGCTGAAGCAGGCCAAGGCCAAGGCAGGTAAAGGCAAAGGACAGAGGAGACAGCATCAAAGTGAGGCTTGGGGAAGATCCCATGCAGCAGGCCCCACTGCTGGCAAATAGGTTTTCTCAGGCCTCATCCTAGGGGTCAGGCAGGGGCCTTGGGGTTGAGGTGCCCTATTTATTGCCCCTGCTCACTGCCCACACAGAGGCCCCTGCCTTCCCCACCCCAGAGCTTACATAGCTGGCTGGCTGTGAATGTGTCATCATGTACTATGTCTACCATGTGTATGCATGTCTACATGTGTGTGTTGTGTCAACCATGTGTCTGAGGCCCTCTGCCTCTAGGACTCTCGCCTGCTCAGAGTCACAGTGGCAGCCGGGGCACCAGGATAAGGCCTCTCACTGAGTCCAGCCCCATGAGGCCCCTGAGGCCACCCTCCTTGGGGGTCCTGGGGAGACCTACAGGGGCTGAGTCTCTGCTTCTGCAGAAGCCCAGATGTCCCTTCACCGTGAGGCAGAGGAGGCAACCTCACCCTGGTGGTCCTTAGGCTCTCAGGAACTCCATAGTCCCTAGTGGATGGGGCCCGACTGACCAGAGGCCTCTGACCCACTCCCGGGCAGAGCCAGCTCCAGGCCTCTGAGTGGACAAGGACTCAAAGGGCTCACAGAGTGGGCCACAGAATGTTCAATGCGTGCAAAGCTTGGAGTGTGTGTGTGTGTGTGTGTGTACACGCGCGCGCGCGCGCGCGCGCGCGCGCTCTTGTGCATGCAAGCACAAACATTCGCCTCCGTCACCTGTCAGTGAGCTCCAGCCGGTCAGTCTCACCCATTTGACCATGAGCCCCTCATCCGGAACACTCAGTAGCTCCCAAGGGCTCAGGCACCAAGGTCTCTGACTGTCACTACCTAGCTGGCCCAGCCTTCCCTGGGCCCCTCACTGCAGCCAGGCTTCCTCACTGGCCCTGTTCTTCTTTCACATTTTCTGTGTAGGTGCTTAGCAGTGTGTATACCTGTGACTGTTGTGCACTTGTGGCACCTTCTCAGCCTGGTCAGGTGTGAGACTGTGAGTCAAGGAAAAAACCCAGTTCACACTGGTTTGGGCAGAAAAGGAACTTAGCTCTCGTGATGGAAGAGCCCAGGGCGGAGCCAGCTTCAGGCACAGTTGGACCTCAGCGGTGGAAATCCACGTCCATCTCTGAGCTCTGCTTCCCTTTGGGCTCCACCACCATCCCCAGGCTCCCAGCAACATAGCCTCTAGGCTTCCATTCCCCTGCTTTGCCACCTAGGAAAAGAAAACAAATTTTCCCAGTATTTCCAGCTAAAGTCTCAGAGTTGACACCAGGCCCAGGGCACATGACCCTCTCTGGAGCCCTGGGCTGGGGCAGCCCTGCCCAAACCATGTGGTCTGAGAAGGGAAAGGGCTGGTTCCCCAAGGAATATCAGGCCTGCCCTGGAGGAAGGAAGCGTGGATGCTGGGCAGCCAGGAACACAGGAGCCCACCCAGATGACTCTGTCCTTCAGTGATTACGGGGGCAGGGTGGGAAGTGTGCAATTCTCATCCTTGGTCTCACTCCAAGCTGGAATGGGGTCTAGAATCCTGGATCTGGCAAACCCAGGGACTTCTATGCCATTTCTTATTGTACATATGGGGAAAATGAGGCCCACACAGCCTGTTAGGACAGAGCTAGAGCTAGAACATGGGACTTTTGACAGCCGATGCAGACATCTTACAGGGGCACTTGGTGCAATCCAAGCTGCACATTGCCTGCCCCCAATAGTCTGACCCATCGGTCAGACCTGGGATTCAAGTCCCAAAGGGCAGAGTCTACAAGAATCACATCGAGCCCTGGCGCCGGCCAAGGAAGTTTAGCATTGAGGCTTGAGGCCATGCTGGGGACTCCCAGTCAACAAGCCCAGCAATGCTCTGAGGCCAGACCTGAGACACTGTCACCAATCCCCAGTCCAAGAAGCCATGCCCACCTCAAAGGCCAGGGAGCAGGGGGAGGGGAGGGGTAAGAACAGATGTCAGGACAGGAGTAGGTGGTGGGCTGATCCAGGGTAGGAGTCAGAGAGGCCCAGGCACCCAGACCACTGGCCACTGCTCCAGCTCAGCAGCTAGGGAGGGGGAGGGGGACCTGTGCCACAGGCCAGGAGAGGTCAAGGGGTGGAGAGGCCATAAGGGGCCCAGCGGGCCCCAGCAGGCTGAGGACGCTTGGCCAGAAAGGCCTGTTTACTCTGAGGCCCACGAGGTCAAGGCCCTGTCCCCGGGTTAATTATTAATGGCCATGTAGCTCATGGCTGCCCTGTGTGGTGTGGGCTAGAGGACAGAGCCCTGCATCACCCCTTACTGGCACCCTGCACAGGTGGGCCCTGGAGTGCTCCCCTCCCTTCAGCTTCAAAAGGCACTGGCTCTCTGCACTCCCAGGGACTCTGACACCCTCCTCCCAACTCAAGTGCCAGAGCCTGGGGGCACCAAAGTGGGCAAAAGTGGGTCCCCAGGCTCTTGTTCATCTCTCACAGCCTGGCTTTGGGGTATCACACGAGGCAGGATGGAGGCAGGGCAGAGGAGCCATTGTTCAGAAGAAAAGGTCATAATGAGTGCAAGGGGCAAAGCCTGTGTTTCTGGCAGGAGAGAGATCTGGTGGCAAGGTGCAGGGATAGGGGCAGGCATCTCGGGCCTGAGCTCGAAGGGTCTGGACTGGAGTTCTCCGGAGACCCCCATGAGGGCCATTGCTCGTGCTGAACCTGCTCAGAAACAGCTGAGTTCCTTGTCATTGGCTGTGTCCCCACCACTTCGCTGAACGAGCCAGGACAGGCAGCTCCTGTGCCCTGGGGAAAGCCTTTTGCCTCTCCAGGGATCAGGTGCTGACAGAGGAGCTGTAGCCTCATTAGCAGCCTTTGGGCTGCAAATCCTCACTTTGTCCTCAGATTAGGCCCTCACCAGCCAGGCGGGAGAAAGGAGCAGCCAGCGGTGGCAAGGCTGGCTGCCCATCCTCTGCACATTCAGCCCAGCCTCCTGGGGCCCACCCCCTCAGCCTCTTGGTCCAGGGGTGACCTTGCCCTCAGCGTAACCCAAGCAAGACACAGGTCTTCCAGGGCTCAGGGGTGATGAGGGAGGCAGCCTGGTCACCCAGTGCCTCTCGAAAAGTAGCAGCAGCTCCAGGAGGGACCTCACTGAAGCCCAGGTGGTGCTGACCCAGCAGGTCTGCACAGCCCAGGACTCCGCATGTCTCAGGAGCCTAAGGTGGGGCCAACACTCCTGGACCCCCTGAGGGACACAGCACTTCAGAAAGGCCCCCTCACCAAGGAGCTCTCCTGGGACTTGTCACCCACTGTTCAATTCAGCTCAGGCTTTAGGGGCCGAGCCGGTGGAGGGGTAAAGCTTCGGATGGGGGACCACATATCCTGGCCCAGCCTGGTGGGGCACCTGGGGACAGCCAGTGCCGGGGGGCATTGAAAGCCCCCTTCCCTCACTGACTGTGCCAGTCTCCCGTCCGTCCGTGGCTGTGAAGGGGCTCAGAGCCCTGACCTGTATGGCCCTGGTGGGGAGCGCATGGGCAAGGTTGTAGGCATGTCTCTGTGTCCTCTCAGGGGCACAGCCTTTCTGTAGCTGCCTCTGGAAACCCTGCCAGGCAGGCAGCTCCTGCCTCATGGCCTTGGGCAATGTGGAGCACTGCACAGCCCAGGCCCTTCAGTGTCCACTTCTCAAGGCACCACTTCTGCCCAACCAGGAAATCCTGAACCAAGGCTGTCCGTCCCTCCCTGGGTCAACACTCACTGAGAAGAAGGGCGGGGCAGCAGAACAGGCCACGGAGTCGACTTGGGCCACATCGTCCCCAGGAGCACACGCCACATGCACAGATATGCACACAGGTGCACTCACACAGACACTTGTCACACACTCATAGTCACATGTTCACACACAGATGCCATGCACACACACACACTCACAGACTCCCACACCACTAAGTCACACACAGATACCATGCACACACATGCACACCGACATGTAAGCACACGTGCATTGTCACAGTGCACACACATGTATGCACATATATACTCATAGCCCACATGCACACCCAGGCCTTCCTGCCCTGAGAGCCACCACACAGCGCAGCCTGCATGAGCCACGCCCCCCCACATGCACACGGACACAGCCCCCAGCCACAGCTCCTGCTCTCCTTGCCTTGTGGCCTTCACACTGTTTGGTGCCCTCCTTTGGGGACATCAGCCAGATAGCACCCAGGAGCCTATTCCTGGCACCCCCAGGAAGTTTGAGGCCAGGACTGAGTACTTGAACCCAACACAATGTCCTGGCACCACAGGGAAATGGGGACTGGGAGGAGGAGAGAAAGCATCTGACATCCCTCAGCCAAGACTGCGCTGGGGCTGGAGGGGCCCATGACCCTGCTGTGGGACCATTCCAGGATTGGTCCCAGATGCAGACACCTAGTAGACAGACCCTGGGATATGGCTGGGGCTGGCACACAGTGGGACTGCATACAGACTGATTGGATGAGTGAAGAAAGGCCTGACAAAGGTGGAGGAGCTCTGTGTTCCCTGCGCTGGCTTCCAGGCCAGTGCCCCCCTTTAACCCACCTCACCTCCACAGCCCTGACAGCTGAGCCTGGGCAAGCCAGCCTACCTGTGGCTCCTGTGTCTGAGGAGGCAGGCGGGCTGCCTGGGGACATGCCCACACATGGCTCCCCCGCAGCCATACGCCAAGCCAACGCCAGTCAAGCCAAGAGCAGCAGTCTTGGGGCCTGCCTACCGCCCACATCTTGCCCAGCCTTCTGCACCTGCTCCAGCAAGAGACTCAGCCCTTGACTCCCTGGCAAGACCCAGACTCCTGTCCACATAGCACTCTCCCAGCACTTTGGGGACAGGCATATTGCCCTGCAGTTCGTACCCTCAGCTCCTCACACAATGGCAGCAGCAGCAAGGGATCCCGGTCTAGGCCCTTGTATCTGCTGCCTACCCCACAGCATCCTGCAAGCGCCCGCATGGCCTGCCTCTTACTCATCATTCTGCTCCTCTCTTGGGGCTGTCCCTCAGGCAGCTGGCTCCTGCTGAAGGACTATGCACTGTGGTTCCCTCTGGGTCTTTGCTTGGCCAGTTCTTTTCCTCATCAGGTTTGGGCTCTACTGCCCCCTCCCCAAAGAGGCACCCCTGAAGCAGCTTCCAGTCACTGCCCAGTGACATTGCCCTGCGGTACAGCACTCCCAGTTCCTTGTGCTCTTAGAAATGGCCCCGCTCTTGGCCTTGTTTGCTCTTCCATCATCTGCCTTCCATGCTGGATTGTCGGTTCCATACACTGAGGACCATTTCTTTATCATTCGCCACCTGAAGGGGGCCTGTCTGGCAGGTAGGTGGTGCTTCACCAATATTTGTTGAGTGAATGAATGACGAGACAGGGCATTGCTGAACCCAAACGCATAAATCTGAAATAGGAATGGCCATGTGTCAGGTGTGAGGCAGGCCTACAAGGGCACGTTGGGGCCTCCTGCCGTGGCTGGGGGGCTCTTGGCTTGCTCACATCACACGGGCAGGCCCAGCTGAGTGGGCAGGGCCTAGGGCCAGATTTGGACCCATACCCTTTGCTCTTGATGGGATTAGGCTCTGCCCTGGCTGGTCCCCAATCCTACACAGAGAGAAACGTGTGTACCTACTCTCCTGGATTTACTGTAGTCCTACATTCTGCCAGCTCCTACCTGCACACCTTTGTCTAGGACAGCAGTCGGCAAACTCATTAGTCAACAGAGCGGCATGTGGCTAGCAAGCCACGGTTTGCCGACCACTGGTCTAGGATATTCTGCTGCCTAGAATGTGTCCTCTGCCCAGGCAATTCTCCCCCAACTCTAGGGTGCAGCCAGACACCCTTCTGGGTCCCAAAGCCCTCTCTCTCCACCACACACAGCTCTGCTACCAGGCTGCATGCACCCTTAGCCTGGCAGTAATGAGTGCCCATTGGATGACAGGCCTGGCCAGAGGTCAGAACAATGTGGGTGGGCAAGAGGTCAGTGAGATAGGTCAGCAGACAAGGGGTCAGTCAATCTAAAGAAGTCCAGAGGGGCAAGGGGGTAACTCTGAACGCACGAGATAAGGGCTTAGTTAACTGGTTAGTTGATTGGATAACAAGTTAGTAGCTCACACATGTGTTTGCTCCATCCATTTGTTGAGCACACCCCATGTTTGAGCTGGGGCCCCCAAGGGAGGCCTGGCTAGGGTAGGGAAAGCATATTTGGTTCTCACCCTGGACCAGGCATCAGCCATCCCGGGGCCCCACACTGAATCGGGCTTGTCACAGGTTTTGTACAGCCTGTGAGCTAGGAATAATTTTTATGGCTTTTTTAATGGTTAGAAAAAAATCTGAAGAACTATATTTAGTGACACATGAAAATGATATGAAATCTGCAAGTAAAGTTTTATTGGTACACAACCACACCAGCTTATGCATTGTCTATGGCTGCTTTTGTTGAGAATGGCAGTTGGAATAGTTGCAACAGTGACTGAATGGCCCACAGAGCCTAACGTATTTCCCATCTGGCTCTTTACAGAAATATTTGCTGGTCACTGCCCTAGACTCTCCAACTGGCTGTAGGCAAGCCATCTCAGCTGCCAGGGCTTGGTTTCCCGTGTGTGACATGGGTGGACAGCACGCCCCTCAGAGAATGCAGGAAGGATTCCAGGCTTCGCAATCTGCCGTTCTTCCTTTACTTCAATAAGTAGGAACCGAGCGCTTACCTAGTCTGTGCCAGGCACAGGCTGGTCTGTTCTGATGTCCAACACCTGCCCTGGAGGGACACACATCTGGGGGCATGAAGACCATTTAGCTGGGGGAGACAGAGGAGGACAGGGAACGTGGCCTGGAGTGCAAAGCAGCCTCCCAGGGGGAGTGATACCCAGGCTAAATCTTAAAATATAAGAAGAAATTTGCTAGGGGGACAGGAGCAGGGACAAGCATTGTAGGTGGAAGGAACACCTTCATAGCAAAGGCACAGAGGCTGAGAGAGGGTAGCAGGCTTAGACCTAAGGGGTGGGGGGCATGAAACCAGAAAATGGAGGCCTTGGGCAATCAGAGATGGCCTCTCATTGCCACCCTCACTCCAACTCCACCTGGGTTTGGCTCCCCAAGGGCAGATGTGGGTGAGGTAGAGCATTGCGGACAGCGAGAAGTCATCCTTAGAACCCCATTCCTAGGGCCCTGCTCACAGGCCGTGATGCCACTGGAATTGGACAAGCCAGCTGGTGGATTGTAACCTGGGGGCTCAGCGTTACTGGGCCCAGGGCCACCTGTTCCTGCCCCTGACCCAGAGCAGCTACTGGAGTCCAGGACCAGGCAGGCTGCCACAGGAGGGGAGCTGGCAACAAAAGCCTATTATTCAGGGTTTAAAAAAGTCTTAAAACCCGTCCAACTTTCCTTCATTAGATGCTCTGGGGTGTTTTCCCCTTTGGAGGCTGTTGGAGATACAGACTGATAGAGGCCTGATTTGTAAAGACTTAATTATAGCCCAGAGACCTCCGTGTAGACAGTCTGAGGGTTTCTTCTACCATCTCTTCTACGTGCTAATGGGAAGCTCAAGTCAGGTGCTAAGCAGTGGGACCGGATGACCCTGAGCTCTGGGTTCCCCGTGCTGTCTTCCTGTGGGGAGGGAGGTGGCCAGGCCCAGAGTTTGGTGTGAGTCCCTGCAGTGTGGCCACCCAGCTTTGGGTCCTGGTGCCACAGCCTCCTGGCCACATGGCCTCAGGCTGCTCATCTGTAAGTGACCATGGTGGTCCTCCAGCGTTACAGTAGGTGTCTGGCTCAGAGAAAGTGCTTCAGAAATGCTGGAAAGGAGCTTTGGTGGGGTTCTGACCTTGACCCCTCAGGCCCTGGGAGGAAGCATTTGGATCCTGGGAGGAAGCTCCATCTGGGGCCAGCTGGATAAGATGGGAAAGGGCATGAGTTCAGCCTCTCAGCACCTCTGCCCATAGTTGCTTCACCTCCTTGTCCCATCCCAGGCCCAGGGTGCTCACAGGGTGCCCCTTTAATGGGCCTTGCATCCCAATGGATCAAGGTGGTCCCAAGGTGGCAGTTGAGGCTACCTTGTACACCCTCCCTGGCAGCCCACTCCATGGATGCCTCCCATGCCCTGAGCCTGTGCATAACCATGCCCCCCACCCCCACCCTGGGAGTCACTGGGCTGAGGGAAGCCCACTCCCCAAGCTGTGTCCCAGAGAGTGAACTCAGGGACTTACAGGACACAGCTCAGCTTCTTTTGGGGAAGACATTCTGCTCAGGTGCAGGGTGTGCTTAGGAGGAGAGAGAAGGTTCCCCCAAACACACACAGATCCATGCTTGCCCAGAGAGACCTGCACACTCACACACACGTGTGTACATCCCACGTGATCCCAGACACACGCTCACCAAGGTATGTGCACACAAGGGGACTCCTCAGGCCAGGCCAGGGCTCCACTTCCAGTGTGTGTGCCGTGTGAGTATGCCCCTGTGTGTGTGTACTAGTGTGTGAGTATGTGCCACTGTATGTGTGTGTTGTCCGTGTGTGAGTGCACCATGGGCCAAGGAAGAAAGGGAGGACAAGAGATCCTCTGGGTCCTCTGTCTGAGGCCGGAAGGGGAGAGAGTGACTGACTGCTCAAGGTCCTTGCAACAGGACCCAGCCACCTTGGCCTAAAGTGGTGCTCACACCAGAGGCTCCGTGAAAGGAGCTGGGAAGAGCTGCAGCAAGAGCATTGTGGGAAGGACCACGTGCACCTCCCGGGCCACATAGTCACCCTGTCCTTCCCTCTGTGGATGTCCCTTTTGCTGGGATGACCAGCCCCCTGCCCCCCCCCCCACCACCGACACGCACAGGCTTCCCGCTGAGACCAGCAAGCCATTTTGAACTGTGATGAGAAGAGGAAGTTCCTGTGGCCCCAAAACAGAAACAGGAAGCTGGGAGGGGGCATATGGATAGGGAACGGGAAGGGGGACACAAGCACCCAGCACATGCACCCAGAACACCCAGCCTTCCTGGACCAGCCCAGCCCCAGCAGCCCTGGCTGGGCACTGTCAGACTCATTTGCCCAGCTACGTGGACCCAAAGGATGGACTCCTGAGGGTTTCTCAGATCCTGGCTAACTGTCCACCTGGATGTGTTCGGTTGTCCAGACTTATCTGGTTCTGACTGAGAGGGCTCCGTGGCTCTGCACAAATCCCATGTCTGGCCCCTGAGTGTTGCTACTCGGGACTCTCTTGTAGGGCTGCCCTGCCTCTCCAAGACCCACCACGTCTGATGGCCACCTGCTCACGCCACTGGCCAAGTACATGACTGGCCATCTCCGGGCTGAGAATTTGGTGACTTCCAACCCCTGCTGTTTTCCCAGCTGCTCTGCAGGATGTGGAAGGTCCCCAGCCCCACCCTCACTTGCCCTGAAAGCCCACCACTGCTCCATATCATGTCCTTGGGCAGGAATGACCCTGCCTGGTGCTTTAGCTTCGCCTCCACTGGGAGATGAAATGTCTGAGAAACGTGCAGGGGCCCCAGGCCTCCGTGGCCTGAACAGAAGGGCAGTGGGGTGCATAATCACCCACCAACCACCAGGAATGGAGAGGGTCTGGCTCACAAAGGGCCGGGTGGGTTGAGGTGGAACACAGGAGAGCAAGGCTCGCTCAGGGACAGCGACGTCTGCTGTTCCGCAGGGTTTGGAGGCTCCTGCAGGAAGAGTCCTGGGCAAGTGGGCGGGCGGGGGGAGCCAAGGGGCCAGAGAGGCAGATGTCACCAATTTCAGTTCTGCCCCTGGTTGGCCTGAGGCAGCTTGGGACTTCCCAGTGTGGAAGGACAGGCTGGGGAACCAGGCCACTCGGGGACCCCTTCCCCACCCCAGCTGGGTGCTGTCTGCAGACAAGGTAGTGGAAGTTCTGGGGACCCAGAATAGACTGGGTCTGCCTTCCTGGGGTCCTCCCTCTCTCCCTGAACCCCCAGAACAGATCCCTCTAATACCTCCCGTTAGTCAGCCTCAGCCCCAGATTATGGCAACAAAAGAATTTCTTGGACTTTATATCCCCACAAATGAAGGCTTAAGGTTATAGCTGTCCCAGAGGCATCTGAGAAAGATTTGCAGGATGGGAGTATGGGTGTCAAGCAGACGCCTCGCCCTATACTGAAGGATGAGGTAGAAACCACAAGAATCCCCCAAAAGGCTCCATCTTCTCAGCTCCTTGCATTCATCCCCTAAAGAAGGAAAGTGGGGACCGCAGGAGGCAGGCATTGAAGCCCCCCGCCTTGGCCTCGCGCCCCCACCCAGTGCCCAGCAGGTGGTGGGTCAGCACCACTGCCAGCAGGGAACTGGGCCCCCGGGCGGGGAGCACATCTGACTGGACCATGTTCTTGGGAGCTCAGTTGTGAAACTTGCTTCAAACCCCCAAACCACAAAAACGGCCAATTTTCCCAGCCCTGTTCTCACGTTTCTCAGATCAGCCAAGGAGTCTTCAGCATTTCCATCCGAGAGACGCCAGGCCAGCCACCAGCCCCTGGGGGACAAGAAAATAGTGCACGGAGACCTGGGCACTGCGGAAACCCTCCAGCATTTGCCCTGAGCACATGGGTCCCGCCAAAGCGGTTGCAAAGTGCGGTGGGAAAGGCAAGGCCTGGCCTGATAAAGGAAACTAAAATCAGGACTGAGGGACCTAGAAGCTGCTAGCGCTATCTCGGACAGAGAATTCAAGAACACCCTTCTGTGGCTGATGGAGGGTCAGACTGCTGGTAACCAAGGAAACGCCCTTTTGAAAACAAGGTCACAAAGGCATCCCCTCAGGTCACCTCCCCTGCCTGGTGCTTCGCATGCATGGCTCTAGCTCTCCCTGATTCAGGCGCTGGTGACAGCAGAAAGGCAGGCTTTCACCAGGCAAGGACTGGTGCAGGGACCCACAGACACGGGCAGAACCCTGAGGAGGGCTTTTCTCTGCTGGGCAGTGATGGCGGCGAGAGCCATCTTAGACAGAGAGAAGCTGCCGTAGGTACTTTGGCTGAGGAGCTGCCTGGAAGCCTCAAAGCCCCGTTTCCTGCTGCAGGGCCTGCAGGCCTGTCTGTGCAGCCACCTCTTCTGGCTTCCTCTGGCCAGATGCCCCACCCACCGCTGCCCCCAGATGAAGCCAGCTAAGGCCCCTCTGTGCTGCTGTGTCCAGGCCCTGTTTGCTACCCTTCTGCCTTCTGCCCAACCGCCCGCTCTGCCGGAGGGCCTGCCCTCTCTGTGACCCGCTGTCCATCTCCTCAGCCGGCTCCTCACCTCCGCCCTCTCCGCCACCATGGAACCTCCTTGAGCCTGAGACAGAAACCCTGACCTGGGTTAACTTTAGCAGTGATTCCAAAAGTAAAATATTGCTGAGAAAAATACCAAGCTTTAGTTTTGTGTGTGCTCATCCAATCTTTTCCCTAAACTGTAACTTTTCTTTAAAATGCCTGTGTTAATCAGAGGGGCTAGTTTATGCTGGCCATGACTCTATGCATTGGGTCTGAAGTTACTTGTTGTAAGTACTGTCCTCCACAACCATGTCCAGGGCCCGAAGAGTCCTACCCGGGAAGCCTGTGACCTGGGAAGAGGCTCCTGAAGCCCAGGCCAGGACAATAGGATGCAGGAGACCCGCACCAACAGGGACCCCACCTGAGGGGCCAGGTTGGGGTGCTTGGGAGCCATGTCACCGGGGCACCCATCAGCTAACGAGATTCAGTGAGCCCACAGGAAACAGTGGGCACATGGTATGTCTCAGTCTTTCTGTGGCCCTCTTACACCTAGGTTTTCAGAGCCATATCTGTGAGTCTGTCTGAGTCTTTCTACATGGGTGTTTCCATGCCGTGCTGTGGTTGTGTTTGTGTGTTCTCAGTGTGTACTCAGGTGTCAGTGTCTCTGGGTGTTTATATCTCTATTCATTCAACCGCTGTCTAGTGTGACCAGGTCCCAGGCCAAGTACTGAACAGGTGGTGGAGGACTCAGTCCCCATCTCCTCATGCCCACAGTCTGGTGGGAGGTGGGCAGTAAACAAGATATCACATCCAGAAAAGTGTAGTCCCAGTGGGGACAGGGGAACCCCTATATGAGGGCACAGCATAGGGGGCCAGAGCCTCTGAGACCAGGGACCCAAAGGGGACCCTCGATGCTCTGAGGAAATGACAGGAGAGCTGAGTGAGCTGAAATGTTTGGGAGTCAGCCAGGTGGTTGGTTAGGAAAGTTTTCCAGGCAGAGGGAACAGCATGTGCAAAACTGGGGCACCAAGGAGGGGCAAGGAGGCCAGGGTGGCAGGAGCAAAGGAAGCTGAAGGGCAGTGGGAGGTAAGGGCAGATATGGGGCAGGAGCTGGGCCTGGAGGCCTCAGTCATGATGGTGGGGACTGGACAGCTGACCCTGAAAGCTATGGGAGGCCTTGGCTAGGAAAGTGGCGAGTCACGTGGCCGTTTAGCAGGACCGCTCTATCTGCTGCAAGCAGAATGGGTTGCAGGGTGCCTGGAACAAAGCCTAAGAAGCCATCCAGTTGAGAGTGATGTAGCCAGGGCATGTGGGTGGGCGTGTGACAGCAATGGAAGGATGAGATGCAAGGCTTGGTGATGGGGAAGGTGTGCAAGGGTCCAGGAGGCTCCCTGTGTGTGCGTGTGCATGTGTGTGCACAAGTGTGAGTGTGCGCATGTGGGTGGAGTGGCTGGGGCCTGGCCTCCTGTCCTCTCTCCCTCCCCTGTTCTACCTCACACCCATGTCCCCCACCACCTGGACACGGACATGACAGTGACGGTAAGAAGGGCTCAGTGTCGCAACTACATTTCCTCTCGAACCCAGGGCCGCCAGAGATTAGCTGAGAGCCCCGTGTGCATGAGGCGATAACACCCCCACTCCTCCCTTTCCTAATCTGATTCATTTCCAACTGATAACAAGATGAGGGCCCATGGGCAACTAAGAAATGCCCAGCAGGTCCTAACAAGGCTGCAGCCAAGGGACAGAGGGGATCTGAACAGCAGGGACAAAAGACAATCAGGGCCGGGATATATTTGGAGAGAGAGAGAGAGAGAGAGAGAGAGAGAGAGAGAGAGAGAGAGAGAGAGAGAGAGAGAGAGAGAGAGGAGACAGGGAGATAGAGACAGACAGAGAGGAGCCGGGGTCAGGGTGGAGTGATGGGAATGATAAGGAGAGAGAAAAATGTGGAAAGCAGCAGAGACAGATTGACAGATGTATAAATATACACAGAGAGACTGGGCTGGGGCTGGCTGGGGCTGGAGGGAAAAGAAATAGAAGAGACTGAATGGGGGGGGACAGAGAGAGAGAAGAGGTGGCCCAAGGTCAGGAAAGAGGGGGAGAGTAAAAGGGAGGGCACAGGTAGAGACTGAGAGTGTGGGGGTGGGAGGAAGGGCGACCTGGCCTTCCCTGGGTACTGCCCATGTGGCCTGAACACAGTGGGGCGGGGCAGAGCAGGGCACTGGTCTTGCTGATTCAACCTCTGCCAGGCACAGGACCCAGCTGGGATCAGAGAGGCAGAAGCAGCAGCTCCAGCGACCACCACATATCCACCCAGCGAGCCCTGCCCCTCAGAGCCCAGGAGGAGTGTGCAGGGCCTGTGGGCTGCACAGCTGGGGGGCCATCATGCTCCCTGCCCACAGGGCTCACCAGAAGGGGGGCTCAGCCAGGGCAAAAGGGACAGATTCATTGCCCAGGGTTTCTCTGTATCCTGATGGGGTCTGGTGGGGCTGGAGTGAGGATGGACAGTCAAGGTGGGATAGGCAGGACTCAACACGGAGGGAGGTGGCAGGGACAGGGGAGCGGGGCATCACAGCACTCCCTCTGCTCCTCCATCCCAAGCTGGGCTCTCCTCTGGGGTTAGAGTCTGGCTCATGCTCCGTGGTGTTCTGTTCAGAAGAGGGAAGCTTGGCCCCAGGAGTTATGGAGGCCTGGCCACTCCCTAGCAACTAAGCCCTTGTCCAGTGCCGTCCCTAACAGACAGAAGGGCGCAGGAAGCTGCCCACTTGAGGGGCATTGGGAGCTAGGCAGGCTCACCCAGGCTACTGGGCTCAGGTCTTCCTTCAGGGAGGAAAGGGGTTCCCCAGAGCACCCAGGCCAGAGGCTGAGGGCTTCCCAGGGGGAAGGGACAGCAGGCCTCCTCCCATTGCCTGAAGGAGGGTGGTAGGAGGGTGTCTCGCAGAGGGAACTGCCTGAGCAGGTGCAGGACAGGCAGCATCTGGAGACAACAAGAGACAAGGGGCGAATCACCAGGCCCTGGTGGACTTCATGTTGGAGGCTCCCAAAGAGGAGACTCACAGTCCCGTGGGCATTTTAGTAAGTCCCTCTGTCCCCAAACCTGACCCGTGAGGACAGAGCAGACTGTGCTGGCCAGGGTCCCCCAGCCAGGCTTTCTGCCCAGGGGAGGCTCACCTCGCCCCCTCCTGGTTTAGAGCAACCGTCCTCTGATTTGCCATGCTGGCCCTGATGCCCTGACTGCCTCCACCACAGGAAACGCTGCCCCAGCGCAGCACTTCCCTTTTCTGAAATCTGCCGCCAGCAGCCTGGTGGCCAGGGAAGGCAGACTTCCCGCTGCCCCCACCCCGGGCTCTTCCCACCGGTCACAAGTGGTTTGCTCCTGAGCTTCCCTGGGCAGAGGTGACCTTCTTGCCTCAACCACAGATCAGTTATTTATCAGAACAGGAAAGATGGCACCAGAGATATGTCCTCACCACCACCAGGAGGGCCTGGCTTGCTCCAACGACCACACGCCTGCTCCCCACATCACACAGGCTTGTGTTGCTGGCGCGTGCGGCCTGCAGAGGGGAGGGAGCTGCTCAGGAGGCCCCATAGGCAGGTAGGGCAGATATGTGCTACATCCAGGCTCATGGGCTCGGCCGGGCTCTGGGTGGAAGCTGGGAGCCGTGGAGGCATCTGGTGGTCTTTGGGTCCAGTGAGATTCACCTTTCCTCCAGACGCATTCTCAGCCTGTGGCAGGTTCCAGGGCTCCTCTGTCCCTCCAACCCCTCACAAAAATGGGACTCAGCCCCTGGAGGCCAGGATCCACTTTGAAAAAGAGAAGAGCAGTCATCAGAGTTCCTCAACAGTGGCACCGTTGACATTTTAGGCCAGATCCTTGAAATCTGTTTGGTTGGGGACTGTTCTGTGCATTGCAGGATATTTAACAGTGTCCCTGGCCTCCATCCACTAAATGCCAGTAACATTTCACCACCACCACTACCACTACCCGTCACAACAACCAAAAATGTCTCCAGACATGGCCGAAATTGTTCCAGGTCAAGGGCCATTGATCTAGGTACATCAGAATGCCTTGGTTCCCATGGATAGAAGGTGCCAGGGCTCAACCCACCTGTTTAATGGTTTTGTGCTAGAAGGTCATTGAATGAAGAGATTGTAACTGGTCAGAATCTGGGATCCTTGAGGAGCTAGAGGGTGTACTCCTCTGTCTGAGGGGTCTGTGCTGTAGGCCCCCTCTAGGGTTTGGGGCATAACTGTGTCACAGAACCTGGGGCAAGAAAGGGGAGCCCCTAGGACTTGAAGGGAAGATGGCACCAGAGATATGTCCTCACCACCACCAGCTTGGGAGGTTTCATTTAAGGGAAAGTCAAGGAGATATGCTGTGAATCAGGCCACATAGGGCCAGAGAGGCACTCAGGGTCAGAGTAAGAGATACAGAGAAAGGCTTCAGAATTAGAGCAAAACACAGGGACAGGATATGTGTTCCAGACTCTGAGATGGTGATTTGGAACTGACCTTGGTACATAAAGCCCAGGGCTATAAAGGACTGTCCCATACAAAGGCAACTTGTAAAGCTGCCCCAAGGAAGTACAGTGAATCTTCCATCCTCCTGTGGTGGAAATAACAAGTCACCTTTGAAAAACCAAAATTCTAGCTAGAGCCATGAATAGCTGTGGGATTCAAATTTATGCAATTCAGGGATTCTGGATCCCCAGATCTATAACAGTTATAGTACTATGAAAGAAAGTTACCTCTACTCACTTTGTGTGGACACGTCCACAGTCCAGGGCAATTACCACAGAGAAAAAAATCCCTGATACAGATGAGCTCACAGTAAAAATAAAGTATTAACGACCCCAAAAAAGCAAACCACTACACCAGCAAGAGATCTTAGATCTAGATATATTAGAGTAATTTGAAAAAGACTATAATAAGCATACTTAAAATTAAGAAAGCAATGAAAGAGGGGGTAGAAGACATAATAAAAATAGTACTTGAAAATAAAGAACAGATGTCAAAGATCAAAAAGTTATTGCCCTATAAAATAAAAGTTTATTGAATGGATTATATAGCATATTAGTTGTAGTGGAAGAGGGGATTACAAAGCTGGGAAATACAACTGAGGAAATTTCATGAAACCCAGCACAGAGATGCAGAAACAAGGAAAATATGAGAGACTGGGACTCTTAGAGGACAGAATGAAAAGTTCCAAGATGATCCAACATACATATAATGGGAATTCCAGAAGGTGAGAACAAGGTTAGTTTGAGACATAATAGTTAAGAAACTTCCAGAACTAAGGCATGAGTCCTTACATTGAAGATGCACACTGAGTCCTAAGAAAGATAAATAAAAACAAATTCACACCATAGTAAAACTACAAAATATTAAAGATAATCTTGCCCTAACTGGTTTGGCTAAGTGGATAGAGTGTCGGCCTATGGACTGAAAGGTCCCTGGTTTGATTCCAGTAAAGGACATGTACCTTGATTGCGGGCACATCCCCAGTGAGAGGTGTGCAGAAGGCGGCTGATCAATATTTCTCTCACATCGATGTTTCTAACTCCCTGTCCTTCTTCCTTCCTCTCTGTAAAAAATCAATAAAATATACTAAAAAAAAAAAAAAAAAAAGACAATCTTAAAGGTACCAGGAAGAAATGAGAAATTACCACAAAAGAATGACAATTAGACTGTCAACAGACTTCTCCACAGCAGCAATGGATGTCAGAAGACTAGAGAACTACATATTCCAGGTGCTCAGGAAAATAACTTCCTACCAAGATTCCTACACTCCACTAAACTAGAGTGAAATAAAGAATTGGGATGCATGGATGCCCTGCTTGTGGGGCATCTAATGGGGGAATTCTGGGTCCCAGCCACGAGATGAGGAACCTGGGGCCTTGAGAGGCAAAATGATGAGTTATCCAAGGTGCAGAGCTAATTAAGTCGCAGAGCAGGGATTAGAACTAAGGTTTCCTGGCTCCCAAATTTCTGATCAGGATTGTTAAAATTAGTCTGCGGAAGCAATCCCCAGAGGCTTCTTAAAGCAAATTATCTCATGACCAGTGGTAGTAAAATTAAATTCTGGACTGGATTATGGAGGTGTCCCGGCTTACCTGGATGGCTACATGAATATATCCTTGGAGCAGACAAAAGACTATGTGAATGGACAACCAAAGAATAAATGTGGGGATAAACGTATCCGAGGAGACAAAATTTTGCATGTTAGACACACAGAAGAGAAGTATGTGAAGGCATCAAGAGTACAGCATTTTTCATACTTGGATGTTTTTTAGGAGATCTTGTTGAGGTTTTTAATGTAATTTGTTGTATTTCATAACAGTTGATGTTTCACTGACATTTGAGTAAGATAAATGCATAAAGTTGTGGATTTTCTTGTAAAGAATTCTTTCATATTTAAGTTTCAGTTATTTTTTTTACTCTATGTAGATGTGCAGAATGCAAAAAGAATTTTAAGAAGAATTGGGGTGCAAAGACATGGACTCAAGGCAGGATTTGTGGTGAGGAGGTAGCATTCATTAGGTCAGAAGTAGGACTAACAATCTTCCAAATGAGGCATGAGTGGTGAGGCAGAGTGGGGGGAGAAGGAGGGGGCGGGGGTAGGCCAGCATAGCCTTTTGGATGGTGGGTTCACTTTGGATGGATGCTTTAGACAGGAAAGTTGTGAAAGCCAAGGTCAGAAACTAAGAAATGTTCCAAAGAATAACAAAATGACGTGGCAAGAGAACCTAGCAATTCAGCCCTGTGGTTCTGACAAGGTCATGAGGATGGGGTCAAAAGCCACAAGTGACTCCTTTAACGCTGCAGCCACACTGGCTTCTGGACCACATCACTTCCCTATACTGCCACCTGATCTGTTCTTCATATTCCACTCAGATTCTACCTCTTCAGTGTTTTCCCCCTGACCTCTCACCAGATTTTATTTCTTTCCCCTTGACATCCTCTGAGAGCTATCTTAGATGGTTTTTATCTGGACTTCTGTGTTGTCTCTCCCGATGAGACATTCACCCTGGATCCGTGGAAACTCACCTGTACTTCCCACACAAGCCTTCTATGGCTTCCTTTCCCCGTGGGTGGCCAGGAAGTATGCACTGCTCACTTATCAGAGGCTGTCCCTAGGCTCAGCTGCACCCCAGTTACCCTTGGTCAGGGCAAGGCTGCAATGGAAGTGGAGAACCAGTATGCACCACTGCCCCAGGACCACTCTAAGATGCTCCAATCTCAGTGTCTGAGACAAGGGGTCCTGTGGGTCTGCTGGAGCACAGATGGTTATAGGTCAACCACCTATTATGGTGGAATCAAGCTGTCATCACTTCCTGTTATCCACAGCCTGTCCTCTGGAAGATGTGGGGGAAGTCTTAGGTCTCCACATATGGATCTTTGAAAGCAGAAATTCTCCATGCACTGCGAGGTCCAGCACAGCTTTCCTGACTGAAGCTGGATCTGGCAACACAGAGCTAAGGAAAGACACCTACCCATTCAGATCTGGGGACCAGACATGGTTCCTACCTCTAAGAACCACTGCTCCTTGGCTCCGGTCTGTTCCTCAAACACTACAAACCTGTTCCTGCCTCAGAGCCTTTGCACTTGCTGTTCCCTCTGCCTGGGATATTCCCCCTCCCTCCCCCACCCCCTATATTCATTTTGTTGGCTCATTCCAGTCTTGGCTCAAATATCACCTCTCATGGAGCCCTTCCCTGAGCCCCTTAACTAAAGCCCCCCAAGAGATTCTCACCACTATCACCACTCTAATTTGTGTCCTTCAGGGTCTTTATCAAAAGCTGAAATTACCCCATTTTCTTTTTTGTTTACTGGTTGATCACTGTCTCCTCACAGAATGTCAGCTCACCACTGTGTTCCCTATGCCTGGCACAGTGCAGCACACAGAGTAGGTTCTCAATCGATGTTTGGAAGGTAAATGACCTGAGAAACCCAGAGGACACCAGGGGTAAATGATGCCAGCCCCTAACTCCAAGCCTTGTCTATGTTGACTACTCCCTACCCCGCAGGGCTCTCTCGGTCCCATTCTCTCAGCTGCTCTCTGGGCCAGGCCTTGGAGGACTTGGCCTCATTCTCCTTACAATTGGACCCTGGGCTCATAAAGTCCCAAGTTCTTCAAGTCCTGGCAGTATCACTTATTGGCTGTAGGACCCTTAGCAGATCTTTGGGCCTTCACTTCCTCATCTGTAGCATGGGCCTGCCTGGTGGGGGTCCTGGAAAGATTCTTTGGAAGAACAACCAGACACCTCAGCACAGTCTGGTTCCAGATGGGTGCTCAGCAGTGTGGACTTTTGAGTCAGCCTCAGGGGTGGGGTAGGGGGACCAGTTGGAGGTTTTCCCAGAGGCGGGGCACAGAGATCCCAGCGGCCTTTGGTGAGTGACTAAGGCCCTTCCCAGGAGTAGCCGCCCCCATACCCAGGAAGAATGACAGGTGGGCCAACTTTCTATCTTCATCCCTTCCTGACTATGAACATAATTCCTGCTCAAACGGGCAAGCTTGCCATCTTCCAGAAGGACCAGAGCCTGAGGCTGGGGACTCTGACCTACAGTGGACCAGGAGGAGGGCTAGAGTCCAACCACACCCAGGCATGGGGGCCTCCTAAGAGAGGGGACTCCTCACCCTCAGCGCCCCCAGGCCCTATACTGAGCAGGGGGCTCTTCTCAAGAATTCTGAAATCTTTTGCTATCTTTGTGTGTCCACCTTCTTACTCCAAAGACCTAATGGCTGCTACCACTGCCGCCCCTGACCCATGTTGGCAGCCAGCCTGGTGGGCGGTGACTGGCACAGTGGACCCTCACTAGGCAGTGATGCCAGTGGGCAGTGACTGCCCTGCTCTGCCCAGGACTGCAGGGAGGCCACCTCAGGGAACCCCACAGGAACTGGAGCTCAGGATCTGCTTCACCTTCGCCAACCTATCACTGCCATTCTGGGTTCTCGCCAGAGAAGGGACAGCAGCCTTGACACTTTGAAATACCACTGTCCACTGTGCCTAACCCCCTGGAAAAGCCCCTGAGGACTAGTGAAAACCATCTCTTCTTGGGAACCCCCACATCAGGGCCCCACTTGTCTTCAGTGCCCCTACCCCTTCCACTCATTCACAGGTGGCCTCCGAGGCCTTCGCAGGCTGTGGGCACTTACAGCAGGAGACTCTGGCTCCGGTGGTGGGATGCAGGCAGCCATGTGGGTCAGAGGTCTCTGGGACCCTGCCCTCCAAGACAGGCCCTCTGTCTGGACCAGTTCAGGGCCTGGGAAAGGCCTTCTCCATGTCCTGGAAAAGATAGTGGGCTTGGCCCAGCCCTGGGGGACCCCTATGGACCAGGCCCCTAGCTCTGGGCACAAGATGTGGGGACCCCTCCATTTGAACTCCTGTGTTCCAACGGTGAGGGCCCTGCAAACCACCCCAGGTCAGCCAAGAAGTTGCTTGTGAGTGATCAACGCCCAGGACCTCTTCTGTGCCCACCCTTACCCCCAGGAGGTGGAGGGAGGAGGTACCTGGCTCTGGGGGAGGCAAGAAGCCCCACAAGGGAGTCCCACGGTGGTGACAGCCCATGCCCTGAAGGATGTAGGGAGTGCGGACACATCCCCCAGCTCCAGGCCTCAGTCTCTAGCTGCCCCCTGAACCCTGATCCTGACCCCGCAGGACATCCCCCTGGAAGCTCCCATTTCCCCGCTGAATTTCTCCCATCAGGCATTCAGCCTAGGATACCCTGCCATCCCTGAGTTCCAGGTTCTGCCAAGTGGGGCTGAGGATCCTCTGGGATGGGAGGTGGGGTGTGTGGTCCCGGCCCCTGCGGGGGATGGGCTGGCTCTGTGAGTCTCTGTGCATGGTGGGACTGAATGAGTGTGGCCAGTGTGGTCAGGGTCAGAGCATGTCTGTGTGTCTGTGGGCTGTGTCAAAGTGTGGTGTAGGATGACTGTGGGCCATGTCAGTGTGGCCTGTGTCAGTGTATGGTGTGTGGGTCTGTGGACTGTCGCAGAGTTTTATGTGGGTCTATGTGTGTGGTGTGTGCATGTGTGGTGTTTGTAGGCTATGATAATATGTGGTAGGATCTATGTGTGGTGTATGTGTTTATGTGTATACATGTGTCTATGTGTGTGGTCTGTGTCAATGCAGTGTGTGTCTTCAGGGGTGTACATGTGTCTGTGTATGCTGTGTTTTTTGTGCATGGTGTTTATGTGTGTCTGTGTGTGATGTGCATGTCTGTGTGTAATGTGTGTGTAGCAAGTGTGTCTGAGTGTGATGTGTTTTTCTGTGTGTGCTGTCTGTGTGTGTCTGTCTATGGCATGTATCTGTGTCCTGTGTACTTCTGTGTATGGTGTCTATGGGTGATATGGGTGTGGCATGTGTGTCTGAGTGTGATGTGGTTTTTGTGTGTGGTGTCTGTATGTATCTGTGTGTGGTGTATGTATCTGTGTGCCATGTGCTCCTCTATGTGGTGTCTGCGTGTGTCTGTGGTGTGCGTGTGCCTGAGTGTGATGTGTTTTGTGTGTGTGCTGTGTGTGGCATGTGTATTGGTGTGCCGTATGCTCCTGTGTGTTGCATTTGTATGTGTCCGTGAGTGGTGTGTGTGTGGCATGTGTGTCTGAGTGTGATGTATTTCGTGTGTGTGCTATCTGTGTGAGGCGTGTGTATCTGTGTGCCATGTGCTCCTGTGTATGCTGTCGGTGTGTGTCTGTGTGTGGCATGTATCTGTGTCCTGTGTACTTCTGTGTGTGGTGTCTATGGGTGGTGTGTGTGTGACATGTGTGTCTGAGTGTGATGTGTTTTGTGTGTGTGTGCTGTCTGTGTGTATCTGTGTGTGGCATGTGTATGTGTGCCGGGTGCTCCTGTGTGTGTATCTGTGTGCTGGGTTCTCCTGTGAAGAGACACTAAGCCCAGCCTCCCCTTGTATGTGGTGTGCGTGCCTGTGTGCACGTGTCAGAGGGTCTGACGTCTGGGCCAGGTGCTGAGGTGTCCTGTGGGGAGCCTGGGACTCTGCAGGGAGCATCAGGGGGCCCCAGGAGTGATCATTAGAACAGGAGGAGCCAATTCCCCAGCTGTGGTGGAGGACATGGAGCAGAGCAGAGCAGGCACACCTCAGAAAGCAGGGCTGTGGCGCTATCTGCAACCCATCTGTCTCCTCTCCAGATGTTGTCCAAAGCACTAGGGGCCAGCAAGTCCAGGCCACATTTGCCTCTCTGCCTGCCAGGCAGGCCCTGGTCACCAGGTGGAGAGAAAGCATGGTCCAGACCCACACACAACCCAGACCCACCTCTGCTCTTACAGCAGAATTTCCCACTCAGCGACCTGACTCCCAGCCTAGGGTCCAAGTCCAGCTCCAGCTCTTGGGGTAACTGTGGAGTCATTCACCTCTCTGAGGCTCAGTTCCCTGGCCCTGAGTCAGGTAACCAGCAGACTTAGTCCAGGACAGACAAAGAGGGGCTGCCCCAACACGTGGCTACTGCTGTTTTGACCACTACGTCCTCTAACCCAGGATTGCAGGGCTGCGGTGAGGCAGATTGTGCTCAACTAACCGGCCCTGGTCCCAACAGAGAAAAAACTGAGGCTCCTGGAAAGCCCAGAGGACTGTGTGGAGGGCACAGGGGGTAGGTAGCCCAGTGCATGGCTGATGCCAAGTGTGGAAAGGGGCCTCCAAATGCCACGGTGGAGCCTCCTGGACACCCCTCTGCCTGCCCACTGCCTCAGGGTTTGCTGTCAACACACCCACTGGCTGGCCTGGACTCCTGGTCTTCCCCCTCAGGCCTGGCCTCCTGGCTCCTGAGAATGCCCCAGGCTTGAGGGGTCCCCACAGTGGGTCAGACTCCCCTGGGGCTGGTACCTACAGGAGGTCTCAGGAGAGGCTGATGGAATTAGGGGTAAAATGAGGACTCCTCAGCCCTGGAGTCAGGCCCCCAGAGCCCACTTCCTGGCTGCTCCTCAGCCTCGGTTTCTTCATCTGCAGTGTATTCTGCCGACCTCCAAGCACTCCTCATCTGCGTCTCCCATCTTAGTGGGCAGCCCGTGTCCATCCTGCTTCCCTGTTCATCTCCCCATGTCTTTCCTCCTGCCCCTCCCTCCCTTCTCATTGCTGAAGTTTCTGGGCCACTGCCCCTCCCCTGCTGCAGACGCAGACAGAGGCTGCTGGGCCCCACGGCCTTCAGGTTGCCCAATGACGCAGAAGCAGAAGCCATTGTGCGGATACTCCAGGAACAAAGAAAGGCAAGGGTCACAGCGAGTGACCAGCAGGTCCTGGTGTCCTGGCCAGAGTCTCTGGGAGCAGAGTCTCAGTGTGATCGCCTGGGAGCCCAGGACTCCCTAAATTGCATCCCAACTTATGGTGAAAAGACCAATAAGTTCAAAAGACCAGAGTCCACAGAGGACTTTAAGGGGACAACGGGCTAGACCTCCGGTAGGTGCCAGGCCCGAGCTGGAGCAGTCTGGGCGGGCAAGGCAGAGTGGTCCGAGTGGTGATTCTCCCGGCTGAGCTGAAAGGGTTGGGGCCCAGGCAGCATGCTGGAGGCCTCTGAGCAGCCCCTTCCTCATTCTCAAGTCTAGGCTGCTGGGCACAGATTAGTCAGGGGGATGGCTATAGAGAGGGGCCAGTAGGGTCGGAGCCTCCATCCCCCAGAGGCTGGTGCCCTGACTGTGGGGCCATGTGGGAGGCATGCTATCCCCCCTATACACCTCCCTGTCCCGGGTCCTTCTCAGCCAGGACCATGCTGAGGACAGGAGTTTTGAGCCTCAGGCCCCAGAGCAGAACCATTTGCAGGGGAGTGGGAGGTGATGCCTTTGTGGGCCTCAGACAGGAGCCAGGAAGCTCAGGGCCCTTCCCAGATGACTGTGCCTCCCAGAGCCCTGAGCCCCAGGAGGGAGCCTCCAAAGCCTTCACTCAGTCCTGGGCTGCCTGGCCTGGTCAGCTCCAGGTCCTGGCCTCTTCCCCTGCCTGGCAGGGCTCCTCATGGAGCTGGCCACCCTCCTGCCCCTGAGCAGCTGCTGACTGTGACCTGAGTGTGGATGAAGGGAGGAGCCGGACCATGGAGCCTGATGGTGTCATACTCCCTTCCCCTTACAGCTGGGGCAGAAGCCAGAGGATCACCCCTCATCCACCCCGGAGACCAAGACAAGGATTGGTGGAGAGACCCATAAGTTCAGGGGTCACTGTGTGTGGCTGAGTCAGAAGTCAAAGATTTGCTGACAGCAGCCTTGGAGGTATTGATCTGGTGGGGGAGGTGATAGAACTCTGTCCCTGCCAAGGGCTGTGGGCTGGTCAGCACACTGGGTTCAGCAGAGCCTACTCCAGAGCAGGCTCCTTCGGATGGGGCCTGAGGGCCCCTCTCATGGCCCAGGTCCCTCGGCAAGCAGGGGAGTGATTGTCACACAAGTGATTTCAGTTATCACTCTAGGCTGATGGTCCAACGTACCTGGGCCTGTATGGCCAAAGGGGACAACAGGGACAGGGAGACCATGCGCTCCAGCTCCCAAGCCCTCACAGGTTGAGATGACAGGATCTAGGGGGTTGGGAACTGAAGAGTCACTAAGCCCAGCCTCCCCTTGGAGAGGACAGCAGGCTGTGGCTGGACTGGCGTCCTTGGGGAGGGGATATACAGCTGCAGTGAACGCAAAGGCCGTCCCAGCCTCACCTGCTCCAGGGAATGGGCCTGGTCACTCCAACACAACAGTAGCCAGAGCACCCGAAGACAGGCTGTCTCCACCTCCGGACACTGTGCCCGGCTCACTGCTATGGGGTGCAGGCACAAAGCTAGCTCCCTCCCTCCCCAGAAAGATGTAGTAAGTGAGTCCACCACACTCGCATCCCCAGCCCCTCCCAGAGCATCCCAGAGGTGGTCAGACACTCCTGCTGCCCCTTCTTCCTCCCACAGACACCAACCAGCCAGGCTGGGTCAAGCCTAGAGCAGAAGAGAGGAGCTACCATGACTGGGGAGGTGAAGAAGGGGCCACCTCTCTCAACTGAACTGCCCCCAAAAAGACTTCACTAAAAGTGTTTCTCCATCCATACTGGAGGCTGCCTGGGGAGTGTGTGTGCCTGTGCATGTGTGCATGTGTATTTGCATGTGTGTACATCCATGTGCTTATTGGTGCATTTGTTTCTGCACACTGAGTGCATGTGTGAACTGTGTGATTATGTGGACACATGGGTGTAGTGTGTGTGTGTGTGTGTGTGTGTGTGTGTGTGTGTGTGTGTTTACATGTACTTACTTGGCCCAGGCTCCAGGCTAGGTTGGCCCCCTTCCAGGTGCTGACTGGAGAGACACTCCAGCTGTCCCTTGGAATGGCTTGATCTGGGCTTAGCCAGAAACCCTTACCAGTCCCTATGGCCCAGCCCTGGCAGCTGTCCTAGACCGAAGGGCTTCTGATCAGCCCTGGCCAAGCTGGCCGTGTCACCAGAGGGCAGCTCTGTCCACTGGGAGGGCATGTGGTGGCCCCTGGCTCAGAGCAGACGTAGGCTCGAGGTCACTGGCACTGAGGCAGAGGCACGTGGCCCACTGGGGTCCAGATTGCTCCTTGATGCCACCAGGGCCTGGCTGGGGCTCCTCCCATCAGTGTCCTCTGCTGGGAACATCAGGTACTGCAGACTGGCTCTGAGAGCTATTGTCACCACACTGAGGTTCCTCCCTTCAGTGAGCAGGAGGTTGATATCTATGGTTTGCAACCATGCTCTAAGGAACCCATAGGGTTCCTTTAGTTCCCTTCAAAGTTTCCCAAAAGTGATGCTCCCAGCTCCCCACCTTCCTCCTCAAAAGAGCAAGATTTTTACCTCTTCGTTCTGGGAGTCTGTTTATGAGTGATCTTAGTCAAATCTTTTAAAGCAATTCATTGGGCTTTAATCCCTGTCATCTCCTGCCAGGTGTCAATGTTACCTTAAGTGGGATTCTGATGTAAATCAGAATCAGAAGAAATGAGAAGAAGCAATGAGGAAAGATAAGGTGCCCAGGGGCCCACCCTTGGCCGGCGTGGACTTCATGGTCCAGTAAAAGGTATGTATGTGAGAGGCTCCCAGGGAAGGTGCTGCCTCACCACTCCAACCCTAACATGGGGAGACCCTGATAACAGGATATCACCACTGCCTTCCCCCACAGGGCGGGCAGGGCAGTATGGCTTCTCTCTCCCTGCCACATGGATTCCCGCATCCTCCCACATGCCCCCAATGACCCCGTGGAACATGTGGAGCACCCCACCATGCCCTCATTCCACACCTTGCAGTGTTTACCTAAGGCCCTTCAATGTGGGGTGCATAAGGCAGAGCCAACTGTGCTGTTGTCCGTGGCTCTGCCACCCTGGCCCCAGCCTGGCTCAATGCTCCCAGCTTAGATTGGCCCTAGAAAACTCCCCATGGGGGCCACCTCCCTGTAATTCCCTCTGGGGGTGTGGCAGGACCCAAAGCAGACCAAGCAGGGCCTCGGGACCTCTGGGGCAGACAGCACCTTGTTCAAGCCTTTGGTTCTGCTCCAGAGGAATGTATGCTGAGGCCCAAGATGGTCCTACAGTGATCAGATGAGGTCAGGAGGGATGAGGATGGCCATCTCCCGCTTGTCCCCATACATTCATTCGCTCATTCATCCAGCATCAGTGAACCAAACCAATCGTTCAGTTTATGATCTAGTGTGGGGGAGACAGCAATAAAACTAAATAAGTGAAAACATAGAATTTCAAATGGTGATCAGGGAGAAAAGCAGGACAGAGTGAAGGGAAAGTGCTGAAGAAGGGGGTGCGCTTTGCAATGGAATGGTCAAAGAACGCCTCCTGAGAAGGTGGCCTGTGAGCAGTCCTGAGGATGTCTGGGAAGAGCATTCCAGGCAGAGGGTACAGCAAGTACAGGGCCTCAAGGCAGGCGTGTACCAACTTAAGAAGCCGTGTGGCTGGAGCCAAGTGGGTACAAAGAGAGTGCCTAATGGATGAGCAAGGTTAGGGGCTGTATGCAAGGTCACTGCCAGGCACGGCCTTTGGATTTACTCAGAAGGTTGCGGAGGCACTGCCAGGTGTTGAGGCAGAGCGCTTCAGTGTGGAACCTCGGCCACCCTTCCCTCTGCCCTACGCCCTCGACCTTGCTCCCAGCCGAGGAGACACTCTCCAAGAGCCCACTAGCTTCCCAAAAGTGATATTCCCAGCTCCTGCCCTGTCTTGAGGAGCCCTCCACCCTTGAGGGAAAACCCCCTTGGGTTTTACCTGCTACTCAACACTCAGGGAGGTGAGGGCTTGTCCTATTGGATCTCCCATAAGCTGTGCCATCTAACCCTCACCAGCCACACTAACCACAGATAGGACAGGCCCTTCGGGAAGGCTCCACCGCCCTGCAGAGGGGATGGCCCTAGGAACCTCTCTATACTGAATGTCCTTGGGGAGAAGAAAGCAATGTGCCCCAAGGCCCTTTGTGGTCTGTTTCCTCCCACCCTCCATCACTGCACTTCATCCACAGGGCCTCAGTATTTCACTAACAACAGGTTTGGCTTGTTCTTGCCCCAGGGCCTTTGCACATACTGTTCTAGCTGCCCTATGTGCTCTTTTCTCTGGGGTTCACATGGCTGATCCTCCTTTTTACCTGCTCACAAAGGCCCTCCCTTGAGGACCCCCAAAGGCAGACATCCCGATGGCCCTCCCAATCCCTCCCACCCCATGATTTATTTCCTGTGTGACATGTCTCCATTACAAATTTTCTTGTTCATTTATTTGGTGACTCTAGTATTCGGTAGCAAGCTCAGTGTGTGGAGCCCAGGCATCATGTTTGCAGCTGGATGCCCTGCCTCCAGCACACAGTAGGTTGTCGCTGAGCATTGCATGAATGAATACATGGCAGGGGATGGGGATGGGCCTGAGAAGGGCTGAGGAAAGGATGATGAAGGCCCACTGGGGCCCGAGTGGGGCTTTAGGAATCTAATTGCCACACAGGACCTGGGTGGGGACCAGAGTGGTTAAATGCAAGCAGGCAGGCAGGCCCAGGGTGCACAGGGCAAAGAGCTCACCTGGACATGCTGGCAGGAAGGAGACCTGTACAGGATGCCTGGTCCAGGGAGAGGCAGGGTGGCTGAGAGGGAGGTGTTCCCTCCATTCACTGGCTCTGTCCTCAGCCTGGTCTGTGTGGGTGGGGGGTGGGGACAGGAGGATAGCACCTCCTGGACAGGGCACTGCCATCCCACTGGCTTGACACAGCTAGTGGACACTCAGACACGTGACAGAGCAGGGAGAACGCCCTGCCTAAGGAATGAGCACACCTGGGGGGACCAGGGGCTCTGGCCCCTCACTTGGGCCCTTCTTCTGTCTTGTGAGTTCCTGGTGACATCTAGTGGCCAACATTCTTGGTGCACTGTTTTCCCCATCCCCAAATTCTCCTGGGGCCGTAAGGGTATCCCGGTCTGAGGCCTCTACCCACTCACATGCTCCCCATTTCCCATGAGGACATTGGGGCTCACACCCACATGCTGATTCTCACACCCTCTCTCATCCTGCTCACACAGTGACGGGCCCCATGTGCCAAGGGGATATCCTCGGGCCCTCTATGCTGAGGGTCTTTGGTGCCCCACCAGGCTGCTCCTGCCCTCCAGCCGCCCCCGTCCCCAGGTGCACCCACCAGCTAGTGCCCACTGGGGACAGAGCCTGAAGAAGACTGTGTAATGGCACCTCCAGCTCTCCACCGCCCAGCCACACGGATGCTGCTGATAGAAACAAACCCCGGGCAGAGAGAGGCACGAGGCCAACGTCAAAAAGCAGCAAGAACCTGGAGGTTGCCATCCTGACCAGAAGCCTATGAAGGCTCAGCCCGTGGGCAAGGCTCACTCCAGTGAGGGTGAGGACCCGTGAGGACACCCGGCAAGGAAGGGACCTGGAGCCAGGCCAGCCAGGCCCAGGAGCAGACGTGCACATCGCCAAGAGCAACCTCAGCTGAGCCAGGGCCAGGCGGCTTGCCTCACTACAAGGAGCCTGAGGAACTGGGGGAAAGGCCTGATAGGCAGGATGCCCAGACCTACCAACTGAGGCATGGGGCACGCATGACCAGAAGTGCAGGTTGGTGCCCAGGGCCTGGGACCCCAGACCCAGCGGGCCTGAAGGGACCGACTTCAGATATACCAGGACCGCTGGTCTTCCCCCCATCGTTGCCAGGAGACGAGGGCAAAGATTACTGTCCCAGCTCCAAGATGGGCACTGTGGCCTGGCACAAGCCTACAGAGACAGGATTTGCTGACGCCTCACTTTCTAGAGTCTCAGGGTCTTTACTCCTATGTCCTCCCAGGACCCAGGTGCCCCTCACCACCGTGCACCCACCCCTGCTGGATTGCAGATGGCATCCTCCAGCAGTGTGCCCTCTCGGATCTGACCCACCACCCAGCCTCCAGTCACTGCACTGCACAAAGGAGGTGCCCCATCCCCGGATTAGAGAAACCAGGGCACCACAGGACAGGAAGGTTCTCTGCTAAAGGCTGAGGAGTGGCCAGGGAGGGGCACTGCAGCCCATAGCCTTCGCCTGCTTGCCTGGCACAGACCTTGGTCGGGCACAGGCAGGCTTCGGGTGGATGAAGAGAGAGATAAAGACCAGCTCCAGGTGCTTCCAGCTGCTGCCATGCCCAGTGCTCCGTGACTCAGGGGCTCCTTAGGGCCTGGAAGTCCAGGCTCCACAAGGGTAGATGCCAGGGGCTGGGCCCTCTGAGAGTCCCCCAGGTAGGAATTAAGAAGCCCCTCTGCCTCCCCAGGTTCTCCCTAAGCCCCAGCCCCACTTTGGATTGGCGCAGACCTTCCCGGGTGGGCACTCTTGGATGGAGAAATTCCAGAGCCCACTCAAGTCCCCATGCTTCTCAGATTCCTTTAGGAGAAGGGGCAGAAGCCCTGGGCAGGGAGCCAAGATGCTGGTTCCTCCAAGTCACTCCCCTCCAGGGCTGTAGCCCACTGCTCTCCCACACGTGCCCCTGGGTATGCGCCCCCTTCAGTTGTGAAGTGCACAGGGACCTCCGTGGATGAAATAGAATTGAACTGAGTCATGGTCTCAGCCAGGCCACCTCCTCAGAGCCAGACTCTGATGACACTAGGGATGGGTCTAGGGATGAGTTGGAGGCAGATGGGAAAAGTGGATGGGTGGATGCTGCCATGGGGGCTGGGGCAGCCCAATCACGGGAGAGGGCAGTCAGGGAGGCTCCCTGGAGAAAGACACCAGGCTGAGAACGCGCCTCCAGACTAGGACTAGATGGAACCCCAGGGCACTGAGGGAGGACAAGACCCTATGCTGCTGGAAGGGAGAGGCAAGAATTTGGGAGAGGCGGGGGGGGGGGGGGGGGTAGGGGAGGGGGGGGGCGAGGCAAGCAAGGCTGGAGCATGGGTGCAGTGGGGCCTGGGCAGGGAAGGGCCAGATGTCCCTGCAAGGGCCAGGGAGGAGGCAGAGACTGGGCCCAAGGGAGAAATCAAGATGAAGGTTACTACAGTGTATGTGGGGGATGGGCGGGCTTCACGGCCTGGCTGCCCCACCCCAAGATGAGAGAACCGGGTAGGTGAGAGGCTCTCCGCGTAGATGTGCTTTCCCCAGGTGGTATTTTAGGAATCGAGGGAAATGTCGGGTGTTGTAGTAATGGGGTGCTGTAGGCATTGCTGGCAGGGGCCTGGGGTGTTACAGGAAGGGGGTTCTGCCCTGCAGCAAGTTGACCCATGTCCCACAGTCTCAATAGACCGCCAGACACTTGGACAGGTTGGTGGCTCCCAACTGGGGGCAGTTTTGCCCTGAAAGGACCTCTAGCAATGTTTGGAGACATTTCTGATCATCACGACCTGGGATGGGGTTACTACTGGCATCTGGCAGGTAGAGGCCAGGGGTGCTGCCAGACATCCCACCGTGCACACAGGCATCGAGAGTGCTGAGGCAGAGAATCCTGGCAGGGGGCACCCCTGTTCGTTATGATCAGAGCCTGGAACCTACTTCCATTTCACATGGTTTCAAATACAGGATTTTAGGAATGTAAGAAGCATGAAAACCCAGGGCTGAAGGGAACCTTGCTTCGTTTGAAAACTGACCAAGAATCATTTGCCATTTGGGCAAGTCATGTTCCTCAGATGGCACAGTGGCTGCTGCGGGCATCTGAGCCTGGAAGGCCACTCCAAGCCTGGGCTGCATCTGCAGCGACAGCCTCCAGTTCTACGGAACCAGCACCTGAGTCCTCGGGAGTCACACCCCCACATTTCATCCAGTACACATTATGGAGTTATACGTTCTCTTCCTTTTATTCCTCCCTTTTTTTAAGTTAGGGTATATTTACTGGTATTTTTAAATTATGACAGTAGGTTAAATTACCTATGAATTTTATTTTGGAATGGTGAGAAGGTAGGATAAGATTCTTTATAGAAGGGGCAATGAGTTTGGTTGCATTGATCAGATTTAGATGCTCACGGGAGGTGAGGGATCACGAGGAGATGAGGACAAACCCCCAGGGTTCTCGTCTGAGCAGCAGAATGAGGGTATCCCCTGGCTAAGGGAAGGTAGGGGAGGCCTGGGCACGATGCTTCCTCTGGGACTCGGCTCAAGGGATGCTGGGTTTGGAGTGGACAGCAGAGTGGAAACTACAGACCCATAAATCACCAAGTACAGAAAGGGGGCCTGGAGGGAGCCCCAAGGGTGTTGTTGGGGCAGGTAGAGGCAGGGCCAAGCCCAGGGCAGCCTGGAGGGCAGCGTCTGTGAGCATTTCCCTGGGCTGAGGGAGGTCTGAACACCATGGGTCAGACATCTTCTTGCCTATTCGGAGGCCTCCCTCCAACCACAGGCAGTTTGAGGAAGAAGCCACCTGACCCCACCTAACCCCACAAGGCTGGCCACATGGGGCATCAGCAGACCAGGGCTTCTGCCCATGAAAATGACAGGCCAGGCGAATGCCAGGAGAGGCCCCCAGGGAAGGATGGGTGTGGGAAGCCCCAGAACCAGGAGGCTCTGGCCTTCCAGGGATCGCGGGGCGATCCCACTTACCCGCTCTCTGACCTGGGACTGATTATTCCCTCTCAGTCCCTTGGCCTTTTCCTCTTTGAAATGGGGAGATAACATAGTCCCACCCTGCTCCATCTCCCTCAGACAGTGCCCCAATCCTACCCCATGGCCTGGCCAGGCCAGCACCTCACCTCCTGGCAGGACCCAGTCCTGGCAGCCTGACTGGGGCCTGTACCCATGGGCAGCCTGGATCTGATGGAGGTGCGTTGAATCCTGACTTCACACTTCTCCCTTCAGTCAGATGGAGCAAGAGGAAGAGTTGCAGCGGATGTTGGCCCTAAAGGCCCTTGGCCATGGTGCTGGGTGGGCCCGAGGCTTCCAGCCCCACTGCTGACTCATATCAGGACAGGGCAGCAGGGCGATTCGAACCCTCCGTTAGTGGGGATTTCAGTCCAGCCCACCCAGGGGCCAACAGCAGGGAGATCCTGCTGACACTGAGAGCACTCCTCCTCAGACCCTTCTGAGGGCACCCAGGCCCCTGCAGGCCCTTCTGGACAAAGTCCCTGGAGAAGTGGCCTCCGTGCCTCCAGGGTGGCTGCCTCCCACCACCCAGGGAAATCAGATCCCCCTATTCTCGCTGGCTCTGGCATCAGTCAGCATAGGGGTGCTCCCACTGGAGGGAGCTCTAGCTGTGGATGGGGAGGGGACACAGGATGGTCCACACCCGGGAATGACCTCCTGCGGTGCCCTAGGAACTGTGTCCTCAGATCCACACGGCAGCTGGTGGTGTGTATCTGTGTGCACATTAAAAGCACTGGCTTGTTAGACGTACACACTGAGTTGCCCCAATGTTTTGTCACTGGTTTTGATGTTTGTTGGGGTTTGGGGCCTCAGAAGGGCCTGCCCCTGTGGCCAGCCCCACGCTGTCCGCTTCCCTCCAGGGGCGCCCACTCTGCCGCCCACGCCTTTCCCAGGCTCATGCCTCCCTGCCTGTTGGACAGGTGGGAAAGCTGGGCCGCGGGGCCTGCAGAGCCCCTGCCCACAGGTCACGGTTGGCCTGCCAGGGTGGCTCCACTCAGCTGTGAGAAAGTCTGGGTCCCATCAGATAAAGTTCTGGGCCCTCCCCACACCACCGCAGGAGGCTCTGCCGCCTCCCAGCCCCTCCCAGCCCTGCCCCGAGGCAGGTGTGCCGCTCGGAATGAATTTCACCACAATATCTCTCTGGTTTCACTATGAGTGTCCTGACCCAGGCCAGCCCCCCAGGCTCCTGGGGCCTCCCCTGCACCCCTGGGGCCAGGAGGCAAGCCTGCCCCTCAGGCAGCAGCCAGAGAATGCCTGGACAGCCCTTAAGAAAGACTTCCCTGGCTCCCAACTGATTCCGTGGTCCCAGAACAGGCTGAGTCCTGGTCCCAGGAAGCCTGCCCCACCCTCCCCAGCCCCCTGGAGCAAGGTCCAGCAGCAGCAGCCTTGATTCCTTGGCAGCTCAGAGGTAAACTACCAGGGTCCATCCCAGGGACCAGGAAGCTGCCCTCTGGTGGTGCCTTATGGAATGGCAGGTGTCCTTAAGTGAAGCCCAGGACTCAAGGGTCTAGGAGGCTGCCTGGCAGAATTTGGGGCTCAGAAAACCAGGAAGAAGAAAAGAGCCCAGTTTGAGAGCAGAGGCCCAAACTCCAGTTTCTCATGTTCCCTAGTGGTACCTGCTACCCACAGCCCCACCATTACCAACAGGGTTATGTCTATAGAAGCCTTAGGGGAGGAGATGGGTGACACAGGAAGACATGACAGTCCTAGACCAGTGGTCGGCAAACTCATTAGTCAACAGAGCAGCAAAACGTGGTTCGCGAGCCGCAGTTTGCCGACCACTGTCCTAGAACATCTCTTCCCCTCCCCCCATTTTCCTCTTCTGACCAGTGGGGCCCCAAATCCTACAACCTAAACCAGCTGTCTCCCACAGCAGCTGTTGGCACTGAAAGATCGTGTGCCACCCCCACTCCTTCCACCTCAGAGATGTTAAGTGACTCTTCCAGTTTACAAGTCAGTCACAGAATGGGACTAAAACCTGCATCTCTCTTTTTTTAAAAGAAATTTTTTTTTAGTTTTACTTTTCATTGGTTTTTTTTTATTGTGATGAAAAACATATAGCATACAATTTTCCATCTTTTTTTTCAATTATAGTTCACATTCAATATTATTCTGTATTAGTTTCAGGTATACAAAATAGTGGTTTGACAGTCAGTTTGATGCTTCCCTGTCTCCAGATCTATTTTTGTTCATCAGTTTATTGATTTTTTTTTTTTTAGAGAGAGATAAGAAGGGAGAGGGATAGGAAGATAGAAACATCATTGATCAGCTGCCTCCTGCACACCCCCTACTAGGAATTGAGCCAGCAATCCAGGCTCGATTGGTTCCTGGGTCAATGCTCAACCACTGAGCAACACCAGCCAGGCTGAACCTGCATCTCTTGATTCCCAAGTCAGACACCTCGGACTCTTCACTGAGGACCTACTGGGAGGAAGGCCATATCTCTACCTTTGAGGAGCGCCAGCCCAGAGGGAAGATAACAGCAAGGAGAGCAAGCAACATGGGCACGTCATCCAGTGTGGGGACCAGGATGGCTTCCTGGGGGAGGTGATAACCAGGTTTATTCACCAGGGACAGTGAACATAAAGGTGTGCGGGTGCAGGCCAGGGAGACAGCATGGTCAAGGCAAGGTAGGGACCAACATCTGAGCATGCAGAGCTGAGAACAGTGGCCTTAAGGAGAGTGACCACACATCCATCCCAGTTTACTCAAACATCCTGCTTTATGCCTATTACCCAGGTATAGTTATTAATAACACCCCCTTTCATTTTCAAAAGTATCCCAGTTTGGACCACAAGTTAAATGATCTCCCTACTGAAACATCACTGTGAAGGGTGATCCTTACCCCCATGGCTGTCATGAGCAAGGGCAGTTTTGGGATGGGGCTGGGAGTTTAGATTTGCACTTTGGAGCCATCCTGGGGTGACAAAAAAGGTTGTCAGCCTGGAGAAAAAAGGTGGGCAATGGAGAGTATCGGGTAGAGTGTGTGGTATAAAGTGGTAAAGGCCAAAGGTGGGAGGGGAGAATGGGATGTGGGTCCATCACAGGAGGGAGTGGATGGCCCTGTGTGGCAGCATCATTTGATCATTCTAGAAGGCCTGAATGTGCAGACTGAGCCCTTGGGCCTGGCAAGGTGGTCTCTGCCATGGATCCCCACACCAGGAAGAGCCAGAATGTCACCAGCACCAAATACAGAGGGTTTTGTGTGTGTGTTTTTTCATTTTAGTCTCAGAACATTTTGAAACTTAATAACTAACTGAACACAGATGGAATGTGAAAGAAAAACAAGTGTGCTAAGAGGAGTGAGTGTGTGTGCATGTGCGTGTGTGTGTGTGTGTGTGTGTGTGTAGGGGGGCTCTTACAGCCTTCACCCTAGGAAACCGGGGGGCGGGAGGGAGGCGAGAAATGATGCCTTATTGCTTTTGTTTACAGTTGGCTGCCCCCAATCACCAATAGAGTGTCCAGGCAGCCCAGTTCTCCATAACTGTGCTCCCTCTATTCTCTGTTCCATCATGACATTTGGAGAGGGGATTAGAAAGGCCTAGAAATCCCTGGTTGGAAAGGTGAGGTGTAGAGAAAGGGTTACCAGGCCAAACCCCATCCCAAGTGTGTCCTAAGACACAGTGTTTGACACTGTCCCAGCTTCCACTCTACCCTATGAGGAACAGAGCGAAGAAGTAAAATGGAGTCACTGTAGTTAAGTTGCTAAATTACTAAAATCAAGTAGGCTGCAGCAGAGATTATTCTACTCTTGCTTTTACTAGTCTGAAAACTTAAACTTTTGATAAACTATTTTATATAATAAAAGCATAGTATGCAAATTGTCCCGTCAACCAGGAGTTCATCTGGGAGTTTGACCAGGGGGCAGGGCCGGCCAGGGGAAGGGAGGGAGGCCCAGGCCAGCAGCGGCAGCTGCTAGGGACCCTACTAGTGCACAAAGTTTGTGCACTGAGCCTCTACTGTGTGTGTGTGTGTGTGTGTGTGTGTGTGTGTGTGTGTGTGTGTTATGGGTAGTGCTCTGATTACCCCCTAAAGAATTTATCTCTAGCCAAAGTTTTCTGACTCACTTACTCTTGGTCAACACCTGCTTCAGTTGGTAGTGGCCATCAGGACTGCCCTGGGAGTGTGGTACAGGGCTGGGGTGTGAATGAGGGCTTGGCCATGGCAGAGTTTAATTTGTGACTTCTAAATATTTAGGCATAGAGTACGTGGAACCGTGGTTTGTACTTCTGCCCAAGAAGTGTTAGGAGTGGACATGAGTAGGGGCTGTCTAGCCAGGGTGCAGAGGGAGGAGAGAAAAGAAGGCAAGAAAGGGCAGCAACAATGTCCAGGGCCAGGAACCCCATAATACAGAAGCAAGAGCCATCAACAAAGAGATGCCTGAGACTGACAAGGAGTAGTTTGAAATCAGAATGGTAGAAAGCAAGGAAACGCTGAGGCTGCCTGAGTGGATAGCTGAGCTGGAACTGCGGGTTAGGAAGGAGAAGAAGGGCTGAGGCCAGAACTGGTGTGGGAGCACTGAAGGGGTTCAAGGCCCATGAGGAGCTGGTGGAGAAGGCAGGCCCAGAGTCTCCCCCCCCCCTCCCAGGGCAGATCCTGTCCCACCCAAGGACCATGCCCAGGACATGTTTAATGTCCTATTCTAGTTCAAATGAGTGTACTAGTAACCTACATATGAAAAATTGCACAAACTACTAGTGTTTACCTTTTTAAATATATTTTTTAGTTGATTTCAGTGAGAAACATCAATGATAAGAGAGAGCCATTGATAGGCTGCCTCTTGCATGCCCCTGAGGATTGAGCCCGCAAATGTGCCCTTGATCAGAATCGAACCTGGGACCGTTCAATCCACAGGCTGATGCTCTATCCACTGAACCAAACCAGCTAGGACCACTGGTGTTTAACTTTAAGCATTCTGGTGGATGTGAAGTAGTTTCTCATTCTGGTTTTAATTTGCATTTCCCTGATGACTGATGAGGTTGAACACCTGTTCAGGAGCTTACCAGCCATTGGACAGCCTCTTTGTGAAACACCTGTTTAAAGTCTTTTTTCCTATTAATTTGAAGTCATTTTCCTATTTTTTAGATACAAGTCCTTTATCACATAGATGTATTGAAATAACTTTTCTCATATGTGGCTTACTGTTTCCTCTCTTAATCATGGCCTTTAATTAACAGATGTTTCTAATTTTATGTAGTCCAATTTATCACTCTTTTGCTAATAGTGCTTTTATCACTTTCTACTAATAGTGCTTTTTGTGTCCTGTTTAAGAAAATAAATCTACTCTCTCCACATCTTCTTCTAGCAGCTTTGTGCTTTTACCTTTCAACATAATTTTCCTTTTACACTCAGGCCTATGAGGTGGAGGTTGGGGACAGGAGGATGGCACCTCCTGAACCTTGGCACATACTGGACTGATGCACTGTTTTCCCCATTCCCCAAATTCTCCTGGGGCCGTAAGGGTGTCCTGGTCTGAGGCCCCTTATGATCTAGTGTGGCTGGTGGGGGAGACAGCAATAAAACTAAATAAGTGAAAACACAGAATTTCAAATGGTGATCAGGGAGAAAAGCAGGACAGAGTGAAGGGAAAGTGCTGAAGAAGGGGGTGCACTTTGCAATGGAATGGTCAAAGAACGCCTCCTGAGAAGGTGGCCTGTGAGCAGTCCTGAGGATGTCTGGGAAGAGCATTCCAGGCAGAGGGAACAGCAAGTACAGGGCCTCAAGGCAGGCGTGTACCAACTTAAGAGGCCGTGTGGCTGGAGCCAAGTGGGTACAAAGAGAGCGCCTAATGGATGAGCAAGGTTAGGGGCTGTATGCAAGGTCACTGCCAGGCACGGCCTTTGGATTTACTCTGAAGGGTGCGGAGGCATTGCCAGGTGTTGAGGCAGAATGCCTTAGTGTGGAACCTCGGCCACCCTTCCCTCTGCCCTACGCCCTCGACCTTGCTCCCAGCCGAGGAGACACTCTCCAAGAGCCCACTAGCTTCCCAAAAGTGATGTTCCCAGCTCCCCATCTTCCTCCTGCCCTGTCTTGAGGAGCCCTCCACCCTTGAGGGAAAACCCCCTTGGGTTTTACCTGCTACTCAACCCTCAAGGAGGTGAGGGCTTGTCCTATTGGATCTCCCATAAGCTGTGCCATCTAACCCTCACCAGCCACACTAACCACAGATAGGACAGGCCCTTCGGGAATGCTCCTCCGCCCTGCACATTGTTCCAGCACCATTTTTGTTGTTGTTAATCCTCACATGAGGATTTTTTTTTCCCATTGCTTTTTCAGAGAGAGTAGAAGAGAGGGAGGGAAGGGGGAAAGAGAGAGCCATATCAATATGAGAGAGACACATCAACTGGTTGCCTCTGGCAGGCACTCTAACCAGGGGTGGGGAGCGAACCACAACTCAGGTATATGCCTTGACCGGGAATCGAACCTGCAACCCTACAGTGTGCAGGCAGACTCTCTAACCATTGGGTACACTGGCCAGGGCAATCCAGCACCATTTATTGAAAAGTCTGCCCTTTCTCCACTGACTTGAGATGTCAACTCTGTAGTGATAAACCCGGTGTCCATAGATGGATGAGTCTGTTTCTGCATCTTCTGTTTCATTCTTCTGGTTGATTTGTTTATCCTGGCACTGAAACCAAACTGTTTCCCTAGCTGTGGGATAAGCCTCCACCTTTGTTCTTCTTCATCCATATTTTAGACTCAGTTTGTCAAGTTTCATATAAAAAAAAAAAATCCAAGCAAACCTCACCAAAACCCTTGGGACTTTGAGTGCATTGGATCTATAGATCAATTCTATAGTTCAACTTAGAGAAAAATTAACATCTTAAATTCTAATCCATGAATAGAGACTATCCCTCAATTAACTTACATCTTACATAGTGTCATGTTTTATGGTTTCCGTGTGTAAATTGTACACATAATTCACTAGATTTATTTTTAGGTATTGATTTTTATGCTATTACAAATTTTATTTTCTAATTGTTGCTGGCATAAAGAAATACAATTAGTTTTTTTATTGAACTTATATTCAGTGATAAATTAATTACCCTTAAGTTTACTTATAAATTTTTTAGATTTTCTACTCAATTATGTCACATGTCTCCCTTTCCTATCTTCATAGCTTTTTACTGCTTTTCAGACTGGCTTTTTTCACTTAGTAACATGCATTTAACTTTTCTCCCTGTCATTTCATGGTTTGATAGCTTACTTCTTTCTATCTTAAACACAATTCCATTGAGAGGATGGACCACAGTTTATGTACCCATTCACCTACTGAAGGACATCTTGATTACTTCCAAGTTTTGGCCATTATGGAAAAAGCTGCTGTAAACATCCATGTGCAGATCTTTATGGGGGTATGTTTTCAACTTCTTTGGATAAATACCAAGGAGCACTGTTGCTGGATTGTATGGTAAGAGTTATTATAGTTTTACAAGAAACTGCCAAGGTAGCTGTACCATTTGCACTCCCACCAGCAATGCATGAGAGTTCCTATTGCTATACATGCTCGCCAGCACTTGATGCTACCAGTGTTGTGGATTTTGGTTACTATAAAGTGTGCCTTTTACTTCCTTTTCTTGCCTTATTGTACCCACCAGGGCCTCCAGCACAGAAGTATATAATTGAAGAATGCTAACATTCTTTCTCATCTCCAGTCTCAATGAAAAACCATCCATCATTTCACCATTTGCATGATTTTAATTGTAGGATATTGTTCTTTGTTTGTTTCTTGATGGGGTTTGGGTTTGGGTAGATATCTCTATCAGACTGAGAAAGTTCTCTTCTGTTCCTAATTTGTTAAGAGTTTTTGTTTGCTTAAATCATAGATGACTATTTTCTGAATCTATTGAGAAGATCCTGTGGTTTTCTTTGTTTTTCTCTGTTAATGTGGGGAGTTGTGCTGATTGACTTTGGGATGGTAAAGCAATTTTACCAACCATTTCTTCCCATCGGAGTTTGCAGATTCTAGTTCAGCCCCACTGAAATGACCTCCTGAGCTGTGGGCCGGAACAGCACCATCAAATTCCTTCCTGTGCAGTCCTTCTCCAACACTCCCCGTTCCAGGTACCAGGAGGCTCACCCTCCAGAACCACCTCCTGCCAGTGAGTCTCATGCTCTAGCCCTGGCTGGACCCTGGTGTTGCCAGTGACTGGATATGGGGAGTCAAGCCAGCAGGTGGCGGCTACCTGGTGATCAGGACAACCTTGGGGAACCAGAACTCTGCTGCCTCCCCTCACCCCCTCCACCGCCCTTGCGAGAGGCTCCTTTAAGAGAGCCAGCCGCTGAATGAGGCTCACTGGGTCGGGAGGCGGAGGGCGCCAAGAATGCCTACTTCAACTATGGGTGGCCTCCCTCCCTATCCCCCCGGAACGTCCACCCAGGGTCGATCCGGCTCCCTACCCCCAGATCCCCGTCCCCAACTACAAAGTCCCTTTTCATCCTGCATCACCAGTCTCACACCTCGATGCTCCAGATCCCAGTTCCAACTCCAGGCCCAGCGCCACCCCCTGTTCGCCCTATGGCTGTCGGACCCCAGGCAGCGCTCCCCACCCCCTTGCCCCCCCCCCCCCCCACGCAAGCCGCGAGGCCTTGGGGAAAGGGGAGGACGGGGCGCTTGGCCTGGCCTCATCCACATGCAGGGGACAGCGCGTGGTGGCGGCCGCCAGGAAAAGACAAAGACTGTTCCACCGCCGGCTGCACTGTGCCAGGCTCGCCCCGCCCGCAGCCCCTGTGGGCCCCGATGCGCCTCCGTGAACCAGGCTGGACTGCGCGGGTCCTTCGCCAGAGACCAGAGTTCTAGGCCGCTGATCCCAGACTCTAAGCTATGGCTCAGCGTCTGCACCTGGAACCTGCCAGACGCAGCCCAGCGCGGCGGGGTGGGGAGTGGGTGGCTGAGCACACCTCCCACAGGTCTCCCACACGCGATGATGGGTCCTCTCTGGATAAGGGGGCTTCGCCGGGCCTTGCCTCTCCAGACTTCGGTGGTGGGTGCCTAGGGTCTCCTGATCCCTCGGAGGGGCCTCCAACCCTCGTAAGGGCTGTACCTCACGCCCCACCATCACCCACCGTCGGGAAGCCAAGGAAGCATCAGAAAGGGCTGGTGTTTCTGGCCTGACACTTGCTCTTAGGAATCTCGGCCTCAGCTTCCACCCAACCTCCCCCCTTCCCCCCGCGCGCACCCTAGTGCCAGAATTCAAGGAGCGTGCAGGCGCTGGCACACAGTGGGTCCCCACACAAAGGCAGTTACTTTGCCAGCTTCCAAGGTCTCCGTGAGGGCAGGGACTGTCTTGCCTTTGAGCTCTGCTGCCCCACCCCCGCCCCAGGAGTGGAGGTAACTCGGGCAGCAGAAGGACCCCTTCCTCTTCGCAGCTAGGAGGCTCTTCCTAGGTCTGCCCCCAAGTCCTCTCTTTCTCTCCCAGGCCAGTCCTGAGGAGGGGGTCGCGGGGTAGTTTCCTTTAAGGAAGGTGGGGGAAGGGGCTGCCCGCCGGCCCTCCTTCCTCCGCTCCCTGGCCCCAGCCCCGGGGGCCCACAGCCCGGGCCCCCCGCCAGCGCATGCGCCCGCCTGTGAGCGCTGTCTGCTCACCGACAGTCGGACTGACCGACGGACTGGCTGCCGATCGGATAGAAGGGACAGCGCAAGGAGAGGGGACGCGGCTGGACAGCGAAATGGCCTGCCACACGCAGCAGCCGAGCGGGCGCGGGAAGCCCGGCCCTGCGCCCTCGCTTTCCCCTGGCCCAGGCCCGGGTCCCGGCGTCTCGGAGCCGGTGACGCTCAAGAAGGAGATCGGGCTGGTGAGCGCCTGCACCATCATCATCGGTGAGCGGGGCCCGTGGCGGGCGGGCGGGTGCCTGGAATGCGGGGCTGAAGGCTTGAGGCGCACCTGACGGTGGGACCATAGGTGAGAGCACCTGCAGTGTCGCCCTTCACACGGGACCTCACTTGTTCCCTCCCACCTCCCCAGGCGCCTTGAACTTTTGTGCGTGTGGGAGGTGCGGTTCCTCCCGCAGCTGGGATCCTCATCCTGCCTTTACTTGGCTGTGGGGCTTTGGCCTGGCAGTTACTCTCCGTTTTCTCATCTATGAAGTGGACAGCATTATGGTCTTGCCTGAAGCGCAGGAGCCTTGCAAGTGTGGGGGCTGGACAGGCTGGTCCGGCTAACGAGTTCTGGGCTGTGGCTCAAGCTAAGTCCCTATTGTGTGCCGGGTCCCAGGGCCGTGCTGTGGGAGTGATTTAGTCTCAAAAGCAGGAGGGCCTGTGGGGAGACTTGTCAGACAGAGCCAGCCCAGTGGGGAAATAGGTTCAGGGCATATTTCTTGCAGCTTGATGGGGAGGAGGCCAGCGCTGAGGTGGGAAAGAGCAAGCCTACAGAAAAGCCAACTGCCCCCTGAGCTGGGATCCCAACAGGCACTTGCATCCCAGCTTCCTCACCTGCGAATGGGTCCATGTGTCCAGCCCCCAAATGGGGACTTCTAGGTAGACAGCGGGCTCATGGACAGTGAGAACAGTAGGAGGATCTTCCTCTTTCCGTCCCAAGTCATGAACACTGACTTCTTGGGAACTGGCTGACCAGACCTGTGCCTGTGTCATGCCAGGTGCCTCAGAGACCTTCCTGTGTGCCAGGAGTCATGGCTGGAGGGGTGAAGGACAGGGGTCTTGACTGCTCTCAACCTACCACCTCCCCAACCAGTGGGAACTGCTGGTGCATCCACTGCCCACCCACTTCCAGACCCCTGGGGATGGAGAGCATTAACAGCTCAGGAGGGCAGACGGGGATCTTCACCCCCTCCTCTGCTCCATGCTGGGAGCTCCTGGACCTGGCTGGAGCTGGCTCTTGGCTAGTCCCTGTCCCCATACCAAGAGTCGCCTCAGAACACAGCCCCAGTGCAGGCAGCTCTCTGCCTCCCCATTGCCCCTGGAGCGGCCTCTTCCAGGAGCAGGTCCTGACCTGGCCCTGAGACTGGCCTAGGGTGCCCCTGCTTGCAGGACGGGCTGGTTCCAGGGATTTGGCCAGGGTACTGATTAGAGCTTTGTCCCAGTCCGCACTCTTTCTGGGAGCTGTGCCCCCAGGAAGGGGAAGCTCACACATCATGGATGGGCCCAGAGGCTGGGTCAAGAGGCATGTCTGGAGCCAGCTACAGTGCTCTTCCTGGGCCACCTCAGCAAGTCCAATGTCCTTGAGCTGTATTCCTACTCTGCCTCTCCAGGGGTGACTTGCCCAAGGGTGGCAGACTCAAGAGCAGAACACAGATGACCTGACCCCAGCCCAGGACACTCTGTGGTGGTCCAGTAACCCTGCTTGGGGAGCTTTGAAGGGTAACAGCAGACAAGAGGCTGGAGTGGGCAGGAGACAGGCCAGGGGATCATCAACCTGAACAGAAGGTGACAGGAGAGGAGGGAGGAGGAAGGTATGGACTGAGTCAGGGTCTACTCTGCTCTCCCCACCTGATGCCCTGAAGGCCCCCACCAAGTCCCATTCACTGTTCTGGGGAGCCAACATCCCACCTTCCTGTCCTGGAGAACCTGCTCAAAATCAAAAATGTCTGTAAAGTATCATAATTTAGCTTTAAAGGTCTTGAGAGCTTTTTACCTTACTCCATAAACTTTCTTACCAGTTACTGAATTTATCTCCAAAGCTTCCAGATACACTTCCCAGAAGATCCTATTCTCCCTTCCCTTGTACCCCCTGCCCCGTCCCAGACTGAGGAGCGGGGCTTTCGGGAAGGGCTTTGGGCTGGAACATGACTCCACCTAAAATGTGTTTTGGACAGCACCTGCTGGCCTCTGTGAACACAACTGGAGGGGAACAGTCTGGACCAGTGGTCGGCAAACTGCGGCTCGTGAGCTGCGGTTTGCTGCTCTGTTGACTAATGAGTTTGCCGACCACTGGCCTGGATGAAAAAGAGCCAGCTGGGGTGGGGCTGTGCGAGACATTGCCTTATCCAATATCTATTCAGAAACCACTTCTTATCACTATATAAAACATGTCCTTTTATCGCGTTTGATTCTCATGCCTGCCTTACAAGATGAAAACTTGTACACCCATTTTACAAATGTAGAAACTGAGGCTGGAAGTTGCATGACACTGCTGCAGGGGGTGGGCTCGGGATTTGGGAGCAGATGTGGGTTCATTTCCCAATCCTTTGCCTGTCTACATACTGCTCTGGTGCTGGGCACAATTGGGGCCAGATTCATGTTCCTTATGGGGAAAGGTAAAGACTGCACTGGGAGCTCATCCAGCCAGGGCTTACTGTGCTCTCCACTCCACTGTGGATGGGTGAACAGATGGACAGAAATCTCCCCCAACTTCCACACCCCCACCCAGGACTACATGTTCAGGGTGTCTTCCTGACTCGGGGACTTCAGCCAGTTCCCTCTCAATCCACACCCAAGGAAGGGATGTGCCCAAGTCCAGCAGAGTGGGAGTCCCCCCTGGTCTGCTGACCAGCCTGTCCTGTACTCTCACCCTTTGACTGAAGTATCCAGCCCGTGTAAGGCTTTGCAGATCAGACTGAAGTAGTTCAGGGACTCAGGGATCTGCTTCATGAATCCATCTCCTTAGGAGCTAATCCTGCCCACCCAGGCCCCTCTCTGTGGCTCTTCAGGACTGGAGGTGGTTGGGCTGCTGAGAGGATGGCCTTCTCCAGAACCCCAGCCCCCTCCTCACCAAGACCCCAGGAGGCATTAAACCACACAGGAGCTTTTCTGTGCCTCACCACAGCCCCAGTGTATAGAAGGGGAAACTGAGGGCCTGAGGCTGCAACCAGCCCAGGGTCAGATGCCCTTGTGTGCTCTGAGGAGCTGTTGGGGGCCGAGGCAGCTCTCACTACAAGGGCCGGACCTGCCAGCACAGGACATTCATCTATTTAACAATTGGGTGCTGGAGACACAACAGGGAGCAGCACGGACAATATCCTTGTCTTGCTGAAGCTGACATGCCAGCATGGAAGTCAAAGGGCAAACAAGAGCAGCTGAATGCTCAACTGACAGAGTAATGATAGGTGTGCTAAGGTGACAAAGTTAAGGCAGGAGAGAGGATTGCAGATAGCAGGAGTATAGAGTCAGGATTGGGGTGGGATCCAAGTTTTCTGGCTTCTTTTCTTTTTGTGATGGCTTGGAACAGAAGAGAAATGGCATGAGATGGGATGGGAGGGGCGGGGAGGGAATGTGATGGGGCTCCCCAGGGAGCAGAGGCGGTCCGCAGCAAGGACAGAAGCAGGAAGCCTGGTCAGGAGGGCACTTGAGTCACCCGGGTAAGAGATGACAGTGGCTCAGAGCAGGATGCCAGCAGGGGAGGTGCTAAGAGGAGGTTCTGTTCTGGTGTGTTTGGTAGGTAGAGCAAAAGGATTTGTGATGATGAAGGATGTGTGAGGACACGGCATGTGGGGAAAAGAGGAGGCAAGAGTGGCACCAAGGTTGGGTCTGAGCAGGTGGGAGCACGGTCTGCCATTTATTGATCGGGGGAAGATTGAGAGGAGCAGGTTTGGGAGAAATGGGGCTGACAGACAGGAATCCTGTTCTGAACGTGTGAGAGGAGTGGTGTCTATTTGTTGAGTAATCAATTGGTTATACTGGTTTGGTTTAGCAGGGAGGTGGTGCTAGGAATTTGGGAGTTTCCAGCAAAACTGGGGTACTGGATAAGGTCTCCCAGGAGTGAGTGTTGAAAGAAAAAGGAAGGGGCCCCAACACTAAGCCCCAAGCACTTGCTGTCTAGGATTTAGGAGAAATGAGAAGGGACCAGCAGAGGACTGGAGAAGGAGCAATCGGCGAGGAGGGAGGAGGGCCAGGAGGCTGCCCTGTGGGTGATGATGAGGCTGATGATGAGGCAAGTGCGATGAGGCCTGGGCTTGACTGCTGGATGCAGCAGCATGGAGCTCACCCAGGCACCTGGCGAGACTCAGTCTGGATACAGGCACGCATGAGGCCCGCTAGACGGGGCCGGACTGGGCTGAGCGAGCCAGGCAGAGAGATCTCCACACTTCGGCTCAGCCCTCTCTCAAAAGGAAAATGGGTTAGGCCGGACATGCATGCCGGCCAATTGGCAATTCCAGGCATGTCCGGGAAATGTCCCCACTCACCTCCCTAGAATTCTGCCAAGTCCTTGGTAGGCACTTTTGTCCCCCTGGAGGGGTGCCTCACATACTCACTATAAGGACATTCATGTGCTTAAAAGCACAGGCCAACAGCAGGGACCCCAAATTAGGGCCATGACTGGGCCTCCAAAGGCCAGATAGGGTGGCCTGAGGTGTCTTTAAAGGGGATGACAAAGCTAACTAAGATCCATAGGTACTTCCTGGGGCCTCCAATTTGCCAGCCGGGGTGGGGGCATGCCCACATCACTACCTTGTCTCCCCATTTTACCGACAAGGCTGAGAGATGAAGTACCTTGTCCACAGCTCCCATCACAAGGGAACTGGGATTCAAACCCAGATCTGGGAGTCTCAACTAGTAAGTGCCATTGCCCATGGCCTAGGGACCTTGAGATCTACCAGTGGGAATCTGAAGCTCTTTGCAGCTTTTGTGTCTTCCACAGAATTTGGAAGCCAGAGGCCTCATTGATCAAGCCCTAATGGGAGGTGCTGGGACTCATTGCCCAGAACAAAGGAAGAAGGCCTGGCCCATGGACAGCCCCTGATCAGGCCCAGCAGGGCAATGCGACCATGCTTTCTAAAAGAGTCAGGGATAGGCAAGGCATGTATGAGGTAACCTAGCCCGGTGAGCTCCCTGTCCTCCTGGGGGGAGGGGGTGCAAATAAAGGAATCCCTTCCTGGCCATCCTCCAGATACCATGGCAATGGGTCAGAGTCCAAGTTATTGGGCCAAGGTGAGCAGTCAGAAAGGGCTTCCTGGGGGTGGTGATGCTTCTGGGAGGCCAGTGAGTTGGGGAAAGACCTTCACAGTGGGGAGCAGTGTTTCCTTGGGGACCATGCAGATGTACAAGATACACGCATCCTGCCCAGCAATGCCCCTGCCAAAGTCAGGGTTGGACCAGCCCTCTGTTGCCCCTTAGCCCAGTGGCGCTACCTGGCAGAAGGGGAAACTGAGGCCCAGAAGGGCGGGGCTGGCCTGAAGCTACACAGCCAACTCCTGAAAGAGTTTCTAGGGCTGAAGGGTGGTGCCGGCAGCCTGACAGGACTTCCCTGCCCCCTCCCCAGTCAGACTGTGCATTCCCTCACACACACACCAAAGGCAGCTGGCTCTTTCCACCACCACCACCTCCACAGTCCACCCCTGTGACCTTCATGGTCCGCCGTTCCCAGAAATAGGTCAATGTGCACCGCTACAGCCAGGAGAATAATGGCCCTTTCTTCATTCCTCCCAGGATCCGGGTAAGCCCCTTCAGGCCAAACGTCTTAATGTGATAAAAACCATCAGCAGGGAAGGGAAGAGGGGTGGGAGGAGAGTAGAAGGAGCCTCATCACATCCGGTCCACCAGCCTGGGAGCTCTGTGCCCACCCCTGACCCTCCCACCCCCGCCAGAACCTGCAGGGATCACAAAAACAGCTGTCCCATTGGATGGATGGGAACATGGAAGCCTTGGAACCACATTTCTCTAGCCCGCCATCAGGCAGACACCTGAGCAGGCACCTGGCAGTGTGTCCCAGCCCATCCCATGTTCCCTGGTTCCTGTCCCTCCTCCGCTTCCCCCAGCGGCTGGGCCTGGCCACTGCCATCCCTGAATCAGGCAGAGCTGATTCTGCTGGGCCTGAGCGTGAGGACCGGGAGGGAGGCCTGCGCCCACCACCACCAGAGCGCTGGGCAGGCACCCTGTGGCACCTCCTCACAGCTGTGGCCCCTTCCCCACACCCCCTGTCATCGTCCAAGCACTGGAGGCTCCACCCCTGTACCCACTCCTTGCCCTCTGCCGCTCACCCAAGCCCACAGCCCCTGATGCTCCTTGCAGAGCCCCACCCAGCCATGTGCTGCACTGGTGTCAAGAGCAGCCCGTGGACCTCCACAGGGCTTCCTGCCCCTTCTAGCTCAAACCTTCAGCTATCCAGGCCCCAAGGACCTGAGACATTAGCTGGCACACCTGTTCCTTTGAGCCACATGGGAGTAGTCCTTCACTGTAGCCTGAGCCATGTGTCCCAAACAATAGTGATCCCTCACCCCCAGGCCCTCCCCAGGCCCCAGCACTTGAGTCCCCGCCTCTGGGCACAAACTAGTGATATGTCCCTTTCGGATCCCAGCCTCCAGCACAAGGTACCAGGTTGGCTCCCCTGAGTGCTGTGCCCTTGAGGCCCTGCCAAGCTGAATTGTGTAGAGTGGTGGGGTCTCCACGGGGTGTGTGGTTTGAGCTCTGGATGTCCTAGCGCCAATGCACCTAGCTCCTGACAAAGCCACCCAGCCCCCTGTGGCTTCCAACCCCACTGGCGTTGGCAACTTCCACTCCACCAGGTCCTGAGAACACTGACTCTCCTGCCAGGCACAGCGAGCTCAGAGCATTTCAGAAACCCACCAGCCCACCCAGGACCTGGGCCCCGGAGTGGGCAAGGGCGGTTGCGCCTCCCCCACTGGAAGCAGGCTGGGCGGCTGGGGGACGGGCATTCCCTCATCCTTATCTGGATGTATTTAGGGCTCCTGGGATGTGACTGGAAAACCAAGTGGGCCGTTGTGGCCGTCAGACTGGAAATCTGTGTCGGCTGGGGGTGGGGTGGGGGTGGAGGGCAGCATGGTGGACAAGGGTGGACAAGGAATGCATGCTGATTGGAGGCCACAGCTGTGTCCTCTTCTAGACATGCCTGTGGGCGTGGCAGGTGGAGCAGCAGGCTTTGGGCTGGTGGAGGTGCACTCCACGCAGGGCCCTGGCAGAGGGGGGTGATCCTGTTGAGGGGCTGAGCCCTGCGTCCCAGTGTTGCTTTTTTATTCATGTGGCCTGTGGATTCTGGGATTATGTCCTCTGGGGCAGGCCCTAGTGCAAACCACCAGTGACGTGGCCTGACTCGTTTGCACAGATAATGAGACCCAAGTCACCCAGAACACTGTCCCCTCTTAGCTCTAATTAGCAGGGAGCTCAGGCCTAAGTGGGTGCTCAGAGTCTTGCTTATCCTGGGAACTGCCCTGCAGACCCTGAGTTGGCCCCTGAGTACTTCCCACTGTTCCATCCCAGACACTGTGAGTTGAAGGACCACTGTCCCCCTCCCCTCATGCACAACCCGCGGGGCAGGGCAGACCTTCCATGACCTCAGCAGGTTCACTTGCACTGAACCTTGGAAGCCAGCCACCCTCTGCTCCCCTTCACTGTGCCTCTCTGGGAGGGCTGAGCGGAGACTGCTGCCCCCACTTCAGAGATGAGGAAATCAGTCATTCACATCATGACATTGATGCCATTTGGGGAATTAGGTCATTTATTCTTCCATTAGTTTACTCAACAGATGTGTGTTGAGCACCTACTATGTGCTGAGGAATCAAGGTGAGTGAAAGCAGGTGAGGTTGCAGACAGTACACAGAATCATGCACGTGAAGGTGGAAAGTACACCTGGATACAGCTGAAGGCTTCCCTTACGGTATCTCGCTGAACCCTCATAGTAGTCCTGCTGAACAGACAGACCCGAGAGGTGACCTGAGCCGGGAGAGGGCTGGTCTCCTGAGCCCCAACCAGCATTTCCCATTGGGGTCCTGGTTTTAGAGCAGTGACCTGTTTGCAGCTAGTGGGCTGGCCCAAGGAGAGAAGCAGTCCATGTCCAGACCCCAGGCCGGGCCAAGAGTCCCACTCTAGTGCCCTCTCCATTCCTTGCATGATGGCTGTGGACCAACCCCCAGCCCTGAAAATGGACCCTACTGGCCCTTGCCCAAGACCTGAAACATTGCCACAGTGCCAGCAAACAGGCCTCGTCAGAGTCTGTGCCTGTAGCCTGGGCCCTGGCTGGGTGCCTCCAGGAACCCAGGAAGCAAGCAGAGAAGCTCCCTGACAGGGAAAGGAGAGATGGAGGGTAAAGAAATAAAGAACAGGGCACAGTCTGGAGAACCACGGGGCTGTGAAGTGAGAAGAGAAGCCCAAACCAGCATGGTCAAGGAGGGCTTCATAGAGGAGGTGCCACTTCCTGAGTCACTCCATGAGTTGGGACTTCAACCAATAGGAAAGTGTCATGGTCAAGGACTTGCTTTAAGAGGCAAGCTTTGGCCAGCAGATTGGAAATAGGACAAGTGACTGGAGGCTTGAAAAAACTGGAGGCCTCAGCTGGGGTCAAAGGGCTGACCTGGGCCCTGTGGGAATGCACAGGAGTGGCCCCCACTCTGCTATCACTCAGGTGGCTGAGCATCCGTGCTTGCCCCACCTCCTGGGAGTAAGTGGGGGTAGGGGAGGAGCAGAGGAACAGGAGCCATCTCTGGCAGGGGAGTCCGGCTGAATGGACAAGGTGCCACTCCCGTGCCAGGGACTAGGAAGCAGACATGATCGGCCCAGAGTGGAATTGCAGGGTGTGAGGGGCCCAGTGACATCAGTGCCTCCAGGCCCTCCTCTCTCCTCCTCCAGGAAGCAGCCTGGGTCCTCGTCCTCATGGAGCACCCAGAGCCCCACAGGGAAGGCTGATGCCTCTCCATCTCCCCCACAGGGAACATCATAGGCTCCGGCATCTTCATCTCCCCCAAGGGAGTCCTGGAGCACTCTGGCTCTGTGGGTCTGGCCCTCTTCGTCTGGGTCCTGGGCGGGGGCGTCACCGCCCTGGGCTCCCTCTGCTACGCGGAGCTGGGAGTCGCCATCCCTAAGTCTGGCGGGGACTATGCCTATGTCACGGAGATCTTCGGGGGCCTGGCTGGGTAAGTGTGGGACACCAGTGGCTTGGTGGTGGGTGGGGAGCCTCTCCAGAATGGACAGCCAGCCGAGCCTGGACCTGGGTTTCCTCTTCTGCTTCTCACATCACAGGAAGTTCTTGGGGATGGGTGGAGGGAAGGGGGTGGGGCCATTGGGCACCTTCCAAGGCACTGTTCTTGCCCACCCACTCAAGCTGGACACTGCAGCTGGCCCCTTGAACTGTTTTCTTTTAAATAAAGCTGTCTCTAAGCCCCACTCCGCACCCAGTGCTTCTGGATGGGGAGGCCTTTACTATCTGAAACCTCTAGGTAATGCTAGCAACGGGCAAAGATGGCCTTGAGTTTAGTAAGCCACATGTGTGTGGGAGGGGCATGATGCTCCCGTCAGCGCCCTGCAAGAGCTCCTCTTTAAATGGCTCCCAGTACTCCTTTGTTCCCCAGTGAGCATTCGCTGAGCACCCACAGTGTGAATAAAAAGATGTGCCCCTGTCCTCACAGTGCAAAAGGGAAACCACCCCTCAAAAGTGCTTAAAACCTAAAGGGCCCAGCTTTGAGGGTGTGTGCGAGAGACAGTGGCCCAGCAGCCAAGAGAATGGGGTGCCAACCACTTAGGGAAGGCTCCCAGGAAAAACTACGTTTACCAAAGCTTGGAGGAAGAGTGGCGTTTTCTCTGTGGAGCAGTTGGAGCACCTGCAGAAGGGTGGTGGCCCGGCCAGCTTGTCAGATTCCTGGTAGGCAATAGGACTTGGAGGGGAGGGGAGGCGAGGGGGGGCAGCCAAGGGATCAAAGCTATTGCAGTTGTTCAGCTGAGCCATGCTGAGGCCTCAGTAAAGGTACAAGGAGATTCCATATGCATTTAGGAGCCTGGTTCGGGAGGACGTGGTAGCCAGCGTGGCATGAGGGAGAGGTGGGTGTCGTGGGAGTGACCCTTGCTTTCCCACTGGCAAACCTCCAGATATGGTGATGGGATGGGGAGGGGGAGATTTTGGGTGGAGCTTGTTACATTGTGAGGTCTGTGGCATATCTGGGGAAATGCTCAGATATTGGCAGGGGCTGGGCGGGGGGGGGGGCGCAGCAAGGGTTGAGCTCAGGGAAAAAATCTGGGCTAAGTATAAAAAGTGTGGACCAAGGGATTTTAATGGGGCAGCTATTGATGTGGCCCTGGCAGGGCATGCACACTGCTGGGTACTCTCCTCTGGGGACAGGGCCCTCACAGGGGCCTGGGGCCTGAGAAAGCAGAACAATTGTGCTGTGCAGCTAGAAGGAATATAGGGAAGGTGGGAGGGGAAGAGGGCCCAAGAACCTACCTCCTGACGCAGCCTGGAGGCAACCAGCATCAAGGGTTTGCAGAGGGGAACACCCAGCAAGTTGGGGGTGGGGGTGGGGGTAGGGAAGGGGCGCATGGAGTTAGGTTGCCCAGAAGCCAAGGAGTTGGGGCAGGGTGCAAAGCAAGGGGTAGGAAGCAGGGCTACAGAGCAAGGGTGAGGACCAAGAAGAGGAAGCCACCAAACTTGGTAGCTGAGAGGTCAGTGGTGTCCCTGGATGAGGCAATTCCCACTCCTGAGAGCTGGACTAGAGGCCAGGACCACCCCCACTGACAGGTCTGCCCTGGACGCAGGCAGAGCCCCCCAAACAAGTAGGGCCTCACGACCCTGAGCAGGGCCCCCACTCCTACATGAGCACCCTACAGAGAGAAATTGAAAAAGAGGGGACATAAATTACTCCCCACCCCCAGCCAGGGCTCTGCAAGGGCTGGTCCCTCAGGGCATCACAGCTCAGTCAGTCATCTGCAGCCACAGGGCTTGGCTGAGAGCTGCAGCTGGTGATCCGCCCCAACCCCATCCTCAGAGCAGGAAGCAGCCTGTGGCCAGGGGCTCTGTGACCATTAGAAAGATGGTTGGCCCCAGCTAGCGTGGCTCAGTGGTTAAGTGTCCACCTATGAACCAGGAGATCACGGTTCCATTCCAAGTCAGGACACATGCCTGAGTTGCAGGCTCAATCTCCAGTGGGGGGCATTCAGAAGGCAGGCAGTCAATGGTTCTCTCTCATCAATGATGTTTCTCTCCCTCTCTCTCCCTCCCTCCCTCTTTAAAATTAATGAAAACGTATTAAAAATAAATGAAAAGGAAAGTGGTTGGTTCCCCAGTCGGTTCTTGACATCTGCCCAAGGGCAGCGTGTAGCTTTTTAACTGTGCTAAATGCAATCTCTATTGAAAGCTGCCTCCTTGGACCGAAGCCAGCCTCCAGCGCTGCACCAGCCCTTGGGTTCCAGGACCCAGGGTGCAGCACTGCTCCACACCTGGGTCTGCTCTACTGGAAAGGCAACAGGATGCCTATGCCACTTGGGTCCTCACTCATTTCAGGTTCCTGCTGCTCTGGAGTGCAGTCCTCATCATGTACCCCACCAGCCTGGCTGTCATCTCCATGACCTTCTCCAACTACGTGTTGCAGCCCGTGTTCCCCAACTGTATCCCCCCCGCCACAGCCTCCCGTGTGCTCTCCATGGCCTGCCTGAGTGAGTGCCCACCATGGGGCGGGGTGGGGCCTCCGCTGGGGGAGAAGGGGAGGACTCCTCCAACTGCCAGCCCCATGGAGAGGGAGAGGCACACTGCATGCAGGGTATGCCACCCTCCTGCAGCTCCCGCTGGACTTGGCTGTGGCCCACAATGAGGGTCTCGGTCTTAGGCGCCCACCCGCCCCCTTGCCTTTCCTCCCCAGTGCTCCTGACGTGGGTGAACAGCTCCAGCGTGCGCTGGGCCACACGCATCCAGGATATCTTCACCAGCGGGAAGCTGCTGGCCCTTTCGCTCATCATTGGCATGGGCTTTGTCCAGATCTTCCAAGGTAGGGCCAGGGTGGGCCTGTGCCAGGGCTGCAGAGAGGAAACTGACCCTTGACCTCTGGACCCCCAGGACACTTCGAGGAGCTGAGGCCCAGCAATGCCTTCGACTTCTGGATGACACCCTCCGTGGGTCACCTGGCCCTGGCCTTCCTGCAGGGCTCCTTTGCCTTCAGCGGCTGGAACTTCCTCAACTATGTCACCGAGGAGCTAGTTGACCCTCGAAAGTGAGTGCACCCGGCTGGGCCTTGGGAAGGGGTGCAGCCCAGCGATGCGAGAGGCAACCTCCCTGACAGACCTGCTATCACCTGTGACTTGGTCTGGTCACCTGCCTGCCCACGCCACTGCCCACGGGAATAGCTCTAGATAGCTGGGGCGCTTGTGTTCCTGCCTGGCCCTGTATGGCTGTGGGCAAGTCACAGCCCTTTCTGGGCCTCAGAAACACTGAATATCATTGTTCCACTCTAAATGGATCCAGCTATTTGCATTTGGCCAAAAGTTACACATGTGCACACAACATGGTCCCTGCAATGAAGCCAGTGGCTCCATCTGATGCTCAGCCAGGGACCCCATAGTGAGCAGTTCCAGCAGGGGCTGGGCTGAGAGGGAGTCCCAGGGAAACACAGGATCCGTGGACTGAGCTCTCAGGGCACTGCTGGGATTGTCAAGGCTGATTTTGTCTGTATGCAATTTTCTCTTTATGTGCAGACATTAGACTCACCCCTTAGGATATGGTGTGGCCCCTCCCCCATCTGCCCTTCCCCCCACCAGCCTGTGCCCAGGCTGGGTTTAGGGAGCTGAGGAAGTGTGAGACAGATAGCAGTGCTGCCCTCTTCCCTGCCCTCAAGGCCCCCATTAGATGCAGGAGATGGACACAAAGCTGCTCCTGTTGCTGGATCCCCTGGTTCCCCTCCTCACCCCTGGAACCCACCCCAACCCCCAGAGGGCAGGCACTGATGTACCCTCACCACTGCCCCAGGAACCTACCTCGAGCCATCTTCATCTCCATCCCGCTGGTCACCTTTGTGTACACCTTCACCAACATCGCCTACTTCACTGCCATGTCCCCCCAGGAGCTGCTGGCCTCTAATGCAGTGGCCGTGGTGAGTGGGGCCCCACTCAGTCCCCAGCCCTGCCCTGCCCCCACCCAGCCTCATACACTGCCTCTCTCCTGTGCTCACTCAGACCTTCGGGGAGAAGCTGCTGGGCTATTTTTCTTGGGTCATGCCCGTCTCCGTGGCACTTTCCACTTTCGGAGGGATCAATGGCTACCTGTTCACCTCCTCCAGGTGACTGGACTGGGGAAAGGGTGGTCCCGGTGAGGCAAGGTAGGTGCCCTGGCATGCAACCAGTGCTGGGGCCAAAGGACAAGAAACCCTGCCAGGTGGGCCCTCCTGAATCTGGGACAATGAACTCCCCATTAACAAATGTCTGATCCCAACTCAGGACCAAAAAACAAGAGGGAGGCAGGCAAGAGGTGGGGAAGAACTGCCCAGTGGGCTGTTGGGGCCTAGAGCAAGGGATCAGAGTTGACAACAAGACGGATATCAGGTCTAGAGCGGAGATCCAGGATCTGGCCAGTGGGGAGGCCCAAGGCTGGGCTCATAGCCCCCACCCATCTCTATCCCCTAGGCTATGCTTCTCTGGAGCCCGAGAAGGGCACCTGCCCAGCCTACTGGCCATGATCCACGTCAGACACTGCACCCCTATCCCTGCCCTCCTCGTCTGCGTAAGTTGGGTGACCCAGGCTGGTAGGGCAGGAAGCCCAAGCCACCAGCAATGTGGGTAGTAGCAGGGATGATCTCTGGCCCCGGTGGGCAGCCCACGGAGGGAGTGGGGAGGGCCAGGGCTCACCGACCTCCTGACCTGAGCCGCAGCCCCAGGACAGCCTGCAGGGCTGACAGGAGACAGGTGGGAGGCTAGCCTTCAGCTCGGTCCTCTCCCAGTACGGGGCCACGGCGGTTATCTTGCTTGTGGGAGACACGTACACGCTCATCAACTACGTGTCCTTCATCAACTACCTCTGCTATGGCGTCACCATCCTGGGCCTGCTCGTGCTGCGCTGGAAGCGGCCGGCGCTCCACAGGCCCATCAAGGTGAGAGCTTCACCCATTTGGGCATCAGTGGCAGGTGATGACGGCAATGGGGATTCCAGCTTTTGCCACTTGGTAGGTCCTGCTCAGGATTTTGTGTGCACTGGCCTATTTAGTCCTCAGAACAGCCCCATGAGGTGGGTGATTTGAATACTCCCAGTTTGCAGACGGTAAAATGAGGCTAAGACACTCTCTCATGGCTGCACAAGAGTCCATGAGCTCACACCAAAACAGAAGACCCTAAATTGAGCTAAAAGAAAAGTCCTCCTGTTTGCAAATCAATCCTTGAGCTGGAGAAGTGTTCAGTGCCTGAAATGTGACAGGCCAAAAAAGATTTGACCTACAACCAAGTGCAAGCCGCAAGTCCACATACAATCACTGTAGAGCTTGGACCTGCTGACACTGACAAACCCTTCATAATTTGGCCAGCTGGCCATCCATGAGTGGGCTTCCAGCATGTTGGGCTGCTGCCAGAAGGGGACCAGCCCCTCAGGGGTCAGCTCTCAGGAAAGGGTGGAAAGCGCCAGGGCCCCCAGGGTGGTGGGGCAGGAGGGGGGCCTTGCACCACTGGTGCTCCGCTCACTCACCGCAGGTGAACCTCCTTGTCCCCGCTGCGTACTTGGTCTTCTGGGCATTCCTGCTGGTCTTCAGCTTCATCTCAGAGCCCATGGTGTGTGGGGTCGGCGTCATCATTATCCTCACCGGGGTGCCCATTTTCTTCCTGGGAGTGTTCTGGAGAAGCAAACCAAAGTGTGTGCACAGACTCACGGGTGAGCTGGGCAGCCTCCCCCAAGTGCCGGGGCTAGAGATGGGACTCTTTAGAGGGTTCACCCTTGAGCAGGGTCTACCAGCAGCTGTGCTGGCAACACAGGACCTAACCACCACCAACTGTCTCCCCACAATGTGGCCCAAGTGTCCAGGACCCACCACAAATGGAGCAGCTCCCTGAGAACCCCTGTCTGTCTGTCTGTCCTCAGAGTCAATGACACGCTTGGGGCAGGAGCTGTGTTTCGTGGTCTACCCCCAGGGCACTCCTGAGGAGGAGGAGAATGGCCCCTGCCAGCCCTCCCCACTGCTCTCCGCCACGGACAAGCCCTTGAAGACACAGTGAGACACTTATGGAGCCTGAAGCAGCTATTTCTGTTTACATGTTGTTTATTGAGGAGGTGTTTTGCAAAAAAAAAAAAAAAAAAAAAAAAGTTGTTTTTCCTGGAAAAAAAGAGTTCCCACTTTTAGAGGCCTATAATAAGGAAGCCCTAAGATGTGGACTAGGTCCCCTGCCAGCACGGCCCCACAGGCTTTTCCTGAAAAGATCTATGAATAAAAAAGGGCTGGTGGTGCAATTGTCTCAGGTGAAACCCAAGTGGGCATAACTCTAAAGACACCTGTGGAGCAGGTGGGGAAGGTGTCGGCAGGCTCTGGAGGAGGGCCCCTGCATTGGGGGCTCTGCCACTTGAGCCGGGCACTTCCTCTCTGGGACTGGCAGGTGGGTCCAGCGTCACCTCTGCCCCAAAGGGACATCGAGGATTGGGAAGCAGCTGGTGTGCCCTCCCTAGGCCCAGCAAGACCAGGCTGCAGCTCAGCCTCTCCCACCCTCTGGGAGAGGTCTACGGATTCCCTCCAGAGTGGCCTTTGTTCCCATAAATCCCCACGGAGTGTCAGGACTTCGGAGCTCATGCCTCACCCTAGTTTACAGGTAAGGAAACAGAGGCCCTGAGACAGGAGGGGATGGATTTGGCCACTGTCCGCTTGTGCCCCAGCCTCTGTCCCCTGAGAAAGCATCAAGCAGCATCTCCCAGGGCCTCGGGGCCTGCGAGAGACCCATGGCCTTCCTCTACCCCCCACCCACATTTTCAGTGCCCCAGTGCCCAGGAGATTAACCCTTCCAGCTAGAGGGCAAGGGTCATCAGCCTGGCCAGGCCCGGGCTTATACCACAGGCATGAGTTTGGGGGCAGAAGCCTCCTAGCCCAGCTCCTCTGGGCCTGCTGGGAGGATGGAGAGCTCAGTGCCAACAGAGCGCTACCTACCGTGGACAGGTTCCGTGTGCCCACAGCTATGTTCAGTTCAGGCACAGCTCTGGCGCCCTCTAGGGTGAATGAAGTGAGAAGCCACAGACAGCACCCCAGAGAGCTCTCCCCTGGTCCTCCTGCTTCTCTGGAAATGGGTTCCCAGAATGGGAGGAGGGGGTGGTTTTAGAAGTGAGACCTCAGGTCTCTGTGTGGACACTGGGGCCACACCAAGGGGCTCATCATTCCACTCCCCTCTTTGCTGAAGCCCCCACAGCCTCATCCGCCTTGCCCACCAGAAGGGGGGAATGCTGATGCGGCAAGCTGGCAGGATTCTGGGTGGGCCGCACTGCAAGAAAGAAGGACGCAGAGGCAGGGTAGAAACAACTGTATATTCCCTGGTTACAAAGCGGGGCTGTGGCAGTCACCAGCGCGTCCAGTGGGTCAGCAGACCAGCAGGGCCTCGTCGTCACTGGCCTCCAATGTTGGGGAGCAAGGGGGTGGGGGACTCCTGCAGACACCCAGTGGCTCTGGTGGGTGGGGGCCTAGGGTGTTGCTGGCAGTGGGGGCTAGGGAGTGAGGGTCCTGGGCCGAGCAGGGCTCCCGAGGCGTGTCCACAGAAGCTGGGCTGTCCATCAGAGGATCCCTACAGGCCTTTCTGTCCTTGTCCACTGGCCTGTACTCTGGGTCCTGCAGTCTCAAGGGGGGCAGCACAGAAGGTCCCACCTCTGGCGCATGGATGGGGGCACTGGAGGATCCATCTCCGGCTGCCCCAGGGCTGCCTGTGTCCGTAAGAGGTGCTGGGGGGTCCAGGGTGGCCCCTGGTGCAGGCTGGAGGAGCCCGTCACCCAACACTGTCTGTGAGGTGCGCGCAGCAGTCAGCAGTGGGATCTGTCCTCGTGGTGCCCGAGGCCGGTGAAAGAGCCGGTTCCACAGGCGACCGAGCCGGCGGCGGGAGGGTCCTCTGCGGGAGGCATGCCTGCGCATCTGTCTCCGCATGGCTGTGCGAAGGTTCTGTAGCACGGAGGCCTGGAGGGTGGGTCGGCGGCTGAGGGGGCAGAGGTCAGCACGACCCCCAAGGGACCCGAGACCCCAAGAGACCAATTTGTCCTCTCCATCTGGCCATGGCCCCCACGTCACCCTCCCCTGGCCTCACTTCCCGCCGCCATCTACCCCACTTTGTCTCAGCATTCCCCAAGGTCCAGCCGGGAGCTGGGGACTATCGGGTCTCATGCCCTCTGGAGCTCACCTGGGATGCACTGTAGACAGGAAAGTCCTCCACGGGTGGAATGAGGCCCTGTGCAATGAGCTGCCCATAGGATGGGGGTGCCTCCCGCTGCACAAACTCAGCCTCGAGGCGTGTCATCTGCGTCTCAAAGGCCCTGAAAGCAATGGGCAGAAGGGCAGCATAGCAGGGCTGGCCTGGACCCCGCACTCCCCACCTCCCATGGGGCACTGTGCAAGCGCTTACGCAGGATGTGGGCCCTGCCACACCCTCCAGACATCCTGAGACGCCTGGACCCTGGGTGCACAAGAGAGGTCCCACATGAATGGCCCGAGCCCCAATTTACCCACAGCTGTAGGAACAGTAAGCCAAGAGCCTCTTGCCAAAGAAATGAAGCGGCCGAGGCTCATGGCCTGTGACCCCAGGCACCGGGCAGCAGTGAGGCACCACCCACCCACCTGTACTCCTGCGTGCGCAGTGAGTAGAGCTTGAAGGCACAGCCCAAGGCAATGACGAGCAGCAGGCCACAGACCAGGCTGCCGATGAGGGCGGCGGTGATGACCTTCCGGGGCACGGCCGCCAGGCAGCCGTGCTCATCGCTGCCATCCTGGCAGTCCTCCTGGCCATCGCAGCGCCACGTCTCAAAGATGCACAGGTTGGTGCCACAGTGGAAGGTGCCAGGCTGGCAGGAGAAACAGTTCTTCTCGTCAGCGCCATCAGGGCAGCTTTTCTGGTTGTTGCAGCGGTCGGCAGGTGTGTAGCACAGACCGCTGCCACCCTCGCAGGGGTACTGGTCTGGAGGGCAGGCGGGGCATCCCTGTTCATCTCGGCCGCTGGCACAGTGCCACCAGCCATCGCAGCGCTGTGGCTCCGAGAAACAGCCCTGTTCACCTGTGTCACCCACGTCGCCCTCGATGCTGCTCCCACACGGCTGCTCCCATGGGAGGCAGTAGCCCTTCACCTGGTAGGTGGCGTTGAAGCCGTGGCCAGCACTGCGGGCCCGGGCGTGGTAAGCCACAGTGAGGCGGCCCTGGGCAGCCTCAAGGCTCACGGGCCGGTGGTTGCTGCGGTAGGACAGCGTCTGCAGCAGGCGGTCCCCACGCTCACCCAGGCCCTCGTATACCTGCACGTAGTCGTCATAACCCAGCCGCAGCTCCAGCTGCAGCAGCACACGCCGCGTGTCTTGTGTGTCCACCAGCCATGTGCAGTGAAGGTCCGAGGGCCCTCGGGCTGCACCAAACAGGTCTGGGGAAGCAAAGGAGCCATAGAAGCTGCCCAGCCGCCGGCCACATGCCAGGTCAGGGCAGCCAGCCTCATCAGAGCCATCGCCGCAGTCCTGCGTGCCGTCACAGCGCCGCTCTGCAGGCAGGCAGCGCGTGGAGCGTGCCCCGCTGCAGGGGAAGGTGCCCCCAGGGCACAGGCTTCCAGGTGGCTCCGAGGCAGGTGCTGAGCAGTTGCCCTCATCAGAGCCATCGCCACACTCATCCACAGTGTTGCACTGCCATGGGCCCGGCAGGCACTTGCCATTATCGCAACGGAACTCGTCTGCCTGGCAGGATGCCTGGCCTAGTTTCCCTGTGGAATGAAGAAAGCAGGGGAAGACAGTCAGGGGAGAGCAGGGCCTCTCCAGCATGGGGCCTGAGGGCCAGGAATGGGCAGGGTGGCTCCCCCATTCCAGCGGGGCCTCTGCAGGGCCTAGGAAGAGGAGGAGCCCCTGGCCTCTCATGGCCACCTGAGGCATAAAGACCCCTCGGAATGCCAGGTAACTAAGTCCCTGACCTGAGGGTTCAGGGTAGCTGGGGTGAAGGGGTGAGCCCCCACTCTAACCAATTCAGGAGTGGGATCAGTGACCTTGAGGGACTCCAAGGTACCCTGAGGCAGCAACACAATGCATCCCCGTCCTACCACTGTGCTCGGCCTGATGGGGTTTCTGGAGGAGACCCGGCAGGGAGCAGGCAGATGGAGGGTGCTGCAATGGCCCAGGCGCCCCCCTGGTGCACTGAGTGCTCTGTGGTGCCCTGCGAAGCCCTGTTGCTAATGTCACCTCGGATGTATGAGAGACGGAAGCCCTGGGCCTGGCCGGAGCTGGAGGCATCAGAGTGGAAGAAGATCCAGACATGGTCCCGGGCGGAGATGAAGGCAGGCGGGATAGCAGAGCCACAGAGCCGGAAGGCCTCCTGGCGGGGTGGGGCCGCTGGGCCCAGCATGAGCCAGTCCAGGGAGCACTGGTGGGACTCCTCCACATCAAAGTTGCGGAAGCTGAAAGGGTGGGTAGGCAGGCAGGGCCCATGTGGCCAAGGACCAGCAGAGAACAATCAGGCCTGAGCTTAGAACAAGGATGGCCAACCCCGCCCTGCGCCTCCTCTCCTCCACTCCCAGACACCCAGGGACCTGAGGGCAGATCCAAGAAAGAATAAAAAACTCTGAATAGCATCCTTCACATCAGCCCCCTGCAGCTCTGGGAAGGCCTTGTCAGCACACACATAGCATCCCCACCCCAAAGCTGAAGTGGAGCCCCAGTCAGGAGCCCCATCTTGGGCAATTCCTTCCCCTGATATCCTCCCAAGTGGGGAGACCCAAGGCCCCAGATCCCACCCACACTGGGTCTGCTGGGATAGACCCTGCACAAACTCACAGGCCTGTGCACTGTGGGGGAGGGGCATGCCCAGGGCTGGGCTAGGCTGGGGCTAGGTGACAGCTTGTCACCTGGGAAGAAATACATCAGCCCTGGACCTCTGGCCCAGGCTGTGGGATGAGCAGATCACAGGGCCCGGAGTCTTTGGAGGAGGGTGAAGTCTTTGAAGAGAGTGTGCCTGAGAGCCACAGCCCTGTGACTACGGGAAAGCAGGCACAGACACTAGGACACCCTGATCATGCCAGCACATCCCATGCTTTGGAGCTATGGAGTAACAGGGGCCTTCTGGACATTGGCATTTAGGAGAGTGACTCCCCAGCCAAATATCCCAATGGCCACCCAGGCCAGGAGTTCCAGCCTCAGTTCCAGCATCTGGTCGCCTCACCTCATTTCCCTCTGCATGTCCTGCAGCTGGAGCACCTGGGCTCCTGCTGAGACTGCCCTGAGGACCCTGGGGAAAACCTGCTCTGGGATCCATGCCAGCCTAGCCACAAGCCACCCCTGCAGGACAGAAAAGATACCTCTGCCACCTCAGAGAGAGCCAGACCATGCCTACCAGCCCCCAGGGCTCCCCTTCCTGGCAGGCCGGCGGTGACTCACAGCCTCCACAGCCCCCAAGAGAGGCTCAGGGCAAGGCCCAGCTCCTTGTAGCCGGCCACAGAGACCTGGGAGCTGGGCACACTCACATGCTCACAGCATTCATATGCTTACAGCTCACACATGTTCACACCCGACGCTCACACATACACTTTCACACTCACCTGCCCATGCTTATCCTCAAACTTGCTCAGACATGTGCTCATGTACGTACATGTGTTCACACACTCACACATGTCCTTTATACCTGCTCTGATTGAGCTCATACACAAGTACACACATGTGCTCACACACGCTCACATGTGTCCTCCACACCTGCTCACACATGTGCTCGCACATACACACTCACACGTGCTCACATACATGCTTGCACGTGCACTCCATGCCTGCCCACATATGCACTCAGTCACATGCACCATCACATTCATGCACTCTCTTTATTTCTCTCTCTCTCTCCCTCCCTGCTCTCTCTCTCACACACACACACACCCTTAGCACTGGCAGACCCATATAGATTCCCTTGGACACCCCCCGGGGACTTCCATACCTGATGGTGATCATGTCACCACGGTCACCCTGGATGTACCAGCTGCAGTTGGTGCCCGGCGGGTAGTTGAGGGGCCAGGCCGGGCTATAGATGACGCCACGCCGTTCTGTGTGCTGCTCCAGTTTCCCACTGCAGGCAGCTGTCAGGACAGGAGGCAAAGTGCTGGCCTTTGGGTAGGAAGTGGGGCTCATAGCTTGAGCACAGGCCTTTCCAAGGTGTGATAAAGGCCAGCAAGTGTGGGCATAGCCAAAGGCAAGGCCACTACTCGAGACTTCATGGAAGTAGTGTATATGGAGGGGCAAGGAGCACTCACATAGACTAAGGGCAGCCGTAGCCCCCAACCCCATCTGTGCACCAGACCCTAGGTCTTATCTCCCATCCCTGGCAGGTCTGGAAGGGTGCCCACCAACAACTCCCCTTGGCACCTCTGAGGTGCAGCCTCTTGGCCTTGGCACCTCAGTTCAGTTAAGAATTCTGCAACCCTAGGCCTGCCTGCCCTCCCTGGGACTTGACAAATAGAGTCCTCAGTCTGAGAGGAAAGAAGCTCTGTTCACCCAACACAGATGTGAGTACCTACTATGTGCCAAACACAGTGCTAGGCATGCCGAATAAGACAGGCAAACACACTGATCTGTGGAACTCACAGACTGCGGGGGGCGGAGGGGATCAGACTGACTGTATGCAGATCCTCTGCATGGAACGAAAATAACAAAACAGGCCTGAAGGGAGGTCCAGATGGGGCTGGAAACGCAGGCTGGGTCTGATTACACAGAATTTGGGTTTTATCCTGAGCATAAGTGGGAGGCCACTGGAGGTAGATCTCGTAACCAGATGAGGAAACTGAGGGCCACACAGCCAGTAAGTGGCAGTCAGAGTCCACCCTCTTCCTCTGGTGCTCTGTTCTCACTGCTGTGCCTGGGCCAACGCATTTATGAAGTGTCACCATGCGCTGTGCTAGGGACCGGTGCAGAGGTCACACCTTGCCAGCGTGAGTGAGGGGTCACCATGCCCCCCACACACAGCTCTCCTCACCACAGGCTCACTCTACCCTCTTCATTATACATGCCCTCCACTTGCCAGCCTTCCCAGTACCAAGCAAGGCTCCTGCACTCAGCTGTCCCCACCCCTCACTGCCCCTTCAACCCTTCACCACACTGCTTCTCAAATCCTCCCAAAAGCCTGTGGCAAAGGCGGGCCCTTATACAGATAGGAAACCCGAGGCTCAGGAAGACACATGACGACCCGAGTCCAGTGCCATCACCTCCCCACTCTCCCATGGCCTGGCACCTTCCACTGTCGCCCTGGAAGCAGGGGTCTCTGCTGGCTCTCAACACAGCTGCACACTGGAGGGCAAAAGCCCTCCAGCCATCTCTCGTGCTCTTAGGACAAGGACAAAATTCATCACAGTGGCACCAGCCCACCTCTTCTGCCTCATCTCCCCCTATAGCCCATCTTTCCACTCACACCTCCTGTGGCACCTCCCATGGGAGAAAAACTCTGTCCTGTGGCCCCTGGCAGGATGCTCTCCCCAACTGTTAGCCTATCCACTCCTATGGGCTGCAGCCCAGTGGCCCCTTCCTCAGGGGACCCTCCAATGGGGCTCCAGTCCCCTCCCCTTCTCTCCTCCACAGCACCTGCCATAGAGCAATTTCCCTTTGAGCTGCACTGGCTCTGGCTCAACACTGTGTCCCCAGGTCCTACACAGGGCCTGACACACAGTAGGTGCTCAATAAATATGGATCCACGAGAATTGGTCAGCACCTGCTTAGCATTTAGAGGCATGAAACCCACTCCAATGGGGCCTGCCATGACCCCATACTGTGACGACCAGCGAGTCAAAACCCCCACTCCACAGCTCACAAGAAATTCAAAGCACTAGAAGAGAAACAGGATGAAGCATGTCTCTGAGGCAGGGGGCCCAGATCAGGCAAGCTGGGAACCACTGTATCCTCAGCCCCAGAACAGGATCTGGGCAGAGCAGGGCCCAGTCAATACCTGGAAGCCTGGAAGCCTTCCCCAGAGACGAAACACTCACAGAGGCCAGGTTTCTCACCCACACTGGCGGGAAAGCCATGGCTGCATGCTGTCTCCCTGGCCAGAATACTCCCTCCAGGACTTATGTCTGGAGGGAGAAGTATTCTCTTCCAGGGGCAGGAGCAGATGACTAGACAGCTGCCCGCCCAGCTCTGCCTCTTAACAGAGCTTCCGACAACACATCCCCCAAACAGCCTTGCTCCTGAGGGCCCCCTAGAGCTGCCCCAGAAATTCTCACATCCAGGGCAGCAATGTCACTCAGTTACTGTTTGCTCTTCTCCAAAGGGGGCCACAGAGAGCACAGTTGTGTCAGCCCAGCCACACAGAGTGAATGTGGAGCAGGAGGGAGGCTGGTTCAGTACAGGGAGCTGGGAGCTCTGGTCAGGGCCTCCTGGCTAGACACCTCTTGGCGATGGGCTTGGAGAGTACCACCAGCTCAGACAACCAGCCCCAGCCCTCTCTGTGGTAGCAGGAAGCCCACCCACCACAGGATCAGGCACAGGCAGGAGAAGTGGCTTATGAACCCAATCTTGGAGCCTCTGCTTGTCCCTCCGTAAAATGTGGTCAGGGGTGCACTTCTCTGAGGATGGCTGGGAAATCTGGGGAAAGTGGTGGGCATTCATGGGATGGGGTGAGTGGGACTGGAGGGTTGTGACAGGGTATGGGATATGGGCCAGCAGTAAGGAGAGCTGGGAGGACTGTGTGTTTGGGGAGATCCTAGAGCAGAATAGAGGATTTAGGGGTATTTGGGAGGCACTCAGAGAGATGTAGCAGAGCTTTAACTGGAGGGGACCTGTGTTCAGTCGGGCAGAAAATTCCCTTGGCCCTGGTGGCACAGTGGCCTGCTCAAGTGGGCAAGGGATGACGGGGCATTTTTAGAGCAGCGAGCGCCTTTCCTTCATCACATACTCTTGAGAGGGCCTGAGCCTGAGGAAGCACAACTGCAGACCCAGTTTCTAAAGGCCACCAATACCCCAGACAACCTGCCTGTTGTCACCGGACCACAGGAAGCTGGGACCCCTACCCCAGAAGCTCAGAGAAGCTGCCAGGTGAGTGCAGAATAGCCTGAAGACCTACCCAAGCCACCTCAGGTCATAGTGGCTACATGGCGGAGCCCAGAGTCCAAGGTGCAGGGGGCATTAGTCCCGGGGCTAAGATCCCCAGGACAGCCCAGCCAGGCCCTCAGGAGTGTCTGAGCCCAATGAAGACTGGGAAGGGGCAGGGGGACAGTCCTGATCCAGGATCCTCACAGTGGGAGTCACAGGGAAAATCCTGAAAATGCAATCATGGAGCCTTGGGTCAGAGGGGGAGAGGACCTCAGGGAGCTAGAAGCTGTCTCTTAGCAATGCTAGAGGGGTCAGGGGTGGACTCCAGAAGAGCTAGGACCCAGACCACCACCTGTGACCACACAGACTATTTGCAGCTCAAGACACCGGGGACACTGTACACAGGCACCATGGTGTGGACAAAGGCCCCTGGAGTTGGACAGTGTGGACCCTGCTGGGACTGAGGTCTTGATAGCTAAGAACAACCAAACATGTGGCGCTGGGGGGCTGTCTTTCCCTTCCTGGCTGGGGGTGAACCTCACGCCTGTAGCATTACTCTTCTACACTGGGGTACAGGCATGTGACAGACACGTCAACCCACCACACCAGCAGCAGGGCTGGCCTGGGGCTCGCATCTGTAAGACCTGCACGCCGTCCCACTCCCTCACAGACAGTCAGTCTTCTCCTGGAAATGGTGTGGGGGCCAGGAACAACAGGGCTGGGGCTGACTCCGTGCTGCGCAAGGCAGGGCCCTCGGCCAGCAGAGTCAGCAGAGGAGGCCAGGCTGCAGGGAGCCGGAGCTAGTGTGCAAGGAGAATCCGGAGGAGACTGACAGGCCGTGTCGGAGAGACCGGCCCATGAGAGTGCTCTGTGGACTCTGGGCCTCCCATCCAGTGACCTTGGCTAGCAGAGACACCTCTCTTTGAACCAACCTCAGTGAGTTTCTGCTGCAGTTGAGCCCTGAGCAGAACTAGAAGTCCCATATATCCTGCTCCTCCATGCAGCACAGCAGACAGCGGACAAATCAGCAGGCACCCAGACTGGGAGCGCACATTCTCCCAGCTTCCTGAGGCCCTTCTAGATGTCTCCTGGTGGCACCAAGGCCATGAGAGTCTAGGCTTACCCATTTGCCAAACCCTGGCAACCCCTTCAGCAAAGAGCAAATGCCCTCATGGCCTCATCCACCCTTCCCACTCCTGACAGTCTTTGCTGCACTAGTCACTAGGCACAAGCACAAAGATGGCCAGTGGATGGACAGACCAGGTCTGACAGGCAAAGGCAGGGGCAGAGCTCCACCTGTGTTTTCTTGGATACTGTATGTCTATTTGGCATCCATTAAATGCAGGGCCAAGCTATCGATCAGCATGTTTACCTCTCTCCTGCATGCCAGTTTGCCTGGAGCCTGCCTTTTCCCAGGCCAGCTGATCCAAAGCTGAGCCCCCACCCACCTTCTTATCTGATTCACACACCAAGCCAATATTTCCCCTGTCTTAGGCCATCCTAGCCAATTCTAAACTGTTTCCCTTGCCCTGCCTTGACATTCCCACAGAAACTCCAGTTGATGCTCTGGCCTTGGCCTCCCCTGCATCAAACCTGTTGAAACCTGTGGCCCTGCATGGTGTGGCCAGTATCCCTTTCTCTCAAGACACATATGTAACAACTTCTGTCAATGGCATTGACCTCACTCAGTCACATCTTTATAAATTAAATCCCAGGCATAATTTAAAAATAGGCAGCATCTCATGGCAGCTCATGGCCCTTGGGGAACCCCACAGCCTACAGGAAGTACAACCTGTCAATTATACCAGGTCCGTGACAGTTTGCTAGTTGGTATTAAGCCACCATGTGTCAATACCATGCTGAGTACCTTGCCTCATTCGCTCATTCAACCCTAATAACAGGCTTTTAAGTAAGTCTTATTATTGCATCCATTTTATAGATGTGGAAACTAACATTCAGGGAACTTTAAGCTTGCCTAAAGTCAAACAGCCTCTTTGGGATGCAGAAAAGATACACGAGGACTGACCTCAGTGGCAGAACCCGGACCTTAAGGCCTGTCCTTAGAGGTTACTAAACCAGAGGCAGGGAAGAAGGGAGGAAGGAGGGGCGTGTCTTACCTAAAGCAGGAACTGCGCTGCTGAGCCGGCCAGTGAGAACGATGTTCACTGTGAAAAACATAAAGAGGGTCCAGGGGTGGCTCTTGGGACCTAGGCATCTCCCGTTCAGGGGCACAAGACAACATAGCCCAAACTCCAGGCTGGTTCTCTTCCTCTCACAGACCAAAAGCCCAGAGCACTGCTACAGAGACTGCTGCTCCCAGCCTAGGCCTGAAGGGACCCCAGAGGGTCTCAGAACCCACCTGCACACCCACAGCAGAAGAGAGCCGTGCGCAAGCCTGGCTGCACCAGACCACTCCTGCCACTCCCCACACATGGGAATTCTAACTCACTTGGGAGGGGGTATGTTCCTGTCTCCTGTTGGGCTTGACAAGCTCAGGCCTGGACTACCCATCAGAGAGAGGCCCAGGCTCAGCCTGGGCAGAGGCCCTGCCTTTTCAAGGGGTTCCTGCCACCTTGACAGCCACCTCAGCCACTGCCAGCCAGGAGGTAGGAAAGTCATTCTGATCACCCCACTTTACAGGGGGGCACGCCTAGCGGAGGGCAGGGGGTCTTTACTGTGCCACACTAACCTTGAGAAGGGAGGCAAAGAACTCTCCTGCCACCCACCCCTCAAATACCCCCTCCTGGGGTTTGTCCTCTGCTTTCATGTACGGCTTTCCTGCAGGGGAACCAGGAGGAGGATATGGGCAAACCCAACTTCGCAGAGGTTCAGGGCGCCCCCACCACCCAACATCAAGTGAGCCAAGGAAGGCAGAAGGTGTCTCTGGAGGGGTTCAGCCCACCTGGTGAGGAAGCAGGGACAACTGCCCCCTCTCAGGACACCCAGGCTCTGGGCCACATCTGGGCAAGGAGGGCCTTGGGAAGCCAAAGGGCCTGTATGCCTGCCCTGCTCGCTGTGAAGTCCACCCAGCACTCAGAGTCCAGAGCACAGACCACCGATAGGTTGGGGAGGGAGCACTTCGAAGCTCACACAAGAGGCAGGTGTCTTCCCTCACCCCTTGCCCCGCTGTCTTCTCCCCGCCCCCCCCCCCCCCCACACACACACACACACAGCAACCTGATCCTTGCGGGACAGGGGATCGATCATGCAGCTTCAAACCTTCAGGTTTCTTTTTTACTTGGTCACTTCAGGGGCTTCAGCAAACCTATGGGGTTACAGTGCCTTCCTCAATGACACCACAGGGTGTCCAATAATGACCCCAGGCTCAGATAATGGCCTCCCTCCTTTATCCTGGTAAATAAAGTGTGCATTGAGGATCTAATTAAGTCATTCCGTCTCTCCAAGAGTAGGGCCCTGGAAAGGTGGGCAGAAAAACTCCTGGGTAGGGTAGGAGCCCTCCTGGCAGGTGCCTGGCCTGGACAGGTCCCTCGGCCCTCCCCAGACACCACTGAACTGAAGGGGCCAGCCCCTGGTCCCAAGAAAACACAAAAGGGAGACTGGAGCATTCTCGAAGCGGCCTCCCGCTTGGCATCCTGAGTCCAGGCTCCGGTCAGCCACCGCCCCCACCCTGACTATGGGCAGAAAAAGGAGACTTCTTGGGGGTTTGGGGAGGCAGCCGGCCTCGCCTTTGTCCGCAGCTCAGGAGGCCCCGGGCGCCCGCCGCCACCAGCACGCACAGCCTCTCTGCGCATCACCCGCTCGGAGCTTCTGTGCCATGCCGCGCGGGGCAGGAGCCGCGGCCGGGGTCGCACACCAGGCCCGCGATCCAGCAGGCCCCGAGCTCCTGAAGCCCGGCCGCAGGGACAGGGCGGGGCGGAGGGTCCCGTCCTGGCGCGGCGAGGTCTGCGAGACTGGCGCCCGGACTCCGCGGCCTGCGCGGCCCACTCACCCAAGCAGACGACCGCCAGCTGCGCCCGGGCGCCCGGCGCCCCCTCCGGCCCCACGACCGCCCGCAGCTCCATGCCCGCCCCGGCCGCCTGCAGGCCCGCCTCCTGCCCCCCCGATCCCGCTAGGGCTCCGGCTGGGGCTCGGGCTCCGACTCCCGCAGCGGCTGCGGGCCCGGCGCGGGTGGCGGCGTCTTGGCGAGGCGGCGGTGCAGGCCGGCGGCGCGCGGGGCCACATCGGCCGCGGCGTCACGGGCCCCGCGGGGGCTCAGCGGCGGCCACCAGGGAGGACCCCCGCCCACCGCTGCCCCTACGCCCCGGGCGCCCAGCCGCGGCCGGCCTGTGCCCGGGAGCCGCCGGCGCGCCCATGCCCCGCGCCGTGCCGCGCAGCCCGCCCGGCCGGTGCCACCGGTGGTGGGTCCGTAGGTCTGGTCCTCCCGCCCAGCCCCTCGCCCGCCCGGTGCTGCGAGGCAGCGCCGCGCCAGTCACGTGACGCTCCCGCCGAGCCGCAGTGGCGTTGGCGGGGCGGGATGAGGCGACGAGGCGGGCCGGGGGCGCGCGCCCTGCTCGGGTGCTGGACAGCTCCGCGCCCGCCGCTCTGCCGGGTCCGCGCCCTCTGGTCCTGGATCCTGGCGCGTGGGCCTTGCCCCCAGGGCCGAGTCAGCGATGGCCTGGCCTCCCGCTGGTGGAGCCCGGCGCCCGCGAGTGCTGGGCAGCGCAGGGAGGAGAGTTGGTAGAAGGTGGCAGCTAGAGAAAGGAGCGCCACAGGGCTGCTTGGGAGACCTGAGGGCAGGACAGCATGTGGTGGCTCAGGTTCCTGCCCCTCCGACCTGACCCCCTCGTTTGCCACAGCCCAAAGAGCCATGTCACATCCCTGAGATGAATCCCTCTGTGCACAGCAAGGCCTGTGAGGGGATATTGGCGGCCACTCTAAGAGGCTTTTGGAAACGCACCCCTCCCAGGGGGCCCTGAGCCCATCCAGTGCGGCACTGGGAAATGGAGAGGAGGCCTGCTTCTTAGAATAGGACCATCATCTGAGAAAGCAGTGCACAGAGGGGCTGGGCTCAGAAGAAGCAGAAACCTGGAGGGACAGAAAGATGGGTTGAGGAGGCCATTTTGGGTCAAGCAGGTCAGCCCTCTTTCCTTGAGAATGATGTGAAACCAGACGTCCCCAAAGGTTCCGGGCATGGAGGCTGGTATGGCCTGCCCACCCCCAGCTGGGGCTCAGGACCCTCTCATCCCCCCTCTCTCACCTTTGATCAGAGCCTGTTAAGAGAGAACGTTGAGAGGAACTGGTGTTATGTTAGTAAAAGTTGTAGAGAGAGCACCTTTTAGTTTTTCTGGGGTTTTTTGTTCCCACTTCAATGTACATAATGCGTTACATACTAGTAAGGAATCCAGGTTTAAGACCAATGCCATGAGGAGTCCTACTAAGAACCTGAGGCAAAAGAAAAATACGAGCCCCTGTATATACCCATCAAAATATCCTCCCATATTTTGGACCAAATGGGAGAGTTCTACAATCATAAAACATGACTATATTAAAGCTCTAAATTGCCTAAATCTGGTAATACTTCATTGTCAACCCTCATAAAGCCACACGCAAGGGACCACGAGCCTGCCTGGGAACACTGCACAACAGCCTGGGGGTCATAAAACAAATAACAACCTATCTTTATTTAAATGTTTAATCATTTGTTCATCATAGACTTTTCACACTTATTTTTATTTTTAAAACATAATTCATTTTGCCATTGACTGCTTCTGTGGGTCTGTTGGTCCTCCTGCCTGGCTGGAGGTATAGGGGGCACAAAGTTAAACCCTGCCCATATTGAGACTGATTGACATCCCATTTCTGGTTTAGTCCCTCCGTGGTCTAGTGTCCTCTAGAGGCTGCTGCCCTAGGCGAGGGAGGGGGGCAGTTTGCTGGGAGTCCCCGGGATAGCCCTGACCCAGTCCTCTCCCCAAACCACCTCACACATCTGGAATAGTTTCTAGCAGCCCCATCTTTGCTGCAGGACTCCACAGCCTGGCTGCAGGCACCTGCTCCCTCCACCTCTGCAACCTTTTAACAAACATCCTGTACTGGCATGAGCTGTATCCAGGAGGCTTCTATCCCATACAACCCACAATCTCCCAAGTAGTAGATAATTCAGTACTAAAAGAGGGTGGTGCAAGTAATAGACCCTGAGAATGTGTAAACCGGTTGGGACAGATAAGGGAGAAGCAAGGCAGAAGGGCCCAGCAGGGATCAGAGTCCTGCCAGTGGGAAGCTGGCCTTCCTAGTTAGGAAGAAGCAAAGATGCTGTCACTCACGTGTGTCCCATGAGATGTGGACTGTGGGCCATTGAGGCCTTCTGCAATCTCTTCCAGGAGTGAGAAGAAGAGGACAAGCAGAAGGGAGAGGGAAGGAGCACCGAGGTGTTCAACATAAATCCCTGTCAGAACAATGGACACTGCCATTGCCCACTCAGTGGCTGCGTGCCCTGAGGCTGCCACAGGACACAGAGTAAGCCATGCCTCTGGAGAGTCCTCTCACCCCTCTCCGCCATTCGCCTACCTGCAGATGCAAACTTAAGCCCTCTCCTATCCAATTGGTTGCTGGATACTACATAGAGGATGTTGAGTTGAATGGTGATTATCTTTCTTGATTTCAAAGAGTTAGAGTATACAGTATTTGAGGGTCAAAGGCCAAAAGTGGCTTTGGCAAGTGAAAATGAAACAAGGTCCTACAACCGTCCGGGTTTAGTGCAGATGCCTCCAAGGAAGGCAAACCCTTCATTGTCCCACCTGGACTCTAGACTGGACACCTCCCCATCTGCACGTTCCCTGTTGCACCCAGCTCAGCTCGGGGCCACATCACTTACTGAAGAAATAACTTCTACTCCACACCGTCCATCACTAGTGCCAATGGTCCCCACATGTATATCCAGTCTGTCCACTTCTCTCCATCACCACAGCCACCTCCCTGGTCCCAGGCACCATCTCCTCTCTCTCTTGGACCTCTGCAGAAGCCTCCCAAGTGATCACCTGCCTCCCAATCAACAACTCATATTTTTCACAAGCCAAGTGAGTCATGTCCTCTGCAGAAAATGCTATAGAACAGACTTAAAGTTCTTAACCTGAGCCTCATGATCCTATGGGACTAGCCCTGCCTACCAAGACCCCCTCTCCAGCCAACTCCTTCTGTTCTCAGAACGTTTCCACTCTTCCCAGAACTAATTTTGACTCTTCTTCTGTTCTGCCGGGATACCAGTCAAGAAGCAGAGCCAGAGTGCATTTGGAGGACTGTGAGCAGCCCTCTGAGCAGCCTCCCCAGGGCCCAGGGCCCAGGGCCCCTGGAGAGAAACATTCTGAACGCCCAAGGCCAGCTACTCAGCGAGCCAGTGGTGAGAGGAGAGCTGTCTGCACTGTGAGCCGGTTTCTCCTTGGGCAGAAGCCCTCCCTGGATGCGTTATAAGGTTTCTTTCGGGGCCCCTGCAGATGAGCCTCCCAAGACAGTGTCTTCTAAAAGGCTATTTTTCTCTCACAGACATTTAAATTCCTGCTTCTCAAATGATGTTTTAAAATCTCAGCCACTTAAGTAGAAACAAACATGAAAGCCTGTGACTGTGGGATTTCTGAATGGCATCTAATATTGCACAACTTTTAAATAAGAGGGTGGGAGGACAGGAAAGGGGGTAAGGAAAGAAAAATTGCTTTAGGAAAAGGGAATTAAGGTTTATTTGAATTAAAAATACTAAAAATATACAAACCACAATGAGATGCCATTTTATATCCATTAAGATGACTATTAGAAAGAAAGAGAGAAGAAAAATAGCAAGTGTTAGCAAGAACATGGAAAAGTTAGAATCCTTGCTCATTGCTGATGGGAATATAAAATAGTGCAGCTACTATGGAAAATAGTTAGGCAGTTTCTCCAAAGGTTAAACATAGAACTACCATATGACTCAACAATTCCACTTTGGGGCATGTAGCCAAAGAATTGAAAGCAGGAGCTTCAGGAAATACTTGCCCAATCATGTTCATAACAGCATTATTCACAATAACCAAAAGGTGGAAACAACCCAAGTACATTGACGGGTAAATGGATAAACAAAAAGGAGTATACCCATACAGTGGAATATTGTTCAGTCTTTAAAAGGAATGACATTCTGACCCATGCTATAACACGGATGAACCTTGAGAACATTATGCTAAGTGACATAAGCCAGTCACAAAATGACAAATACTGTATGATTCCACTTACATGCGGTACCTAGAGTTCAAATTCATAAAGACAGAAGTTAAAAGGGTGGTTACCAGGGGCTGGAGGATGGGACAATTGGGGAGTTAGTGTTTAATGGGGACAGAGTTTCAGTTTCGGGGGCGGGGAGTTCTGGAGACAGATGGTGGTGATGGTTGCACAACAATGTAAATGTGCTTAATGCCACTGAACCGCACACACTTAAAAATGGTTAAAATGGTAAATTTCGTGTTATGTATATTTTACCACAATAAAAACACAGTGGAAATAAACCGGTAAAAGTCAGGGTTGTCACAACATTTCTACCTGTCAGAGATGAGGCAGCCAGTCTGCATTGCTGCTTTGGGTTTAGTGCGGCTCCTAGGTCTCTGCCTTCCTAGAGCCCTGTTCTTTGGGGAAAGGGGGGACAAGGCTTGATGCCCAGTGCTTGCCCCACCACGTAAGGGGCCCAGGCATCACCCGTCCACCTTCCACCCCCTCCCACCACCACTCACTGACAGTCCTGGGACATCTGCAGGCACATCTATGGTGATGGGCTCGGTGTGGCCACACACATCCAGCCATAGATGTTCTCCAAGCTATTGCTGGCTCTCACAACTTTAATAGACCAGCAGCAGTAAAATCACTTCACCTCCAGTATCGAGCGGTAATTTTAAAATTATAGACCTGGAACAGTGATGGTATGTGTGTCGTAGAAGCACCATTCAGAAAAGGAAAAGGCTTTTATTGCAATAAAAATGTGAGCACCAGTTCACCCCTTGGTTTACATAACCCTCTCAACAGTAATTTTGGATGCTGAGTACAGTTCCAGTCTTCAATCAAACAGCTGCCCTCGGCCTTGCCGAAGCACTCAGAAGTGCCCTGAAACAATAATCATTTGTGTATTGATTTTGGGGGGAAATCAATCCAATTCAGTCCACCTCACTAAATTATTAATGGAGCAAAGCACATCAGAAGCCCGAGGTGGGTCAACAGATAAGGTTTGTTTCTTAACCCTGTTGCTGCCACAGGAATAAAAATTATAGGTTGAGATGAACCTGAGTCCAGAGACACACATGCAGGTCTGGGGAACCCAAGGCTGGAGGGATGGTCAGGGAAGCCATCCGGACAAGCCCTCACATTTCAGGGAGCATCTGTGAGAGATGGAAGCATCCTGCTGAGGTGGCTCCTAGGCAGGCTGCTTGTCCCTGTTAGAGCTCCTAGGACTCCCTGGGGGACACACAATCGAGTGGAGTGGTGGGCACTAACCACCACTTACCAGGGCCCCTCCTCCACCATAGTGGGCAGCGAACCTTTATGCCATGGACTTAATGATTGTACGTAAACCAACTCATTTTTATTTTATTTAAGTAGTCCTACTTCAAAAGGAAATTTTATATCATTACCTTGAATGTAAACCCAGAATTCTAGCCCTCAATAGGTAATCATAAATATGCAAACATGACCAAAACAAAACTCTGTACATTCTGTTGCCTGCATGCCTGTTTCTCCCTCCACCAGGGAGACTGAAGTAGCCTAGCCCTAGCTGGTATTTCTCAGTGGATAGAGCGTTGGCCCACAGACTGAAGGGTCACGGGTTCAATTTAGTTGCAGGTTTGCAGCCCTTCCCGGCCCAGGTAGGGGTGCATTCTGGAAGAAACCAATAGATGTGTCTCTCTCACATGGATGTTTCTGTGTGTGTGTGTGTGTGTGTGTGTGTGTGTGTGTGTGTGTCCCCCACCCTTCCACTCTCTCTAAAAATCAATGGAAAAATATTTAAATATTTTCGGGTAAGGATTAACAACAACAACAAAAAGAATAGTCTAGCCCTGGCTGGTTTAGCTCAGTGGATAGAAGATAGGCCTAGAGACTGAAGGGTCCCAGATTTGATTCCAGTCAGGGGCACATTCCTAAGTTTTGGCCTTGGTCCCCAGTAGGGGGCGTGCAGGAGGCAGCCAATCAATGATTCTCATCATTAATGTTTTAATTTCTCTCTCCCTCTTCCTTCCTCTCTGAAATCAATAATATATATATATATATATATATATATATATATATATATATATTTTTTTTTTTTTTTTAATAGTAGTCTAGGCACACTGGCAACAAAACAGAGAGTTTCTCCTCAGTTGCATGAGAAACACTGGAGGACAACTGAAGAGAGAATAATGTCCCTGCATTTGTGGTATTTCCTGCAAGATAGGACAGCTCTGATCCAGATCATCTGGGTCCTACTGGAAGTCACCCCAAGTGTCCCACAGGCAGGAAGGCCGGCATGATAAAGCAGAGGCTCTGTAGTCAACCTGCTGAGGATTCAACCCAACTCCCCACTCACTCCCCATGGGAGCAGGTTTCTTAACTTTTATGAGCCTTGGCTTCCTCATCTGTAAGTAAGGGCACAACCGTACCCACTTCACTGCGTCATGACAAGAACAAAAAGCATGAATACCTGTAAGGCACTTACAACAGTCCCTGGCACTGAGTAAGCACTCGGTAAATGCCAGCCACTATCCAACTACTCCTTTCCACAAAAATTCCTATTAAGTCTTCAGAACCCAGGTCAGCTATCCTCTCTCCGCCCTCCCAGAAGGAGATAAAACTTCCTCTCCCCCCACTGCTCCATCTGTACCTCATGCTACATGTATTTTACCACACTAAAAATACAGTAAAAAGAAACCAGTAAAAGTCAGGGTTGTCACAACATTTCCACCTGGTGTCTTTATAAGAAGAGGAAATTTGGACAGCGATGAGTGAGCACATAGAGGAAAATGCCACATGAGAACATTCGTGAGAAGGCAGCCATCTGCAAGCCAAGGAGAGAAGTCTCAAGAAATTAAACCTGCTGACACCTTGATCTTGGACTTCCACCTCCAGAACTGTGAGAGAATCCATTTCCAAGTGTAGGCCCCCCAACTGTGATATTTTGTTACAGCAGCTGTATCTGACGAATACAAGGACTAGGGAGATGTGACTCTAACATGCAGATAAGTAAGGGAGCACAACACCCCAGGATGAAGGTAAGCACACTGCAGAAAATAAAACACAGGGTCAGGATGGAGGGACTTCAGGTGGCCTGCCTGAGGGATGCACCAAGGTGGCCAAAGCCTGCACAGGTGGCCTTCAAGCTGAGAACTAAATAACAAGGAGCTAATCAGGCAAAGGTTTGGAGACAGAGGGAACAGCTTGTAAAAAGGTCCTAAGCTCTAGAAGATAACTGCTGAGTGAACAGGCGCTGGGGCTGACAGTTCTCCCTTCCTGGTCCCATGCCTCAGTTGCCTTTTGAGGATGCCCTGCCCTTTGTCATTGTGAGAAGTCCAAAGGTCTATTCATCAACACCCTATTCTGCTCCCTGCGAGCATGGACATGCACGTGACCAAGACCAGCCAATCACCACCTCTTTCGGGCCCTGGTTCCAGAGCAGGGAGGGCAGGGAAGAGGAAGGGGGCAGAAACTGGGGGGTGAGGAGTTTGGTGGCTGGTCCTTGGGAATGCCCCTTGTTCTGCAAGTGCCAAGCTGGTCCCCAGCTTTGCTGCTGTGAGTTCCATGAACTGCCCCAGAATGTCCTCTCCCCTTCCCACAAAGTCCCTTGGTGGTTAGAAAAGGTGATGGTAGCTACTGTGGGTAAGAGCAGGCTGCAGGCACCAAAACTGATGTTCTTCTGCCAGGCAAAGTGGCAGGACCCAGGCCCAGAGCCTGGCCCCCCAGCCATTCTTGTGGGGAAATATGGGGTGGAGTGAAAGGGGTAAGGAAGGTGGGCAAGAAATACAAAGAACTTCTTAAGGGAAATTTGTCAAACAGCAACACCCGAGGGAAGGTGTGGGGGCAGGTTCAGGTCTACACAATAACATTTTAAAATTTTAAACGGATTCAATGAATCCACAGCTCACTGGTTGGCCAAGATGGGCTCACAGAATATAAAAGTAATGAATGCTCATTGTAAGAAAACAAACAAAGACGGGCCACCCGGAGAATAACATTGCTATTTTGGCAAATATCCTTCCAGCTGCTTTTTTTTTTTTTTTAATGTATTGTGGTAAAATATGCATAACATAAAATTTACCACTTTAACCATTTTCAGTGGCATTAAGTATATTCACCTGATGTGCAGCTATTACCATCATCCATCTCCAGAACTTTCTCATCTCCCCAAACAAAAACTCTGCCCCATTAAATACTAACTTTCCATTCTCTCCTTTCGCAGCCCCTGGCAACCACCATTCTGCTTTCTGTTTCTGTGGAGTTGACTCCTCCAGGTACCATATCAGTAGAATCATGTAGTATTTGTCTCTTGTGACTGGGCAGACTACTTTTTTTAAAACACACATACAGAGTTTATACAGAAATGGAATCATAATAAGTAGTTTTATAGCTTTTTATTTGGTGATACATCACAACATGCCTCCACCTTCACATATGAAGTTCTGCCCCTCATTCTGACTACCGCCACCCTCCAGGGAGAGCCAACTTGTCATTTGGTTGTTTCTAGTCTCTCTCCTGAGCAATCGTTAGTAAATAACCTGTCTCCATCCTCACAAAGTATCCCACCAGGTCTTTAGGATGAGTGCCTGGAGGTCTGGCTTCTGAGCCCCAGGGAGCAGTTTAAAGCTGAAGCACAACTCGAGATTGTACATAAAAAGTGCTCAGTTTCTCAGCAGCTCTGGGGCTTACCATCAGCCTTTACAGATATTCTCTGATGTGGCTAGAGGAAAAACACCTCATTGCTCCAATCTGCATTTGTTCAACTGCACATATTTTCATGTGTATTGGCCATTTGCCTTTCTTCCTTTGTGAATTACCTATTCCTACCTTCTGCAATTTTTTAAGGAAAAACAGTATTCAGAAATAAAGAGGGATGCGTACTACCCTCAGTAATAAGACCAAATAAAATTGTGCCTCCTTAAGCCTCTCAGAATGGCACCTTTGTCAACAGAATGAATGTGCTTTGATATTCCTCCTTTAGCAGGTTTCCAGGATTTTTTTTAAATATGTGAATCATTAGTATCACAACAGCTGAAATAATCAGCACCAAAAGCGTACAGGTTTCCAGCTCCTAAATCTCAGATAACAAAGAAAACAAGCAAGTTATCTAGCATTGGAAGAACAAATCTACATTTTCTCAGGTGACTGAGGCCAAGTTCAACTTAACATCATTCCTGGAACCTAGTGAGCTGCATGCAGACAGGAGGTCACCAAGATCTTTGGGACAGGCTTTCTTGCACTTGAACCCCTATATTGTCAGCAAAGGAAATTTTGCAGAAAACAAGGGCATGATATTTTTTCCAGAAAATGAACAGATATGTCCATCCAAAAAGTTCATTCAACTATTTATTTAAATAACATTATATGCTACTTAGAAAACCAACAAATAATGTTCTTTACATTTTTCTTTGTGTTTTTTTAATTCTATTGAAAAAGAGAAGAAAATAACTCTAGTTTCCTAAATTGTTTCAACAAGAGCCAAAGTCTAATTTGATTCCATCTCATCTAAAATTTGTCCATCTAACAGATGCATTCAAAAAAATGAAACTAGATCACCAACTTACACCATACACAAAAATAAACTCAAAATAGATAAGGACTTAAACGTAAGACAGGAAACCATAAAAATACTAGAGGAATCCACAGGCAGAGAAATCTCAGACATATGCCGAAGCAATTTCTTCACTGATACCGCTCCTAGGGTAATGGAAACTAAGGAGAAAATAAACAAATGGGACTACATCAAAATAAAAAGCTTTTGCACAGCAAAGGAAACCATCAACAAAACAACAAGAAAGCCCACTGCATGGGAGAACATATTTGCCAATGTTATCACCAATAAGGGTTTAATCTCCAACATTTACAGGGAACTCATACAACTTAACAAAATGAAAATAAACAATCCAATAAAAAAAATGGGCAACGGACCTAAATAAAACTTTTCAAAAGAAGACAGAAGGCCAAGAAACATATGAAAACATGTTCAGAGTCACTAATCATCTGAGAGATGCAAATCAAAGCAACAATGCGGTAGCATCTCACACCTGCCAGAATGGCTATCATCAACAAATCAACAAATGACAAGTGCTGGCGAGGATGAGGAAAAAAAGGAACCCTCGTACACTGGCTGGTGGGAATGCAGACTTGTGCAGCCACTGTGGAGAACAGTATGGAGTTTCCTCAAAAAACTAAAAATGGAACTCCCATTTGACCCAGTGATCCCACTTCTAGGAATATAGCCCAAGAAGCTAGAAACACCAATCAGAAAGGATATATGTACCCCTATGTTCATAGTGGCACAATTCACCATAGCTAAGATTTGGAAACAGCCTAAGTGCCCATCAGCAGATGAGTGGATTAAAAACCTATGGTACATCTACACAATGGGATACTACACTGCAGTAAAAAAGAAGGAATTCCTACCATTTGCAACAGCATGGATGGAACTAGAGAGCATTATGCTAAGTGAAATAAGTCAGTCAGAGAAAGATAAATATCACATGATCTCACTCATCTAAGGGAAATAATGAACAACATAAACTGATGAACAAAAACAGATCCAGAGACAGAGAAACATCAATCAGAATGTCAAACCTCAGGGAAGATAGGGGAGGGTGGGGCAAGGGGGAGAGATCAACCAAAGGACTTGTATGCATGCATATAAGCCTAACCAATGGACACAGACAACAGGGGGGTGAGGGCATGAGTGGAGGGGGGTATTGGGAAGGTAATGGGGGTATGAGGACACATATGTAATACCTTAATCAATAAAGAAATTAAAATGCAAAAAAAATTGTCCATCTGAAATGTGTCCACAGTAGCCATGAAGTTGTCAAGTTTGGGAGGTAGGGAAAACACAGAGATACCCAGAACTGCTGTGCTCAGTTAAGTCTAGTTATAACAATAAAGACAATGACAACAATAATAAGAGCTCTCAAGAACATTTAACACCTTCAAGGCAACAAGTTTGTATTTTTGCTCCTTGGGAGACAAAAATCCTGAATCTTCTCCCCCATTATCATTGTTGCTTTTTGATATTCTTAGTCCAAAATTCAGATGACCTTGATGTCCCTCCTTTAACACCCTTGTCCAGGCTGTCCTTTGAGTACCCTCCATGCAAGACCCTCCATGCAGTAAGTCAAAGTGGAAGATGAAAATGAGGGAAGCATGGCATGGCTCGACCACAGTGGCCCACCACTTAGACTAAGGAGGAGGAGGCCATTTGAGGGAAAGTGACAGGTAACATGGAGAAACTCTCCTCCCTAGAAGAAAACATAAATTGTCCAAGGAGAGACATTTGAGCATTACACTTTCTCCTGCAAGTAATGAAAACCTTATTCAACTTTTCCTATGGGAATCTGGTCCAGAGCTTAGGACAGGAATGCACAGAGAGATTTGGTAGGAAACTATGTGGTTCAGATCTCTCTTCCCAGCCTTTTCCCCTGTGCCTAATCTGGTCTCTTCCCCAACTTCTTCTGTTTCCTGCAACCACATGGCAGAAAACATGGCAACCCTCCCTCTCGCCTTGCCCCCCCCCCCACCACCACCACCATCACCCACAGCACCTGAGTCTGCACATTATAGGACAGCCACTCAAGTTCCAAATTCTATAAAAGGGCTCTAATTGGTCCAGCCTGACCATACTCTTCTGTGTAGGCCATCCTGGGTCAGGTGTCCAGCTGTGGCCAAGGGCTACAGTTACCTGGTCTTGAAGCCCTGAGAATCGACATCAAGTAGAAACCATTCCCAAATAATTCTTGTAGTGTGTCCTACAACTTGCCATGAACTTCTGAATTAAATGGTTTTGTTGTAAATGTACGTTTTCAATTCACTTGGGTAAATATCTAGGAGTGAGATTATTGAATTGTATGATAAATATATTGCCGGAGACTAAGACCAACAAGTAGCTAGCATAATTATGGAAGAAGTCCGCTGGAAGGCTAATGGACTTTGATATTCAACAAGGGCTAAAAATCAGAATAATATTGCTGTTGGCCAAATGGCTGAAGGCAATCCCCTAACCTGACAATCCTTTTATAGTTTACCAGACTTTACCATTGATATGCCTGTTTGCATTCCTAAAGGGCAAATGTGTATTCAAGTAAATATAAAGCTGGGTTTCAGAGAGCCTCTCCGCTAGAGAGTAAGGTCTCCACCTGGCTCCCCCATGTCTTCTAAATTTATATTTCTTTTCTAGTATATTCATTTGTGCGCAGCCCCTTCTCCAGACCTTGAATCCTAGCTGCAAATGGATGCGGCATTCACAATATATGTTTAACTTTACAGGAAGCTACCCAAGTTCACTCAAGAAGAAATAAATAAATAGAATAGTGCTAGATCTATCAGCAATTGAATTTGCAATGAAAACCTTCCAACAAAGAAAACTTCATGCCCAGATGGTTTCATTGGTGAATTCTACCAAACAGTGAAGGAAGAAATCATATCAATTCTACACAGCTTTTTAGAAAAAATAAAACAGGAGGAAATTTTCCCAACTCACTGTATAAGGCCAGATTTATCCTGATACCAAAATTAGAGAAAGACTTTACAAGAAAAGAAAACTACACACCAATATAACAGATGAACATAAATGAAAACTCATCAACAAAATATTAGCCAATTTAATCCTACAATATATTAAAAGGATAATATACTACAACTAAATGGAACTTATCCCATGAATGCAAAGCTGGTTCAACGTTGCAAAATCAGTTTGTGTAATTTGTCCCCCCAAAAAAATTATAGAACTGGCCCTAGCCGGTATGGCTCAGTTGGTTCGGCATCATCCCATGCACTGAAAGGTTGGCAGTTCGATTCCCAGTCAGAGCACATACCCAGGTTTCAGGTTTGACAGGAGGCAAGCAATTGATATTCCTCTCTCATACTGATGTTTCTCTCTCTCCCTCTCCTTTTCTCTCTATAAAAATCAATAAAAACATATTTTTTTAAATTATAGATTTATACACCACAAGAGTGGATTTTTCTATATGAAAATTTTTAGAAACCACCCAGAATGTCAGGAAATCAAGATAGAATGTACCCAGTGACAAATGAATATTTACAAATGGGTGGCTCACTCACACTGAGACTTATGAGGAAAAAATGAGCTGAGATGATGTTTTGACTATATACTGTAAGACTAAAGCAAAGAGAGCTATGGAGAAACACTCTGGTTGGCAAATTTGTTTCTCAAACAGATATAGGCTATTAATTTTGAAACTATTTTACATGTATAGTAGAGTTGAACAATAAGTAAATGTATTGGAAATAATGAGGGAGACAGCTTTTTCACTGACTGAGAAAGAATAAGTGAGGGGGAATGCTAGAATAAATATTATGGTGCTAGATTGGAGTCAGAAATATCAGTCTGCGCTCTTTGTTAATGTACATGGACAAACAGAAATATAGATATATGTAAGTTTAGACTACATATATAAGGATGCTCAACAGCATGAAAAGGACATAGAAACCATTTTAAAAGTCAGAAATGAAGAAAACATTATCTGAAATTAATACACTGGAAGGAATAAATAGTAGGCTGGATGAATCAGAGAATCGAATCAGTAATTTGGAAGACAAGGTAGAAAGAAAAAAATAACACCCAATCAGAGCAGCAAAAAGAAAAGAGAATTTTTAAAAATGAGGATAGTTTAAGAGAACTTTGGGACAATAGGAAGCATAATAACATCTGCATTACTAGAGTACCAGAAGGAGAAAAGGGATCAGGAACCTATTTGAAGAAATAATAAAAGAAAACTTCCCTAACCTGGTGAAGGAAAAAGACACACAAGTTCAGAGAGCACAGACACTCCCAAACAAGATGAACCCAAAGAGGATCATACCAAGACACAGCATAATTAAAATTGTAAAGGTTAGCTTTGGCCAGGTAGCTAAGTTTGTTAGAGCATCATCCTGCTACATCAAGGTTGGAGGTTTAATCCCTGGTCAGGGCACATACAAGAATCAACCAAGGAATGCATAAATAAGTGGAACAACAAATCAATGTCTCTCTCTCTCAATCAATCAATCAATCAATTTGTAAATAATAAAATAAAATTTCAAAGGTTAAAGACAGAGAATCCTAAAAACAGCAAGAGAAAGACAGTTAATTACCTACAAGGGAGCTCTCATAAGACTGTCAGCTGATTTCTCAACAGAAACTTTGCAGGCCAGAAGAATTGGCAAAAATATTCAAACTGGCCCAGCCAGTGTGTCTTAGTGGTTGAGTATCAACCTATGAACCAGGAGATCATGGTTCAATTCTCAGTCATGGCACATGCCCAGGTTGTGGGCTCCATCCCCAGTGTGGGGCATGCAGGAGGCAGCTGATCAATGATTTCCTTTCATAATTGATGTTCCTATCTCTCTCTCCTCCCTTCCTCTCTGAAATCAATAAAAATATTTTTTCTTAAGAAGAGATAGGGTAACTGCCAGAGGCTAAGACCAACTGTAGTTAGCACATTAATGCAATATTCAGCAGGGCTGAAAATCAGCATAATATTGCCCTGCTGTTGGCCAAATGGCTCAAGACATTCCCTAACCCAGTGGTCGGCAAACTCATTAGTCAACAGAGCCAAATATCAACAGCACAGCAATTGAAATTTCTTTTGAGAGCCGTATTTTTTAAACTTAAACTTCTTCTAATGCCACTTCTTCAAAATAGACTCGCCCAGGCCGTGGTATTTTGTGGAAGAGCCACACTCAAGGGGCCAAAGAGCCGCACGTGGCGCGCGAGCTACAGTTTGCCGACCACTGCCCTAACCTGATAATCCTTTTACTGTTTACCAAACTTTACCTTTGATATGCCTGTTTACATTCCTAAAAGGCAAATGTGTATTCAAGTGAATAAAAAGCAGATGGACCGAGTTTGGGGGGAGCTTCCCCACTAGAGGGAAGTTTTCCACCTGCGCCTCCCCCCTCCTCGCCTTCTAAATTCATATTTCTTGTCTAGTGTATTCATTTGTGTGTTGGTCCCTTCTCCAGATCCTAAATCCTTGCTGCAAAAGATTGCAGCAGGTAACTAAAATGGATAAGAATATAAAATCTATATATATGCTGTCTACAAGAGACCCACCACAGAACAAAAAAGATACACACAGGCTTAAAATAAAGGGATAGGAAAAGATATTTCATGCTAATGGAAAGGGGAAAAAGCTGTGGTAGCAATACTTACATTTGACAAAATAAACTTTAGACTGCATACATAAAATTCCCCCGCTCTGTTTGCTGAGAGGGCCTAGAAGCAGTGACACCCCACTAGCAATGAGCACACCCAGTACCCAGAACTTGATTTCTAAATACTGCTCTCTAATATAAGGAACTAGGAGCCTTGGGCAGAGTGATTCTGGGGCTACAACAGAGAATACACAAGTGAGTTGACAAAGTCAGAAGATAATAAAGTTCTTTTTTAAAAAATTGTATGGTATTCTCCCCAAAAATCCATAATCGTAGCCTGATTATGAGAAAATATGGGATAAATCTAAATTGAAGGATATACCACAAAATACCTGACCTACCCTTCAAAAGTGACGAAGTCCTGAGATGAGAAACTGTCAGCTACTGGAGGAGACTATATAGACATGGAGACTACATGCAGTGTGTGATCCCATGTTGGATCCTGGAACCAAAGTGAACACTAGTGGAAAACCGTGAAATGCTGAATAGAGTCTAGTTTAGGTAATAATATGGCACCAACATTAATTTATTTCTTTGATAAACATACCATGATTACATAATATGTTAATATTAGGGATGCTGAGTAAAGTGTACATGGGAATGCTCAGTTCTATTTTTGCAACTCTTCTGTAGGTCTGAAATTAGTTCAAAATAAAACGTTTTTTAAAAATCACTACACTCTTATTAGATGGCTAAAATAACATTGGCAGTACCAAGGGCTGGTGAAGTGGCAGAGCCACTTGAGTTCTCATACATGCTGGTGGGAATGCAAACCCGTACAGGCATTGTGGAAACCAGTGTGCAGTTTCTTAAAATACTTCTCATCAATCCTACTCACAGGTATTTACTCTAGAGAAATAAAAACTATGTTCACACAGATCTGTATTTGAATATTTATAGCAATGTTATTCATAATGGCCAAAAGTCTAGCATCAATCAATGATCACCGGCATCAATTCAATGCCAGCAAGAACCCCTAAATTGGGGTGCGATGAAGAAGGAAACTTTATTCAGTGCAAAACAGTGTAACTGGAACAGCTCTAGGGCCAGGGGCTCCTGGGGCCATTACCCTCTCTGGCTAAACAGACTAGAGGGAACTCTGCTTCTCTAGATCCACGGAGTCCTGCTCCTCCCTGCTCTGCTCTGCTCTGCTGAGACATCCTTAGTGTTTCAGCTCAGCCTGCAAGGTGCACTCTTCAGTCTTCCATGGAAAGGGGAAGTGTGCTCCGGCCAGGGAAGCTAACTTATATGGACAGAAGTCTCCACCCTTGTCTCCTGATTGGTCAGTTTGATTAGTCCAAAAGGCACCGTTGTGATTGGTCAGAATAGAACCACTCTGATTGTTCAGAGATGCACAGCTCTAACTGGATCCAAACTGGATCCATCCTATTGATTGAAATATAGTATTCCAGGAAACCTGGCTCAGATGACAGAAACACAATGCAGGCATTTCAGCAATATAAAGCAGAGGCCTCGCTGTGAGGTGCAGCATTTTTCTTTTTTAATATATTCTATTGATTTTTTTACAGAGAGAAAGGGAGAGAAATAGAGAGTCAGAAACATCGATCAGCTGCCTCCTGCACACCTCCCACCGAGGATGTGCCCACAACCAAGGTACATGCCCCTGACCGGAGTCACACCAGGGACCTTTCAGTCCGCAGGCTGACGCTCTATCCACTGAGCCAAACTGGTCTCGGCAAGTTCTGCCATTTTTCATTTGAGCCCAATTAGCCACCAGTGGCCCTTCTTAGTAGGTATCTTTCCCCCCCCCCCAGGGTTTCCACAAATAACCCAACCTCTTTCAACAAGATAAACACACCCTGGTATATCCAAACAATGGAATACTACTCAGCAAAAAACAGGACACCTTTGGACTTCCCAGTGTCAGGAGCCAGTGAAGGTCTCTTTTCTTTCAGTCCTGAGGAGTCTTAAGGAGCGCGCAGCCCCAAGTGCCAGCAGCAGAGCTGCTGGTCCCCTTTCCACCAGAGAGGTCCCCTCCCTTCCCATCAGGGCTTTGGCCCTTGAAATGGAATTGCTGAATTGTGTGCTAATTCAGCACAGAGGCTGCCCTTATGCCCTCCGTGTACCTTGACACCCTCTCCTTTGATTGGACTGGTCTCCAAAAGACACTGTTAATACCAGGAAACACAGCCTAGTCAGCAGCACAGGCTTTGTTTACATGCACTTTATCTGTCACAATCCTTTGGCTTCTTTGTCAAGGACTGGTCCCTGCATTCGCATGTTCTATTCCATTATGTTGCATGTTTTGGTGATTGAAGTTGTTTTAAAGAATTATATTATTTTAAAAATTGTTACAAAAATTATAGATTAAAAGATGCAATAATAGCCTGGGTGGTGTGGCTAATTGCTAGAGCATCGGTCCAGGAACCAAGAGGTCACTAGTTCAATTCCTGGTCAGGGCATATGCCCAGGTTGCAGGCTCAGTCCCCAGTGGGAGGCGTGCAGGAGGCAGCCGATCAATGATGATGCTTCTATCTCTCTATCCTCTCTCTCTCTCTCTCTCCCTCTCTCTCTCTCTCTCAAATCAATAAAAACATATTTCTTTAAAAGATGCAATAATAAACTGTACATGACATATTGCTGTGGCTGGATACAAAATCCAGCATTATATCAATATTATTGGGATAAATTGCAATGCTTATATAGCTAATAGATTACTACATGCTAATTATAAATTTGTTCATTTTAGAACTATAATAATAATAACTGCAGGTCCCTTCATTTGTCTACCTCCAATCTCATTTTGAAATGCTATGATCTAGAATAATTCTTAGCTCAATACTGATTTTTAAAAAATATTTTATTATTATTTAGAGAGAGAGGAAGGTAGAGGAAGAAAGAGAAACATTGGTGTGAGAGGGAAACATTAATCAGCTGCCTCCTGCACGCCCCCACCCTGGGGATTGAGCCCACAACCTGGGCATGTGCCTGGACCAGGTATCAAACCTGAAACCTTTTGGTGCCCGGGACAAATGCCCAACCAATTGAGCAACACCAGCCAGGGCAATACTGGTATTTTATAAATTTAGAAAATGTGGTCTAGGAATATTTGTTTGATGAAATGGATTTATAATTATACTAAGGGCCCAGTGCACGAATTCATGTACCTTGAAAGGAACTGTGGGCTGCGAGGCTGCGGTGGGCACAGGGGCAGGTCTCGGCCCATCTTCCATGCCCCCGCCCAGCCCTTCCCACCGCGACCCCTGGTCCCCTGTCTGCCAACAGCCCCACTCCTGCTGCCGCCACTCCCACAAACTGACGGCACCAGCCCCGCTCCCACCCGCTGACAGGCGTGGAGCGATTGGGGCCAGCTCCAGCAGCGGGTGAGCAGAGGCTGCTGCCCTGATCACCCCTCAGGAGCAGGGGGAGGTGGAAAAACCCTGAGGGTCGATTGGGGCCGGCAGCCACCACTCACACCCACTGACTGTGCCAGGCGCCAGCAGCAGGTAAAAGTGGTGGCTCCAGCGCCAACAGAGGGTGTGAATGGGCTGGTACTGTCAGCAGGTGCAAGCACCAGGCAGGGCTGCGATGCACAGGAGCAAAAAATTTTCAGTAACCACCAAAGGCTAGCCCTGATAACAGCGACTGGCACCTGGCGCCCCCTGCTCCACCATCCCACCATGGCCGACACCCACCATGTTCCTTGTGCGCCCTCTGGTGGTCAGCGCACGTCACAGCAACCAGCTGTTTGGTTGTTATGCTGTTCAATCTATTTGCATATTAGCCTTTTATTATATGGGATTCCTTTACTATAAGTATGGATATTGAAACAAAATTATATTATTATCATGCATGAAAAAGAATTTGGGAAACACTGAAAGAGGGAAATCAGGAATGCAGAGTCTCACCATGAATCTGATCAGCCTGGCCATCTCCAGGGCTTGATTGTCACAGGTGTGGCTTTACTGAAAGTCACTGGCTTAGCAGTCCGACCCCACCTGCAAGGTCACCCTTAGCTGTTGTCCTCATAGGGCTGGCCCACCCAAGTTTCACCAGCAGACACACCTCCAGAACCTCCTTACAGCAAGGTTCCCAAGCTGTAACTCAGTCCCAGCCACACACAAGTACACTAGGTAATCTGTCTCATGTAGCAGAGTCAGCACAACTAACGACTGACTTGGCACCATTTTATTTTCCAAGATAACTGATTTCAACAGCCTTCTAAGGAGCCAATTTCAGTTCAGAAGGAAGTAATAGAGTATATCAGGGACACAGAACCATGAGGAGCCCAAACATGAAGTCTGGAAACCAGTCCAAACTAATTTCTACATCTGACCTTTGCTCCCCGTCGTAATGTCCGGCCAGCCTGATTTTCCTCCCTCCCCACCCCCAAGACCTTCTAACCTATTTTTACAGCCCCCAGAGCATGTAGGAAATCATCCTACACCCAGTAGACACTCTACATTTGCTGAATTTAAGTTAAACTTGGATGAGTTTTTGTGTTAAAATATAATCTAATTTTAAAAATTAAAATATGGTGTGAAATGTTTTGTTTCTACATTAGTTAACCTATTAAATAATAACATTTTATAAATATCATTTGTACAAATACGTTCAACATTATAGTTTGATTTATAAGAATAACCCCACATCCCTGGCTGATTTGCCTCAGTGGATCGCGGGTCTGATTCTGGTCAAGGGCATGTACCTTGGTTGCAGGCTCAGTTCCTTGGCCAGGTCGGGGTGGACACAGAAGGCAGCAAGTCGATGTGTCTCTCTCACATCGATGTTTCTCTCTCTGTGTTTCTCCCTTCCCTTTCAGGGGCACAGACCCATGAGAAATAAATTTTTAAAAATTAATGGAAAATATCCTCAGGTGAGGATTAACAAAAATAAAATAAAAGCAACCACACAAATGAGCAGAATGAGGTATATCAATGACTGATTTTTGTCTCCTCCAACTGAGAGCCCAGCTCAGTAGAGACCTCACTCCTTGCCCTTATCTGGCAGCAAGGCGTAGCTCTTCCTGAGAGGCTGTCCAGGAGCCTTCCCCAAGGCTAAGGTCATTCTCCAGAGGATCATCAAATGTGAAACTCTTCCCAGGGAGCAGCTGACGGTGTGTGTACATCTCCGCTCAGTGGTTGAGCATCGACCTATGAACCAGGAGGTCATGGTTGGATTCCCCATCAGGGCAGATGCCCAGGTTGGGGGCTCTGTCCACAGTGTGGGGCATGCAGGAGGCATCTAATGGATGATTCTCTCTCATCATTGATGTTTCTATCTCTCTCCTCTACCTTTTCCTCTGAAATCAATAAAAACATTTTTTTAAAAAATTCCATTTACCATAATATCAAACAGAAGAACATACTTAGGATTAAATTTTACCCAAAAATGTGCAAAATTTATACTCTCAAAACTAAAATAGAAACAAAAATTTTTGAACGAAATTGAACATCTCCCCTTGGCCACATAACAGACACATGCTCAAAACTGACTGATATTCCTCAGGCTAGCAGTAAAGAGGTCAGAAAAATATCCGCCTCACAATGACTCACGCCCTGTGACCAATAAACTCATCTCTGATGCTCCTATCAGAACTGCAAAGCCTTAGGTATCCTTAAAAGTTTTTCTTTATAATGTCAAACAAAACCAACCAAGCTACAAAGGGCAAGTAATTGACCTCAAAGCAAAATGTAAAAGACAGATGATAAACCTAGACCCATGGGAGCAACAGAGGGAAGAGCCGCTTCTTGGGCAGATGAATTTGAGTATTGGGGACACAGACTGATGCCATAACTGCAATTTCTGCAGCTCGTTGAAACTGTCCTGTTGCGATTGACATGGATTTTGTTGTTTGACAAGAGAAATCCTGGGTTACTTTTTTTGTTATGCCAATGCCTCACCTCGTCCCCAGAGACTTAGACGCAATTGCTGTAAGTCAGGCCCTCCGACTGTGCATTTTTACCCAGCCCTGGCTTTAGGGCACAGCCCCACTCCTGGCCCTTTGGAAAAGCTGCCCCCAAACTCGGGGTATTGCTTGATCCGTTCCCTCCCTAGAGTTTTCATAGTTTGATTACCCTGAGGTCAATCCACCGGTGGACTCCAGGGAGGGCTAGCGTCCCATCCCGCCGCATGCAGGAGGACGATCTGAAGAGACTTCTAAGAATCACCCTAACCCCCGAAATGGGAAGGAGAAGGATAGGGGTGCAGAGGAGGTTAGGGGTGCAGAGCAAAATTAGAAGTGGGCAAAAAACTGCCAGGACACTGAACGAAGGCACCGCTGGGATTCGAACCCAGGATCTCCTGTTTACTAGACAGGCGCTTTAACCAACTAAGCCACGGCGCCGCCCGCGAAGGTACCGCGAGAATCTAGTCCCCATTACTATATACTCCAGCGGTGCACGCATGCGCACAAGTTTTGCCGGCGGCGGCGGCGGCGGCGGCGGCCGCATGCGTGGTGTGTATATACCCTGCTGAGTGGAGGGGGTGGGTGGGAACACCGGGGTCCCTGCTTCCACGGACAGTGGCTGGGACCCGCGCAGCGTTCTCTTCGCCGTCTCTGTAGTGTCCGCGTCCGGGTGTGGAGCCAGATGGCTTCCTTCTTTGGGGGATGCTAGCGCAAGACCCAGGCCTTCTGCCCTGGCGCCCGAACTCCACCAGGCTGTCCCGCAAGGCCGAGTCCCCTTCCGCTTGGAAGATTCCCCGCCCTGCTCTCGCGGCCGGACAGCAAGCCACCCCTGCGTTGGGTCTGGGCGCACACCCCGCGGTGGTCCCGCAGTGACCACGCATCAGACCCATCGCACTGTCGCCCTCCTTGTGGCCCACCTTAGCCGCACTCTGACCACTGGTATCACTGGCCCTGTTATCCTGGCGTTTCGTCTGCACACCTGTCGAGACCAGACCCATAGCTTCAATTGGGCCGCTTCTCTGGGGGACCCGGAGAGGGGAATAGACCGGGGACACAGGAATCGAGAACTTCAAGGGACCCAGGCTACTGGCCTTGGCCCACCACCACCATTCATGGGTTCCACCCAGGTTATCACTTGCCCAGTCTGGATCTCCTCACTCAGACACATCAGCCACTTTGCCCCGGCCTTTGAGCAACAACAAAACCATATACTGCTAATCCATTCGCCCAGCAATTCAGGTGGGAAAGTCTCGTCCACAGAAATAAAAGTTTTTGCAAAAATATATGCACAAGAAGGTTCACTCCAGTATTATTAGTAATAGCAAAGGAACGAGAAACAACCTAAGTGACCATCACTGAGGACAGTGTTGGTATACGTAATCCACCCATCCTCCACAGCAGAAAGAATAATACATTTATGCATGTCTTTTTGTGTCGGAAAACGGAGACTACTAGCAATAGGACTTCTCTTCAAAGGAGAACCGAATTGCTGAGAGATTGTGAATTTTGACATGTGTAAATAAATGGATGACTACTGACCGGCCACCAGGGTTGAGCAGTCACCAGGGTTGTGACTGAGGAGGGTATCACTAAGCACAGAGAATGACCATTGGTTATGGTGCTCCTCAGCAGAATTATAGGATGCCAGGCAATGGGCACTAAATAAGTTAGTCCTCAATTAAGTTTTTTAAATGGACCAAGGAGCACCCGAATGATATTTGACATGTGAGCATACCTAATGGGAAAGGGAGCCCTTTGTGTTTGGCAACTGAAACCTTCACTTCTAAAGTAATTATGTTGTGGGTATTCTGTGGCAGCGGCAGGCGGCAGTCCATGTGCATGGGCATGCTGGGAATTGAGAAGCCTGGAGTGGAGAGTCAGAAACATTCTGTGATAGAAATGCCCACTACCTGCCTGCATAACTAGACTACCTCTGCTCTGGGCAGGCGGCCATCTGGGAGCATTAGACAGGGAGCCACCCACAGTCTCCTCCACACAGGAGGCCCCGCACATCTTCCTCTTCATTTTACAAGCCCTTCCTCAGGGGTTGCTAGTCCCAGCCCCCAAGGTCTGCCTTACAGGGCAACTCCAGAGCCCAGAATGGGAATCCAAATGTGTCTGGATGAACACCAGGACATAAAGCTCCTAAACAGCAAGAATGCTCCTGAAATTCACATGCACACTAGTTTTCCAAAAGGATCTAGGTTTATTCTGCCTGAAAACTAAAAGTATCCGATCCTGATCAAGAGGGTGTGTGTAGCTGAGGTGGAACAGTGATGGGAGCCCAGCGAGGCATGGCTCCTACCCCAGTCTGACAGACCCACCCAGCCAGGGAAGGGCCCCAGAGAAAGGTCCTTGCAGCCCTGAAACCTACATGAGAGCTGGCCTGTGCTCAAGTCACTCAAAGGGCCCAGTGGCCATCAGTTATGGCCCAAGCTGCACTCCCTTGCGGGTGAGTCTTTCTTTACTGATGATGATGAGGCCTCTGCTGACAAACTTGCATCCATCCGGCAGAACACACATTTGGTGACTGTTCCAGAAAAGACATCACTGTCGTAGGTGGAGAAAGGCTTTTCACATGCTTCACACTGACAGGAAATGTTTAAAAATAATAGAAAAGAGGTGCCAGTCAGAAGGGATCAAGGCATGCAGTTAGAATTCTCTCACCTAGACTAACCACCTTGTGTTAGGTTAAGGAGAGAGCTGCCTCTCCTCTCGGGTTTCTTTTCATGCAAGGGTGGAAACTGGAGGCCACTGAGAGAGAATGAGCATAGGCTTCTCCCTCTCTCCCCCCAAAAAGCTATGCAAGTGTTGCCAGGGGTCCTGGGAGCAGGATGCCAAGACACTTGGCAGTGGAGAGGACAGGGCGGAAGGTTCTAACCCCATCCTTTGCTCTGTGCAAAGAACCATGGGGCCAAGAGGATATCCTAATTCCTTAACATCAATTAAGGAATTGCGAATAAGCACAACTTCTGAACAAAGCAGGAATTTTTACTAGATGGTGAAGTTGCTGAGCATCCTCCTCCATCTCAGAGCCTGTTTCTGGCCAAAGCACACAGAGAACAGTTGATAGGGCAGCCCGGCTCACTCACTACATCTGCTTCCCACCAACAAGTGAGCAGCAAAATGGGGCAGGGGGGCTCTCGGGCCATGGGCACAGGTCTCTCGGGAATTCCCATCACAACACAGTCCCCTGAGACAAGCCTGCAAGGTAGCATGCCCCTGCCCTAGCACCCCAAGCTCCTGTGTTTTGCCACCCTTGCCTATTTCAGGATATAAAGCCTGCAGGAGGACAGACCAAGCCCTGTATGGGGCAGGCCCTCTGAGAAATCTGGCCTCTGACAAAATCCAGCCTTTTCAAAAATTAAATCTTCTTTATTCCACAGTTTAATTTCTCATGGCCCAACCCCAGAATGACAGGGCTCAGAGGAGGCAGCTCCTGCTGGCAAGTGGAGAACATGAACCAGCACTGCTCTGTAGCTAGTCAGCTTCCAGGGCCTCAGGGCCAACATGGCCACAATGGCTACGAGAACCTGCTGGCCACAAAAACGAGGTTCATGTGGGTCCCACCCCCCACTTCCCTACCCCGCATCGGGTCCTAAATTAGTCATTCCAGAAGCAGTGGCTCCCAGCCAGACCTTCTGAAAGGAGACAAGCCGAGGTGACTTGGGATTCCAAGGGAAGGAAAACTCAAGAGGGCCCAGGGTAGACTCCTCAGCCTCTTAAGGTGGCAGCCAGGTGTCTGCTCCATGGTCCTAGTAGGGACAGGCCTGCACTGGCTGCACCTGGTGAAGCAGAAGATGTGCTCACTCTACCATCGAGATCTTTCACTAAAGAAACACGGGCACCTGAGCCCTTTCCATGGGCAATGGGGCACTGAGAGCCTGACCAGAGGTCTGCGGCCAGAGCGTTGGAGGCTCAGGCAGTATCCAGCTGTGTGCCCAGTGCTTCCTCAGGCTCATTTCCCAGTCCCCTCACTCCACTTCTCAAATACGTACCAGGCTCACTTCTGCCTCAGCGTCTCCACGCTGGCTGTTCCCTCTTTTGGGAAGTTCTTCCCCTAAACACTTGCACATCTCACTCCCTCACCATCTTCAAGTCTTTGAACAAACGTCACCTTCTCAATGAGACCTATCCTGTCTACCCTTTGAGCAACCCCCAGCACTCTCATTCCCCTTCCCTATGTTATTTTTCTCCCAATTACTCAGCACCATGTGACTCGTTAAATACTTTCTTATTTCTTTGCTTTCTCCCCTTTTGCAATTTAAGCTCCTTCAGGACAAGGATATTAATCTGTTCATGGTTTCATCCCCAGTTACTGAATGTTTGTTCAAAGAATAAACCAATTTGTAGTGGTAACTAATGAAAACCTCCTACTTGGCTTAATTTTATCCAATACCAACCTGTTGCACCTTTAATCCCAGGGCCTTTTTGCACTTGATTACCAAAGGAATTTGGTCAATTTCTTCAATATTCCATAGTCTCATGGTCCTGTCCTAAAAAAAAGTTAAACAGCAAACCAGCGTCACAACATGGGCTCTTTGGGCTGGGGGGACCCAGGCCAGTGTATCTCGTCAGGTTATGTGTGGAGAACCTTGACCTGCAGCGGAGCAGAGTTGGGGTGACCCACTGTCAGTTTCTCCAGCACCGTCCCAGCTTTTGCTCTGCAAGCCCCATGTCCCATTTGTCAGCAATGGGTGTGGAAGTTCATAATAGGAGCTGAAAGCAAACTATCTTTAATGCCAAATGGACATGCATAGATGATTCACGTTCCACAGGTAAATACTGTTTTCCACAATTTGCAGTTCACAATAATAGATCATCCATCACTGTGATTCACTCCCAGTGATGCGACTTAAATATTCAACTTAACTGCATTGTAACTCTGAGTTTTAACAGTTTGCCTTTGATTCTACCTATGGATTAACTGTTGAGCTTTCAAGGTAGTGCTGATAGAATTTTTAACACTGTGCCCATTGTGATCTGTTTTGTAAGAGTTAGGATAATGAAAATGAGAACAATTACAAGACCAATGCCAGCATGACCCATATGTCACCAGAAAAGGAAGCTACACAATTGTGTTTAATGACAGTTAGACACATAAAACTAGATTAGGGGCCCTGAACACCCTCCAGTATACCAAAAGGCTGCACGTTTGACACCAAAAGGTTGCGAGTTTGATTCCTAGTCAGGGCACATATCTAGGATGCAGGTTCAATCCCTGGTCAGGGCATATACAGGAAGCAACCAATCCGAGTTTCTCTCTCTCCCCCTCTTTTCTCTCTATTTAATTAAAAACCAACTTTAAAAAATCAATTAGCCCTGGCCTTTTTTTGCTCAGTGGTTAGACCATCAGCCCAAAAACTGAAGAGATAAGAGTTTGATTCCCAATCAAGGGCATGTACCTCAGTTGCAAACTCAATCTCTGGCCCCAGTTTGGGCATGTACAGGAGGCAACCAATCTCTCTCTCCTTCTTTAACTCTCTCTATCTCCCTCTCTCTCTTCCTTCTCCTCCCTCCGTCCCTCCCTTTCACTCTCTAAAAAAACACACCCAAAAAAATCAATGGAAAAAATATCCTTGGGTGAGAATTAAAAGAAAACTGTCTTTTAACAAAACACCTAGACTGGAAGTAAATAACCAGAACAAAGCATACTGCATGGTATGCAGAAAATAACGGGGGTTAGGTTTGGTGGAGAAGAAAATATAGAAAGCACATAAGGTAACTGAATGTGGGACGAGATAGGCAAATTCTACATTATTCAAAAGTTTTTCATCTTCCACAAAAATACTAATGTGGGGGAAAAAAGAAATATAAGGCATCCAATTAGAAAAGAAGTAAAATTATCTTTATTTGAAGATTATATGACCTTGTATATAGTAAATCCTAAGGAATATACTAAAAAGCTATTAGAACCAATAAACAAGCTTAGTAGGAGTGCAGGATATAAAATCAACACACAAAAATCAACTGTATTTTTATACACTTGCAGTGAACAATATTGCAATTGGACAATTCCATTTAGCATCAAAAGGAATAAAATACTTAGGAATAAATTTAACAAAAGAAGTGCAAAACTCACAGACCAATATCTAAAAAATATTGTTAAAACTAAAGAAGACATAAATAAATTGAAAGACATCCCATGTTCAATGAATCAGAAAACTTAATATTGGTAAGATGGCAATAGCCCCAAAAATGATCTCCATATTCAACACAATCCCTATGAAAACCCCAGCTGACTTCTCTGCAGATATTCACTAAATATGATCCTAAAATCCATATAGAAATTCAAGGGACCTAGAATAGCCAAAACAATCTAGGACAAGGACTTTGGAGGACTCAAAACTTACTACAAAGCTACAGTTATCAATACAGGGGAGGTCAGGCACAAGAAATAGAAATATAGGCCCATGGAATAGAATTGAGGGCCCAAAATAAACCCTCACATTTATTGTCAATTATTTTTGACCAGGGTTCTAAAACCTAAAACTAGAAGAACTAGAAAACTTAGAAGTAAACATAGGAGTAAATTTTTGTAACACTGGATTAGGCAGTGGTTTCTTAGATTTGACACCAAAACACAAGCAACAAAATACAAAATAGATAAGCTGGACTTCATCAAAATTTAAAATTTTTGTGCCTCTTTTTTTTCTTTTTGGTTAATACTTTTGACTAATGATTACATCATACAATTTCCATTATTCACTATTTTGTATAAAGCCAGTTACAATACACATAATATTTCAAATGCAACAATATGTGTCAAACTACATAGGTCTGCAAAGTTTACACACCATTATGAAGCTTTATCTTAAAAATACCTTCAGGAAAATAATTCAGATATGGCACCAAAAGCACAGAAACAAAAGCAAAAATAAATAACTGGAACTATATCAAACTGAAAACCTTCTGCATAGCAAAAGAAATAGCCTACCCTGGCTGGTGTGCTCAGTGGGTGGAGCACTGGCCTGCCCACCAAAGGGTCTCGGGTTCCATTCCAGTAAAGGGCATGTACCTCGGTTCACTCTCCACCCTCTCTGGTTGGGCTCCTGTGGAAGGCAACAAGTCGATGTGTCTCTCTCGTCTCTTTCTCTTTCTCTTTTTCTCTCTCTCCTTTCCTCTCCCACTTCCTCCCTCCTTTCCACTCTATCTGAAAAGCAATGAAAAAAAATCCTCATGTGAGGATTAACAAAAAAAGAAACAATAAAATGAAAAGGAGGCCTGTGGACTGGGAAAAAATAATTGCAAATCAGATATCTGATAAGGGGTTAATATCCAAAATATATAAACAACTCATATAAGTCAATAAGAGAAAAACAAAAATTCCAATAAAAAAATGGGCAGAGGAACTGAATAGACATTTCTCCAAAGAAGACATACAAATGGCCAACAGGTACATGAAAAGGAAAGGCTATCACCAAAATGACAAGAGATAAGTGCTATGAGGATGTGGAGAAAAGGGAACCCTTGTGCACTATTGGTGAAAATGTAAATTTATACAGTCACCATGGAAAACAATATGGAGGTTCCTCAAAAAATAAAAAATAGAACTACCATATTACCCAGCAATCCCTTTTCTGGGTATATTTCCAAAGGAAATTAAAACAAGATCCCAAAGAGATACCTGCACTTCCATGTTCATTACAGCATCATTCACAATAGGCATGATATGGAAACGTATCTTGGCTATTGTGTTTGTCAACAGATGAATGGATAAAGAAGAGGCGGCATGTAGATACAATGGAATATTGTTTGGCCATGAGAAAGAAGAAAATCCTGCCATTTGCAACAACATGAACAGACCTTGAGAGTATAATGCTAAGTGACATCAGTCAGACTGAGAAAGACAAATTCCTAGAAACAGAGAGTAGCGTAGTGTTTACCAGGAGTTGGGGACAGAATAGGAGATGCTGGGCCCTAACTGGCTTGGCTCCCTGGACAGAGCGTTGGCCTGTGGACTGAAAAATCCCGGGTTCAATTCCTGATCAGTGCACATGCCTGGGTTGTGGGCTCCACCCCCAGTGGGGAGCGTGCAGAAGACAGGCAATCAATGATTCTCTCTCATCATTGATGTTTCTATCTCTCTCTCCTTTTCCCTTCTTCTCTGAAATCAATAAAAATATATTTTAAAAAAAGAAGAAATAGGAGATGTTGGTCAAAGGATACCAACTTCCAGTTATAAATTGAATAATGTTGGGTAATCTAATGTACAGATTGGTGATTATAGTTAATAATACTGTATTATATATTTGAAACTTGATAAGCGTATAGATCATAAATGTTCTCATCACAAAAAAGAAATGGTAATTATGTAACATGAAGGAGGTGTTAGCTAAGGCTATGGTGGTTATTATTTAACAATATATCAGTGTATTAAATCAACAGATTGTACACCATAAACTTATACAATGTGATATATCAATTATACCTCAATAAAGCTGAAATAAATAAATAGTTAATTAATCCTATTCTATTTATATTCTCTTTTTTATAAAGTCTTACATATATGTATCTTCAGAATATACAGCCTGGAAAAAAAAAGAATATACAGCCTGGCTGATATGGTTCAATGGTTGAGCACTGACCTATGAAACAGGTCACAGTTCCATTCCAGGTCAGGGCACATGCCGGGATTGCAGACTCAATCCCCAATATGGGACATGCAGGAGGCAGCCGATTCTCTCTCATCACTGATGTTTCTATCTCTTCTTCTCCCTCTCCCTTCCTCTCTGAAATCAATAAAAATATTTTTTTTTTTTAAATAAGAATATACACTGAGCCCTGGCTGGTGTAGCTCAGTTTGTTGAACATCGTTCTGGTCAGGATACATTTTGTCTCCAGGTCATGGGTATAGGAGACAACTAATCAATTTCTCTCTCTCTCTCTCCAGTACTTTTTTAAAATCTAAGTAAGTTGCTATATCAGAGGACAGAAAGAAACATTATAAAATATTTTGTATTTTTCTTAAACATATTTGTTTAATTAGTTCTACTATTAATTACTACTAATTATTGCTATTAACTAGTCCTATTGTTGCTTTGTTTAAATAACAGCATTTATGTAACAGAATAGTAAAACATAAAGAATAAAGCAATTTCAAATAAACACTCATTTTTCATATCTTGTTTTAATTTTTACTTTTTCCACTTTACTGAGTTATAACTGACAATCATTTTTCATGGTTTTCTTTGTTTGTTTCTTTCTTTGTCCTTTTAATCCTCAGCAGAGGATATTTTTCCATTGTTCTCTTACAGCAATTTTTTTAAATGTGTTTTTATTGATTTCAGAGAGAAAAGAAGGAAGAGGAAGAGAAAGATAGAAACATCAAGGATGAGAGAGAAGCGTTGATTGGCTGCCTCCTGCATGCCTTTCTGGGAATCGAACCCACAACCTGTGCCCTGACCAGGAATTAAACCATGGCCTCCTGGTTCCTAGGTCAACACTCAACTACTGAGCAACACGGGCCGGGCTCCATTATTTTTTCAAAAGAGAGTGAAAGGGAAGGAGGGGGGAGAGAGAGAAAAAGAAACATCAATGTGAGAGAGACACATTGATTGGTTGCCCCCCGAATGACCCCTGACCAGGGCTCAGATTAAACCTGCAACCCAGGTAGGTGTCCTTGACTGGAAATCAAACCAAACCCTCAACCCTTTGGTTTGTGGACTGACACTCTTACCACTGAGCAACACAGGCCAGGGCATTTTTCATGTTTTTATCCTATATAATAAAAGCTTAATATGCTAAGTGTCTGGTCATCTGGTTGGCCATTCAAGCAATCAAAGCATAATATGCTAATGATATGCTAAGGCCGCTCAACCACTCGCTATGACGTGCACTGACCACCACAGATGCTCCAACCAGCAGGTTAGCTTGCTGCTGGGGTCCAGCCAATCCGGGACTGAGCAAGATGGGTCAGACACGCCCTGGAGCCCTCCCATGGTCCCTCCCTGGCTGGCCAACTTCTCGCATCCCTCCTTGGCCCTGATCCTGCATGGGTGGTGGGGTCCCTTGGCTTGCCCTGCGCCCTCTCGCAATCCAGGACCCCTCGGGGGATGTAGGAGAGCCAGTTTTGGCCCAATCCTGCAGGCCGGACCGGGACCCCCACCACCGGGGCTCAAATTCATGCACTGGGCCTCTAGTATGAAAATAATAACACATAGCCCTGGTGTGGCTGGTATGGCTCAGTTGGTTGGCCATCGGGACATGCACCGAAAGGTTGCTGGTTTGATTCCCAGTAGGACACATGCCTGGGTTGGGGGTGCAATCCCCGGTAGTGGGTGTGTGCTCCCACATTGATATATCTCCCTCTCTAAAGTGAATTTATAAAAAAAAATCTTTAAAAAATAAAATTAAAAAATGATACATGGTTTTTCTGTCAGGTGTAGCAGTATCCTGGGTCAGCTCCCAACTAAGTTAGTAATGGTAGGCAGAGTCTTGTCTACAGTCTCATGGATCTACAAACTCTCAGCTTAGAGAATGACATGTCTCTAATAAAGGTGGGCGGCAAGGTGACTCCCCACTTCTCTGGTCCTCACACCTGGAGGACAGCCCTCAGGATATCCTGGGCTAGTCACTGTGTGCCACTGGAATGGAATCCCAGGATGTAGTGAGGTAGGGAGGGAAGACCCACCTGGGACCTCAGGGTGATCTCTGATCCTTGTCCACAGCTGCTGCCTTCCCCTCCAAGGCCTCTTGTTGCCTTTACCACTCATCAGTCTGGCCAGGCCCTTGTTCCAATAAGACTCAAATGCCAGTGGTGCAGACACAGAAATACCTGGCAACTCCCCACATGAGGGGACAGAGGGACCTCCTTTCCCTGTACACGCGGCTCCCTGTCGGGGGACGGCCTGGCCAGGTGTGGCCTTCAGACTGAGCCTGCCCAACAATTTTACTCGACAACAGCGCTTCTGTTAATCACCAATTCTCACAAATGCAATGGAGATTTTAAGTCACTCAAAGGTTGGCCACTTTTACCTTTGAAGCAGACAGGATCCATTTCTTGTTGTTGCTAATGGCAACATCCATCACCCAGTCATTATGGCCCTGAGGAAAACAGAATTTTGACAAGGATCTGGAGGAAAGGTTTTGTAGAACAACAAAAACAAACAAAACAAAACAAGTGAAGCACCCAGTGTTGCTTACATATAAGAGTAACTACTAGTAATTGTGCTTCCCTGGTTTCGCCAAGGACATCTAAGGTAGAATACAGAATGTAAAGGCTTGTGGTCCACATGTATGTCTTTTTTATTTTCTTTAATTTTAGAGAGAGAAGGGAGAGAGACAGAGATAGACACATCGATGAAGAGGATCATCATCGATTGGCTGCCTCCTGCACACTCCCTACTGGAGATTGAGCCCAAAACAGAGGTATGTTCTCTGACCAGAAATGGAATCTGTGACCTCTTGGTGCATGGGCTGACGCTCACCCGCTGAGCCACACAGGCTGGGCCTTGTGTGTTTTTTAAAAACAGGAGGACAGGAAAAGAATTATTATATTCCCAGCTGGTGCCAGAGCACCTCTTGCAGGCTTTTGCTTTCTTTGTTCTAGAGCAGTGGTCAGCAAACTCTTTAGTTAACAGAGCCAAATATCAACAGTACGATTGAAATTTCTTTTGAGAGCCAAATTTTTTAAACTTAAACTTTTTCTAATGCCACTTCTTCAAAATAGACTCACCCAGGCCGTGGTATTTTGTGGAAGAGCCACACTCAAGGGGCCAAAGAGCCGCATGTGGCTCGTGAGCCGCAGTTTGCTGACCTCGGTTCTAGGGAATACAACTCACAGGTCCAATTGATGAGAGGGCTTTTGGCTTCAAGTGACTACAAACTTAAGCAAATGGGGGATAGTTTTCCTCAGATACAAAGGAGCTCAGAGGAGATGGATACCATTGCTGGCCAGACATTTGATGACATCAGGGCTCTGTGTTAGCATCCTTATCACACTTTGGCCTTTCTCTTATGCGAAGAGGTGGACAGTGAGGCAACATGGTTTGGTAGGAGGACAGGAAACCAGAGAGAAGGTTAAACTGATGTGCATAACAAAAGGGCAAGAATTTGAGGGTGGAAGAAGAGAGAGAGAGAAGAGAAGAAAAGTGAGTAGAACAAATGAACAGGAGGACAAAAGGACTTAATTTTAAACACGGGGCAGCTGAACATTCAGTTTTAAGCCATTTATTTGCTTACATCCTTTTGCCCCTCCAAACACTCAGAGAAGAAAGCTCGGCCAGACCAGCCTTGGGAGGCGGAATGTTGTGGTGATCAAGGGGACACCGTCTACATTTGGTCACAGGAACAGAGAGACCAAGACTCATGGGTGCAAGCTTTCCCAGCCAAATGTGCCATGAAATTATAGGATCAGGGAGTGTGCAGACATTTTAGGGTGGAGCAGAGGCAGTGAAGGGGCCGGTCCTGGGACCACCTGACCTCTAGATTCTGGCTGTCTTGGATAATCCATGCCCTTATTATAAAGCTACTTTGAGTGGAGTCTTCTTTAACTTGCAGCCAAAAGCACCCAATTGACGCCCTCCATTTTGGAGCTCATAGCTTTCTGTGCGCGCCTCACTGTGGCATTCAGCCTTCTGCACAGTAATTTCTCTTGTTCTTAAATACTTTCCCATCTCTGAATTTCTGCATTTGCTTTTCCATCTGCCTGAAATTCCCTCCCTCAAGAGTCTCACTCATCCTGTCCTTCATTGCCATCTGATTCTCAGCTCAGAGGCCACCTTCTCCATGAGGCCCTCCCTTCCCACCCACCATGGACTTATCCCTGCCATCCGTTTCTATCACATCATCCATTGTGGTTTCTCCATTTCACTCACACTGTTGATGATTTGCTTGTCCTTTCCCACAGGGATATCAGCTCCACAGGTGACATCTAGGTCTGCTTTCCCCCAGCATCCACCACCCCGCATGGAATGACTAAGGAACAAAGCTCAGATGCTCTATCTGATGCTGGCATTGGTACCTTCAAGGCGAGCTTCTGGTAGCCTTCTCCTACATCCCAAATAGCCACAGTCTTGTCGAACCCTCCAGACACGAGAAAAGATGCTGCAACACAAAATGAGAGTCTCAAGAGTTTGTCTTCCCCAGGCAACTGCTTCCTCCCGTGGGAGGCCCCAGCGGGCCTGGGGCTGTGTCAGTGAGGCGCCTCATGGCTCACTCTGACAACACTTTGACCCCTTCCTGATGGTTCAACCCCAAACACAGCTGATTCTCATTACTAATAGTAGTTACATTCTGTCAAGTCACTGCAAACATATCTCTGTCACTTACAAACTGTGTTTCTTAAGGAAAATACAGGGTTAGGTTCCTGTGAGCCTCCGGTCACATTTCCTTAACCAATCAATCCATAACCTTGTTTAATGTCGGTTTCTGTTTAAAGAGACCTTATTTGATATATATAGTTTATTCATTAGAACTGAATTCATGGCCATCAGTTCTCTAACTCTTGCCTGAACGAAGCTTCTGTAACATGTGTTTTCCCCATAAAGCATGTCACAACCTTGTCTCACTTAGGAACACTGGACAGCACTGCAACCCTGCACTAGGGGTTCGGCTTAAACAGCAACTCACCAACTAAAAGCTCAAATTGTGAAATGTGGCACTAAATAGACCACAAAAAGTACATGTTATGATAAGAGAGATGAAACAAGAAGGCAGTGAGTCACCTTGTTCAACGTCAGTGGGAATGCATGCACAGGCTAACTCAAGCTCCCTGCTGCAATTCACATATCCACGAGTGACCACAAAAGTGCCATGAGTATTGACTTTAGGGTCACAAATTAATTTTAGCCTGTAATTTACAAAGATGGACTCTGCAAATAGCAGCGATTGACTGTGCAACCCTGAACCCAATAAAGCCAAGGATAGAAACTGGCAGGGCATCTCATAATGGGGTCTGACTTACACAGAGGCTACTTCTGAAAAGGAAAAGTTATTCAGAAAAACCCTTGCATTTCTCAAGTCATACTGTGATTGTGTGGGTACTGGCTGGGTGCTCCTCACACACTCCATGAGGATGGAGGAGTTTAACCTTTGGCCCCTGGGTATCAGGAGCAGTCACTCCCCCACTGGGGTTAACTGCCATGGCAGCTTATTGTCATTGCCCTTCATCTGGAAATAGCTTCCCAATTTCCCTCACCTATTATCAGTCCCTCTGCTTCAGAGTGTACTGACCTTGACCTCTAACTCTGGAGATGGACAAGTCACTCAGACCAGGCTAATCAGTACCTTTCATCACCTGCTAAAGTGATTGGTTCAGAGATGGGCACGTGACCCATGCTGAGCCAATGGGAGTCTTCCATGGGACTTGTGCTGGGACCATCAGAGGGAGCTTCTTTCTCCAGGAGTGCCAGCAGCCAGAACGGCTGTTGGCTTGAACCACCAGGGGCCACTTGGCCTATTTGGGGAAAACAGCAATACAAGAAAGAAGCTGATCTAAGTAGAAGAGTTGGCTCCCTGGCAACATAGTCTGAGTATCTGGACCCAGCCACATCTCAAGTGAGACCTGACCCTGGACTTTCCCATTGCAGGAGTTAATTTCTTTGGCTATACCACATTGAACTGAATTTCTGTCACTTACAAACTATGTCTATGAACCTCTCTCTTGCCTTTTTCTTGTTTGTTTGTTCTTGTGGAAAAGAAATCCACCCTCGCTGCCAGCAGCATTGAAAATCAGCTCTGTGCTGAGGAAAGTTCATGTGAATGAAACATGAGGTACTCTGCCCAGCATTCCCACAGGTGCAGAACCCTCCTAAGTGTGTATTACTCACTATCTCTGGCAAAGTGGCAGGAACTCACAGAACCTTCATGGCCGTGCATCAGAGTTGCACAGGCTCCATGGTTTCGAAACTCCCCTGTATGGACATTCCATATTTTTAAGGTTTTATCCCAAGAACTTGTACACAGGAAATGGCCGCTGAAGGTAAAACAGCATCTTGAGATTGCATTGGTATGTGCACTGGAACAGATGGAAGGGTGCACATGTTAGCACTTGGCTCCTACAAAATCTGATGACCCACCTACATGGGGGGAGGGTGAAGGGAGAAGGCATTGGAGCTGATGCCCTGTGACCTGTGGACTTCATTCCTGCCTACTATGGTCCAGACAGTAATTGCTCTAACTATGTCTCACTGTCCCAGGATTTCTCAATCCTGGCAATACTGACGTTTTGTACTGAATAACTCATTGTGATAGGGAACTGATTTGCACATTTTGATATGTTGGGTGTCATCCCTGGGCTCTACTCACTAGATGCCAGTAGCCCTCATACCTAGAGTGACAACCAAAACGGTCTGCAGACACGGCCAAGTGTCCACTGGGATGCAAACTGCCTCTGCAGAGGACCGCTGCACTATCCAGAGCTGCTTGAGCTTGAGGAAAGAGAGCAGCTGGAACAGCTGTCAGGATGGTTAACAGACTCACAGCCCTTCAGGCCTGGGTGCTGGATCACATGCCTCTCCTGCTCAGTCTCCAGCTCCTCTCTCCCCAGGACATGGAGCTTGGCTAGTCTCCCCAGTCCCCCTGCCCCCTCCTCTTTACTGCAACTGCTCACTCTCTTTCTCTCTTTCTCCCTCTCTCTTTGTCTGTCTTCAGTTTCATTAAAGCATATTTTAATGTTGAGCTTTTATTTACTATAGTTTTGGGTTATCCATTCTCAATTTTTAAATGTCTTCTTGTTTTGGAAAAAAAAAATATGTGAGCATTTTGCTACTTCTTTTTGTTGTTTGTCATCCTCAAGGTATTTTCCCCATGATTCTCATCTCCTGTTATAGACAGAGTTTTCATGCAAATCTATGAACATAAATGAGCATCTCTTAGTTTGCCCAGATCATAAAATCAATCCTTTTACCTGAGGAAAGGGTTGGACAAAACTGTTTTCTAGTGCTCAGGTCAGAGTTTTGGACTCTGTCTCAGTTCTTTGAAATGCACAAACTGAGCAAGATCAATGTGGAGGTGAGGAGGGTGGGGAGGGTGGGGAGGGTGGGGAGGGTGGGGAGTAGTCAACTTCCCTGGGGTGTCCAGGGTAAAACTTTCCAAATTCCTGTGCCTATTGGGCTGAGAACCATCTCAACATCCAGACACTCTCATTGGGGTTTCAACCTGGAGATGGAAAATAAAGGCCTCCCCAGAATCTGGACACTGCCATTGGGGTTCAGACCAGGGCTATCTCTCTTTTCCAGGATGGGTTCTCATTTCAAACAAATTCCACTTCTCATAAAAGACCATTTTTCTTAGTACCAATGTTTGGGGGAAGTGCTTGTGTTGCACGTGCATGTCTGGACAAGATGGAGTCCATGCACTTCTCTCTATTCCTCCTGCACAGTGCAGATAACAGCCCTGGGCATTTACAGAGCAAAAAGAAGACTATGAAGGGTGGAGAAAAGAAGGCCAAGAAGCCAGGACTCTTGGGACCAAAGGAGGGCATACTGTGAGGCCCTAGGGTTTTCTTTTTGCTTCATATATCCTGGCCTGGGGACTGGAAAACCTTGTAACAACAACAAGGCAAGGGAGAACAAAAGAAAAGGCCTCCAAATGAACTCCTTCTCCCTAGCCAAAGGAAGAGCCTAAGAAAACAGAACACCTTTGGACAATACCCACTTTACTCCAGCCAAATATCCTGGGGGGAACTGCAGTCCCATTCCTATCTCTTCTAAGTAGCCATGCTTTGATGGGCCCAGGCTGGGTGGCTCAGCTGGTTGGAGTGTTGTCCCATGCACCAAAAGGTTGCGGGTTCAATTCCTGATCAGGGCACATACCTAGGTTTTGGGTTTGGTTGAGGCACATACAGAGACAACCAACTGATGTTTTTCTCTCTCTCTCCCTTCCCCTCTCTCTAAAAATCAATTAGCCTAGCCAGTTTGTTTGGTGGTTAGAACATCAGCCCACAGACTGAAGGTCGTGGGTCCGATTCCAGTCAAAGGCATGTACCTTGGTTGCAGGCTCTATTCCCAGCCCTAACTGGGGCATGTGCAGGAGGCAACCAATCAATGTGTCTCTCTCACATCAATGTTTCTCTCTCTGTGTTTCTTCCCCTCCCTTCCACTCTCTCTAAAAATCAGTGCGGGGTGGGGGGAGATATTCTCAGATGAAGATTAACAAAAAATAAAAATCAATTGGAAGAAAATCCTCTGGTGAGGATTAAATTTTAAAAAAATGCTTTGATGGGCAATTATAATCACACTTGAAACAAACAAAAAGATAGAAATCCTCAGCCAAAAAAAAAAAAAAAAAGGAAGAAGATATAAAGACTGATCAAATGGAAATTTCAGAACTGAAAAATACAGTAACCAAAATTAAAAACTCAATGGGGAGGACAGAGGAGAGCATTAGTGACTATGAAGGTAAACAATATAAATTAACCTATCAAAAAAAAAATGAGGGGGGGGGGGGGGACAGAACCTCAGGAACCTGTGGGATTATAACAAAAATTTCACCAGGGTTCCAGAAGGAAAGGAAAAAGAGGGTGGGGCTGACAAAGTAATCAGAGAAATTATATCTAAAATGTTACCAAATTTGGCAAAACACATAAACTTATAGATTCAAAAATATATAATTCCAAATAGAATAAGTTCAAAGAAATCTACACCCAGACACATCATAATTAAACTTCTGAAAAGTGAAGATAGAAAAAAATCTTGAAAGCAGTGAGAGAGAAATGACACCTCATCTAAAAGGGGGAAACAATTTGAATGACAGTGAATTTCTCATCAGAAACCATGGAAGCCAGAGAAAGTGACATGACAGTTTTTACATGCTGGAAGAAAAACCTTGTCAACCCAGATTTATACATCCAGCAAAAATAGCCTTTGGGAATGAAGAGAAAATCAAGATATTTTCAGATTAAAGAAAACTAAGAGAATTTATGGCCCTCTGACCTACCCTAAAAGAATGGCTAAAGGAAGTTTTTCTAAACAGAAAGAAAGCAGTAAAAGAAAGAAACTTGGAACTTCAGAAAGGAAGACAGAACATGATAAGCAAAATATGGGTAAATATAGTAGACTTTCCTTCTCCTCTTGAGTTTTCTAAATTACGTTTTACAGTTGAAGTAAATATGTGTGTGTGTGTGTGTGTGTGTGTGTGTGTGTGTGTGTGTGTGTGTGTAACAAAATATTTATGTTTATTACCTGCAATTATTAAAATCAGTTAAGATTATGTTGGCTCACATTGAGACAAATGCACCCTAAGCCTGTCCCATCCCACAGGTCACAATTGGTGGTTTCCCTGGCCTTCCCTTTCCCCCTCTGCAGCCTCTTCATAGCACCCACGACCAAGTTGGAGATCCCCAGTATGGATGCTGGCTAACAAGCTGAAGGTATGCAGGCCAAATCCAGGAGGGCATGAATGGGAACCCTGCCCCCCTCCCTGCTGCAGGATGCTGCCCGGCTTCCTGAGCCCCTCCTCACTTGTTGATGGTGAGCAGGGTGGCCTGGGATATAATATCCCAGATCTTGATGCTCTTGTCCAATGAGACGGAAGCCACCTTCTGGCTATCAGGGTCAAAGCAGCAGCCTGTGACTGATCTTTTGTGATGATCTGTGGCACAAGGAAAGATCTCATTATCCATGTTCTACATCCTGAGCCACTTGCTTCTCATGGCCCAGAGGCTCATACTACTCCCCGACAGTGACAACAGTTCAGAAACACCATTCCAGTTCTCACACATTCCTGAGTGCCTGCCACATGTGCCAGGCTTTGAACAGGAGCACAGCTGATCTGCTCCCTGTCCCAGCAGAGCTCCCAGTCTGATGGGGATTCACCCTTGAGTGGGCAATGCCCCCCAGCATGCCAGGGGCCATGAGAGGAGGGCGAGGTACCTCACAGCTCCTGGCCAGCAGAAGTCTGGCCCAGCCTGGGGCAGCCCTGAGGTCAAGGAAGCACCCCAGAAGTTATCAAGGGAAGCAGGACAGGAAGAGTGCTCCAGGCAGAAGGAACAGCGTGGGCAAAAGCTTAGAGGTGGGACAGGGCATGGAGAAGCATTGTGAGCAGCTAGAACCCAGAGAGTGAGGAGATGCAGAGTAGGAAGTGATACATTAAGGGAAACATACAAGCTATGGAGCACTGCACATATCCACACTGATAAAAACAGACATAAAGCACATATGGGAAATAACACTGCATGTGCAAACACACACACACACACACACACACACACACACACACACACACAGAGTCAGGAAGGCCACCCAGCAACATATCGTTTATAATAGGCATCTCTGGGGAGGAGACAGAATGGTTACAACAGTCTTTAACTTTTGACTTTACACACCAAATTTTATTACAAAGATTATGTATTTTTTAATTATTTATTTTGCTATAACTATCAACTGACATGCAGTTATAAGGATAATGTAAAGAGATCCTGTATGCCCAGTTTCCCCCAATGGTCACATCTTGCATAATGATATATCATCACCAGGAAATTTACACACAATAATTATTATTTTAATATTTAGAAAACATAGCAAAACATCAAGAAGGCTGAGCTTCCATTCAATAGGAGATTGGGCTTTAAATGTCCATGTAAGGTTGGAGCAGAACATTGTTTCATTTATTACAAGCTCAAACTGAATGAAAGAGTTTAACTGATGAGGACTAGTCTTGCTATTAACAGCCAGGATTTTTAGCAATCCATGTCCCATCTTTAATTATGTGGCTCATATTATTATAGTTTCACCAAATAAAGCAATTGAAAGTCAGTCAGTCAAGTGACAAGCAGCTGTTACCATGGCTGAATAGAGCAGGGAACCCATGCAAACTCACCTTTGATATGTGACACAGTCATGGCGTTTCTTGCGTCTGTTATACAGATTCCATGATCCACATCCAAGCCCGAGACCACATATTTACCGTCAGGAGAAAAGTTACAGGAGGTTATGAAGCCTTCATGTCTGATCTTCCACTGAAATAGAGCAAGTATTAAAAGGTTGTTTTCTCGCTAGCCCAGCTGCTCAGTATGTTCCATCTATATGCTATCCGACATCCTCGCCACTGGCCACATGTGGCATTGAGCACTTATAGTGGGCAAGTGCAAATAAGAGACTGAATTTTTAAGTTCATTTGGTTTTAATTAATAAGTGTAATTAATTAATTAATCTATGTCCGGGATTGATGAACAAGGGCAGGGAGAGCACCCAGCAGAACGGGCAGTGAGGTTTTAGTAATGGCCAACTTTATCCCTGTTCATTTTGGCAAAGAAATGAAAGAAACCTCCAAAATAGAAAAACTGGCTGGAGGCAAGAACAGGAAATTTTCTACTACAAGAGAAGAAGTAAGCATTTGATTAAATGCTTAAAGGTCAATGGTAGTCTCATTTTCATCTACAAAACTGGTTACATTTTTTTAAATTATGATAACTGGTATGTGAGGGTAGGAGACAGTGGGCTCTCCTCCAGTGCCTAGGGTATGAGTTGGGACAGATTTCTGGAGAGCAATTTTATTTTATTTTATTTTATTTTTCTTAATTAAATCTTTATTGTTCAGATTATTACAGGTGTTCCACTTTTTTTTCCCCCATAGCTCCCCTCCACCTGATTCCCCACCCCACCCCATGCCCTTACCCCCCGCCACTGTCTTCATCCATAGGAGTAAGATTTTTGTCCAATCTCTTCCCGCACCCCTCACACTTGCTTCCCCTGAGAATCGTCAGTCCACTCCCTTTCTATGTCCCTGATTCTATTATATTCACCAGTCCATTCTGTTCTTCAGATTTTTTATTCACTTGATTTTTAGATTCACTTGTTGGTAGGTATGTATTTGATGTCATTTTGTTGTTCATAATTTTTATCTTTACCTTTTTCTTCTTCTTCTTCTTCTTAAAGGATACCCTTCAGCATTTCATGTAATCCTGGCTTGGTGGCGATGAACTCCTTTAGCTTTTTCTTGTCTGTGAAGCTCTTTATCTGACCTTCAACTCTGAATGATAGTTTTGCTGGGTAGAGTAATCTTGGTTGTAGGTTCTTGCTGTTCATCACTTTGAATATTTCTTGCCACTCCCTTCTGGCCTGCATAGTTTCTGCCGAGAAATCAGCTGACAGTCGTATGGGTACTCCCATACCTTGTAGGTAATTAACTGTTTTTCTCTTGCTGCTTTTAATATTCTCTCTTTGTCTTTTGCCCTTGGCATTTTAATTATGATGTGTGTTGGTGTGGTCCTCTTTGGGTTCCTCTTGTATGGGGTTCTGTGTGCTTCCTGAACTTGTAAGTCTATTTCTTTCACCAGGTAGGGAAAGTTTTCTGTCATTATTTCTTCTAATAGGTTTTCAATATTTTGCTCTCTCCCTTCTTCTGGCACCCCAAAAATTCGGATGTTGTTTCGCTTAAAGTTGTCCCAGAGGCTCCTTACATTATCTTCATATTTTTGGATTCTTTTTTCTTTTTGTTTTTCTGGTTGGATGTTTTTTTGTTTCCACATATTTCAGATCTTTGGTTTGATTCTTGGGGTACGTTGATCTACAGTTGAGTTTCTGTATATTCTTTATTTCAGACAGTGTATGCTTCATTTCTGACTGATCCTTTTCCATTTTTTTGGCATTCTCATTAAGGTCCTTGAAGGTCTCACTAAGCTCCTCAGAAGTGTCATCAAGTTTCTTGGCGGTTTTTAGAAGATTCTTGAGTAACCTTATAAATGTGATTCTGAACTCTATGTCATCCAGTAGTTTGCTTTCCTCCGTTTCTTTCATTCGTGACATGTTTCTTTGTTTCTGCATTTTGGCTGCTTCCCTGTGTTGATGGAGTGGCTTGGAGAGCAATTTTTAAAGCACCATGTTTCTATACCAAATTAGTAATAAAATCCAGCTCTATATAAAAAAAAAATTGCTGCATATGTATAAAAATTATACGGAAACTTTTCTCATTGTATCATTGTTTATGCCAGAGCAAAAGCAGCCGAGTGTCCTGTACCAGGGAATGGTGGAGCACAGCATGACCTATTTCTCCCATGGAATCCACACACCCATTACAAAGCATGATGCTGATGTGTACTGAATGATACTATGTTGTTAACAGAACATACTTGTCTGTGTTCCGTGTAAACATACGCAAACATAGGAAAAGAGACAGCAAGATGTTAACTATAATCTCTGGAGATTTTAAGGTTTTTAATTTTGGGGTTTTTTTTTATCTTGACTTGTCTTTCTAAAAAAAAAGTTTACAATGAATATAAACTGATCTTTGCACTAAGAGAAAGATATTTTTTTTAATTCTCACCTGAGGATATTTTTCCATTGCTTTTCAGAGAGAATGAGACGGGGAGGAGGAGAGGAGGAAGTGGAGGAGGAGGAGGAAGTGGAGGAGGAGGAGAGAGAAAAACATTGATGTGATAGAGACACAGGGATTGGTTGCCTTCCCTATGCGCTCTAACCAGGGCCAGAGATGAATCCTGCAACCCAGGTATGTGCCCTTGACCGGGAATCAAGCCCGGGCCCCTTGGGTGTGAGGGCTGACATTCTAATCCTGAGCAGCACCGGCCATGGTGAAAGATTGTTTTTTCAAGGGGAGAAAAGAGGAGGGAGGGAGAGGAGAGGCAATGAGGAGCTGCTGGGGAAGGGCACTGGGAATAGGACAGCAGATCCTGAGGAGATGCCTGAGCAGGGCTGGGCTGCTGGGGACTGGGCAGGAGAGGGGGGTCTCAGGGCAGTTTGGATGGATGGGTGGTGGCCCCTTCAAAATAGAGAGCAGATTGGAAAGGCCCAGACCCTTATGCTTTGGCCAAGGGGCCTTTTGCTCTGGCCTCTGTGCTACTTCTTGCCTCATCAATTCCAGATACCTCACAGAGGAGGGTCTCTTTCCCTCAGCCTGAAACGCCATGACCCATTATCCCCACCCCATCCCACTTGTATCACTCCTTCAAGCAGAAGCCCTCCTCCTGCCTGCTCCAGCAAGCTCTCCTTCCCCGATGCCAACCTCCATCATCTTGGGCCCCTGAGAAAATTCTCTTTTGCTGGAAGACTGGCTTCTCTTCCCACCCCGTGCCCAGCCCAAGGCTCCGTGAGGACCAGCAAGACCCTGTGCACCGACATCTCCACTAGGCAGGGCATGCTTACCAGCAGCTTGCCCGTTTCAAGGTCCCAGGTCCTCAGAGTTTTGTCGTAGGCCGCGGCAGTAATTCTGGAAATAACATGACGAGCATAGGGTCTTTATGACAGAGACAGTTATGCATATGGTTTCCTTCATAGAAATTTTTTATTGTTTAGGACCAAGATTGCAAATACTAACACTGTAATCTCTCTAATGATGCTCCATGAGCCTCCCCCGCCCCCGGAGAGCGGTGGGTTCTCACTGAACACAGAGAGAACCTAACACAAAGCACACGAGCGCCACTCTCTTCCTTCCTTACACCCCCAGCAGCCCAAATCTGTTCTTTTGTGTTTAGGGCGTTAAAGGCATCATCTCTTCTGTTGATAACTGACCATCTTCTTCCAAGGCGATATCTACAACTCACAAGGATCAATTACTTCTGCTCACATGTCTAATTTTTAACAGAAAAAAAAAAAACACGTTGATAGCTCATTTCATTCTAAAATGTTTTATTGTACATTTAGTAAAATAATAAAAATGTACCTTTGCCTCATTATATTGCATGTTCCAAGGCAATTGTTGTCCACTACATAAGATAAATTTCCATGAAAATCAAATTCCCATATTGTTTTTACTCAACTGTCCCTGGTGTGCTGCCCACTGGCCTGCCTCCTCACTCTCGCTGTTCCTGACCCGTGTGAAGGAAGCAAAGGTCACCTTCTGCTGTCAGCCGTGACACTGCACTCCAAAATAGGAGCCTTGGGCCCGTCGTCAAAATCCCGGATAATAGATCCCTCCATCGCATCCTCAAATCAACAGGAGAGAGGGACAGAGAGCAAGAGGTCACTGAGGCACTGACTGAAGTTATGGACTGAGTTCCACATCGGCCCTGAGCTTGTCTGTAACACCAAAGTATGAGAACCACCTGCTCTATGACTCTCATCCAGCTCAAAAGGGTGGAAGGACACCATCTAGGGTCACAGCTAGTGGGTCCCAAATGTGGGACCTGAACCGCGTGGACAGTTCCCAAACCCTCCTGCCTATTCTGCCTGGCCTTGGTACCCACCAATGACAGAAAAGATGCTCCTCCAAGCTACCCTCCACCCGGTTACCTGAACAGGAACCCAGGAACCCCACGCCCAGCCCAAGGCTCAGGAACCATCCTTGACTCATTCCACCCTGTCCCTCTCCTGCCCCTGAATCTAGAGGAGATGATAATACTCAGAGCTGACTGTCCTGCACCATGTGCCCAGCTCCAAACACACAGTCATCTGTGAGCACTGCCACCCCAGCCCTGCTCCTTGAATAGCAATGCCCCTAAACAGACCTGCCAGGGTCTGCTGGCTATGCCCAGAAGGCTTCAGAAGAAGCAACCTTGTCTGATCATGACACACACCCGTTCCTTGTTCCCCTGCTTCCTGCACCTTGGACACTGACCTCAGGTCTGCCTCTCCTACCCTCTCATCATAAACAGATCTCAGGCCTGGCCACTTTCCTGTCCTCTGTGACCAGCAAGGCCTGGCCATACCATCTCTGTGGTTAGAACTCAGTTTTCCAAATAAGCAACCCAAAGAGATGATACAGCGCAGACCCCCCAGGTAGGCCCTAGGCACACTGGGACTCTCCAACAAAAGCTGAGGAGCTTCCAGTCCAGTGGTCTCTATCACCTGCTCCCACTGTTTCCAAACCAACAGTCTAACAGCTGCTACATTAACCTCATCTCTCTCCAGTGGCTTGACACTAATGTGAGCCCTCATTTTTGTTTCTCCTTCCTGCACTTTGCTCAAAAAGGCCTCCCCAAATCCTTGTGATCCTTGAGAATTGGGACTTCAGTACTGGGGAACTCTCTACAAGAGGCAACATAAGTATACAGGATGTTTTGATTCCACCTGTCATGGGACCACCTACCCACAGCTTCACGGTGCAGTCAAAGGAGCTACTGAGGAGCTTTGTGTCATCCACACAGAAGTGACAAGAACTCACAAGGTTCTGGTGTCCAGTCAGAATTTGAAATGGAATCTGAAAAAAAAAATAGACTGAGTGATTTCAGGAGGTTGCAGAATACAAGCTCAATATTTTAAAAATCAATCGTATTTCTGTACATTTGCAGTGAACAACCTAGAAAATAATTAAGAAAAAATCCATTTATAAAAGCATCAAAATAGGAATAAATTTAACAAAAATATATGACTTATACTCTGAAAATTACAAAACATTATTGAAAGAAATTTTTAAAAAGACTTAAATAAGTGGGAAAACATCCTATGTTCATGGATTAGCAGAATTACTATTGTTAAGATGAAAATACCCTTAAAAATGATTTATAAATTCAACAATAACCCATCAAAATCCTAGCTAAAATTAACAAGCTGATCCTAAAATGTATATGGAAATTTAAAAGAAGCAGAATAGCCAAAAAAATCGTGAAAAAGAACAAAGGTGGCCCTGGCTGGGTAGCTCAGTTAGTTGGAGCATTGTCCTGATACATTGCCAAGGTTGCGGATTTGGTTCCTGGTCAGAGCACATACAAGAGTCAACCAATGAGTGCATGAATAGCTAGAACAACAAATCAGTGTTTTCTCTCTCTCTCTCCCCCTCCCTTTCTCTCTTTTACTCTCTCCCCCTCCCTCTTTTCCTCCTTCCCTCCTTCCCTCTTCCTCTAGAATCAAAATGAAAAAAATTTGTTTTTTAATAAAAGGTGCAGGGGAAACCAAGATGGCAGCATAGGTAAACACCTAAACTGCTGCCTCGCACAACAATATCAAAACTACAACTAAAAGACAAAACGGACACCATCCACAACCACAGGAAAGCTGGCTGAGTGGAAATTCTACAACTAGAAGGAAAGAGGAAAGCACATTGAGACTCAGAGGAGCTGCAAAAAGCTGAGGTACGGAGACGCGCAAGCACAAAGAGGACGGGCAGCTGAGTACATGGGCGGCTGAGTGCATGGCTGGCTTTCCCAAGAGGGAGGGAGACAGAAGCTCCCGACTGCACTGAACTCCAGTTCCAGGCGAGTTTCTTGGAACCCAGACTTATTCGGGGAGAAACTGGATTGTATGGCAGCAGGCAAAACTCGAGGGTGGCTTTCTCTCAGAGGTGCTTGCAGCGATTACTGAGGGAAACTGAGACCCAGGGGCCTCATCGGGCAGGGCTGACGGGAAGCCAAGGCTGTCTGCTCTGCCCTGAGACTTCACCCCATTCAAGCTGAGCACAGAGGCTTTTGCAATTTTGCAAGTCTTGTCTCATAAGAGTGTCTCCAGCACAGAAGTTCTCCCAGCGTAGACACAGCTGATTCTCACAGCCAATTGGCCTGGAGGTCAATTCTTCCCAGTGATACCAACAACAATCAAGGCTTAACTACAACAAGGCTGTGCACACAGTCCACATAAGGATGCACCAAGAGTATCCACCTCAGGTAACTGGGGAAGCTGAGCCACTGGGCCCTATAGGACACCTAGCACACAAAGCTAATCTACCAACTCAGGGAAGCAGCCTAAATGCAGAGACAAAGAAACAGATCACAAAAGAAAGAAATGGAGAAAAGCAAACTACTGGATATAGAGTTCAAAACCATGGTTATAAGGTTTTTCAAGAATTTTCTAGAAAAGGCAGATAAATTTAGCGAGACCCTCGAGGATATGAAAAAGGACCAACTAGAAATTAAACACACACTGACTGAAATAAAAAATATTATACAGAAACCTAAGAGCAGACTGGAGGACCGCAAGAATCAAGTCAAAGATTTGAAATACAAAGAAGCAAAAAACACTCAACCAGAAAAGAAAAAAGAAAAAAGAATCCAAAAATTTGAAGATAGTGCAAGGAGCCTCTGGGACAACTTCAAGCGTACCAACATCCGAATTATGGGGGTGCCAGAAGAAGAGAGAGAGCAAGATACTGAAAACCTATTTGAAGAAATAATGACAGAAAACTTCCCCCACCTGGCGAAAGAAATAGACTTACAAGTCCTGGAAGCACAGAGAACCCCAAACAAAAGGAATCCAAAGAGGACCACATCATAATTAAAATGTCAAGAGCAAAAGACAAAGAGAGAATATTAAAAGCAGCAAGAGAAAAACAGTTAATTACCTACAAGGGAGCACCCATACGATTATCAGCTGATTTCTTAACAGAAACTATGCAGGCCAGATGGGACTGGCAAGAAATATTCAAAGTGATGAATAGCAAGAACCTACAGCCAGGATTACTCTACCCAGCAAAGCTATCATTCAGAATTGAAGGTCAGATAAAGAGCTTCACAGAGAAGAAAAAGCTAAAGGAGTTCATCACCGCCAAACCAGTATTATATGAAATGCTGAAAGGTATTCTTTAAGAAGAGGAAGAAGAAGAAAAAGGTAAAGATAAAAATTATGAAGAATAAATACATGTCTATCAACAAGTGAATCTAAAAATCAAGTGAATAAAAAATCTGGTGAACAGAATAAATTGGTGAATATAATAGAATCAGGGGCATAGAAAGGGAGTGGACTGACAATTCTCGGGGGGAAAGAGGTGTGGGGGGTGCGGGAAGAGACTGGACAAAATCGTACACCTATGGATAAGGACAGTGGGGGCGGGGGGTAAGTGCAGAGGGTGGGGTGGGAACCGGGTGGAGGGGAGCTATGGGAGGAAAAAAGAGGAACAACTGTAGTAATCTGAACAGTAAAGATTTATTAAATTTAAAAAAATAATAAAATAAATAAATAAATAAAAGGTGGAGGGCTCATAATTCCCAATTTTAAAGCTTACTACATCAAAGTTACAAAAATCAAGACAGTGTAGGACTGGCATAAGATAAACACATAGATCAGTGGTTCTCAACCTTTCTAATGCCGTAACCTTTATGGTTGTTGTGACCCCCAACCATAAAATTATTTTTGTTGATACTTCATAACTGTAATTTTGCTACTGTTATGAATTGTAATGTAAATATCTGTGTTTTCTGATGGTATTAGGCTCTACAGCAGCAGTTCTCAACCTGTGGGGCGACCCACAGGTTGAGAACCGTTAGCAGGGCCACCTAAGACCATCGGAAAACACAGATACTTACATTATGATTCATAACAGTAGCAAAATTACAGTTATGAAGTAGCAACGAGAATAATTTTATGGTTGGGAATCACCACAACATGAGGAACTGTATTAAAGGGTCACGGCATTAGAAAGCTTGAGAACCACTGACATAGATTGATAAAATAGAATTGAGAATCCAAAAATAATCCCTCATGTTTTTTGGTCAGTTGACTTTGACAAGGATGCCAAGATAATTAAAGATGGAAAGAGAATAGTCTTTTTAACAAATGGTACTGGGACAAGGAAATATCCACATGCAAAAAGAATGAAGTTGGACCTTTACCTGACACCATATACTAAATTAACTCAAAATGGATCAAAGACCTAAATATGAGAGCTAAAACTATAATATTCTTAGAAGAAAATATAGGTGTAAATCTCTATGAACTTGGATTAGGCAATGGTTTCCTAGACTAAAAGCACAAGCAGCAACACAATGATAAACTGGATATTATATTAATTTTAAAAAATTAAAAACTTTTGTGCTTCAAAACACAACATCAAGAAAGTCAAAAAATTAACTGAATGGAAGAAAATTTTTGAAAATCATACATTAGATAAGGAACTTATTCTAGAATACATTAAGAACTCTTATCACTCAACAATAAAGTATCCACACCACCCAGGAAGTGGTACAGTGTTAAGTGGTTCAGTGTTTTTTGAAACTGGATTGGGTTAACTGTAAATATATATTGCAAACTCAGGGCAACCAGTAATAATAAAAAAAAAAAGTAAAACAACAGGAAACAAAAAACAACCCCACTACATCTGATATGCTAAGAAAAGAGAGAAAATGGAATCACATGCAATGTTCTATTAAAACCTGAAGGAAAAAAAAAAACAAAAACAGAAGAGTGGAAGCAAAAATAAGAATAAAAAACAAGAGTAACAAATAGAAAACAGTAAAAAAAAAATAGAGTATATGTTAATCCAACTATATCAGTAATCACTTTGAATAGTCTAAATTCACAAATTAAAAGACAGAGACTGCTTGCCCAGCCTGTGTGCTCAGTGGTTGTGTTAACCTGTGAACCAGGAAATCGCAGTTGGATTCCCAGTCAGGACACATGACCATGTTGCAATAGGGGGCATGCAGGAGGCAGCCAATCAATGATTCCCTCTCATCATCAATGTTCCTATCTCTTTATCTCTCTCCTTTCCTCTCTGAAATCAATAAAATATATTTAAAAGACAGAGATTATCAAGATGGATCAAAAAACAAGATCTAACAATATGTTGTCTACACGAAACCCATTTTAAATATGAAGACACATATAGATTAAAAATAAATGGATGTCCCAGGGGAAGCAAGTGTGAGGGGTGCGGGAAGAGATTGGACAAAAATCTTACTCCTATGGATTAAGACAGTGGTGGGGGGTAAGGGCATGGGGTTGGGTGGGGAATCAGGTGGAGGGGAGCTATGGGGGAAAAAAAAGAGGAACACCTGTAATAATCTGAACAATAAAGATTTATTTAAAAAAATTAAGTGGTAAAATCACAGAATAAAATTTTCCATTGTAACCATAAAAAAAATAAAAAATAAAAAATAAAAATAAATGGATGGAGGTCCCAGCTGCATGACTCAGTTGCACCAAAAAGGTTGTGAGTTCGATCCCCAGTCAGGGTACGTATGGGAGGCAACCAATTGATGTTTTCTCTCACATCGATATTTCTTTCTCCTCTCTCTCTCTGTCTCTCTGTCTCTCTCTCCCCCTCTCTCCCTCCTTACATCTCTCTCTAAAATGAATAAAAATGTTGCTCAGTGGTTGAGCATTGACCCATGAACCAGGAGGTCACAGTTCAATTCCCAGTCAGGGTACATGCCGGGGTTGCAGGCTCGAACCCTAGTAGTGCAAGAGGCAGCCAGTCAGTGATTCTCTCTCATCATTGATGTTTCTATTTCCCTCTTCCTCTCCCTTCCTTTCTCTGAAATCAATAAAAACATATTTTCTAACTAAAAATAAAAACATATCCTCAGGAGAGGATATTTTAAAAAGAAAATGGATGGAGAAAAATGCACCATGCTAACACTAATCAAAAGAAAGCAAAGGTAAAAAAAGAAAGAGTAGCTATAAAAAGAGGTATTACAAAATGACATAAAGATCAATTCTCCAAGAAGATATAATAATCCTAAATAGGTATGTGCCTAACACCAGACTACATGAGGCAAAAACTAATAAAATTGAAAAGAGAAATAGATGAGTCCACTATTATAGTTAGAGACTTCAGTACCCCTCATTAGAAATGAACAGATTCAGCAGCACATAGTAAGGATATAGTGGAATTCAACAATTCCATTAACAAACTGGATATAATAGATATCTATAGACTACTTCATCCAACAACAGAATACACATTCTTTTCAAACTCATATAGAACATTTACCAAAATAGACCATATTCTAGGCCATAAAACACACCTTAACAAATTTTAAAGAACATAAATCATACACTGAGTGGCCAGATTATTATGATCTCTCAATGCATAATAATCTGGCCACTCAGTGTATATCCTATATAATAATAGGCTAATATGCAAATTGTCCCCTCGACCAGGAGTTCAACCAGCAGGCAGGCCGGCCAACCACCCATGTCCCCTCCCCCTCGCCAGGCTGGCCGGACCCTACCCATGCATGAATTCATGCACCTGGCCTCTAATATACATATATATGTGTATATATGTATGTATATGTGTATATATGTATATGTGTGTGTGTGTGTGTGTGTGGCCACATACATACACTGAGTGGCCAGATTATTATGCGTTCAGAGATCATAATAATCTGGCCACTCAGTGTATACTGTCTGTTCTCAAACATAATGGAATTAAACTAGAAATCAATGACAGAAAGATGGTTGGAATGCCAAAATACACAGAGACTCAACACATTTATAAATAACACATGGTTCAAAAAAGAAATCTCAGGGAAATTTAAACAAATATTTTGAACTAAACAAAAATAAAAACACAACTTAAAATTTGTGAAACGCATTGAAAAGTGTGCTTAAAGGGATATTTATGTCATTGAGTGCGTATATTAAAAAGAAGATCTAAAATTAATTATCTAAATTTCCACCCTAGAAAAATAGAAAAAGAAGAATGAATTAAATCCAAAGTAAGAAGAAGAAAAAAAATAAGGATTAGAGCATAAATCAATGAAATTAAAAACAGGAAATTAATAGAGAAAACCAATTTACCCAAAAGCTAATCTTTTAAAACATCAACTGTAGCCTGGACAACTAAGAAAAAAATAGAGGGGACACAAGTTACTAATATAAAAAATAAAAGAGACAGCACTACAGATTCTATGGACATTAAAAAGATAACCAAGGAATACTATAAATAACTCTATTCCCACAAATTTCATAGCTTGAAATGCAATTGACTAAATTCAAATTTGAAATGAAATAGACTAATTCCTTGAAAGATACAATTTGCTAAAACTTACATGAGAAAATATAGATAACTTGATTAGGCTTTTTTCTATTAAAGAAGTTGAATCACTAATTAATAACTTTTCAGAACAGAAAACACCAGGCCAAGATGGGTTCACTAGTGAATTCTACCAAATATTTAAGGAATAAATTATACCAGGTTTCTACAATCTCTTTCAAATGACAGAAATAGAGGGAATATTTCCTAACTTATTTTGTAAGGCTGTCTAGCATTACCCAAATATCAAAACCAGATAATGATATTACAAAAAAGTAAACTACAGACCATTATCTCTCATGAGCAAAAATCCTCATCCAATATTAGCAAATAAAATCCAACAATGTATAGAAAGAATTATACATCATGACCCAGTGGGATTTATCTCAGGTATGCAAGACTGGTTCAATATTCAAAAATAAATTAATGTAACCCATCACAACAATAGGCTAAGAAAGAAAATAATATGATCTTATCAATAGGTGCGGAAAAGCATTTGACAAAATTCAACACCCATTCATTATAAAAAATTGTTCAGCAAACTAGAGGGGAACTTCTCAACTTGACAAATAAATATCTAGCCCTAACCGGTTTGGCTCAATGGATAGACCGTTGGCTTGCGGACTGAAGGGTCCCGGGTTCAATTCCGGTCAAGGGCATGTGCCTTGGTTCGGGCACATCCCCAGTGGGTGGTGTGCAGGAGGCAGCTGATCGATGTTTCTCTCTCATTGATGTTTCTAACTCTCTGTCCCTCTCCCTTCCTCTCTGTAAAAAGGCAATAAAATATATTTTTTAAAAATTAAAAAAATAAATATCTACAAAAACCCTTCAACTAACATAATATTTAATGGTAAGAAACTCAAAGCTTTCCCACTAAGATCAGGTATGATGCAAAAGTATTCCCTCTTACCACTCCTTTTCAACATTGTACTAGAAGTTCTAGCTCATGTAATAAGACAATAAAAGGTATAACATTGGGAAAGAAGAAATAAAACTGTACTAGTTCACAGATGTCATTATCACCTATATACAAAATCCAAAATAATCAACAAAACACTTCTGGAACTAATAGTGATTATAGAAAGGTTGTAGGATACAAGGCTAATATGAAGACGTTTAATCACTTTCCTATATACTAGTACTAGCAATGAACAAGAGGAATTTTAACTTTAAAACACAGTATCATTAAAAAAAAAAGAATAAAACACAATGTCATTTACATTAGCACCAAAAAATGAAATACTTCAGTTTATATATAACAATATATGTCAAAGATCTATATAAGGAAAACTACAAAATTCTGATGAATAAAATCAAAGAATTAAATAAATGGAAAGGTAGTCCATGTTCATGGATAGGAAAACTCAATATTGTCAAGATGTCAGTTTTTCCCAACCTGACCTACGGATTCAGTGCAATCCCAATCAAAATCTCATCAAGTTATTTTGTGGATATTGACAAACAGATTCTAAAATTTGGAGAGGCAAAATATCCAGAACATCTATTGAAGGAGAAGAAAGTTGAAGGAATGACATGACCTGACCTCAAGATTTACTGTAAAGCAACAGAAATTAAGACACAATGGTGTTGGTGGGAGAATAGACAAATAGATCAATCAACAGAATAGAGGGCCCAGAAATAGACCCACATAAGTAAAATTAACTGTTCTTGGACAAAGGAGAAAAGTTAATACAATGGAGAAATGATAGTGTTTCAACAAATGGTGCTGGAACAACTTGGGCATCCACATGAAAAAAAAAAAAAACTAGACACAGACCTTAAACCCCTCATAAAAATTAACTCAAAATGGATCACACACATAAATGTAAAATGAAAAATTATAAAGTTCCTAGAGAATAACATAGGAGAAAATCTGGACAGTCTTGGTTGGGTATGGCAATGACTTTGTAGCTATGACACCAAAGGGACAATCCTTGAAAAAACAATTGACAAGCCAGACTTAATAAAAATTTTAAACTTCTGCTCTGTGAAAGACCATGTCAAGAGAATGGAAAGACAAGCCATTAGACTGGGAGAAAATATTTGCAAAAGACACCTCTGATAAATGACTGTTATCCAAAATTGAGTTGGCCCTTATATACTCAGGTTTCCCATCAGCTGATTCAACCAACTATGTGTCAAAAATATCAGGAAAAGAAGTTACATCATTGCAGATGTGAACTACAGTATGTAGTTAGGCCTACAATGATGGCTGAGGCTGTACTAAACATACAGACTTTTTTTTTCTTGTTATTATTCCTAAACAATACAGTATAAGTATTTGTATATCATTTATATTGTACTAGAGGCCTGGTGCACGAAATGCGTGCACGAAGTGGGGGGTCCCCTCAGCCCAGCCTGCACCCTCTCCAACCTGGGACCCCTCAGGGGATGTCTGACTGTCGGTTTAGACCCGATGCCAGGGACCTGTCAGACATCCCTCTCACAATCCTGGACCACTGGCTCCTAACCGTTCACTTGCCTGCCTGCCTGGTTGCTCCCCATTGCTGGCCTGGTCACCCCTAATTGCCCCCTCCTGCTGGTTTGATTGCCCCTCACTGCCCCCCTGCCAGCCTAATCGCCCCCAACTGCACCACCCGCTCCCCCCCACCGACCTGGTCACCCCCAACTGCCCCCCTCTGCCAGACTGGTCGCCCCCAACTGCCTATCCCTGCTGGCCTGGTCGCCGCCAACTGCCCCCTCCCCGTGCCAGCCTGGTCACTCCTCACAGCCTCCCCACTGGCCTGATTGCCCCACGCAGCCTGCTTGTTCAGTCATTTGGTTGTCCCTCACTAACCCCCCTGCTGGCTTGGTCGTAAGCAGCAATCTTGTGAGGGTGTGATGGTCAATTTGCATATTACCGCCTTATTATATAGGATTAGGCATTATAAGTAATCTAGGGATGATTAAAAGTAGGCATGGCTTAGTGGTTGAGCATCAACCTATGAACCAGGAGGTCATGGTTCAATACCTGGTCAGGGCACATGCCTGGGTTGCAGGCTCTATCCCCAGTGTGGCAATCTTTCCACACTGTGGGGCATGCAAGAGGCAGCCGATCAATGATTCTCTCACATCATTGATGTTTCTATCTCTCTCTCCCTCTCCCTTCCTCTCTGAAATCAATAAAGAAAATATTTTTTAAAAGTATATGAGAAGATTACTTAGGTTATATGCAAATCCTACACCTTTTTACATAGGGACTTCAACATCTGTGGATTTCGGTATCTTAGGCATGGAAGAAGGGTCCTAGAACCAATTCCCCAAGGACACCAAGGCACAACTGTATATAAAGAACTTTCAAAGTTCAACAATAAGAAAATAAACAACACAACTAAAAAACAGGCCAATGATCTTAATAGACACAATATAAGATATACAGATAGCAAACAAGCAGGTGAAAAGATATTCCTGACATGTCATCAGGAATTTGAAAATTAAAACAACAATAATAATATTTGAATGGCCAAAATCCAGAACACTGACAACACTGTATGTTGATAAGGATGTGAAGCAATAGGAACTCTCATTCATTGCTGGTGGGGATACAAAATGGTACAGATATCTTGGAAGACAGTTTGGCAGTTTCTTGCAAAACTAAACATATTCTTTTTGTTGTTGTTGTTTTGTTAATCCTCACCTAAGTATATTTTTTCCATTGATTTTTAGAGAGAATAGTCAGGAAAGGGAGAGACAGAGAAATATCAATGTGAAAGAAACACATTGATTGGTTGCCTCCTGCACACACCAGGGCCAGGGAACCTACAACCAAGGTAGTGCCTTTAAACGGAATCAAACCTGTGACCCTTCAGTCCACAGGCTGACGCTCTATCCACTGAGCCAAACTGGCTAGGGCAAACTAAACATATTCTTAACATATAATTCAGCAATCACATGCCTTTGTTCAGAGTTTTATAGAACTTCCCAACTTCTGTAATCTGATGGATTACAAAAACGTCAGGCCAAAAAAATCATAAGCCACCTGAGTGTGCATCCACAAGAAACTGGTTAAATCCATCAGAGAACAGCTAGCCAATGGGATACTTACTACTGTATTCATAAAAAAGAACAAGGATGTTCTTTTTCTTTCTTTCTTTTTCTTTTTCTTTGTGTGTGTGTGCCTTAAATTTACTTTATTCCAAAATATATTTTATCTAATTTTAAATTTACATAAAGTCTGTGTGAATTTAAAATACTCCTTAGGGTTGGTTTTATAAGGTAGGGGAGGTTTCATAAATTAAACCTCATGGAGGAAAACAGTAAACTGGCCCCCCACCCCCTAACTGGGATCCAGCAATAGGGTCTGTGATTTTAATCCCCTGGGGAGCCAGAAGCAGCTACACTGGCAGAGAGAGAAAGCAGAAGGGCCTTGGGTCCAGATCCTATAAGAACTAGGAATCTGTCAGCTTTGTTGTGCTTGAAACCTTGGCAAGCAGCTCAGCTCAGCTTCCACTGGCACTCAGGTGGCACCCACACAGTATCCCAGGGCAGGGGCCTCCTGGCCTGGCCAGGCGCTGGCACCAGGTTGGCCAGGCTGGGTAGGAGTGGGGTGGAGATCAATCCAAGGAAGCTATTTCTTCATTGATGTGGAAAGATCCTTAAAATCTTTGTTTTAGCCTGGCCGGAGTGTCTCAGTTGATTGAGTGTCCTCCCATGCACTGAGAGATTGCCAATTGGATTCCCGATCAGGGCATATACCTGGATTGCTGGTTCAATCCGGGTTAGGGCGTGTGTGGAAGGCAAGCGATGGATATTTTTCTCACATCAATATCTCTTTCTCTCTCCCTCTCTCTCTCTCTCTTCCTCTCCCTCCCCCCCTCCTTCTTTCTTTCTCTCCATGCCTCTCTCTCTCTCTAAGCATGCCCTTAGGTGAGGATTTAAAAAAAAAATTGAAGGTGCAAAAGGGGTCTATAAAGTATGCCTCAATTTATGTATGTACTGGTAAATTCATAAAACACTTCTGTAAGGATACAAAAGAAACTAAAAACATATGTTGCCCCTCTAGAGAGAAATAGGGAAGGTGGAGGGCAAGGGTGCTGAAGAGACTTTTGGGTTGTTGTTTTTTTAAGCTTTTATATCTATTGAATTTGAATCTTGAGAATGTTCTGTTGAGAATATAAATAAAATATAATCCCTGTGCTCTCCTTTAACTTTACTGTTAAAAAATCAGAATAAATAGCATAACTCAAAGCAGAGCAAAATATTTTGCTTTCTCTTCAACTTCCCCATGGAGACCCCAGTGCAGGGTGGGGGTCAGCCAGCGACAATCTGCTCTGAGGACAGCTGGGGAAGCCTAGATCTCAGTCTGATCCAGGTTTTCCATCTGTGTACGGAGAGCCTTGCTCCTATCCCTGCAACGAATGCAGGCATTCGCCAGGCATAGGTTGTATTTCTTTCCAGTCTTTCACTGAACTTGATCATCTCTTTCCATGAAAGCACTTCAGTCTTTCTTCAGCCCAGGGAGATTTTCTTGTTTTCCTCCTGTGTTTCTCCCTCCTCCTTCTCCCCCTCCCTCTCCTACACCTCTCACATGCACATTGGCTCTTCCGGATCTCTCCTGTGTTGTTTGCTGACCTGTTTCAGCTCTCCCTGCCGATGTTAAAGCCTTCATGGAGGATTTGGCTTGAAAATCCTCTTTTTCACCCTTAAAAATTTTCTCTGTTCACAGATTTCCTCTTTCCAGCTGCAGTCTTTTTTTTTTCTTTCTCTTTTTGTATCAATACAACATCTCTCCAACATCACTGAGAATACAAAGTAGTGCCCTGGCAAGAGTGGCTCAGTTGGTTGAGTGTTGCCCCATGCACCCGGAGGTCCGGGGTGGGATTCCCAGTCAGGGCACATGCCCAGGTTGTGGACTCTGTTCCCAGTAGAAGGCAGCTGATCGATGGTTCTCTCTTATTGATGTTTCTTTCTCCCTCTCCCTTCCTCTCTCTAAATTCAGTAAAAATATATATTTTTAAAAGAATACAAAGTAGTGTTGTTAGGTTTTTATGTTTTTATTATTGCTATTCTAAGTTTTCTGTTGCTGCTAGTGCTGTTTAATGGGTAGGGAGGGCTCCTTCATGACTTAGGAATGTCACCATGGGGATATTTAGAGGCTCAGCAGAGACCCCAGAGTCTGGGTTGGGTCAGGGCAGCTGCTTTAAAACACTGTCCCCACCACCCATCCCCTTCCCAGGGCAATCCTGTTTCCCCAGCGACTTCCAGTGGGAAGCCCCGAGCCTGCAGCCACGCCTAAGCCGTTGTCCACTGGGTGCGCCTCAAGCAGGGGACTGGGCGCGGAGCTTCACTGGCGGCCCTAGCCAAGCCAGGAGTCTGTCACGGGTGCTCTCGCGTGTGCTCTCACCCTCCCCATGTGTGGGGAACAAGCCCCACCCCCTCCCCCAAGGGCAGTTCTAACCTTGGAAAGGGGTTCCTGGTCGCCCCAGAACGTTTTTTCAGGCACTGGGCGCTTCTCGGGCACTTTCTGTCCCATGGCCAGGGGATTGAGGGAGGGCAGTATGTGACTCCGCCGAATCTCCGAGACCAGCCTCTTGAAGCAAACAATAGCCTTGATCAGGGTCCCCCAAGGCAGCCTTCTGCGTCGGAGGGTGCCATCCACGGCTGGGACCGAGGGCGGCCGCACACTGCTTTCCCGGGGCGCTTTCTTCCCATCCTTGCCCCAGTATTTTGGGAAGCTGGTCTTCCCACCCTTGATCAGGTATTTTGGGGAGCTGGAAGGGCGCGGTGGCTGGGAGGCCATCTTGGAACAGTGCCAGCACAGGGCCTGGCTGCAAACGGTGGCCTCGCGAGCCCTGCGCCCCGCCACACCGCCCCTCCCCCAGAGGCCCGGCAGTCTCGCTGCTTCCTCTCCTCGGAGAACAGGGGCTTTGAATTATCGACACAAAAGCACCCAGGCCACGAGTATGTCACCTGCGGCCCCATCCTCTAGACCCGTGGTCGGCAAACTGCTGCTCTTTGGCCCCTTGAGTGTGGCTCTTCCACAAAATACCACCGCCTGGGCGAGACTATTTTGAAGAAGTGGCATTATAAAAAGTTTAAGTTTAAAAAATGTGGCTCTCAAAAGAAATTTCAATCGTACTGTTGATATTTGGCTCTGCTGACTAATGAGTTTGCCGACCACTGCTCTAGACCTTGCTTGTCTTCCTGGCTCCCTCTCCCAGGACAATCTCTGTGTGTCCTCTGCCTCTGCAGGGGCTCTCAGTCAACTCACTTTATGTCAACAACAGAGAAATGGTCGTTTAGAGAATAGGTTCTGGATGAATTGAGATGTAGTTATTAGCGGCGGTACACACAATATGTAGAGCAAGAGGGGAATATCTGTCACAGTGCCAATGAGAATAACAGAACAAAATGTCAGTGCCACTCGGGTAGTAGTCCTACCGTTAGAAAAAGACTGTATGGATATTACAAAATATCCAGAGTTGTCATCTCTGGGTGGGTAAAGTGCTTTTCTTTCCTTTCTCCTTTAAAAATTGTTCTGATTTTTCTATGATATTATTTTGATAATATTAGAAAACTCTAATTTACTTTTATCAAAGGTCTCATCAGTGCAGAGGAGACAGCCTCAGAGAAGGGGCCAGGGGGTGGGCGCATACTTTCTGGCTCTTGGTCCTGGTGCCTTGGATACATTGGTTACTTCTACCCTGAGAGGCTTAGGGCACCTGCCAGGATCCTGACACTGTTCCTCCCATTGGATTCCTGGCTGCCGTCAACCACCAGAGGGAGGAGCCAGACACAGGGAAACACTGCAGGAGGGGAAAGGAACCCACCACCTCCCTCCACCCAAGTCCTTAGGTAAGTCCAACAACTGTCCTTGTCTGGACTAGGCTTTCTTCATAACAAAACGAGAGAACAGTCTTTCCTTTTCATTCTCTTTTAGAGTTTCAAGAAATAAAAAATCAAGACGGAAATAGAAAAATCCTTTTTAATTAAACTGTACTGTCTGAATTTTTTCCTGATACTAACAGAAGTTAAAAATAGAAACCAATTTCTGTGACCTTACAAGGCAGCCTTTGAAATGTCAAGGTTTTAAAAATTATTTTACAGCATGAATTTACATATAAATACAATCTGTACAATGTATTAACTGAGCAATCAATGGACTTCCATCATGGAGGAGATATGGTTTCGGAACAGGCCAGGGCAGAGTTCAACTACTGCCTCCGTAGGGGAAGATGTTTTAACCTAGAGACAGAAGTAAAAGAGAGAAGGAAAGTCAGATATGAACTGGAAGACCAAACAGCTCAATTTTATCAATGCTTCACTATGCTATGACACTTGGATGCAGGGGTTCTTTTTCATCACTGCTAATTTACTCACCCTGACTAACACTGGCTATGCATTTGGAGAAAGTTAGATGGTTATTCTGTATGAAATAAAAAATAAAAACTACGAAAGCCTGAAAAGTTTACATATATATAAAATCTCAAGTTAGGGAAGGCCTTTATTTAAAAGACAAAAATGAAAAACATACCAAAAAATATTGGTTAAATGAGTGCATCAAAAATTAAAGCTTCTGTACAACAAAGAGTTAAAATTATATGGCAGGTAATACACTTAAACACAAAGGATTAATATCCAAAATTATTATTTTTTAATTACTAAAAACCAGTAAAACAATCTCACAGGAAACAGAACACTGTGCAGGTACATGAGCAAGCTATTCACAAAAGAGCACATGGCAAAGGCTGAGACACAGGAAAGGATGCTCAACCTCGTTAGTAATCCAGGAAATGGAAATTAAAATGAGATGCCATTCTTTACTCAACATACTGGCTGTACCATTTATATTTGATGTAATAATAAGGTGCTTTCATAATCTAAACTGATACAGCCACTTTTGGAAACAATCAGGCAGTATTTATTCATTCTAAATGTTCACACTCTATGCTACATGAAATTATGTTATTTATATTAAAAATGCAGCCCTAGCTGGTTTGGCTCAGTGGGTAGAGCATCGGTTTGCGGACTGAAGGGTCCCGGGTTCGATTCCAGCCAAGGGCACATGCCGGGCTGTTGGCTGAATCCCCAGTGGGAGGTGTGCAGGAGGCAGCCAATCAATGATTCTCTCTCATCATCGATGTTTCTATCTCTCTCGCTCCCTCTCCCTTTCTCTCTGAAATCAATAAAAATATGTATTTTTAAAAAACAAAACATAATAAAATGCATATGTACATATTACCAGTGCATAGTTAAGCAAAAAATTCTTATAAGTTACATGTGAAACTAACAGCAGAAGTTACTATGGAAAGAGAAGTTTGGGGAATTGATCAAGGGCCACTTTAAGTTTTATCTGTAAGGTATCAATTTTCACAATGATAACATATTCACATATTACATATGTAATTACAAGTTAACTTTTTAACAAGCCTATTTAATATGCAAGTTTATCATTTCTGACATTTGCCTCTAAGCAAATACATCAAGATTTTAATGAACCTTTGAAAGGTTCCTGAAAACCACTGTCTTCCATTGCCTACCGTCTTAGCAGTTCCTGAGGTGACATATCTGCGGTATCTTCTTCACTCTGGCTGTCACTGCTGTCAGCACTCTCAGAACTGCTACTTTTCTCTGACCTTTTATTCTTTTGCTTGCCTTTGTGTTTGTGCTTCCGATGTTTCTTTTTCTTAAAAAAAAAAAAAGTTGCTGGAATACACAAGCACACACACTAACACAGGTGTTTCCCTTCCTAATTCAGTACAATGACAGGCTAATGAGGCATTTGATTGCTGGAGTCATTCAAAAACAATAGCAAAACCTCATTCGGGATGAACTTTAGCTTAGTGTGAAACAGGCCAGGAACACACACCTCTGCACACTGTCCACAGTGCCCCCACTCACAGAACTGATCCTCTAGCAATAGGCACAGCAGAACCAAGCAGATGAAGACAGGATACTGCCTTGACACTTAATGCCTCTCTTATCCAAGGTGTCCCATAAACCTGACTGGCCCATTTTGTTAGGCGCATGTGGTAAACTACACATCAGGAAGGCGAACACCCTGGAAATGCACAAAGAAGAAACTGGTAGAAAGTCAGAGAACAGCAGATACACTGGTAAAAAAATCAATGAATTTGGTTTTTGAACCTACCTTTTAGCACCAACTTTTTCCTTTCACTACAAGTGAACTTTCCTCATCTTCTATGCTCAGGAACCATTTTTTTCTGATAATCAATCAGGGAGCTGTTTCTAATAAATTCTACTACTGCCCAGACCACTTTGGGTACCCAACACTAATATTAATTGAATTAAAAGCCTGTGTCACCCTGGCTGGTTGCTCAATAGTTAAGAGCAACAACCTGCACACAGTAGGGTCACAGATTCAATTCCTGGTCAAGGGCATGTACCTGGGTTGCAGGTTTGATCCCCAGCCCCAGTCATGTGGGAGGCAATCAATCGATGTGTCTTTCTCACATTGATGTTTCTCTCTCCCTCTCTCTCTCTTCCTTCCCTTCCACTCTCTAAAAAGCCATGCAAAAATTTCCTCAGGTGAGCATTCATAAAAAAAAAAAAATTAAAATTAAAAAAAGCCTGTGCCTAACTAAAAAGACTTAGGTCTAGCTGATTTGGCTCAGTGGATAGAGCGTCAGATTGAGGACTGAAGGGTCCCTGGTTTGATTCCCTGTCAGGGCACATACCTAGGTTTCGGGCTCTATCCCCAGTAGGGGGCGTGCAGGAGGCATCTGATCAATAATTCTCTTTTATCATTGATGTTTCTATCTCTCTCTCCCTCTCCCTTCCTCTCTGAAATCAATAAAAATATATTTAAAAATAAAAAAGAAGACATGGACGATGAGATAAGGGATGTTAACAGTGAACACATACATTATACGTTCAGGTTTTCTTTATTTCAAATACTAAACTATGGACCAACATCTCTATGTAATGAGAAATGTCCAAAATAACACCTTCATTTAATACTGAATGAATGTTCAAATAAAATTTTTGTTATTTAATACTCAACCATTACTCTAAGATACTTAAATGTCCTTTTTCCTGATTTTTAATGATCACAAATAAAAACTTTTTAAAGTACAACTGAACAAATTAAAATACTCCATTTGAAAGAAAAACGAAGTTTCTGAAAATTGAGGATTTACGAAGAATGTCTAGTCCACACTTCTGTCAAGGTGTTGACAAACCCATGTGCCCCCATCTTGGCCACAAGACACTCTTCAGCGGGCTTCCTGGGGGCTTGTCTGGATGACAGAAGCAGGAGTGACAAACCCCACACACTGAGCCCAGGACACCCAGAAGTCACTCACCTTCTCTTTCTTCCGTCTGTGCTCTTTCTTGGTCTTGTGTTTTTCTTTGTTCTTTTTATGTTTCTCTTTTTGAGGAGCCTCAAGTTTCTGGCGAGCATCTGAAACACAAATGCAATAAACACATGAACTACAGGGGGAAATAAAGCTAAATTCTTGAATTCAGAATATGCCTTCGATGGGATGATTAACATTAAGGCAGAACTCCTGCCCTGCCTCCCTGATATACAAATAGATTAGCATATCAGGTGTTAGCTCTATTTAGGGAGTTCCAAAAACATGTATACACACACATTGAATAAAGGCAGCGTTTATTAAAATACATTTCATTTTCAAAATTGAGCTATCAGCTGTTACAGTGTGTATACATTTTTGGGGGACACCCTGATTTAAAAACTGCCAGAAACATCAACATAAGACCTGTGTGATCCAATAAGCATCTTGCCAGATGAAGATAAAGTCAGACTAGAATACTCAAAAGCCTTCGTAATTTAACATCCTAGAGTAAGCTCAGAGTCTGAACCTCACCTGTGTCGCCAGCTCTGTGATCGATCTTGGGCACCTTGCTTAACCTCTTCAAGTCTCAGTTTCCCCTTCCATAAAACAGGGATAAGAAGAATCCCTATCTCCTTAGGGACATAGAGAGGATTAGATGGGACTTCATACATGAATCCCATAGCCTGGAATCTGGCATATAAGCTCCTCTCACATCACCCTCCCTTCACAAAAGCACATTCAACATGAATTTGTCTTAAAGTAGAAACACTAAAACACTAGCATCAGAGCAACACAATACATGTAATCAGTAAAATTACAAGTTGCAGGCACCTAAATTCTCCACCTCCAAATTCTGATCAAAATGTTTTCATAGGTCATTAATTTCCTGGTACCCAAACCTGCAAAAATTCATAATAGCAGAAGCAGTTTAAATGATTAAATCATCTTTTTCCACCTAAAGAAAGTTCCAAGTGTTTCAGGTATGGATATTTTCCAAACCCAGTTAACAGGTGTCTGCAATTTTCTATTCCTATAGTTTGGTCAGATTTTTCAAAAACTGACCTCCCCAAACTTTTTGTTTTTTAATTAAAAATTATTTTTATTGTTGACAGTATTACAGATGCTCCCCCTTCCCTTCCCCCTGCTTTGCCCCATCCACGCAGCCCCTCCCCACTCCCCAGCCCTTCACCACTCTATTATCTGTGTCCATGGGCCATGCATATAAGTACATGAGTTCTTTGGTTTATCTGTTCTTATTCCCCACCACCATCCAAGATATGTAAGTTTGTTCCTCCACATCTTGGGACTTATTTTGTTGGTCGATTTATTTCATTCATTAAATTTCACATATTAAGAGATCATGTATAGTTGTCTTTCTCTGACTGGCTTATTTTGCTTAGCATAATACTCTCCAGCCAGTCAGTGTGGTTCAGTGGTTATGCACCAACCCATGAACCAGGAGGTCACAGTTCAATTCCCAGTCAGGGCACATGCCGGGGTTGCAGGCTCAGTCCCCAGGAGGGGGCATGCAAGAGGCAGCCAATCAATGATTCTCTCTCATCACTGATGTTGCCATCTCTCTCTCCCTCTCCCTTTCTCTCTCTGAAATCAATAAAAACATTAAAAAAAAAAAAGACTCTCCAGGTCCATGCATGCTGTCTCAAAGGGTATGAGATCCTTCTTTTTTACAGCTGCACAGTATTCCATTGCATACATGTAATTCATTTTTAATTCATTCATCTACTGATGAGCATTTGGGCTGTTCCCAAATCTTAGCTATTGTAAATAATGCTGCTATGAACATAGGAGTGCATATATCCTTTCTGATTGGTATTTCAGGGGTTTTAGGATATATTCCAAGAAGTGGGATTGCTGGGTCAAATGGCAGTTCCATTTTTAATTTTTTGAGGAAACTCCATATTGTTTTTCGAGTGGCTGCACCGTCTGCATTCTCACCAGCAGTGCACAAGGGTTCCCTTTTCTCTACATCCTTGACAGCATTTATTGTTAATGAGGTGATATGTCATTGTTGTTGTTTTTCTTAAATAAAGTTTTATTGATTTCGGAGAGGAAGGGAGAGGAAGAGATAGAAACATCAATGAGAGAGACACAGACTTATTGGCTGCCTCCTTCATGCCCCCTACTGGGGATCAAGCCCGAAACCCAGGCATGTGACTTGACCGTGATTTTAACCCAGGACCTCTTGGTCCATGGGGCTATGCTCAATCCACTGAGTCACACCAGTCCAGCTCATTGTGGTTTTAATAACCTTTTTTTAAAAAAAAATTTTCCCTCAATAACCCATAGACCAAATTAAGTTATTAACTATTCTAAGGACATCAAGGACGACCTGAGAAATGGGCATAAATAACTTAGCTTTTAACAGCTAACACACTTTAAGCTAAAGATATAACTGAATAAAGAATAACTGAAGCAAATAATACATTCACTGCAACTTTTCAAAACTTCACTTTTTACTTCTCTCTGCTTCTTATCGTCTCTTTGAGGGCTGGATTAATTAACTAAAACAATATTTATATGTGAGCGCCACAGGAAACTTTAGAGTAGATAACAATTATTTATTATTCAGTTACCTGGGGCATGTTATCAGAGGTTTTTTTAACCCAGTCTTCAGAGAAATGACAAACCAGTCTACAAATTTAAACATGAGAGGTCAATTTACGATGGCCCTGAATAGAAGGCGTTAACAACACTGGAGGAGGAAGATGGGCTGTATTTACTTCTGAAAGAATTAATTTTATTTTATTTGCTACATTAACCAAAGTATAAAAAAGACTCAGAATACCCTACTCCCTGCAATTCCCTTCTCATCTTTGTGTCCTAGATTTTTACTTTTTTATTTCTATAAATGACATGTGAAATATCTGAAAGTTAAAAAGAAGAAGAAGAAAAGAAAAGCTTAAAAGACTCAGAGGCTATAAAGCAACAACTATCATTAAGGTACTAGGTGGAGTAATGGGTTTCAAAATGTGGCTGAGAACAGATAAACCAGCAACCAATGTATATATTTGGTTGGCCTCATGCTGGGGTAGGTGGGTGGATATATCACAGCTAGAGTTGTCACATGTGAGGGGACACTCTGGTGCCAGTGCAAACAGATGAACCAAGGATCTCTGGACTCACTGGGGCAGAAGACAGGAGGCAGCCGAGGGCCGAACTCTTCTCTTTCGTCTATCTGCGTCTTCTGTATCACGAAGGAAGGTGCGGGCTCCTGGGGGGCCGGCTCACTAGCTGAAAAACACCAGAGTATTAACTTTATATATTTGCCAAATATTAATGTATTTGAGTCTTTAACTAATGTCTGTTGCCACCAGAAAACATGTGCCTTCCTTCACCACTTGCTCACACCAGGTGCTGAGAACACAGGTGTGGTGAACCATGGACCTGACCTACAACCTCCTGGGCTTTAGAGCTGGGAAGTCAGTCACACAAGGGCACAGGCAACCAAATGCACCAGTGTCTGTAACACAGGGGTGTGTATGGCATCCCTATCACCTACTGCAAACTGAAGGGTTGAAAGATGTCCTCGAAGAAGGGTCATCTGAGAAAAATAAAATTTACAAACAGGGATGTAAGACTATACCCCAGCTCAGAAAGTTTAATTTCACTCAAAATGAATTATCAAAGAGGAGAAAAACTGAATATAAACAAATTATCATGTTCACATAAATAATCTCATTTTTTAAAACGGATGACTATGTTTTCAAATAGAAGAGATAAAAATAGAAAAAGTCTAGAAACATAAGCATCAAAAGTGTTCGGGATGGTTATCTCTGGGAACTTAAGCTTTCTATATATTTATACTTTTAAAATTCAAATATATATGACTTCGTAATAAAAATGTGAGTTTTTTCTATAGAAATAAAATAGAGGCTGACATTTCAATCACCTAAGAATAAACAATATTTTATACTGCTATGTAACTTTTTGGTTCAAGGCCCTCAAAAATTATACCCACGTCCACCACAGACTATCAGGGCAGGCAGAGCACTCTAATTTTGTCCACCCACCCACCCCCAAGCATCTGAAAAGTCTTCTAACCTTGCAAGTGCAAGACGGCCTTCTTTCCTGCGCCAACACTCCTGGATGGGTTACACAGAACAAGCAGGGCAAGCTACTGACCAAGTGTTCGAGTAATGAGGTCAGACCCCATCTGCCAAGGCTGGCTAATCCAGAGCACACAATGTGCCCTACAGAGGAAAGCTGGAGGAGCCCTGTGTTCATGACTAAATGGCATCCACCAATCCTAGCACCTCCTTCTCAACAAGGTTTTAAAAACAAGCTCGGTTGGTTGGAGCATTGTCACGACACACCAAGATTGCAGGTTCAATCACCGGTCAGGGCAGGGCACATACAAGAATCAAACAATGGCCCTGACTGGTTTGGCTCAGTGGATAGAGCATCAGCCTGCAGACTGAAGGGTTCCAGGTTCGATTCCGGTCAAGGGCATGTACCTTGGTTGCGGGCACATCCCCAGTGGGGAGTGTGCAGGAGGCAGCTGAATCGATGTTTCTCTCTCATCTATGTTTCTAACTCTCTATCTCTCTCCCCTTCTCCCTTACTCTCAGTAAAAAAATCAATAAAGTATATTAAAAAAAAAGAATCAACCAATGAATGCATAAATAAATGGAACAATAAATCAGTGTTTCTCTCTTCCTACCCCTTCCTTTCTCTCTAAAATACATACATACATACATTCATAAATACAGCTATTTTTAAACAAAATATTTACTATTCTTAAATCTTCTCAACTAGTATAAGTAGGAAAATCAACATTATCAAACACAGCTATCCTAAAAATATACCAGAGGTTTGTACCAGACAAATAAAACAGAACTCTGGTCTACTCCCGTTAAAAATGTAAAAGATTAAAACACCATAGATTGCTATTATCCTGGTTTAAAATTACATACTAAACAAAGCAGCAGCTTCTCCAGAGACATTGCTGTTTTCTCCTTTAGATCCCAAAGTCTGAAAGACTGACGTACTGTGTGCCACAGACGACAGTTCCTCCTGGGGACTTTTGAAGTCAGCCTCCCTGGCACCCTCCTGATCATCCTCGCTGTCGCCCTGCTCATCCTCAGAGGATGAGGACTTTTCTTCAGAGGAGCTGGCAAAGATGGCCTTGAATAAGTCCATGGATGGGCGGCTATCTCCTCCTTCAGTCTGTGAATCCACACCTTTGTTTACCAGCTGTAGTAACAGTGAAAGAGTCAGGAATGAAGAAGGAAGAGTGAAAGGAGCCAAATGTTCTAGAATACACACACACACACACACAAACACACACCATTGTTTATGTTCGTGTACATGGGTCTCCACACTCACATACTGCAGAACTAAACAATTTTCACACACTATTTTTGTGGTGTTTCTGATTCAACAACTGCAGGATGTGCCAAATGGTAGAAGCAGCTGAAAATGTCTCATGGAGACAGGTCGTTAATCAGAATTGCAGAGAAGAGTGCAGTAGGAAGTAGCACAGTGCCTCTGTCCTATTTTTAAGAGTCTATCTGAACCTTCAGAGGCCCAATATTAAAGGTGCTGAAGACAGTCTACTCCTAAGAAAATGCTGGAGAGAAAACTTGGCCCTCCATACAATGGGGAGGAAGCCAGGAACACGTTAATAAAGTGGCCACAAAACTTCTCTTTGCAACTACACATCACTCTTCCTAAAAGAAGCCTAGATATGGACATTCCTACCAACCAAATAAAGAGCCAGTAACTTTGTATACACTCAATTCAACCAGCAAATAGCAAAGGTGAGAAGAAGACACAGCTCCCACCCTCCAAATGCCTATCACGAGCCAGACCTGGGCAAACTAATGTGCTAAGCGTTATGAGAGAACCCCAGGACTGGCCCAGATCACAATCCACTTCTGTCCTTCCATTTTTCCACTGGAGAACCATTCAGAGATGAGAGGCCCAACAACTGGATCTGGACTTTACTACCCAGCTCTCCTCTCTCAGCCAGTGGTCACTCCTCCATACCACATCACCTCCAATTTCTAGAACAAAGTTACAAATACCCACATGAGGAAAAATGGCACAAGGCAGTGGCCTTTGTGGTTTTAAAAGAAACTATTTTCACAGAAATAAAAATCAAAGAAAAAAAGTATACCATTCCCCACTAAAAATAGCCATGCACCTTGGAGACTGATTCTACAGCTGGAACTGAGAAAAATAAAAAGAGGAGTCCAGAAAATCTTACTGAGCTTCATGCTCAGAGAGCAGGAAGGATATATCGCAAGGACAAAACCTACCTAAAGGGACTCGAACTAGCCAACCAGTACAATCTGATTGTGTAAATAAATATCGATAGTACCACACTTATCCCTTTGGGTAAAATAGGAAACAAAGAAATAGTTTGATGAGAAACAGGTTATGTATATTGCAACACTTCTAAATACTTATTTAAAATAATTAAGTGAAAATTAATAAGAAATAAAAGTATTTATTGATTAGAAAGGGGAAAAGACAAACTTTACAGTGAAAAACCTTGGAAGGCACCACATTACTCAAGTGGTCAAAGTGAACATCACCAGTGATGGGACAAATCGCTGTCTGTGCCACATGACAGGATCAATGAGAGCACACCAGCGTCCCGTCCCTGTTGAGGAATTCCTGCCAAAAATGCAGAACCTGAGGGTAGTCCTGAGGTAACGTCAGACAAGCCCAAATAGAGGAACGTTCTTCAAAATACTGCCTGTAATCTTCAAAAGTAGTAAAATCATAAAACTCAAGGAGAAACTGAGAAACTGCTCCAGATTCAAGGAGACATGACTAAGTGATGCTGCACTGAACCCTTTTCACTATATAATAAAGGACATTATTAGGACAACTGGTAGACTTTGAATGGGTCTGAGAATTAGATAGTAGTTATATATCAATGATAATTTCCTGATTTTGATGGACATACTCTGATTACATAGGAGAAAGTCCTTCTTTGAAGGAAACACAGGAGTGATGTGGCATTTTATGCTCAAGCAGTTCAAGAAAAGATTTATCTGTATTGTATTTAAGCTTCTGAGATTCTTTCAAAAAAAATTTTTTTTAATTATATAAAAAGTCAGGAAAGAGAGCCTGACAGTGAAGCACAGGAAATCAAGGTAGTGATGCCCTAGAAAAATCATGAGTCTGGTATATTTAGGGCAAACCACAGATACCAATGTCACATGCATGGACCACAAACTGAATGACAGCTGGCTGATATCTGTGTCCATAGACATTTCTGGCCCTAATGGTGTCGATATTATTAAATGTACAGGCAGGACTGTCATAAATACATGAGATATTCTACTCTTAGATAACTATATAAGCTGATCTTTTTTGTTTATATTTTTCTGAAATATAACAGGAGCTGTACTGGAATTAAATAACAACTACAACACCCACCAAATACACAGCATCTATGTTTACAAAGCTTCCTCACCACCACACCCTCCACCAAAAGGTACAGACATTCCATCTGTGCTGACTCAGAAATTTTCAAAGAAAAAATATTACCAGTCACCAGTCCAAAATGGCTCAGGCCACCGTGACCCAGCTGCGAGAGATGAAAGGTCTGGGGACAGAGGCCCCAGTAAGGATTCCTTAACACCTTTACTTCAGATGGAATCCATGACAGAATGAACCTGGAGCTCTATTACCAACAGAGCACAATTCCTTACCCTGCCCTGCTCTCCCCTCCCCGCTTCTCCCACTCTTACCCTCTACACTTGGTATGGATATGCTTGTATTTAAAAGTCACATTAATAAAAACTTAGAAGCAGAAAAAATATATATTAAATAACCCAGATCAGGAAAGAGCCCTTTAAGGCCTCATAGCTAACAAGTGAAAAAGCAAGCAAAAAAACAAAAAAAAACTTTCCAGAAAAAATTACCTAAATACTATATCAACATGATTTTTTGAGAAAATATAGAAGACTTTCTAATCTAATGACCGAATCACAGAGCCAGAGTCTCTGAGTCGGGTTTTACGCCATTAAAAAAGGTACGAGTAAAAGCCGAATGGAGAAGTTCCAGTCCAAGATGGCAGCAGGGGAGGTGGCAGCAGCTGCCAGGCTCTGAAGGAGGGGAACCTTTTTCTCTGACCACAGATACCATGGTTCCAACAGTCTGGATCAAATCCCACTGCTTTTTTCCCTTCCTGCCCTCCTACCACTTGACTCCAACAACAAAGAAAGTCACAGGAAGTGTAAGGCAAAATGGGGAATCTAAGGTCCTGGCTTTCTGCCCTGGCCACTGTGGCTGTTGGTTAAAGCATCATCATGTACACGAAAAGGTTGCAGGTTCAATTCCTGGTTAAGGTACATACTCGGGTTCCAGGCTCAAATACTGACAAGGGCGCGTATAGAAGGCAACTGACTGATGTTTCTCTCTCAGATAGATGTTTTTCTCTTTCTTTCACTCCCTCCCCCAACTCCCATCTCTCTCTCTCTCAAAAATCAGTTTTAAAAGAAGTCCTGCCTGGTGTGGCTCAGTGGTTGAGCATCAACCTATGAACCAGGAGGTGGTCACAGTTCAATTCCCAGTCAGGGCACATGCCCAGGTTGTGGGCTCAATCCCCAGTGTGGGCCGTGCAGGAGGCAGCTGATCAATGATTCTCTCTCATCATTGATGTTTCTCTCTCTCTCTCCCTCTCCCTTCCTCTCTGAAATCAATGAAAACTACATACATATATATATACATATATACATACATATACATATACATACACATACACATACATACACACACACACACATATATATATATATAATTTAAAAGTCCTAGCATTCTGACTGGAGGATGGAAGGAGGAGCCCAGCGAGTCAGAAAGATCATGAAGAGGAGAGCTCCTATAACGTGGTCTATGAGCTACTGGCAATGCGTGTGTGGATCTGATTCTAAACAGCAAACCACAGGCTTTGATAACAGAACTATGGGATTAACTACCAGACAGGTCCCAGACCACTGGGAAGTGCACATGCAGAAAAGATCTGAATATAAAGGCTCTGAACACTGGACTGACATTTGAACCACAGACCACAGAAGAGGGGTTGGAACTGCAGCCTGAACTTACTTACTAGGTTGATTGTCTGCTAAAGCAAAACAAAATGAAAATTCAGCATTCTCCTTAGAATTTGAAAAAGACCCAGGATCTCATGACATAATATTCAAAATTTCAAAGATGCAAATCTAAATTACTTGGTATGCAAACAACCAAGAACATCTCAACTTACAAAAGACAATCAACAGATACAAACCCAAATTGACAAAAATGCTGGAATTATTAGAGAGACTTTAAAGCAGCATTTACAACTGTGCTCTAAGAATAAGAGCAAACAACTGGAAAGATAAAATGGTCTCAGCAAAGAAATAAAAGATAGGAAGAAGAACTAAATGGGAATTTTAGAAATGAAAAATATAATAATCAAAATTTAAAATTCACTAGATGAGCTCATTAGCAGAATGCAGATAGAAGAGTCAGTAAACTTGAAGACAGATCAATAGCAATTATCTGTTTTGAACAATAGAGAGAGGGGAAAAGGAACAGAGAGGAGTGAGAGTATGGTACAGGAGAAATATCTGAAAAAAGTAATGGCTGGAAATGTCCAAATCTGAGGAAAGACAAAATTAAAGACTCAAGAAGCTCAGCAAACCCCAAACACAATAATCTCAAAGAAATCATGCCCAGGCACATCACAATAAAAAAACAAGAGGAAAAATCACATCATATAAAGAGATAAATAATTATATGAATGACTGTAGATTTCTCGTCAGAAATCAGGAAAGCCAAAAGGAAGTGGTACAGCATTTTTAAGGACTAAAAGAATTGTTGACCCAGAATTCTGTCCCCAGCATAAGCATACTTTAGAAATGAAGATAAAATAGAGGACATTCTCTGATTAAGGAAAATTAAGAAAATTAGTTGCTGGAAGTGCTGTAAAAGAAATGCTAACGGAAGTTCCACAGACAGAAGAAAGTGATAGAAGAGGGAACCTGGAACTTCAGGAATGAAGAAAAGAAAAACAGAAACGATAAATACCTCAGTAAATACAATAGACTATTCTCTTCTCATCAGTTCTTTAAAATATGTATAACATTGAAAGTAAAAATCAAAACATTGTCTGGTAAAGTTTTCACTGTACATACATAAGACAATATAAAATAGAGAGAAAAGAGACCTATCCATGGTAAGATTTCTACATTACACTTGAAGGGGTAAAGTATCAATTCTAAGTAGACTGTGAAAAGGTAAATATGTACTCCCTAAAATAATTGTAATCCCTAAAATAATCACTAAAAAAGAGAGTAAAAAATGATAGATAAATTGCCTCGCCAGTGTGGCTCAATAAACTGGGCGTTGTCCCATGGACCAAGAGGTCCCAGGTTTCGGGCTCAATCCCCACCCAGTAGGGGGCGTGCAGAAGGCAACCAATCAATGATTTTCTCTTATCATTGATGATTCTTTATCTCCCTCTCTCTTCCTCTCTGAAATAAAAATATTTTTTAAAAAAATAATAAATAAAATAATTAATTAAAATGGAATGACAATTATTTAAGTAATACAAAAGAAAGCAGAAAAGGGAAAAGAGAGGGACAAAAAAGAATAAAAACAGACAGAAAGCAAATAATAAAATTATAAATCTAAATCCAAATATATCAACAAATTACATGCAAATGATCAAAACACAAATTAAAACATGTATATTACCAAATGCATTTTTTTTAAAAAAAGACTCAATGACAATTACTGCTTTTTATAAAAAACCCACTTTAAAGGTAATGAATTAGATAGGTTAAAATGATGGAAAAATACATACTATGCAAAAGAGATATTACATAATGATAAAAGAATAAATTTACCAAAAAGATATAATAATCTGAAATGAGTATGTAATTAACAAGTTGTTTCAAAATACCTGAAGCAAAAACCACTTTGGAATACAGCCTGGCAGTTTCTTATAAAGTTAAATCTGTAAGTATATTATTACTCAGCACTCCACTACTGGATGAGAAATAAAAACTTATGTCCCCATAAAATCTGCACATGAATGTTCACAGCAGCTTTATTTATGATAGCCAAAAGCTAGAAACAACCGTATGTCCTTAAAGAGTGAACAAACCGGAGAAACCAAGATGGCAGCATAGGTAAACACGCACAACAACTTCAAAACTACAACTAAAAGACAAAATGGACATCATCCAGAACCACAGGAAGGCTGGCTGAGAGGAAATTCTACAACTAGAAGGAAAGAGAAAAGCACACTGAGACTCGGAGGAGCTGCGGAAGTAAAATGCAGAGGTACCGAGGTGTGCGTGTGTGTGGAGAAGGCTGGCAACTGAGTACATGGCTGTCTTTTTCAAGCAGGAGGGAGAAAAAAGCTCTCAACTGCTCTGAACTCCAGTTCTGGGCGAGACTCTGGGGACCCAGACTCATACGGGGAGACACTGGACTGTCTGCCAGCGGGCGGAACTCAAGGATGGCTTTCTCTCAGAGGTGCTTGCAGCAATTACCATGGGACACTGAGAGCCAGGGGCCTCTTAGGGCAGGGCTGATGGGAAGCCATTGCTGTCTGCTCCGCCCTGAGATTCTGCCCCATCCAAGCTGTGCGCAGATGATTTTGCATATGAATGGCCTGGTCCTTTGAAATCTAAACTTACCAAACAAACTGCAGCTGAGTCAGTGAGACCCAGAACATCCAAAAGAAGGCCCAACGCCCCACAGCAGCTTGCATTGCTTCACAGCTGAGCCTCATCTGGGCACCTCCAAAACCCAAACAAAGAAGAGGAATCTGCAGATCTCTCTGTAGGTTCTCCTGGGTGTCCTCAGGCAGAGGCTAAATTAGCACCTCCTTGGAGATCCAAGAGCCAGTGTGTCCAGGGGTCAGAGTAGGACCATCCAGATTACAACTCCTCAGATCCATAAGGGACACACTCAGGGGGCAGACTCAGTGAGCACCAAAGCCCCACTGAAGCAAGTCTTGCCTCATAAGGGTGTCTCCAACACAGAAGTTCTCCCATCATAGACACAGCTGGTCCTCACAGCCATTTTGGCCTGGAGGTCAATTCCTCCCAGTGATACCAACAACAATCAAGGCTTATCTACAACAAGACTGTGCACACAGCCCACAAAGGGGTTCACCAAGAGTATCCATCTCAGGTAACTAGGGAGGCTGAGCCACTGGGCCATATAGGACACCTAGCACACAAAGCCACTCTATCAACTCAGGGAAGCAGCCAAAATGCAGAGACAAAGAAACAGGTCACAAAAGAAAGAAATGGAGAAAAGCATACTACTGGATATAGAGTTCAAAACCACGGTTTTAAGGTTTTTCAAGAATTTTCTAGAAAAGGCCAATAAATTTAGTGAGACCCTCGAGGATATGAAAAAGGACCAACTAGAAATTAAGCATACACTGACTGAAATAAAGAATAATATACAGAGACCTAACAGCAGACTAGAGGTTTGCAAGAATCAAGTCAAAGATTTGAAATACAAAGAAGCAAAAAACACCCAACCAGAAAAGCAAAAAGCAAAAAGAATCCAAAAATATGAAGATAGTGTAAGGAGCCTCTGGGACAACTTCAAGAAAACCAATATCCGAATTATGGGGGTGCCAGAAGAAGAGAGAGAGCAAGATACTGAAAACCTATTTGAAGAAATAATGACAGAAAACTTCCCCCACCTGGCGAAAGAAATAGACTTACAAGTCCAGGAAGCGCAGAGAACCCCAAACAAAAAGAATCCAAAGAGGACCACACCAAGACACATCAAATTAAAATGCCAAGAGCAAAAGACAAAGAGAGAATATTAAAAGCAGCAAGAGAAAAACAGTTACCTACAAGAGAGCACCCATACAATTGTCAGCTGATTTCTCAACAGAAACTATGCAGGCCAGATGGGACTGGCAAGAAATATTCAAAGTGATGAATAGCAAAATAGTAATCAAGTTTTCAGATTAATTTAAATAGGCTAATTGAAATAAGTGAATATTCAAGTAAATTTAATTATACTGGACAAAAAGCTGTTCTTAAAGTAATAACTAAAATTTCTATTGGTAGTTCATCTCATGGTAAAATTCCTGAACATGCAATGAACCTAAAGCAGTCATATTTTTGGGCAAAAACAAAATTTTTTTAAATTTAGTTATCAAGACTGCATTATAAAATTTACAAAAACCTCCATTAATCAAAAACAAAGGGGGGGATAGTAAGGTAATATCATGTAAGAAAAAATATCCTATAAGTAAATTACATCTAGAAAACTTTTACTTTACAAAATTAATTTTCATTTGTAATGCTAACAGCAAGAAGGCCATGAAAAACACACATGGTGTCTAAATAAGACAAAGGAAAATCGTCTGGGCAAAATTAAAAAGGATCCCAAATCAATTATATAGAAAAGATTCCTTTATTAACTTGTGGTTGAGAATATGTTTGTATATTTTCAGAAAACAACTCCAAGAACATGTGGATTCCTGCAACAGAGAGGAAATGACAGGTCTCCTCCAACCATGAAGACAAGAGGAAAAACAGTCCAGAGAAGGAAGACGCTGACAACACCTTGCCACGCAAGCAGTCAGCAGCTGTGCACCGCTGCAGGTTGCCTAGGACCAAACCAGAGAGGGTCGGACCTGCATTGCCACCATGTGCCTACCATCCAGATATCATTGCTGACATGTACACATAAGGAACTGTTAGACATTGAAACGGGGACTCAGAACTGTTGGACATTGAAATTGGGACTCAAACATTTTTTGTTGTTGTTGTTTTGTTATTATATGTTTATTTCCAGTCTGCAGAGGCAAAATTTTTTAAAGGAAAGAAATGGTGGGAAAAAGATACAGAGGCAAAGAAGCATTGAACAGACTGTCAAACTACATTGGGAAGACAGGGGAGGTTGGGCAAGGGGGCTGTAAGAGACCAACTGAAGGACTTGTATGCATGCATATGAGCATAACCAATGGATACAAGACGCTGGTGGGGGGGGGTGGGCAGGTGAAGGCATGTATTGGGGGGTAGGGGAGGCCAGGGGGAGGTCAATGGGGGGGAAAAAAGGGAGACATATGTATTACTATTTGTAATACTTAAAACACTAAAAATAAAATAAGAAATTTGGGACTATATATATATATATATATATACACACACACACACACACACACACACACACACACACATATATATATATCAAGGCAATAAAATTACTGCCAAAACCTGGAAAAAGAAAAAGAAAAAAAAAAAGAACCTACAGCCAGGATTACTCTACCCAGCAAAGCTATCATTCAGAATTGAAGGTCAGATAAAGAGCTTCACAGAGAAGAAAAAGCTAAAGGAGTTCATCACCGCCAAACCAGTATTATATGAAATGGTGAAAGGTATTCTTTAAGAAGAGGAAGAAGAAGAAAAAGGCAACGATAAAAATTATGAAGAACAAATACATGTCTATCAACAAGTGAATCTAAAAATCAAGTGAATAAAAATTCTGGTGAACAGAATAAACTGGTGAATATAATAGAATGAGAGGCATAGAAAGGGAGTGGACTGACAATTCTCAGGGGGAAAGGGGTTTGGGGGGTATGGGAAGAGACTGGACAAAAATCGTACACCTATGCATGAGGACAGTGGTGGGGTGGGAACCAGGTGGAAGGGAGCTATGTGGGGAAAAAAGAGGAACAATTGTAATAATCTGAACAATAAAGATTTATAAAAAAAAAAAGTGAACAAACCAACAAACTATGGTACACCCATAGAACAAAATAGTATCCTATATAATAAAAGCCTAATATGCAAACTGTCCCCTCAACTGGGAGTTCAACCAGGAGACCAGGAGTTTGACCACTCGCTATGACATGCACTGACCACCAGGAGGGCGGCATGGAACATGGCAGGCATCAGCGATGTGCTGCAACCTCTCGTAGGCTACCGGGGCGGTGGGGGGAGGGAGTGATGGGGACAGAGGTGCAGTGAGAATACGGGTGTACACCAAGCTCGCTCTCACTCCCCCTACTACCCTTCCCAGGATGCCAGGCTCATGTGCCGGGGAAGCCCCCATGCTTAGGTGCTGGGCACCCACAGGGAGCCTGCCCTGCACCCGCACGGTGTCTCCTGAGTGAGCCAGGCTGCAGCAGCCGAGACCACAGGGGCTGGTTGGGCTCCCCAGGGGTTCGCGCAGGAGCGAGGTCGGCCAGATAGAATAGGCTGCCCGCCTAGCTTCCGTGTGGAGCCGTTGGGCAGCCCAAAGGCCCACACTGCACCCCGGCCTGTGGTGTCCAGCCGTGCTCACCTCATCTTCGTGTGGGGACTCAGGCACCATGAATCAGGCGGAGGGGGGCGCGTGGCAGCCCAAGGGCCCAAGTGCTTCCCAGAGCCCAGAGGTCAGCTGGGACCCCACCTTTCCATGCCAGATGCTTGTGCTTCGATTGCCGGCCAGGCCAAGGGACCACACCCATGCACAAATTCATGCACCGGGCCTCTAGTTCGGCAGTAAGAAGGAATGAATTATTGCTGCATGCAAAAATACTGATAAATCTCAAAGGTATGATGCTGAAAGAAGCCAGTCTCAAAAGGCTATATATTGTCTGATTCCATTTATATAACATTCTATAACAAAACTATTAAGACAAAGAAGAGATCAATGGTTGACTGGGTTCTGGGATGAAGAGAGGGGACACTATAAAGGAACAGCATGAGGAGGCTTCTTGTGATGATGGTACCATTATGTATCCTGATTGTGTTAGTGATTACATGAATCTATATGTGTAAAAACTCACTGAACTGTACATTTAAAAAGTCAAGTTGTTGTTGCTGTTAATGCTCACCCGAGGATATTTTTTCCATTGATTTTTTTAGAGAGAGTGGAAGGGAGGAGGAGAAACATCCATGTGAGAGAGACACATCATTGGTTGCCTCCTGCACATGTCCCTGGGCCGGGGATCAAGCCTGCAACTGAGGTACGTGCCTTTGTCCAGAATCGAATCCAGGACCCTTCAGTCCACAGGCTAATGCTCCATCCAGTAAGCCAAACTGACCAGGGCATAAGAAGTCAGTTTTAATGTAGGTTAATTTTAAAAATAGAGTAAACCCTGCCCAGGTGGCTCAGTTGGTTGGAGCACTGCCCCATACACCAGAAGGTTGTGGATTTGATCCCCAGTCAGGGTGCAACGGGAGGCAGCCAATTGATGTTTCTCTTCCTCTCCCTTCCTCTGTCTCTAAAATCAATAGGGTGAGGATTAAAACTAATAATAATAAATTACAAAAAAAATTGTTTAATGTAATGACACTATTATACATAAAAGCAACTTTTTTTATGTGCCTCAGGCATGAAACAGCTCTGGCCACCGACACAGGCATCAAGCTAGGATGAACTAAGGACTACACAACTGCTTTGCTCTTGATTGATATAAGAGCAAAACCACCAATCAGGTGTCTCCTTGCCCACTGCCGGGGGTAATAAAAGCAACTTTTTATTAAGTTCAACTGTTAACTATTAAAAGCAGTAATTTAAAAAAAAAAAAAAAAAACCAATGGATATTTTCTCTATATTCTCCACAAAAGAGAATACTTGTTACTTGGAAAATTATAATTTCTAATACAAATACATTGAATTTTGTTTCAATGGTTAATGCTAAGTGAAAGCCATTCTAGGCAGAATTTATAACCTCTCTTCAAATGATTTAAGCTGTGATTCAAATTGTTGGACAGTAGAGCAGGTGTTGGCAAACTACAGCCCATGGGCCAAATCCAACCTACTGTCTGTTTTTGTAAATAAGTTTTATTGGAACACTAGAGGCCCAGTGCACAAAATTCGTACATGGGGTCGGCGGGTGTCCCTCAGCCCAGCCTGCACCCTCTCACAATCTGGGACCCCTCGGGTAGGCCGCTAAGGCCTGTCCAGTGATCAGGGCCTATTGGTGCTTTCCTTCTCCCGGCTGCCGGCAGCTGGCCCCACCCGCACCGCTGCCACTGCTTGCCATCTGTGCGGCGCTGCTCCCCCTCTCCCCCACCCCTGGTCGCCTCCCTCTGAAGGCGACAGGTGTGGGGTGCAATTGACTGCAGGGCCCCCAGATTGATCATCATGCAGAGGGAGGCCTCGCCTACCAGCCAGGGCTCTGCGATTGATTGCCGCACAGAGGGTGACCTGGGCCTTCCTCTTTGGGGCAATCATGGGGCCTCTTGCCCCCCTAATCGATCACCCCACTGGCCAGGGGCCTGGGCCTCCCTCTTTGGGGTGATCAATCACAGAGCCCCCTCAATCGCCCCGCAGAGGGTGGCCTGGGCCTCCCTCTGCAGGGCAATTGTGGAGCGATGGCGGGCCCCCCCTGACCAATCACATCGTACCCACCTTGGCTAGCTTGGCACCAGTGCATGTCATAGCACGGTCATCCAGAAGGTCATCTGGACAGTCATTGTGCTGTTTGGTCGTTTGGTTGATTTGCATATTACACTTTTATTATTATAGAAGATACAAGTACCCAATTGTTTTCACATTGCCTGTGGTTCCTTTCACAGCAGGGTTGGATAGTTGCAATAGAGACTATGGCCCATAAAGCTTTCAATATTTAATATCTAGCCCTTCACAGAGTGTGCTGAGCCCTGCTCACTATAGAGAAAGGTAAAGGCCACAGCTAGCCTGGCAAAGAGAACCAGAAGCCCAAATACCTTATTTGAGAGTGATTCCTTCATATGCATTTCCTCTTTGTTTACTAATGGGCTGGACTCTTGTTCAAGTGGACCAACTTTTGATCTAGCCAAACTTAAGAATTCACTAATGGAATCTTCTTTCTTTTCTTGTTTAGATGTATCCCATCTGGATTTTCTTGATTCTGAAAAGTAGGACATAGACATAACATCAGAATTAGTAAGCAAAAAACGAGTTTTTCATTACAGCTCATTCAAGAACATCAATGACCCTACTACAGGCCGGGCACTGTGCAAAGTGTTGGGCATGTGGCAGATGCTGAGGCAGAGTACCAACCCCAAACAGGACACATCTGGACCATTACAACATGAGCTAAGGTATCCATATGAGCAATTATGTTTATGGGAGGAGAGTTTGCACTGTGTATCCTTAGGATTAGATGACCCTTTATTTCTGTCTTCCCAACAGACCATGGTCAGCACATGGACCTGAGGAAGCCCTACTCACTGTCGGGCCCTCGGTGCTGCGGTACTTTTTCACTTGAGATTTGAGTTGTAGGCAAGGAAGCTGTCTCCGGGAGTGTCAGAAAGTTGAAGACTGAGTATTTGTCACGTTTCACTCTTGGTAAGCCAACTAAAGTTGAACTGGGGGTTGAAAAGAAAAAATAAAATATGAATATAATTTTAATAACAACTGTGAGAATAAATTCTAATTCCTAGAAAGCTTATCATCTTGTGTGTTTCACCTGTAGCTCTTCTACTTGACTATAAAGGTCCCCTAAGATGTTTTCACTTGTAAAAGCAACTTAAGAATTTATGAGTGACTTTAGTAACCATTAGTTTTTTCCTGATTATAGTAAGAGCTAGAATTTAACTTCGAGGATGAATTTCCATTAAGGAAAAGTTCCATTGCTAAAAATATAGCACAGGTTTGAACTGTGCAGATTTTTTTCAATGGATACCGTAAATGTATTTTCCTTATGATTTCCTTAACATTTTATTTTCTCTAACTTACTTTATTGTGAGAATACAATATGTAATACATATACCATACAAAATAATAAGCCGACTGCTTATGTTACCTGTAAGGCTTCTGGTCAACAGTACTGTTAGTAGTTAAGTTTTTGGGGAGTCAAAAGTAATACGTGAGCCCAGCTGGTGTTACTCAGTGGTTGAACATCAGCCCATGAACCAAGAGGTCACGGTTCAATTCCCAGTCAGGGCACATGCTCAGGTTGCAGGCTTGATCCCCAGTAGAGGGCATGCATGAGGCAACCAATCAATGTTTCTTTCTCATTGATTTTTCTCTCTATATATATCCCTCTCCCTTCCTCTCTCTAAAATAAAAATAAAATAAAAAACCTTTGGAATGAGAATTCATTGGACCTTTTAAAAAAAGAAGTTATAGCTCTAGCCGGTTTGGCTCAGTGGATAGAGCAGTGGCCTGTGGACCGAAGGGTCCCGGGTTCCATTCTGGTCAAGGGCACGTATCTTGGTTGCAGGCTCCTGGTCGGGGCTCATGCAGGAGGCAACCAATTGATACTTTTCTCTCACATCGATGTTTCTCTGTCTTTCCCTCTCTTTTCCACTCTCTCTAAAAGATCAATGGAAAAATCCTCAGGTGAGGATTTAAAAATAAATAAATAAATAAATAAAGTGTAATTTTTTTTTAAAAAGTTATACATGGACTTTGGACTGGGGGGGAAGGAGAGTGGTGTCAGAGCCCCTAACTGCTGCATTGTTTAAGGGTCAACTACATACCTAAATCTTCTAACAAAGTCTCTGATTCAACTGTATATGCTTTCTTGGGATGTTTATATTCATAAGAAGTACTATGTTTGTATAAAGAATTATAAAACGTAAGTAACATTTTAAATGTAAACTGTATATGAATTACTAGAGGCCCAGTGTACGAAAATCATGCACTGGAGGGGGGGCGTCCCTTAGCCCAACCTGCACCCTCTCGCAGTCTGGGAGCCCTTGGGGGATGTCCGACTGACAGCTTAGGACATCCTTATGATGCTCTTGCCACCACCACTGCGCTCGCCAGCCATGGGCCCAGCTTTTGGCTAAGTGGCACTCCCCCTGTGGGAGTGCACTGACCACCAGGGGGCAGCTCCTGCATTGAACATCTGCCCCCCCGTGGTGGTCAGTGTGTGTCATAGCAACCAGTGGTTCTGCCGTTTGGTCAATTTGCGTATTAGCCTTTTATTATATAGGATAAGTACTGATAGAAGGGAAGGTTTATCCAACTTACTCTGGATAAGGGTCAGGGACATTAAACCTCTTACATAGAAGCTTGTCAGGATGCCATTCAAATGTGTCTCGGGTGAGCTTCCCAAACATCTTCATCTTCACAGCCGATTGCTTGTCATTGACATCATTCTGGAAAAAGACATTCACTCTGTGTCATCAGGTGGTCACACAATTGACCTGACTGCTCTTCCGTTTACAAGTTTCCAAACAATTTTTCACAATTACACAACTGGTCATGCTACATTTTTGCTAAAGTACACTGGTAGCTAAAAACATAAACGTAATTTATAATTTTACAATGCCATGGAGATTTAAATATTTAGCTATGCAGTGTTTTGTGTTTTTCTGTTTTTTAAAAATCTTTATTGTTGAAAGTATTACACATGCCCCATTTTTTCCCCCATTGACCCCCCTCCAGCCCACCTCCGCCCCTCGCCCCAGGCCCTCCATCCCATTATCTGTATCCATGGGTTATGCATATATGCATACAAGTCTTTAGTTGATTACTTCCCACCCACCTACCCTCTCCCACTTTCCCTCCAAGATTCCACACTGTTCCATGCTTCCATGTCTCTGGATCCACTCTGTTCATCAGTTTATTTTGTTAATTAGGTTCTACATATGAGTGAGACAATGTGATACTTGTCTTCCTCTGACTGACTTATTTCACTTAGCAGCTATGCAATGTTTTAATTTTAAAATGCACCAGGTAGGCCCTGGCCAGGTAGCTCAGTTGGTTAGAGCATTGTCCCAATACACCAAAGTTGCAGGTTCAATCTTGGTCAAGGCACTTACAAGAATCAACCAATGAGTCCTGGCCAGTTTGGCTCAGTGGATAGAGCATCAGCCTGTGGACTGAAGGGTCCCAGGTTTGATTCTGGTCAAGAGCAGATGCCCAGGTTGCGGGCTTGTTCCCCAGTGGGGGGCGTGCAGGAGGCAGCTGATCAATGATTCTCTCTGATCATTGATGCTTCTATCTCTCTCTCCCCCTCTCCCTTCTTCTCTGAAATCAATAAAAATAGATTAAAAAAAAAAATAATCAGCCCTAACCGGTTTGGCTCAGTGGATAGAGTGTCAGCCTGTGGGCTGAGAAGTCCCAGGTTCAATTCCAGTCAAGGGCATGTACCTGGGTTGCAGGCACATCCCCAGTAGGAGGTGTGCAGGAGGCAGCTGATCGATGTTTCTCTCTCATCGATATTTCTAATAACTCTCTATCTCTCTCCCTTCCTCTCTGTAAAAAACCAATAAAATATATTAAAAAAAATAATAATCAACCAATGAATGCATAAACAAGTGAAACAACAAATTGATGTTTCTCTCTCCCCGCCCCCTTCCTCTCTCTCTCAAATCAATAAATAAAAAAAATTTTTTTTAATGTACCAGGAGTGAGAAGGGGGCAGGAGTAGGGAGGAGAGGGTCAATGGGGGAAGGAAAGGGAGTGTTGGTAATACTTTCAAGCTAATTTTTTTAAATGCACCAGGCGCCCTGGCCTGAGTGGCTCAGTTGGCTGAGCGTCGCTCTGTGCACCAAAAGGTCACCGGTTCGGTCCCTGGTCAGGATGTATATGAGAGGCAACTGATTGATGTTTCTCTCTCATGCATGTGTGCTCTCTCTCTCTCTGTCCCTTCCTCTCTCAAAAAAATCAATAAAAACCTTTTTTTAAAATTCACCAGGTAGGGACATAATGGTAACAGACCTCTTGGTCTCGAGGAACTTCTACTTGATCTGAATCGTCGTCCTCCTTGGCATGAGTGAACCTGGAGGACAAGGTCGAATGGGAAGATGCATACAGCAGGGCTGCCCGAGCAAATTCCTCCTGTTCTCGGCCTCGCTCCCACTCGGTCATACTGGGATCCAGACAATGTTCCAGAGCATCTACGGTACAGAGAATAAGAAACGCCTTCACTCTAGGAAAAACATGGGGCTTAAAGGGGAACACCTGGTGGCACCACTGGGTCCCTACAGATTTCACCAGAGACAAGTCCTCTCGCTGGTTTTTAAGAGCATGGTGGGGAGGTACTTGACAGGTCATCTTGCTCACTCTCTCAAAATGATGCTTCTTTTGAATTCTACTGCAAACATCAGAGAAAAAACTTGGGAACTAAATGCTTGATTACATCTTCGAAACAAGGAACCTGTTACCATTCCCAGACAGTAAGTTCATCCCAATTACATTCCTAAGTTTTGGCAGAAAAACATTCCTTTCTCTAACTTTCTTTATTTTTCTAACTTTTTTTAAAATTTATCAAATAAACATTAGGGGTCTGGATTCTTAGTAGGGAGTTCAAGCACAGTACACAAAGATCTGCTTTGGAAAATCAAACCCTTTAAATTTGCTACCTCTCACAAGGACTGCTGCATATAACAGTCAGCCCTCTCGCGTCTTGCCTTATTTATTTACTTCATAGATCAGTGATCCTGTATAATGGTTCAACAGCAAACTCTCCTCTATAAGTAAAATTTTAAACTATGATTAGGGCTGGGTGGGTACGACCTTAAGATAAGTGGGAGATGACCTTGTTCTCTTGTGTGAAATACAACACTTTCAGAGACCAAGCATTTGCACACAGTAAATGGTCTGTAATTTAGCATTAGCCACCACCACGGCATGTTCTCTAATTAAACAGCTAGCTTCGGGACCTGAGATCAATAGAAACACAAGCCAGCTGTTCTTCCTTTCTAAGGGCAAAAGCCAGGGCCTGAAATCTCCACACTGTTTCCCACAGAACGAAGCACACTGGCAGAGCAGGGTGCCTCAACTTTAAATCTCAGAATACCAAGAACACTGCCGCTGGCTGAGACATGGGAGACATGGGCCTAGCACCCACCTTTCTGACCCCGTTTCATATTTGCTAAAAACTTTTCATATCGTTTTTGCTTTTCTGGGTCTTTGGCAAAAGGTTTGAAGTTGCTGGCTTTTGTGGTGACTGTCCCACCACTCAATGCCGTGTGCCAAGAGCCGTGTCCGACATCTGGAGAGGAGGGCTGGGTTCTGCTGCTGGCGGCATTCTGGGCCAGGCTCAGGGCCCTGAGTTGAGCTGCTTTAAGGTCAGTCACCTGCTTCATTTCTTTGAATCTCTCTTTATCTTTTTGGGACAGAAATTCTAACACTGAAGTAGCTGAACCTAAATAAAAACAGTAATAGGAAGAGATGAAAAGTAAGACAAATTTACTTACATTTTTCTCTACATGCACTTTCAATATCACAAATTCATGTAATTAGTGTATTTTACATTTAGTGTTTCATCTGTATTCAAATTACCCCTGTAATCTAGACAATAATAAAATCTAAGCCCATTTTATAGTTGGTAAAAATGGAGGTTACTACTTGAATGTTTATCAGGCCAGTGAGTGGTCACTAAATGAGGAAGCTGACATCTCAAACTCCAGACCTCCAGTCCCTGGTGACCTCCATTTCCACAGTCCTGCCCAGCACAAGCTCCAGTTCAGAGTAGAGTTATCCATCACGCACCCACTCATGTCACAAACACTCACTGAGCACTCACTTCGTGCCACACACTGACCTGGAGCTGGAGGACAATGCAGACAAGGTCCTGCTCTCACCAATGAGGGAGAAGGACATTAAAGAAGCCAAAAACCAACACCAGAGGATTGCTATGAGAGGAGTACTGTGGGGAAAAATAGGGTGATGTGATTGCGGGTGACTTAAGTGAGAGGGCTAGCTGTGGGGGTGGAGGGAGAGATAACTAGCTTATATGGTGAGCAAGGAAGGACTGGAAGGTCCCTCTAAAGAGATAATATTTGAGGTAACCTCTAAATAAAAAGAAAAAGCCAAAATATAAGGGAAGGCCCAGCTGGTATGGCTCAGTGGTTGAGCATCAGCCTATGAACCAGAAGTTCAGGGTTCGATTCCCAGTCAGGACACATGCCCAGGTTGCAGACTCAATCCAAGTGTGGGGCATGCAGGAGGCAGCTGATTAATGATTCTCTCTCATCACTGATGTTTCTATCTCTCTCTCTCCCTCACCCTTCCTCTCTGAAATCAATAAAAATATATTTTTAAAAAGGAAGAAGTACTGGTAGCCCTGGCCAGGTAGCTCAGTTGGTTAGAGAGTCAGCTCAATATGCCAAGGTTGTGGTCAATCCAGTCAGGGCACATACAAGAATTAACCAATGAATGCATAAACAAATGGAACAAAAAATCAATGTCCCTCTCTCTCAAATTGATAAATAAAAATAAACCAAAAAAAAAAGAAGTACTAGATCATTTTAAGGGGAATCTACACTAATAAAAGAGAAACATGCAAATTAACCATCACTCCCCTACACCCACAAGCCACGCCCACCAGCTAATCAGGAACAAGTATGCAAATTAACCCAACCAAGATGGCGGCCGGCCACGGAGCTGGAGCTAGCAGGACACTTGGGTTAACCTGGCGATGGAGGAATCCAAGCTTCCCACCCGCCCTGGCCGGCCCTGGCCTTTGCTCAAGGCTACAAACTTTCAATTATAGAAGATAAGTAAATCCTAGATACTTGCTTCCAGCTGGCCCTAGCCTTCGCTAAAGGAGGCACTGAAAAAAAAAAAAGGAAAAGAAAAAAAGAAGGGGCTGGGACCTTGGGTCGCCGGGGAGTGATCAGGCCAGGAAGGGATGGCAGGGGCCGTTGGGGGTAAGCAGACCAGCAGGGGGGCCAGCTGGGGGTGAGCAGGCTGTCAGTGGGGGTCAGTTGGAGGTGATCAGGACAGCGGTGGGGGGGGCAGTTTGGAGTGAGCAGGCCAGCAGGGGGGCAGCTGGGGGTGAGCAGGCCAATGGGGAGGGAAGGTAGGGGAGAGCAGGCCAGCAGGGGGAGGCAGTTGGGGTGAGCAGGCTGGCAGGGGGGGCATTTGGGGGGGCGAGCAGGCCAGTGGCGGGGGGGCCAGTTGGGGGTGAGCAGGCTGGCAGGCAGAGGGTTAGGGGCAATCAGGCAGGCAGGCAGGCAGGTGAGCGGCTGGAGCCAGCAGTCCTGGATTGTGAGAGGGATGTCTGACTGCTGGTTTAGGCCTGATCCCTGTAAACCAGCAGTAGGACATCCTTTGAGAGGTCCCAGATTGGAGACGGTGCAGGCCACCCCCTGTGCATGAATTTCGTGCACTGGGATACTAGTAGTGATATAATTTGGTTCACCTAGCTACTGTTGAGGGGGATGGACTGAAGAGGACAAATAAGACCAATGAGGAAGCTACTGCAATAGTCCAGGTGAGAGTAGATGGGCATTCAGACCACGGGGAAGCAGCAGAAATGCAGAAAAGTACATGGGGTAGAAATGAGAGGACTTGCTCTGGATAGGGTCAGCAGAGGGAAGGAAGAAGAGGAGCTAAGAACTAGAATTCCTACATTCTGATCTGAGCAGTGGGTCACATTTACTGAGAAGGGGAAGACTGGAGAAAAAGCAAGTTTGGGGAAAGAAGTGGGAACCAAGACTTCTGACTGGGTCTATTATATGTGAGATAGCTGTTAGGCTCCCAAAGGGCAAGTACAAGTTCATCTTGCTTAGCGGGTCTTTCTGCTCCAACATACAGGGGATTCTCCACATCTTCCCACACTTTCACATGCATTCATTCCTTTCAGGCTTTCAGGAAAGTGCCACAGAATGCTTTCCCCTGAGGAAAAAATCCTGTTCCCAGGCTGTGCAAAGAAAGTGAAGGTACACATGTCCCCAGTCTTTGCAACATTGCTGAACAATTATTAAAATCTGAAAACTGCTGAGCTTAAGATAAGGGTTGTAATTTCAATGACGTAATTGAAACTGATGGTAGGAAACAAGTCTTAAGAAGTAAAGGATGTACATTTATGTTTATGTACAATAAACAATTTAATCCCAGTTTGGGAATACAAAATCATGGGAAGTTTCAATGGGAAAGCATCTTCCCATTTTGACTCTGATCACTCAGATTATTATCAATTTAATGACTTTAATCTTCTCCATGACACATACCTTGAATAGGTGTTTCTCCTAGCAACTCTCCCCGCTTGGAGGCATTCATTTGGTGTCTACTCTGTGTCCCTGGGTCATGTATTGACTTTCCAGCTGATTCTGATAACACTTGAAGTAAGTGGGAGTTCTCTGAGGTTGCAGCTACCACAGGTCTGAAATAATGCACTGGTCGATAGTCTCTTGGCAATTCAGGTGGTGGATAAATCTTTAAAAAAAGACACACACAGAACAAAATTCTGAAAATACAGGCTGCAAGATGATGGTGTTTGATTTAACCAAGAAAGCTCGTTACCTCTGAGCATTATTAACCCCAGACTTTCCCAGGCTAACATTCAGCAGGTGGGTAGGCAGCAGTGGGAACAGATTGTCCCAGGGCTCAGCCAACATCCATTCTGGAAGTGGAGGGTCACCAGAACCACACTGTTCTAACAACCAGACATTTTTAATATCACCCCTGCCCACTCTACACAGAGATGCTAATATGCATGTTTCATATAAGAACAAGAACGATGACAACAATAACATGATGTACAGGCCCACGTGCAGAACTGGCCCAATGTATATCAAAAAGTATGGTTCAAAGTATAGAAAAATTATCTTTAAATAAGTTACTTTTAAATTCAGAAATATTTTTCTGGTTGTTTCTATTCCAAATTGGAACTTTAGGCCTTAGTTTTTTTTATCTGAGTATTTTTTTAACATTTTTTTTTATTGATTTCAGAGAGTAAGGGAGGGGGAGAGAGAGAGAAAAAAAATCAGTGATGAGAGTGAATCATAGAGCGGCTGCCTCCTGTACGCCCCCTACTGGGGATCAAGCCTGCAATCCGGGCATCTGCCCTTAACTAGAATCAAACCCAGGACCCCTCAGTCTGCAGGCCAATGCTCTATCCACTAAGCCAAACCAGCCAGGGCTATCTGAGGTATTTTTAATTCAAAAGCTAACTGAGCCCTGGCTGGTATGGCTTGGTTGGTTGGGCATTGGCTTATGCACAGAAAGGTTGCTGGTTCAATTCCTGATCAGGGCACATGCCTGGGTTGTGGGATCAATCCCCAGCAGGAAGCAGCCAATCAATGTTTCACTCTCACATAGATATTTCTGTTTCTATGTTTCATGTTTTTGTCTCTCTCCCACTCCCTCTCAAAAAATATCAATTTAAAAAACAGGTGACTGAACTGAAATTGAAATATAGTATTTGGGAAATTCAGGCATTAATGATAGTAGAACATGTAAGTTAAAAAGAAAGTATTTAAAGAAGCATTTGAGATCTTGCTTCCTGGCATATGTTGTTAGTTTTGGCTCAAATAAACTCTTCATTTAAAAAAACTTTTTTTTTTTTTTTAACTATTAGACATTTTTAAATGCTCTCTCTTGCTCGGTCGGTGTGGCTCAATGGTTGAGCAACAACCTATGAACCAAGTCACGATTCGATTCCTGGTCAGGACACGTGCCCAGGTTTCGGGCTCAATCCCCCAGTAGGGAGAGTGCAGGAAGCAGCCAATTGATGATGTTTCTCTCTCATCGATGTTCTCTTTCTCCTTCTCCCTTTCTCTGAAATCAATAAAAACATACTTTTTAAATAAGTAAATGGTCCCTCTTGCACTTGGTCTCTCTTGCACTATGGACAGTCCTATGTAAGATGTGTTCTAGATTTTTCAGCTACCTGAAACCCTGAGCCTGTAACCCGTGACACACTGAATGCCCGCGGCAGTAGTTCTCAGCCCCAGCTGCACACTGGGCTCACCTGAGGCTTTTAAGAGTAATGATGCCTGCGTCCCACCCCACAAAGTCAGCAACAATTGGAGTTTCCCAAGTTTCCCAGATGGTTGTAAGGTTCCCAGGTGGTTCCCTGTGGGGGAGTACCTGGCATAATGAAAATCTATACAAGAGTGGTATTATCACTGCTAGGAAATCACATTTTTCACCATCTTAACCTGACCACCTTCTCTGAAAAACAGACTCCCCAATCAGCCAGCAAACACCTTCATGTTACCAAGACACAAAAATCCAGCAGAGCAGGGCAGAAAAGGGATGCGTATACACAAGTCTTCATATCCTCCATCAGAGTCAAAGCATTTTAGAGGTGGGTGTTTAGCCACATATTTAGAAAACTTGCCTGTCTGTGAAAAAGTAGGTGAACATAGCACTCTTCTGAATCACTCACGCTCCAAGTGAGGAGCACCTCAGGAAGCCCAGTGTCCATCTGTCCACTTATGGCACTCTACCCTTCAGTGAACTTGTCTGTCTTGCACCCTCACTGAATAGTAGCTATTTGGGGGTCAGGACTTTGTCCTATTTATCCTTGAACCCTGAGTCAAATGAGTATTTCTCAAGCATTTTTATGCTCCCCTTTCATAAATGTAAAAAACTCTCATTCTCCTTTGACATGTTTGACATTTCTGTTAGTAATAACAGCTTAGTATGCACCCAACACTGTTTTAAATATATTCTGCTCATTATTACAATACATTAACTGTTACGACTAAACCAATGACAGCCGCTGTAATGCCAAATGTAGTTTCTCAGGCTGCACTGCTCCTGGATAACCTAGTTCTGGAGAACCACAGGCCAAGACAAATGTTTGCTGAATGAAAAACAAGAAGCCCATTACGCCAACAAAATAAATGCAAGGAGCCTCTCCTGAGCTATCAGCACCCACTAACTTGGGATGTCCACCTAGGAACAAGTGACTCTGAGGGGTGTTAAAGAGCACCATTTGGCACAGTGGATAGAGGGTCAGCCTGCAGACTGAAAGGTCCCAGGTTCGATTCCAATCAAGTGCATGTACCTTGGTTGTGGACACATCCCCAGTAGGAGGCGTGCAGGAGGCAGCTGATCGATGTTTCTCTCTCATCAATGTTTCTAACTCTCTATCCCTCTCCCTTCATCTCTATAAAAAAATCAATAAAATATATTTTTTAAAAAAGAGCACCACTTGGCTAAGCTGTAACAAAATCTCATAAAAACAGGACTAACTGGAAAAATGCACAAGAGTTCCCCCCAGACTTGACCTGCATGTACGTGGCTTCTCTCCCTCCTGCTTGCCCAGCAAGGAGCACAGGGAACCTTGTCCACATTAGTTAATGCCTCAAGCGTTGAGGAGGATTCAGGGCTGTGGATCATTACAACTTTTTGAAAGTTTTCTAAATTTCCTTAAATTACATTGTCCCTAGAATTTTATCAATTCCATTCTCCCACCAGTTTCTAATGTAATTTTTTTAATGGAAAAAACTACTCTAAGTCTGGATTTAAAAGATCAGCAATTAGCTGTTTTGAATACAATGTGGCTACTGACAGCCATTTCTAATACAGGATGTTTTCCTCAATCGAAAGTAACTATGCTGGTGCTTTTGAAGCTTATCATTCCAGTTGTTGATATAACTCAGCAAATATTTTAAGTACTAAAACCAGTAAAAAATAAAAAATAAAAACTCTTACTTTCTTAGAAGACAAAGATTTAGAAGCCAAGGAAAATCCATCCAATATTTTGCCAATGTATCGAAGATCTTTTTCTGATTCTACAAAATGATACCATTGATTAAGTTCAGAAGTATAGATAAGAATAAGACAAAGACGTCAGCTTTTAATCTCTAAGCACACAAACACTACATGTCACCTGTGATATCACACAGAGAAAGCAGTAAAAGAGGAAATACCTCTGTTGACTCTGGCAACCAGGCCCTCACCACCCACAGTGCTTAGGCTGCCCAGGACCCAAGGCTATGGCCCTCCAGAAAAAGTGTTTGAAGTCCTAAGCTAAGGGGCACCAAAACATATACTCTGTGGAGTAAAAGATCTCAAGAAAAACCATCAAGAGAACAAGTACAGATGAAAGTAAAAATCATAACTGTGAGAGGGTCATTTCTAAAACCAGGTGAAGAACCATGAGACTACCTCCCAATTTTCTTAGCAACCCTCCAAATAGGATACAAAAGGCAATACAACCAGGTCAGCCGGTAACCTAATCTTAGTACAAATTAAAAGGCACTTTTGTCTTTTTCTCAAGTGAAATTCTATCAAGAGATAAAGATCACTAATTCGGGAAACAAAGTGACCAACGCCCTCTGACTTAAAGCCAGGGACCCTCCGCTGGTCGCACAACCCTGTGGGCAAAGGCTCTTTCATTATCAAGGATTTCCTGCGCACAGAGGTTCTGTCAAAACTCAGTATGCACAAACTACATCTTCTGCAGCCACAGGCCATGCCCATGACACCACGAGCACTGACAGCTGGTGTCAGTCCTCAAGCTGGTGTTCAGCCCTCAGTGCAGGTGGGCCTGAGGCTTTCCGCCAACGGCACTGCTGCAAGGCCAGGCAACTGTCCTCCCCCCAACAAAATCACTCTGTACTTCAACTCCTATTGAACTTTCGTACCAGCTTCTGGAAGTTCTTAAGATTCTGTAAGGTGATTTGCAATTAAATTTCACATTCTTATCATTTTGTATTCTTTTAAAACCCTGCAGTTTTACTTTTATGAATTATACATACAGCAAATGTGCATAACGAGCCATGAGGATATTTATTATAGGCCTATGGATCAAAGACAAAAATAAGAACCATTATGACTGGCTAACTACAGATTTACTCAGTGAAAAACCAGAAGGTCACCCTGGCCAGGTGGCTCAGTTGATTGGAGCGTTGTCCTAGCCATCAAAAAGTTGCAGGTTAGACTTCCGGTCTCGGTGCATACAGAAGGCAACCAATCAATGTTTCTCTCTCATCTCTCTCTCTCTCTCTCTCTCTCTCAAAAAAAACAAACAAACAAAAAAACCAGTCAATTAAAAAAAGAAAAAAATCATAAGGTCAAAGCTATAAAGATCACGTAGCCCTAGGGGTGGGAGAGAAGAGGCAGCCAGCTGTGGGAGAGGGGAGGAGGGGGCAACAGCCTCTGGGATAAAGGAAGCTGGGGAGCTCGGGAAGAGACACCTGCCCAGGCTCGATGCGGGAAGGGGTGGGATCAATCAGTTGGGCAAAAGTGTTATATAAAGGAAAAGCCCTGGCCTGTGTTGCTCAGTGCTTAGAGCATCAGTCCTTGCCCCAAAGGGTAGAGGATCAAAGAATCGAGGATTTGATTCCTAGTCAAGGACAGGAAACTGGGTTGCAGGTTCAATCCCAGGCCCTGGTCTGGGCAAATGGGGGAGGCATCCAATTGATGTGTCTCTCTCTCATTGATGTTTCTCTCTCTGTCTTTCCCCTTCCCTTTCACGTTCTCTAAAAATCAATGGAAAAATGCCCTCGGGTGAGGATTAACAACAACAAAAATATCTTTGGGTGAGGATTAACAATAAATAAATATATTTATTACAGTTTAGTAATTATTATACAACATATTATGTTAATAATAATACCAAATTTCATTAATATATTGATATAATTAATAGAATAATTCGCATTTTATAGAACCTATATTAACATAATAGAAGATTAATATATATTATATAACTTCTTATAGTTATAAAGATGGTAGTAGAAATTTTTGAAAATAAAACGATAAAGCAAAAAATATAAAAGTATGCAAAAGGGAGAAAATAAAAGTAGTCTATCACCCAGAGGTAATTCCAACTAACATTTGGGAGCACACCCTTCCAGCATCTTCTGTGGCAATGATGGCAGGCCGCTCACTTACAGAGTGCTGGCTGTGTGCCAGGCAAGGTCAGCCCTTTACATACATTACAACCTCCATGGGACACTTATGCCATTGTCATGCCCACTGTCCAGGCAAGGATGCCGAGGCACAAAGAAGTAGCTTGTCAAGATCATGGCTGATAAACGGGGAGAGCCAGGACTGAAACCCAGGCAATCAGTCTTCAGAGTTTGTGTTCACAACCATTAAGCAAACTACCTCCTAAAAACTGATTTACACCGGCCTTTCCTCTTCTAGAAATGTAAAATGGCATCATTTTGGGGAGTGATACTTAGAATATTTCAACAGTATGGTTTTATATGTATTCTATAAGAGTTAGATCAAATTTTATCTGACTATAGCTAAATATGTCTAAATAGATTGAATTAGCTTTTGAGGCAGAAGCCAAACATAGAGTTACGCCATTTAATCCTCATACTACTTGAGAGTGGATTTTGAATATGTTTTTATTGATTTTAAGAGGGAGAGGAGGAGAGAGAGAGAGAGAGAGAGATAGAATTATCAATGAGAGAGAAACATTGACCTCCTGCATGCCCCCTACTGGGAACTGAGCCCAAAACCCAGGCACGTGCGTGCCCTAACCAGGAATTGAACTGGTGACCTCTTGATTCATGGGTCAATGCTCAATCACTGAGCCACACCAGCTGTGCCAGAGAGAGGATTTTATCCTCACATTACAAATGATGCCCAGATAGGTTACGAGCCTTGCCCAGGGCCACACAACTAGACAGGAGAAAGCAGGGATCCAAATTCAGGTTTGATTGGTTCCAAATCTTATGCTACAAATACCTATGTAGCCCTACACCTTTTTTGGATTGAAAATTTAAAATACTACCGGCCCTGGCTCAGTTGGTTAGAGCGTCCTCCCAATACACCAAGGTGGCGGGTTCCACTCCTGGGCCAGGGCACATGCAAGACTCAACCAATGAATGCACAAATAAGTGGAGAAACAAACTGATGTTTCTCTGTCTCTACCCCTCCCTCTCTCTCTCTCTCAAAAAATCAATCAATCAATAACTAATTGAAATACTACCTAGATTCTGAATCACTATAGACTCTGATGTGAAATTCAAGTTGTGTTGACAGATGTCCACCTCTTGGCCCAATAAGAGCCCCCTAAGAGCCAGGGACACAAGTAGAAGACAGGTGGTTGCCAAGTTCCATCTTCCTATGGGCTCTCAGTATTCCTACCACCTGGTCACCACATCTGGCCTTCACAACTACTGCCTGAGCTGCCTCCTCTGACCACCTGCCTTGTTCCTTGAGCTGGAAGTGCTTCCCTCTGATCACACACTTGCTCCTTCCCTGATTCCAGACCTCTTCTTCCTCCCCTCCGTGGCCCTGCGTTGGTAACTGGCTTTGGCTTTGACCCATTCTTTTTTTTTTTTAATAGGAGTGAATTAATCTTTTCTTTTTGTATGTGTGGTTTTTTGTTTGTTTTTCTTTTTTTTCATTTCTTATTTGTTTTTATTTTAGAGAGAGAGGGAGGGAGACAGAGAAATAGAAACACCAGCTACCTCTTGCATGGCCCCTACTGGGAATCAAACTGGTGACCTCTTGGTGCATGGGTCGATGCTCAACCACTAAGCCACACTGGCAGCTGTGACCCATTCTAAACCCTGCATCTGTCTTACTTTCCACACTGGGCGTCTTGTCTTCTAACTTTGTTTCTCAATCTGCATCTTTGACCAACAACCCCCTACTCCTTGGAGGCTGACACTGCAGTATCAAGCTTGCCATCCCTTCTTCCTGATAACTCACACTGATCCTACCATCAGTTGTGGGTCTATGGAATCACCTTTCTGACTTTGATATTGCTTGGGCGCTGTCCAGCCATAGAGTCCATCTCCAGGCTCCTCGTCCTTCAAAATGGTGTCATACTTGGATAGAGTTTCTGTTGCATAGATATCATCATCTTCCTCTTCCAGGGCACCAACACCAAAAGCCTTCAAAACAAGGTTTCATACAGCAATACAGGTTTAGACTGTGTCTGCACTGAAAGATAAAGCTACTTTAACAATGTAATTGAACAGCCCACATTAGCACGGTAAGATCACCAAGCGAGAAGCAAATGGGAGACCCAGATTAACACACAGACTCCAATCCTTCAGAGGTGAATGCCATGCCCAGCAGCAGCTATGGGTCCAGGTCCTAGCAGCTATGGGTCCGGGTCCTAGCAGCTATGGGTCCGGGCCCTAGCAGCTATGGGTCTGGGTCCTAGCACAGGCATAGGAATGGAGAAAGCACGCAAGCAGCAGTGCAGGAGGGAAAATGGGGCCTCTAATGGAGAAAGGAAGAGTGTTCATCTGCTGTTCAGTATGGCCTGGAACAGAGCTGGTGACCAGGGTCTAGAGACCACCACTACTATAATAGCCACTGTAAGAACTCCTAATCTTTGTGAGAAATGATCTCCAAGTATCCCTTTCTGTTAAAAGAACTGGAAAAAACAATCAATGACATTTTCTAAATGTAAGTTAGAAAAGGTAATAATGACATTTCCTAAATGTAATTTAGGAAAGAATCTCTGAATCAATTTGAGAGGACAGGCAGTCAGGAAAAGCTCTCCATCTCCTCAAAGGTACAAAGCAAGTCTCCCATGTGAAACTTACACCTACACTCCCAACTTAGGGCTGGCGGAACTAGGAAATAGTCCAGGAGGTAGTCAAACTTGGACCTGAACTTGGAGGCAGACTGAAATTCAACTATTAACTAAACCAAAAGGGTAAGTTGGTTTTCTGCTCAACCCCACAAGAGTGTGAAAAAGTAGTCCTCACTCCTGGGAACACACAAACTCCACCAAGAACATAGGTTACAGGATCTCAGCAGTAAATATTAAAATCACATAGGTATACTTTACATATCTTCAGAACAAATCCCAAGGAAAATATGACCACTTTGAGGTCTTCATGTAGTCAATCAATAATGAGTGCCCGACTATGGGGCAAATATAATAAGGAGTATTCTCATTTGTCAATAGCTCCATGTTTATAAAACAGAACCACTTACCTGGCCTGAAATTCCCAATTTTCTCCCTTTATTCACTCTAATATCTCCAAGAAGATTGCTGGTTCCCTCAGGCCTCCCACTGAAAAGATTAAGATGTTCTCCTGAAGCTCCAAACAACGCTTGGTGGGGATCCAGACCCTTGTAAGCCAGTCCATGTACATTATCTTTAGGTGTGAAATCCACAGGCATAACATCCTTGGGTGCAAAGGTCACATTTTCTAGCAGGTAGTCATCATCTTCATCCTATTTAAAAAGTGGAATGGTGAGGCACAAAGTAAGCCTATAAAACACTATTTTCAAATGCAGTGATTCATTCCAAACAGAACATTTACCAAACTTTAATTTCCACTATTACAAATCACTACATCAAGTCCCTGAACAAATGATACTAACACAAGCAATTCCATTTTAAGAATCTAAACAGACTTGGGCTATCTATGGTGCTGGCAGGCATATTGCTGAACATATTATCTGACATTATGAGGATAGTTGTAGGGTATGAGTATTTCACTGCAATGGGATATGATTCATTTCAAAAATTGTTTCTGGCTTGGCAGGTGTGACTCCGTGTTTGAGCATCGACCCATGAACCAGAGGTCACCGGTTCAATTCCCGGTCAGAGCACATGCCCAGCTTGCCAGCTTGATCCCCAGTAGGGGGCATGCAGGAGGCAGCTGGTTGATGTTTCTCTCTCATCAATGTTTCTATCTCTCTCTCCCTCTCCCTTTCTCTCTCTCTAAAAAATTAGTAATATATATATATATATATATATATATATATATATATATTTTAAATCAATTTGTAAAATTTCACCTTCATGAAGTAACAAATGCTACAGTCATCCCATATAATACCTCAGATCCTTCTGAGCCTCCCGGAGGTAATGCACAGCCATAGATTTTCACTCCAGGATCTACACAAGAGATTTCAAATGCATCAGTCATGAGCAACTGAAAATACAGAAACCCAAGCTGCTGAAACTCTTTAGAGGTACGTGGCTGCCCTTGTAAAAGGTGCTACAGCTTTAGGGTTGGAAACTGATCACTCAGAAATTGTTTTCCCCCAGCCCTTGCCCCATCTGCACTCTGCACAACAATGTGCTAAATGAGTAACCACTACTCCTCCAGCACTAGGAGAACCTAAAATAACTATTGCTGCTTCTAAGTGTTCATAGTCTGGCTGGGGAGACCAAGGGCAAGAAATAGAAAATAATCCCATTAAATTGTGACAGTTTGGGCAGAAGTAGGAAACAATTTCATACGCTCCTGACGGGAATGTAAACGAGTACAATTCTTCCAGAAAGCTATTTCACACTACACACAAAAAGCCTTAAAATACCTGCATACCACCCAGCAATTTTACTTCTAGAAACATGTAGCCATTACAAAGTATTAGGGCCCGGCCGATGTGGCTCAGTGGTTGAGCACTGACCCAGAAACCAAGAGGTCACCAGTTTAATGCCTGGTCAGGGCACATGTCTGGGTTGCAGCCTGGATCCCCATAGGGGGGCATGCAGGAGGCAGCCGATTAATGGCATTTCTCTCATTGATGTTTCTATTTCTCTATCCCTCTCCCTTCCTCTCTCTAAAAATCAATAAAAACATTTTTTAAAAAAGTACTAGGGCCCTGGCTGGGTAGCTCGGTTGTTTAGAGTATCATGTCCTGATACCCCAAGGTTGTGGGTTCAATCCCTAATCAGGGCACACACAGCATCAACCAATGAATGCATAAGTAAGTAGAACAACAAATCAATGTTTCTCTCTTCCTCTCTCTCTCTAAATCAGTAAATTTTTTAAAAAGTATTGGGATTAGGATTAATGACAATCGATATGCATACCAGGTTTTTGTCGGCATGGTCTTCTCTTTACTCGAGGACCAATTCCTTGTCCTTCCTTCCAACCCATTTTTCTCAGCAATTCAAAACCAACAGATAATCTAGAATATCAAGGCATTGGAAATGAACTTCTTTTTATAACACTAGAGAACAGCAGGAAGTAAGCAGCCTTTGAGTTCCTGTCCAGCTCAAAACCTTGTCCTACCTGAACCCTTCCCCCCCATTCATGTTAGAACTGCATGGCCTTGCCATTCTGGACATGCTCTGGATGACTGGACTTGGGGTGTATGTCTGACCTGGGGAAGTTGATCAGATGTCTTTTCTCCTGGGCCAAGAACAGGCACATAGGGACTCCACATGGTCCTTGTCAAGCATGGAGCCTGGGAAACCATGACAGTCTAAGGCTGCCATATCAGGAGTAGAACAAGGAGGTATGCAGAATGAGAGGGTAGAATGAGGCTGGAGATCTAGAGCACTCCGTGCACTAACAATGCAAGACCCTTTTGGGAAAACCCCCCCTTGCACTCAAGTTAGGCCAAAAAGGCTTGTCCTATTTGCAACCAAGCTTTCCCTAAGTAAGATCATCATATATATGCAAAGCAGTAATTTCAAGATCAGAAAAGTCAAAATTAAATTCTTCTCACGTTGCTGGTGTTATGAAGTCATCAAGCAGAGTGGCTCCAGGAATAGGGGCAGTAGCAGCTGCTAACTGCCTGGCCCTTTCTCGTATTCTATCTTTGGTTTTGGAAGCAAAATCATCTGTGGTAACAATTGCTTTAGGTGCTATCCCAAATTCACTAAGATCCTTTAAAAAAAAAATCAAACAAAATTACTTCATTATTTGGCAAGTGATTAAACATGATGCATCACGATACAGACTTTAGTTCTTTAAAAGTTAAGCCCTGGACAATGTTCCTCAGTGGTTGGAGTGTTGGGCCGTTCTCAGGTTCAATTCCCAATCAAGGACATGTACCTGTGTTGCAGGTTCGATCCTTGGCCCTGGTCGGGGCACATGCAAAAGACAACCAATGGATGTGTCTCTCTCACATCAATATTTCTCTCTCTCTCTTTTCCTCCCTCCCTTCCACCCTATCTAAAAATAAAAGGAACAATATCCTCAGGTGAGGATTAACAAAAAAAGAAACAAAAAGTTAAAACCACAAAACTGAGTTTGGGATCAGGTGAGCGGCTGACTTACACACTGACTTTGGTACCCTTACATAAGGCCAGTGGCCAAGTGAAAAGGAAAATGGGGGTGCTTGCAACCTAGTTCAGTATCTGGTTAAAACTGTAGTCTTACTTCCCCATGCTGACTGAACATGGGCGGAGCTACAGAGCCTAACCCCAAAGCCCCGCCACAGCTGACTAGGGCGGAGCTGCAGGGACCCTCAGGGGCCCAGCACAGGAGGAGATATATAGGTCAGAGCCTCCCAAGAGTTCAGTTCAGGCTTTGGATCCGGAATTCCCCTGGACTAGCAGATCTGCCAAATAAAGGTTAAACTCCCTCAGAGTGCTGGCTGATCGTTCTCCCGTGCATATGCCACAACACAAGGATGGGGGCATTATAGTGGCTACTCAGTGAGGCCACAAGGAGCATTACCAAGCTAGGAAAACAGGAAGGACCTAATTCTTCTCAGGCAATATTTCAGAGGTTGGTGTGAGGCGGCAAATCTTAGAGTCACAGCCAACAAGCATTCGTGAGCACCTATGTGCCAGGCCCTGAGTTAAGTGCTTTTGCATTTACTGTTGGCTGCCTGTCCAACAGTCATTGCCCCTACCTCTCTCCCCACAGCTGCCTGAGATTGTATAGGCACTTGCTCCCTGGTGTGTGTAAGCTGCAGTGGGAGGAAGGTTAGGGAATGGGGGTTCATGTCTTGTTCATGGGATAAAGCCAGTCATTTTTATCCCATTTCCCTTGCTTTAGGAATGAGCATGTAGCTGTTGCTGGGTAGCTCAATTAGAGCATCATCCCAATAAGCCAAGGTTGCAGGTTCAATCCCAAGTCAGGGCACATACAAGAATCAACCAATGAATGCATACCTAAGTGGAACAACAAATGGATGTTTCTCTCCCTTTCTTTCTCTCTAAAATCAGGACATAATTTTTTTTTTTTTAAGAATAAGCATGTAGAACAATTTATTCAAGCAGATGGGAGGGAAAATTCACTGGAAGATTTAAATAAATAGTTTCTTTGATCAAAAGAAAAGATACCAAGAAGAAAGTCTTTCTTCTACTGAATAGTAGCCGTGGCTGTGCCTCTGGGACTACTGCAGCCACTTTGCAACCATGAGGCAATGTAGTGTAAGAGCAAGCTGACATGCAGAAGAAGACTGAGAAGAGTCTGGGCCTGGCCGGAGTGGCTCAGTGGTTGAGCGTTGATCTATGAACCAGGAGGTCACTGTTCGATTCCTGGTCAGGGCACATGCCCAGGTTGTGGGTTCAGTCCCCAGTATGGGGCGTGTAGGAGGCAGCCCATCAGTGATTCTCTCCCATCACTGATCTCTCTCTCTCTCTCTTCCTCCCTCCCTCCCTCCCTTCCTCACCCTTACCCTCTGAAATCAATAAAAATATATTAAAAAAGAAGAAGAAGAGAGCCTGGTGCCTCACTGGCATTTAGACTTCTTGTTACATGAGATATGTTTCCTAAGGAATTATGCTAGTGAGACAGGAAGGAGACTTCCCCTTACCTCTTACCTGCAGCCTAAAACATGCTGATATAAGTATTTTATTGCATCTTTATCACAAATGAATCCATGACTAGGTTTTAAGTTAAGAGGAGTTTAATTTTAAAACAAAATAGAGCACACCCTACAAGGTTGGCCAGACCACTTTAGAACACCCCCACAGCCCCTTTACCTAAGAAGTTTACAGTCAGTTGTTTTAACAATGTGCCCAGTCCTAGCCAGTTTGGCTCAGTCAGCTTGCAGACTGAAAGGTCCCAGGTTCGATGCTGGTCAAGGGCACTGCCCAGGCTGCTGGCTCCATCCCCAGTAGGGGGTGTGCAGGAGGCAGCGAACAATGATTCTCTCTCATCATTGATGTTTCTAGCTCACTCTTCCTCTCCCTTCCTCTCTGAAATCAATAAAAACAAACAAACGAACAAGAAAACAATGGGCCCAGGTGCCTGCACAAGGCTTCCTTTCACTCTTTCCTCTAACACTCACTGCTCAAACTGCAGTGTGCGTGAGTTACTGTGAGAGGCTGTAGACTTATCTCAATGAAGACTTCACTTTTGAGGTAACAGGCTTTTTCAAATAAATTTGCCTGTATAGGCATTCCTTGTTTTGTTGCACTTCACTTTACTGTCCTTTGCAGATATTTCATTTTTTACAAATGGAAAGTTTGTAGCAACCTTACATTGAGCAAGTCTAGTGGTGCCATTTTTCCAACAGCCTCAGATGATGGTGAACATTTTTTAGCAATAAAGTATTTTTTAATTAAGGTATGTAATTGTTTAAAAGAAATAATGCTGCCCTTACCTGTTTGGCTCAGTGGACAGAGTGTCGGCCTGAGGACTCAATGGTCCCAGGTTCGATTTTGGTCAAGGGCATGTACCTTGGTTGCGGGCACATCCCCAGTAGGAGGTGTGCAGGAGGCAGCTGATTGATGTTTCTCTCTCATCAACTTCTAACTCTCTCTCCCTATCCCTTCCTCTCTGTAAAAAATCAATAAAATATATTTTAAAAAAAAAATAATGCTATTGAACATTTATAGACTACTAGAGGCCTGGTGCACGAAATTAATGCATGGGGGGGTACCCCTCAACCCAGCCTGCACCGTCTCCAATCTGGAACCCCTCAAGGGATGTCCAACTGCCCGTTTAGGTTCGATCCCACTGACATCCCTCTCACAATCCAGGACTGCTGGCTCCCAACCACTCATCTGCCTGCCTGCCTGATTACCCCTAACCGCTTCTGCCTGCCAGCCTGATCACCCCCTAATCACTCCCCTGCCGGCCTGATTGACACCTAACTGCTCCCCTGCCAGCCCAATTGCCCCTAACTGTCCTCCCCTGCAGGCCTGGTCGCCCCCAACTGCCCTCCCCTGTTGGTCCGGTCACCCCTAACTTCCCTCCCCTGCCAGCCTGGTCCCCCTCAACTGTCCTCCCCTGCAGGCCTGGTCACCCCCAACTGCCCTCCCCTGCAGGCCTGTTCGCCCCCAACTGCCCTCCCCTGCAGGCCTGTTCACCCCCAACTGCCCTCCCCTGCTGGCCCAGTCACTCCCAACTGTCCTCCCCTACAGGCCTGATCGCACCCAACTGCCCTCCCCTGCTGGCCATCTTGTGGCAGCCATCTTGTGTCCACATGGGGGCAGCCATCTTGTGTGTTGGGGTGCATATTACCTCTTTATTATAAAGGATTATTATATAGGATAGTAGAGTAAAAAAATAACTTTTATATGTACTGGAAAACCAAAAATTTCACGACTTGCTTTATTCCAATATTTGTTTTATTGCAGTGGAATGGAACCTGCAACCTTGGTGTAACAGGACAAAGTTCCAACCAACTGAGCTACCCAGGAAGGGCTCTCTTACACGTTTTTTAAAATATATATTTTTATTAATTTCAGAGAGGAAGAGAGAGGGAGAGAGAGATGGAAACATCAGTTATGAGAGAGAATCATTGATCGGCTGTCTCCTGCATGCTCCATACTGAGGATTGAACCAGCCACCCAGGCATGTGCCCTGACCAGGAATCGAACTATGACTCCCTGGTTGATAGGTTGATGCTCAACCACTAAGCCATGCCGGCCCAGCACTGCCTACACTCTTGTCTTTAGAAACTACCGCCATCATAATGGTGCTCTAATGAATGAGAATCAAGTGATACATAGGGCACTATAATCTAAATACTTAAAAGATAAAACCTTACATACAAAGAGGAAATCAGACACTGAACTTTCTGAGGAAGGAGAAGGTGCTCCAATAACCAATTACAAACTAACTGGAATTAAAGTTATGTGCACCCACCTCTTCATCCATAAAATCTTCCGGACCAAGAACAGATTTATCTGCTCTGTTCTGTCGTGAAGACACAAAGGAAGAGGGTGTCCATCCTTCAAAGAAAAGAATTTAGAACATTACAATCCCAAGTAGCATTTTGCCTTATGACTAAATAATTAAATAATGTGTATGGACTTGAAAACCCCAATAACTACAAACTCCTGGCTACTTCCCATCTCACGGCTCATACAGACCTAATAATTCCACATAAACTTATTAACCCCCACATCTGTTGTCAGAACTTAGTGTACACAGTGAGGCTTTCCCACAAAAAATTGGAACCAAGTAAAATCAAAATACACATGGATAGTTAACCTGAAAAGAACACAAGTAGAACTGAGGTCACCTTAAAAGGCAGGACCACTCTGAGACCAGCAGAACAGCAACCTACACTAACAAATTAGCATATCAAATTAACAATATGTCTGGTGAACACAAAACACAATATACAGATGATGTATTATAGAACTGTATACCTGAAACCTACATAATTTTACTAATCAGGAGAAATCAAGATGGTGGCATAGGTAAACACCTGAACTTGCCGCCTCGCACAACAACTTCAAAACTACAACTAAAAGACAAAACAGACATCATCCAGAACCACGGGAAGGCTGGCTGAGTGGAAATTCTACAACTAGAAGGAAAGAGAAAAGCACACTGAGACTTGGAGGAGGTGCGGAAGGCAGAGGTACAGAGGCGCGTACGCACGGAGAGGGCTAGCAACTGAGTACAGGGCTGGCTTTTTCAAGCCGGAGGGAGACACAAGCTCCCGACTGCTCTGAACTCCAGTTCCGGGTGAGACTCTGGGGACCCAGACTCATATGGGGAGAAACTGGACTGTCTGCCAGCGGGCGGAACTCAAGGATGGCTTTCTCTCAGAGGTGCTTGCAGCAATTACCACGGGACACTGAGACCTGGGGGCCTCTTAGGGCAGGGCTGATGGGAAGCCATTGCTGTTTGCTCCACCCTGAGACTCCACCCCATCCAAGCTGTGCACAGAGGCTTTTGCATATGAATGGACTGGTCCTTTGAAATCTAAACTTACCTAACAAACTGCAGCTGAGTCAGTGAGACCCAGAACATCCAAAAGAAGGCCCAAGGCCCCACAGCAGCTTGCATTGCTTCACAGCTGAGCCTCATCTGGGCACCTCCAAAACCCAAACAAAGAAAAGGAATCTGCAGATCTCTCTGCAGGTCCTGCTGGGTGTCCTCAGGCAGAGGCTAAATTAGCACATCCTTGGAGATCCAAGAGCCAGTGTATCCAGGGGTTAGAGTAGGACCATCCAGATTACAACTCCTCAGATCCATAAGGGACACACTCAGGGGGCATACTCACTGAGCACCAAAGCCCCACTGAAGCAAGTCTTGCCTCATAAGGGTGTCTCCAGCACAGAAGTTCTCCCACTGTAGACACAGCTAACCCTCACAGCCATTTTGGCCTGGAGGTCAATTCCCCCCAGTGATACCAACAAGAATCAAGGCTTAACTACAACAAGGCTGTGCACACAGCTCACAAAGGGGTGCACCAAGAGTGTCCACCTCAGGTAACTGGGGAGGCTGAGCCACTGGACCCTATAGGATACCTAGCATACAAAGCCACTCTTTCAACTCAGGGAAGCAGCTAAAATGCGGAGACAAAGAAACAGGTCACAAATGAAAGAAATGGAGGGAAGCAAATGACTGGATAGAGTTCAACACTAGAGTTACAAGGTTCTTCAAGAATTTTCTAGAAACTGCCGATAAATTTAGTGAGACCCTCGAGGATATGAAAAAGGACCAACTAGAAATTAAGCATGCACTGACTGAAATAAAAAATAATATACCGAGATCCAACAGCAGACTAGAGGATCGCAAGAATCAAGTCAAAGATTTTAAATACAAAGAAGCAAAAAACACCCAACTGGAAAAGAAAAAAGAATCCAAAAATATGAAGATAGTGTAAGGAGCCTCTGGGACAACTTCAAGCGTACCAACATTAGAATTATGGGGGTGCCAGAAGAAGAGAGAGCAAGATACTGAAAATCTATTTGAAGAAATAATGACAGAAAACTTCCCCCACCTGGTGAAAGAAATAGACTTACGAGTCCAGGAAGTGCACAGAACCCCATACAAGAGGAATCCAAAGAAGACCACACCAAGACACATCATAATTAAAATGCCAAGAGCAAAAGACAAAGAGAATATTAAAAGCAGCAACAGAAAAACAGTTAGTTTCCTACAAGGGAGCACCCATATGACTGTCAGCTGATTTCTCAACAGAAACTATGCAGGCCAGGCGGGAGTGGCAAGAACCTACAACCAAGATTACTCTACCCAGCAAAGCTATCATTCATAATTGAAGGTCAGATAAAGAGTTTCACAGATAAGAAAAAGCTAAAGGAGTTCATCACCACTAAACCAGTATTATATGAAATGCTGAAAGGTATTCTTTAAGAAGAGGAAGAAGAAGAAAAAGGTAAAGATAAAAATTATGAACAACAAATACATATCTATCAACAAGTGAATCTAAAAATCAAGTGAATAAAAAAATCTGACGAACAGAATAATCTGGAGAATATAATAGAATCAGGGGCATAGAAAGGGAGTGGACTGACAATCCTCGGGGGGAATGGGATGTGGGGGGTGGGGGAAGAGACTGGACAAAAATCATACACCTATGGATGAGGACAGTGAGGGGGGAGGGGTAAGGGCATGGGGTGGGATGGGGTGGGAACCAGGTGGAGGGGAGCTATGGGCGTGGGGGAGAAGAACAACTGCAATAATCTGAACAATAAAGATTTTTTAAAAAATTAATCAATGTCACCCCAACACATTCAATAAAGTCAATAAAAAATTAAATTTTTAGGCCCAGCCAGTGTGGCTCAGTGGTTGAGCATTGAGGAACCAAGAGGTCACTAGTTCAATTCCTGGTCAGGGCATATGCCCACGTTGCAGGCTGGACTCCCAGCAGGGGGTGTACAAGAGGTAGTTGATCAATGTTGATGCTTCTCATTGATGTTTCTATTTCTCTCTCTTTCTCTCTCTAAAAATCAATAAAAACATATTTTTTAAATAAATTTTAACCCTAGACAGTTGCTCAGTGGTTAGAGTGTTGACCTATGGACTGAAGGGTCATGGGTTTGATACCAGTCAAGGGCATGTACCTCAGTTGCAGGCTTGATCCTGGCCCCAGTCAGGGCGCCTGCGGGAGGCAATCAGTTGACGTGTCTATCTCACATCCATGTTTCTCTTTGTGTCTCTCCATTCTCTCTAAAAAAAAATCAAAGGAGCCCTAGCTGGTTTGCTCAGTGGATAGAGCACTGGCTTATTATTAAAAGGGTCCCAGGTTTGATTCCAGTCAAGGGCACATGCCAGGGTTTCAGGCTTGATCCCCAGTAGGGGGCATGCAGGAGGTAGCCAATCCATGATTCACTCTCATCATTGATATTTCTCTCTCTCTCGCCTTCTCCTTTCTCTCTGAAAACAATAAAAATATATATTTTTTAAAAATCAATGGAAAAAATATCCTCAGGTGAGGATTAACAAAACAAAAATAAGAAAGGAAAAATTAAAATTTAAAGATTAAAAAAATAAAAAACAATATGTCAAAAGAAATAAAAAATTTAGGAATTTAAAAATTAAAAGAAGAAGAAAAAAGAAACAATATGTCAAGGTACAGTCAGTCAAGAAAGAATGACAAAAGAGAAACTTACAAAAGCAATGCAAATAACATTCGGGTGCCTAACCCAAGGACTTTGGTCTAAGGGCAGGCAATGGCCATAGCAGGTCCCCAATTCCATCAAACACCTGAGTCCTATAACTAACCCTCCTGTTCCCCATCCACAGTCACTAAGCATGTGCCCTGACTAAAGAGAGAGAATACTCTGGCCTTCAAATGGATCTGTAAACCTCTGCAGATAAGCTTCTTCAGATTTTTCTAAGAGTGACAGATTTCTCTACTTTCTAATATCCTACAAGTCTTGCTGAGGAGTATGGGGTAGATCTACTATTGGCAGATGGGTGGAGCAAGTTTCTGGGTCAACCTGGGAGATTGATTCCCCAGGAGAGTAAGAATCTCTTGGGCAATACTGTGGGCCCAGCACCTTCCTCCACTTTCGATTTCTGCAGTCTTTGCCCTATTTCTGCATAGTCCTTGAATCTGTCACTCCTAATGGTAAAGAGATATTTCAGTATATTAACATATCACAGTCTACATGAGTAATCATTTGAACTGGTCTTACTTTTTAATTATAATATGCAGCACAGCCATAATTATTTATTTCTTCATGATTGGAAGATTTAATTTTATTTATTTATTTTTTTAAATCTTTATTGTTGAAAGTATTACATATGTCCCCCTTTTTCCCCCATCACCCCCTTAAAACCAACTTCAACCACTCCCCCTCCCCAGGCCCTCACCACTCCACTGTCTACATCCATGGGTTATGCATATATGCATACAAGGATGTTGATTGATCACCTCCCACCCACCTGAGATTCTGCTGGTTCTGCTCTGTTCCATGCTTCATGTCTCTGGATCCACTCTGTTCATTAGTTTATTTTGGTAATTAGATTCCACATATGAGTGACTGGCTTATTTCTCTGACGGACTTATTTCACTTAGCATGATGCTCTCTAGATCCCTCCATGCTGTCTCAAAGGGTAAGAGAGTCTTCTTTTTTACTGCTGCATAGTATTCCGTGGTATAAATGTACCACAGCCTTTTTTTTTTTAAATTTAATAAATCTTTACTGTTCAGATTATTACAATTGTTCCTCTTTTTTCCCCCATAGCTCCCCTCCACCCGGTTCCCACCCCACCCTCTGCCCTTAACCCCCCACTGTCCTCATCCATAGGTGTACAATTTTTGTCCAGTCTCTTCCTGCACTCCTGATACCCCCTTCCCCTTGAGAATTGTCAGTCCATTCCCTTTCTATGCCCCTGATTCTATTATATTCACCAGTTTATTCTGTTCATCAGATTTTTAATTCACTTGATTTTTAGATTCACTTGTTGATAGCTATGTATTTGTTGTTCATAATTTTTATCGTTGCCCTTTTCTTCTTCTTCCTCTTCTTAAAGAATACCCTTCAGCATTTCATATAATACTGGTTTGGTGGTGATGAACTCCTTTAGCTTTTTCTTATCTGTGAAGCTCTTTATCTGCTCTTCAATTCTGAATGATAGCTTTGCTGGGTAGAATAATCTTGGTTGTAGGTTCTTGCTATTCATCACTTTGAATATTTCTTGCCACTCCCATCTGGCCTGCATAGTTTCGGTTGAGAAAGCTGACAGTCATATGGGTGCTCCCTTATAGGTAACTAACTGTTTTTCTGTTGCTGCTTTTAATATTCTCTTTGTCTTTTGCTCTTGGCATTTTAATTATGATGTGTCTTGGTGTGGTCCTCTTTGGATTCCCTTTGTTTGGGGTTCTGTGCACTTCCTGGACTTGTAAGTCTATTTCTTTCACCAGGTGGGGGAAGTTTTCTGTCATTATTTCTTCAAACAGGTTTTCAGTATCTTGCCCTCTCTCTTCTTCTGGCACCCCCATAATTCTGATGTTGGTATGCTTGAAGTTGTCCCAGAAGCTCCTTACACTATCTTCAAATTTTTGGATTCTTTTTTTTTCTTTTCTTTTCCGGTTGGGTGTTTTTTGCTTCTTTGTATTTCAAATCTTTGACTTGATTCTTGCAGTCCTCTAGTCTGTTGTTGGATCACTGTATATTATTTTTTTATTTCAGTCAGTGAATGTTCAATTTCTAGTTGGTCCTTTTTCATATCTTCAAGGATCTCGTTAAATTTAGAAAATTCTTGAAGAACCTTATACCTGTGGTTTTGAACTCTATATCCAGTCGTTTGCTTCCCTCCATTTCTTTCATTTGTGACCTGTTTCTTTGTCTCCGCATTTTGGCTGCTTCCCTGAGTTGATAGAGTGGCTTTGTATGCTAGGTATCCTATAGGGCCCAGTGGCTCAGCCTCCCCAGTTACCTGAGGTGGACACTCTTGGTGCACCCCTTTGTGGGCTGTGTGCACAGCCTTGTTGTAGTTAAGCCTTGATTGTTGTTGGTATTGCTGGAGGAATTGACCTCCAGGCCAAAATGGCTGTGAGGATCAGCTGTGTCTACAATGGGAGAACTTCTGTGCTAGAGACACCTTTATAGGAGAAGACTTGCAAAAGCCTCTGTGCTCAGCTTGAATGGGGCGAAGTCTCAGGGCAGAGCAGACAGCATTGGTTTCCCATCAGTCCTGTCCTAATTGGCCCCTGTGTCTCAGTGTCCCATGGTAATTGCTGCAAGCACCTCTGAGAGAAAGCCGCCCTCAAGTTCCGCCTGCTGCCAGACAGTCCAGTTTCTCCCCGAATGAGTCTGGGTCCCCAGAGTCTCACCCAGAACTGGAGTTCAGTGCAGTCGGGAGCTTTTGTCTCCCTCCCTCTTGAGAAAGCCAGCCACGCACTCAGTTGCCAGTCCTTTCCTCTCGCGTGTCTCCTGCAGCTCCTCTGAGTCTCAGTGTGCTGTTCTCTTTCCTTCTAGTTGTAGAATTTCCACTCAGCCAGCCTTCCTGTGGTTCTGGATGATGTCTGTTTTGTCTTTTAGTTGTAGTTTTGAAATTGTTGTGCGAGGCAGCAGTTTAGGTGTTTACCTATGCCACCATCTTTGTTTCTCTATCACAGCTTTTTTATCCACTCATTACTGATGGACACATGGGCTGTTTCCAGATCTTAGCTATTGTAAAGTTGCAACACAGCCATAATTATAATAATCAGCAATGTATTAGTGTGCTTCTTTCTTTACAAACCCTACTGCCATTTTAAACATTGTTATAATGTGCTATTTTCAGTGTCTTAATTTGGTTTAGTTATCTTAATTTGCTTTTTTTAATAATAAGGCTAAATATTCCATATAGTATTCTATCTCATCTGAAGTACTAGTAAACTTTTCAGATACTTTTATCATTTACCTACTGAACTGATCTTTACACATTCTGAATACTGAGCTTTTTACACCAACCGTTTATTTTACATGGTTCTTTTTCTTTCTTTCCTGCATTACTTTTCATCTTTATTTTACCACCAGAGGCCCAGTGCACAAAGTTCATGCATGGGGCTGGGGGTGTCCCTCAGCCCAGCCTGCATCCTCTACAATCTGGGACCCCTCAGGGGATGTCCGACTGCCAGTTTAGGCCCGAAACCGGCAAATGAACATCCCTCTCACAATCTGGGACCACTGGCTCCTAACCGCTCGCCTGCCTGCCTGTCTGATCGCCCCTAACCGCCTCTGCCTGCCAGCCTGATTGCTGCCTAACCACTCCCCTGCCAGCCTGATTACTGCCTAACTGCTCCCCTGCCAGCCTGATCACCCCCAACTGCCCTCCCTTGCCGGCCTGATCTCGCCCCTAACGGCTTGCTCCCCAGCCGGCCTGATCTCGCCCCTAACTGCTTGCTCCCCTGCACCGGCCTGATCTCGCCCCTAACTGCTTGCTCCCCTGCTGGCCTGATCTCGCCCCTAACTGCTTGCTCCCCAGCCGGCCTGGTCACCCCTAACTGCTTGCTCCCAGCCGGCCTGGTCACCCCTAACTGCTTGCTCCCCTGCTGGCCTGATCACCCCTAACTGCTTGCTCCCCAGCCGGCCTGGTCACCCCTAACTGCTTGCTCCCCAGCCGGCCTGGTCACCCCTAACTGCTTGCTCCCCTGCTGGCCTGATCACCCCTAACTGCTTGCTCCCCAGCCGGCCTGGTCACCCCTAACTGCTTGCTCCCCAGCCGGCCTGGTCACCCCTAACTGCTTGCTCCCCTGCTGGCCTGATCACCCCTAACTGCCTCTGCCTCAGCCCCCACCACTGTGGCTTTGTCTGGAAGGAAGTCGGATGTCCGGAAATGTCCGGTCAACCTGGTCTAATTACCATATTACCCTTTTATTAGTATAGAAGATTGTTGTTGTGTACAAGTTATGTTTTAATTAATTTACTTTCCAATTATTTGACATACAATATTATATTAGTTTCAGGTGTATAGCATAGTAGTTAGACATTTATATAATTTATGATAATCTAGTATCCAACACCATACATAGTTATTATAGTATTACTGACTATATTAAAACTTATTTTTTAATAATAAATAAATATAAAAGATCTCTCTTGTTCTTAATTCCTACATGAGTTAATCAGTCCATCTTCTATTCATATCTGAGATATATAAGCCATTTTTCCTCCAGTTTTTATGTTAAAACATTAAAAAAACATACATTACTTTAATGGATGCAGAATATATTATGTTGCACCATGTGAAAAATTTAACAGATTTTCTCCAGGTTGAGAGCATGTACTGACAAGTGAAGGCTTGGTCCCATGTCAGGATAGAGGAGTCTGATCCTCGACTTCATCTACAAAACAGCTGTGACACCTTTGCCCTCCTTAGTCACTGAGCCGTGTGAGACAATGATTAACTGAGTGGATCTGTGTGAGAGTACTTGGTGCATGGCAGGATGCAATGTAAAACGGAAGTCATTATCATCATTTTATCATACAGTTATAGTTTATATTAGTGAAAAAAAATCTTTCATCTTCAGGTTGCAATCAATCAAACTTGAGTCTGGAAACATTCCAAATTTAAGAGAAGACAAAAGGGTACAATTTATGTACTAAAATGTTATAAGAAGTTTTTTAAAAAGAGAGGTAGGGAGACAAGAATCTTTTGACATTTCAATCACTTGCTTTAGCAATAACACAGCTATAAGTAGGAAAATCATACCTTCTTTTGAGCCAACAGTGTTGAAGTACCCAGCAGAAAACCCTCCACTAAAGGCTCCATGAAACCGCTTATACCTTCCTTTTTCATCTCTGACAGTCTGATCCTGAAGAGGAGTTGGTTTCTTTGGTCTTTCACCTAAAAAAAAAAATATATATATATATATATATATATATATATATATATATATATATATATTAATGAGAAAGAGGAAAGGGGATAGTGGATTAGAAAAAAAAATAAGGAAGATGTCATTTCTTAACTATAATGAATTGTTCACTTCCGATGACATCAAATATAGTAATTTTAATTACGTTCCTATTCCTAGACTTCACTAGCTTATATAGCTTAGGAAGTATTAATTTTACCAAGTTTCTTTATAGCTTAAAGCAATTATAGATATCTCTTATTTATATTAGAAATATATTTTAGCAAAAATGGCCTGCTTTTCCCACTAACTTCCATTATGAAAACTGAATTATATTGGCCAGGGAGGATAGTTCAAATAGATGGAAATAAATCTGCTGGCAGAGAAGGAGGCAAATGCTGGTGTGTCACATGGCAGGCAGAAGTCTGCAACAGAAAAAATACTTCTATGTCTCTTCTATAACTTCATATCATTCCCAACTCCAGAACTTTTCCTTCAGTATTGCTCATTTTCTCCAGATCTTAAGAGTTTCCTTATTTCTGGGAATCTTCTGATTCTACAGTTTCTATTCTTCTTTTAAATATATTTTTATTTACTTTGGAGAGGATGGGAGAGGGAGAGATGGAAACACCAATGATGAGAGAGAATCATTGATCGGCTGCCTCCTACACTCCCTTTACTGAGGATAGAGCCCACAACCTGGGCATGTGCCCTTGACCAGAATCGAACCTGGGACCCTTCAGTCCACAGTCCGATGCTCTATCCACTAAGCAAACCAGCTAGGGCTATAGTTACTATTCTTTAAACTCATTCCTTTCCCTATTTTGCTGAAAAGGATTGGGTTGCTATGTCACACAAGCAGAAAGGAACTTCATGTTTTATCAACTCCAATTCAAAATTCTGAATCTATTTAAAATAAAAGTAACCAAACATTATATCCTGATGAATAAAAAGATAAATATAGAAGCAGGAAAGCACCGAACAGACTGTCAAATTACAGCGGGAAGGCTAGGGAGTGTTGGGGAGGGAGGGAAATAAATAAACCAAAGGACTTGTATGCATGCATATAAGCACACCAATGGACACAAGACACTGCGGGGGGCGGGATGAGGGCATGCGACCGTGGGTAGGGGAGGCTACAGGAAAGTCAATGGGGGAAAAAAAGGAGATATATGTACTAATATATGTAATACTTTAAACAATAATAAAAATTTTAAAAAAAGAACCAAGGAGCTGGCCAGAGAAACTCCTTATAAAAAAATAAAATAAAATAAAAGTAACCATCAAATTAGTTTCAAACATTCAATACAGAATGCAAGTCATACAGTAGTTGAGGGCACAGGGTTGAGAGTCACAGCTCTCTGGAATTCCATGTTTACTAGCACTGGGACTTTAGTTCTCTTAACCTCTCTGTGCCTCAATTTCCTCATCTGTAAAATGGGGATGAGCCCAGCAGGTGTGGCTCTGAGGTTGAGCATCAACCCATGAACCAAGAAGTTGTTGGTTCGATTCCCGTCAAGGCACTTGCCTGAGTTGCAGGCTCAATCCCCAGTAGGGGGCATGTGGGAGGCAGCCGACAGATGTTTCTATCTCTTCCTCTCCCTCCCTCTCTCTCTAAAAATCAATAAAAACATATTTTAAATAAATTTTAAAAATAAAATGGGGATGACACTAATAGTAATAACTATTTCATAGAATTGTTATGCAAATTAAATAAGATAATGCCTGTGAAGTGCTTAGCAAGAGGGACATACAATAAATACTTTTAAAGTACAAGGTAATACTATTATTATTATTATTATTATTACCACTAGAGGCCCGGTGCACAAAATTCATGCAAGGGCGGCGGGTGGGGGGTCCCCTCAGCCCAGCCTGCACCCTCTCCAATCCAGGAACCCTCAGGGGATGTCTGACTGCTGGTTTAGGGGATCGGGCCTAAACCAGCAGTCAGACATCCCTCTCACAATCTGGGACTGCTGGATCCTAACTACTCACCTGCCTGATTGCCCCTTACTGATCCCCCTGCCAGCCTGATCACCCCTAACCACCTCTGCCTGCTGGCCTGATCACCCCTAACTACCCTCCTGACAGCCTGGTCGCCCCATGCAGCCTGCTGTTCAGTCGTTTGGTCGTCCCTCACTAACCCCCCAGCCAGCCTGGTCGCCCCATGCAGCCTGCTGTTCTGTCATCCGTGCGGTTATTTCAGTTGTGATGGCCCCTGGCTTTTTATATATTAGGATTATTATTATTATTATTCACAATAGGTAAGATGTATCCTAAGTTCATGTGTACTTGTTACTTCAATAATTAAGCCAGTGCCCTAACCGGTTTGGCTCAGTTGATAGAGTATCAGCCTGTGGACTGAAAGGTCCCAGGTTTGATTCCGGTCAAGGGCATGTACCTTGGTTGCAGGCACATCCCCACTAGGAGGTGTGCAGGAGGCAGCTAATCGATGTTTCTCTCTCTTTGATGTTTCTAACTCTCTATCCCTCTCCCTTCCTCTCTGTAAAAATCAAGAAAATATATTTTAAAAAATAATAATTAAGTCAGTTACTACTTCTGGAAGACGGAACAAAAAGTAAAGGAATTTGCCTGGCTGGCATGGCTCAGCGGTTGAGCATCAACCTATGAACCAGGAGGTCAGGGTTCGATTCCCAGTCAGGGCACATGCCCAGGTTGCAGGCTCTATCCCCAGTGGGGGTCATGAAGAAGGCAGCTAATCAATGTTTCTTTCTCATCATTGATGTTTCTATCTCTCTCTCTCTCCCCTCCTCTCTGAAATCAATAAAAATATACTTAAAAAAAATAAAGGAACTTCCAGTCTCATGGTCTTAAATTCTTACTTGTAGCTTGTGAGGTCTCTAGGTCATTTCCGGAGTATAATCTACAGTAGGGTAGTCAAGAGTAATCAACAGAATTTGAAGACCAGCAGATCTGGGCTCAAATCCCCTTACTTGCTAGCTCTGTAAACTTGGGCAAGTTACTTGATCTCCATAAGCCTTAGTCTCCAAAACTACAAAATAAAGGCACTAACAGAGCCTATCTTGTAGATTGGTGCTGAGGATTAAATACCCCATTCAGAGATCTATACACAGTGTCTGATCTTAGCAAAGCTCAGTTAATATCAGCTATCATTACATTTCACTCTAAAGAACTTACAACTTAGGACCCACAATCCAAGATTTTCACCATATCTTAGAAATGCAGTAAACACACTCTAATAGCACATGTGCACCTGGCATGATTCTTAGCAAAGGCAGAGTTTCTCAACGTTAGCGCCTATTGCCAGTTTGTTGCGGGGAACAGTCATCGGGTTAAGGTGAGAGAGGGCAGGTCCTCCCAATGCCGGGTGCTGGTCTTGCTCTGTTCTCCAGATGCTTCTGATCTGAAAGGGGAGGTAAGATCTGCAGGTAACTGCTCGGAAAGTTAGCAGTAGATGATGAGGGCAGTAGATGATGAAGGCCAACCACAGGACTCCTGAGGAGGCGCCACCTTTAACTACAGCTTGGAAAACTCCAGGGAGAAGGTGGCATTTTAGCCAGGCCTTGTTATAATTATTGCTACTAGTAATAACTAACCCCTTCTTGTCACACATATTATTTCATTCATCATACCCTGATAAGGATGCTTTGATTAAGTATCTGCCCTGAGGTCCACAGCTAATAGCACAAAGCTGAAATCAGATCTCAACTCTGCTTCCAAGCCAGGGATGCCACCCATACTGTCCTTCACTCATCCTTGACCAAAAGTTTACTGAGGGCCTTACATGGGAACAGCCCTGTTCTAGATGCCAGGTATGGAATGCTAAATGCAACTCCACCCCTGCTCCCAGGGTGCCCAGAGCCTGGCAGAGGAGACATGCATGTATAGGAACTCTTCTGACAATGTGTAAGGAGCACAACATCGCCGTCACTCTAAGCAGGAGCAGAATTTGATAGCTGCAAATATGAACACAATTCCCAACAGAGGCCTGGAAGGGTAATGTCAGATATTTTGAGAAAGTAGTCTAGTCTGACTGGATGTCAGGGAAGAAATTTAACATGAAACCCTAAGGAAGGATCTTATAGAGGGCCCTGAACATGGTGCTGCAGGGTCTGTGATATGTCTTATGGGTGATGGGAGCCACAGACAGTTGTTTTTTATTGATTTCAGAGAAGAAGGGAGAGGGAGGGAGAGATAGAAATATCAATGATGAGAGAGAATCACTGATGGACTGCCTCCTGCACAACGCCCACTGGGGATCGAGCCCACAACCCGGGCACGTCCCTGACTGGGAATCAAACCGTGACATCCTGGTTCATAGGTCGATGCTCAACCACTGAGCCACACCCGCTGCTGCGCCAGATCGTTGTTTTTTGTGTTGTTTTTTTTTAATATATTTTTATTGATTTTTTTACAGAGAGGAAGGGAGAGAGATAAAGAGTTAGAAACATCAATGAGAGAGAAACATCGATCAGCTGCCTCCTGCACGCCCCCTACTGGGGATGTGCCCGCAACCCAGGTACATGCCCTTGACCGGAATTGAACCTGGGACCCTTCAGTCTGCAGGCCGACGCTCTATCCACTGAGCCAAACTGGTTTCGGCGCCAGATCGTTTTAAGTGGGAGAGTCACAGCATCAAGGAGGAGGAAAATGGTCCTAAAACTAATTTGTGGTCAGGATTGAGGCAGGATAGTAAGCTAGGGAAAGTCCTTGACAAGTGGAATAAGGGAAACTGAGACAAAATAATCAGACAAGGCCAAATAATTTGAGCAATTTATAGCCAGCTAATAAATCACAAGATTTTATCTTCCCTAACCAAGGACACTTAGGAGCAAATGGTTTACACATTCCAGACTCTCCCTGGGCAGACCAGCCTAGGTCTAGTCCCTCTTCAACGCATTCTTTACAAATAAACCTAACCAGAAAATAACACCAACCTGTCTGTATGCACATTTCGATGAATCAACACATTGAAGGACACACCTGGAAAGCTAATGAATATTCTGTTAAGACCCTCCTCTTAGATTTCCCCTAGGATTCTAGCCAGCCAAGAAAAGATTTTAAATGCCTCAAGACAAAGGATCCACAGTGTGCTCTCACTAGAGCACACCCAAGCCTTGTATCTTTGCTCTTTTTCTCCTAAACTCTAAGAACCCCACAAGACTTGCAATATGTTTTTTAGTGAGCAGTGGGGAGCAGCATCTCGACCCAGGCTTGCCCCCTGAACCTGTCTTCAAGGCCCCCTTTCCTCCTCTTGTTTCTTCCTTTATTTCATTGTCCCCACCATTAATAAACATACTCTCAAAATCACCTGGACTCATGTTGTGAAATATTTCCTACATGAAGTCAAGAATCTACACACTATCAGTGAGCTCTAGGAGACCCACCTGGGGCCCAAACCTCTCCGGTACCTGGATGAGCTGGAGGTGACAATTCTAGAGCCAAGTGAAAGGACCTAAGGAAAGAGAGGTGAGTACTGTGCCCCCTTCCTTCCAGGCCAGAGGGCCTGGGATGCCTCTGGGTCAGTGTGTGACAGTGCAGCCAATAAACCTTGCTATCAGGGACAGCAACTTTAATTAAGTAGTGGAGTCTTTCCTCTAACAATGTTTGTCTAACCTGTCACTGAGACTTCAAAGCAGGAAGCAAAAATGATTATGGGTCTAGTATGTTATAATGTAAAATGTACTCAGAGTGCATTTAAACTTCAAAGTGCTTGGGAAACAATAAATCAATACTCAGAAACTTCTGGCTGGGTAGCTCAGTTGGTCAGAGCGTTATCCCTATATACCAAGGTTGTAGCTTCGATCCCGGGTCAGAGCGCATACAAGAATCAACCAATGAATGCATAAACAAGTGGAACAACAAACTGATTTATTCTCTCTCTCTCTCTCGCCTTTCCTCCCTCTCTCTAAAATCAATAAAATAAAAATTTAAGTATATATGTATATTTTTTAAAACTTCTAATAGTGAGAACTTAAAGGATGATTTCAGGCCAGGAAACAAAAAAATCTATACATCAAATGTCCTTTCCTTCCACTTCCAAAGCAAGGTTAGATCTTCATTTCAGATTTCATGCAACATCAAAACAGAAAGATTTAGAAAAATATAGGTCAAGTAGCTGATGACTTACATACAATACGTCACTTCACAAGGAAACAATTATGAGACCAGAAATATAGAATAGATATGAACAGCTGCCTAGGTGATTATAATAAGCACCATCATGCATTTTAACCCTTGCCCTGCATAGCTAAATTCAAACCAGTTTTCAAAGGATCCCATGTTGCCTTCTCAAGTTTTCCTGTTAGTTTGCATACGTTATTATTTCCTGTCTACCATCACATACTTTTGTAATTGTGAACCTTGTACTTTTGTTCTGTGGATGAAAAGGGGGTTCTACAATAAATCTGACAAGACCAGTGACCTCATAGGGTGATATGAACATAAATTCTTAACAGGCATGTCATGGTGAGTAGTCACACCCAAAGCATGTAACTTTTCTAGAAAGATTTATCTTTGCCTTAAGCAAGCCCTGTCCATTATTCTTGTGTATCTAGATTAACACATCCTTGAAATGCCAAAGAAATCCTGTTTTCAGACCCCTCAGAGATGTAACCACCCTCAAGGGAGCACATAATCTTGTTAACTGCCCTGTAGTCTAATCCCCACCTAGCTTTCTCTCAATTTCATTTAATCTTCCTTAACTCCAAATGCCTTCTTATTTATTTTTATTTATTTATGTTTTTATTGATTTTAGAGAGAGAAGAAAGTAGAGGGAGAGAAATACCCATCTAAAAGAGAAATGTTGATTGGCTGCCTCCTGAATCCACCCAGATTGATCCCACAATCTGGGTTTGTGCCTTGATGAGGAATCGAACTGGCAACCTTTTGGTGCATGGGAAGATGCTCAACCAACTAAGCCACATGGACCAGGGCCAAATGCTTTTTTTAAAATATGTTTTTTAGTGATTTCAGAGAGAGGAAGGGAGATGGAGTGGGGGAGAAACGTAAAAACATCAATGATGAGAGAGAATCATTGATTGGCTGTCTCCTGCAGGTCCTCTACTGGAGATGGAGCCCACAAGGCATGTGCCCTGACTGGGAATCGAACCGTGATCTGGTTCATGGGTTGACGCTCAACCACTGAGCAACACCGGGCAGATCAAATGCATTAATAATAATAATAATAATAATAATAATAATACACCTGTAAATGATCATTTTGGCAAACTATTATTTTGGGAGGCATTTTTCTTAGTCTGTTGAGATCTTGCTTCCAGGCATATCCTGTTTGGTTCAAAGAAACTCAAACTCTTCTAACAATTATCTACAGGCTTGAACGTTTCTTAACAAGTTGACAGCTCTTAACTACATTTGAAACTCTTTAAATAAAGGATCTTTGTCAACAATTCTTTGAGATCATGGGGTGATGTATTTGCCAATGAAGCTAATGTAATCTTAGACTATATTAAAGAAATTCAGTCTAGAATGAAAGAGACAGTAGTGATGGCTGTGTTCTACCCACCCTCTGGTACCATACTTGGAGAAAGGCTTTAACAAACTAGGGTAGAGGACTTTGAATGAATGTATCAGAGCACTGAGGATGTTAAGCGTGGTACAGAGATGTCTTAAAAGAAACTCAAAGGCTGTCTTCAAACACATAAAGAGCTTTCAGCAGCTAGCCGTTCTCTGTCTTTCGTAAGCAGAGGATGGAAGCAGGGCCAGTATATGGCAGAAGTTTTTAATGATTAGAACTGTTCATAGGTAATAAAAGGGCCAGTGGAAATGTCCCAGAAGTACGACCAACTAGCAGGATGTGGTCAGGGTAGGAAAGAGATCTCACCAATAGGAGGTCTGCAAGTAAATCCCAGCCCACCATGCTTCCTTTGTCTTTCCCACAGGAAAGAACTGCCATCAGTCCTTAATGGGCATTCAATACATATTTTGCTGAACAAATCAAGCCATTAAGAGGATCAGGCCAGAACATGGGAGAGAAGCTTGCTTGTCTTGCCCTCCCCTTCATTCCACCAGCAAGTCTTGTCAGCTCTGCTTTCAAAGTATATCCCAACCCAGGATACTACTTATCACCGCCACCGCTAACACTCCAGTCCAAGCCATCATTCTCTCCAGACCTCTTTTTGCTGATCTCCCTGCCTCACTCTTGCCCACCCCCAACCCGACGCCTATTCTCAAAATAGGTAGAATAATCTTTAAAATATACATCCCTCCCCTGTGTAAACTCCCCAATGAACTCTCCTACACTCCTAAACTCTCTGCTCTACCGACACCAGTCTTGCCTGTCCCTCAATCTGCAAAACTGGCTCCGACTTCAGAGCCTTTGCATCTGCTGTGCTACCTGAAATGCTCTTCCCCGAGATCTTCGTAAGGTTGGTTCCTTCCTCTGTTTCAAATCTGACCTCAAACATGCTCTCCTAGTAAAGACATGCCTGACCACCCCAAACTCTCACAGAAGCTTGTCTCGTCATCTTGCTATTTCCCATCCCTCTGAGTCTCTCGTCCGTCCCTCCAGAACGTGAGCACCCCGAAAGCTCGGCGCATGCCTCTCTCAGCGCTGTCCCCAGCTCCCGCAGTTAGGAGTCTTGGCCCGGAGCCAGCCAAGGCCCGGCAAAGTGTTATGCGTTTCTCCCCGAATCCTGGACCCCAAACAGACTCGCACCTTCTTCCAGTGGCTCCAAGCCTGTCCCATAGCTGACCAAGTCCTCGTCGCTGTCACTGTCCAGCGCCGCCATCCTGTTCCCTTCCGGGCCCCGCCCCCCTTGCTACGGGGGCCTCGACAGGCCAAAAGCCTTCCGCTCTTTCCGCTCCTCAAACCTGTCTCTGGCCTCAGATCTGCGCCAAGGCGTTCTCAAACTCGTCTGCAAGAGGCGGACGTAGAAGGCGTTCCCTCGGAGACTAGGGAAGGCACAACAGCCCACCCTAGGAGATGCCTGAGAGAAGCTGGAAACCACCCAGCGGTCCGGCCACAGGGCGGGCTCCCCTTGCCCTGACTGCCAACAAATACCCCTCCGCACCACCCTGTCACCTGCCAGGAAAGTCTCTGTGCTCCCAAATACATCACTCTTACGTTTGCATAAGTGGAGTCCCTTTCCAGACCTCTGGAGGGATGCACAGACGTGGAAACCCCGTTGCTCATGGTGAAGGAAGCCCCAGACAACACTTGATCAAAAGAGAAAAATAAACGAGAGCATAAAAGAAAAGGGTAAAGAGGAGGCTGGGGGAGAAGTAGAGAGAGAAAAGGAAAAATCAGAAAAGAGAAAGAAAACCAGAAAGGGGAAAGAAAAAGCAAGCAGACAAGGAAAGGTTGCTGTGAGGTGGGTGGAGGATGCTGAGGGCTCCCTTACTGAACCTAAAGAAACAAAACATCTGTCAAATTGGCTGCTGTTATCCTACCCCAAAATTATTTTTACATCATGGGAAAATGAAGCTCAACTAGTAAGAGATAAGGCGGAGCTGAAAACCACACCTAGAAGCCCAAGTTTTCAAAATGAGGGTCAGAAGGCTGTGAGTCAATCACTAGACTGTTGTTAAAATGTCTTCCCCCTCCCCCAACACATACCATCCCCACCCATCCCCAGACTTCCTGAATCAGAATGTCTGGGCGAGGGCTGTTCCTTAAATACTCCAAGAACATTTGACCTCAAAGCCTTTGCAGTCTCTGTTCCCTCTGCTTAGAATGTTCTTCTCCCAGATACCACATGACTCATTGCCTCACCTTCTTCAAGTCTCTGCTCAAAGGTTGCTTTCTCAGTGAAGCCTTCTCTGACCCTATATTTTTAACACACATATATACTTTATTATATCTATTGTCTTTCTCTATTGGGATATAAGCTGCACAAGAACATAGGCGTTTTTTTCTTTGCTGTATCCTCAGAGCTTACAATGATTAGCAGGTGGTAAACATTCAATAAATAATTTTGAAAATAAGAATGAGGCCCTGGCAGGGTGGCTCAGTTGGTTGGAGCATTGTTCCCATGCACATACTACATAGGTTGCAGGTTCAATCCCTGGTCACAGGCACATGCAGGAGGCAAACAATCGATATTGCTCACATTGATGTTTCCCTTTCACACACTCTCTCTCTCTTTCTCCCTTCCTCTCTCTAAAATAAAATAAAATAAACATATCCTCAGGTAAGGATTAAAAATAAATAAATACATACCCACAAAAGTTACCAAATATAAAAATTTTTAAAAAAACCATAGGTTCTAAAATTGTTTCCCATCAAGAAGTGGAGTCTAGCCTCGCCAGTGTGGCTCACTGGTTGAGCGTCAACCTATGAAGCAGGAGGTCATGGTTCAATTCCCAGTCAGGGCACATACCCCAATTGTGAGCTCAGTCCCCAGTGGGGGGTATGCAGGAGGCAGCCAATCAATGATTCTCTCTCATCATTGATGTCTCTCTTTCTCTCCCTCTCCTTTCCTCTCTGAAATCAATAAAAATATATTTTTTAAAAAATGGAGTCTATATCCTCTCTTTTTGAATCTAGGCTCCATAGACTAAAAGAATATAGTAAAAGAAAAGGGGGGTTGAGGGAGGTAGAGAGGGGATAAATAGTGATGGAAGGTGATGTGACTTGGGGTGGTGAACACACAATACAATATACATATGATGTATTATAGAATTGTACACCTGAAACCTATATAATTTTATTAACCAACTATAGGCCTGGTGCATGAAATTTGTGCATGGGAGGCAGGTGTGTGTGTCCCTCAGGCCAGCCTGCACCCCCTCCAATCTGGGAACCCTCAAGGGATGTCCGACTGCCCTCTCACAAACCAGGACTGCTGACTCCCAACCACTCACCTGCCTGCCTACCTGATTGCCCCTAACCACTTCTGCCTGCCAGCCTGATCACCCCCTAACCACTCCCCTGCCAGCCTGATCGATGCATAACTGCTCCCCTGCCAGCCTGATTGCCCCTAACTGCCTCCCCTGGCAGCCTGGTTGCCCACAACTGCCTCCCCTGCTGGCCATCCTGTGGTGGCCATCTTGTGTCCACATGGGGCGGCCATCTTTGACCACATGGAGGCAGCCATCTTGTGTTGGAGTGACAGTCAATTTGCATATTACTCTTTTATTAGATAGGATGTTACCCCAATAAATTCAATTTTTAAAAGAATTTAAGCCCTAGTGGGTTCGCTTAGTGGTTAGAGCATCAGCCCCTGGACTACAAATCCAGTGATACCTCAGTTTCAGGCTTGATTCCTACCCTAGTCAGGATGTGTGTTGGAGGCAACCAATCCATGTGTCTTTCTCACATAGATGTTTCTCTCTGTGCATCTCTCCCCTTCCCTTTTACTCTCTAAAAATCAATGGAACAAATATCCTCGAGTGAGGGTTAACAACAACAACAAAAAAGAATATAGTGAAAGCAACAATAAAACAATTCCCATATCCAACTTTTAAGAGACTGGCAGATACCACTTTTTCTTGGGATGCTGGCTCTTGGAACCCAACCTCCTTAATTCCCAAAAGATAAAAGAAATTGCAAAACTCATTCTCTGGAGCATTTGAGATTTTGCTTCCCAGCAATTGTGAGTTTAACTCAAATAAAACCTAATAAAAATTATACACAGGTATGCCCTGCCTGGTGTGGCTCAGTTGGTTGAGCATTGTCCCATGTACCCAAAGGTTGCCAGTTTGATTCCCAGTCAGGGCACATGTCTGGGCTTTGGGCTCCATCCCCAGTAGGAGTTGCGTAGGAGGCAACTGATGGATGTTTCACTCTCACATTAATGTTTCTCTCTCTCTCTCTCTCTCTCTCTCTCTCTCTCTCTCTCTCTCTCCCTCTCCGTCCCACCTTTCCCTAACTCTAAATATCAATCCTATCTAATAAGAGTAATATGCAAATTGACCATCACTCCAAGACACAAGATGGCTGCCCCCATGTGGACACAAGATGGCCATTACAAAATGGCTGGCAGGGGAGGGCAGTTGTGGGCAGTTGGGGGTGACCAGGCCAACAGAGGATAGCAGTTGAGGAAGACCAAGCCAGCAAGAGAGGGCAGTTGGTGGGGGGGGGGGGGGGACCCAGCCCTGCAGGGGAGGGCAGTTGGGGGGGACCAGGCCTGCAGGGGAGGGCAGTTGAGGGGGACCAGGTCTGCAGGGGAGGTAGTTGTGGGTGATCAGGCCAGCAGGGAAGGCAGTTAGGGGTGACCAGGCCAGCAGAGGAGGGAAGTTGAGGGGGACCAGGACAGCAGGGGAGGGCAGTTGGTGGGGAACAGGCCTGCAGGGGAGGGCAGTTGGGGGGGACCAGGCCTGCAGGGGAGGGCAGTTGAGGGGGACCAGGTCTGCAGGGGAGGTAGTTGTGGGCGATCAGGCCAGCAGGGAGGGCAGTTAGGGGCAACCAGACTGGCAGGGGAGGGCAGTTAGGGGTGACCAGGCCATCAGGGGAAGGTAGTTAGGGGCAATCAGGCCGGCCGTGGAGCACTTAGGTGTCGATCAGGCTGGCAGTGGAGTGGTTAGGGGGTGATCAGGCTGGCAGGCAGAAGCGGTTAGGGGCAATCAGGCAGAGGCAGGTGAGTGGTTGGGAGCCAGCAGTCCTGGATTGTGATCCTGGTGGGATTGGGCCTAAATGGGCAGTCAGACATCCCTCAAGGGATCCCAGATTGGAGAGGGTGCAGGCTGAGCTGAGGGACACCCCCCCTCCCCGTGCACAAATTTCGTGCACCAGGTCTCTAGTCCTATATAATAAAAGCCTAATATGTTAAGTGTCTGACTGGACCATTCTTTCAACCACCAGGGGGCAGACACTCTGACCGGTAGGTTAACTTGCTGCTGGGGTCCAGCCAATTGGGACTGGATAAAACGAGCTGGACACACCCTGGACGAATCTGTGCACCAGGCCTCTAGTAAAAATATATTTTTAAAATTATATACAGATATGGACATTCTGATATTTATACAACATAAACACCAAGTACCCCTCCTTTCTTATTCAGATATGCAAGAAATCTCAGAATCTTCTCAGGAAACTGCAGATAAGAAGATGGGTTGACTTACCTGGGTAGGGAGTAATTTCGTCCACATGGTCCACACATCAGTGCTGACAGTGGGATGGTTACTCATGACATACAAATACATTGTTCAATAAGTTTTGGAATGAATGTCACTTTTCTTTTCCCCATGTACTTCCTTACTGAAATACTAGAGGGCCCAGTGCATGGATTCGTGCACTGATGGGGTCCTTCGGCCTGGCCTGTGTCCTCTCACAATCCGGGCCCCCTCGGGGGATGTCGGACTGTTGGTTTTGGCCTGATCTCCACAGGCCAGGCCAAGGGACCCCACCGGTGCATGAATTTGTGCACTGGGCCTCTAGTATGTATATAAGATCTTAGGTTAATCTCTTTCCACCCTCCACCCTCCTCCCTTCCCTCTGAGATTCATCAGTCTGTCCCATGTTTCCATGCCTATGCATTGAGTGTCTGCTCCCTGGTGGTCAGTGCGCATCGTAGCTACCAGTTGAATGGTCAAACGGTCAAATGATTGGATGGTAGCTTAGGCTTTTATGTATATAGATAACATGTGTGAACCCTGGCCAGTAGCTCATTTGATTAGAGTGTCATCCCAATACCCCAAGGTTGCAGGTTTGATCCCCCATCAGGGCACATATAAGAATCAAACAATGAATGCATAAATCTTTGGGACAAATAGATCATAGATCTCTACTTCTCTCTCTCTCTCTCTCTCTCTCTCTCTCTCTCATCAGTAAATAAACAAAAAATTTAAGAAATATAGCATATATACAGAACAGTGCAAAATCATAAGCACACAGTCCTAGGCATTTTCACAAAGTGAATAAACCCATGTAAAAACAAACAAATCACAAAGTAGAAAATTTCCAGAATCCCAGGAGCACTAATACCTGTGTGCTCCTGGGGCGCTGTGTGGATGAAAAGAGGCCACATGCTAACCTGAGTAGCTCAGGGAAGGCCTGCGTGGCAGCCTTGTAAAATCAGAGATCTAAGTAACAAATAAATAAAATTAATAAATAAAATTAAATAATTAAGTAACCACAAAGGATAGTCTGTAATTAAAACATTTTTGTTGTTGTTAATCTTCACCAGAGGATCATCGGAGGATATTTTTCCATTGATTTTTATTTTTTTGTCATTTAAAAAAAATTTTTTTATTAATTTCAGAGAGAGGAAGAGAGAGAGAAACATCAATGATGAGACAGAATCATTGATTGGCTGCCTCCTGCATGCCTCCTACTAGGGATGGAGCCCACAATCCAGGCATATGCCTTTGACTGGAATCAAATGGGACTTTTCAGTCTGCAGGCTGATGCTTTATCCATTGAGCCAAACCAGCTAGGGCCCATCGATTTTTAGAGTGGAAGGGAGAGGGCGAGACACATCAATTTATTGCCTCCTGCACTCACCTTGACCAGAATTGAACCTGGGACCCTATAGTCTGAGGGCCAATGCTCTATTCATTGAGCCAAACCAGTTAGGGCTGTAATTTAAAACTTTTTAAACTAAAAAGCAGTTTATGGTGAGTAGTCATGTTCTAGGCTGGTATTTCCCATGACAAAGGTCAATCTTCACCTTAACTGAACCTATTGTCTTTTTGCATCTACAATCCTATATAATAAAAGGCTAATATGCAAATAGACCAAATGGTAGAACAACCAGTTGCTATGACATGCACTGACCACCAGGGGGCGTGTGTGGAACATGGCAGGCGTTGGCAGCAGGAGGCAGAGTGCGGAACATGGTGGGATTCAGCAGCAGCTGGATGGTGGAGCAGGTGAGTGGGGATGCCAGACCAAGGTGGGGCGCCAGTCACTGTCATCGGGGTAAGCCTCTTGTGGTTACTGAAAATTCCTTGCTCCCACACACTGCGGTATCACCCGGCGCTCGTACCTGCTGCCAGTACCAGCCCTGCTCACACCTGCTGCTGGCGCTGGAGTCACCACTCGCACCCACTGCCAGCGCCTGGTGCAGGCCCCAATTGCCCCTGAGGGATTCTCCACCTCTCCCTGCTCCTGAGGGGCATTCAGGCAGTAGCCATTGCTTGCACCAGCTGACGGCACTGGCCCCGCTCGCACCTGATGCTGGCCCCAATTGCTCCATGCCCTCAGCAGGTGCGAGCAGGGCTGCCAGCAGACAAGGGACCAGGGGCAGCAGCAGGAGGGGCCAAGCGGGGGTATGGAGGATGGGCCGAGACCCACCCCTCTGCCCACTGCATCTTCTCGGCCCACAGTTTCTTTCAAGGTGCATAAATTCATGCACTGGGCCCCTAGTAACATATAATTGAAATGTCAAAGTAACTTTCCTTTCTCCAGGCCTCTCAAAGCACAGGCACTGCTCTGCAGAGACCACAAATCCCTTCATTGTTATTAACTGTTAACTGTCTAGAACCCACCTAAGTAAAAGAAGTGTGTCTATCATTTTACTTTTTATCCAATCCCAGAGGTTTCGCCACTTTGCTTTCTCCTGCTTTCCTAATCCATCACCAGTGGATTCCATGTAACCCACTTACATCTCTTCTTTTGATTGTAATGTATAAAATTGGGTGCAAAAGTGCCATTCTCTGGAGCATTATCTCAACCCGTTGAAATTCTGCTTCCTGGCATTTGTTGACAGTTTGGTTCAAATAAACTCACAAAAATTCTTCACAGGTTTGAACGTTTCTTACCTTGATATTACTATTAAGTACAATGTTACTAGCTAATTACAATGTTATCAGAGCCATGAGAATGTCTAGTCCTACATGCCCCAAGGAGTGATACCCATGTGGCTCACATAGCTGGGAAATGCCTGCTGGGACTCAGAGATTTCCTCCAAAGATGCTCAGGAGCTAGTCCTAGAATAGCCTGGTATGTCTTTAACATCACGCTTCCTTCTCTTGCTGTTCCTTTTTAATCAAAGAATCAGTTTAAAAAGGCAATGGTGCCGGGCTAGATTAAATACCGTATTTTGGTTTTCACTATGTTAACTTTTATCTTCCTATATGGCAAAATGCTGCTAGTTTTCTCCTTATGACTTAAGTTGTTTTTTTAAATAATGTTTGTTTAAATAAAATGAGTAAATTTGAAGACTATTTAATCAACAATAGTACAAGTGAAATGTACGTATATGAGACAAATAAAAAAGTGACTGGAGCTTCAAGGTGGTGGAAATCGGAAGGTGATAGTGAGTGACTAGAGTCAGCAGGCCTGAACTAAAACTATCTCAGACACAGAGGAGTGTGCCATTGGCCACTTCAGTCCTCCGGGCCTTAGTCTTATCAAATGGAGATTATTTAACCCATTTATTTGCAGAAGGGTCATGGGAATGAAACATAACAGCTGTAAATTTTCTGGCTAGAGTTGAGGTCCTATTATTGATAACTTTATTATCATAGAACAGTAGTAACATAAGTAGTATTACAAATGTTAGAGTGACCCACCACCCCCATGATCCCAGAAACCACAGCAGCTGTTTTTAACTCCCCACCCCAGGGGTGATACTTTTTGTATGTGTGTGGTTTTGGAAAAAATGTTCTTTTATTTTTAATTTATTTTTTATTGTTCATAGTATTATAGATGTCCCATTCCCCAACCCCCTTGATCCCCCGCTCCAGTCCCCACCCCTTCACGAATTATTAGTCTGTGTCCATGGACTATGCATATATTCATATCCGTGTTTTGGCCCGAATGGTGTGGCTCAGTGGTTGAGCATTTTCCTATGAACTAGCAGGTCACGGTTAGATGCCTGGTCAGGGCACATGCCCAGGTTGCAGGGCTCCATCCCAATTGGGGGGCATCCAGGAGGCATCCCACCAATGATCCTCTCGTTTCTCCCTCTCCCTTCCTCTCTGAAATTAATAAAAATATTTTTAAAAATAGTTCTTTGGTTAATCTCTATCCCCCCCCCCCCGCCCCCGCCCCCCCCCCACACACTCACACCCACCTGGGGTGGTACTTTTGCAGGGCAATGGGTGATAGGATGACTAACATGATTAAATTAGCTTGTCACCCATTGTTCTTACTCTTTAAGAGAGAAGGGGAGTGTTTGCACCTGCTAGAGTTTCCCCATACACCTGTCCCAGCGTTGTGCTGGTTAAAACGATCCAGGTTATTTCCTTAAAATTAAAATAGTCCTTTCCGGAAACACCTTTTCTTGTGCAGCATCTTGGAGTTGGTAGTGACAGGTGGATTTTCTTTTTGACATTTACTTGGTTGTTGCTACTATTTATTTTAAAACTTTAGAACAACTCCGAATGCACCTCCTTTTTAAATTTAATATTTTTTTTTTAGGAGAAGAGAACGCTTAGCTTGCTTTGAAAGTAGATTGTTTTGTTCTACCTGTGGCATCCACCGCGACCGCCAAACACTGCGGCAGCTGGGGAGGGGTTTTGTGACTGCAGGACGGCAGCCGGGGGGCGTGGGGGGGGGCGGGGAGAGACGGCCCCCGAGGCTGGAAGCTTCCGGCTCCGGACCGAAATTTATGGGAGTTGATTCTGTCAGGCGTCGTCTGGAGTCTACGGGTCAGCGGGGGGGCGGGTGAGAAAGTAGAGCGAACGAAGTTCCCTAAGTCCCACTTTAGCTAAGCCAGGTGCGTCCCTTAACCCAGCCAAGAGCTTTGACACGCACCTTTGTTGTAATACTTTCGACCAAAGAGGGTGACCCGGCCCATTTTGTAGTTGAGAAAACTGGGTTTGAAGCGGTGGTTAAGAAACGTGTTCGAGGACATCCATCGAATCTCTCAAGTACAAAACCCTTTCTGGAGACCCCTTCATGGGCGGACCCCATCTCCCGGAGCCGTCTATCTCCCATCTGCTAGTCTCTGCAGCGAGAGTGGGGGGACAGGGAGTGGACTGCCACGCCAACAGGTCTGAGTCACCTGGCTAAGGCCCTCGGTGGTGCAGCCAAGTCTCCCTTAGCGTCCTGGAACGGACTCGGCCCCGGGGTCCCTTCCGGCGGCAAGCCCAGCGCTCCAGTTTCGCCTTCGACGTGGCGTCAGGTCTGATCATTGTCCACTGGAGTCTCGGGGAGGAGCCGCGACTTTACCTAGTTCGCTGCGTTCGCCCCCACGGCTCCAGACGCAGGGCCGTGTCGCCAGCCTGGGCTAGCTGCAGCCACTGGGACCCCGGCGCGCCCCTGAACCCCAGGCTGAGACAGTTCGACGCCGAGATTAGGTTCCGGAGGCAGGGAGGGCCAGAGCAACGCGACCCGGGGGTCCCACTGCAGCGCGCCGCGGCCTCCCGCCTTGGGCGCCGGTTCCAACCCGCCAATCAGGAGCCGGGGCGGGGCGCTGGGCGGCCCCCGCCGGGTCTCCATGCCTCCGGGCCGGGCCCCGGAGTGGTGAATGGAGGGGGACCCGCGCGGGAGGGGAGGGGCGGGGCGGAGTGGGGCGGGTCTGAGCGCTGTCGTGGGCCGGAGCGGCTGCTCAGCCTCAGTCGGCTCTCCGTGCCCGAGCCGCCAGTATGACCGACGCTCTCCTGCCCGCGGCTCCCCAGCCTCTGGAGAAGAAGGACGACGGCTACTTTCGGAAGGTTGGTGGTTTCGGGAGGGCGGCGAGCTGCGGGCTGCAGACCTCCTTCCCCCGGGCTGTGGAGGGCACGGCCGGCGTCGACCAGGCCGGAGGGGGAGGGAGCGCGCTGGCCTGGGGCAGGCGGGCCGAGCTCCGGGTGAGGAGGGGTAGGACGGCCACGTACCCCGCCTCCGAGAGCAGGTGGCTTCCGGAGCCGGGAGAGTGGGCCTGGGGAAGGGACCCGTTCCTCCTCTTTGCGGCGCAGTAGGACCCGAACGCTTGGCCGGGGCATGGGTGGAGATGGAGGGAGCACCCCAGGCGGCTTGGCGGTCTTTTGCCCCTAGAATGCTTTCAGTATCCGTTTCTTTGATATTTTAGAGGACAGGAGAGAGCTGCTGGTGGGAGGTGACCTCGGGCGTCGCCCCCTCTTCTATCCCAAGTCGCCCAGGAGGGCATGAGCGCGGCAAACGTGATTTATTTGATTGTAGGAGACACCCGGGGCGAGTGCGGGCTTCGCAGTAACTTGGCGTGTCCCAGCGACCCTCCGCACACACACAGGCCTCCCGCGCAGTCCCTCAAAAACGACGCGGAGCGGAGACGTTCGGGTGCCCGCAGGTGGCAAGGCTAGGGCTACAAAGATGCTTTTGAGCCTCGAGTCGGTGACACCTTCCACCCTTCCTCCTTGCAGGTCCACGCCAGTCTAAAAATAGCCTTTGGAGCTTGGCCAGGTTTAACTGGGTGGGTTGAGAGATTTGTTTTTTATAAGATATATGACCGAAGGTAAAGTGTGTAATTATAAACAGGGAAGTGAAAATGTTTCCCACAGAAATATCAATTCTTAATTGTTCAAAGCCTAATGATCCAGTGGGAAAGGGACTTGGCATCTTCCTCCTTCCTTGTGAGGCTTTGCTTTCTGGTGAGGAGCGGTGACCCCAGGGGATCGGCAGGACTGGAGGGGGATCAGGAAACAGGTGAGGACAGAGTGGGAAATTTTTTTTGAAGTGGATTGCTTTTAGCATTTAAAAAAAAAGAGTAGTTTTAAGGTATATTTAAATTCAAAGATGTCATCATGGAATTACAGGATTATAACTTCTAATTATGTGTGGCATTTGGGACAGAGGATCACAGGGCATGGAATTGCAGAGGGAGGCAAGGCCTGGGAATCACTAGATCTCAGTCCTACAGCCCGGGAATGTGACTGCCACCCCCACAAAATTGCTCTATAGCCTCCTGCTAGTTGCTGCCTCTTTCTGGGACTTCATTTCCTCCCTGAATTGTTTCTCTGAGCAGGAGGAGGTCTGGACTACTTCACCACCTGGAGGAAATGACTGAAGGAGGGGCTGAAGAGATGGAGAACACCTGTGAGTGTTAGGTTCCCAAGCCTTCCAGAACAGGTTCTCCAGGGGGAGGATGTGCTCGGGAAAGAGTAGATAGCCAGGGAGCCATGACAAAGATAGATACAGAGTTGGATGTTTTTTAGATGCAGCTTCTGTGGATAAGAGAATAATGGGTGCAAAATTAGGTGAATCACTGGTTTACAACGAGAAACATGTCTTTTGAAAAGAAGACCTTGTAATGATCATTGTGCTATATCATACCAGTCCAAAGAATGTTCTTTGTATGAAGATAAAAAAAGGTGCTGATGTTACGCTGGCCAGGTGGCTCAGTTGGTTGGAGCATCATCCCTTACACCAAAAGGTTTCGGGTTTGATTCCTGGTCAGGACTCATACTTAGGTTTCGGGATCGACCCTTGGTTGGGCGTGTACCGGAGGCAACAGTTTGATGTTTATCTTTCTCCCCCTCTCTCTCAAATCAATAAAAACATATCCTGGGTGAGGATTAAATAAAATAAATATTTAATTTATAAAATAAATAAATAAATAAAAGGTGCTGACATTGAACCCTTCCTGATCTGTGGTAGAAGCTAATTTGGCCTAAAACAAATGCTCCTTGAATGATAGGTAGACAAGAAGCTTTGTCTCTGACAATGGTGGGGTCTAGAGTGGGGAGGAGGCAGCATCACAAACCTTCACATCCCTCCTCCTCCCCAACCTGGAAAGGATTCAAGGCTCCAAGGGGATGGGTCCAAATACCTGGAGGGACATCACCACTACCTAGTCACGCTGGAGCTGATGAGCCCCCATGACGTGTGCTCCATGGACTGGCCCAGCAGAAGGCTTCCCCACACGCATGTATAACATTAAATTACACCCCACTGAGACGAATGGACGGAAGCCTCTGGGGTGTGGAGGTTGCTGGGGGGGTTGTGCTTCCTGAATGCATGGGAAGAGAGTCAGGGATCCATCAAAGTGGTTTATGCAGGACCAGACTTGTGAGATTCATGTCACAGAAAGACCACTCTGACAGCTGAGTTGTTGGTTGGTGGGAGATGGGGGAGAGGCAGTGGTGGAGCCAGGCAGGGGCAGTTAGAGTTTGGGGCCTGGGGTTAGACCCTTGGATCTCCATTGTCTCTGTCCTTCCTACTCTGATATAGACTGTTGATGGTTTTTCAGGCAGTTATGTAACGTGCTATGTAAATACAGCCTCCCCACGCATCCTTCTTACCAGCCTGCACCCCTAACCGACTGAAGGCAGAGATCCAGTGAGGAGGTTGAAATGATGAGGGCCTGCCTGAGCAACAGCAGTGTCAGCAGGGAAGGGAAGAACTAATGGGTAGGATATGGTTGGGAGGTCTGCTTAGGTGTCTCAGTGGATGGTCATGTGCCTCACTGACATGGGGTCCCAGGAGGCTGCTATGGGGGCAGGTGGACTTGAGGCCTCCGTGTAGTGGTTCCAATGGGGAGTTTACACTAAGGACTTGGCAGCCCCAAGAGCACCCTGGGTGGGGATGTGGCTTTGGGGCCACCCGTGTGGGATATTGTGAAAAAGGACCCAAGATAGAAGGGTATAGTACCTCCACTTAAGGGACAGGCAGAGAGATTGGGAGGCAATTCAGGAGGGTAGCAGCAGTGTTGAAGCTGAGGAAGTATTTTTTTTTAAATATATTTTTATTTATTTCAGAGAGGAAGGGATAGGCAGAGAGAGACAGAAACATCAATGATGAAAGAATCGTTGATCGGAGCCTCCTGCAGGCCCCTTACTGGGGATTGAGCCCACATGGTTCATAGGTCGAAGCTTAACGGAGCCATACAGGCTGGGCTGAGAGAGTCTTTTTAGTGGAGAAGAAGCGAGGTTGACAAGTCAGAAGACTTAGTCTTTTAGGATTTAGTCCTTGGGGGTTGTTAGTAAATGAGAGTTGGGACCAAGAGTCCATGTGGCAGTTGCCGGAGAGAAGGGCAGAGAAGATAGTTGTTGCAAGGAGATGGGATTAAAGAAGAGCAAAGAAGGCAGGTTTGTTTCAGAATGAGAAGTCTAGAGCCTTTTTAAAGCTGAGTGAAGGTGAAGAAGTTGGGTAGGGTGGGTTTATTGAAGATTCAAGGGGGAGAAGAGAAGCGGTGGAGGGGTTCCAGGAGGCCAGTCGAAATGTGAGGATTGGAAATAGCTGCTGTGGGTGCGTGAGCCAGCCAGGAGTAGTGAGGACCCTCCAGACTAGAGATGTAGTCAGGGAATCATATAGGCTCCCCATCCTGTTTTTGGAATTTTGTGCACTCTTACAGGACCAAAGCAATTTCTACTAAAGTCAAGCTTCTCTTTCATCCTGTTCTCTCTCTTTAAAAAAAAAAAAATTATTGATTTCAGAGAGGAAGGGAGAGGAAGACAGAGTTAGAAACATCTGATGAGAGAGAATCATTGATCGGCAGCGTCCTACACACCCACTACTGGGCATAGAGCTGGCAACACAGGCATCTGCCCTGTTTCCTAGGTCGGTGCTCAACCACTGAGCCACGCCAGTTGAGCCATCCTGTTCTCTTTATCCTACCTTTCCTCCCTTTCCTCTTTTCTTTTTTTTTAAAATATATTTTATTGATTTTTTACAGAGAGGAAGAGGAGAGGGATAGAGAGTTAGAAACATGGATGAGAGAGAAACATCAATCAGCTGCTTCCTACACACCTCCCACTGGGGATGTGCCCGCAACCCAGGTACATGCTCTTGACCGGAATCGAACCTGGGACCCTTCAGTCCGCAGGCCTACGCTCTATCCACTGAGCCAAACTGGTTAGGGCCACTTCCTCATTTCTTGAAAATGCTATTCTGCTCCACTCATTCCAAAGCATTTATTGAGTGACAGCTCGGAGCCTGACAGCGGTCAGCTTCTGAGGCATACTCGACCCTGATTCAGTATGGCTTCTGAATCAGTGGGCCTCATTTCCTGGGGTGCTGAGCTAGCTGTGAGGGGAGTTGGTGCTTTGTCCCATAGCTTGGTCCATACTTGGGCAGGAATCGGCTTGGCTTTAGAACAGAGATCAAAAAGTGGGATGTGGGGGGTCCACAGTCCATAGTTTTGTGTGACTTGTACGTACAATGAAGATTAATTGCCTAAAAGGCCACTGTGCTGGCTGGGCCTGGTCCCTGAATGTGAGACAGTCATTGGCAGAGGGGGAAGCCCTGAGAAGTCAGGGTCTTCTTGGAGTTTTACAGGACGTGGCCGTACAGAACCTAAGGACACGAACACAGCTTGACCCCAGGTCAGGCATGGGCACTCCCCAGCAACCTGAGCTGATAGCATGCAGATCTTTGGATTAGAAATAAAAAAGTTGCCCTAGCCCAATAGCTCAGTTGGTTAGAGCATCGTCCCACTATTCCAGGGTTGTGTGTCCAATCCCCGGTCATGGCACATACAAGAAGCAACCAGTGAAATCATAAGTAAGTGGAACAACAATCTATGTTTCTCTCTCTCTCCCTAAAATCAGTAAGTAAATATAAAAAATAAATAAAAACCAGAACACTTTCTGTTCTATCGCAATATATTTCTCTCCTCTGTGGCTTCTCACTTTTTCCTTTCTTTACATAAGTTCACACAAAGGTACAGCTCTGTAAGGTTGTATTACAAATTACTTTCTTAAGAGAAAGACCAGTGGAAATGGAGTGTTTTTTTTCCTAAACATATATTTTTATGCTCATCCTAAGGAAAGTCTTTGAAGAATGTGTGTTCTGTCCTATGGTTAACGCAGAGGAAAACAAGTTTCTAGCACACTGCATCCTGAGAGCAGGGCCAGCTCCAGGGCTCCTCAGGTGTTGTAGTCTTAAAAAACCCGAAGGAAAACCTGTTCTTGGCCAAGAGAAAACCAGCTGGAGAAAAACTAGAGAAAGCTGTTCCTGGGGACTACTGAAAGGGCCTAAATGAAGCAGCATCCTCACAAAGTGCCGCATTGTCAGTCCTTATCTCTGCCTCTGCGTCCTCAGGGAACGCTAATGACCCAAAATGAATTTAGCTCTGTTGTTGTTACTCAGGAGCTGGAGGAGAAGTTGTTTTTTACTCATAGAACCCCCAGGCTGGAGAGGGCCCCAAGGTTCACAGTGTCCTGGTTTATGGTCGGTCTTGTTTACTCTGGGCCTCCTGGAGGTTCCAGCACTGAAGGCAGAAGCTCCTCCCAGTTCCTTCCCTGCACCATTCGTCTCAGTGGGGTGTAATTTAATGTTATACATGCGTGTGGGGAAGCCTTCTGCTGGGCCAGTCCATGGAGCACACGTCATGGGGGCTCATCAGCTCCAGCGTGACTGGGTAGTGGTGATGTCCCTCCAGGTATTTGGACCCATCCCCTTGGAGCCTTGAATCCTTTCCAGGTTGGGGAGGAGGAGGGATGTGAAGGTTTGTGATGCTGCCTCCTCCCCACCCTAGACCCCACCATTGTCAGAGACAAGTCCTAAAGCCCAGCTGCATGCACCCAGGCTGGTCATGGCCTCGGGGAGGGCCTGCCTTAATTGCACTGGTGCACACTGGAAGCCCAGAGGGTGTGTCTGACAAATACCTTCTCACACTCTGGGATCCTGGCCAGGAGGGGTCCCCTGGCAGAAATAGAATTTTCATGGTGACTCAGAGGAGAGTCAGGGTGATGAGCTGTACCACTGTAAATGTCCCTTGCTTCCTGGGGCTATTTGGATGGGTTCCAAGACACCACCTGATGAGACCAGGCATTGGCTTTAGGCTGATCACCACTTCCGCGTTTGGCTCAGGTACCAGAGTCTCATGACACAAAGGCTACATTGGAGGTGGCCATAGAGGACAGTGAAACTGCAGGTGCAGCCCAGCCAGAGGACTGAGTGTGTGCCACAGTGGACAGCAAGGGGTGCCAGCACAAGTGAGGTCTCTCGCCTGCAGCCCCAGAGATGGGAGGGGATACAAGTCTTTCTGGCCTTTCTGGTCAGACCCACGAGTTCACTATGGCCATATGCCTTCGGGAAGTCCCAGAGTTCAAATTGGATTGTAAGAAGAGAAAAGGCAGGTGATTGAAAGCCATTTCAGAAGTAGTTTCTTTTTCTTCAATATTATTTGTATTATAAGAGTAGCATAAATTGTTGTAAAATTACAGAAGTGTACAAAATCACACTCGACTAGAAATATCCCAGCCCCCACCCCATACAGTCACCTCCTAGATAAGGACTATTAACTGCTGGTGACCACATCCTATCGGTTGAAATAAGCAGGTCATTAGTTGGGTCTAGAAATAACATTTGATGCATGGAAATTTTGTGATTGTAAATCTTTGCTATTCACTCAGCATGTTGAAAAACACCTGAGCCGCACACAGTAGGTGTTTATAAAGATTTGTAGAACTGACTGAAGGGAGCCTCTAGTTAAAGGTTATGGCTGAGTGCTGATTCATATTGTGGGTGAATGGGTTGGTATGCTGTAGGGAGGCAGCTGAACCTAGGCTGCAGTCCTGGTGGAGATCCGGGAGGGCAGGAGGGCTCTTTCCAAGTGCTAGATTCATGTTTTAATTGTTACGGATGTGGAAAAGCTGGATTCTGTTCATCCAACCTGTCCTGAATCTCTAGCGTGGTGAAGAGTTAAATGAAACGTTTTTGTATATTGCAGGGTATTGCATGCTATTTCTGTGCTTTCTGGTTAACAGCTTCTGGCTAACTCATAAACAAACCTGTTTCCAGAGTTTGGTGTTTGAGTGAGGAATTATGTAACTAGGAAAGAGAAAGGCAGAGAAAATATCTGCGCTAGAGAAGCAGCAGAAAGCACCTGTTCCCCATGCCCTATCTGAGGGTCTCTAGCCAGGAGATCCTGCACTGTCATCCCTCACTCTGTCTTACTTCTGACCTGGGGACCCCAAGCTCACACTGTGTCCTCAGTTTGTTGGAAACATGTCTACATGTATGGGCTTTTTTCTGTAGCTGTGTAAGAAGGACCCCCTAGTTCTCCAGATAGAAGGTGCCAGGCGCCAGGTCCTGCCCAGAGCTGGCTCCCAGTCTGGGAGGAAAGACTGATCCATTCTTTGTGCGTATACCTTCCCGGTGTCCTGGCCTATCTACCTCTTCAGTGCCAGTCTCTGCAGGTGTAAGCTAAGTATCCTTCCCTTTCTTTCAAATCAAGTGTCTCCAGTGTTTGCCTAGGTCGTCCTGCTCTTCAGTACTTGTTTCCAGCTGAACAATCTGACTGTACACTAAGGGCATGCAGGACAAGTAGAGTTTTCACTCTAGGTCAGGGGTGGGCATGTCCTGCCAAGGCAACCACAGGCGGGACTTGAAATTCAGTAAATCTAGGAGCATTTTCATAGCAACATAACTTTTAAGTTGATAATTGTGTATGGCCGGCGAATGATGTTATAAATATCCACATGGCTTTTGGCAGGAAAAAAAAGGTTCCCCACCCTTGCTCTAGGTGAACTTATTCTCAGGACTGTTTTAGTTGCGGGTGCCAGAAAAGTCCAATCCAAAATGGCTTAGGCAGATACACACCTGTGAACCATCCCTACAGTGGAATTCTACTCACACTGAAAAGAAACAAACCACTGATATGTGCAACAACACGGACGCATCTCAAATATTGGGCGAAGTAAGTCAGACACAAAAGAATACACATTGTATGATTCCATTAATATGAAGTTCTAGAATAGGCAAAAGTATATGGTGATAGAAATGTTTAATTTTTTTTTTTACCAGAGTAGTGGTTACACAGATTTACACATTTGCCCAACTCAATGAACTATGTACTTAAAATATATGTATTTTATTATAAGTAAATTATACCTCCGTTTCAAAAGTGAGTGCATTGCCTCCTGTAACAGAAGTCTAGAGGAATGGCTTGACCTGGGGCTCAAATGTTGCCTTCGAGATTCAGCTTCTCAGCTCTGCTCCCCTGGGTTAGCTTTATTTCTGGGGAGACAGTCCCTTGCTGTGGTAAGGGGGCTATAGCACTGCCCAGTCTCACACCCTTCTAGGTTCACAGCTGATATGGAAAAGGAAGCCTGAAGGTACTACGGATGGTCCTATGTCAGCTGCTCACCCTGAACCAATCTCAAGCCTAGGGGCCTTTGATTTTTCCCAGGCATGAGTCAGATGTTCTTCCCCTTGGAAAGGAGGTGTGGAGTATGGATTTACCATGTCTGACCATCTTGGGCTGTGAGGAGGGAGAGTGGGACACGGGTCACTGTGCCCAAAGGATGTGCAGTGATGCTGGACAGCCCTCAGCCAGGGAGCATGTGAAGGAGATGGACAGGTGAGCTGTCCCAGCATTCCCACACATGCTCAGGCTGCCTCACAGCCCATCTTAGAGTGCCAGGAAAGACTCGGGCTCAAGTCCCATGCCCACCCTCACTGCCTCTAATAACCCCATGGGCATTTCTGGTGTTTCTAGCAGGCCTAGCATTCTTACTTGTCAGTAAGAAGTAATGTCATTTGGGTCTGATTACTCAGTCACATCTAATCCTAAACATTCCTATGTCTTATCTAGAAACTTGACCCCACATCTGTGGGCTGGTTAGGGTGTAGCAATTCCAGGCCAGCCAGAAGTTGGGTAAAGTATAGGAGCAAGTAAAGTTCTTATCTATGAGCTGGAATGGCTGCTTATCTTAGCTCTGGGAATGTACGTAAAGGAATTAGTCATTAAAGCTTCTCTCAAATGGAACACAGATTTGATGAACCATGTAATTTTGAGTCAGATTGAAATATCCCTTCATAGCAATTTTAGGAAGTGGAAAGGAAAGAGGCTGGCAATTATTTTAGCCCTTTAATGTTAAATTAGCTTAATATTAAAGCTATTTTAACCATATCTGAAAAAAGAATTAGTTTTCTGATTTTTATTTTCAATCAGGGATCATTTGATACTTTGTTAATTTTAAGATGATTGCAATTCAGATTCTGAATCTCTAATTTGAAATAGGAGGGCCGTGTAGGGGACAGGTGGGTGGCAACCCGCTGCGAAGTGAGAATGAGAAATCTTTGTAGAAGGAAAAACGTTATTCATTTCTGAGTTAATAGTCCAAAGGCCACTGATATGGGGATTCCCTGAGAAGGTTGGGGCTGTAGATAAACCACTCTCCCGCCTTCAAGTGGAGGCCAGGTGTGTGCAGAGCTGCCATGGCAATGACATAGCTGGAGTAAAAGGGCAGTCTTCTCACCAGTGCTGCCCGCCAGCCACTCCCAGGGAGTGACCACAGCTCTATCAGTGGGCAGAACCTCAAGATAAGTTTCAAAAAGGAATGGAGCCTTCGCTCATATCCCAGGGCTTCTACTTGCTGGGTGGGAAGAATACCTTACGTTAAAATGAAACTTACTGGATCTTAAACTTTTCAGAATGAAACATTTAATCCAACTATCCCAAGAAATAATGGCCAAAGAACACAGATAATTCACCAACAAAGGAATTCAAGTGATCAATAATATATGGGAAAAAAGTTTACCTTCACTAATAATAAATGCAAATTGGAAGAAGAGGATGCCTGCTTTTGCATATCAACTTGGCAAAGATTAAAAATAATATTTTTTAATTCTACAAACAAGTTGAGACAAATAACCCATTTTAAAAATGGGCAAAAAATCTAAATTGGTATTTCTCCAAAGAAGACATACAAATGGCTAAAAGATGTTCAAATCATGAACCATCAGGGAAATGCAGATCAAAGCCACAGCAAGATAACCACATAATCGTGTGGTTATAATAAAAATGATAAACAATAACAAGTACAGGCAGTCCGGGTTACGTCAGACTCGACGTACGTTATTTCATGGTTACGTCACCATCTCCCATTTATTTATCTAAAAAAAAGTTCTGTCATTTTGACATGTACATATGTGCTTTATGGTTTTTATTCTTTATTCACCACAAGTAAAGGTCAGGAATTGTTATCTTTTAATTTTTTTTTTACTGTTTAACTTCATTACTGCTGTTTATGTGCTCCATGTGAGTGATGCAGGTGCTTATGTAGGTGGGTTCCGACTTACGTCGATGCGTTACGTCGTGCCATAGGAACGGATCTCTGACGTAACCCGAGGACCTACTGTATTGGTGAGGATATGGATAAATTATAACCCTCCTATACTGTTGGTGGGAATGTAAAATAGTATAGTCACTTTGGAAAATAGTTTGACAGTTCCTCAAATGGTAAACATGGAATTAGCCACATAACACAGCAGTTCCACTCCTAGATATATTGCCAAGAGAAAGGAAAGCATCATCACACGGAAAGTTACACACAAATAAGCAACCCTATTCACAATAGCCAAAAAGTGAAAGCACCCCCCAAATGTCCATCAACTGATGAATGGATAAATAAATGTGGTGCATCCATACAGTGAAGTATTAGGGACAAAAAGGAATGAAGGACTGACACATGCTAGGTACATGGATGAACCTAGAAAACAGTACGCTGACAGAAGCCCATTACAAAGACCACATTTTGTATGATGGCATTGATATGAAATGTCCAGAATAAGCAAATATACGCAGGCAGAAGGTAGATTAGTGGTTGCCTACGACTAGGGAGAGGGGACAAAGAACAGGGAGGGAGTGCTTTTCTTTCCTAGAAGGTAATTGGGCTCTAGTGTGTGGGGCCTTTAAAGAGGTTAGACCCTATCACACTGCCCTAGAAATATACTTAAGAGGAAAAACTTGAAGTTTATGAAGCTACCTGTTCACCAATATGCATCAAATACTTATAGCAGATGCTTGGAAACTGTTCAACTATAAGGACATGGTAAATTCTAAAAAGGGGGCAGCCTGGGATTTGAGTGTATCCCCACCTTCCTTTTTCTCTAAAATCAATAAAAAAATTTTTTTAAAGGGGGTAGTATTATACAATCATTAAAATAATTGTTTTGAGGAACACTTCATAATAAAGGAAATTTTCATGATAGAGTCTGAAGTGAGAAAACGTGGTAACCTTGATGTGCCCTGTGCGGAATACCTGAGGCTGCTATCCTTAGGAAGGCCTGCTTGCAAGGTTGGCTCCCTCCTGGCGACTAGAAGCCTGGCTCTTGGAGGGTTGCCTCCTTCCCCAAACTGATAAGGTTGGCTTACTGTGCCTAGACTGATGATAAAAGCCATGTGGTTTAACGAACACCTGCTTTCCTCCTGGGAGCCTGGAGCTTTGGTACATGCTAGGCAGAAGGTGCCTTTGTGACCAGCCCCTGGGTGTTGATTCTCAAATGGGCCAACCTGGGCAGAGACATCGCATACATGTCGCTGGGAGAAGAGAGTGCTCTTGTGACCACATGGGAGAGAGAGAGCACAAAGCAGCCTGTGAATGATTCCTCTGTCTTTTCCTCTGTGATCCATCTGTGCATCCTTACTAAGCATGCAACTACATGCTGAGTCCTTGCGTCCTAGCGAATCTCCAGACCTGGGGGCTGTTCTGGGGGGCTCCCGACACAGCCACTAATGTGGAAAATAACAACATGTATATAAAATACATGGGGAGAAAAGAAACCAATTTACAGTGGCTGTTTGGAGCATATTATAAGTGACATTTATTTTCTTTATATAATATTTTCCATTCTGTTTTTAGAAAAGTTTAGTTTTAAAATCCTTTTCTATTAAATGTTGTCCTCAATTTTAGAGTGGCTGCCCTCTGATTGGAGCATCTCTCCTTTTCCCTTAGGGTTGCAATCCCCTTGCACAAACTGGCCGGAGCAAACTGCAGAATCAGAGGGCTGCCTTGAACCAACAGATCCTGAAAGCTATGCGGATGAGAACGGGAGCAGAAAACCTTCTGAAGTAGGTGTCTGCTGGTTCCACGGCCTCAGTGGGGAGCCCGGCCTGCCATCGATTCCTAAACTCCTAGGCCTGTCCAGCTTTCTCTCCAATTCTCGGTTTTAGCTTTGGGTTTCCTTCTCATTCCTGGCACCTGGAGCAGGCCCTTTCTCAACTAGAGCTTGGTTGTGTTAGAGGCAAGTTTTTTAACTAGCCTGCCATGCGTTTGGAGGGACACTGGAGGATGGTCCCATTGTTGTATTCATGTTTCTTTTCCCTGCTTTCTGTGGGACATGTCTACTTTCTCTACGCCTCACACTGTGCCTGGTCTCGAATCACTGCTTGGTAATTGTGTGTTAAATGTATAAAGGTAAGGAAGGTAAAAAGGAGGGAATGGAGATATTTCTATTGCCAGTGTCCATCCCTCTAATGAGAGGGGCCCAGTACAGCCCAATACGCCTGGGGCACTCATTATTATGCTCTGTTGGTAAAATAGTTATGTATCAAGCATATTAAGCATAAAACTCAGTGAAGCCCTACCTGTGTCACAGGCAGCTCCAAGCCCTCCCCACCCCCTTCAGTACAGTGCAAGAACATGTGCCAGCTTCCTCTTCTGAACTTCCTTCAGAGTTCTAGGGGTAACTCCTGTCAGCTGCATGCTGCCTCTGCACTGGGTAGTTGAGGCAGGCACCATGCCTGCTGGCCTGGGAAGTGAGATCGATGCCTCCTGGAGCCTCCAAAAGAGATGTGGAGTGCTTGTAGGAACCTGGAACCTGGAAACCTGGCAGAGAACCCCGAAACCTGGCAAGATATGGCTTATGGGTGTTTTCAGTGCGTTAGCCTTAGGGAGCCCAGATAGCTCAGAGGTTTGGGGAAAAGTAAATACACCAAACTGGGTTTTTATAAAGGAACCACAATACTCTGGTAGTCACAGATATGCATGATGGGTGAGATCAACTCCTCCACCTGGGGGCCACTCATCTGAGCTCTAATAAACAGGAGGAGGCTTTCTGACCATGAATTTGGGCTAAATTTGTTTCTGAATCAGTCTGTATTTGCTCCTTAAGAAAGATCTCTGAGATATTAAATGGGGGGAGGGGTGCATGACAGCATGCCTTGTGTTTATTTTAAAGGATTTGTACAAATACTTTTGTGTATGCACAGACTATTTCCAAGAGGATGAAAAAAGGAGCTGTCACTAGAGTTGGCTCTTGGGAGCAAGACCAGCGTTGGGGGTGTAGGTGACTTTCCTTTTCATTTTACTCCCATCAGTGTTTGAACATTCTTTTATGAAGTACGTGAATTACTTCCATTCTTTTTTTATTATGGATTACTGCAAAGGCCCAGGAGAATAGTATATGCAACCCCTGAACCTATCAAGATTCAGGAACGACAATGCTGTGCCTGTGTTTTGTTACTCAAGGACTAGCCCCAGGACACACATCCCGAGATGGCAAAGTGTCTGGGAACCTCTTCTGTAGCTACTGCCGTAACAGGGTAGAAGGGAGATTATTACTGGAGGAGACTGGGAAGGTCTTGGAGCATTTCACCTTTTAAAATGGCTGACAGTGCCCCCGGTAGTTTTAGTTATAAATTGGGCCCCGCTGTCATGCCTGTCCACTTTTCCGTTTTCACATGTGGTCCAGCACTGTGGACCACATGTGGCCAATGCAGCTTGGGAGAGACCCCTGTTTCCAGGTGTACCTGCTGTGTGCTGGGCTTGCTGTGCTGGGAAGGCCACAGGCACAGGCGCAGGCCCTGGTATGTTGAGGCTGCTGCTTTTGGTTGACACTTTGACAAGCCAGTTCTTTAGCCAAGGGGACAAGTGGGCAGCCCTGACTCGTGGCTTTCCCAGAAGCAGGCTACAGTTGATTTATTTGCCCGTTCATTGACCCCCACAAATGGATTTGTTGAGCACCTACTAAGTGGCAGTAGTGTTTGAAGTGCCAGGATAAAGCTGCAAGCAACTCAAATGAGACTGCTTTCATGACACTTTGTTTCTTGTGGTGGAACCTTAATACCCAAGTAAGCATCTTGTCAGGAGTTGATGTTTCTAGGGTGTTGATGAAAGGGAAATGTGATAGAGGTTGACGAAGGGTGGTCAGGGAGGCCCCCTCTCACCAGGAGACTTGGGGTTTCTAAGGTGGGAACTAGGGCAGTTTTGTCTGTCTTGGTCTGTTAATAAGAGCAAACAGCCTTTCTCAGGCCCAATGGCTCAAGCTCATTGTCAAGTCGGCAGTTGTAGATCTGGCAGGGGTGGGGGTGGAGTGGTATTGTTAATGATTCTCACAGTGACCTAAAGGTTCAAAGTGCCCCTCTCTGGAGAATGTTGTCAGAGGAAACCCTGAAGGTATTTATTAATCTGACTCAGCCAGTACCAACGGTTTCCCAAAAGCAAAGGGCATTTAGCCAAGCTCAGCTCTAGCCCTGAGGATTTACCTGGGTTGCTGATGAGGTGGTTGTCCCTGCCAGCAAGGGGTAGTTTTAGTTATAAATTGGGCCCTGCTGTCATGCTTGTCCGCTTTTCTGTTTTCAAGTTCCCATATTACCCATCACAGCCCCCAGATAAAGGTAGAGCAGTTGGAATATGTTAGAGGGGATGGCATTTGGGAAAATGTTCCCCAAAATGCAGAAATGCAAGGGACCCAGTCCTTAGTTGCATTGGTAAGGGGGCTTCGAAGTTGGGCCGGCACCGTGAGGAGCCAGGTTTGTACCCCTTCAAAGTCTTCTCCGATCTGTATCAGCCAGGAGCCCAGGAACTTCCTGGAGTTTGATTGGGAAGATATTGGATATATTTTTTTAATAGATATCAGGCATTTTTAATGTTCTTTTTCAGGTGAAGCAAGGACAATATTCTCTCTTCCCAGTTCCCTTCCCTCCCTTGAGAAAAGCAGGGGTAGAAATGTGATGACATTTCTCTGAAACAGTCAGTCTTAGTGAAATTTAAAGCAAGTTGCCATATAGTTTAAATTAACTGGTTCTTTGAACAAGGGTAAGTCATTTAACCTCTTTGGGCTTTATGTTCCCCTCTTGTACTGGTAACTGTTGGACTGGAGCAGGAGTGGCCCACTCTGAGGCCTACAGGGGCCTCCTGGGCGTGAAAAGGGTGAAGAGTTGGGACTGGTGCTGTGGTAAAATTATGGCGAAGTGCAGACATATGCTCTTTGGAGGGGCAGCTGCAATTTGCCCTGTGTGGAGGGCAGGGCCAGGGTTGCCAGGTCTTCAGATTTTTCCCCCTGAAGATTCTAAAGATCTGACTTTTTTTGTGTTTAATCCTCTAATAGTTGAATTTTTACATATTGGCGACTAGTTCAAGGGATGATGGGGAATAAACACCCTAGGAGTCAAGCAAACAAGTCCCACAAATCTCTAGTTTGTGACCTCTAGCCCAAAGGGTCATGAAGTTCTGGGCCAGGGGTGACCTGGGGTGGCTTTGGCTGTAAGGAGAGTGACTTGAGGTAAATGACTGCTCACACTGTCAGTTCTGAGGGGGCTGGTGTATGTCTCTGAAGTGGGGTGTGCAAGCTCTCCATGGCCTTTAGTGCCTGCCCTAATTCTGAGACCTGCCTTCTTACACTGAGAGATGAGCTGGGGTCCCATCTCCTGACTGCTCGGCTGACCCGCTGTCTTAGCCTGGTGCCTACATGAGAGCACCGAGCAGCACTTGCTGTAGTTTACCTGAACCCTTGGCAGAGCAGGATTTGGGGTCACATGGATTAAGGCCAACCTGCTCCAATAAGGCCTCGGAAGCTGGTGCAAGCCTATGGTGCCTATTCCTGGAAGGACAATTTTACTAAAAGACTTGGGAGAGGAGAAATGGCACAAAAACAAATAGAGATATATGGGTCAGAATGCAAAATTCATATGCATTTAAAAAATAAACCATGGGGATGTTAAAGAAATTTTGGACTTGGGGCAAGAAGCCATCATCACACAGGGACTTTTATGGTGGAAAAGGCCTCAGAAACTCCAAATTGAGGAAACCATTTGCAGATGTGGTCAGTAGCCTCAGGAAATAATTGAATGTGGCTTTCCTCCCCCTGTTCACACGTGATGGGTTGATCATTTAGACAAAGTAAGTGGCACACCTTCTAATTCTGGACTTTTGTAGTATGTGCATGCTCTTTATGAAAACCCATGGGAGCAGGCCTTCCCCTGGTGGTCAGGGAGGCCTGGAGACTCTGGGCAGGAAAGGGCTGAAACGCCTGCTGCCTCATCCCCGTTGGCCTCAAGGCCTCTTGGCTGTACCCAGACCACAGGGCCTCCGAGGAGGTGCACACCCAAGGAAAAGCTGAGAAAAGCCATGTTCTAACGAGAAGGCCCGTAGACAGCATTCTTTTTCATCTGGAAAGGCAGCTCAGGTGCAGGCATCAGTATGGAGGAGACCAAGGCTCTGGTCTTAATTCCTAATTTGAGTCAGCTGATTCTATTCTTGTCTGTTGCCCCAAGCTATTCCCCCAGCCTGGATACAGGAGCTGAACACATGCACCATATTGAATTGGTGTGCCTTATTCGAAAAGCCCCTTTCCATAAGTAAATCAGTGAAAAATCATTTACCTGTATTAGAAACAGCTCAAACTCTATAGTTGATTTCTGAATCATTAGTATACCCCAGTGATTTTCAACCAGTGTGCCGCAAGAATTTTTAAAGCATGCAATACCTCATTATTTAGTCAGGGACACTGACCTCTTTTCCAACTTTTATTTTTTTTAAATATATTTTTATTGATTTCAGAGAGGAAGGAAGAGAGAGAGAGAGATAGAAACATCAATGGTGAGAGAGAATCATTGATCGGCTGTCTCCTACACACCCCACACGGGGGATCAAACCTACAACCTGGGCATGAGCCCTTGACTGGAATTGAACCTGGGACCCTTAAATCCACAGGCCAAAGCTCTGTCAACTGAGCCAAACCAGCTAGGGCCTCTTTTCCAACTTTGACTATTAAATAAAAAAATGACAATAGCTGATACAACAATAGCTGTCCAGTGTGAATGCCCTGTTTCTAACCATAAATATGTAGATCATATAATAGAGTTGGATCTTATTGATTATGTTGCATAGTAAGGTTACATCTGACTGGTTAATCCTTGGTTCCCCAAATCCTTATGTACAAGTATAGGCACCAGGTTTTCTCTTTTATGAATCCTCACTCGAGGATCTTTTTCCATTGATTTTTAGAGAGAGTGGAACAGAGAGAGAAAGAGAGAAATATCATGTGTGAGAAACACATCAATTGGTTGCCTCCTGCACACGCCCTGACCAGGGCCCGGGCCGGGAGGAGCCTACAACCAAGGTACGCGCCCTTGACGGGAATCAAACCCAGGACCCTTCATTCCACAAGCTGATGTTCTATCCACTGAGCCAAACCGGCTTGGGCTAGGGACCAGATTTTTTTAAAAGTCACTTTGGAGCAAAAGGGTAGGTAATTACTTTTTTTTTTTTTTTTGTAAATCAATCAAAATTATGCCTTTTTTGTCATATTGGCAAAAAATATATTTTTTGGTATGCCACAGAATTTTAGTAATTAGTTTATGTGTGCCAAGAGAAGAAAAGGGTTGAAAATTGCTGGTGTACCCAAAGGTCAGCATTGTGGAAACCAAACCTTGTCTAGCCACCAACCCTTTGGAGAGTAATCCACACAAAGAAGTCTATATCCAAAGAGCAGTTCATTGATTTGTTGCAAATTCTAATTCCCAAATTGTTGCCAAATCGAGAGGGAGGAGATGTGGCAAATATGTAGAGGTAGAAAAATGATGGCAGAGAGGATATGTAACCTCCATGCCCCTCCTTGGACAATGGGTCCCTTGCATCTGGCTGTTCCTGAGTTGTACTCTTTAAAATAAACCACAGTAAATCTAAGTAAAGTGTATTCCTGAATTCTGTGAGTTGTTCTAGTGAATTATCTCACCTGATTGTGGGAACCCCCTCCTCAGGTTAGAGGCTCTGTACTTGCAACTGGTGCTTGAAGTGGGGCAGTCTTTTGGTGCCACGCCCATAATTGTGGGGGCTGTGCCTAACCTGGGAGTTGATGCCAGAAATGAATTGTTGGGCACTCACTTAGTGTCAGAAAATCCAAATTGGAGAGTTGCAAACACCATTCTGTTTAATAAAACAAACTATTAGAGTGGAATAGACTATATGGGCATGCATCACATGTATGTCAAAGGATGGTTTTGTGAGAATTTCATTTTAGGGGTGTGTGTACATGTACTACTGCGTTGAGATATAAAATGTGTTTTTTACTGATGATCATGGCCAAAAAAATCCCCAAACCAATGATAATCACTAAGCTGAGCTTCCAACATATCATTGCCTGGCTGGGGGAGCCCAGATGTACATGTGTGAACATTTTATTGGGCAGTAAGTGGGCAGGTGCCATCACATCTGCAGCCAGGGTCAGGTGGCTTTATCTGAGGGGGAGGGGCAAAAATTTGTTGGTTCCTCAAGGAGGAGTTCGGTTAAGGGAGGGGTAGAGAGGGGGGACTGAGAAGAAATATAAATACATCATAGACAGAAACTGATGACCCAGATATGTAGTGAGGCGGAGGAGCCACCCCAGTGGGGAGGGCAGCCTGTATGGGAGGTGTTAGCACTTTGCTCTCTGCAGGTAAGGTGAACAGGTGGTGAGCAAGGCAAAGCTAATAACAGGTGGCTCGATTTTCATCAATGAGGAGGGAGTGGTGGTCAGGTACCTTTTCTCTGGCTGAAGCTCTTGGCTGATGAACTTCAGGTGTCCTCATTCATGAAATGAGCATAAGTTTTAGTACCGTACTCGGTCTGAGGGATGGCTTGAAGACCTGCCTGGATGGTTCATGGAAATGTGTGCAGCAAGGCCTGGCTCAGTACTTGGTTTTCATTGACACTTGTTTTTGCAGTTATTCCTAATCTGTATAAAATGAGGAACCCACCTGTAAGGTCTTCAAGTCTGTGTCAAAACCTCTACTGGAGAACTTGGGTAAAGTTCTTCCCTTCGTATTGCTTACCACTATTCTGTTCTGTGGATGTACCACATTTGTGTATCTGTTTGCCAGTTGATTGTTCCCACTTTGGGGCCATTATGAATAATGCTATGTAAACATTGACCTGCATGTCTTTGTTTGGACATAAGCTTTTTTTCTCTCATATAGATTCCTAGGAGCAGAATTACAATGTTAGAGAGTAAGTTTATGTTTATTTAACATTTTTAGAAACTACTCAACTGTTTTCCATAGTGGCTGTGCCATTTACATTCATCAGTGTAGGAGGGTTCCAGTTTCCCTACATCCTCAATAACATTATTGTTTGTCTTTTTTATTATAGGTAATCTAGGGATGTGTATTGGTATCTCATTATTCTTTCAATATGCATTCTTTATTGACTAACTAGAGGCCTGGTGCACAAAATTCGTGGCCGGGGGTGGGGTCCTCTCAGCACAGCCTGCACCTTCTCCAATCCGGGACATCCCTCTCACAATCTGGGACCACTGGCTCCTAACTGCTCACCTGCCTGCCTGCCTGATAGCCCCAAAGTTCCTCCCATGCAAGCCTGGTCACCCCCAACTGCTCCCTCCCGCTGGCCTGGTCACCCCTCACTGCCCCACCCTGCCACCGTGGTCACCCCCAACTGCCCCCCCCCCCGGCGGGCCTGGTCGCCCCATGCAGCCTGCTGCTCTGTCATTTGGTCACCTCTCACTGACCCCCCCCTGCCGGCCTGGTCGCCCCATGCAGCCAGCTGTTTGGTTGTTTGGTCGCCCCTTCCTAACCCCCCTGCCGGCCTGGTCGCCCCACACAGCCTGCTGCTTGGTCGTTTGGTCGCCCCTCACTGACACCCCTGCTGGCCTGTACACCCCATGCAGCCTGTTCAGTCATCCGTTTGGCTTTTGTATATATAGATGATATTTAGTATCATTTTATGCTTATTAGCCATTCATACATCTTCTTTAGTAAAATGTCTATTCATATCTTTTGCCCATAAAAAAATTGAATTGTCTTTTTATTATTTAATGAACAGAACTCTATACATTCTGGATGCAAATGCTTTATCAGATATATAATTTGCAAATATTTTCTTCTAGTCTGTGGCTTATCTTTTCTTTATTTTTTTGTTTCTTTTTATGGTGTCTTCTGAATCATGGAAGTTTATAAATTCAACAGAGTCCAATTTATCAATTTCTTTTTTAAGGATTATGTTTTTGGTTTGTAGTTAAGAATAATTTGCCCAACCCAAGGTCATGAAGATATTTTCCGGTGTGTTTTTTTAAGTATTTTTATTGATTTCAGAGAGGAATGAAAAATGAAAGAGATAGAAACACCAATGATAGAGAATCATTGATCGGCTGCCTCCTGCACGCCTCCCCCCCACCCCCGACTGGGGACCAAACCCACAACCTGGGCATGTGCCCTTGACCGGAATCGAACCCCGGACACTTCAATCCACAGGCCAATGCTCTGTCCACTGAGCCAAACCAGCCAGGACTCTCCTGAGTTGCTTCTGGAAGTTTTAGAGCTTGAACTCTTGTATCGAGGTCTCGGATCCATTTTGACTTAATATTTGTGTATGATAAGAGACTTGGATCAACAGTAAAGATTTAAAAATAAAAATAAATAAATACAGAGACTTAGATTGTGCAGAAGAATTATCACAGCAGGTCTGAGACGGCTATCCTTAGAAAGGCCTGCTTGCAAAGTTGCCTTTGCCTGGTGTCTGGAAACATAGATTTCAGGAGAGTTCCCACTGTTCTCAGAATTAATAAGAGGGGTTCATTGTGCCTAAACTGTTTGTATAAATAATGTGATTTATGCTGAACACCTGCTTTGTTTCTGGAAGTCTGGGATGTTAGAACATGCTGGGCAGAGGTGCCTACCTGACTAGCCCCTAGTAGAAACCCTGGACACTATGTCTCTAATGAGCTTCCTTGGTAGATAGTGTATCACATGTATTGTCATAACTCCCTGCTGGGCAAATTAAGCCATTCTGTGTGATTCCCTGGGAAGGGGTCTCAGCCACCTGTGCCTGGTTTCCTCTAGATCTCACCTCATGCACCTTTTGCTGATTTTGTTGTCCTTTGCTGTAATAAACCAGCCATGAGTGGTGGGAATGCAGACTGGTGCAGCCATTATGGAAAACAGTATGGAGTTTACTAAAAAAATTAAATATGGAACTGCCATTTGACCAATCATCCCACTTCTAGGTATATATCCTAAGAAACCCAAAACACCAATCAGAAAGAATGTAGCCCAGTCGGTATGGCTCAGTGGTTGAGTGTAGACCTATGAACCAGGAGGTCACCATTCAATTCCTGATCAGGGCACATGCCTAAATTGTGGGCTCAATCCCCAGTGTGGGCCGTGCAGGAAGGAGGCAGCTGATCAGTGATTCTCTGGTCATTGATGTTTCTCTCTCCTTCTCCCTTCTCTGAAATCAATGTAAAAAATATATTGGGGGGGGGTGGGGAGAAAGAATGTATGCACCTCTATGTTCATAGCAGCACAATTTACAATAGCTAAGATCTAGAAACAACCCAAGTGCCCATCAGTAGATGAGTGGATAAGAAAGCTGTGGTACATTTATACCATGAATACTATGCAGCAGTAAAAAAGAAGAATCTCTTACCCTTTGAGACAGCATGAGGGACCTGGAGAGTATCATGCTAAGTGAAATAAGTCAGTCAGAGAAAGGCAAGTATCACATGATCTCACTCATATGTGGAATCTAAGTAACAAACTGATGAATGGAGTGGATCCAGAGACATGGAAGCGTGAACAGAGTGCAGAATCTTGGAGGGAAGGTGGGGGAGGGTGGGTAAATGGGAGGTAATCAACCAATGACCTTGTATGCATATATGCATAACTCATGTACACAGACAATGAGGTGGTGAGGGTGGGGAGCAGGCTGGAGGAGGTCAATGGGGGGAAAAAGGGGACATATGTAATACTTTCAACAATAAATAATTATTTTAAAAAGGAAAAAAAAGAATTATTAAAAAATAAAAATAGGGAATAGACAAAATAAAATAAAATAAAACAATTACAATAAAAAATAAAAAAAGTCAGAGCTATGAGTACAACTGTATTCTGAGTCCTGTGAGTCCTCCTGATGAGTCACTGATCCTGGGGATAGTCTTGGGGACGTTGACATATCCAGGGATGTCCAATTGCTTCAGGACCAATTGTCAGACTGTCTTTTCTCCCTGGAATTGTCTTGTCACCTTTGTCAAAGTCAATTGACCACAAATGGTAAGGATTTATTTCTGGATTCTATTCAGTTCCATTATGCCAATATTACATTGTCTTGATTATGTGGATTTATAATAAGTGTTAAAATAAGATAGCATAAGTCCTCCAACTTTGTTCTTTTTCAGAATTATTTGATTATTCTAGGTCCTTTGCATTTCCATATAATTTTAGGGTCAGCATGTCAATATTTACAAAAAGCTGACTTTTTTTAAAAATATATTTTATTGATTTTTTACAGAGAGGAAGGGAGAGGGATAGAGAGTTAGAAACATCAATCAGCCGCCTCCTGCAAACCCCCCACTGGGGATGTGCCCGAAACCAAGGTACATGCCCCCAACCGGAATCGAACCTGGGACCCTTCAGTCCGCAGGCCAATGCTCTATCCACTGAGCCAAACCAGTTAGGGCCTGACTGGTTTTTTATTGCAATTTTATCATATTAATAGAAAATGTCAATAGAGAATGAATATCTTGACAGTGGTGAGTCTTCCAATTTATAAACATGACATTTAATGTCTCAGCAATGTTTTGAAGTTTTCAGTGTACGAGTATTGTGCTTCTTTTCTAAAATTTATTCCTAAGTATTTTATTCTTTTTGATGCTAATCTGAATGAAATTGTTTTCTTAATATCATTTGAATATTGTTTATTGCTAGTATATAGATATAAAATGGTTTTTGTATACTTTGCTAAATTTATTAGTTCTAGTATTTGTTTCATGTCAAGGTTATGTCATCTGTGAATAAAGACAGTTTTATGCTTTCTTTCCCATCCAAGTGCCTTTAATCTCTATTTTACCTTATTGGCACTGGCTTGAACTTCCGGTACAGTGTTGGTTAGCCGAGGCAGGAGTGGACATCTTTGCCTCATTCCTGATCATAATAAGAGGGAAAGCATGAAATACTAGTATGATGTTTGCTGTGGGTTTTCATAGATGCCCTTTATCGTTTTGTAAATTCTCTTTTATTCCTAGTTTGTTTAAAATTTTTATCACAGAGCCAAACCAGCTCAGCATACCTGTTAGCAACTACAGGCAACCTTGTTGTATTACTCTTCACTTAATTGCACTTCATAGATGTTGCATTTTTACAGATTGAAGGCAAGACCCTCCACCATCAAAAAGATCATGACTCCAAAAAAATAAAAAATCAGGACTCCCTTTATAGTGGTGGTCTGGAACTGATTCAGCAATATCTTTGAGCAATATCATGCCTGTACTTTTTTTTTTTTTTTAAATATATTTTATTGATTTTTCACAGAGAGGAAGGAAGAGGGATAGAGAGCCAGAAACATCGATGAGAGAGAAACATCGATCAGCTGCCTCCTGCACACCCCTACTGGGGATGTGCCCGCAACCAAGGTACATGTCCTTGACCGGAATCGAACCCGGGACCCTTCAGTCCGCAGGCCAACTCTCTATCCACTGAGCCAAACCGGTTTCGGCTATGCCTGTACTTTTTAAAAAATGTTTTTAATTTATTGATTGATTTTGAGAGAGAGAAATGGAGAGACAGAGGGAGACATTGATTTGTTGTTCTACTTATTTATGCATTCATTGGTTGATTCTTTTGTTTTTGTTTAATTTTTATTGATTTCAATGAGGAAGGGAGAGGGGAAGAGAGAGAGAAACATCAGTGATGAGAGAGAACCATTGATCGGCTGCCTCCTGAACACCCCAACCGGAATCGTGCCCGCAATCCAGGCATGTGCCCTTGACCAGAATCGAACCCACGACTCTTCAGTCTGCAGGCCGACACTCTATCCACTGAGCCAAACCGGCTGGGGCCATTAGTTGATTCTTGTGTGTGCCCTGACCAGGGATAAAACCTGCAACCTGTGTATTGCGACAATGCTATAACCAACTGACCCTTGTACTCTTCTTTTGCATTTATTAAAGTGACCATGTGTTTTTTGGTTCTTTGTTCTATTAATATAGTATGTTACGTTAATTGATTTTCAGGTGTTAAGCCAACCTTGCAGTTTTGGGGTGAATTCTTCTTGGTCGTGGTGTATAATCCTTTATATAGTATATGTAGCTAGGTTCAAGTTGCTAATATTTTACTGAGGATTTTTGCATATTTAATTATGAAGGATATTGGTCTGTCATATTGCTTTCTTGTGATGTCTTGCTCTGGTTTTGGATCAGGATAATATTAGCCTCGTAGAATGAGCTGGGGAGTGTTACCTCCTCTATTTTCTCATCCATTTTTTTTTTGAGGGGATAATTATGGTCCTTTATGGGTGGCTGTGAACAGTTCTCTGTTCTCTTCTCAAGGCTGATTCTTTGCAGAGATGTCTTAGGATTTATGCCTGGCAGCTCAGTGTCATTGGCTATGTCCAGGGCCATTTGCTGGTAGGTGTGGCTCAAAAAGGGGCAGGTGCCTGCATCCCTGAGACACCTTATCTGATCACATCTGGCACTCACATCTGCAGGTGGTATCTCAGAGTTTCCCTGCAAGGATTGGGGTGTCTGCTCACCAAGCAGCTGGGGTATCTGGCTGAGGGTGCTTCTCTCCCCCTCTTTTTTAACAGAGCAGCCACGAACCACAAGGTACGCGAGCAGGTGCGCTTGGAACTGAGCTTTGTGAACTCAGACCTGCAGATGCTCAAGGAAGAGCTGGAGGGGCTCAACATCTCAGTGGGAGTCTATCAGAGCACAGAGTAAGTGTGGGTAACGCTTCTTCCAGGTACTTTCTGAACCTCGGAACGTGCCACACCACGAATGGCACGGATAGTCCGGGGGTGAGGAATCCCCACTTCAGGAAGCAGGGAAATGATTAGGTTTGGGGTTGAGCAAGATCCCAGGGATGAACCTCTGGAGTTTGTTGGGGACATCTGGAGAATTGGACAAAAGGGCATTTATTTGTTCTGGGCCCCTTTGGAACGTGGTTTTATGGGAGAACTGCATGGCTGGATCCAGGCAAGGAGATGGCCTCTCACATGAACTGGGGGGCTCAGCCATAAAAATGCCCTGGAAGTGTTTTTGTGGTTAGCTTTGAGAGCCGACCTGCCAGGGAGGCCCAAGTTGCTCTTTCTTCTTCCCTTGATGCTCAGGCTTCACCACCATGCACAGGGCCTGGATCACTTTGTTGATAGAAAGCAAAAATGTTTAAAATGCCTTTTATGTCAAAGATTAGGGGACTCATGGGAGTTCCCTGAGGAGAAGCAACTGAGACTTCAGAAATATACTTCGTTAAATATTTGAGGAACAGATGTTCTAATTCAGAGTGTCTCATGGGGAGTGTTTGTGTGAGGTGAGCTATTAAGGTGTGGCTTTCAGAAAGCTCAGGGAGTCTCTCACCCCAAGGTGGGGAACTGTCCATCTTTAAGGAGAAATAACTTTGAGAAGCTCCAAAGAAGAGTTTTGCCTACTCTTCTGCATGAGGAAGTGAAACTTCTTAAAAGGTAGGGGAGCCCAAGGGGAAACTCAGTCAGAAAATCGGTCCCTGGATTAACCGAAGGATGACATTTGAAAACCTTGAGTCCTCTTTGGAATGTGCTTTTCCTGATTGTCCCCAGTCCTCTGCACGCCACAGGTGTGTTTTTCAGAGCTGGAGGGAGAGTGTTAGCCTGTGAGACCTGTGAAGCCTCTGTTCTCCCCTTTGTGACGTCTTTGGGCCCTAGCTCACTCTGCTCTGGGCTCACAGTGTGATTTTGGTCACCTAATCAGCACCAGTGCAGTGTTTCTCCCAGCCTACACTCTGGTATTAAATTCTAGTGTTTTGCCCAAAAGGTCAAAGTTCCTCAAGGAGGCGAGGCAGGTCCAAACTTTGGTGATAAATGGCGGATGTTTCCTATTCCCACTTGTACTGAAGCTCAGGGATGTCTGTTGTGAAGACCTCCCATAGAGACATGCAATTAAGGCTTCAATGTTGCTCTAAAGTGGCCAGTTGTCCCCTGAGCCATTGGGCAGAGGGGAGAGATGTGCACATTCATAACACCCCCCTTGCATTTTAATCCGCCCTCTTCCTGTTTTCAAAGCAGATTGCCTCTTTCTTAGTTGATCTTTAAACAGTTCTGTGAGGTAGGCAAGGAAGAAACAATCTCATTGTGCAGATGAGAAACACAGGGAGGTCAGAGGTTAGCCCAAGAGTGGGGCTGGCCAGGGGGTCTCAGAAGACTGGCTGCTCCTGGACAGGCACAGAAAGAGCAGACCTTGCCTCCAGCCCTGTGTGGGGTGAGGACAGGAGGATGCTAAGGACAGAGGGGAGGTGCATGACCCATCCTCATCTCCTTCCAGCAGGGTCCAGCTTTCCCTGCAGGCTTTGGGGAAGCCACATGCTCTGTTGGATCTCGCCTGCTTTGAGCACAGCCCCTTGTTTTCCTTCCAGCACAGAGACAGTTTCAGCTTACAGCTGCATTGTCCATTCACCCCGCTTAGCATTCCTGGCCTTCTCCCCTGGCCAGGCTGAGCAGCCTCAGGAGGTCTCCTGTTACAGGTCAGAGAGCTAAATTCCTGTTTGCAGAACACAGCCTGAGCCAGGTTCACTTCCTGTTGGCCCTGCCCCTAAGAACTAGGCTCAGGGTGCACTCCCAGGGTAACCTGGGGGGTAACCAAGTAGTCAGTTTTGGGGAGTGGAGGGGAAGCAGCTGGCAAGGGCCTGACCCTGGGCTGGGAGCTAGGAGCACTTAGTTGTCAGATGGGGCATCTACCCTCAAGGCCTTCCTCATGCAGGTGATGAGACACCTAGAGAGGTCTAAGCCAAGGAGGAAGCAACTGAGAGCCCAGGGATGAGGGCTGTAGGAGAGGTGGGACCCAGGCGCAGGCCCTGGCACATAGTAGGTTCTCAGCACAATTACTGAAGGAAAGGTTGAGATTGGAGGGATAAACTGATTGAGATGGTGGTAGGCCCTTGTGTGGTAGGCTGGGACCAGGACAGGGTTGTGTCCAGAGTCTTCTTTATGGAAAATGAACTGGTGTTTGGGGTTGATGTGAGGAGGGGGTGGGGACCTGAGCTGGGCTGCTGGAGGAGGCTGTGGGTACAGAGTGGCCAGTATAGGAATGTTCACAAACCAAGGTGCTGTGCTTCTTGTAGGGAGACGTTTACAATTCCGCTGATTCCGCTTGGCCTGAAGGAAACCAAGGATGTTGACTTTTCAGTTGTTCTCAAGGTAAATCTCAAAGTAATGGGAGCTGGAATCACTGTTTTCTTAAACTCCTGTGTCCCTGAGCTGGCTGCTGGTGTTTCATAGGCCCTGCCTGCTGGGTTCAGGTGGGAAAGGGGAGAAGTACTCTGATTAGAGACCTAAAAATTTAGGCTCAATGGGCCAATTGGTTTCTTCAGGGTGTGCCTGAGCCCCCTCAGCAGGCCGCACAGAGAACCTAATGCCGCCTTCTGGTATTTTTTAGTCACTCTGAGGCCAAGTCAAAGAGAGTCTGTGGTGCCTTGTATGCATATATGCATAACCCATGGACACAGACAATAGGGTGCTGAAGACCTGGGACAAGGGGCAGGCGCGCTGGAGGGGGTCAATCGAGAAATTGGGGGACATATGTAATACTTTCAACGATAAAGATTTATTTTTTAAAAAAGGGTCAGTGGTGGACATGCTTTGAAATTAAAAAATTGCATCTTATTTTAGTATTTTTTTTCTCCTTAAATTTTGTAACTGATATAGGCCATATTTTTGGAAAAATAGCTAAATATATTTCCTGAACATTTTATTATGAATATTTCCAAACTTACAGGAAAGATGAAAGAATTTTACAGTGGACTCCTGTATATTCACTACCTAGATTCTATCATGAACATTTTACTATAGTTACTTTCTCACAGATTTATCCATTTCTGCATCCTTGTGCCTGTATACCAACTCATTTTATTTTTTTAAAATATATTTTTTATTGATTTCAGAGAGGAAAGGAGAGGGAGAGAGAAATAGAAATATCAATGATGAGAAAGAATCACTGATTGGCAACCTCCTGCATGCCCCACACTGGGGACCAAGCCTGCAACCTGCTTATATGCCCTGATCAGAATTGAACCGTGACCTCCTGGTTCATAGGTTGATGCTCAACCACTGAGCCACACTGACCAGGCTCATCTTATTTTTTGATGCACTTCAAAGTAAATCAAAGATGCTGGTTTTCACTGTCCTTAAATATGTGATTAACTAGAATTTATGGTGGTTGTTTTTCCCCCATCCCTATTTCTGGGCATCTGGTCCCCTCCTCTCCCTGCCCCCGTCCTTTTCTTCCTTTGTCCTTTCTTTCCTTCTTCCTTTTTAAAAAAATAATTTATTTATTGAGATATAAATTATATACCATATAATCCATCTCTTACAATTGAACAGTATGTGGCTTCCTTTTGACTGTGTGTCTCTGGCAGGCAGACCATACCTGTAGGCCTACCTGATGCTGGTGTGTCACAGGCCCTGCCTGCTGGGTTCAGGTGGGAAGTTCAGGTTGGAGGCAGCAGGAAATGCCTCGCCTGCAGTTGGGGCCAGGAGAGCCTCCTGAAACCTGGAATGCCCTCTTGTTTCTCCTCTCCCAGATCCATCAGTCTGAGTTTTAACAAATCACCTCAGACTTCCAATTAGGAGAAAATGGAGATGGGGTGGAAGGCAGTGCCTGTCTCTGAGCTTTCCAGCACAGGCCTGGTGTATAGGAATTAATCCTAGCGTCATGAAAAAGTGCTTCAAAGAATTAAGTTTCTTTTCATAGTAATCCTAGTGACTCATTCTGGACTGATTTTAGCTTAGAAAAGAAAAAATTATATGGTATTTTGGGGCACTATAGCATTTGTCCTTTTAAAAGCAGTCGGTTAATGCTTTGAAAGCTTCTGCTCTTGACTTCCCTTCTGGAGCAGAGATTGTGACTCGACATAAGCCCTTTCACCCAGGGCCTTTTTGCCTGCAGCCTTGTTTAATCTGGTGCAGGTCCCTGTGAGTTTGGGGCTCATTTTGGAGATTGAGAAGGACATTGGTAGTCTTGCAGGGCCTGGTATCACCAGAGATTGGATTATCTGGGTAGAAAACAATCTAGGAAACAGTTTTATGCCAGCCTTTCACAGGCTACTTGAACTTTTAAGATGTGACACTGTCACAGGCCTGACACTTAGACCATCTGTCTCTGGAAATGTCTTCAGTTGCTTTTGTAGGATAATTTTCTTAAGATTTAATTTGTTACTTGGTGCTAGAGCTGCAAGAGTGTAGGCATTTTAAAGGGCACATGTAAGGATTCAAACATGTCACATATCACATGCTGAATTCCACATTAGAGCCAGTGAAAAAAATCACGTGCTGTGGGCATGGCCAACTACTATTCAGCTGAGGTTCCCAACCATGTCATTTTAGCCTAAAAGGGACTCTACAAATGTCAGTCAGACAAAAATTAGAATGTTTGGGGACATTCTGTTTTCTCCCTTCCATATTTGTGCTTCAGAATAATAGACAGGTGCTACAGAAATAGTTTGCCTGACTTCATTAGGGCAATTCAGGTGGTCTTCAAATCTGTCATATGTGTCTGTGTGGCGTTTAAAGGTTAGTAAAGCCTCACGATGTGATTTGGTATTATTTTTAAATAAATGGGCTTTAAAATGGTCTCATTAAAAAGCACCATCAGGTCTGGCCAGTGTGGCTTGCTTGACCTATGGTTGAGCCTTAACCTATGAACCAGAAGGTCATGGTTCCATTCCCGGTCAAGGCACATGCCTGGATTTCAGGCAGATCCTTATTAGGGGGCATGCAGGAGACAGCCAGTCAATGATTCTCTCTCATCATTGATGTTTCTCTCTCTCCCTTCCTCTCTGAAATCAATAAAAATATATATAAAAATAATTTTTTATGAAGCACCATCAAACCACATTCCCTTCCCTGACAATTCAAGTTGTGGTTTTTGCTTTTAAATAGAGCTTTGTTTATTTTTCTAATTTAAAACACTATTCCAAAACATTCAGAAAATACCAAGACATGGAGAGATCCCTCAAAGCCCACTACCTCTCCCCAATAACTTGCTCAGCATTTAATCTTTGGACACCTGTGCTCTTCCTCTGATTGTGGGGGGAAGGGGTCCCTCCCGAGGGCTTGTGACTCCTCCCTTCCAGGAGGGTTTAGTGTGCTGTCTCCTTGTGCTAAACAAGGTAGCTGTTAATTTCCTTCTTTAGGCAGCTTCCACGAGCTTCTCTGTTAGCTTCTTTGCACACCTCGCTGAATATTCCCTTTGGATAAATTTCTGGATGTGAATCTGGTAGGTCAAAGATACATACTATATTATGTAACTTCCCCCCAGAAATGGTCCTCCCTACGTTCCTTACAGTGTGTAACTGCTTGTCTTCCTGCACCTTTGGCTACACTTGGTATCATTCATCATTTTGATTTTTTTAAAAATTCTCTTTTTGATTTTTGTGAACTCAAAGCAAAAGTGATACCTTATTATAGTTTGCACTTCTTTGATCAGAAATAGAGTTGAATACATTTTTGTGTATGTTTATGTGGCCCTTACATTTCTCTTTTTCAAACTGACTGTTACTGTCCTTTGCTTTCCATAGTGTTGCTCTTATTACATAAAACAGTTGTTGTTTTTTAACATGTGCAGGGTAGTAACTCTTGGTGTTATATATTGCTAATACTTCTCTCAGTACATTCTTTCCTTTAACTTTTGTTATATAAGCAACAACCAGTTTTTAAAAAACACTATTTTTCTTCATACAGATTTTATGTTGTTAAAGTTATCAGTTCTTCTCTTTACAATCTGCCTTGCTGGCATCTCTAGAAAGGCATTCTCTCTATGCCAAGATGTCATAAATATTTTGATATTGTTTCTCTTACTGCTTTGTTTAAAATTTTTTAACATCAAATCTTTCATCTGTCTGGAATTTGTTTTGGTTTAAAATGTGTGGTGTAAGGCTTTAACTTTTTATTTTCACCAAACAGGCAGCCAGTTTCCCATGTACTATGTATAAAGAATCCATCTGTGGTGCTGGGAGATGTCTGTTTTCCTCCTTCCCTCCACCCCCACCAACCCACCCTCTTCCATCCTGCTCTGTGCCCGGGAGACAGCGACCAGCTCCTGCTCTGTGGTTTCTTATTGGGTGTGGCCAGGGGGGAGGGGTACCAGCAGGAGATGAGAGGATGGGCAGAGAGGGAAGTTGGGCATTTATTCCCAGCTCTCTCAACTGGCTTCCTTTGTTGTTGTTAATCCTCACTCGAGGATATTTTTCCATTGATTTTTAGAGAGCATGGAAGGGAGGGAGGGAGGGAGAGGAAAAGAGAGAGTGTGAGAGAAACATAGATGTGAGAGAGACACATTAATGGATTCCCTCTTGAACACACCCCGACCCTGGGGATTGAATCTGCAACCCAGGTATATGTCCTTGACTGGGAGTTGAACCTGTGATTCTTCGGTGCGTGGGCCAACGCTCTAATCACTGACCCTCGCTGGCCGGGGCTCAACTGGCTTCCTTTTGCATTCCTGTAGGGAAGATCATGGTGGCTATTCAGAACCCACCTCAGGTAGTCTCCTCTCTGGGTTTCCAAAGATCCTTCTCCCCCTTGGCCCTTTAGCTCTGGGGTTCTAATGGCCTGGAGGTCCCACACCATCCATAGCTCTTTCCTTAAACTCACAGCAGTCACACCATTTGTGTGTGCCACCTCCTTCCTCCCTGAATCTGTTGGATGCTTCAGCCTTCCCCACTTCCTGGAATTTTTGCTTTGGTTATATACCTGATTCTTGAATTTGCTTCAGTCTGTTTCAGACCCATATCTGGTTTCATTGTCATCCATTTCTCACTGTTTAACCCCGTGTGTTTCAGCACTTTGTAAATAGAGCAAGCCTCCATTACTATGCTTTTCAAAACGTTCTTAGCTTTTCTTCCACGTTTTCACTTTCATACTTCGTCAAGGTTTGCAAAAATAGTACTTTTTGAGTTTTAATTGAAATTCATTAGAATCATAGAATCAAATCTAATTTGGACAAAAATGCACCTTACAGTGTTACACAGTTTCATCCATGAGTATATTTCTAATTGTTGATGTCAACAAACAGCAAGTTTATGGGGGCAGAAACCACATCTAACTTATTTAAATGATTTTATGAATTAGCCCAACCAACGTGGCTCAGTGGTCTGTAATCTATGAACCAGGAGGTCACGGTTCGATTCCTGGTCAGGGCACATACCTGGGTTGCAGACTCAATCCTCAGTGTGGGGCATGCAGGAGGCAGCCAATCAATTCTCTCTCCTCATTGATGTTTCTATCTCTCTCTCCCTCTCCTTTCCTCTCTAAAATCAATAAAAAAAATATTTTAAATGATTTTATGAATTAAATGGAAGAATGACATAACTAATGTCCTTCACCAAAGTTTAGTAGTTATCTGCTTAATTATATTACTATTGTAGAAAGTGTGTAAAGAGAATCCTCATAGACACTTGGGAAACATAATTGCACAATCTCTCCTCACCTTTCTTGCAGCCCAGGAGAGCCAGTGCTCACAGAGGATGTATGCAAGAATGTGTTCTCCACCCCCCTATACTGCTCTTGTTTTTCCCCCTGTAATACTTGCATCTTCTAATATGCCATGTAATTTACATATTTGTTGTGCCTGTTACTTACTGTCTGTGCTCCTGAGAGAATATAAGCGCCACTGGCAGGATCGTTGTTTTGTTCACTGATGTAGCCCAGGCACTGTGAACATGCCTGGCACAGGCCCATGCTCATCAGTAGTGTCCTGTGCCTGAGTGAGCTCACGCACTGGGTGGGCCGCGGGCCCAGTAAGAAGTCTCACTGCGGGGCTTCCTTTGCGGACGTGCCAGAGCTGCTGCACACAGGTTCACATCGCAGGCCTTGAGGGTAGTATCCCCCAGACACAACTTTCCTTTTCCAGGAAGACCCTGCGCCCAGGCACTGAGGGAGCCCAGAGGATACAGGTCTGAGTTGCTGAGTATCTGCGATGTTTACCAGAATCATTTAATGTACAGGTCACTTACCTGTGTTGCAAAGACATTTTTAGAAATAATATTTCAGCTTTCCTTTTTATTGAAACAACAAAAGCAAAATTTTTAAATACACATAAACACAATTAAGAAAATAAACCCTATCAGTCAGAAAATCATGATAGTGTACAATCTCCCATAAGTTTTTTTGTATTGTACATGTGTTTTTATTTTGTTTTTTTAAAGACTTCCTTTTTTTAATATATTTTTATTAATTTCAGAGAGGAAGGGAGAGGGAGAGAGAAAAACATCAATGATGAGAAAGAATTATTGATTGGCTGCCTCCTACACAGCCCCCACTGGGGATCAAGCCTGCAACCCAGGCAGGCATGTGCACTTGACCAGCATCAAACCCAGGATCCTTCAGTCCACAGGCAACGCTCTATCCACTGAACCAAACCAGCTAGGGCTACATGTATTTTTCAAGTGAGCACATTAGACATTACTCTTTTACCTCTTTATGGTTTTGAATCAGACCTTATCTCCATTTTATCTTACAGGATTTTATTCTGGAACACTACAGTGAAGATAGCTACCTATATGAAGATGAAATAGCAGATCTTATGGATCTGAGACAAGTACGTTTCTGTATGCAGCAGGGAGGGGAGGGTGGCTGCTAGAGCTTGTTGAGTCTTCAGAATATTCTCCCTATTGCATTTGAAATCTTACAGAATTGCAGATGGTTGGAGGTGATCGGGAGGGGCTTTTGGAATCATCTGTTGTTCTTGTCACATAAGGCCACAGAAGGGAAGAGGCCTGCCCACTGGCATGGCTGGGGCTCGGTTCTGGCACTCCTGAGTTCATCCCAGCCCTTCCACCCCTCCTAGAGTTCATGATACCAATAGCAGGGCCAAGCTGCACAGAAACAGCGTGTGTGAGCATCTTCCAGCCTGTGTGTTCCCCTCCTCACCCCCATGGTGCTGGTTCCTTTCCTTTCAGGCTTGTAGGACACCCAGCCGGGATGAGGCCGGTGTTGAGCTGCTCATGAGTTATTTCCTCCAGTTGGGCTTTGTTGAGAGCCGATTCTTCCCGCCCACCCGACAGATGGGGATCTTGTTTACATGGTAGGTGCCTGGGCCTGGACCTGGGCCAAGGGCTAGTGCTCGGGCTGCCCCACTTCGGTCACTGCTTGGAGCCTGGGCACCACAGAGGCTCCTGTGCACTGTGGGCCCCTCTCTCGAACTGTCCCCTTTATACAGCATGTGTAGATAAACTAGTGGTTATTTGCGAAGGGGACCCGAGCAGAGAAGGCTGCAACAGACTTTGCCTTTTGCTTCTCAGAACAAGTGAGCCGAGGAGAAGAGGCATTTTTTCGTGCTCATTTTATCCTGGAGAAACACGGGGGCTCTGAGGTGGAACTAACAAGAAGCAAGATTCTTGTCCCAGATGAGGTGGGGGCTGGGAATCAGGTTTTGTCCCAATGACAAAGGTGCAAACAGAAATAGATCAAATAAAAAACAAAGCTGAATACTTAAGATTAGTGTTGCTGAAATACTTTGCAGCTGCTGTGCCTGTTCTGAATGGGGGTGAGAGGAGACTAAGTCCCTACAGTGAGGGTTAAATTCAGAGTTAAATTATCCACAGCAGGCCCACGGGATGCCTGCCCTGGGAAACGAAGGGCAGGTGACTGTAAAGATGCTGTTAGCTGCCTGCTCAGGTGAAGGTGCTAAAGGTGATTTCGCCTCAGTCTTGAATTAAGGAGAAGCTCCATGTCTACCTGCGGGTTGATGTGTGAACTTTAAAACAAATCCTAAATCTTTTAGACTTTAGCAAGAATTATGAGGGGTTTGTAATTGCTGTATTTCATTTAGGAAAAGCCTTATCTTTTTTAAATATGTATTTTAGAACAGTTTTGTGTTCACAGCAAAATTGAAGGGAAGGTACAGAGATTTCCCATATACCTCCTGCCCCCACACAACACACCCTCCCCCAACATCAACCATCAAAGCAGTACATTGACTTACTACAGTTGGCACAGTATCACCAGAGTCCATAGTTGACATTAGGGTTCACTCTTGGGGTTGTACATTTTATATGGATTTGGATAAATATATAATGACAAGTATCTACTATTACAGTATGCAGAGTCCTTTCACTGCCCTAAAAATGGTTTTTTGTGCTCCACCTATTCGTCCCTCCCCCTACTCCCTTCTGAAACTCTGGCAACCACTGATTTCTTCTCTGTCTCCATTGTTTTGCCTTTTCTAGAATGTCATATAGTTGGAGTCAGACAGTATGTAGCCTTTTCTGATTGGCTTCTTTCACTTAGCAATATGCATTTAAAGTTCCTGCATGTATTTTCATGGCTGGATAGCTTTTTTCTTTTTAGTGCTGAAAAATATTCCACGGTATGGATGTACCACAGCTTGTTTATCCGTTCACCTATTGGAGGGCATCTTGGTTGTGAAACCTTATTTTTGTGTGCTATTGTGCGTCTTCGGTGTGATCAGGCCCATCATCTTGTTTGGAAATGAAGGCCTCATTGCATGTGCATTTTTGAATTTATTCAAGAAATAAGTTTTGTCCATTTTTTTATCCCCAAATGTCGTTAACCAGCCAAGTAATCTGTATTCTCACAATGTATTTCTTTTAAATAGGTATGACTCCCTTACCGGGGTTCCGGTCAGCCAACAGAACTTGTTACTGGAGAAAGCCAGCATTCTGTTTAACATTGGAGCCCTCTACACACAGATTGGGACCCGGTGTAATCGGCAAATGCAAGCTGGGCTGGAGGGTGCAATGGATGCGTTTCAGAAAGCCGCAGGTGTGTCTCCGAGAGGGCTGCTGGGTACCCTAATTGAAGTGGGTCTGTGGGTCCCTCCCAGGTCTCACGGGCCTGAAAGGGCCAGGCCAGTTTCCAGCACTGCTGTAATTTCCCACTAAGGGAATTACTTAATGTTTTACACCCTGTTGGCTCAGTCTGGGTCTAGGTTATGGCTCATGTGCACCATGAATCCTATGGTTAACCATTAATCCTTTCCAAATGAGTGGCCCTAAGGATGGCAGTGAATGGAGTGTTCCTATGAATACTGTACTGAAGAACAGAGTAGTGAAAATAGGCTTTTTAAAAAGTCATGTGTGCCTCATTGGTGCCTGTTACTACTTATGTCTTTCTTTATATTTTGCTGATTCTATAAAGCCTGCCCACCTAAGGTTGCTCTTCTTGGCCCTTGGTCAAGTGTCACTTATTACCGCCCTATGGAGCACCAGGGTGAGGGGCCTGGTGCAGTGAGTGGGCCCCAGGTGGTGTCCAAGAGTCCCCTCTAGCAGGGCCTGTGTTGGGCACACACTGGAACTCACAGGGGAGCAGACAGCCTGCCGCAGTTGCCATCTTTCTATAGAGCGGTCTGTGCTTTGTGGTAAAACCAGAGGAACCAGTCAGATGGGATTCATGGTAGAGATTTTATTTTAGCTCCAGGTTGATGTCTGTTTATGTTGTGACAGTTAATTTTCTAAAGCATAAAAAAACATAAGCTGAGGGCTACAGCTTGAAAATTTCCATTGAAATGGGCTGCGCTGATCCTTCCTGCTTCCTGGGCAAAAGCCCTGAATTTCTGAATGACCAAGTGTTCAGTGTCCCCCTGAGAGGCCTCAGTCATTCCTCCCTTCTGCTTTGCCTTTCTCTAATGCCTGTTCAGGTTTGGACTTTCTCACAATCATCCCAGGAGACACAGGAATGGACGGGAGCCAGGCTGGTTTCCTTTCTTAATACAGATGTAAATGTTTTGGAAGAGAATACTATCTTTTTTTTTTTTTTTTTTGAGAGAGAATTTTTATGAGTTTATTTGAGCCAAACTGATGACATTGCCAGGAAGCAAGATCTCAGATGCTCCTCTATCATTTTGTAAACTGTGGTAAAAGATACATAACAAAATCACCATTTTAACAATTTTTTAGGGTACAGTTCATTAGCATTAAGTACTTTCACATGGTTGTACAACTATCTATCTCCAGGGATTTTCATCATCCCAACTGAAACTCTTCCTATTAAACAGTAACCCTCCATTCCCTCTCCCTCCCAATCCCTGGCAAACACCATTCTACTTTTGTGGTATGAATTCCAGTCTATTCCACACAACTCATCTCAGTGGAATCATGCAATATGTGTTCTTGTGATTATTTCACTTAGCATAATGTCTTCTTCCATATTGCAGCATGTGTCAGAATTTCCTTCCTTTCTAAGGCTGAAAAATACTCCATTGCATGTTTATAGCACATTTTGTTTATCCATTAATCCATCAATGGACATTTAAGTAGTTTCTGCCTTTTGGCTATTACAAATAATGCTGCCATGAATGTTGTTGCACAACTACCAGTTTAAGTCCCTGCTTTCAATTCTTTGGTGTGTTTCCCTAGGAGTGGAATCGCTGGATCTTACGGTGATTGAAAATCAGATTTTGTAAGATGCTTCAGGATGCCACTTTTATATTTTGGCTTCTATCATTCTCTGTATTTCTGAGTAGCATGGTGAAATAAATATGATCCCCAACTAATGTGCAAAAAAATTCCAATTGTAGGGGTTTTAAACTACCTGAAAGAGACATTTACTCACACACCGAGTTATGACATGAGCCCCGCCATGCTCAGTGTGCTGGTCAAAATGATGCTTGCACAGGCCCAAGAAATCGTGTTTGAGAAAATCTGCCTTCCTGGGATCCAGAATGAGTTCTTCATGCTGGTGAAGGTGGCTCAGGAGGCTGCCAAGGTAAGCCTTCCTGGTTCTTGAGACTTTCAGAGTGGGCAGGATGCGTTGGTGCCGGCTCATTGGAAGTAGTGGGCTTCCCAGGGCAGCTGCCTATGACTGGGCAGTGTGCCATCCTGGCCACAGTGCTGGCTTGCATTTTCTTGGCAAGTACTGGTGTTTCAGATATGGATCACTGATTCCATCTGCAGCTTGGCCTAAAAACCAGCATAATGACAGTTGCCTGATCTCCCTGTTAACTCTGACACTGACAGCATGAAGCATCCTTGGAGTCACTCCCAGATTCTGGAGCGGTCTCTGGCAGGGGCTGCTGTATAAAAGAAAGGGCTCTTTTTCTTCATCCCGGGTACATGAGGGCTCCTGTGCCAGGCTCCCCCTTCCCAACATCCCTTCTGTTGCAGGTGGGAGAGGTCTATCAGCAGCTGCACGCGGCCATGAGCCAGGCGCCAGTGAAGGAGAACATCCCCTACTCCTGGGCCAGTGTGGTCTGTGTGAAGGCCCACCACTATGGAGCCCTGGCCCACTACTTTGTGGCCACTCTCCTCATCGACCACCAGTGTAAGGCTTGGGGTTCTGGGGCTTCTGACCTTCGGTCAGGGTTGTGTTTTTCCTGCTTCCAGGAGATTATGAGCTGAATAGGGGCTGTCTGTGTGCCCTGGAAAAGCTCACAGCTTAGGGGCTGAGGGTGGGAAGTACATGTTAGTCCAAATAGCTGTCACATAGGCCAGGGTGCGATTAGGCATTAATATGTTTCTGCTGTGGGAGGAAAGGGGGAAGTGTTAATTTTGCCTAGGATGGAGCAGATGATGATATGGAGCTCTAGAACAGGGTGAGGACCAGGGCACGGACTAGGAGCCATTTGTCTGAGGCACAAAATCTAAGGGAATACCCCAAAACTCAATAATCAGGATAAAATTTTAATGTGACATTTTAAATGAATCAAAATTAATGCAAAAAATTCCATGGTGATAAATTTATTAAAATTGATTTTAGAGAGAGAAAAGGAGAGGGAGGGAGAGAGAGAGAGAGAAACATCAATTGGTTGCCTCCCATATGCATCCTGACGCGGAAAAGACCCTGCAACCTAGTATGTGCCCTGACCAGGAATTGAACCCACAAACCTTTAGGGTACTGGATAGTGCTCCAACTGAGCAACACCAGCCAGAGGTGATCAAAATTTGAAATAAAGATAGGAGCCCTGGCTGGTGTGGCTCAGTTGGTTGCAGTGTCCCATGCACCGCAGGGTTGTGGGTTCAATTCCCAGTCAGGGCATGTACCAGGTTGCAGGTTCGATTGCTGATCAGGTGCATACAGGAGGCAACTGATACCTCTCTCTCTCTCTCTACCTTCCTATCTCTCAAAAAAAAAAAAAGTATAAATAAATAAATAAGGGGATTGGTAACAGTTCTATGCTGAGCCACATCAGAGCCTGAAGTAAAAAGAAATTTTGAATTTTTGTTTGTTTACATGGATTTTTTGCATTGATTTTGATATTTAGAAACTTGTATTAAACAATTATATACTTGTTGAGATTTTGGCACCCCCTTCAATTTTCATCTGGAGGCGAGTGCATCACCCTCCTTTTGGCTCTGATCTCAGGTCAGGTGGGAATTTTGTTGTAATTAGTACTAATCAAGGCAGCCTCCAGCATAATGAAGAGAATAACCTCTGGAGCCAGACTCCCTGGGTTCATATCTTAGCTCTGCCATTTACTAGCTGTGTGATCTTGGGCAAGTTACTTAGCTGCTCTGTGCCTCAGTTTTCTCATCTTTAACATGAGGATATGAAGGGGACCTATCTCACAGGGCTGTTGTGAAAACAGTGCCCATGTGTAAAGCTAAATAGTGCCTTGTATGTAGGTGGGCTCCCTAAATGTGTTAGCTGCTACTTGCTGCTAGTATTATTATTTAGTCTCCTAGGCAGGTGAGGCATGTAAACCAACGCAAATACAGTGCTTCAGTAGTTGCAGAGAGACCACCGGTTAGGCAGCAGTTGGACTTCTTGGTATAGTCATGGACAGTTTTTCATTTGAGTTGGACTTTGAGCTCTTAGGAGGACTTTTTCAGCTGATCAAGAAGGAAAGGATAGCAAGAGCAGCTGCCTGAGCTCTGAGATGTAGGCCAAAAGTGTTGAGCATAGAGGGGAGTGGTTTGGTGAGGTAGAGGGAGACATGTACCAGGCACAGTGCAGGCACAGAGGCCAGCAGAGGTTTGAGGCAGGGCTGTGATAGGAGGTTCCTTGAAGTGGGTGGGTTGGAGGGGTTGAGAGTGGGACCTCGAAACCAAATTATGAGCCCTAAATATGCAAAGACTTGTGGAGTTTATCCAAGGGCAGAAAGGAGACCTATTATCCCAAGTGCCTTGTAAAACTGGAGAAGAAAGGAAGCTGAAGATGTGGTTGGAAGAGAAACCTCTAAGTGGGTCTGTGGCGCCGTCTCCAGAGCCCTCAGCCATGTCCACGAGAAGGGACTCATCCTGTGGCTCTTGTTACAGTGAAACCGGGTACAGATGAAGACCACCAGGAGAAGTGTCTGTCCCAGCTCTATGACCACATGCCAGAGGGGCTGACGCCCTTGGCCACGCTGAAAAACGCTAGCCAGCGCCAACAGCTGGGTGTGTATTGGCTCTCCTGCTCCCTCCCTCCTTGTGCCCCATTTGTTGTCCAGCTGGTCCTGCTCACAAACAGCCCCAGACATGTCCCCAGGGCAAGGCTTGGAGAGCAGAGGTCCAGAGTCATTGTGGCCATTCTGGATTCAGAAACCGTGAGGCGTAGTCCTCTCATCTCTGCGGGCTTCCAGAGCTATGTTCTCACGGGTTCCGTGAGGGCCCAGGCCTCCCCGGTGGAGAGCTTTGACAGTCTTTCATCACCCCTCAGGTGGAAGGATGGACACAGTAGTTCATTTTCTCAGGTCATACCTGAGAACTGGTAATGAATTGTCCTGGCTTGGTCTCTGCCAAATCTCACTACCACCCCTCCCCATACCTACCCACCCCGCCATGTAGTTTCCCCATCTCAGTGATAGCAACTGCATCCCCCTAGGTGTGCAGGCCAGAAACCTGGACTCAGACTCACTCTGTGCTCTGTCTCCCCACAACTGATAAGCAAATCCATTGACTCTACCTAGAAAGCCAGCCGCTTCTCACCCTACCACCCCGATCCAAGCCACACTTGTATAGTGTTTACTAAACTGACGTAGACTTGCTAAACCTCACACAATCCTATGAGATAGATATGGCATGATCTCCATTTTTCAGTTGAGGAAATAGTCCCAGAGAGGTTACACAGCTTGCCCAGCTATTTGCAGAAGCCTCATAGCTGGTCTTCCTGCTTTTCTCTGCTCCTTCATAGTCCATTCACATGGTCAGATCACATCAGTCCTCTGCTTACACCCTGATGGGCTCCCATCTTACCCACAGTAGGAGTTTAAGTCCTCACCCTGCATGGTTGGACTTGGTCCAGCCCCTGTTCCTCTCTGCCCTCATTTCCTACCCTTCTCTGCCTCACCCCCAAATGCCTTGCCCTTGAACATATAGGCATGGTCCTGCCCCAGGGCCTTTGCACTTGCTGTTTCTTCTTTCAGGAATGCTCTTTTTTTTTTTAGATATCATCATGGCTGCTTCCTTACTTCCTTCAGGGCTTTATTCAAAAGTTATCTTCATAAAGGTCTTACCTGATCACCCATCATAGAAGAGCAACTTTCCATTCCCAGTCTTCTCTTGCCACATCTGCCTACCCAGTTTCACATTTCTCCATAACCTGATTGCCACACATTCCATTACATACTGCTTTGTTTGTTAATTATCTATCTTCAGCCATGAGCATGTAAGCTCCATGAATGCATTGCTTTATCTCTACTGCCTAGAACATTCAGTAAACATATGGTGAATGGCTGTTTTATGTACATAAATGAGCACATTGCACATGCACTTTAGAGAGACTTAAGCCATCTGGGCAGATTCTTCAGAAAAGAGAATGCCCACCTTTCTGGGCTGATCCTTGGGCACTATGGCTCTCTTTGAGGTACTTGTGCTGCAATTTAGGACACATGTCACATGGTGTTGCTTTCCTGTTGGCAGGCAAGTCCCATCTGCGCAAAGCCATTGCCCATCACGAGGAGTCTGTGAGGGAGGTGAGCCTATGCAAGAAGCTCCGCAACATCGAGCTGCTGCAGGAGGTGCTGTCCGTGGCACACCAGCGATCCCAGCTCAAATACACTCAGCACCAGGAGGACGATGACCTGCTGAACTTGATCGATGCTCCTGACATTATTTGTAAGTGATCTGGGTGTCTGTGCCAGGTACCGAGTGTGAGAGGCAGTGGCACTTGGGGTACACTACTTTTATTAACTCATTCTGTAGGGGCTGGGCAAACCCTCATAATGCGCTGGGCACTGGGAGGGGCAAAATGCTGCTCTTGCTCATCTCATTGTGCCCGAATCCAGGGGTTTCTTTATAGACTTGTCCTTGACAACCCCTTAGTGACTTCTGACTTCCCTCCTGCACCCTGATGCTCCTCATGGTGTCCGGGTGCCTTGTCACCTTGTCCATTCCCATTTCCCTCTCCACCCCCTTTGCTGACTTTTCCTCCTCTAGATTTCTTTCCTTAAAGTCACCCAACCTCTTTGGGGTTCCAGTCATCACCTCCACTCAGGAGACTCCCTTTCGTGTTGACATTTTTGCTACAATCCACACCCACCCACATTCCATCTTGTATAACTTTGATATCTGCCTTTTACAACTCGGGCTCTCTGGTTTGAAAGCCAATGCATCCTTATTATCTCTTCTAGGCTTGCTTCTTCCCCTGTTTACTTTTATTAGCACCAACATGTATTTTTCTTCAAAGACAAAAGTTATTTTTATTATGAAATGGCACCTAAAACTTTCATTGATATAGTGGAACCAGGGGATACAGGAAGAGTTCTTCAAAACCTAGTTCATCAAGCCCTAGTTCAGTGGATAGAGCATCAGCCTGCCGACTGAAGGGCCCCAGGTTTGATTCCGGTCAAGGGCAATTCCCAAGTTGTGGGCTCGATCCCCAGTAGGGGGCGTGCAGGAGGCAGCTGATCAATGATTCTTTCTCATCATTGATGTTTCTATCTCTCCCTCTCCATTCCTCTCTGAAATAAATTAAGAAATAAATATAAAAAATAAAGTCAATAAAAATATTTAAAAAAACAACCACGTTCATCGAGTATGTGAGTGTGTGTATGTGAAAAACACTTAAGATTTACCCTCTTAGCAAATTTCAAGTATACAGTATGGTATTGTTAACTATAGTCACCATGCCGTATGTTAGATCTCTAGAGCTTGCTCATCTTGTATAACTGAGCCTTTGTATCTTTGACCAACATCTCCTCATTTCCCCTATCCCTATCCCTGGCATCTAGCATTCTGCTCTCTGCTTTGATGAATTGGACTATTTTATTATTGTTTTTTCTTTATTACGATTTTTAAAAAAATTCTCACCCGAGGAGAGGATATTTTTTCCCATCGATTTTCAGACAGAGTGGAAGGGGGAGAGGAGAGAGACACTTGGTTGTCTCCTGCACACGCCCTAACCAAGACCCGGGATCGAACCTGCAACCTTTTGGCCCCTGGGCCAGTGCTCTAACCACTGATAAAACCTAGCCAGGGTGAGTTGGACTATTGTATTTTATTTTTAAATATATTTTATTGATTTTTTTTACAGAGAGGAAGGGAGAGGGATAGAGAGTTAGAAACATCAATGAGAAACATCGATCACCTGCCTCCTGCACACTCCCTACTGGGTATGTGCCTGCAACCAAGGTACATGCCCTTGACTAGAATCGAACCTGGGACCCTTGCATCCCCAGGGTGATGCTCTATCCACTGAGCCAAACCGGTTAGGGTGAGTTGGACTATTTTAGATTCCATATAAATGAGATTGTGCACCACGAGCATTTTCTAAGGATCTCCAAAGTGTTGAGCACTGTCCTGTTTTCAAGAATATGAAGGTGAACTGGACACTTGTTGCTGCCCTTGGAAAGGTGTCGGTAGTTCTACCCTGGAGGCCAGGGGTGGAGGGACCTCCTTAGAGGTGACTTTACAGTGAGAATGACTAGGATCTTCCCAGGAGTTAGGGGAAGGGATGGAGGGTGGCCCAATCAAAGGAACCCCCTTTGGCCAAACCCCCTTCTATCCTACTTCCTAAATCTCTGTCCGCAGCTCTGGAGTTCCACCCCCCAGTTTTTAGGGGCTAGCTCTTTACAATTAGATTCTACTCAGGCTAGAATCCTGGACTTGGCTGTAGTAATGTTGGCTGATATCTACTGAGCATCTGATCTGCTAGGTCCAATAATAGCACCATTTGTATACAGAATCTCATGCAATCTCCTTTGCCAACTGTATGATGGAAGTACTGGTATTCCCTATCTTAAAGATGAGACCGTAAAGGCTTAGGTGACCAAGCTGGTTTGGTGAAAGCAGGAATAGTGCTCAGGGAGTCTCCTTCACAGACACTGTGGCCACCTCCTTGGTCCCCTGGTCCACACCAGGTGCTCTGTGGCCAGGACGTAGAAACATAACCTCCCTGGAGGGAGGGAGACACATGAGTCTTGGTGAGTTCCAGGGGTGATGGCACAACTCTTAGTGGATGGGCAGCTTCTCCGAGCTCAGCACTGTATCAGGCAGTTTGTAAGAAGCCACAGGGTCATCCTGTGAATAGATGGGATCTTGGCAGTGCCAGTCTGCTTCCTCAAGGTTTCTTTTTATACTGTTGTTCATGTGTACTTAGCCTGCACTGGGATCCTTTGTGAGAAGCCGACTAGCCTCATGGTAAGGAGGGGGCGGTTGGGTCTGCCATAGATGTGTGGAGATTTGAACTATTGATGGACACAATTTGGCAAATTCACTGCTCACTGTGAAATCATCACATTACACACTAATAATGAAAAGAAGCACATCTCCTCCAGGACTTTGTGTTCTCAGACATGGTACTTCCTTCCATAACAGTGACGCCTACAATATAGATTATTTCTCAGTAGGGTTTTATAAGTGCCAAAGGAAGTCCACTAGAATATAAACAAGCCACTTGAAGGCAGGGAATGTGTCAGTTTGTCATTGCTCTGTCTCAGCCCCAGAGCAGGGTATGGCTTATGGTAGGTACAGGTCACACTGGACCAGGGGGGTAGACCAGTAGTCCAAACCCAAGTGACAGGACATATGACTAGGAGCAAGGTTTGCTGCCTCTTCCCTTCAGAGCAAAGATTCAGACCTGAATTTTAATTTTTAAAATTTATTTATTTATTTAGAGAGAGACATCAATTTGTTGTCCTACTTATTTATGCATAAATTGGTTGATTCTTTTTTAAAAATACATTTTTATTGATTTCAGAGAGGAAGAGAGAGGGAGAAAGAGATAGAAACATCATTGATGAAAGAGAATCATTGATTGGTGGCCTCTTGCATGCCCCCCACTGGGGATCGAACCTGCAACCTTGGCATGTTCCCTGACCAGGAACCGACCTCCTGATTCATAGTTCAACGTTCAACCACTGAGCCATGCCAGTCAGTCTCATTGGTCATTTCTTGTATGTACCCTGACGGGATTGAACCTGCAACCGTGGCATATTGGAATGATGCTCTAACCCAGTGGTCGGCAAACTCATTAGTCAACAGAGCCAAATATCAACAGTACAACGATTGAAATTTCTTTTGAGAGCCAAATTTTTTAAACTTCTTCTAACACCACTTCTTCCAAATAGACTCGCCCAGACCGTGGTATTTTGTGGAAGAGCCACACTCAAGGGGCCAAAGAGCCGCATGTGGCTCGTGAGCCGCAGTTTGCTGACCACTGCTCTGACCAACTGAGCTACCTGTCCAGCATCGAGGATAACTTTTACCTACAGAAATATCTATACTTTCCCTTTTAATCTTATTTTCCAGCTAAAACTGAGCAAGAGGTTGAAATTATAGTGCCACAGTTCTCCAAGGTGACAGCAACAGACTTCTTCCAGAAATTGGTATGTTGAGCGCTTATTTCATAATGACCTAAGGGACAGCTTTTACGTGTTGCAAGTATTTTTAGATATTGTCGATCAGGGATGGGGAACGTCTGGCCTATGAGCAGTATCATTTGGTCTAGCCCTGCTATGGCAACTGCAGGCAGGACTCGGAATTGAATAAATCTAGGATCTTTTTTCATAGCAACGTAATTTTTATGATAATTTTGTATGGCTCTCGAATTATATTATAAATATCCAAATGGCCCTTGGCAGAAAAAAGTTTCCCCACCCCTGTTTGAGATTTTCTTAATTAGGGACTTTAATTAAGACAATTTTATTTAAAATATATTGGCTATTTTAGAGAAAATGGCAATTCATGTTCTCATATGACTGCTGTAGCATGTATTACCTCAGATGGTGTCATTACATTAGTCTCTGAGCAAGGCTGAATGACATCTGCAAAGACAACAGGCAACATTTCCTTTAGCTTTCAAGTGCCTGATGCAGCCTTCAGATCCCACAGCTAATGATGCTCTATTCCAAAGGGTCCTTTGTCTGTGTTTTCGGCTAACAAGAGATGGACATCTCCTCGAAGCATTAACTTCACCGCGGAAGAAGGGGACTTAGGGTTCACCTTGAGAGGAAACTCTCCAGTTCAAGTCTACTTCCTGGATCCCTACTGCTCTGCCGCGGTAAGTGTGTGCCATTCTAGGTGGGGCCAAACTCCCTGGCATTTTTGCAAGCAGTCAAACTGGTAAAATACAAAGAAAACTGCCCAAACAAACATGTGGGTGAATGATTTAGGGTTCCTTTATTAAAAAGTCTTCTTATGGATGTTACATGCCCAAAGAGGAAAAGATTAATTTTTATTTCTTAAAGCAAAGTTATGCAAATATCTATTTTATTAATGAACTTGGAAACTGATTCCAGGAACTGAATGAACAGAATGTTGACCTTTATTTCCATTATACTTTTATAGCTGGCAGGAGCCAAGGAAGGGGATTATATTGTTTCCATTCAAAATGTGGATTGTAAATGGCTGACAGTGAGCGAGGTTATGAAACTGCTGAAGAGCTTCGGCAAGGACGACATTGAGATGAAGGTTGTGAGCCTCCTGGACTCCACCTCATCCATGGTGAGCGCTGACACCCCTGATAGTAAATAGCAAAGTGGGGTGAAGTGGGTGTAACCTCAGAGGTCTTTCCCAGACCCTCTTCCTCCTGCCTGCATTTGAAACATGCCACAGATGACTGAACTCCTAAGCTCGCCATTGCTGGGATGTGCTTGCCTTGGGTCAGAGAGCTCTAGAAAACTTGTATTATTGATCCTGTAGATAAAATAACCAATAGCTTTGTTTTCCTGATTATATCCTTTTTTTAAAAAAATAAATTTTTGATATCAGAGAGGAAGGGAGAGGGAGCAAGGGGTAGAAACATCAATAATGAGAGAATCATTGAACCGCTCCCTCCTGCAGGCCCCCTACTAGGGGTCTAGCCCACAACCCGGGCATGTGCCCTGACCGGGAATCGAATAGTCACCTCCTGGTACATAGGTCAATCTCAACCACTGAGCCACGCCAGCTGGGCCTGAGTATATCCTTTTTAATGACAAAAGTAGTACATACTCATAGTAAAAATATATTCAAATGATACAGAAGGCTAGTCATTTGACAGATCCTCTCCACCTGTCAAAGATAACATTGCTGTTCCTGTGAGATCTTGGGACATGTTTGATGCCTGTGCAAGTTCATGTGAAGTTATATCCTTTCTTCCCCCCAGTGGAAGGAATCATTTCATATACTCTGTCACACTTTGCCGCATTTGGCAATGTACCTTAGAGATTTCCCTCTATAACAACATTCATTTATTCACTCAGCAAATATTGATTGAGCATTAGCTGTGTGCCAGGCCCTTCTTAGGTGTTGGAGCTACAGCTGGAACTAGACAAATAAGGTTCCTGCCCCCACAAAACTGGCACTAAATAAGCAAATGAGTGGTTGTGATTTCGATAAGTGCTGCAAAGAAAAGAAATGGTGTAACAGAATGATTGGGGGTAGGGAGTATAATGTCAAGTTCAGACAGAACTTTCACAAAGACTTGAGTGACGAGGAGGAACCTCTGTATTTGAAGAGGTACAAGAGGAGCATTCTGGGCAGGGGGCCAGCAGGTGCAGAGACCCTGTGGCATGATTAAGCTCCTGGTGAAGGAACAAAAAGAAGGCCTTTTGACTAGAGCATAGTGACGACAGGAAATGAGGTGGGAGGGAGACAGCCTCATTGGCAGCAGTGGGACTTTGGAAGCCATTAAACCTTTTAAGAAGGGAATGAAATGATAGGATGTTTACTTTAGGAGGATATCTTTGCCTGGAGACTGGCCGTGTGGCAGCAGAGTAAGCTGGCTATGGCAGTCATTGGGCCAGTGATGCTAGCAGCTTACACTAGGAGGGATGGCAATGGCAGTGGAGAGAGGTGGATGCACCTGAGACATACTTTGAAGTGGAGCTGATAGAAATTTGTAGATGATGTATGTTAAAAAAAAAAAAAAAAAGTGGTAGAGAGATGATTCCTTAGTTTTTGGCTTGAACAGCTCCATCATTGTTTATAATGATGGGGAACAGGGGCGGTAGCGAGAGAAAGCAAGAATTCTGCTTTGACTGTTTCAATCTAGATATAAATGTAAAGTAGGTGGCTGGATGTCCGAATCTTCGGTTTAAGGGAGAAGTCAGAGCTAGAAGTAAATATTTGAGAACCTTCAGCATAGTGATGATATTTAAAGCTGTAAGAGACTGAATGAAATTGCCTGCAAGGGGCTGAGGGCTGAGGACTAAACGCTGAGACACCGCAACATCTAGAGGTCTGTTAGAAGTGGCGCAAAGGAAGTTGTGAGGGCGAGTTCAGAGAGATTGGGCAGAAATGTGCTTCTGAATCAAAGAAGAAAATCCTGCCTGGAGAGAGTGGCCCACCGTGTTGCATAAGTTAAGGAGTGGAGAGTGAGGGAGGCGGAGCCATGTCTATTTGGCAGCTGGACAAAAGGACAAAAGGAGAGATGGCAACAGAACTCAGATTAGAGAGGGTTGGAGAGTGAATGGATTGTGTGATTTCACTGATAAGAAATGTGCAAAATAGCAAAGTCCATAGAAACAGGATGTAGATTTGTGGTTGCAAGGGGCTAGGGCTGGAGCACTGGGGAATGGAGAGTGACTGCTCATGGGTACAGTTTCTTGAGGGGATGGAAAGGTTCTGAAATTAGATAGTGGTGTGGTTGCACAACTGTGAATATACTAAAAACCACTGAATTGCATTAAAATGGTGAATTTTAGGGGATGTGAATTGTATCTTGATTTAACAAATAAAGTCGGTGGACTCACAGAGCACCTTGGGAGGGGATCATGAGAAATGGTACTTTTAGGGGCAGACTCCATAGAATTGATGGACAAGTGATCAAGATCCTAACCAGAAAGAGAAAAGAGGTTTGTCTAAAAGGAGGATGAATAAAAGGCTGGGCTCTGGGCTGAAGAGCTGGAGTAGATGGCACTGACAGGGAGGGAGGCGTGACTTCACAGAGGGCCCTGCCCCTGAACAGAGATCCAAAGGCTTCTTTCAAACCTGTTATATCTTTGAAGGAGGCCAATGGATGTGGTGGTGAAAATCAAGGATTCTACACTCGGACTGCCTAGATTTGAGTCCTGGCTTTGCCACCAGTTGTGTGACCTTGGGCAATTCAGGGAACAGCTCAGGCTCAGGAAAATGGGGAAAACAATGCCTGGCATGCGATATGTTTCAGTTCATAATAGGTGTTATAATAACCATGATGTGGTTAATCCTTTCTCCCAGCAAGGATTCTAGATAATAACATTTGAACACTGGTTTTTATGTTTGTTTGTTTTGTAAATATATTTTTATTGATTTCAGAAAGAAAGGGAGAGGGAGAGAGATAGAAACATCAGTAATGAGAGAGAAACATTAATTGGCTGCCTCCTGCACACTCCACACTGGGGACCGAGCTCGTAACTCGGCATGTGCCCTGTCTGGGAATCGAACCATGACCTCTTGGTTAATAGGTCGACGCTCAGCCACTGAGCCACACCAGCCAGGCATAAGCACCGTTTTTAACTGCTAAACTTTTTCTTCAAGCAAGACCAAATAATGAGAATAGAGCTGAGAGCTCTGCTGAACTGATTACCGGCCTCCCGCCCCCTGCCAAAAAACACACATTCTTTCTGGATCACAGTGGGGATCCCTTAGGAGTCCTCTGTGGAGCATATTTTGAGAACTGCTGATATAGTGGAATCCTAGGCATGGGATCAAAAGACCTGGAATCAGGACTTCTCTACCATTAACAAGCTATGTGACCTTCAGTAGGTTAATACCCCTCCTTTGGCCTCAGTTTCCTCATCCATGTAATATAAAAGTTGACTAGGGCTACGGTTTCCTACTGCTCCATAAAGCCCTGAGAGTTCCATAAAGCCCCAGGAAGATGTGAGGAAAACAAGTGAATGGGGGAAGGGAAGATCTGTGAAAGGGAGCAGAGCCATTGGGGTGGTAGCTGGGGTTGGGGGACGGACATAGGGAAAGGGGAAAGGACAGCTTTTCCAAGAAGGTGGTGGTGGTGTGTGTGTAGGTAACAGCAAGCTTGTGTGGGAAAGGTCTGGGAGACAGATGCAAGGAGGGAAAACCTGGAGAAGACAGGGCATGAGATCCAGGTACACCAGAGGGCTTGTCTTTGTGGACAGATGCAATTACATGTAAGGCAAGGATATCAGGAGGGCATGTGTGGGGCTTGAGAGAAGGTATCTAGGAGAAAAGGAATAAAGTTACTAGGAAAGTGTAGGCGTGCCAGGTAATGGGATGTCCAGTAAAGCTTTGGGATCAGGGTTAGAATGTCAAGGGAAGCCAGTCAGCTTGGTAAATATTCCCCACTAAGGGCATCTGTTTAGATGCAGATCTGGGGGAGGCAGTGAGTGTTGAATTAGAGTTGACATTCACTGGTGGAATTGGGTAAGGGAATTGAGGGTGTTTGCAAGGGAGGGGTTATTCTGTATAATGGATTTTAAGCAGGTGAAGGTTGAAAAATGTTTGCAGGTATTAAATCTGCCTCCAGGGGTTTATTGTTTTTAATGAGAGCATGTGTGTCCTGTAGATCATATAGTGTTAATGGCAGTTTTATAGGAAAGGAAGCAGGATTTTATCCAAAGGAGCCATGTATTTTATAATGAAGAGGGACATTTTGTACTGAATACCCTCCTTTATTGCTGCATCACTCAAATTCCTTGATTTATATTATGAACAATGTACCCAACCACTTAGGTCTGTTGTATGTATATTTATATCAATGGCCTGATTTCAGTGCCTGGAACACAGATGTTTGATAAACATTTGGTGAACAAAGCAATCTCAATGTTAGGCAAGCCTTACAAGCAGGTGATAACCTGTGCGGCGCCAGCACAGTCAAGGGTTCGGTGAGCCTGAGGGGGGCGGGTGAAGGATTACAGAAAAGACAGACAAGAGAATTCAGCTGGGGCTCGGTGGATCTCCTGTGCCTGGATGAGGACACAGAAAGACCCAGCCTGCTAGCTGAGGCTTTATTTTATAGTGAGATCAAAACAAGGGGAGTGGTCAACATGTTTACAATGTTCTTGTGCGTTTCACTTGTTTTGGCAGTACTTGCTGCACCTCCCACAGCCCATTAGCTACCTAGGAAGGAACTAGGGAGGGCTACAATGGTAAGCTTAATTAAGCTAAGAGGTCAGTCTGAGGCTTAACCCTATAGCCGCTCCCTACAGTAACCCACATGGACATGTTTAGAAAACAAGTTTCTTTAGATTTCCTATTGGATTCCTACACAGTCCTTTAAAAGTTGGTTTTAATAGGTACACTTTTTTTTGGCAAAGATGACCAAGTTCTGGAGATGAACAGTGGTGATGGTTGCACCACCACATGAATGTATATAATACTACAGGACTATACCACTTAAATTGGGGGAAAAGTTAATGGCATCCTCAACTGTGGATTCGATATTGTCTTTAAAGAGAATGAAGTTTTGCTATACCTAATGGCATAGACTGAAATCCAAGATACGTTAAGTGAAGAAAGCAGGGTGCAGACCAGTCAGTGTGTATAGTGTGTTCCTTTTAAGATAAGACCAAATGGTGACATATACTTATGCACATATCAATACCTGTATATGAACATTATCTTCAAAAGTGCAACAGAAATCATGTTTAACTCAAAAGGGCCTGACAAAGGTAGGAGGAACATTTACTGTTCACTGTATATATTTTCATATTGTTGACCATATATATTACTTGTTCAAATATAAGAATCTTAAAAAGTTGAGTGTATACCTTAAAAATTGTCCTTGTTTTTAAGAACCTAAATTTATATAAGGATTAGTCACCTGAGTTTCAGAATTTTATCCACTGAATCTTAAAGAGGATGCTGTAAGTGCAGAATGTGCCTCAGACCTTGTTGTCACTTATCAGATATGTAGAGGGTTTCTAACACCTTTTTCTTCCTTCTCTATGTGCAGCATAATAAATGTGCCACATACTCTGTGGGGATGCAGAAAACTTACTCCATGATCTGCTTAGCCATAGATGATGATGATGATAAGAGTGATAAAACGAAGAAAATCTCAAAAAAGCTTTCTTTCTTGAGTTGGGGCACCAGCAAGAACAGACAGAAGTCCGCCAGCACCTTGTGCCTCCCGTCAGTTGGGGTTGTCAGGCCTCAAGTCAAGAAGAAGCTCCCCTCTCCTTTCAGCCTTCTTAACTCCGACAGTTCTTTGTACTAATGCGAGGAAACAAAAACGCTCAGGGCCAAAACATTTCCAGTGCTGACTAGGCCTTCATATTTGTGCCATAATGGGAAATTTCTAAATATCCTCAATCATGTTTTCTCACAGTGTAACCTTACAATGGAGGTCTATGAGTGAAAGTAACAAACTTATAGCAATGTGTGGAAAACAAATTTATTCAAGGAATGTCACCATATTGCTGCACATTATTTATTACACAATGCATTATAAATAGAATAGTAATGAAAATATGGCTACTTTTAATGGCTACAAGTATGACTTTTAGTTACCATCAGAGTTAAATTGGGGTTACCTATATTGGTCCTATATGTAAGTTTCCAGGCTTGGGTAATAGGTCATTCCTTAACCCAGAATCTAGACGAGCCCAAATTAAGGCAGTCAAGCGACTATAACGATGGGTTTAAATTAGTATTACTAAAAGGGTTACAAAGAGCTGCTTTCTAAGGGGACTTCATTAACCTAAAACGTCAAGATTTTACTATTATTTCTATATAATATGAATGCTATTTCCAGATAAAGTCTAGTATCAAATTTGTCACAACTTTATAGATAAAACCATTTTGGAGCAGCCTTTCTTCTAGTTACATGTCATTTACAAGTTGCTAACACAGTGGCCGTGTTAGATGAAGATGCTGTCTACAAGGTAGATAATATACTGTTTGATACTCAAAACATTGTTCATTTTGTTTAAAGTAGAAAGTACATAGTTGTATATTTTAAGTCTTTTAAATGAGTTGAATTTTATAAGATAATGATGTAAATGATTCATTTGACTTTTTAAAATTACATTCTTACCAGTTGATTTCTCATGCTATAAGTTGGATGATACCGTGATTCTAATAAGATTCACTGTTGACATAGTACAAGTTATATAGTTTAAAAACATAGCATTGAGATCTAATTTTGAGAATTAACAAGAATTTAAAATATTCTCTAGTGTGCAATACCAAAAGGGAAGCAACACCTTTGGGAAAGTGTATCCACTGCTCTTAGGGCCATTTTTGTATAAATATTTAAATAAACAGATTCATTTGCTTGAGTTAATGTTTATTTTTTCACTTTAATTCTCTCCTTTCAAAATGTTTCTATACTAATGCACAAATGATTTCATTGTTTTTTTTAAAAAATTACATTTCATAAAACTGGACTTTCAAGTTACCTTAGTATCTTTGAAAACATATGGCATCTTTAATTTTATTTATTTACTTAATCTTCACCCAAGGATAGTTTTTCCATTGGTTTTAGAGAGCATGGAAGGGAGAGTGAGAAGGAGGGAGGGAGGGAGAGGGGGAGAGAAAGAGAGAGAGAGAGAGACATCAATTGGTTACCTCCCTCATGTGCCCTGACTGGAGCAGGACTGAGCCTGCAACTGAGGTACATACCCTTGACTGGGAATGGGAACCGTGGGTTCAGGGTTCACGCTCTAACCACTGAGCAAACTGGCGAGGGCAGTATTTATTTTTTGAATAGACAAGTGTACCTTTTGATCCCCAGCTCTTCTTTCTGGACACAGCTGCCCTGCCATTTTCCTGTGTATCTTCACATTGTTGGGCTATACATTTACAAACACACTCCCCCTCCCACACTTTGGCTTTTTATCTTTAAGTGGGTACTCTACACTCCAGGCTTTCTGTGTTCAGATGTGCCCAGTGATTATAAACAAACTGCAGCCACCATAAAGGAAGCGATTGAGGGAGGAAACACAAAGGCTGTACAATTTATTTACAATGGCAGCAACCCTCATCAAAGCATAGGTATATTAAGACCAGACCTGAGGAATAGTGGCTTTGCCACTGGGAACAAGGGGCTTATGGTACACAGTGCTTCATTGTAGGTTTGTCTCCGTGAGAAGGTCATATCCACTGAAACCTGATAAGATCTTTCCATTACAGATGTAGGTCAAGGTCACACATTCAAATCTGCCCAAGCTGGCTTTTTTTAAAAATCAATCTGAGTCTCCAATTCAGGGGACTCTCTTAGGAAGATCGCCACTGGCCCTCTTCATGGCAGCAGAACCAGGGCAGCACCAACTTAAATGACAGCACACAGGGAGCAGCTGGCAGGGTCCACTCAGGCCTCCCCTCATCTTTCACTAGCTGTGAGAAGAAATCTTGTGTTTTTTAAAATATGAAAAGAAAACAAGAGCCTGTAGTTGGTGTAAAGTAGAACCCGTAGCAGATGCTGGGAGGAGAGCTGTCACCTGGCCTGTGTGAAGAACGCATGAATTTGCTGTGCTGCTGCTTGCCCAATGACCTGCTCCAGTTCTCGGATGGAAGTATTACTTAGTTGCTGGATACTCGGGAACTTCTGAAGCAGCAGGGAAGCTTTAACTTTTCCCACTCCTGGGATCTGCTGCACAGTTCGAAGTAAGAACGGCTCAGAGAGCTGAGCCTGCTGCTTCCTGAGAAAAGGATTCTTACTGGGCTCTCTGGTTTGCTCTTGAACCTAAACCGAAATTAAAGAGCATGTGAGCACCCTCTAGAGGACTAACAGTTGTTATAGTTTTTCTATTTGGTTCAACTTTTCACTACAAATGTTTTCATGTATCATGAATACAATTTTTCATCAGCAAAATTATTGAAAGGTGAACCATATGACTACACAAAGGGGTAAGAGATAACATTTTTAAAAATAAAAACTTGGGTTTCCAGAATGGTTAGGATAAAACCAATGAAAACATACTCTGAGGAATTCAAACTTGTTCCTATGATCCACTAAGAAGCGTTTCAGTTGTATGAGATTAAGTGATGACTATGTCTAAATTGGACGTGCCTGTCAAAGGAGAAACCCAGTCTTCAGTTAGTTATGGATACAGAAAGGCAGATAATAGCACTCCATCAAGGAAAGTTAGGAATAGTAAAACAAGAAATGTGGCAGTGAGCATGGAGGGATCTGTGAACGATTTGGTTCTCAATCTTAGCTGCACATCAGAGGAGATTTAATAACAACAACACAAATTGATGCTTAAGCCCTACTTCCACAGTCTGATTTTTAATTGGTCTGAGGTAAGGCTCATGTATTACTATTTTGAAAAGTTTCTCCACAAAATTCTGATGTACAATCAAGTTGAATAATCTTCAACAAGGTTTAAAAACAACATAAACGTGCACACTGAATGCTAATGCTTAAAAGATACGTGGGGATGAGGCAGAGCAGCTGCTAGAGGACCTTTTCCCCAGCGTCAATGCAGAATAATTAATGATGGAGTCATCACAGCCTGGGAGTCTCAAATCAAGTCTCCAACTCCTTCACTTTGTTAAATAGTTGCCTAAAATAGGTATCAAGCTCAGCTGGTTGCAGGGGAAGCTTCTGGGCTTAAATTCCTCAAAAAGGTTTTATAAAGCAACACAGAATGATTGGATTGCATTGATGGGCTCAGGAAGAAACCATAACAAACAAGGGCAGCTGCTAAAAGATCCACGAAGGTCAGTTGAGAGTCCTCAAGACAGGGCTCTTATGGAGGAGTAGGAATCAGTACTTACTAACTGGATAATGATGCAGGACGCTTCCATCTGGCTGGCCACTGGAAGCAACGCCATCCCAAGGTCCAGCACAGTAAACTTCTGTATGGCTGGGAAGTATTGCTCACTTGTCGGCGTTTTTTCAACTAGTACAATTCCTTGAAGCTTACTGGACTTCAAAGAAAAGTAACAACAGTAAACCATTTTGAAACAAAATTCCTTTCAGGCTTAAGAAAGCTATCCCTCCAAAAGTGCTTGGAATGACCAATGGTTTTATATAAATTATTCCACACATAAGAGGGAGGACTAGAAATTAATTTTCAATGTCAGTTTCTTCAATTCAGTACTTACATTTCTAACGCGAACCAGCCTCTTTCGGTAGCTATTTCCTGCCACCAAATCGGCTTCTGTGATATAAAGAATGCAGGATCTGACAGACAAGTAAAAATCTACCGGTGCTAGGCCATCCTCAAAAACAAGTTTAATTTTCCCTTAAAATGCAGACAAGAAAATAAGTTTGAATGAAAAGGTAGCAATTGGTTGAACGTTTTTTAAAAGTGGGGCGAGGGCAGAGAGGGTTTATGCAGAGGGCAGCCCACCGACCTTGCATGCCCTGTGCCAGCTGCGACCCACGCCATTTCTCATTGGCAACAACGTGCCCCAAAGGCACGTGCACAGGGCCTGTGCCATCAGGGGGGTTCCTATCCATGGCGCCCTCGATCTAAAGAGGGAAATGCAAGACTGAAATACAAGGCTGTCCTGCACACGGCCCCGCATTCCCCTCGAAGCCGGGGCGGGTCCTCTTGGCAGGAGCCGGTCGTCAGTGTTCTCAAATTATTTGCCAAAGCCTAAGAACCAGTGCTGGAGGCCCAATCCCTCGTTTTCGTCACCTGCCTGACTCCTGACACCCCCGCTCCGTTCGCGCCCTGGCTGCACAGTCGCATCCTCTGTCTTGCCCGCCCTCCTCCTCGTAGGGCATGAGATAGGCTATGGCGTCAGAGATCGACATCTCCTCTGGCCAATAAGAGAACGGACAGCACGCACAGTTTCCGCCCCGGAGGGAATTTGAATGGGACCCGCTGGTTGCCAAGAGCGACGGGTATGAAGTATCCTTGGCTCTAATTGGCCGGTGAGAAAGCAGAGCCAGTAGCAGATGTGGTTGTTGCGGAGTCCCCTGAGTGGAAAATGCGTCCGGGGTCAGGCCGGCGGGCGGGGACCAGGGTTTAGGGAGCGGTCCTGGTCTTTGAAGAGACTTGCTTGTCGGTCCAGACCCGGTGGGACCATTCCCCACAGCAAAGATGCTCCTGGGGGTTCCGAGAGGCCGCAAGAGCCAGTTTGTAAGTAAATTCTTGCGCGGCCTGCGCTCTGGCCTGGGCGCCAGGAGTTAAAAGAGGAGGGCTTGGGATTTGGCTTGAGATTGAGGCAAGGTAGCGGCGCATGGGGAAGTGGTTTACCATTCGAAAAGCCCTGATCGTTTGTGCTCTAAAGAATCCTTTATCCCAGGTGAGCCTCAGCCGGACAGGAATCGCCCTGTCTCCCCACATCGTTCTCTCAGGTGCCGGGGAGCTCACTCCTGCCCGCCACAGACCTGCTGCACTGCTGGGTGTCCCCAATAGGGAGTCATTCTTGATTCCTCCCCGCCACCCACCACGGACACCCTATCAGAAGTTCTTTAGAGTGTACCCACCAAATACATCTGGCAGCTGTTCCCGCCCCACCCTGTCCTCCAGCATCTACCTGAACTGATGCAGCAGCTCCTCACTATTTCTCTGCTTTCTTTCTTCCTTCCCTCCTTCCCTTCCTTCCTTCCTTCTTCTTTCGCTACATACTTGCTCTAGTAACCTGACTCCCAACAATCCTAACACAAACCTCCCACCCCCATCCCCATTCCTCACAACCAATCTATTGATCTTACCAGTGTTCTCCCTGTCTTCATTTCCAGCCCTAGTTTCTAATTCCATAGTCTATCTTTATAATCACTGCCTGTATACACCCCCAACTCCCAGCCACTTGCCTGGCGAAACTCCAAACCTACTTATATCCAGTTCTCCATAAACGTAATACTTTAAGTGAGGAGAAAGCATTTTGATAAGGGCATTCCTGAACTCTGTTTTAAATCGAGGATAGAAAGCATGTCTGACTTGGCTACCTGTTCTCAGCCCCCGCACCTGCAGCGAGCATTTTAGACCGGCTGAGAAGCAGGGAAGACATACTTGAGGCATATTTTTGCATTGCAGTTTTGCTTGCTCAGAGTGGCATTATTGAGTTCCTGCTCTGTGTCAGATACCCACAGTTAATTGACAGCCTATGGCCACATGGTCTAAAGGATAGACAGACCCTTAAGTAATTCATCATAGAGAATATGTGTAGAGATGAGGGGTAGCAAGAAATGAATCTTGGTTCATTGGCAGGAACCAACAGATAGCAACTTAGCAGCCACACTAGACCATTAACCTGTCATCAGGAGAGAGGGGCTGCCCATGAGGGTCTTCCTGCTGGGTTGAGATGGGTTCATCTGTGTTTTAGAGGCTGAGGTAGGAGGACCGCAGCTGGAAATGATTATAGTGGTACAGTGAGAAATGTTCACTCTATTAAAAAAAAAAAAAGCAAAACTCATGAGGCCTTTTGGAGGATATACCGGATGTGAGCCCCTAGGGATTCAAAGGTGAAGAAAACCTTTTTTTTTTTTCCTCCTTGAGCATCTCCTTGAGGTGGGGGGGAGGATGGGGAATGTGGGAGGAGGCAGATATTAAACTGTCAGATTGTTTAACCAGTGTGGGATGGTAGGTGCTGCACAGTGTAGTAAACAGAGAATAGAGGAATATAGCAGACACTGCTCTGGAATGCCTGTTCTTGGGGTTGGCATGCACGTGAAACTGGGGTTTGAGGGGATGCTGCAGGAGACATTTGGAAGGTCTCTCCATCCCTCCTGAAGGATGCCCAAACCCTGGCTGTTCCCCTTGGTTGTAACCGTCTTCTCTCCCATACCTCATGCCTGCCACTGCTTCATTAATCTTTCCAGAGGGCATTTTCAGTGGGTGCTCCTCACTAGGCCACAGGATCATCTTAGTCTTACTTCAAAATTCTTAAATGGAATCAATCCCCATTCTTAGTCCCAACCCATTGTTCTAGCCTCTCTCTCTCAGATGCCTCTATATTACAGCATACTGGATACTTGTTATTTCCAGAGCACTGCCACTAATATCTTGCTTCATTCCTTTGTTCATGCTGTTCCCTCTTCCTAGAATGCTTTTCTTCATATTTCCCAAATGTGAGAGCAGTGGCCATCTTTGAAGATCTAGTCTAAATTTCTCTGTGGTTTTCTCCAAGGGGCATAAGAGGCCCCCTTCCCTCCCTGGGTTACCTCAGCACTTTTTCTTATCTTTCCCCTGTCACATTCCATAATTCCTTATTATATAGTAAGTATTTGCATGTTTTCCTCTGCACTCTCCCTCCTTGAGGATGACGACAAGGTTTATTAATTGCTGTCATGGTGTTTTGCTTCTAGTAGGTGTGAATGAATGACTGGTGCACAGAATATGATTGGGCTATTCTCAGAAACTTCTGAGAGACTCCCAGTTGCCTAAAGCAGATTCCCCTACTTTCAATGTGTGTAGGAACTAGTTTTTGTTATTCTACATCATCAAAACTACCTAAAATGTACAGGTGTAGAGCAAAGTGCTAAATGCTGGAGTTCAGGGTTGATAAAGACAAGATGGTTGCCTGCTCCCAGGAAGCTTCTGTTCTGTAGGGGGTTGGCAAGTGAGTGCCTGGGGTCACCTGAGGCAGTGCTCTAAGACAAATGGAGGTGTTTCGGGGCTTCCCTGGGGGTCAGGAAAGCTGCTCTGAGGAGGAAAGGTGAGAAGGCCCCACTATAGGCAGCTGTAATGGTGCTCCCTGGGTGGGCATGCTTGTCTGGCCAGATGAGCAAGGGGAGGAGTGGGCTTCCTGGTGGGGCTAGACCCCTGTCCCTTCTTAGGCCTAGGGAGGGGTGGTGGCAGGACCCAGGTGATTCTTTACAGCAGTGACCTTTCTGGGTTTTAATTGTGCAGAAACACATCATCCATGGCCTTCTACCTGCAGCCAGCATTGCACCGAAGCCAGCTGTGCCCCGCACACCTCCTCCCCGCAGCCCCAACCCCTCTCCAGAGAGACCGAGGTGAGTCTCAGGTGAGCAGGCACTGAGGTCACCCTTGTGCTCAGCCGCCAAGTGGTGGGTCCTAGGACTGTTCCAACTGGCAAGATTACAAGTAGGGTGATTAGAATCTTGTCCTTTGAAATATTTATCATGGTTCCATAATTTAATATGATGTCTCTGTGGGATAATGGCCTATCTCTTTCAGGTGTGGACTCCTCACATTTCATAATTGAATGCAGTTAGTATTTTTCAAAATATTAAAGCCCAAGTATTTCAGTTGATGATATGTTAAAAGGAATTTTAATTGTGGACATAATTTTCTCTTTAAACATATGTCAGCCTTTCAAACGAACTGCTTTGTGGGAGGGAATGAGAAGCGGGTTCACTTCCTAGGGCCTGGGTTTTCCCATGTCCTCCAGTGCTCCTAACACATCAGTTAGATGACTTTGTGTTATACATCATCGAAACTAAGGCCCCTGCCTGTGCTCTCAAAGATTTTAGATATGAGAATTTTAGACTATTTTTTGTCTATTAGATACCTGGATCCTGGATGCATGACTTGACTTTTAACAATGAGAACAAATTTCATTCCAGGGTGACACCTTCTTCTAGTGTTCTTTGAAACTAGAATATTGTATGCCTCCTGATTAAAAAGCACAAATATTTTTAGTGCTTGTTTTCTCCTTTAGTATAATCTTGATAATAAGAAGAGCCATTTATTAGTACTTACTATGTGTCAAGGAATCTAGTAAGGGCTCTAGAAGTATTATTTCATTTCATCCTCTCAGTGACCCTATGAGAGAGGTCCTGTTGGCATCTCTCCGAGCTCAAGTGTTCAGCATTTGCCTGAAGTCTCACAGCTGGCGAGCGGTGGCACTGCTGCGATGCACTTGAAGGTCTGTCCAGCTCCACTAAGTAGTGTTATTATAACTTAAATGTTTATATAGCAGCAGCAGTAATGAGACAGTTAGCTTTACATCCCATTATAAAGCAGAAAAACAAAAGAATAGGTCATATGCTGCCAAGCATGCTATAGACTCATTAGAAAACTTCTATAGTCTCTGTGATTTACAGAAATACCTTCCCAGATTGTAATCTTTATAAACCCCAAATAAACAACATGGCTTTAGCAAACTTGGCATACTTCTAGATCTTTTTATTTTTTAAAAATAACATTTAAATTAATCTTTGATAGTATTCCACTTCATGTGTAGTATAATAGTGTAAAGGTCTTTTGTTATTTACTTTGATTGCCTCCTTCCCATCCATTGTGTAACTATTGTCATATATTTTAATTTTATCTATTATAAAATGCATAATATATTACTATTTTTGCTTTAGATAGTTATCTTTTTAAAAACGGTGTGTTTTTTTAGGTATAATGGGCTATGATCAACTTCGTATTTTAAAAAAATTATTTATTTCTGAGAGGAAGGAAGAGAGAGAGAGAGATAAAAACAGATTGAGCCCACAACCCGGGCATGTACCCTGACTGGGAATTGAGCTGTGACCTCCTTGTTCATAGGCCGATGCTCAACCACTGAGCCACACTGGCTGGGCCATATTCTTCTTTGGTAGTGTCTGTTCAAATCTTTTGCCCACTTTTAAAAACTGAATTACTTGTGTTCCTGTTATTATATTTTGAGAATTCTTTAATTATTCTAGATACAAGTTATTTATCAAATATGTGCTTTGTAAATATTTTCTTCCCATCTGTGGCTTATCTTTTTATTCTCTTAACAGTATCTTTCAAGGAGCAGATCTTAATTGTTATGAAGTTCAACTTGTCAGTTTCTTCTTTTATAGATTATGATTTCAACATAATATCTCAGAAATCTTTGTCTAACCTAACCTAAGGTCACACAGATTTTCTTCCAGAAGTTTTATAGTTTTAGAATTTACATGTAGGTCTAATATCCGCTTTGAGTTAATTTTTATGTGGAAAGAGGTATGGGAGGTATGGGTTCAAGTTCCTTTTTCACATATGGATAACTATTTGTTCCAGCACAGGTTGAAGGCTATTATATTAGTTACCTATTGCCATGTGACAAATTACACCAAAATTTAGTGGCTTAAAACATAAAACAGTAGCAGTATTTTTTTTAATCTCATATCTCACTATGTTCTTTTTTTTAATTATTTTTTCCTCTCTGCATTCATTTTGGTTATTTTTTATTGTATTGCCTTCAGTTTTACGAGTCTTTTCTGTAATCCCTATCCAGTATAATTTTCATCCGCTGAAGTTCAAGCCTTTTTTATAATCTTCCATGTCCATGTCTCTACTTAGCTTTTGAACATGTGGAATACAGTTATAACTGTCTTAATGACCTTCTTTGCTAATTCTAACATATGTGTTCAGTTCTGACTGGATTTTGTTTGGTTATTCTTTTTATTATGTTTTTCTGACTCTTTGCATGTCTGGTTAGCTTTGATTATATACTAGACATTATTGTGAGTTTTATGTTGTTGAGTACTAGATATTTTTATATACCTACTAGAGGCCCAGTGCATGACGTTCATGCACTGGGGAAGAAGAGGGGTGTCCCTCAGCCCGTCCTGCACCCTTTCACAGTCCAGGACCCCTCAGGGGATGTCCGACTAATGGCTTAGGCCCGCAAGAAGCAGTCAGACATCCTTAGACCTGCTTTGGATGTGGGAAAGGCTCCTGCCACCACTGCTGCGCTCACCAGCCTTCAGCGTGGCTTTTGGCTGATCGCCCCTAACCCCTCTGCCTGCCTGCCTGATCGCCCCTAACTGCTTGCCTCCCAGTGGGAGTGCACTGACCACCAAGGGGCAGCTCCTGTGTTGAGCGTTTGCCCCCTGGTGGTCAGTGCGCATGATAGCGACCGGTCGTTCCCCTGTTTGGTTGATTTGCATATTACCCTTTTATTATATAGGACTAGAGGCCCAGTGCACGAAATTCGTGCATGGGAGGTCGGGGGACCCTCAGGCCAGCTTGCACCCTCTCGCACTTTGAGACCCCTCAGGGGATGTCCAACTGCCAGTTTAGGCCTGATCCCTCTCACAATCTGGGACCACTGGCTCCTAACCACTGGCCTGCCTGCCTGATTGCCCCTAACCACTCTGCCTTCCTGCCTGATCGCCCCTAACCACTCGCCTGCCTGCCTGCCTGCCCCTAACCTCCTCTGCCTTGGCCCCCACCATGGTTTCGTCCAGAAGGACGACTGGAATGACGTCCGGAAGGTCATTTGGCTGTCCAGTCTAATTGGCATATTATACTTTTATTATTATAGATAAGTCTTCTTGAATTTTATACTGGGACGCAATTAAGTTACCTTGAACCAGTTTGATCTTTTGGGTTGTGCCTATATGATTTGATAGGTGAGGTTTAGACCAATGTTCATCCTAGGACTAATTATTCCCCACTAATGAGGCAAGACCTTTTGGAGTGCTCTTGGAATATTGTTCCCAACATCCCTTGAATTATAATTTTTTCCTGTCTGACTGTTGGGAATAGACACTGACCTCAACCATATGTAAGCATCTGGCACCGTTCTTCTAATCCTTAGGAATGGTTCTTCCCCAGTCTTGGTTAATTTCCTCGCATGCATGCACTGAGGAGCATTTTTCTAAACCTCAGGGGGGACCTTCTTCAGATTTCCAGAGTTTTCTCTGTTCAGCTCTCTTGTTTCTGGTACTCTGTCCTCAAATTCTATCTGTCATGGTGTTCCCAGACCCTCAGCTCCATTTATACAACTCAGGGAGTCTCCTGACTCCACCTCAGGTTCTCCTTCCTTTGCTGAAACCTGCGAAGTCTCTCTGGCAGTAAGCTGGGCCATTTGTTAAGTCTGTTGTTTTGTTTTACTTTTTCAGGTGGGAGGGTAAATCTCTTTCCTATCTTTCCTATATTATGGTTTTGAATAATTTATATCTTTTTATACTTCCTTTTTTTCCCCATCCTGATCTTTTATCTATACTAATAAAAGGGTAATATGCTAATTAGACTGGGAGACCTTCCAGGAGATCTTCCGGACGTTCTTCTGGACAAAGCCATGGTGGTGGGGGCAAGGTAGAGGTGGTTAGGGGCCAAGAGGGGAGGGCAGTTGTGGGAGATCAGGCCAGAATGGGGTGGCAGTTGTGGGTGATCAGGCCAGTGGGCAGGGCCGTTGGGGGTGATCAGGCTGGTGGAGGAGGGGGCAGTTGGGGGCAAGCAGGCCGGTGGGTAGGGCAGGTGGGTGCGAGCAGGCCAGTACGGGGGGGAGTTGGGGGCAAGCAGGCTGGCGGAGGGGGGGATGTTGGGGGCAAGCAGGCTGGCGGAGGGGGGGATGTTGGGGGCGAGCAGGCTGGCAGGCAGGTGAACAGTTAGGAGCCAGCAGTCCCAGATTGTGGGATCGGGCCTAAACCGGCAGTTGGACATCCCCCGAGGGGTCCCAGATTGGAGAGGGTGCAGGCCAGGCTGAGAGACACCCCGACCCCCTGCAAGAATTTCATGCACCAGGCCACTAGTTTTAATATAAAAACCATTTGAATATAGACTCCCTTGATTAGAGATCTAGTTTCATCTCCTATTAGCTTAGAAATCTTGGGCAAGTCATTTAATTTACATGAAAAATGGAGGTGACAATAATATCTCTTCATAAAGTTGATGTGAGAATGAATTAAGATTGTTTGATGGCACATAACAGACTGCAGGCCTGTGGTCAGTAGATATGCACTAAACATTGTAGAACAGATGGTATGTTTTGATTAATATATGTATCCTGTTGTTCACCATCTCACTGGGATGCTTTTGTCCATAGGTCTGCTCTGGCTGCAGTCATTCTAGCAACAACATTGACTGGCCGGACTGTTGCCCTTCCTCAGCCACAACGGATATCCCAGTCTGAGAGTGACATGACCTACCTTGAAAATGACAGTTTCATCACGCCCTATGCCACCACCTCAGAGCTGAGGCATCAGTAAGGACCATATCTCTGATTCTGCTTCCTCTAGGAGCAGAGGAGGAGCAGTGTGTGTGTGTGTGTGTGTATGCGTGTGATTATGACTAGAGCTTAGTAGTGAGTTTTGTTTTTTTCTTTTTTTTTTTTTAATAAATCTTTATTGTTCAGATTATTACAGGTGTTCCTCTATTTTTTCCCCCATAGCTCCCCTCCACCTGATTCCCCACCCCACCCCATGCCCTTACCCTCGCCACTGTCTTCATCCATAGGAGTAAGATTTTTGTCCAATCTCTTCCCGCACCCCTCACACCTGCTTCCCCTGAGAATCGTCAGTTCACTCCCTTTCTATGTCCCTGATTCTATTATATTCACCAGTCCATTCTGTTCTTCAGATTTTTTATTCACTTGATTTTTAGATTCACTTGTTGGTAGGTATGTATTTGATGTCATTTTGTTGTTCATAATTTTTATCTTTACCGTTTTCTTCTTCTTCCTCTCCTTAAAGAATACCCTTCAGCATTTCATGTAATCCTGGTTTGGTGGTGATGAACTCCTTTAGCTTTTTCTTGTCTGTGAAGCTCTTTATCTGACCTTCAACTCTGAATGATAGCTTTGCTGGGTAGAGTAATCTTGGCTGTAGGTTCTTGCTGTTCATCACTTTGAATATTTCTTGCCACTCCCTTCTGGCCTGCATAGTTTCTGTTGAGAAATCAGCTGACAGTCGTATGGGTACTCCCTTGTAGGTAATTAACTGTTTTTCTCTTGCTGCTTTTAATATTCTCTCTTTGTCTTTTGCCCTTGGCATTTTAATTATGATGTGTCTTGGTGTGGTCCTCTTTGGATTCCTCTTGTATGGGGTTCTGTGCGCTTCCTGGACTTGTACATCTATTTCTTTCACCAGGCAGGGAAAGTTTTCTGTCATTATTTCTTCTAATAGGTTTTCAATATTTTGCTCTCTCCCTTCTTCTGGCACCCCAAAAATTCGGATGTTGGTTCGCTTAAAGTTGTCCCAGAGGCTCCTTACACTATCTTCATATTTTTGGATTCTTTTTTCTTTTTGTTTTTCTGGTTGGATGTTTTTTGTTTCCACATATTTCAGATCTTTGGTTTGATTCTTGGGGTATGTTGATCTACAGTTGAGTTTCTGTATATTCTTTATTTCAGACAGTGTATGCTTCATTTCTGACTGATCCTTTTCCATTTTTTTGGCATTCTCATTAATATCCTTGAAGGTCTCATCAAGTTTCTCAGCGGTTTTAAGAAGATTCTTGAGTAACCTTATAAATGTGGTTCTGAACTCTATGTCATCCAGTAGTTTGCTTTCCTCCATTTCTTTCATTCATGACATGTTTCTTTGTCTCCTCATTTTGGCTGCTTCCCTGTGTTGATGGAGTAGCTTTGTGTGGTAGGTGACCTATAGGGGGCAGTAGCTCAGCCTCCCCAATCACCTGATGTGGACACTCTTGGTACACCCCTTTGTGGGCTGAGTGCAAAGACTTGGTGCAGTTAAAGCCTTAATTGCTGTTGGTATACTGGGAGGAATTGACCTCCAGGCCAATTAGCTGTGAGCACTCACTGTGTCTATAATGGAAGAACTGCTGCGCTGAAGACACACTTATGGGGCAGGACTTGTTTCAGTGGGGCTTTGGTGCTCACTGAGTCTGCCTTTGAATGTGTCACTTATGGATGTGAGGAGTTGAAATCTGGTGTCTCACTCTGACCACTAGGTACACTGGCTTTTGGATCTCCAATGGGGTGCAGGTCAGCTACTGTCTGAGGCCATCCAGCAGGAGCTACAGTGAGAGCTACAGTTTTCTCCTCTTTGCTTGGGGTTTGGAGGTTTTGGAGCTGTCTGACCCGGGCTGCAAGTTTGCTAGGTTAAGCTGCAATAGGGCGGGGCTTTCTTCTGCTAACGCTGCTGCTTGGAGCTTGGGTGGGTTTGTAGGTTGTGCAGGGCGGGGTCTCGGTGTCACTAGGCTAGGGTGTGCAAACAGCAATGGCTGCTAGTTAGCCGGCTCTGTGTCCCCAAGGGCGTCCCAGAGTCCCGTGCCCCAGTGCCGTAAACAATTATTCCTGCGCGCAGCTCTGCAAGTAAGCCACCCTCACTGGCAGACAGTCCAGCTTTTCCCCGTAGGAGTTTGGGTCCCCCACGTCTCCCCAGAAACTGGATTTCAGAGTAGTCGGGGGCTTGTCTCCCTTTGGGTTGAAAAAAGCAACGCCCGCCGCCAGCCCGGATCACGCACCTCGGTACCTCAGCTTTTCAGCGCTCGTGCACGTCTCGATTATCTTTTCTCTTTCCTTCTAGTTGTAGAACTTCCACTCAGCCAGCTTTCCCGTGGTTCTGGGTGATAGACGTTTTGTCTTTTAGTTGAATTTTTGAAATTGTTGCGCGAGGCAGCAGTTTAGGTGTTTACCTACGCCGCCATCTTGGATTCCTCCTGTTTTTTTTGTTCTTTTTTAAAATGTATTTTTATTGTTTTCAGAGACAGGAAGGGGAAGAGAGAGATAAAAACATCAATGATGAGAGAGAATCATTGATTGGCTGCCTCCTGCACCATCCCTACTGGCGATTGATCCCGCAACTCAGGCATATGCCCTGACCCGGAATCGAACCCGTGACCTCCTGGTTCATAAGTCAGTTTTCAACCACTGAGCCACACCGGCCGGGCATTAGTGAGGTTTTTATCACCAATGTCAAAGGAACACTGTTCTGGGCCATTAATTATTCTTGAATTGTATCAGAGTTTTCTCTGGAGTGGATCTTGTTAAATTATGGCTTGTGAATGCACTGGTGGTTTTCATGGCAACACAGAGTCAGTGAATTTAGTGCTGCTTTTAGACCTTAGTAGGATTCTCTGTGCCACAACCTAGATGGTGAGAGTTGTCAGTCACTACTTGTCATGTATCTCTTCTCTGAACACGCATACTGATTTGACCTTTGTTGACATCTATACTATAACTTTTCTTCTTCTTTAATGTCATTTCTTCCATTGCTTGAGCTGGGTTAATGCTAACATAGGCCTAGGGCAGTGGTCGGCAAACCGCAGCTCGCGAGTTGCCACTCTGTTGACTAATGAGTTTGCCGACCACTGGCCTAGGGGGTCAGGAAGGTTTCCTCCTGCAGAAGAGAGTGTTGAGGAGAGCACAGAGGAATTTACAAGATTCAAGTGGGAATGGCTTCAGGGTTGGGGGGATGCTCAGTGTGGGGCTGGGATGAGCTTCCTAGACAGAGAAAGAGGAGCATGACACATGTGAGCAACAGAAGGAAGATGTTTGTGGCTGGGAGAACTTGAGTGAAGTGGGGCGTCATCTCGATGGGGCTGAAGGAGTGGGCAGAGGCTAGTGTTCTGTTCTGAGGTTTGGTATCCTCCCTAGAAGCAGGAAGCACTGAGGGCTTTAAGGGCTTGTGGGATGGCGGTGGGGGATACACGACCAGATTTGCCTTTTATCTGTCATGTTTATTCAATTTTGTTTTTGTTTATATTTTTACATGCCAAATATTCTGTATGTTTCATGTAGTAAGATCTGTCAGCCTTTTCTTTGTATTTTCTGTCATTATTGTCAAATCTAGAAAGAACTTCCCTATTATATACAGCATTATATACATCCTCATGTATTTCCTCCTAGGACATGTTTATATTTTTGGTTTTTACATTTTAATCTTGACTCCATTCTGAGATATTTGAATATAGCCTATTTTTCTCTTGGTAGCAATTATACTTTGGCAGAATAAGAGCTAAATATGAGGACAAGATTCTAAAATGTATTGGAAAGAATAAGCAGCTAAGATCATCAGAAGAAATTTGGAAAGGAAAAATATTGACCCCAGGGTAGGCTGCATTAGCCCCATTATATATTTTTTTGTTAATCCTTATCCAAGGATATTTTTCCATTGATTTTTAGAGAGAATAGAAGGGAGCCGGGGGGCGGGGGGGGGGGGGGAGGATAGAGAAACATTGATGTGAAAGAGACACATCGATTGGTTGCCTATTGCAGCGCAGGCACCCCGACTGGGGTGGGGATCGGGGATGGAACCTGCAACCCAGGTACGTGCCCTTGACTGGGAATAACACCCGTGACCCTGTGGTGCATGGGCCAATACTCTGACTGCTGAGCCATACCAGCGAGAGTTAGCCCCATTATATTTTAAAACCTATAGTTGAAGTTAGTAAAATAGAGGAGGACAGGTTCAGTGATAGAGCAGTGTTCATGAGCACCTGACGTGAACCTAGTGTTGGCAAGCATATTAAACTCTATTAAAGGCAGCCGCACAGATCAAAGGGAAAGGAAAGGATTCAACAATATATTGATTAGCAATTTTATTGGAAAAATCAGCTTTGAGCCTTGCCTAATTCATATACCAAAACAAATTTCTGTTGAATGACAGTATTGATTTATATATATACATAAATAGACTATTAAATCTTATATCCAGTCTTATCAAAACTGCTATTTACTCCTACACTAAGAATCTAGATGGTTAAAAGAAAGTTTTAAAAAATCATCTGTATATTAAAAAAATTAATAGAATAGGAAAAATATTTGTAGTAAATACAAAGTCAGGCTTTTAATTTTAGAAGAAAAGAAAGTTAATTTCAAATTAGAATGGACATATTAGAAGCAAAATAGATAAATGGAGAAAGGACATGAACAGACAATTCACACTAGAGGAATTAAGGCTTGCACACAGATATGGAAAAATATCTAGTCTCAGTAAGATGCAAATTTATATTGTGAGATTTAATTTCTTTTGGCAAGTTTTAGAACATTATTACAACGTAGTCACAGGTTGGAGAAATGATTTTTGAAATAATCTTGTGTGGTATGCATGAAGATCCACGAAATGTTTATACCATTGACTCAGCAGTTTGCCATCTGGTTTGTTTTATAGGATTAATCCTAAAAACAGAAGAGATTATTTGTATATGATGTCCATTTCAGGGTTATTTATAGCAGTGAAAATTGGGAGGGAGAAACCAGGTAAGGGAAATGGCTGACTAAATTGGTGTAATTACTTGAGTCTTTACCTTATAACATTTTGACTAAAACTTGTTAACAATGAAGCAGATTGTGTTGTATGCAGTGTTAAGTATAAGAACCTAGGTAAAAAACTAGAAAGAAATTTTAAGAGTGTGCAGGGAGCCCGCTGGTGTGGCTCAGTGGTTGAGCGTTGACCCATGCACCCATTGTCACCTGTTGGATTCCCAGTCAGGGCACATGCCCAGGTTGCAGGCTCAATCCCAAGCAGGAGGCATCCAAGAGGCAGCCGATCAATGTTGATGTTTCTTTCTCATCAATGTTTCGATTTCTTTCTCTCCCTTCCTCTCTCTAAAGATCAATAAAAACACATTTTATAAAAAGTGTGTAGAGAGATGGGGTAGTAGATGACTTAATCTTTTAGTTACTATGTATTTTGTAAAAGTAGTTATAATATTTTCATGGTGGAGGCTCAGAGGCAGTGCATTTAACACATGTATATGTACCAGTGTGAAGTAAGTGGCGGCTTTACTTACTTATTTTTTACTTTAATGTAATACAGACCAAATTGGCAGAGTGAGACAGGGAGAACTCCTTTGCCATCCTTTGAAATGCTGGACTACGGGGAGGAAGAGGACACTGCCTCGCACCTATCATCTAGCAACAAGGAGTTCTCGGAAGTCAGTGTTCATAAGGAAGAGGGAAGAACTGGTGATGCTGTGTATACCATGCCACACAGAAATCAGGTATTTGTCACATTCCAGAATTTCGTCTGCACCTTGACATTAACTTACAGTAAATTGTGTATGTGTAAGCACTTTCTTTTCTCTCTTCTACCTTTGATGGCTTTTGTTGTGGGGCTTATTTTTTTAATGTGTCTAGTCTTGTTTTTTATCTGGTTAGGCTAAAATTTAAAACTTTTCCTTTACCTTTCAAAAACAAACATCAACATTTTCAGTGTAGATTTTCTTCCCATGCTAAGTAATCCTGTTCCTGTCTTAGACCCCAAAGGCTACTTTTCTATCACCTTTCCAATGTCAGTATGCATAGTTGCAACCTTTCTTCAGATTCATGCCTGACAAAAGGAGTAGTCATTTATCTCTATAGTAGCTGCTGCTGTTTGAATGGTTACCGTTGAGTCTCTATTTCAGGCTCTTACATGTATTTACCTCCCAGTATTTTGGTGCCGTAGGTTCCATTTTTGAACCTATCACAGGTGACAACCGAAGTACTTCCCGACTGCTCTAGTTTACAATCTGTGCTCCTAGGGTTTTGAAAACCGGATAGTGCCATTTCTTTAATGACAAAAGACAGCACTGTAATTTCTTTTTTCCTTTCTCTTTTTTCATCATTATAACTTGTTAGCATGGTGACTACACATAAAGACTGGCAGGTTCAAAGTAACCTATTGATTGTATTATATTGATTACCCTCAACTATATTGAATCACATTTTTTTAAAATAGATATTTTATTGATTTCAGAGAGGAAGGGCAAGGGAGGGAGAGATAGAATCATCAATGATGAGGGGGAATCATTGATTGGTTGCCTCCTGCATGCCTCCTGCTGATTGCAATTGAGAGGTTTCATGCTAACCTTTACATTGTCCTGGCAGATGGCATAAATGAAAGGCCCTTAAATGAAAGGGATTTCAATTTCCCATAGTCTCACAATTAGTTTTGTGGTTTGTTTCCTGGGGGCTGATAGACAGTAGGGGAGGAAGACACATTGACCTTTTCTTCACATTAATATATGCTAGGCAGCTTCCATGTACCATTTCAAATATGTTTTTTTAAATTGATTTTTAGAGAGAGAGAAAGGGAGGGAGAGAGAATCATTGATCAGCTGCCTCCTGCAAGCTTCCTACTGGGGATGGAGCCCACAACCCGGGCATATGCCCTGACTGGGAATCAAACTAGCGACCTATTGGTGCATGGGTTGATGATTAACCACTGAGTAACACTGGCCGGGCAACATGTACCATTTCATTTACTTCACACCCTTGGGGGTAAGTGTGTGAAGAAACAGGATAAATGACTTGCCCAAGGTTCACCAACCAACCATCCAGTTGCAGAGGCAGGATTCAGACAAGGGTGACCAATTTTCCCTATTAACAATTAAAATTGGTATTTATAGTCCTTGTGCCTATCAAGAATATTTCTTAGACATAAAGTTATTTTTTAAAAAAACAGACCAAATATTCTTAAGTTTATTATATGATTAAAATATATATATCTTCGACCCTAGCTGGTTTGTCTCAGCTGTTAGAGAATCAGCCCATGGACTGAAGGGTACTGGGTTCAATTCTGGTCAAAGGCACGTGCCTTGGTTGCAGGCTTGATCCCAGGCCCTGGTCAGGACTTGAGTGGGAGGCAACCAGTCGGTGTCTCTCACTCACACTGATGTTTCTCTCTCAGTCTCTCCCCTTCCCTCCCATTCTCTCTAAAAATCAATAGAAAACTATCCTTGGGTGAGGATTAACAAACAAACAAACAAACAAAAATATATCTAACTTTGAAAAAAAATGGGTGTGTGGAGTATGTAAAACTGCTGTTTAATCACTAGATAGCACCAGCTCTGAAGGAGATATTGCCTATGGGTTAATTTTAATTTAAATAATAAAAGTAAAATTTCCTTCCCTCTACTTACTATGAACATTTTGTAATCTGAGGTAAATAATTTATAATTTTATCCTTTTTTATTAATCATTCATACTTCCTTTAAAATAGAGTTGTCAAAACTAGTAAAGTAAGAAAACAGACCAACCCAAGCAAGCACTTGGCATATAAGTCTTTATACCTCATGCCTCTCTGTGTTTCAGAGTAGTTTGGGCAACCATCTTCATATAATGTGTGCACCTGCTCAGAAATGGCCTAATAAATGGAAAGCAAATCTTGTTTTCAGGAGTTTCCTTATTGGGGCCACCCAAAAGTAAGGAATAAGTAGGGTGCCTGAATTTGTGGTCGATTCACATGATGCTAGAGCCCAGTGGACAGAGCAATGCCATGGCATCCAGAGACCTGAGTCCAGTTCTCAGTTTCTCTACTTCCCAGTTGTATAACTTGGATAAGTCAGAAACCTCCCTGTGCCTCAGTTTCTTCATCCTATACAGGACTGTGTTGTGAAGAAGACTGTCTTTGATCAGATAAATAATTTAACAAATATTTATTGAGCATCCAATGAGTACCAGGTATGTGCCAGGTGCTGGAGAAGCAGTATAAGGCAGAGTCCATAGTTACCTAATTAATAGCAACCAATTACAATTATGGTAAATGTTACAAAGGAAGGGTACAGGGGCCATGAGACCATATAGTGGGGGAATTAGCCTTTCCTGAGAGGACTGCTGAGGGTAACAGCAAAGGGCTGAGAAGGACTTACAGCCTGCTTTCTTTCTTTTTATTTTATTTTATTTATTTATTTATTTATTTTTTTTTTTATTTTCAGCCTGCTTTCTTTTTCCCTTTAAAGTCACTTGATCTTTCATCCTGATACCTTTGTAAGTTCATTCTTTATCCTTTGAAGTTCAGTACAGCACCAGAATTAATGGTGGCATTTATTATTTTCTGTCCTTTTTCCTGAAACTTAGTTTATAATTTAATTCACAGACAAAGATTCTCATTTCCTTTTTTATTTTCAGGGACTATTTCTCTCCCCTGTTTTGTTTTTTATTACTTTTCTCATCCATTCATTCTATTCTCCTTTGAGAACACTAGTTATGCATTTGTTGGCTATCCTTTGTTTCCATGTCTATTATGTTTTCTATAATCACCTGTCCCTTGTTTTTCTTTCCAATGCCACTCTGTGTGGTTTCCTTTAGTGTACCCTGCACATCTCCTTTAGGACTTTGTTACTGTGTTTTAGTACTTTTAGTATAGCTTTTACTTCTGTATTGGTTTTCCTTTTTCTTTTGTGTTTTTGAGTTCTGCCAGTTTACTTCTTATATCTTTCTGATGCTTTATCGCTTTTCTTTTCTTTTTTTTAAAATATATTTTATTGATTTTTTACAGAGAGGAAGGGGAGAGGGATAGAGAGTTAGAAACACCGATGAGAGAGAAACATCGATCAGCTGCCTCCTGCACACTGCCTACTGGGGATGTGCCCGCAACCAAGGTACATGCCCTTGACAGGAATCGAACCCGGGACCCTTGAGTCCACAGGCTGATGCTCTATCCACTGAACCAAACCAGTTAGGGCTTTATCGCTTTTCTTCAATGTCCTTTGGGATCTTTATGTGAGCCTGTGCTGCCTTTAATTTCTATGAGAGTATGCAGACTGGCTTCTGGACCATAAAGGCAGGCTCTCCACAAGTGTCTCCCTTTAATTCCTCCTCCCTGGGAAGAACTACTTCTCCTGGGCCCATCCATGCCCTTGTTCTCATTGCACCCACCAGAGGAACTCTGTAACACTTGGTGATTTTTGGAGCATCTACATGCTTGAAGTCTAACAGCTTTTGGTATACTCCCTCTATTCCAAATTTCATAGATTTGGCAGCTGTTTTCTCCAGTTTGTGGTTTGAGACTGTGGCCATTGACGAAGCTTTTTAAATTTCTTTTTAATTTTTTTTTAATTCTTAGTGATTTCAGTTGGGTTTAAGGGAAGGGACCACCTAACTGCCATGTTACCATTTTCAAATAGAAATCAGCAATAGGATGTTATTGGAGATCTCTGTCATGCATTTTAACTATTGTTTGTGGATTTGCAGAGCATCTTGTCATAAAATGCTATATATTCACTCATTTGTACATTTGTTTATCCACCCACCTGTCAACAAACCCATATTTGAGTGTTGCCATAAGCTTGGATGGAGATGAAGAGCGGAACTATTCATGGAAGGGTAAACTAGTTCTTTCTAGAAAATTCTGGAGGCCCAGGGCATTCTTTTCCTGTTGTTGTTGAGGATTAGGAATGTCTCCTCTGTTTCCAAGGTTTAAATTTTTTTTTAGTTTTTTTTGTCACAAAGGTAATACAGGAGTACACATTCTTATAAAAACTTCTGATATTGCACATAAAGCAAAAGCCCACCCTGAAACCCTGCTGTTGCTATTGCTGTCCTCCTCTGCCCAGAAGGAGCTTCTTTGGTCAGTTTGATATTTGTATCATTTTTTATTTTTAATCCTCACCTGAAAATATGTTTTGTTTATTTTTAAATTTTTTTAGAGAGAGAGAAACTTTGATGTGAGAAATATCAATTGGCCTTAGCCAGTTTGGCTCAGTGGATAGAATGTTGGGCCTGCAGACTGAAGAGTCCTGGGTTCGATTCCAGTCAAGGGCACATACCTGGATTGTGGGCTCGATCCCCAGTGGGAGGCGTGCAGGAGACAGCCGATCAATGATTCGCTCTCATTGATGTTTCTATCTCTCTCTCCCTCCTCTCCCTTCCTCTCTGAAATCAATTTTTAAAAAAAAGAAAGAAACATCAATTGCTTGCCTCCCATATGTGCTCTGACCAGGAATCGAACCAGCAACCCTTTGATTTTTACAAAGTAGCCACCACCCAGATTTTAAAAAAGAACATTATTAGTACCCCTCCACGCCCACATTGGGGATCAAACCCGCAACTCAGGCATGTGTCCCGACCTGGAATCGAACCATAACCTCCAGTTCATAGGTTAATGCTCAACCTATGAACTATGCCAGCCAGGATAAATTAAAACTTTTTAATTAGAATGTTGTTTTGAATTGTCACAGTTCTCTGGTTTACTTATTTCTTTTTCTTTTAAATGTATTTTTATTGATTTCAGAGAGGGAGGGAGAGGGAGAGAGATGGAAACATCAATGACAAGAGAGAATCATTGATTGGCTATCTCCTGCACACCCCCCACTGGTGATTCAGCCCACAACCTGGGCAGGTGCCTTGACTGGGAATCAAACCCTCAACCGCCTGGTTCATAGTTTGACGTTCAACCACTGAGCTGTACCAGTCAGGCCTTTGGATTATTTATTGATGTATTAAATATACATAAAAGGTACATAAATCATAAGTAGCCACCACCCAGATTTTTAAAAAGAACATAATTAGTATCCCCGAAGTCCCTCTTTGTGGCAGAGAAGGTCACTACTTCCCCCAGAGGTAAGCACTGCCCTAAATTCCAAGAGTAGATCTTAGAAAATAACCTTAGATTAGGTTTGCCTATTTTGAAAATTCTGTGAACTTAATCACGTAGTATGTATTCTTTGGGGTTTTTTAGAGTCTTCAGTTATTGTACATGTAGTGATTGGTTCATTCCTATTGCTGTATAATACCCCATTATGCAACTATACCATCCAATTACTTACTCATTTTATTGATGATGGACATTTGGTTGTTTCCAGTTTGGGACTTTTAGGAATAGTGCTGCTGTGAACATTCTGCATAGGGCAGTGGTCGGCAAACTGTGGCTCGCAAGCTGCAGTTTGCCGCTCTGTTGACTAATGAGTTTGCAGGCCACTGGGATAGGGGCTTAATCACAAGGAACAACAATAGCCTGAAATTATTGGAATCTAGAGTCTAGGTCAGTGGTCGGCAAACTCATTAGTCAACAGAGCTGCAAACCGCGGCTTGTGAGCCGCATGTGGCTCACGAGCTGCAGTTTGCCGACCACTGGCATAGGAGATGCTCACAGGCAGTGGAGGAGAAGGTTCCATTTCATGAGGAAACAAGCTTGCAAACAAAACTGACCTCAATCCCAAACAGTTGCCGGACTGAGGGTTTTCACAGGGCAAGTTGACAGCACTTGTCTCACATGGAGATGACACGGTAACAGTGCCAGTAGGCCAGATGCAGCCCCTTTTTTTGGGTTGGTCTCTGGAAGGAAGGAGGAAGAGAGGCTGCCCAGGCAGCCTGGGTGGGATTTGAAGTTCTGGATGGCCTAAGTGTAGTTCCAATGTCATTGTTTTTGCCACAGGGCTCTTCCTAAGGAATCCGAAGTTTCATCCCACCCTTTCAAATATAGTCCTTTTGTGTCTCAGAGAGGGAGGTAGCACTGAAGAAAGTATGGAATAAGCCATTTGAGTTTACTGGGAAGAAATTTGATCACATGTTTGTTCCTTTGTCTCTTGTAGCAAAAGGTTCCATTGTCACATGGGTTGGACAGTGAAGATGAGGAAAAAATTTCTGATCAAGATTCACCTTCTATACCACAGCATACACAAGAAAAAGGTAAAAAACAAAACAAAAACACAGCCACAATTTTTCAAATAGTAAAAACATTTTGTGACAATAAATGTTGGTTAACTTGGGGGAACATACAACCATTGCACCTCCATACTGTGATTCTGTTATTACAAGTAGGAATATTTCTGAATTTTATTTTCCCTGGAGGTAAGTTACTCCAGAATCAGTTGCCTGGATATTAGGTTGTACTCATTTTGTAGTCCATTTCGTAAGTTCTGTCAGTCAGCCCTGAGAGGACACATGGGGAAAAGGGATATGGCTCAGGCTCTGAAGCACTACACACTCTTTCCTCCTGCACCCCGACCGAGGCCTGGCATTGCAAGGGGCTGGAGCCCAGTGGTCTCCATGCTATCTCCAGGGCCTGGAGCTGGGCCCAGCCCATAGTAGGCTGTCTCTAAGGGTTTGTTTGATGAATGAGTGTACGGACATGTTTATAATAGAACTCTAACTATATGTTACCAGTTGTCTGTGTATTTTGTCTGGCACTGTGAGAGAATTCAGAGTATTATAGTAAAGGCAGGGAACTCTCTTCAGTTTCCTAAAAGATGGCTTATGTTTGAGAGTGAGAAAGAGAGCCTGACATACAGTGGGCCCCAGTAACTGCTTTATCAGGACCCTCCTGAGAGTTACTTGGGCTCAAGGAGAGGTGATTGGAAAACAGAACACCAGCTAGCAATACCTGGGCCAGAAACACCAATTGGTTAGGTGGCATTTTCTATCCCTATGGGAAAATCTGTGAATATTAAAGTTATGTAAAAACTGTATTCCTTTTTTAATTATAGAGGTACTACTTTTGCACTATAAAAGAACAGAAATGCATAAATATATCAAGTTAAACACACATAATTGTACTTCATAGATAATTAATTTTATTTTATTATTTTTTGTTGTTGATCCTTACCCGAGGATATTTTTTCCATTGATTTATTTTTAGAGAGAGTGGAAGGGAGGAAGAGAGGGGTAGAAAGAGGGAGAGAGCAAGAGAGAAACATCAATGTGATGTGAGAGAGACACAATGATTGGTTGCCTCCCACAAGCACCCCAACTGGGGCCAGAGGTCGAACCTGCAACCCAGATATGTGCCCTTGACTGGGAATCAAACTCACAACCCTTCAATGTGCAGGCCAACACTAACCACTGAACACCACTGGCCAGTACTAGATAATTACTTCTATTATTTTAAATTTTTTTTATTGATTTGTGAGAGGAAGTGAGGGGGGAGAGAGAGAGGTAGAACCATCAGTGATGACAGAGAATCATCAATCGGCTGCCTCCCGTATGCCCCCTACTGGGGATCAAGTCCACAACCCAGGCATGTGCCCTTGACTGGAATCGAACCTGAGACCCTTCAGTCCACAGGCTGAAGCTCTATCTACTGATCCAAACCAGCTAGGGCTAGATAATTACTTTTAACATACAATTGGGTATGTATATAAAATACACATTTTCTTCCCTGCCTTTTTAAAATCTAATGACACATCCTAAATATCTCCCTATGTTCATACATGTCCATCCACTTTTTTTTCTTTGACTTTAGAAAGGGAGGAAGGAGAGAGAATCATCAATGTGAGAGAGAAATATTGATTGGTTGCCTCCTGTACTCATCCCGACCAGGGGTAGAATCCACAACCTAGGTATGTGCCCTAACTGGGAATCAAACTGGTAGCCTTTCGAATTTTGTGCCAGTCCCTTCTGACCTGCAAAGTTTCTGTTGAGAAATCAGCTAACAGTCTTATGGGAGCTCCATTGTAGATAATAACTGCCTTTAAGATTCTCTCTTTGTCTTTAACCTTTGGCATTTTCATTATGATGTATCTTGGTGTGGGCCTCTTGGGTTCATCTTATTTGGGACTCTCCATGGTTCCTGGACTTGTGTGTCTATTTCCTTCACCAAGTTAGGAAGTTTTCTGACATTTTTTCCAATAGGCTTTCAATTTCTTGCTCTCTCTCTTCTCTTTTTGGCACCCCCATGAATGTTGGTAATCTTTTAAAAAAATATATTTTTTTATTGATTTCAGAGAGGGAGAGAGAGATAGAAACATAATGATGAAAGAGAATCATTGATCAGCTGCCTCCTGCACACCCCCTACTGGGGATCGAGCCTGCAACCTGGGCATATGCCCTTGACCGGAATCAAACTCAGTACCCTTCAGTCTGCAGGCTGATGCTCTATCCACTGAGCCAAAACAGGCTAGGCCCGTTGGTACTCTTAATGTTGTTCCAAAGGCCCCTTAAACGGTCCTCAGTTTTTTGGATTCTTTTTTCTTTTTGCTGTTCTGATTGGGTGTTTTCTGTTACCTTATTTTCTGAATTGCTGCTTTGATCCTCTGCTTCATCAATCTACTATTGATTCATTTTACTGTTTCTTCATTTCATTTATTGTACTCTTCATTTCTGTCCTTTTTTATGTTTTTTATCTCCATTTCTATGTTTTTATCTCTTTGTTGAAGTTCTCACTGAGTTAATCTGTTTTTTCCTAAGTTCCTTGAGCATCCTTATAACCATTATTTTTTAAAATATATGTATTTTTTAAATATATTTTTATTGATTTCAGAGAGGAAGGAAGAGGGAGAGAGAGATAGAAATATCAATGTTGAGAGAGAATAATTGATCGGCTGCCTCCTGCATGCCCCTTACTGAGAACCAGCCTGAAACCCGGACATGTATCCTGACTGGGAATCAAACCGTGACCTCCTGGTTCATAGGTCTACACTCAACCACTGAGACACACTGGCCTGGCTATCACCAGTATTTTGAACTTTGTATCCTTGGTAGATTGCTTGTCTTCGTTTTGTTTAATTCTTTTTCTGGAGTTTTGTGCTCCTATTCTTTCATTTGGGACATGTTGCTTTGTCTCCTTGTTTTGGCTGCCTCCCTGTGTTTGTATTAGGTAGAGCTGCTATGTCTCCCAGGCTTCGTAGAGTGCCCTAATGTAGAACATGTCCTGTAGGCCCCACTGGCACAGCCTCTGTAGTAACCTGAGCTGAGCACCCCAGGTGCAACCCCCCTATCCCCCACATGTATGGGCTATGTGCATCCTCCTGTTCAGTAGTTGAGCCTTGATTTCTGTCAATGGGAGGGATTGACCCCCAGGCCAATCAGCTTCGAGGACTGGCCAAGACTATAGCAGAGGAGCTTTTGTGTAGGGGCCAACTACATGGAGCAGGACTTGCTTCAGCAGGGCTCAGTGCCAGATGAGTCTGCGGGTGGAGGTGACTGGGTGATGCTCTGGTGTGCTCTGAAGGTGTCCTCTGGGTAGCGTTGGCCCTGGAGCCTCCCTGGAGGTGCAGGTCACAGTTAGCCACTGCTTGTGCCATGCCAGGGACCACCCGGCATGTGGCTCATGCAGATAGTTGCCACTTGTGCTGGGTTTGGAGGTGCCCAGGAGAGGTCAAGCTATGAACCAAGGCTGGCTACTGCTAGTACTGGGCTTGGGCATCTTAGCAAGAGGTTAAAGGGCATGCTGAGGCCAGATGCTGCTTGTTTGAGATTTATGAACCTTTGAGAGATTTTAGCAAAGTTTGAAGTTCGAGCCAAGTGGCTTGGGTGGGTCTGAAAGTTGGGTGGGGATCTCAGGGAATCACCCAGGTAGGGTGAACAGTGTTAGCCAGGTAAATGGAAACTAAAGTATATGCCTGCTGCCAGCTCTATGTGGAGAGGACTCAGCAAAGGAACATGTCTTCTGCTAGCACTTCTGTCTGGGAGAAAGCTACCCCTCCAGCCTCACTCCAAAGCCAGACAATTTAGTTGCTATGCTCAGAGCAAGTGAGTCCGAGTAAGTCTGAGTGTGGGCCCTTTAAGAGGAACTGCCTGGGTCCCCAGCAGCCTTCAATCTTACTCAGACTCAGTCTCTGCTGTATTATGGGGACTTCTGTTCCTGGCTTTGGAACCCTGGGCTGGGACTCCTCCCCAGCTGAGATATCCCTCCTGATTCTTAACCTCCTCACCTGGGTGTGGGACATGACCGTTCTGCATTTCTGCCCCTGCTACACGTCTCCCTGTGGCTTCCTTAGTTATAGGAGTTCTGTTCAGCTAGACTTGAGGCCGTTCTCAGTTATGGTTGTTCAGTAGTTTAGTTGTAAGTTTGAAGTGGTCACGAGAGGATGTCAATACTGCGTTTACCTACTCTGCCATTTTGACTAGAAGACTGTTTAGCCCTCCCACCCCACCCCCCATTTAGCCCCCTGCCCTCCCACAACTTTATTTTGTGAAGAATTTAAGGGATACATAGAAGATTCCATTAAATAGGAAAGCAGTAGATCTGATAGAGCATTGGAAGATACCAAATCAAGACTATTGTAACAGAGTTATTAAAAATGTAAATTTTTTTTTTTTTATCAGTTTAAACATTTGCTCATCAGAAATTTATTCAGGTTACTCTGTGCCAGAAATGATGGAGCCACAGCCTTTACCCTTACATTCTAGTTTCAGGGGAGGATGTGTAGATGGTAAACTGCCTGGGTGCTAAGGCTGGTGGTAGAAGGGGGCACAAAGACCAGAGAGCATTCAACATTGTCTGCCAGTAGTAGAACATGGCAGGGAGAAGAGGCCATTAGGCTAGACTGGGTAGGATTTCATCTGGGGCCCCAGTCCAGGCTGCCCCAAAACACATGATCAAAAGCAGGTTTGTTAATATTGAATGTCAACTTTAATTGGAAAAAATTTTAAAAATACACTTTTAAAAAAAGCAGTTTGGTTGAAAATAGTGAATTAAGATGACTTTTTTGGTAAAAAATAAGCTCTTCATTGATTAGTTGCCCAAGTGTTGGTAATTGTAATAAACCAGTAAGTAGATTTATAATGTTGTATGCATCTTTAAGCATTTTTGTCTGTTTTTCTGAATTCTATACTTTTTTCTTTTTGCATATTTGCTTCTAATTTATTTTTCAGCCAGTTATTTCTGCTCTGCAAATTAATTGTGGAAAGTTAAAAGCAATGAACTTCTAAAAAGTTGAAAACCCAACTTTTTACTACAACAAAGGGGTACAGACAAACTGGGTCATAAGGTCAACCTCTTCATGGAGGATATTAATCACAAGTATGTATTTATAAGTCAAAAATGAGTTACTGGACAAGATTTGTTTTCATTTGTGTCATTGAGGCAGTTTGCTTCAAGGAACAACTACTGTTCTGACCAAGTTGGATGCTACTTCCAGTCAGGGTAGGCCCAGCCCATTTGGGGAGTGGCAGGGGGAACCTGTGGAGGGAGCAGTGGGGTGGAGTATGTTGGAAAGGTGGGGAGGAGCCCTACATGGAAAGGGCTCAGAGTCACACTAAGGAATTTGGCCTTGGTTCTGCAATCCTGTGAGCCACTGAAGGTGCTCAGGAATGAGCAGGATAGTCAAAGAGCTGGGCTCAGTTCGGAGCTGGGCTCCCTGCCTCGCTCTGGGACCAGCTTGCCATGGACCTGGCCAAGCCTGTGGCTGCTCCCTGTCTTGTTTAGCTTCTCCGTAGAAGGTGAGTTTCTGTGATTGTGCTCTTCTGAGATGTCAAATGTCTTTATCTGCTTTTAATTTTTTCTCTCTTTTTTTTAAAATCAGATGGTGCACATTCTGTTCTGGCTTTAAAGGTAAGATTAGTTTTTCAAAAACTGGTTTTCTCAATAGATTAAATTTCTACCATAATGTTTAAATAACTTTTGGGGTGGAAACCTCCCTTAAGAGTTCTTTCTGATTGAATGTTTCTTCTTTTTTTTTTTTATCCTCACCCAAGGACATGCTTAGAGAGAAGAAGAGGGAGAAAGAGAGAGATCGATCATTTGCCTTCCCATACATGCCCCAAGCAGGGATCAAATTTGCAACCTAGGTGTGTGCCCTGACTAGGAATCAAACCAGCACAGGATGATGCTCAACCAACTGAGCCATTCCGGGCAGACTGAATGTTTCTTTTTAAATACTTCAAAAACTTGAAGAAATTCATATTTTCCACAGTTTAAAAATGAAACTAATGTATTGAGAGGTTTGAAATCACTTACATAATTTGTAGAATGAATAGATAATAACTAATTTGCAAACACGGAAATAGTTCTAACTTAAGTTTTGAATTGTGTGAGGTCACAGGAATTTAGAAACTAAACATTTCTCAGTAGAATCTATATATAAAAATTCCTAATATGCAAATTATCCCCACGGGAGTTTGACCAGACCAACTGCTTGCTATGACGTGTGCTGGCCACTAGGGGGAGGCGCGGAACGAAGGAAGGCCCCATCCAGCAGCCAGAAGGAAGGCCCCAGCCGGCAGCCGGAAGGCTCCGATTGGCCCTGATCGCCAACCTGGTCTAGGAACCCTACCTGTGCACAAATTTTGTGCACTGGGCCTCTAGCTAATTTATAAATCTCATCTACTTTTTCAGCAGAAATTGGAAACTTAGTATCAGACTGATGTGTAATGGAAAAATTAATAAAACTTAAAACTTTCCCTTTCCTTGAAGTTTTGTGTTGAAAAGCAAGATCTTGTATTCTTTTCTCAGCACCCAGAAAAACATGCTTCTCTGCAGTTTATGGGGTCTTCTTGCATGTCACAAGGAGAAAGGCCTGGCTGGAGTTTGCTTTGCACATCTCTCTGCTCAGCACCTGCAGCCATGTCTCATGCTTTAAGATGTGAACTGATGGCCCATTACTCATGGGACCTACATATAAAGACACAGTGACTGACTGAACTTACAGGCAAAAAGGCAGAAAGTTTGAACAGAAGATGCTAACGCTCTCAATTTATTAGGCTCATGACTTTTTCCCCCTTAGGATGAAAAAATACCATTATGTGGAAAACCTCCACCCTCCCCAGGTATTTGCCTTTTGAATTTGATTATGATTGAAAAGCTTGTAGTGAAAGTATGTCCTCAGGAGCTGTGCTCAGATCGGGGAGGTGGTGGCTGGAAGGACGTGTGGGATGTGCTTAGATGCTGGGAGGGTGATATATGCAAATAAGGGTTCTGCTCTGGGGCTGGAGGCAATGTGAGGTCTAGAGATGTTTTCTGGGGCACTCTCCCCTATAACGTTTGTGGAGCTTCGGTAGCTTTCAAAGTGAATTTTGTAAAGTTTGCCTGTTATGCTGCACATCACTATCCAAAATCTATATTGGTTATCAAGACTTTTCAACCTATCTTCCATTCTATCTTAGTGTTGACTTGACTTTCACTCATTCTATGTGGGTGGTTTTGGTGTTGTAGGAGTTTGCTAGGGCTCTAACTTCTAATAGGCTCATTTACCTTTGTATATATTCTGCCACTTAGCCCATCCTTTAAATTTATGTATTACTCAAAATGTTTGCTTATATGATTTCTATGAAATATCAACAAGAATCTCTTTGAAAATGTTAAATATACTTATTTCAAAATCTTGTCTTTTTTGTGCCAGCCACTCTCTCCTCTATAATTTGACTTGGGTGCTTCTCTTGGCTCTGACACTAGCTGGTTCTTGGTGGTGTGCCCACCTTGGTCCTTGAGAGCCCCTGTTGGTCTGCCTGGAGACGCTGTATCTGTTTACTGCAGGCTGCTCAGATGGGGAAACCAGCAAGGCTGCCAATTGTACAGCCTGTCTCCAGTGACTAACGGGCCAGTCAGGGATCTTAGAGGTCCCTCTTCCTTATGGGATTCTACATCCCTTTGGGCCTGCCCTGCCTCTCAGACTTCAGTGCCTGCCTGGCCCAAAGGATTTGAGCCCCATCTGGTGCTCTAACTGGACATCTTTCTAGGCCATTTAGGTTCCTATTATCTGCCAGGGTGAGGCATCCCCACCTTTTGTAGCTGCCGTCTCCTGACATATTTTAGGCTGCAGCTTCTGTCTTCAACCTCTTCTCAATTGTTTTCTTTCTGGGATTCCTCATGGTTCCTCTCTTGTTCTGTGTAGCTGTACAGTTACTCATTTCTTAACCTCATTGCTTAGCCTTGCCTTTCATGTTTTAAGGACTGGATATATGTGTATCAGGGTCAGAAGGTGTTATCTAGAGTCACCAGTCCCCTCCCTAGCTTTTGCCTGTCCTCTGGGGTGTGTGCTGAATCTACTGTCTGGAGCCATCAGCCGCCCCCTCCCCCTTTGTCTATCCACAGAAGCTCTGCTTCTGTTTCCACCTCCATTTGGAGGTGTGCCCGGGCCAGGGAGCCCATTGTAGTTTTCCCCTTTTTTGAACTCTGTGAGCATATATCAGCATGGAACATCGCTCTGTTTTCTTCCCATCTTTCCTTTTTCTTTTTAATATATTTTTAGTGATTTCAGAGAGGGAGAGAGAAACATCAGTGATGAAAGAGAATCATTGATCACTGCCTCCTGCATGTCCCCTACTGGGGATCCAGCCCACAATCTGGGCATGTGCCCTTGACCGGAATCGAACTTGGGACCCTTCAGTCTACAGGCTATCGCTCTGTCCACTGAGCCAAACCCGCTAGGGCTTTCCCATCTTTCTTCTTCTTCTTCTTCTTTTTTAAAATAAATCTTTAGGAGAGAATCCAAGATGGCGGCGTAGGTAAACACCTAAACTGCTGCCTCGCGCAACAATTTCAAAAATTCAACTGAAAGACAAAACGTCTATCACCCAGAACCACGGGAAAGCTGGCTGAGTGGAAGTTCTACAACTAGAAGGAAAGAGAAAAGAGCATCGAGACGTGCACGAGCGCTGAAAAGCTGAGGTACGGAGGCGCGTGATACGGGCTGGCGGCGGGCGTTGCTTTATTCAACCCAAAGGGAGACAAGCACCCGACTACTCTGAAATCCAGTTTCTGGGGAGACGCAGGGGACCCAAACTCCTACGGGGAGAAGCTGCACTGTCTGCCAGTGAGGGGGGCTTACTTGCAGAGCTGCGCGCAGGAATAATTGTTTACGGCACTGGGGCACGGGACTCCTGGACGCCCTTGGGGACACAGAGCCGGCTAACTAGCAGCCATTGCTGTTTGCCACGCCCTAACCTAGTGACACCCTGAGACCCCGCCCTGCACAACCTACAAACCCACCCAAGCTCCAAGCAGCAGCGTTAGCAGAAGAAAGCCCCGCCCTATCGCAGCTTAACCTAGCAAACTTGCAGCCTGGGTCAGACAGCTCCAAAACCTCCAAACCCCAAGCAAAGAGGAGAAAACTGTAGCTCTCACTGTAGCTCCTGCTGGATGGCCTCCGACAGTAGCTGACCTGCACCCCATTGGAGATCCAGAAGCCAGTGTACCTAGTGGTCAGAGTGAGACACCAGATTTCAACTCCTCACATCCATAAGTGACACATTCAAAGGCAGACTCAGTGAGCACCAAAGCCCCACTGAAACAAGTCCTGCCCCATAAGTGTGTCTTCAGCGCAGCAGTTCTTCCATTATAGACACAGTGAGTACTCACAGCTAATTGTCCTGGAGGTCAATTCCTCCCAGTATACCAACAGCAATTAAGGCTTTAACTGCACCAAGTCTTTGCACTCAGCCCACAAAGGGGTGTACCAAGAGTGTCCACATCAGGTGATTGGGGAGGCTGAGCTACTGCCCCCTATAGGTCACCTACCACACAAAGCTACTCCATCAACACAGGGAAGCAGCCAAAATGAGGAGACAAAGAAACATGTCACGAATGAAAGGAACGGAGGATAGCAAACTACTGGATGACATAGAGTTCAGAACCACATTTATAAGGTTACTCAAGAATCTTCTTAAAACCGCTGAGAAACTTGATGAGACCTTCAAGGAGCTTAATGAGAATGCCAAAAAAATGGAAAAGGATCAGTCAGAAATGAAGCATACACTGTCTGAAATAAAGAATATACAGAAACTCAACTGTAGATCAACGTACCCCAAGAATCAAACCAAAGATCTGAAATATGTGGAAACAAAAAACATCCAACCAGAAAAACAAAAAGAAAAAAGAATCCAAAAATATGAAGATAGTGTAAGGAGCCTCTGGGACAACTTTAAGCGAACCAACATCCGAATTTTTGGGGTGCCAGAAGAAGGGAGAGAGCAAAATATTGAAAACCTATTAGAAGAAATAATGACAGAAAACTTTCCCTGCCTGGTGAAAGAAATAGATGTACAAGTCCAGGAAGCGCACAGAACCCCATACAAGAGGAATCCAAAGAGGACCACACCAAGACACATCATAATTAAAATGCCAAGGGCAAAAGACAAAGAGAGAATATTAAAAGCAGCAAGAGAAAAACAGTTAATTACCTACAAGGGAGTACCCATACGACTGTCAGCTGATTTCTCAACAGAAACTATGCAGGCCAGAAGGGAGTGGCAAGAAATATTCAAAGTGATGAACAGCAAGAACCTACAGCCAAGATTACTCTACCCAGCAAAGCTATCATTCAGAGTTGAAGGTCAGATAAAGAGCTTCACAGACAAGAAAAAGCTAAAGGAGTTCATCACCACCAAACCAGGATTACATGAAATGCTGAAGGGTATTCTTTAAGGAGAGGAAGAAGAAGAAAAAGGTAAAGATAAAAATTATGAACAACAAAATGACATCAAATACATACCTACCAACAAGTGAATCTAAAAATCAAGTGAATGAAAAATCTGAAGAACAGAATGGACTGGTGAATATAATAGAATCAGGGACATAGAAAGGGAGTGGACTGACGATTCTCAGGGGAAGCAGGTGTGAGGGGTGCGGGAAGAGATTGGACAAAAATCTTACTCCTATGGATGAAGACAGTGGCGGGGGTAAGGGCATGGGGTGGGGTGGGGAATCAGGTGGAGGGGAGCTATGGGGGAAAAAATAGAGGAACACCTGTAATAATCTGAACAATAAAGATTTATGTAAAAAAAAAAAATCTTTATTGTTCAGATTATTACAGGTGTTCCTCTCCCCCACCCCGCCATAGTTCCCCTCCACCTGATTCCCCAACCCACCCCATGCCCTTACCCCCCACCACTGTCTTCATCCATAGGTGTAATATTTTTGTCCAATCTCTTCCCGCACCACTCACACCCGCTTCCCCCTGAGAATTGTCAGTCCACTCCCTTTCTATGTCCCTGATTCTATTATATTCACCAGTCCATTCTGTTCTTCAGATTTTTGATTCACTTGATTTTTAGATTCATTTGTTGGTAGGTATGTATTTGATGTCATTTTGTTGTTCATAATTTTTATCTTTACCTTTTTCTTCTTTTTCCTCTTCTTAAAGAATACCCTTCAGCATTTCATGTAATCCTGGTTTCGTGGCGATGAACTCCTTTAGCTTTTTCTTGTCTGTGAAGCTCTTTATCTGACCTTCAGTTCTGAATGATAGCTTTGCTGGGTAGAGTAATCTTGGTTGTAGGTTCTTGCTGTTCATCACTTTGAATGTTTCTTGCCACTTCCTTCTGTCCTGCATAGTTTCTGCCGAGAAACCAGCTGACAGTCGTATGGGTACTCCCTTGTGGGTAACTAACCGTTTTTCTCGTGCTGCTTTCGATTCTCTCTTTGTCTTTTGCTCTTGGCATTTTAATTATGATGTGTCTTGGTGTGGTCCTCTTTGGATTCCTCTTGTATGGGGTTCTGTGTGCTTCCTGGACTTGTAAGTCTATTTCTTTCACCAGGTAGGGAAAGTTTTCTGTCATTATTTCTTCTAATAAGTTTTCAGTATCTTGCTCTCTCTCTTCTTCTGGCACCTCAAAAATTCGGATGTTGGTACACTTAAAGTTGTCCCAGAGGCTCCTTACACTATCTTCATATTTTTGGATTCTTTTTTCTTTTTGTTTTTCTGGTTGGGTGTTTTTTGTTTCCTCATATTTCAGATCTTTGGTTTGATTCTTGGGGTACGTTGAGCTACAGTTGAATTTCTGTATATTCTTTATTTTAGACAGTGTATGCTTAATTTCTGACTGGTCCTTTTCCATTTTTTTGGCATTCTCATTAAGATCCTTAAAGGTCTCACTAAGTTCCTCAGAGGTTTTTAGAAGATTCTTGAGTAACCTTATAAATGTGGTTCTGAACTCTATGTCGTCCAGTATTTTGCTTTCCTCCATTTCTTTCATTCGTGACATGTTTCTTTGTCTCCGCATTTTGGCTGCTTCCCTGTGTTGATGGAGTGGCTTTGTGTGGTAGGTGACCTATAGAGGCCAGCAGCTCAGCCTCCACAATCACCTGAGGTGGACGCTCTTGGTACACCCCTTTGTGGACCGAGTGCAAAGTCTTGGTGTAGTTAAGCTTTGATTGCTGTTGGTACACTGGGAGGAATTGACCTCCAGGCCAATTGGCTATGAGAACATGCTGTGTCTATAATGGAAGAACTGCTGCGCTGGAGACATGCTTATGGTGCAGGACTTGTTTCAGTGGGACTTTGGTGCTCACTGAGTCTGCCTCTTGAATGTGTCACTTACGGATGTGAGGAGTTGAAATCTGGTGTCTCACACTGACCACTAGCTCTTGCTGTAGCTCCTGCTGGGTAGATCTACAATGGGGTACAGGTCAGCTACTGTCTGAGGCCACCCAGCATGAGCTACAGCAAGAGCTACAGTTTTCTCTTCTTTGCTTGGGGTTTGGAGGTTTTGGAGCTGTCTGACCCGGGCTGCAAGTTTGCTAGGTTAAGCTGCCATAGGGCAGGCCATTCATATGCTAGAGCCGCTGCTTGGAGCTTGGAGGTTGTGCGGGGTGGGGTCTCAGGGCGTCACTAGGCTAGGGCATGGCAAACAGCGATGGCTGCCAGTTAGCTAGCTCTGCGCCTCTAACTGCATCCCTTTGTCCTGCGCCCCAGCACAGTAAACAGTTATTCCTGTGCGCAGCTCTGCAAGCAAGCCACCCTCACTTTCCGACCCGATGGCAGATAGTCCAGCTTCTCCCCATAGGAGTTTGGGTCCCCCGCATCTCCCCAGAAACTGTATTTCAGAGTAATCGGGGGCTTGTCTCCCGGGTTGAAAAAAGCAACACCTGCCGCCAGCCCAGATTGCGCGACTCTGTACCTCAGCTTTTCAGCGCTTGTGCACGTCTCACTACTCTTTTCTCTTTCCTTCTAGTTGTAGAACTTGCACTCAGCCAGCTTTCTTGTGGTTCTGGGTGATAGATGTTTTGTTTTTTAGTTGTAGTTTTGAAATTGTTGTGCAAGGCAGCAGTTTAGGTGTTTACCTATGCCGCCATCTTGGATTCTCTCCCCATCTTTATTTAAATCCTTTGTGATCTCTGGTTTTCTTTTCTCCATGGTGCTATCAGGTACTACCCACATCCTGGTGGCTCCCCTCTGTTTCAGCTGAGGCTGCCTTCCGAGCTTTGAGCCTGTGTCCTAAACCAAGTTTAGCTTCTCTTGCTCCACTTGTTTCCTTGTCTGGCTAAGTGTCTTCCCAACAGCAGATCTTGATTTGCCCCTCCCTGTTGAGTCCTGTGGGGCTTTAGCCCCTGAGTCTCTCTCATAGATCCCTTCTCTGTTCCCATTGTAGTGCTGCCCTCAGAACTCCTCTGGGCTGGGCCTCATCCCTTCCATTTCTTTACTGCTGCCTGAGGGATTCATCTGAGAGCAGAACCTCTTCTTTTTACACCTCTGCCTAAAAGCCTTCCTGGTTCCTGGTGGCCTCCACTCTGCATATTATGATATGCAAGCGCCTCCCCTGATTCCTGCTTCCCCCTCTGTCGCCTCTCTTCTGTCATCCACTATAGTCTCATCAGACCACTCATTCTTTCTTGTGCAGGCCATTCTCTTTCCCAGGAGCAAAGAGGATAACATGAGGCCTGACACAAAGTATTTGCTAACATGGTTTTGCAAATGAAGTCTCATGTAATTTTGATGTAAAACTGTAAATGTCGATATTTTAAAACGTTTTCCTTATACCTTTTCAGATATAACTGGTAAAACACGTCAACAATGTATAGAATTAACCAAAGAAAAGTTTGAGGAATTAAAAGAAGAAAATTTGCATCTGAACACAACAAACCAAATCCTTACTCTTGAACTTAACTTAGTAAAACAAGCAATGAAAGAACTACAATTAAAATTTAAGAGAATAGTAAAAGAGAATGGAAAGCTGAAAGAGGCCGAGAAAGCATCCTCTAAGGAAGGTGGGGACAACTACAGTTTTTTAATTAAAGGAACAAACAGGGCTTAACTCATTTTCTTCTTTTGAGAGTTAATATTTTAGGATGCAATATTTGTTGATTTTAATGTTGATATTTTGTTATAATATTCTTTCGTGAATATCCATATACTTGTTGAAATTTGACTTTCTCTGCTATATCGTTATATTGTTATGCTAAAGAAATTCCTACTTCTGGATTTGGTGCTTAGGAAAGTAACTTTACATATATTTCATATCAGTTTTTATCTCATTGAACAGCATATAAAAGTGCATTTTCACCACATATTTACCAATAACGAAGATTACATTTTTCTTGCTAATTTGATAGGCAAAAAAAGGAATCCCATTTTAAATTGTATTTTTCTTATTATCAGTGAGCTTGGATATTTTTGCATATCTTTGCATATCATTTTCTTTTTCTTTTATAAATTTTCCCACTTTAACAAACATGTTTTTATTTATTTTAGAGAAAGAGGACGGGAGAGGGAGAGATCAAAACATAAACATTGAGACCTAGCCGGTTTGGCTCAGTGGATAGAGCGGTTTGGCTCAGTGGATAGAGCGTTGTCCCGCAGTCTGAGGATCCCAGTTTGATTCTGGTCAAGGGCACATACCTGGGTTGCAGGTTCAGTCCCCAGCCCTGGTCGGGACACTTGCAGTAGGCAACCAATGGATGTGGCTTTCCCCCTCTCTTCCACTCTCTAAAAATCAATGAAAAAATATCCTCGGGTGAAGATTAGCAACAACAAAAAAAAGATCAATAAGACATAAAAAAACATAAACATCTATTGGTTGCCTCCTGCATGCCCCCTACTGGCAATCCAGTCTGGCCAGGACTGCATTATATTCTTCTTTTTTTTTAAATTTATTTTAAAATTTTATTTTATTTATTTTTTATAGAGAGGAAGGGAGAGTGATAGAGAGTTTGAAACATCGATGAGAGAGGAACATCCATCAGCTGCCTCCTGCACACCCCCTACAGAGATGTTCCGGCAATGAAGGTACATGCCCTTGACCAGAATTGAACCTGGGACCTTTCAGTCCACAGGCCAACGCTCTATCCACTGAGCCAAACCGGTCAGGGCTGCATTATATTCTTTATTCAGGTTTCTAATGTCAACCTCTTAACAATAGTATGGTTGTCTACACTAAGAAATTAACATTGGTATGTTACTTTTTTTTTTTAATTCTCACCTGAGGATATGTTTTTATTGATTTGAGAGAGAGAGAGAGAGAGAGAGAGAGAAACATCAATTGGTTGTCTCCCATACACACCCTGACTGGGGACTAAACTCACCACCTAGGTATGTGCCCTGACTGCAACCTTTTGGTATATTGGATAACACTCCAACCAACTGACCCACAATGGCCAGGGCTAAATTTTCCGACTTTAAATTGAGATATCTGGCTTTTTCTCATTGTTTTGTAGGAGCTCTTTGTGTATTAAGGATGTTAGCCTTTGTCATGTATGTAATACTTTCAGTTTGTTGATAATTTAAAACTAAAGGATATTTTTGTTTTATGGCTTATGCCCTGTGTGTCAAGTCCTTTTTACCTCTCAGGTTATACATATATTCACTGATTTTGTCTCTATGCATCTATCTATTTATATAAGGCTAATATTATTGCCTGAAGAAAGATTATATCATTTTCTTCATATAGACCTTGTATATTTCTTGTCTTAGTCACACTTATTTCTAGATACTTTACATTATTTATGTTATTTCTTTGTGAGATCTATTTTCTATTATGTTTTCTAATATTTGGGAAAGTTATTTTAATAAATTTTTTGTTTATACTATATGATTTGCAAGACAAATATTTACATATTAGAGGCCTGGTGCACAAAATTCGTGAATGGGGGTGTGTGTCCCTCAGCCCAGCCTGCACCCTCTCCAATCTGGGACCCCTCGAGGGATGTCCAACTGCCTGTTTAGGCCCGATCCCTGTAGGACATCCCTCTCACAATCCAGGACTGCTGGCTCCCAACTGCTCGCCTGCCTGCCTTCCTGATTGCCCCTAACCGCTTCTGCCTGCCAGCCCAATCACCCCCTAACCACTCCCCTGCCAGCCTGATTGATGCCTAACTGCTCCCCTGCCAGCCTGGTCCCCCCCAACTGCTCTCCCTTGCAGGCCTGGGTCCCCTCCCTCACCCAACTGCCCTTCCCTGCAGGCCCAGTCACCCCCAACTTCCCTCCTCTGCTGGCCTGGTCACCCCTAACTGCCCTCCCCTGCAGGCTTGATTGCCCCCAACTGCCCTCCCTTGCAGGCCTGGTCCCTCCCAACTGTCCTCCCCTGCTGGCCATCTTTTGGCGCCCATCTTGTGTGTTGGAGTGGTGGTCAATTTGCATATTACTCTTTTCTTTGATAGGATCATTGGAAACAATTACTTTTCCTCTTCAATCTAAAGTTTTTATTTTACCTTATTAGTTATACATGTAAAAATTTCCACAAACTTCCAAAATGTTGACTATTTAGTGTTAAAAAACTTAGAAACTTTTACTCATTTGGACCTATATATTTGTAATTCACTGCCTCTGTGAGCCCAAAAGGGAGAAAAGGGCAGATGGTTAGCAATTTATATAAAATCTTAATCTATTTGATACACGTTCTTAGAGTATAATATTAATTTTTTTCAGTAGTTGCTGCACCTGAATTACTTTATCTAAGAAAACAAGCTCAAGAACTGGTGGATGAAAATGATGGTTTGAAAATGACTGTCCATCGTTTGAATGTAGAACTAAGCAGATATCAAACAAAATTCAGGCATTTATCGAAGGAAGAGGTAATGTTTCCAATTAAGAAAAATCAACCAATGGATGTGGCTTTCCAGATTTCAGATTTTTTTTTTAGCCTTTCAAGTTGAATTGAGGGATTCATATTTATTACAACTTGGCATAAAATACACATACAAAGCACAGCATGTCTAGGGACCTTTCTATTTCCTTCTCCCCTCAGCCTCCTCTCTTCCTTTCCTCCCTCCCTTCCTTCCCTCTTTTTTTATTTTATTTTTTAATATATCTTTATCGATTTCAGAGAGGAAGGGAGAGGGAGAGAGAGATAGAAACATCAATGATGAGAGAGAATCATTGATTGGCTGCCTCCTGCACGCCCCCACTAGGGATCGAGCCTGCAACCCTGGCATGTCTCCTTGACCAGAATTGAACCCAGGCCCTTCATTCCACAGGCCGACACTCTGTCCACTGAACCAGACCAGCTAGGGCTCCATTCTAAGTCTTGTTCCTCAAGTTAGAACTATAATTTATCAGTGCACTAACTCTCAAAAGAAGACAGACTAATTTATACAGACCCCAAATCACCTAACTCTAGTCAATGGGACTTGCATTCATGAGTCCCACACAGGTTTATAGCAAACAAGAAACAGTTTTTAAATGGGCTCAGGAGCACACCCCCAAACTCCAAAGCTGTATACCCTGGCTCAGCACAAAGGGAGCACACAAAAATGGCCATCTCCCACTTTTCCCCTGAAAGAGGTATAACTGCATACTTGCCGGACTGCTGCCTGAGGGTCTGACTTCTAATCATCCTGAGTCCAGCACGGAAAGAGAGATGATCCGGTTCTTCGAGTAGAGGGGCTGGGGATTGAGAAATGAAAGAAAGAGACAAGACACAAAATGGAAGGAAAAAGCTGGGAACTGGGTGGGACTGCTGCCCTCTTCTGCTGGAGAGACATTGGCCCAAAGCCGATACAGCATGTTTATTTTATACCTCCAATACCAGGAAGTTTCACCAAAAGTCAAGACAAAGGAGATTATTTGCATTCTGGAGTAGGCCCGAGCATTCCTGGTGCTTGACTGGATTTACATATCAAAGCACACTCCCCGACACCTGAGCTGAGGTAAGAGTCAGTGCTGGTAACACATCTGCCTTTTTGGTAAATGTGTATCCAAGACTCGGCTTTGCCTGTCGCCTTGGGTTCAGCTTACAATAATTAAAGAATGCCCATGTGCCTTCCCAGGCGCTATCTACAGTGGATTTTTCAGCAGAAACTGCAGACCACAACCAAGTGGGATGATCTATTCAAAGTGCTGAAAGAAAAAATTCTGCCAACTAAGAATAGTCTACCTGGAAAAGTTGTCCTTCAGAACTGAGATAAAGAGTTTTCCAGACTAACAAAATTCAAAGGAATTTTCATCCACCAGCTGACCAGCCTTACAAGAAATATTAAAAGGAATTCTTCAATGCCCAGCCAGTGTTGCTTAGTGGTTGAGTGTTGACCTATGAACCAGGAGGTCACAGTTCGATTCCCTGTCAGGACATATGCACAGGTTGCGGGCTCAATCCCCTGTAGGGAGTGTGCAGGAGCAGCCAATCAACGATTCTCTCTTATTGATGTTTCTATGTTCCCTCTCTCTTCCTCTTTGAAATCAATAAAAAAATATGTTTTTAAAAAATGGAGTTCTTCAAGCTGAAAAGAATAGGTATTAATTAGTAACAAAATCATATGAAAGTATAAAACTCACTGGTAAAGGTAAATATATAGTTAAATTCAATATACTCCAATATTGTAATGATGGTGGGAAATCATACCTCTAGTATAAAGGTTAAAGACAAAAGTATCCAAAATAATTATACAATAATTTGTTAATGGATAAACAATATAAAAAGGTATAAATTATATCAAAAACAAAATGTGGGGTGGTGGTAAAAATATAGAGCTTTGTGTGTTTAGCGTGTACCAAGACCCACCAGTGACCCAATGAGGAGAATTGTAGTGAGTATGTAGTTGCAAGCTGATTAGAAGCTCAAAGTTAGGTTGTTATTAGCTTAAAATGTTAAAAATGTTTTATGCAAGCCTCATGGTAATCACAAAGCAAATACCTAGAATAGATGTACACAAAAGAGAAAGAGAAAGGAAGAATCTAAGCATACCACTACAGAAAAGCATCAAATCCCAAAGGAAGAGAGCAAGACAGGCAGAAAGGAATTACAAAACAGCTAGCAAACAATGGACAAATAGCAACTAAAAAGGCCATACTTAATAATTAATTTAAATGAAAGGACTAAATTCTACAATCAAAAGACATAGAGTGGCAGAATGGATAAATGGATAAAAGACCCAACTATATGCTGCCTACAAAAGACTCACTTCAGCTGTAAGGACAGACTTAGACTGAAAGCAAAAGGATAGAAACATACATTTAATGTAAAGGGAAGCCAAAAGAAAGAAGGGATAACTATGCTTATATCAGACAAAATAGAGTTTAAATCAAAATGGTAAAAGAGACAAAGAAGGTTATTACATAATGGTAAAGGTGTCAATTCATCAAGAGAATATGGTAATTGTAAATATTTATGTACCCAATATCAGAGCACCTAAATATATAAAGCAAATATTAACAACTGAAGGGAGAAATAGCAATAATAGTAGGGAACTTCAATACCCCAATAATAGATCATCAAGACGGAAAATCATGAGGAAATACTGGACTTAAACTACATGTTAGATCACACAGACCTAATACAGAACTTTGCATCCAACAGCAGCAGAATACACATTCTTCTCAAGTGCACATGGAACATTCTCCAGGATAGATCATACGTCCAGACACAAAACAAGTCTTAATAAATTTAATAATATTGACATATCAAGCATCTTTTCTGACCACAGTGTATGAAATTAGAAATCAAGTATAAGAAAATTTACAAATATATGGACATTGAACAACATGCTACTGAACAACCAGTGGGTCAAAAGAGGAGTAAAAAATAACTTGAAACAAATGAAAATGGAAGCACGACATGCCAAAACTTATGGGAAGCAGCAAAAGTAGTTCTAGCCCTGACCGATTTGGCTCAGTTGATAGAGCGTCCGCCTTCGGACTGAAGGGTCCCAGGTTTGATTCGGGTCTAGGGCAGGTACCTTGGTTGCGGGCACATCCCCAGTAGGGGGTGTGCAGGAGGCAGCTGATCGATGTTTCTGACTCTCTATCCCTCTCCCTTCCTCTCTGTAAAAAAACAATAAAATATATATTTTTACAAAAGTAGTTCTAAAGGGAAATTTATAGCAATAAATACAAACATTAAAAATAAAGAATAAATAAATAACCTAAGTTTGCACCTTAAGGAACTAAAAAGAGAAGACTTTTAACTCAAAGTTAACAGGAGGAATAAAATAAAAATCAGCAGAAATAAATGAAATAGAGACTAAAAAGACAACAGAAAACATCAATGAAACTAAGAGCTAATAACACAAAAATACTAAGGATCATAAGAAACTGTGAACAGTTATACTCCCCAAAATACTACATGGAATTTAAAAAAAAAAAAGTCGAACTCATAGAAAATAGGTGAAAGTTGAATACATTCTGTAGATTAGAATATATCACTGTTGAGTTCTTAATTTTTATGATGGCAGTGTGGTTGAGTAAGTGAAGGTTTTTCTTTTTAGGAAACATACACTGAAGTATTACAGGAAAGGAGGCATTTTATCTCAAATTATTCTCAAACATTCCAAAAGAACATTTTCTACACATATAGATGCATAGATTGCTGATGCATAGTTGATTAAGAATATCTTAAGGCTTGAAATTTCAGAAGTATAGTTTAATATGTCTTCAAAATGTGTTTTTTTCTTAGAGTATAAATATTGAAGGCCTACCATCAAAGGGCCCTATACCACCCTGGTTGGTAAGTAAAAGTTAATTTAATTTCAGGCCCATATTTTCTGGGTTATATTTGAATAGCTATTCAAATCCATTCCAAATTAAGTGTATTTTATCATCTTTAAAAAAAAGTTGCTGGTTGTGTTTAGATGTAAGAAATATATTAACCTTCTTTACCAACTGTTATCTTCAGTTGGATATAAAGTACCTGTCACCCTTATTGCTGGCTTATGAAGACCGAATGAAAGAAAAAGACGAGCTCATTTCCACCCTTCAGGTAGGTTGGCTGATGTCAGAAGAGACAAGGTTTATTAAAAAATAAGACCATTTTAAACTTTGAATACCTATTCAAACATCTAATAGGTACTCAAATGTTTGTTAAAGGAAAGGAGAAAAGAAGGAAGGAATGAAGTAGGGTGGGAGGCAGGGAAAGAAGAAAGAGGGGAGGCAGGTTGGGAGTGATTGGTGGAGCAGGAGGGGTGGAGGGGTGGGCAAGGTTAGATGGAGTTATGGAGGGACAAGGTGGTGCTGCATTGGAAGTTCCCAGACAGGCGGCCCCACATGGGCTGGGGTCTCAGGGTGCAGAGAAGGCAGCAGTGCAAGGTACTTCTTTCCTGATTGTCTGCAGCTGCAAACACCACTGTTAGAAGGGACATTTGGGCAGACTGGGGAAGGTAGCAGGCCAGGGGTGTTTTACGGGGACTTCTTAATTCAATGAAGAGCTGACCTCAGGGAATTCCAATTATTGAGCTGTTGGAAACAGTGAGAAAGTGAGGTTTTCATTCTTTTCTGCCTTGTTCACCTCTGTTCTTTGGGGAATGGCTTCTGGCAGCGGAGTTCATTTGAATTGCACAGGAGATCAGGATTCTGTGGGTGTTGCAGATATGTCCATGCCTTTCCAGGCTGCGTACCTCTGTTCCCTCATTGAAGTGGCCATAGAGATCTCTGGAAGCAGAAGGGTCCAGGGAGAGCAGTGTTGGTTTTCCTGGGATCCCAGCTGGAAGGGTCTCTTAAGAGTCACCAAGCCTTTTCTTATTACACTGTCCCATGTACATGGCCCATGTAATGCAGCTTAAAAAATTATTTTTTAAAATATTTATTTATTTTAGAGAAAGAGAGGAAGGGGAGAGAGAGAGAGAGAGAACGATTTTTGCTGTTCCACTTATGTATGCATTCATTGGTTGATTCTTGTATGTGCTCTGACTGGAGATCAAACCTGGTGGGACAACTGAGCTGACCGGCCAGGGCTGTACTGCAGTTTTCAAAATTTTCTTCTAGAGGACAAATTGATCTTATACTAACTGATGAAATATCCACCCTAATAATTAACAAAATTACTAATTCAGTGCTCTTTCTAAAAGGGGTCAGGAGCTCTGGCCAGGTAGCTTAGTTGGTTGGAGCATCTTCCAATACACCAAGGTTTTGTGTTTGTTCCTGGTCAGGCCTATACAAGAAGCAACAATGAATGTATAAATAAGTGGGACATCAAATCAATATTTTCCTTTTTCTATGAAATCAGTAACTTAAAAAAAAACATGGGAAACATTTTCTGTAAAGGACCATTTAGTAAATAATTTATGCTTTGCAAACCATGCAGTCTGTTTTTTAACTACTCAGCTCTGCTGTTGCACCATGAAAGCAGCCATAGACACCCAACAAGTGAGCATGTCTGCGACCCAATAAAACTTTTACAGCCGGGCTGGCATGGCTCAGTGGTTGAGCATCAACCTATGAACCAGCTGGTCACGACCTATGAAACTGGTTGAGAGTTTGATCCCCAGAAGGGGGCATGCAGGAGGCAGCCCATCGATAATTCTCTCTCATCATTGATGTTTCTATCTCCCTCTCTCTCCTCTCTTCCTCTCTGAAATCAATAAAAATTATATTTATTAAAAAACTGTATTTACAAAACAGACAACTGGCCTGCAGGCTTTAGTTTGCCTGACCCCTGTTCTGAAAAGAGCCAGTGGACTGCCAGCAAGCGGGAGGTAGCAGAGTTACTTGGCATTGTTTTAAGTTTAACAGGTATAAGCATAAATATCTGTTGGTTGGTAGAAGAAAATGTAGACGCATCCCAGAATAAATATTGGCACCTAGGATTCTCAATGGAGGACAGCACAAGACACTAACGCCGGCCATGGACTGGCTGAAAAAAGCTGAGATGCAGGGCCCAGCGGGAGTGCCACAGGTGTGTGCACACCTGAAACTAATATAAAATAAGATTGGATGTTAGCTGTAATTACGTTTTTAAGTGCCACAAACACAGACTTAGGTGTCAAAGACCAAGCGACAGTCCTGGAGTTGGGGCTAATGACTGATGAAGCTGTACTGGCTCTAGCAGAGGCTCTCTTGTGGTTGTAATGGAGCCAAATTAAGAGAGTCCAGCCCCCACACTAATCTCTTGGAAAGGTCTTATTTTTATCTAAAAGGCTCCATTTTATCCTCCAAAGTCTTTAAACAAAGGAAAAATTATAGTGTTTACAAGCATCTCTGCTTTTCTTATGACTTTTTTATTTTTCCAAGTATTTGGCAGTTATAGAAAAACGTTATAAAAGTAGGATTTGAATGTTTAAACCCTGAGGTTCAGCATCCCTTGTGCTCAGCATTGTTTTTATCTCCCGTTTTCTCACGAGACTGAGCTCCTCCAGGACAGCACTTGGTGTCACGCTGCTGTTACTGTGAGACTTGCTAAAAAACTGTTAGTATTTTATTTTAGCCACAGCAACAGCAGAAGAACTAAGAAATATAGGTATGTGTGCATGTGTGTATTATGTTTACATAAATTTTATTTCAGGAAGAAATGAGAATGTTCAGGATGCGCGTCCAAGAAGTGGTGAAAGAAAATAAAGAATTGCACCAACAGTTAAACAAGAGTGGTCCTGTTACCAGTGAGGAATGGCAAGTAGTGTTGTGTTTCTGATATTTTACTAGTTAAAAACAAAAGATAATGTGAATAAATTTTATTAAATCATCAAATATATTTTCTTTTTTAAAGTAAAATACTTTAAGGGAGAGTTTCTAAGAAATTAATAAGGTATAATGAAACCCTAGTAGTTTATTCTAAACTTGTATTTTAAAGATTGCTTTAAAAATTCGAAATAGGTTTTTAAACCTGAACTATATTTACTGTCCCCATTTTTATTTCCTGACATTGTATTTTTCTACAGTGCTTTTCCCACCCCAAACCTGTTGGGTCCTTTGCTCACGGGGCTTTAGCACAGTGAGCCCGTAACACAGCCCTGCCCTGCCCTGCCCTGCCCTGTGTGTCTGTGCAGGCCCCGCTCCCTGGCAGCTGAGTGTTGCCTCACTTCCATCCTGTTGCTGGTGCTGCTCCCCTTCCCCCCTCAATCCCCTTGCACTCCTAGTCATCCATTAGGGCTGCTCAAAGGGCGCTGGTCAGTAGTTCTTCCTAGAGGCAGAGTTAATTGCTCCCGTGTCTCAGTTTCTGCCCTAGCCTTAAGCACAGGTTGTGTTCTCACACCTATCACACAGTGGCTTCCTGAGTGTTCCACATCTGTCTCCCTCTCTGTGAGCTCAAGGGTAGGGCCACGTCCTGTTCATCCGCACAGCAGCAACAAATGCCTACTCACTGAATTTGAGAGTGTAAGTCTTCAAAAGTCTAAAGGGAATATCCAGGCAAGAACTTTAGATATATCTTTTTTGCTTGTATATGCTGTGTTTAATATTTTTTAAAGTATGTCAACATTCCTGGAAAAAATTAAATATTTTCCATATGTGAGATTCAGAAATTTGGAATCGAGTCAACAGCATTCTTACTGGAAGGTCAGTTTTCCTGATTTTATGGTCACTGATGTGCCAGTTGGGACTGGCCTGGAAGCTACTGGATCTTGGTGCACTGTGGCTTCTGTTGAACATGATTTTCTTCTGTTGGGTTTCCTAGTGTATCTCCCTCAAACCCTCCTTGAGTAGCTCCCTGGGAAGCAGGTCAGTGAGACTGGGCCTCACGTGCCTCCAAGAGTCCTCGTGAGAAACTGGAACCTCAGATACTTTCTCTAACCTGTATATAGCTATAAATGAAACCTGTTTACTTTTCCTTAAAATAAAAATAAGAACTAAATAAGCCCTAACCAGTTTGGCTCAGTGGATAGAGCATCGACCAATGGACTGAAGGGTCCCAGGTTTGATTCCGGTCAAGGGCACAAACCTCAGTTGCAGGTTCCCTGGCCCTGGTCGGGGTGTGTGCAGGAGGCAACCAATTGATATGTCTCTCTCACATTGATGTTTCTCCCTGTCTCTCCCTCTCCTAAAAATCAATGGAAAAACACCCAAAGAAATCCTATGTAATAAAAGGCTAATATGTAAATCAACTGAACACCAGAACTACTGGTTGCTATGACACATACTGACCACCAGGAGGCAGACATCAACGCAGGAGCGCTGTGTAGCCAGAAGCTGGGCTCACGCCTGGCGAGTGCAGTGGCGGTGGCGGGAGCCTCTCCCATCTCCGCAGCAGCGCTAAGGATGTCTGATTGCCGCCTTAGGCCCGCTCTCCACTGTCAGTTGGACATCCCCTGAGGTCTCCCGGATTGCAAGAGGATGCAGACCGGGGTGAGGGCCACCCCCCCCACCCAAGTGCATGAATTTCATGCACTGGGTCTCTGGTAAATAAAATAAAAGGAAGAAAGACAGATCCCACTTTCAATCCCAGCCGTTCCCCAATCCTGTGTTTATTGCCATTTGAAATGTGCACCCTACTCTGGTGGTGGCCTGTGCTGGTGCGGAGGGGAGCAGCTCTTAGGTCACCATCTGTGCAGTGCCTGTTGAGGCCCCTTCAAATTGACTGTCCTCCATCGCAGGAAGGGGACCCCGGGCTCTGGAGCATCACACTCCTGAAGCCCCTCACAATCGTGCCCTCCCCTGTGCCTCCTTGGCTGCTGCTCCCTGTACCTGCACAGGTGTGAGGTACAGTACATCCCTGCCAGATCCTCGGGCACACTGACTCTGCACTTCAGTAGTTTTCTCCTTAGTTTCAATGCAGCTAAACTTCTAGGCTAAAAATTCTTTTCCTAATGTCCCCTGACCAATTGGATAACCTCAGGCTCAGTTTCTTTACTGTAAAATGGGAAGGAGTGCTAAACTAAATGTGAGGTTTTCGTCTCTTTTATAGGAATAGAGAAGCCCTTTCCTTTACAAAAGAAAGAAGGAAGGAAAGGAAAGGAAAGAGGAAGGGAAGGAAGGAGGAAGGGCAGGAGGGAGGGAAGTAGGGGGAAGGAGAAGGGAGGGAAGGGGAAGGGAAAGGAGGAAGAAAGTAAGTCTTACAAGGAAGTCCAAAACATAAAATAGACTAAATGGATCTGCTCTGTGCAAAGCAGTAATGAGGCCTTCTCTCCCATGGTGGGGGGTAGCGGGTAGGGACCCCTCCAGGGTGCCAAGGAGCTAGTGCACAGCCACTGTCAGAGTGAAGTCATCAATATAATAGCTTGATTCCTTTCATCCTTTTTCTTTCTCCTCTACCTCATTCTTTAGTTTAAAGTGGAAATGGAGATAATTTACTGGTTAAGTGTACTTTGGGTGGTAAACATTTATCTAGATCTCTACGGTTCTTTCAGGTCATTCGAATGGGAATTTGTGACCATTAAGGTTGCCTTGGGCTGGGGTTAACTTTCTACCATCTGTAAGGAAAGGGTTTGCTTGTGAAGTTAGTCTGGGCAGTCCCAGTACAGTTTAAGGAACTGTCCAAAGGCTTTTAACAAAGCTATTTGGGGTGGGGGGTTTTTGTTTGTTTGTTTTTTGCAAATATGATTATAAGTCAGTATTTTTTAATTAAAATGGGAACTTCGTAAATTTTTTTTTAAAATATATTTTATTGATTTTTTTACAGAGAGGAAGGGAGAGGGATAGAGAGAAACATCGATGAGAGAGAAACATCGATCAGCTGCCTCCTGCACATCCCCTGCTGGGGATGTGCCTGCAACCAAGGTACATGCCCTTGACTGGAATCAAACCCAGGACCCCTCAGTCCACAGGCTGACGCTCTATCCACTGAGCCAAACCAGTCAGGCACTTTCTAAATTCTTTAAACTACTTCATACTGGCTTCAAAATAATCCAGTGGGGGATTGGAGGTTTATGTAGATGAAACAAGATTAGCCATTTGATAATTGTTCAAGCTAGGTGTTGTATATATGTGGGAGTTAATTGTTCTGTTCTTACTACTTTTGTATATGTTTGAAATTTTATATTTTAAAAGTTACTAAGAAATTCATAATTTAAACTTCATACTGTCCTTTCTCCTCATTTAATGCATATGGTGGGGTTGACGTGTTAATAAGATTTTTAGCATTAAAAAATGTCCAAGTGCAGCAGGAGGCAACCGATCAATGTTTCTCTCCCCACACCCTCCCTTTCTCCCTTCCACTCTCTCTGAAAGTCCATGGAAGAAATATCCTTGGGTGAGCATTAACAAAACAAAAAACATGTCCAGATATTCATTCCTACAACATCAATTACTTTCTTTTAGACTCTGACTGTCTCTAACCACTGAGCACCTGAATGGCAGTATTTAATTTTGTAAATCACTTGTAGGCATCGGCTTCAGACTCAGGCGGAATTGGTTTTAGAGGAAAACAGGTTGTTGATAGAGCAGTTGGAGATTCAGCAAAAAAAAGTCAAGGACACTCACCAGGAGCGTCTCCAGGAAGGTGAGCTGTCTTTCCCGTGAGCAATGGCAATGCTGTGATTTTGTTCTGTCATTTTACACTTGTACCCCTCTTTCTGGGAGGGCTCCCCTCTAAATGGAAAATAGAGAAGATCATGTTTTTTAACATATAGTTTCCTTTACTGAAATGCAGTTGTTTATGTCACAACATATCCAGCCTTTACCCATAATGCATTGATTGCTTCCTCTTAGGCTCCAGTGTTGCTTTAATTATCCTGTATATTTTATAAATCAATTGTAGGTGACAACACAAGGATCTGTATCTGACTATTTGTTGAATGAGTAAATAAGTGGTGCTAGTTGGTCTCTAAACAGTTTCTCTGTGTTTTGCCCTTCCTTCGGAAGTGCTGTCAAAGGTTAAATCTATCAGATACTTTCACGAGTGTCCTTCCCCACCTCTAGGATCCTCAGCATATACAGCTGGACTTTGAAGTGGGCCAGATTAAGAGTCATTTCTTCCACTTTCATTAAAACCAAAATTAATAAACAAAAAGTTAGTGGCATTTTTCCTTTTGTTTTACTGATTTTTTTTTTCCAGTGAAGAACAATATAGAAAAGGAGGCCAAAATGCAAGCTGTCTTGCATGAGCCCAAGTAACCCTTCCTTTTTTTGCCTTCCTGTACCCCAATATTGAACCCTCCCCTTTTCACAAGTGGAAGAGTTAAACCAGCAGACTCTGCTGCTGCTGAGCTGGAGGCTAGCACTTCCCTTGTTTCTGGTAGCCAGGACACGTTGGAAAGTGAGAGCATCTCTCAGCATCCAGCCGAGTTTCCTCCACAGGACATCCCCACGCCCTGGTCTGTGTGCAGCACAGAAGTATGTGCGCCTGCTCTGGCATTATTTGTCCGAAAGGGGAGAGAGTGAATGATGCTGAGCCTCCTATCTTTGCTTTCAAGATTAGAGATGACAGGGAAAATTAATTTCATATTGACTAACAGAACAGATCTGAATAGGTATGATTCTTGTGGTCATGTGGGGCGGGGCCAACCTTTTGGCCTATATGATTCAGTCAACTGCCTGTGTTATTTTTCCATTTCCCAGAAATAGTTATTTATTTTGACCAACTAAATGGTTTTATGGAGTGGAAGGGTTTAAAGTTTTATACGATAATACTTCCATGTACTAGTTTCAACAGATGCCCAGGAAGTATCTTATTATTACATACTATGATGTCAAATAGGATGAAGTATTTATGATTTACTTTAGATACCAGACATAAAACAAAAACTTAATGAGAAAAGGGAAGAAAAATAATAAATTTTGGTCTTAGTTTCTGTTACTGAATAGAAAGAGTTCATCCACTGAGAATTACAGTTGAGAAAGATTGGCTATCCTATCTAATAAAAGAGAGTGATATGCAAATTGACCATCACTCTAAGACACAAGATGGCCGCCCCCACGTGGACACAGATGGCCGCCAAAGATGGCTGGCAGGGGAGGACAGTTGTGGGCAGTTGGGGGTGACCAGGCCAGCAGAGGAGGGCAGTTGGGGGAGACCAGGCCAGCAAAGGAGGGAAGTTGGGGGGACCAGGCCTGCAGGGGAGGGCACCAGACCTGCAGGTGAGGGCAGTTGTAGGCTATCAGTCCTGCAGGGGAGGGCATTTAGGGGTGACTGGGCCAGCAGAGGAGGGCAGTTGGGAGAGACCAGTCAGCAGGGGAGGGCAGTTGGGGGGAACAGAACTGCAGGGGAGGGCAGTTGTGGGGGACCAGGCCTGCAGGAAAGAGCAGTTGCGGGGAACCAGGCCTGCAGGGGAGAGCAGTTGTGGGGGACCAGGCCTGCAGGGGAGAGCAGTTGCGGGGGACCAGGCCTGCAGGGGAGAGCAGTTGCGGGGGACCAGGCCAGCAGGGAAGGGCAGTTGTGGGCGATCAGGCCAGCAGGGAGGGCAGTTAAGGGGACTGGGCCAGGGGAGGGCAGTTGGGGGGGCCAGGCCTACAGGGGAGGCCAGTTAGGGGTGACCAGGCCAGCAGGGGAGGGCAGTTAGGGGTGACCGGGCCAGCAGGGGAGGGCAGTTGTGGGTGATCAGGCCAGCAGGGAGGGCAGTTAGGGGGGACGAGGCCAGCAGAGGAGGGCAGTTGGGGGGACCCAGGCCAGCAGGGGAGGGCAGTTAGGGGGGACCGGGCCAGCAGAGGAGGGCAGTTAGGGGGGACCAGGCCAGCAGGGGAGGGCAGTTGGGGGCGACCAGGCCTGCAGAGGAGGGCAGTTGGGGGGACCCAGGCCTGCAGGGGAGGGCAACTGGGGAGGACCAGGCCAGCAGGGGAGGGCAGTTGGGGGGATCAGGCCTGAAAGTGAGGGCAGTTGGGGGGACCCAGGCCTGCAGGGGAGGGCAGTTGGGGGCGACCAGGCCTGCAGAGGAGGGCAGTTGGGGGGACCCAGGCCTGCAGGGGAGGGCAGTTGTGGGTGATCAGGCCAGCAGGGAGGGCAGTTAGGGGGGACGAGGCCAGCAGAGGAGGGCAGTTGGGGGGACCCAGGCCAGCAGGGGAGGGCAGTTAGGGGGGACCGGGCCAGCAGAGGAGGGCAGTTAGGGGGGACCAGGCCAGCAGGGGAGGGCAGTTGGGGGCGACCAGGCCTGCAGAGGAGGGCAGTTGGGGGGACCCAGGCCTGCAGGGGAGGGCAACTGGGGAGGACCAGGCCAGCAGGGGAGGGCAGTTGGGGGGATCAGGCCTGAAAGTGAGGGCAGTTAGGGGGGACCAGGCCAGCAGGGGAGGGCAGTTGGGGGCGACCAGGCCTGCAGAGGAGGGCAGTTGGGGGGACCCAGGCCTGCAGGGGAGGGCAACTGGGAGGGACCAGGCCAGCAGGGGAGGGCAGTTGGGGGGATTAGGCCTGAGAGTGAGGGCAGTTTGGGGGGACCAGGACTGCAGGGGAGGGCAATTGTGGGTGATCAGGCCATCAGGCAGGGCAATTAGGGGTGCCCGGGCTGGTAGAGGAGGGCAGTTGGGGGAGACCAGGCCAGCAGGGGAGGGCAGTTGGGGGGACCAGGCCAGCAGGGGAGGGCAGTTAGGGGCAATCAGGCTGGCCGGGGATCAGTTCGGCGTTGATCAGGCTGGCAGTGGAGTGGTTAGGGGGTGATCAGGCTGGCAGGCAGAAGTGGTTAGGGGCAATCAGGCAGAGGCAGGTGAGCGGTTGGGAGCCAGCAGTCCTGGATTGTGGATTGGGCCTAAACGGGCGGACATCCCTCAAGGGGTCCCAGATTGGAGAGGGTACAGGCTGGGTTGAGGGAAATCCATCCCTCCCTCCCCCCCGTGCACGAATTTCGTGCATCGGGCCTCTAGTCTATATATATAAAAGCCCAGCGAACAGTATGGCAGGATGACCAGAACGACCAGTCGCTATGACACGCACTGACCACCAGAGTGCAGACACTCAACATAGGAGCTGCCCCCTGGTAGTCAGTGTGCTCCCACAGCAGGAGCACCACTCAGCCAGAAGTTGGGTTCACGGCTGGCGTGCGCAGTGGAGGTGGTGGGAGCCTCTCCTGCCTCTGTGGCAGTGCTAAGGAGCAGCGAGCCAAGTGGTAAGGAGTAAGCAGGCGGGCGGTTAGGAGCGAGGGTTCTGGGATTGCAAGAGGGATATCCGACTGCCAGTTTAGGCCCGATCTGGCCTAAACTGGCAATCAGACATCCCCCAAGGGGTCCCAAATTGTGAGAGGGCGCAGGCTGGCCTGAGGGGACCCCCCCCCCCCGCCCCCGTGCACGAATTTCGTGCATTGGGCCTCTAGTTTTATTATAATTGGCACCACCCAGGAGAATGGAAAGCTAATGCTCAAAAGCCTGAACTTGAAGGTTTATGGACAAGGGGTTGTATAGAGCAAAATCACAAGTTATCATGAGTAAGGTCAAGAGTGAGGTAAGGGGCCCTGTTTGGGTAGCTCAATTGATTAGAATGTCCTTCCAATATGCCAAAGTGGCAGGTTTGATCTCCAGTCAGGGCACATACAATGAATGCAACCAATGAATGCATAAATAAGTGGAACATCAAATCAATGTTTCTCTCTCAAATCAATAAATACATTTTTAAAAAGAGTGAGGTAAATAATTTAAGTCTTGAGATCAGCTTTGAGTCTTTCAGTATGGTTTCATGGGGACATGGCCAGAGATCATTCTGCTTTAGAACTCGAGCTGAAACACAACACAGGCTGTGATATTATCTTTAGCTTAATGGAAACGCATACCTTGTGACCCTTAATACAGGCATAGCCATTGTTTCTGGCTGCTTTAGGGGGTTAATGACCAGAAAAGGAAAGGGCTAAGGCTTATTAAGTGGGCATGCTGCGATGAAACGGAATAGTGCTGGGGTTCCATATTAAATCAAAATCATACATTAAATCAGGATCCTTGGTTTCATTTGACCAAATTGGATGTCCCTGAAAATCTTGACGTTTTAGGGCCGACATCCTGAGGTGTGCTCGCATACCTACATGTGACTCAAGCCTTCAGTTTTTAGAAAGTTCCTTGAAGACTAAAACCATATTTATATTTAACAATTATATCAAGATATTGAACATCAATAAGAGAGTTTATATTTAGTGAATGCTCGATATAGGGATGGTAATTTCTAAGTACAAGGTCTTTGGTATTAATTTATAAATCTCCAAAAGATTTTTAAAATATTATTTTTTATAAGCTGGCTCATTAGTAATTATTAATCATATATTAAATTTCCTATACCAAGTCTTTGTCCATCCCTTTTGTTTTTCAGTTTCTAAGCTGACTAAACAACTAATGCTTCTGGAGACTAAAACGCAGAGCCAAGAAAAGGAGCTAACTAAAAGCAAGGAGCAACTGGAGAATTTATGTACCGAATGCCAAGAACTGAAAACACAGTTGGAGGGCAAAATAGCAATGAAAGTTCATGCTTCGATTGTAAATGAGTTACAAAGGTGCGGATTAATGCCTTTTCACGGGTTAATGCACCCCAATGCATGTAGTTAAAGGTGGAGTGGGGAGAGGTTGCTCATTTCTTTTTTTTTTTAAATTTTTGTTCCATCTTTTTCTGAGTTTCTTTCTGAGTCATTGTAGCTGCATGACCACAGGTGTCTGAGTCTGAGAATGGTAAATACTTTATTAAAGTAGAAGAGGGCTGTCTCTGAGGGCTACCCTCTGCACTTTGTGTGTATGTGTGTATGATATTTTTCTCTACTGTTCCAGCCTTTATTGATGTTAGAACCAAAGATAATTTAAAGGAGTAGAACTGAAGTCTAGAGATCCAGCAATAAGGAACTGGTTAAATGAAAGGATGCAACCACAAAATGGAATACAACACAGCCATTAAAAATAATCTCACAGCCTGACTGGCATGGCTCAGTGGTTGAGCATCAACCTATGAGCCAGGAGGTCACGGCTTGATTCCCAGCCAGGGCACTTGCCCAGGTTGCGGGCTCAATCCGTGGTGTGCAGGAGGCAGCTGATCCGCGATGCGCTCTCATCATTGATGTTTCTAACTCTCTCTCTCTCTCCTCACCTCTCTAAAATAAAAAAATATATATTTTTTTAAATTTGTTTTAATAGAAGAATTATGTGCCCAGCTACACTCTCTCTCCTGTCCTCTAGGAGCTCCATCCCAGGTCCTCCAAGGATGGGTGGGGAAATGCTGTGCAGAGGCCTTCCAAATGACCCACCAGGGGCTGGAGTGTTGGGCTGATTATCACTTGCCTGGCAAGTGGCTGCTTCATTGTAGCTTCTGTGTACTGGATACAAGCCTGTGATGTTTTTGTCCATCAGCCGGTTGCAGAAGGAAGACGAGAAAGAAAGTGCTGAAATGGAAGAGTTGATGGAAAAGTTGGCAGTCCTGCAAGTGCAGAAGAAGAGTTTGCTGTTAGAGAAAAACAACTTGACAACTAAAAACAAAGCGCTGGAAGCGGAACTCGAAAGGGCGCAGAAAATAAATAGGTCTTTATGTATATTTTTCTTAAGCTTTTTAATTGTTAAAAAGACAGTTGAAAAATATTCTTTCTTCTTTTTCTAATACTGGCTATATAATAGAAAAGAATATAAGTATAGTAAAAGCTTTTCTTTTGACCAGCATTTTTCTAGCCTATAGTTCACATATTATTGAGAGTTATAAGGTGATTCTAAGACTATGAAACTTGTAGAAGTTCTTTCCTAACCTTTTCCTAAAAGTCTACTTTGGGATACTGAATTCCTTTTCAAAAGTAACTTTTAGAACACGAACCTAAAAATTAATAGACTAAAATAGTATTAACTTATTAATTGTGTCAAAGCATTTTCTGATTTCTATTGGCTTGACTCTGAGTCAATAGTTATGTTGAGTTTAAAATTAAATTCAGTTACCATTTCTCACCTTGAAACTTACAGATTTAGATCGCTGAAGAATAACTTGCTGTTTTTATAATACAGGTATTCATTATGCTCTAGCCATCCAGGTTAATGAGTTTTTTTATTCCACCATTTGGGGGAACTCTTTAGGAGATCTCAAAAAAAAATTGACGTCCTCAAAAAGCAGGTTGAAAAAGCCATGGAGAATGAAATGTCTGCTCATAAGTACCTGGCAAATCTTGTTGGCCTGGCAGAGAATATAACTCAGGAACGTGACAGTCTTATGTATTTGGTAAGCCTCCTCAGTTGCTTCCAGTACCCTGTAAGCTTATATGCAAACATCATTTCAGGAGTATTTTTTTGTTTGTTTTACAAAATTATCCATAAACAGCTTCATTTTTTAAAATTTCAACAGCAAAATTTAAAATTCTCCAAAATTTTATCTTTCAATCATGGAAGGAAAAACATTTTTAAAAATCAAATAACTCAAACTTTTAAATAATGGCAAATTATATTTTAAAAGGTAAACTAATGGAGTTAGTCCATTCAACTAAATAGGAACAGTAGTTATCAGGTGTCTTACACACACACCTGATAACTTTATATTCTCTCTGTAAAACTGACTTAATATATTCCTTGTTTGAAGAAACATAAGACTCATAGGTTAAATAGAGTTCATCCTAAGGGCACAGTTTAAAGGGCAGTGATATTCATCCCCGTTGTTTCTAACAACACCAGTCCTCAGGAAGGGAAGGGTGTAAATTCTTGGTGGTCCTAGGTGAAGCTCTACGCAGCCGCAAGAGTGATGCCATGGACGTGATCCTTGGTACCTCCGCAATGATTTTAAAAGATGTCTACAATAGATTGTACAGTGAAATAAAATAGATGCTATGACAAGCTATATGCATTGAGAAAAGTCTGATAGGAATTACTGCCAAATGTTACAGTGAATTAGATATTCAAGTGGTGGAATTACAAGAGATGTTTTTAAATCGTGGTACAAGTATAAGAAAAATTTTAAAATCGTTTTATTTATCTGCATTTTATGGTTTTTCTACATTAAACTCATTGCTTATTTAAGCAATGTTGGTAGTGTAGGGTCAGAAGTAACAGTTTAATGGATGTCATTACAAAAGAGACTTGAGGACTTTCTGAGAGAGTCAGAAATTGGCAAAGTTGGAAGTAACCTGGCCCTTCTCCAAGTGAATGAAGTGTAGAGAGTCTGTCAGGATGTGTCACAGGCTTACTCCAATTTGCTAGAAAGATATTAAGTTCCTCCGTAGGAAAATGCACAGAGGTTTTAGCTATGTTTATATAAGAAGAAATATAAATAGTGTCCAAATCTTTGGGGGAAATGTTGATCTTTTTAAAAATTTTTTAAATTTTAGAGAGTGTGAGATCCTCCCCAAACTTTACAGAGAGAGAGAAACATTGATGAGAGAGAGAAACATCAATCATTTGCTTCCCTGTTTCCCCTTCTGCTCTGCCTCCTGGGCTTACCCACTGGCATATCAAACGGAAAACAGAGGGCTTATTGAAAAACATAAACTGACAAACAAACTCATTTATGTAGCAGGCATTCATGGGGACCTGGCTGTCCTGTGTCATTGCCACTGAAAAGACAAAGCCAGCCCGGCCAGTATTGCTCAGTGGTTAAGCATCAATTCCTGGTTAGGGCATGTGCCCTGGTTGTGGGCTCGATCCCCCCTAGGGGGGCGTGCAGGAGCCATGGGTAGGACACGCAGGTTCCTCCGGCCTATATGGGCCAGAGAACATTCCAGGCTTCCATGATGAAGTCAAGATCTTCCCTGACCCTTAGGTCCACCCCTCATATTTATGAGCTTAGGATAGAAATATAAATGGAGGCCACATACTCTGTGTTCAAATACTTTAAGTTACAATTCATGACATAATGAAATGTGTTTTCTCCTCCTTCCCTGACCTTGGTTATCATGGCCTGAAATCCAGGCTTGAGTTAGAGTCTTCAGACCCCTCAGACATGGGGGGAGCTGCTCTCATATGCCCTGGCCCACCCACCATGAGGGATCTCTGTACACACAGACACTGCTGTTCCCTTGACCCTACAGGGTCTTTCCCCTGGGGAGCCCTAAGGCCAGCTGCTGTAGAAGGGGTTCAGGGGTGGTACTGGCTGCCTTTGCACTGTCCTGGGCTGTGAGCCATACGCTCCCACCTTGCCCCTTTCTGGTCTCTTGGGCCTTGTGAGAGCCCTTTGTATTGATATTGGCATCTTAATTTCTAATCCTGCCTTTGGGGTGGGTTTTCTGTGTGACTTGTGACAAGTTAAATAACTCTCTTGGTTTTATTTTTCCTTTCTAATAATTGAATTGCCGCTACTAGCCTACTCTAGAAGGAATGCTCAGTTTTATAATTTTTTAAATTATTTGAAATAATTTTTAGTGCATAGTAATTCATGTCCCATGTAGATATTAATATGAATCATTCAGCTTCAAATTATAACCCTCCTTGGAAATACTGCCTATCACATTTGTTTAGAGAAAAGTATTGTGCATTCATATTAAGTTCTCCTTAATTTTATAATTATTCAAATAAATCAAGTTAAAGTTTATTTGCATCTTGGCACTTACTCCTTAGATATGATTGAAGGGATGGTATATTCCATAAGGATAGGGAAATGTATTAGAACTCTTGCAACCTCTCCCATTCCCTGGTCCTGGGGGCACAGATCTCCTGTTTGTGCCCAGGAGGGACACCCAGCATGCTGTTCCACCTCTTGCCCCTCCTCAGCTGTTGGCCAAGTTCTGTACACAGCCCCTCACACAGGGAGTGGGAATCCAGGTAGGGGCAGGAGGGTTTGGGCCAAAACAAGTGGCAGAATGGAGATCATTTGAGAGTAGTAATATTCTTTGCAGAATAATTTTTTATTCTTTTAATTTTTCTGTAAAACTGAGAGCCCATTATTTTCCTTTTCACCTTTCTCCTTAGGCCAAATGTTTAGAAAATGAGAAACATGGAGTTCTCAACAAAATTATAAAAGGCAATATTCGCATGGGAAGGTTAGAGGAAAAAGTCAAGGTAAGTGATCATTTAGCCTTAAAGATTACTTTTTCAAATGGGAACAGAGGCTTACTGGGTACAGGTTTCCACAGGAAGTTACATCTCGCATGTGTCTCACGCTGCTCATCCAGAGATTAAAGCAGCACATGGTTTTGCTGGCTGAAATGGCACCTCTACAGAGGTAGCATCTCTCTACTCATTGAATAAACTGAAGCTCATCTGCACAATAAGATACAATGCAGATGTGGTTTGTTTGTTTTTTTAAAGGCTACAGAGCCCGTTCGGTGTGGCTCAGTGGTTGAGCGTCAAACTATGAACCAGAAGGTCACAGTTCAATTCCCAGTCAGGACACATATCAGGACTGCAGGCTCAATCCCCAGTAGGAGGCATGTAGGAGGTAGCTGATCAATGAGTCCCTCTCATCACTGATATTTCTATCTCACTCTCCTTCTTCCTTCCCCTCTGAAATCAATAAAAATATATTTAAAAATAAAAGATACAGAAAAATCTCCAGGCTGTATCCTTAAGTTAATGTTCAGGCTTTATGATCAAACCTAGTTCAGTTGTTGGTTCATTTGGAGAGTCGCACTGATCTACCCCTCTCACACCCTCCAGTTTCTGTTCTCATTGTACTGACTCTCCTCTTGACCACCTCCCATACTTGAACATTCTTCTCCCCATTGTCTGCATTCTGACAGCATGCATCCACAGCCTCATCAGGCACACCGATGTCTCCTGGGCAGGGGCAGGGGCAGGAGGACCAGCCGGCCAGAGGCCTGGGTAGATGGGGAATAAGATCCAGGACCTCTGAGCTCAAGTGCATGTAATATAGGACAATAATTAAAAAGGTCTGATAAGTGGATAAATAAGAGTAATGACATTCATTTGATATGTTGGAAAATTAACAAACCAAGAAAAGCAAATTGAAACATTGGCTGGCTGTGTGTAAATACTCATTGTATTGGGTGAACATAGTATGTTGTGCCTTTGTCTGTTTTATTTTAGGGAGCATAAGGTTTAGTCCTGAATTATTTACTTTTAAAAAGTTAAACAATATTTAACTTAAAATTTCTCAGAACCAAATCTGTATCCTAATACAATGAATAGATTTTATTTTCCCTACATTTCATAAATATTGAGTGAAAGAAGCTCAGCACAAATGAGTATATATAAATATGACTGCATTTATATAAAGTTTAAAACAGGCAAAAGTAACCTGTTTGGTGCATTCATAAATTGTAAAACTATAAATCAATAAAAATACTTTTAAAAATATTCTATGTATTACATTGGATGATAAGTTATATGGTATTTTCTTTATTACTATTAATGAAATTGTTCATATATGTTTTGTGTTTCCCCCAAATGTCCACGTGTCACATTACCAATGAGGCATACCTCGACTATTTTTAATTGGTGGTCATCCATTCTTTCACACTCCAGATTCTCATTACGTTGCTTTATTGTTTCTTCCAAAGACAGCATTCTAACAGACTATATAATTTGTTTATTGGTTATTGTCTGTCTCCCCTGACCAGACTATAAATTTCATAAGGACAGGGATCTTTTTCTATTTCTGTTCACTGATATATCCCAAGCACCTAGAATCCAAATATCATTGGATTCATAGTATTCAATAAGTTAAATAACTATTTGGGAAATTAACTAAATAATATATTTTACAATTTTAAAAATTCAACAATATCAAGCCCTGTCCAGCATGGCTCAGTGGTTAGAGCATTGGCCCGCACACCACAGGGTTGCAGGTTCGATTCCCGGTCAAGGGCATGTACCTGGGTTGCAGGCTCGATCCTCGGCCCTGGTAAGGGCACGTGCAGGAGGTAACCAATCCGTGTCTCTTTCACATCAGTGTTTCTCTTTCCCCCTCCCCCACTCCCTTCTGCCTCTCTGAAAATCAATGGAAACAAAATCTCCTCAGGTGAGGATTAAGAAACAACAAAAAATTTCAACAATATCAAAAGCAGTATACAAAACAATATCTCAACTCTGCATCAGAAAGGCTAGAAGAAATACACCATATTGTTAATGGTAGGACTCTGCCTAGAAGTATTATGAGTAGTAACAAGCAATTATGGGTTTTTGTTTTTTCTGGTTGGCTTTTATTTCTAAAAGAGGAGGTCTGATCTTCAGAATGGGTGGCCTTGTCTTGGGAATCCATCTCATCATTGCTCATCTGAATAGGAATAGTAAAAAGGGCCCACCCAGCCACCAAGAGAGAAAACCTGTGATCAGATCCAGGTTAGACAGGGCAGAATCTCTGGGGAAGTAAAGAGACCTGGAAAAGGCTTGAGAAAATCCACAGGTGACATCTCACAAAATTCCAGCAAAATATGATTTGTAAAAGTGAGGACATCACCTTGGAAGTCAGGGCTAGGAGGAGATCTAGGAAACTCAGAGCTGCAGGTTTTCTGCCGTTCTCGACCAGGCTGGATTCAGAGAGCCATGGAAGAGGCTTCAAGAGAGGTGGAAGGCGTCCCTGACCCAACCAACCCATGCTCCCACCCTCCTAGGAACCTCATCTTATCTCAGAGGAATCCAGTGCCCTACATACAAAAATACCTTAAGAAAATGGAAGAAAAGTAGAAGTATAACTCTCCTGTACATGATGAAATGCATCACAAAGTGTTGCCACAAAGGAGATAAAAATGGAAACCTATACTCCAAAGTGGATTGATAGGCAGGTAGGTTGGTAGGTAGATAAATAAGTAGGTAAGTAGACAGGCACGAGGTAACTAAAACTTAATAAAGCAGTCAAAGCTAGGAAGAAATACCACAAAGCAGAAACAGTGCCCTAAGAAGAGATGGCCAGACAAAGGAGGATGTGAAATGGAACGGGTACAACATGGGAAAGAAATACAAGGAAAAGAGAAATAACTTCAGAAATGTGAACTGAATTGCAAGGAGAATCTATACTAATAATAGAGAAATATGCAAATTACCTGTTACAGCGTCACATCATGACCGGATCAGCAGGCTGCATCCCTACTCTCTGCTCAGGCAGCTGCAAGGCCGTATGATAGGAGGGGATAAGAAAGGAGAGGGAGAGGAAGGCAGGCCTGCATGCAGACAGGCTGAGAGGAGAAACAGAAATACAGAAAAGGAACAAGAAAAAGACGCAGGAATGGAAAAGTGAAGGAAACATGGGGCTGCACGTGGGAGGGGGTGGCTACCGTGGGGGATGGCAGGGGGAAGCAGGTGCACCTGGTGCACCCGGATGGCGGGAGGAGGGTGGTGGCCCCCAGTGTGGGCCGTTGGCGGGGAGGCGCCCACCGGTCCAGGACAGAGTGGTGGATGGTCCGAGGCCTTCTGGGCAGAGGCTCTCCTGCTTTGTGGCAGCAGCAGTGCCCAGGCCATGCGGGCCTCAGCCACCCTCGCTGGGCTGGGCGTCCCGGGCAGGGAATGGGAGCAGGACAGCGGCGGGGAGGCTGGGGAAGGGGGGGCGGTGAACACCTGGAGAATACCGCCCCCCCCAATGGAAGCTTTAAGAAGGGAGGAAGGGAGGGAGGGAAAGACTTTATAAAGGAGTCAGTAGAGAGCAGAGTTAAAGAAGGAAAGAGGGTGTATGAGTGAACTGTAGGAGCTATAATGAAAATCAAGTATAGTTGTGTACTGGGACAGATTTTAAAAGTAGGAGTCAGAAAAGAAAAAAGATAAATGATAGTGAATAATTAGGCAGGTAGATAGATAGTAAAACAGTGGAAGTCAGTAGAGAAGAATGTATGGGAAAGGTAGGATGAGAGAGAAAGAGGGAGAGAAGAAAAGTTTTAAAGGGGAGCCAGTAGAGCTTAAAAGGAGAATGGGAAGAAGGAAGAAATGGGGGAGGGAGCAAAGCAGGTCTGAGGGAGGAAGTGAAGAAAAAAAATAAGGTGGGGAGGGAGAGCAGGGGTAAAGATAAAGGAAAGAAGAAATATGGGGAAGAAGGATGATGGAACCAGAAGTAGGAAATGAGGAGGAAAGAAAAGTTTATAAATGATGAGTCAGTAGGAAAAAGTGTTACATAAAGGAGAGAGAAAAATTGTGTGAAAGGGAGAAGCCAATAAGGAAATCAAATACAATTGTGTGTGAAGGGGATAAGATTAAAAAAAAAAAAAAGTTGGGGAGAATCCAAGATGGCGACGTAAGTAAACACCTAAACTGCTGCCTCGCGCAACAATTTCAAAACTGTAACTAAAAGATAAAACGTCTATCACCCAGAACCACGGGAAAGCTGGCTGAGTGGAAGTTCTACAACTAGAAGGAAAGAGAAAAGAGCATTGAGACGTGCACGAGCGCTGAAAAGCTGAGGTACGGAGGCCCATGATCCGGGCTGGCGGCAGGTGTTGCTTTTTTCAACCCAAAGGGAGACAAGCCCCTGATTACTCTGAAATACAGTTTCTGGGGAGATGCGGGGGACCCAAACTCCTACGGGGAGAAGCTGGACTGTCTGCCAGTGAGGGTGGCTTGCTTGCAGAGCTGCACGCAGCAATAATTGTTTACGGCACTGGGGCACAGGACTCGCGGATGCCATCGGGGACGCAGAGCCAGCTAACTAGCAGCCATCGCTGTTAGCCACGCCCTAGCCTAGTGACGCCCTGAGACCCCGCCCTGCGCAACCTACAAACCCACCCAAGCTCCAAGCAGTGGCTTTAGCATAAGAAAGCCCTGCCCTATGGCAGCTTAACCTAGCAAACTTGCAGCCCGGGTCATACAGCTCCAAAACCTCCAAACCCCAAGCAAAGAGGAGAAAACTGTAGCTCTCACTGTAGCTCCTTCTGGGTGGCCTCAGACAGTAGATGACCTGCACCCCATTGGAGATCCAGAAGCCAGTGTACCTAGTGGTCAGTGTGAGACACCAGATTTCAACTCCTCACATCCATAAGTGACACATTCAAGAGGCAGACTCAGTGAGCACCAAAGCCCCACTGAAACAAGTCCTGCTCCATAAGCGTGTCTTCAGCGCAGCAGTTCTTCCATTATAGACACAGCGAGTGCTCACAGCTAATTGGCCTGGAGGTCAATTCCTCCCAGTGTACCAACAGCAATTAAGGCTTAACTACACCAAGACTTTGCACTCAGCCCACAAAGGGGTGTACCAAGAGTGTCCACATCAGGTGATTGGGGAGGCTGAGCTACTGCCCCCTATAGGTCACCTACCACACAAAGCCACTCCATCAACACAGGGAAGCAGCCAAAATGTGGAGACAAAGAAACATGTCACGAATGAAAGAAACAGAGGAAAGCAAACTACTGGATGACACAGAGTTCAGAACCACATTTATAAGGTTACTCAAGAATCTTCTTAAAACCGCTGAGAAACTTGATGAGACCTTTAAGGATATTAATGAGAATGCCAAAAAAAATGGAAAAGGATCAGTCAGAAATGAAGCATACACTGTCTGAAATAAAGAATATACAGAAACTCAACTGTAGATCAACGTACCCCAAGAATCAAACCAAAGATCTGAAATATGTGGAAACAAAAAACATCCAACCAGAAAAACAAAAAGAAAAAAGAATCCAAAAATATGAAGATAGTGTAAGGAGCCTCTGGGACAACTTTAAGCGAACCAACATCCGAATTTTTGGGGTGCCAGAAGAAGGGAGAGAGCAAAATATTGAAAACCTATTAGAAAAAATAATGACAGAAAACTTTCCCTGCCTGGTGAAAGAAATAGATGTACAAGTCCAGGAAGCGCACAGAACCCCATACAAGAGGAATCCAAAGAGGACCACACCAAGACACATCATAATTAAAATGCCAAGGGCAAAAGACAAAGAGAGAATATTAAAAGCAGCAAGAGAAAAACAGTTAATTACCTACTAGGGAGTACCCATACGACTGTCAGCTGATTTCTCAACAGAAACTATGCAGGCCAGAAGGGAGTGGCAAGAAATATTCAAAGTGATGAACAGCAAGAACCTACAGCCAAGATTACTCTACCCAGCAAAGCTATCATTCAGAGTTGAAGGTCAGATAAAGAGCTTCACAGACAAGAAAAAGCTAAAGGAGTTCATCACCACCAAACCAGGATTACATGAAATGCTGAAGGGTATTCTTTAAGAAGAGGAAGAAGAAGAAAAAGGTAAAGATAAAAATTATGAACAACAAAATGACATCAAATACATACCTATCAACAAGTGAATCTAAAAATCAAGTGAATAAAAAATCTGAAGAACAGAATGGACTGGTGAATAGAATAGAATCAGGGACATAGAAAGGGAGTGGACTGACGATTCTCAGGGGAAGCAGGTGTGAGGGGTGCGGGAAGAGATTGGACAAAAATCTTACTCCTATGGATGAAGACAGTGGCGGGGGATAAGGGCATGGGGTGGGGTGGGGAATCTGGTGGAGGGGAGCTATGGGGGGGGGGGAAAGAGGAACACCTGTAATAATCTGAACAATAAAGATTTATTTAAAATAAATAAATAAATAAAAATTAAAAAAAGTTAATAGGGGTGACCAGGCCAGCAGGGCAGGGCAGTTAGGTGGATCAGGCAGGCAGAGTGGTTAGGGCAGGCAGGCAGGTGAGCAGTTAGGAGCCAGTGGTCCCAGATTGCGAGAGGGATGTCCAACAGCCAGTAGGCAGTTGGACATCCCCCAAGGGCTCCCAGATTGGAGAGGGTGCAGGTTGGGCTGAGGGATCACCCCCCCCCCATGCATGAATTTCATGCACCAGGTCTCTAGTGTGTTCATAAAAGCACAATACGGAACATAAAGGATAGAGATGAAAAAGGCAAAGACAAGAAGGCAGAAATAGGAATGTCAAAAGAATTCAGTAGAAAGTGATAGAGATCCAGTATCCTATTGGTAGAGTCCCCAAAGAAGGAACTAAGCAATGGAACTTATTCTGGTCTAACCATAATTCATAAAAACTTTCTGAGATAAAAGAAGACTTGAATCTACATATTGAAAGGGCACAATATATGCCTAAAACAAACACATGGACCCAGAAAATGGACATCAACACCTATAACTTTAAGATAAACAAAGAATACCTTGAACACTCATGCAAAAGACGAAGGCATAACAAAGAAAAAACCATGTTAGCATCACACTTTTCAGTAACAACACTGAATGCCAGAGAACTGTGGGCTACCATCCATAAATATTCAAGGAAAGAGAGTATGAGCCAAGGATATTTCCATCCAACCAAGCTGCTCTTAAGATGTTTTGACCATGTAAAAACTTTGTCCTAAGGATCAATTAAAGAGTGTAGCCAACCAAGAAATAATTGGGCAGACTTTGGAAAGTAGTAATAGTAAGAATATATTAAACTGTGAACTAAGAATTAAAACAGGGCCTTAGCTGGTTTGGCTCAGTGGATAGAGTGTGGCCTGTGGACTGAGGGGTCCCAGATTCGAATATGGTCTCGAGCACATGCCCGGGTTGCTGGGTTGATCCCCAATAGGGAGTGTGCAGGAGGCAGCCAATCAATGACTCTCGTCATTGTTTCTTATCTCTCTTTCCCTCTCCCTTCCCCTCTGAAATCAATCTATAATAATAAAAGTGATATATGCTAATTAGACCAGGTGACCTTCCGGACGAAGTCAGGGTTGCGAGGGAAGCCTGGGTCCCGGGTGCCAGAGGGAAGCCGGTGCTGGCAGCCGGGGGAAGGAAGGCCTACTCTCACATGAATTTTGTGCATCAGGCCTCTAGTAAAGATATATTTTAAAAAAATACAACCAAAGAAAAACTGATAAGTGAAGGGGGAAGGAAGGTAGAAAGTAGAATAAACTAGCTGACTGCTTCATATGTAATGATTTGAGTCAAAGGCTATATTTAAAGCTGAAAAATCAAGTAGGAAGCACTTAAGCATATTTAAGTGGGGAAGAGTGAAGAAAAGGTTGTGAGCGAACATGTTATTTACGAGCCCTGGTTGGTATAGGCCAGTGGATAAAGTGTCAGCCTGTGCACCGAAGGGTTACAGGTTTGATTCCAGGTCAAGGCATGTACCTGGTTATCAGGTTTGATCTCTGGCCCATGTCGGGGCAAGTGAGGGAAGCAACCAATCAATGTCTCTCTCACATCAAAGTTTCTCTTTCTCTTTCTCATCTCGCCCCATCCCTCCCTCACTTCCATGCTCTAAAAATCAGTGGATAAAAATATCCTCAGCCCTAGCTAGTCTGGCTTAGTGGATAGAGCATTAGCCTGTGGACCGGAGTCCTAGGTTTGATTACAGTCAAGGGCACGTACCTTGGTTGCAGGCCCAGGGCCTGGTCGGGCTCGTGCCGGAGGCAACCAATCGATGTGTGTCTCTCACATTGATGTTTCTCTCTCTTTTCCTCTCTCTTTCACGCTCCCTAAAAACCAATGGAAAATAATATCCTCGGGTGAGGATTAAAAAAAAATTATGGGATTCTGCAAAAGCAATTCTAAAGGGAAAGTTCATAACTAAACAGGCCTACCACAGGAAGCAGGAAAAATTCCAAAAAAATAATCTAACTTTACACCTAAAGGAACTAGAAAAAGAACAAACAAAACCCAAAGTAAGTGAAAGGAAGGAAATAAAGATCCAAGCAGAATAAACAAAATAGAGACTTTAAAAACAATAGAAAAGACCAATGAAGCTAAGAGGTGGTTCTTTGAAAGGATAAACAAGATTGGCAAACATATAGCATCAAGAAAACAGTCAGCCTGGCCAGCATGGCTCAATGGTTGAGCGTCGACCTATGAACCAGGAGGTCATGATTCAATTCCAGTCAGGGCACATGCCTGGGTTGCAGGCTTGATCCCCAACGTGGGGCATGCAGCTGGCAGCCGATCAATGATTCTCATTATTGATGTTTCTGTCTCTCTCCCCCTTTCCCTTCCTCTCTGAAATCAGTAAAGATATATATATTTTTTAAAAAGAGAGCAAACCCAAGTAAGTAAAATCAGAAAGAGGAGAGATTATAACTGACACCACAGAAATACAAAGGATAATTAAAGAATACTATGTATAATTATATGCCAACAAACTGGATAATCTAGAAGAAACAGATAAATTTCAAGAAATATACAACCTTCCAAGACTAAATTTAAAAAAAGACCAATTACTAGCAATGAAATTTAAGCAGTAATAAAAAACTCCCAACAAACAAAATCCCAGGACCAAACTAAAGTGAGTCTCCTGTAGGCAGCATATAGGTGGGTCTTGCTTTTTTATTCATTCTGTCACCCTATATGTTTTGATAGGAACACTTTAGTCCATTTACATTTCAAATAATTATTGATAGGTATGTGCTTATTGCCGTTTTGTTCATTGTTTTGGGTTTTTTTTGTTCTCTGTTTCTTCTCTTGATCTCTTTTCTGTTGGTTTGATTTTCTTTTGTTTTGATTGAATACCTTTCTTTTTGTTTTTTTATGCATTTTTTGTAGGTTTTTGGTTTGTGGTTACCATGAGGTGTATATATACACACACACATACACACACACACACATACACACACACACACACACACACACACACACACACAAGAAATACCAAGATATATATATCTCCTATCCTATATAATAAAACCCTAACATGCAAATCGACCGGACAGTGGAACCGATCATGCCATGCGTGGACCACTAGGGGGCAGACGCTCAACCCAGGAGCTGGCTCCTTGTGGTCAGTGCACTCCTACAGGGAGAGCACGCTCAGCCAGAGGCCAGGCTCATGACTGGCAAGTCCAGCAGTGGTGGCGGGAGCCTTCCCTACCTCCACTGCAGGTGGGCGGTAAGGAGCAAGGGGTCCTAGACTGTGAGAGGGCGCCAGCTGGGCTGAGGGATCCCCCCCTCCCAGTGCATGAATGTCATGCACTGGGCCTCTAGTATATATATGACAGTATTTTAAGCTGATAGGTGTTTAAATTCAAATGCATCCAAAATGCACTGCAGTTTTACTCCCCCCTCTACTCTGTTTTGGACATCATGTTTTCTTGTCTTTTGTATCCCTTGACTATTGTAGTTATAGTTAATTTTGCTACATTGTCTTTTAACCTTCATATTAGCCTTTTAAGTGATTGATTCACTGTGTTTATTGTATGCTAGAGGCCCAGTGCATGAAATTCGTGCACTTGGGGGGGTGTCCCTCAGCCCAGCCTACGCCCTCTCGTAGTCCGGGACCCTTTGTTCCTTACCGCCCACCTGCTCACTGCTCCTTACCACTCGGCTCGCTGCTCCTCAGCGCTGCCACAGAGGCAAGAGAGGCTCCTGCCACCGCCACTGCACTCGCCAGCCATGAGTTCAGCTTCTGACTGAGCGGCACTCCCCTTGTGGGAGCACACTGACCACCAGGGAGCAGCTCCTGCATTGAGCGTCAGCCCCCTGGTGGTCAATGCGCGTCATAGCAACTGGCTGTTCTGGTCGTTGCACTGTAATGGTTGCTTAGGCTTTTATTATATAGATTTGCCTTTACCAGTGAGAATTTTTCTTTCCTGTATTTCCTTATTTCTGGTTATACCTTTTCTTTCTTGCAAATGAAGACCTCTGGCATTTCTTATAAAGCTGATTTAATGGTGGTGAACTTCAGTTTTTGCTGGGAAACTCTTTATCTCTCCTTCAATTCAGAATGATAACCTGGCCAGATACAGTATTCTAGTTCATTGGTTCTTTTCTTTTAGCACTGTAAATATTTTCTGCTACTCCCTCTGGCCTGTAAACTTGCTTCTGAGAAATCAGCTGATAACTTCATGGGATTTCCTTTATATCTCACTTGTTTCCTTCTTGCCTGTCTCTTGTCTCTTTATCCTTAACCTTTGCCATTTTAATTTCAGTGTGTCTTGGTTTAGGCCTCTTTGGTTTCATCTTGTTTGGAACTCTGTGCTTCCTGGACCTGAATGTGTTTCCTTTCCCGGATTAAGGACTACTTTTCAGTCATTACTTATTCAAGTATACTTTCTGCCCTTTTCTCTCACCCTTCTCCCACTGGAATCCCTGTAATATGGATGTTAGGGCACTTAATGTCCCAGAAGTCTCTTATCCTCATTTTTTAAAATTCTTTTTTCAGCCTGGCTGACATGGTTCAGTGGTTGAGCATCAACCTGTGAACCAGGATGTCATGGTTCAATCCCCAGTCAGGACATATGCCTGGGTTGCGGGCTCAATCCTCAGTGTTAGGCCTGCAGGAGACAACCAATCGATTATTCTCTCTCTTCCTCTCCCTCCCTCTCTGAAATCAAGAAAAATATATTTTTTAAAAATAATAATAAAATAAAATTATTTTTTCATGTTGCTGTTCTAATTGAGTGATTTCCATTATTCTGTCTTCCAGGTTGCTAATCCATTCTTCTGTATTAATTAATCTGATTTCCGTTCCTTCTAATGTATTCTTCATTTCAGTTATTGTATTCTTTATTTCTGATTGGTTCTTTATTACATTTTCTAACCCTTTGTTAGAAATGCTCTCTGAGTTTCTCTATTCTACTCTCAAGCTTATTGAGCATCCTTACAACCATTTCTTTCAATTCTTTATCAGGCAAATGAGTTATCTCCATTGTATTAGAGTTTTTCTCTGGATTTTTTAATTGTTTCTTCATTTGGGACAAATGCTTCTGTTCCCCATTTTGTTTGACTTTCTGTGTTTGTTCCTATGAGTTTGATGACATAGCTTTTTCTCAATCTGTGTGCCAGATGTTTCTGGTAGGGCAGTTATAGTCGGGCAAGGCACATGGCAAAAGGAGTGGGTTCCAGGCAGGGCAACCTAGTGTGTGTTTCCTTGCCCTTTTGCTCTGGGTGGGGCTATCCTGTGTGGGTTGCACTGCCCAGTATGTGTGCAATGTGCCCTGTTACTTTAATCATCTGTTGCCTGAACCTGATCTGGGCAGGGATACTCTGAGTGCATGGGTTGCAGTGCCCCAGTGACCCCACACTTTCTCTGGGCACAGCAGCCCCACGTGCACATGCAGCTGCTCCCCACTATTTCTGTACTTTCTCTGAATAGCACAGCCTTGCATACGGGCACAGCATTTTGCTGGTTCCACACTCTGGGCAGGGGGTGTCCTCCGTGTAGCCCAGCAGGTACGTGCTACTGCACCCTGCCACACCCACCAGATCCATCTCCTATGTGAAGGGGCCCATTCACATAAGCTGGGGTGCTGTCCTGCTCCTGCTGGATCTAGTTCTGGGAGGGGTGGCTGGGGATGCACTACAGCAGCCCTGCAGCTCGACCAGAAAACTGGGATAAAGCACCCGCCCCATCCAAGTGCAGGAGAATTGTGAACAGTAGTGCTCACCAGTTCCGCAATTCTGGACAATTCCCTCAGCACCAACAGGGCACTCACAGTTCCCAGCCTTCTCCGTACAGTCTTCCTTTCTGTTTGGGCAGAAGCTGTTCCAGTTGGCTCTTAGATGTCTCCCAGAGGACTTGCTGTATATATAGGTGTAAATTTAATGTGTCCTTCAGAGGGGGTGAGCTTAGAGCCCTCCTACACTGCCATCTTGGACTGGCTTCCAGAATGTCCTAACTTCTAAAGAGAATTTCATCTAGGTAAACTATACTATTAGTCAGACTATATGTGACAAAGTTTTAGAAATGCTCAGAAGGAAATTCATAACCTTAAATACTATGCAACAAAAATGTATGGAGCCCCAGCTGGTTTGGCTCAGTGGATAGAGCATCGGCCTGTGGACTGAAGGGTCTCGGGTTTGATTCTGGTCAAGGGCACATGCTTAGATTGCAAGCTCGATCCCCAATGGGGGGTGTGCAGGAGGCAGCCGGTCAGTGATTCTCTATCATCATTGATGTTTCTATCTCTCTCTCCCTTCCTATCTGAAATCAATAAAAACATTTTTTAAAAATGTAAGAAGGAAAATAAATGAGTTAGTCTTTCATCTCAGTCATCTCAGAGTATGCCAGATGCTTCTGTTTTAATTTTATTTATAACATATAAAATAATTTATAGCATGAATAAATTAGAAATTTGGTTTTATTATACTTGAAGTTTTTTATTACTTTATATGACTTTTATGATCCAGACTTGACCTTCCATATCAGACCTATCCAGGGCTTACTCAATTCATTGGTCTCCGACAGCACACAGAGGTAGGTCGGGAATACATCCTTGAGGCCTCGGCCTAGGCAGCAAGCAGCCTCCCTCACTCACAGAGTCCTCCTCCACCAGGGGTACAAGAAGCTGGCTGCACTGAAGCTGGATGACATTAGTCACTGTCTGACAGACCAGCAGGAGGACTTTGCTAGCAAGACAGCTCAGTACCAGCAGGAGATGCGGCACCTCCATCGGATGCTGCAGGATAAGCAGGATGTCCTGGATGAGGCGCTGCAGCAGAAAAGGTAGGGCTGCCCCACCCATAGCATGTGTGTGTTTTTTGGATATTGGTAGAATTTTCCAATAAAACCCTCTAGATCTGTTATGTTTATTTAATTACTTACTTTTGCTTTTGTATTTTAGTCTTATCTGAATTTAATGTTGCTCTTGATTTTTATTTGCTCCTTACTTTGTTTTCTTTTTTAAAATTTCCCCAGCAATTGACATGTAACATTGAGTAAGTTTAAGGTTTGATGACTTAATACATGTATATATTGCAAAACGATGACCACAATAAGGTTAAAACATCCTTCACCTCACATAATTACCATGTTGTTGGTATAGTGAGAACATTTAAGATCTACTCCCTTATCTACTCTCTACTATACCATACAGTATCATTAACTATAGTCACCATGCTATACATTACATCCCAGCCTCTCATTTGCTTTAATCCCTCCTTGAAAATTTTCTGTTGTTTGAATATTGGACCTCCTAAATCAACTTACTCCTCTAATTGTCCTTCCCTTTTTCTTCTTTTATACCTCTAATATTTTTGTTTTATTCCATTTTCTTGGGAGATATTATAAATTTTAGATTAAATGTTTTACTTCATTTTTTGTATTTATTGCCAAGAACATTAAAATCCCCTTTTTTGGAAGATAATGATGATAAGATTAGAGGTGCATTATTTTCTCTGTGGATATAAAGTACTCTATCAGTTACACCTTTATCCTTTAAACTTGCGATAGCCGAAATATTGCCAGTGTATTAAAAACATTGGGGAATATCGCAGGCTTTGTGAAGGTGAACTTGGTGGTCCCTCACACTAAGCCCGCCCTTTCATAATGGCTGTGTTGCCTTTGACAGACGAACATAAACTGATGCCTGCAGAAGAAGACTGACGCTCAGATGTGATTTTCTTCAAGTTTTAGTAGGATCCATGAATTTGATGCCATGCAGAATGCAGTTATCTGTTTGTTTCCCATCAGCCAGATGCTTCTTAATGCCAAGCAGAATGAAGTCTTATCTAACATGGTTTCTGTAGTCACAGAAGTTCTTATCAGTCTGAATAGTCACTTTGTAAAAAGTTGAGCCAATACCAAATTTCTTGCCAAACAAGAGGCTTAGAATTCCATTAGTAGAATGGAACTTTATTTTTAACTTTCTCTCCATTCCATTTTTTTCCCTTTAGTTGTTTAAAATTTATATATCCTTTCAGTGGTTACCCTTGAACTTTCACCCTAGATATTTAACATTAAAAAATATATTTAATCAGCATACCCACATTTCTTGCCCCCAAATGTAAGCTCTAATGCTTTAATCTAATTATTTCCCCTTTGGTTTATATGCTGTTATCAAGTATCATTAGATATAACTATGTCATTTTATGTCATTATTTTTATCCATCCCAAATTAAATAATATTTTTATATAGTTGTTTATTTTTATTTACCTGCAGTTGACCAATTTCTTTGCTTGATAATCGTTAAAATCAAGACAACTAGCCCAAAATAAAATTGCTTATGCTAAGCCCCATGTTACCAAACAAAGTCTAAATACACAATTTCAGCTCTTGCAGAAATGGAGTCTTAAATTAGTCATGTAGGAATCACCTTATTAGCATTAGTTATGTAATCTACTTAATAGGCCTCCTTCCAATAACCAGGTGCTTTTTTGCCTCATTTAACTTCCTTGTTCCTGCTCTCTTCTGCCTATAAAATTCTTTATTTTATACAGCTCATTGGAGCTCCTTTCTATCTGCTAGGTTGGATACTGCCCAATTTGAATTGATTTTTGCTAAAAAAAAAAACCCTCAAAAATATGCCTCAGTTAATCTTTTAACATATACTTTCTTGCATCTCAGAATAGTTTCTCAGATTAGTTTCCTTCTTCCTAAAATACATTATTTAGAAGTTTATTTAGTGAGAGGATGTCAGAAGTAAGCTTTCTTAGTTTTGTTTATCTGAAAACACTGAATTTTGACCCCAGTCTTGTAAGATGATTTTTGCTGAGTATAGAATTCTACATTGACAGGCTTTTTCTCTCAGCATATTCCATTGTCTTCTCTGTTTCATTTTTGCTGTTGTGATGTCTTTTGTCATTTTTTTTTAAAGGTCCATCTTGTCCTGGATGCTGTTGCTCAATGGTTAGAGTGCCATCCCAGGCACTGAAAGGTTGCAGGTTCAATTCCTGATTAGGGCACATACCTGGGTTGCAGGTTTGATCCCTGACCCCAGTCAGGGCGCATGTGGGAAGGCACAAATTGATGTATATCTCTCACATTGATGTTTCTCTCCCCTCCTTCCCTCCTTTCCGTTCTCCCTGAAAGCAATGGAAAAAATATCCTCTGGTGAAGATTAATAAACACACACACACACTGGCAGGTTGGATTACAAAACAAAATCCAACTGTATGCTGCCTTCAGGAGACACATCTCAGCTGCAAGGACAAACATAGACTCAAAGGGAAAGGATGGAAAATGATACTCCAGAGCAGTGGTCGGCAAACTGCGGCTCGCGAGCCACGTGCGGCTCTTTGGCCCCTTGAATGTGGGTGGCTCTTCCACAAAATACCACAGCCTGGGTGAGTATATTTTGAAGAAGTGGCATTAGAAGAAATTTAAGTTTAAAAAATTTGGCTCTCAAAAGAAATTTCAATCATTGTACTGTTGATATTTGGCTCTGTTGACTAATGAGTTTGCCAACCACTGCTCCAAAGCAACGAGGCATGCAGCCCACCAGCTGCAAGTTTGACATGCTTGCTCCAAAGCAAATGGCATCCAGAGGAAAGTGGGTATAGCCATACTTAGACAAAATATATTTCAAGCTAAAACAGATAATGAGACAAAGATGGGCATTTTATAATGATAAAAGGGACATAGCAACATATATACACCAATCAGGGAGTACCAAAATATAAAAAGCAACTACTAATAATAGAACTAAAGGCAGAAACTGACAAAAATACAGTTATAGTAGTGAACCTAAATACCGCATTGACAAATATAGATAGATCATCCAAACAGAAAATCAATAAGGCATTAATACTAACCTTAAATGACACATTAGACCAATTGCACATAATTGATATTTACAAAGTTTTCATCCCAAAACACTATACATTCTTCTTTAGTGCATATAAAACATTCTCAAAGATAGACCATATGTTGGGACCCAGAACTAGCCTCAATAAATTCAAGATTGAAATCATACCAATTATATTCTCCAAACACAATGCTTTGAAATTGGAAATTACACAAAGAAAGCAGGAAAAACACACACACAAATATGTGGTGATTAAATAGCATGCTACTAAACAATAACTGAGTCAGAGAAGAAATGAAAGAAGAAATTTAAAAATGCATAGAGACGAGTGAGAATAATATGACATCAAAATTTAGGGAATACATACAAAGTGGTTATAAGAGAGAAATTTATATCATTACAGGCCTACCTCGAGAAACAAGAAAAATGTCAAGTAAATAACATTTCACCATAAAGAACTAGAAAAAAAGAACAAAGCCCAAAGTCAGTAGAAGGAAGGAAATAATAAAAATTAGAATTAATGAAATAGAAAACCAAAAGACAATAGAAAAAACTAATGCAACAAAGAATTGGCTCTTTGAAAACATTTAAAAAATTGACAATTAGGAAAAAATAGAAAAGGCTCAAAACAAAATCAGAATTGAAAGAGAAATTACAATGGACCCAACAGAAATACAAAGGACTATACCAGAATACTGTGACATGCTATATATGGCACCTATTCGGTAGCCTAGAAAAAATAGATAAATTCTTAGAAATACATAATCTTCCTAGACTAAACCATGAAGACCTGGAAAATCTAAATAGATTAATCAACAGTAAGAAAATTTAGAGTCATCAAAAACCTATCAGAAAGTAAAACCCGGGACCAGATGGTTATACTAGTGAGTTCTACCACCTGTTTAAAGAAGACATGTATCCTTCTCAAACTCACAAGAAGTTGAAGAGGCAATACTTCCTAACTCATTTTACAAGGCCATCATTACCCTGAAACCAAAACCTGCCAAGGATGACACACAAAAAGGAAATTACAGCTCAGTAACTCTGATGAATACAGATGCAAAAATCCTAAACAAAATACTAGCAGATCAAATACAACAAAACATTAAAAAGATAAAGTGGGGTTCTTTCCAGGGGCACAGGATGGTTCAACATACTCAAATTGGTCCAATGTGATACCTCATAGCAATAAAATAAAGGACAAAATCTTATGATCATCTTAATAGATGCAGCGAATGCATTTTAATAAGATACTACATCCAGTTATGATTAAAATGTTCAATAGAATGGATATAAAAAGAAAGTAGCTCACCATAATAAAGGCCATAAATGACAAACCCTTAGCTAATATACTGAATGGTGAAAAATTGAAAAGCTTTTTCTCTAAAATCAGGAATAAGATAAGGATGCCCATTCTTGGCATCACCACTCTTATTCAACGTAGTGCTGGAAGTTGTATCCAGAGTAATCGGGCAAAAGAAAGAAACAAAGGCATCCAAATTAGGAATGAAGAAGTAAAAGCATTAACTTTTTGCAGATGACCTCACTCTTTAACATCAAAAAGCTATTAGAAACAAATGAAAAAATACAGTAAAGTTATAGGGTACAGCATCAATGTACAAAAATCCATTGCCTTTCTATATACTAATAATGGAATTTCAGAAAAATGAAAAAAACTTTCATTTGCAATTCCATCAAAAAGAATAAAATTCCTAGGAATAAACTTAAAGAATGTGAAGGACCTATACACTGAAAAACCACAAAAGGACTTTTAAAATATCCATGATGCCATCATTACATTTCTATTATACAGCTTATTAATATCATATATTTTTCTGTACTTCATTCTCAGTGATTTTCTCTGCTCAACATTCCAGTTTACTAATTCTCTATTTGGTCATATCCAATGTATTATTTACAGCAGTCGCCAACTGGTGGTCCACAGACCACTGGTGATCTGTGAGGTCCAAAAGGTTGGTGACCGTGAGTTTAGCACATTCACTGGGTTCTTTTCCTGATTGTCTCAAAAATGGCTTTTTACTCTTGATACATTACAGTCAGGGCCTGGGGATGCCCAATCATGGGGAACAATATAGATTCAAATACCAGATGTATTTGCAGACGGAAGACTCTTAGCCTCACAGAAAGGTTTCTTTCGAAGATGAGCACGTTTCCCACCAAACCATCCTGTCTGTGAGGGTCATCCTTGTGCCTCCATTTTCCTGCCTAATTCTGGAGCACGTAGTTCAGAGTGTATCAGGAAGAAGAGGAGAAACACGGAGAGTGTGGGGGTTTGTCACACCCGGTTCTCATGGGCCCAAGACTCTGCGGAAAGCTGGTTCTTGCATGGGCTTTGTCCCAAAGCAATAGCAACGCTTTGTTTGCTTGCCTCTGTGGTTCCAGCTTCGTCTTCAGTTTTTCTGCCCTTAGAGATGCCTAGCCTTTTGGTCTAGCCATGCGTTTATCCTGATTCATGGCTGTAATTTGTCACACATCTTGGTGTTTTTGTGCTAGAAACAAAAGTCTGGAGATTTGGGGGAACATGGTTTACTTAAGTAGTGCCCAGCCCTCAGTGGGCATCATGGGACTTGGAAGGAAGTAACAGTTCATAAGAAAAGTGAATACTGAACAAGTGCGCATGTCACTGGCCTCCCTGAACCTCAGTGTTTTCTCCCTTAAACACCAGTGCTCACCCGCCTGATAATCCAGTTTCCAACATTTTCCCTCACCACCTCCCATTGTCTATGAAGCTGGCTGCCCACAGTCCCCCAAAGGGCTCATCATCCTGTGAAGTGGGGGCTGATATCCTGGTCTGTGAGGACATGGATACCTTTGTCTGCCCTGTTTCCTGAGCACCCACATGCAGTGGGTGCTTGTCACAAAGTCCCTGCTCAGGAAAACTTGCTTCATTGTCCTTTCCTTTTCTCATAAGCCATTTCCCTCTGGGCACTCACCCTCTTGGCACATGGTCTAGGCCAGTCATCTCTGTGTCCTCCATTATGAGCCCCATTCCCCTATGGTTCCCTCCTTACCCCCTTACTAATTCTATTTTTTAATTATTGATTCCAGAGAGGGAGGAAGAGAGAGAGAGAAACATCAATGTGAGAGAGACATCGATCGGTTGCATCCCATACACGTCCTGCCTGGGGATCAGACCCTGCAACCTAGATATGTACCCTGATCAGGAGTCGAACCCATGATCTTCCTGTGCACGGGACAACACTCCAACCAACTGAGCCACCAGGCCAGACCCCTTATAATTCTTTATGTCTGGGCCCGCAAGTGGCTCAATGGGTAGGTGCCTGTGAAAGGTGCCTGAGTGCTGGCCAGGTCGCAGAGGGGACAGAGGAGCAGCCTAGAGGACGCAGGGTACCTGGGTGCTCTGGGCCGGGCCATTGTGCTACATAGTTCAACCACCCCAGTTACTATATTTTATTTTTATGCAGTATAATTCTGTAGAAAACAGTATGTGCATTGATGTCAAAATAAAGGAGATGGCAACCTTTAGAGAGGAAAGGTAAGAAGTTTTGTTCAGCCGGTGCCTGTTCTTCCGTTCTGTTTCCAGGGGACCTTGGTGTTTCGTGCAACACTGGGAGCCTGGCTTCCCAACCTGAGCCAGTGGGCTCCATCCTCTGGTGTAAGCGAACTTCCATTCGAGTGCTTGCTACCTTAGGGTTCATAAGGCTCTCCGAGTGTTTTTTACTGGTGCGGTTTTAAACTTTTCCTGTTGTGATGGTTTCTCAGAGCAGTGGAAGGTGAGCTTGAAGTTGTTTGGGAGTCTACCTCCAAGGAAAACCAAAGAATCCGAGAACTTCTCCGAGCAACACTGCAGAGGACAGGCGTGTGGACCAGCACCAGAGCCTCCGAGGATCTCCGCCTTGACGGCCTCGCTCAGGGCGACGTGCTGGGTGACTGCAGCCTCAGCTACTGTGACATGAAGCCGCCTCCCTCCCCCAGCCAGGGTCTGCAGGAGCCCCTGGGCTAGGACCTGGGCCCGAAAGGTCTGCCTTGCCCAGAACAGGGAAGGGCAGACTCCACCTAACACTGCAGTGTTTTCCCTCTCAGGGCTAGGAAGAAATAAACTGTTTTAGAAGCTGAATTCATGTTTGACATTTTGCTCTGCTTTAATAATGTGCTGCTACACTGTATGTTAGCCAGTGCATGTCTTCTTGCCCCACTGCCACTGAGAATGGCTCGTGAGACCCACGGCTCGGGTAACGGGCCTGATGAGCTGGCCCGTCCCCTGGCTCCTAGAAAGCACCGAGGGAATGCCGGTGGGACCAGCTCGCATGCTTGTGTCACATCGGTCTATTGGGTGCGCCCGCCGGGGGAGCAGCAGCGATGGTCTCTGTGTCAGCTCTGGGTAGCGTTTTGTGGTTGGGTAGAAATCAAGGTGCTGGTACTCCTGCAGGGAAGTTGTGCAAAACGTGTTGCGCCCTTTCCCTAAGCCTTTCTCTCTCCTCCCAGGAAGGAACTTCTAGGGTCACATAGTCCCCTCCCCCTTTGAGAGCCCTACTTGAAGCACCAAGGTGGGGTCCCTGCCCACTGCCACCACCGAGACGGACGCCAGGGGCTGTGGCTCTGCTCCACTCTGCCACCTCCTCAGGACCACCCCCTGGGACTTCCTGCTGGTTATGCCAGCTCACTGGGGCTGCATGTCCCCGGCACTGAAAGAACCCGGACAAGCAGGCCCCAGAGGACCCTGGGCAGTGGTGCGGGTTGGGGTCCTGGAACACATTTTACACAAGCCTTCCTCGCTGAGGCCTGTGTTGCTTCAGATAAGCTCCAGCATTGTCCGTGGTCATCTGTAAAAGTTACGTCAGAGCGCTTTGATTGCTGGATGGAAAACTGGGATGTAATATCATAGATCTTTTACATTTTATTAACGACAATTGTAATTTATTGTCATTTTCCAGGGATAGAAAGACTCGCCAGAATTTAGAACTATGTGTTAACAACCTAGCAAATAGCTTTGTTATTTCAAGGGAATTTGTGCCAATAATCTGTAGTCGGGTGAGAGGTTCAGGAGCCTGCAGGCTCACCTCCTGGACCTGTGTCCCCACTGTCATTGTCCCCACCTAGGGAACCACTTTGGTCCTCCTGGATTTTCCCTGCCTCCCATGAGAACATTTTATTCCTTGAGAAGTGAACATTTTTACATTTCTGCCTTATTTATCACACACACAAATGTACTTCACAAGGCAAGGCAGCTAAGGCAAGGAACAGGCAGGCTGTCGGGTGCTTTGGGCAGGGACGAACGCCCCGGGCCTTGCAGGATGGACCGGAGTCGGGAGATGGAGCAGGACAGACAGAGGTGAGCAGAGGCAAGAACTCAGGAGCAGAAGAGGGGGTTGGGGCCTGGAGGTTGGGGTGGCCATGAGGCCAGACTGGTCCACGGAGACCTTGGACTGCTGGGAAGGGGCGCCTGTTCCAATGCCTCATGCAGATTTTCAGTCGGAGCAGGACCGGTTCCATTCTGGCTTGGTCCTGGTGTGGGTCTGTGTGGCTGTGGAAAGATTCTGATCAAGGCAAACAGCTATACACATGATCCCGGATCTCAAACGAGCCCGCTGCCTTTAGCGTAACCGCACAGCAGTCCTGGGGAGGTCAGGTCTGCTGGAGGGCAGTGGGATCAGGAGTGACCCCTTTGTCCCTCGACCTCTGAGAAGAATGGGAGACACCATCCTTTCCCCAAAGCGTCATTCTCTTTAGAGCAGTGAGGTTATCTAAGGAGCGAGGAGAAAATTCTGAATTGTATTGATTTTGATTTATTTATTCAGTGCATATACGTGAGGTGCTTATCTCTGCACTGTTTGTTGAGAACAACAGCAGTAACAAAGGTAGACCTGGGTACAACCCATGCGTGCCCAGAAGAACAGCCCGCACAGGACCGGAGCCGTGAGGTCCCAGAGCCAGCGGCTCTGCAGTTCCAGGGGAGCTGCTGCGTGTGGTAGCCTGTGGGTACGGGAGCCTCACTTTTCTACGGTAAATTTTATGAAAGCTAAGCATTAAGTAAGTATTTCTGATGAAAATAGCAACCAAATTGAAATGTACTATAAGCATCAAATATATACCAGATTTTGAAGACTTACTATGAAAAAAAGAATGTAAAATATCTCAGTAATTTTTATGTTGCTTATATGTTGAGATAGCATTTTGTATCTATTGGGTTACATAAATTATTAAAATTGATTCCGTCTGTTTTTGTTTTTGCTACTTTTTAAAAAACGTGGCCACTAGGCGTGTTTAAATTACGTGTGTGTGTGTATTATGTGCCATTGAGTCAGCTCCGACTCTGGCAGCCTGTGAGTGAATGATATCCAGTGTCCTGTCCGCAGCCCTGCTCAGCCCCTGCAGACGCATCCATGTGGAGGCTTCTCTGAGTCAGTGCGTCTCATATTTTGGTCTTCCTCTTTCCCTGCTGCCTCCTGATTTTCCCAGTATGTTTGTCTTTTCCAAAGAGCCCTGCCTTCTCGTGATGCGCCAGACGTAGGACAGCTTCAGTTTTGTCATTTTTGCCTCCAGCAATGTTTCCAGCTTAATTAGCTCTAGACCCACTTGTTCACCTTTCTGGTGGTCCAATGTATCCATAGAGCTCTCCTCCACCATATTTTAAATAAATCATCTTTTTTCCTCAGTGGAAAACAATACTAAGTTTCTAGAAGACAATTCATAACTTGCGGTCAGGGAAGGATTTCTTTTATTTTTTAAATATATTTTTATTCAGAGAAGAAGGGAGAGGGAGAGAGAGGTAGAAACATCAGTGATGAGGAAGAATCATCTATTGGCTGTCTCCTGCACGCTCCCCTTTGGGGATCGGACCCACAACCCGGGCATGTGCCTTTGACTGGAATTGAACCTGGGACCCTTTAGTCCAAAGGCTGACGCTCTATCCACCAACCAAACCATCTAGGGCAGGGAAGGATTTCTTAAACAAGATGCAAAAAGCTATAACCACAGAGGAAAGAGCCATACATTTGACTACATTAAATAAAGAACTCTTCACCAGTGGAAGGGCAAGCCATGGGCGGGAGCAATACCAACAGCTGACAGAGCGGCACGGGCAAACACGGGAGCCACAGTGCCGGACACTGAACCTGGCAGAGATGTAACCGTGTCTGACAAGACCCGCTTAGCGAGTTGGGAAACGGCCTCGTTAAATGGTGAGGTTGAGAGTGTAAGTAGCCATTGCCCCAGCAATTCCACTTTTGTATGTTTGTGTGTATGTATATGTTCTAGAGAAGTTTGTTCGTGTGTGCACCAAGGGAAAAGATACACAGGCATGGCCAGAGTAGCATGTTCATAGCCGTGAGAAAATGGGAGCCCCTAAAATTTCCTTGGGGCAGTAGGATGAATAGTGTATGTAGAATGAAGTACACACATCAACAGGAAACATTCTTGGGTTGTACCAACACAGCGAATCTCAACAGAATTTCAGTGTGACTCCAATCACATAATGTTCAAAACTGCAAAACGAAGCAATATGTGTTTGGTAAAACCACACAGAAAAGCAAGGTGATTGCCAACTGGAAATGCAGCTCCTCACTCAGGAGGCATGGGAGGGGCCTGCTCCCTGCGCTCAGTGGTCAGTACAGTGCGTTTGTTGTTTTTAAAACATACACAGACACTGGATGATCTCTTGCACATTTAAAAGAAGGAGTCAGTCCTGGCTGGTGTGGCTCAGTTGAAGTGTAGTCCTGTGCACCAAAGGGTGGTGGGTTCAATTCCCAGTCAGGGCACATACCCAGGTTGCAGGTTCGATCCTCAGTTGGGGTGTGTGCAGGGGGGTGGTGGGGAGGGGCAGCTGATGAATGTTTCTCTCTCACATTGATGTTTCTTTCTCCCCACTTTCTCTCTCAAAAATCAATTTCGGGGTAGGGGAGAATGAGTCAAAATTAGCTTAATAGAGAGAATCCAAGATGGCGGCGTAGGTAAACACCTAAACTGCTGCCTCCCACAACAATTTAAACTGCAACTAAAAGACAAAACGTCTATCACCCAGAACCACGGGAAAGCTGGCTGAGTGGAAGTTCTACAACTAGAAGGAAAGAGAAAAGAGCTTTGAGATGTGCACGAGCGCTGAAAAGCTGAGGTACGGAGGCGCGTGATCCGGGCTGGCTGCGGGCGACTGGGTGCGTTGCTTTTTTCAACCCGAATGGAGACAAGCCCCCGATTACTCTGAAATCCAGTCTCTGGGGAGACGCGGGGAACCCAAACTCCTACGGGGAGAAGCTGGACTGTCTGCCAGTGAGAGTGGCTTGCTTGCAGAGCTGCGCGCAGGAATAATTGTTTACTGAACTGGGGCACGGGACTCGCGGGTGCCTTTGGGGACACAGAGCCGGCTAACTAGCAGCCATTGCTGTTTGCCACGCCCTAACCTAGTGACACCCTGAGGGCCTGCCCTGCACAACCTACAAACCCACCCAAGCTCCAAGCAACCAAGTTAGCATAAGAAAAGCCTGCCCTATTGCAGCTTAACCTAGCAAACTTGCAGCCCGGGTCAGACAATTCCAAAACCTCCAAACCCCAAGCAAAGAGGAGAAAAATGCAGCTCTCACTGTAGCTCCTGCTGAGTGGCCTCAGACAGTAGCTGACCTGCACCCCATTGGAGATCCAGAAGCCAGTGTACCTAGTGGTCAGTGTGAGACACCAGATTTCAACTCCTCACATCCATAAGTGACACATTCAAGAGGCAGACTCAGTGAGCACCGAAGCCCCACTGAAACAAGTCCTGCGTGTCTTCAGCACAGCAGTTCTTCCATTATAGACACAGGGAGTGCTCACAGCTAATTGGCCTGGAGGTCAATTCCTCCCAGCGTACCAACAGCAATTCAGGCTTAACTACACCAAGACTTTGCACTCAGCCCACAAAGGGGTGTACCAAGAGGATCCACATCAGGTGATTGGGGAGGCTGAGCTACTGCCCCCTATAGGTCACCTACCACACAAAGCCACTCCATCAACACAGGGAAGCAGCCAAAATGCAGAAACAAAGAAACATGTCACGAATGAAAGAAACGGAGGAAAGCAAACTACTGGATGACATAGAGTTCAGAACCACATGTATAAGGTTACTCAAGAATCTTCTAAAAACCGCTGAGAAACTTGATGACACTTCTGAGGAGCTTAGTAAGACCTTCAAGGACCTTAATGAGAATGCCAAAAAAATGGAAAAGGATCAGTCAGAAATGAAGCATACACTGTCTGAAATAAAAAATATACAGAAACTCAACTGTAGATCAACGTACCCCAAGAATCAAACCAAAGATCTGAAATATGTGGAAACAAAAAACATCCAACCAGAAAAACAAAAAGAAAAAAGAATCCAAAACTATGAAGATAGTGTAAGGAGCCTCTGGGACAACTTTAAGTGAACCAACATCCGAATTTTTGGGGTGCCAGAAGAAGGGAGAGAGCAAAATATTGAAAACCTATTAGAAGAAATAATGACAGAAAACTTTCCCTACCTGGTGAAAGAAATAGACTTACAAGTTCAGGAAGCACACAGAACCCCATACAAGAGGAACCCAAAGAGGACCACACCAAGACACATCATAATTAAAATGCCAAGGGCAAAAGACAAAGAGAGAATATTAAAAGCAGCAAGACAAAAACAGTTAATTACCTACAAGGGAGTACCCATACGACTGTCAGCTGATTTCTCAACAGAAACTATGCAGGCCAGAAGGGAGTGGCAAGAAATATTCAAAGTGATGAACAGCAAGAACCTACAACCAAGATTACTCTACCCAGCAAAGCTATCTTTCAGAGCTGAAGGTCAGATAAAGAGCTTCACAGACAAGAAAAAGCTAAAGGAGTTCATCGTCACCAAACCAGGATTACATGAAATGCTAAAGGGTATTCTTTAAGAAGAGGAAGAAGAAGAAAAAAGTAAAGATAAAAATTATGAACAACAAAATGACATCAAATACATACCTACCAACAAGTGAATCTAAAAATCAAGTGAGTAAAAAATCTGAAGAACCGAATGGACTGGTGAATATAATAGAATCAGGGACATAGAAAGGGAGTGGACTGACGATTCTCAGGGGAAGCAGTTGTGAGGGGTGCGGGAAGAGATTGGACAAAAATCTTACTCCTATGGATGAAGACAGTGGCGGGGGGCAAGGGCATGGGGTGGGGTGGGGAATCAGGTGGAGGGGAGCTATGGGGGGGGAAAAAAGTGGAACACCTGTAATAATCTGAACAATAAAGATTTATAAGGAAAAAAAATTAGCTTAATAAAAATCCCAGTAAATTATTGCAAAAGTAAATGAGACATGAGACCAAATCAAAGACAAATTTTGAAGTGTTGCTATCTGGTGTTGGGAAGGGGGCCAGCACTGAGGGTTCTGTGGGGTTGCAGAGACTGTAGGAGATTCGTGTTTATGAATGAAAATGAACGAGCGTAGTGGGAGAGGGCAGGACCAGGACTCCAGCAAAGACGGGAGAGTGGACCTGGAGCAAGCCTGAACTGGGACGGGCCCCTCGCTGTGCTCCCAGGAGGAGGGTGGGTGCTTCCAGATTGTGGATGCAGAAGGTAAATAGATAAGGCCGTGTTCTTCATTCCCATTCAGCTGCCAATTAGGTATGGGGGAGGGGAGATGACTACAAAGGTGTGAGGACCACAAGAGGGTTTCACTGGGGCCACGCAGGACTGCCCGCCCCGCTCAGCCCAGCTGCGTGCTTCTCTCCAGTAGAAATGCCCAGGCAGCGGCGCTGCGGACAGGCACGTGAGCGAGAGGAGGGCATTCGGCAAGGGTGTGACTAACACAGGCCACAGTCAGAAGTGGGAACAGGCAGCGAGACCGCGCCCCTGGAATTCCCCCACTCAGAGGCAGCCACTTTGCCCTCTTCTAGCTATTTCTTCTGGAATCACGTCCACTATTCTTAGCAAAAAGCGTGTCCATTTACTCCCTTCAGCCTTCCATCAAGCCCTGGATTGCATCAGTAACCCCAGCTGCCCAAATTCTGGGGGCAAGGTGGGGAGGGGGTCTCTGTTTCATTCTAGCCTCTGTCGGGCTTTCCATGTAGGCTGGGGGCCCTGGAATGGATTCCCCAGGGAATAAACCTGCCAGCCCCGGGCCAACCGCTCTGCTCCAGGATTCGGGGGCGAGCGGGACTGTGACCCAGCCCCATCTCACCCCACCCCTCTCCTCGGGGGTTGGGACCTGCAGGGCCTGAGCCGCTGGAGGTTCTGCAGGAGACTCTGCCCACTCCTTGGTGTCTGCGGCCCGAGCGTCGGCCTGTGGACTGAAGGGTCCTGGGTTTGATTCCCGTCAAGGGCACATGCCTGGGTTGTGGGCTCTATCCCCAGTAGGAGGCGTGCAGGAGGCAGCCGATCAATGATTCTCTCTCATCATTGATGTTTCTCTCTCTCTCCTTCTCCCTCTCTGAAATCAATAAAAATAAAAATATTAAATAAAATAAAATAAAAAATAAACCAAGAGAATGGGTAATAAACATATAACCATCTCATGACAGTCAGAATGGACTGCTCACTATCAGAGGACAGATCCTCGCAGGGCCTCCCTGTGTGTCTGTGTGATTTGTGCGCAAGGGCACCAACCAAGGGATGATGGGCTGGTGCCTCGCCCGGACTGCACTGGCCTGGCACATTCCCGGGAAGAAGACACCCTCTGTCCTTTGCTCCTCTCCACCCCCCAGCCATGAGGCCACAGCGCCAAGTCCCCTCAGAGGAGGCTTCTTTATAAAACTGCACAGAAGTAGACAATTTTATTTAATTTTTTAATTTAATTTTTATTGTGGCCCTGTGTCTTCCTACTCCTGAACTCTGTCATATTTATTGTCATGACTCACTGTCAAGGGAGTAGGTTTTACCTTTGGAGGCCCTCACACGTGTGTGAAAGGTGTTGTTCTACATGAATCTGGGTCTTTGTTCTGAAAATGCCGACCAGTCCTGTCTGTCTTTGTAGAGGTGTCACCTGTGAGGGACCCTCGGGGTTCAGGAGCAGGAGATCAAATGCACCCAGGCTGCTGCTTTGTGTGCGAGCGCCTTCAGGCTCCGCACACCGCCTGGGGGAGTCGTGTGGCAGAACAGGAAAGAGCCGGAGGAGTCCTAGGGGCTGGCTCTCAGCCCAGGGGAACGAGTGGAAATACCTAACACCTTTTCAGAAACAATGCTTTAGGGCAGTCGAGTCATTTCCTCCGTGAGGTGGACGCTTGGTTCGCTGCGCCCGCTCCTCCGCCCCGTGGCTGCCCTCCCGCTGCTCCTCTGCTGCAGGATGGCCCACAAGCAGATCTGCTACTCAGACAAATGCTTGGACGAGCACTACGGGTCCAAGTCATGTTACCCGGAGAACTTTCCAAACACGTACCCAAACCCGTCTGATGTCAGCGGAGAAGTGGAGGAGACTTGGTGTCCAAGTCTTGGCTGGGTTCATTACATGATTCATGAGCCAGAACCACAGACGCCTCTCTTTAGACAACCTCTTCCAAAAGATCAACAAAAATGAAGATATCTGGGGATCACCAATTAAATCTTTTTCAAATTTGATGTATATGTGTATATAAGATAGTCTTCAGTGAACACTTGAAAAATGTACAAATCATTCATCCATACCTGTGCATGAGCTGTATTCTTCACAGCAACAGGGCTCCACTAAATGCAATTACAAGTAGGTTACGGTAGGGTGCTTAAAGTAAAGTTTCTTCTAGTTACTTTTCTCTCAAATTTAAGTACCTGTTTGACTTTGCCGGTCACTTTTATTTAATAAAGTTTGTATGTTGCATTAAAAAATAATAAAAGCAATGCTTTACTGAAGCCTACTTGATATAGTCAAATGTCCAACTCTGAAGTTTGTAACATGTTCGCCTACATAACCACCCAAATCCAGACACGGGGCATGGCCAGTGTCCTCGTGCCCTTCCAACCGCAGCCTGCCCAGAGGTGGCCACAATTCCGAACTCCGTCCTGGGAGCTCAGTGATTGGACACTGTCCACCTGACCTGAAAAATTCCTACCTGGGCAGGTCATGGTGGGTGGTCATGACCCAGGCCTATAAAAGGTTTAGCTTTGCCTTAAGCAAGCTCTGGCCATTGTTCTTCTGCATCTAGGACAGTAATTCTCAACATTTTCCATACCATGGCACACATAAACTAATTATGGCAATTCTGCAGTACACCAAAAAATGTATTTTTGCCGATCTCACAAAAAAGTAGGTATAATTTTGATTCATTCACATCAGATGGCTGTTGTGTTGGCTGCTGTCATTTTTAAAAAATGTATAGTTTTATTGATTTCAGAGAAGAAGGGAGAAAGAAATAGAAACACCAATGATGAGAACCATTGATGCACTGCTTCCTGCACCCCACCCACTGGGGGATCGGGCCCGCACCTGAGCATGTGCCCTGACCAGGAATGAACCGTGACCTCCTGGTTTGTAGGTGTATGCTCAACCACTGAGCCACACCACTGGCTGCTGTCATTTTTTCATTTGACTAAGGAAAAAGAGGTCAGTGCCCCTGACTAAGCAGGCAGGTATTGAATATTTTTTAAAATTTTGTGGCATTGATCTAGTTACACCTTTAAAATGCCAGAGGTAATCCAGAGCCTCAGAGGTGTAACCAGGGAGCCATGGTCTTATTAACTATTCTGTAATCCAGTCACATGGATTTCCCTGCCTTGCTTTCTCCCACTTTTATGTAATCTTCCTTATGTTCCTCCTTAATTCTAAAATGTATAAAAAGAACTGCAAGCGGCTGCGGCGCAACTCCTACGGGAACTGCTTCCTGGTGTGCAGCATCCTGTATGCCGTGGACACCTACAACCAGCGGGAGGGCCAGGTGGCCTATGCCTTCGACACGCACACGGGCACCGACGCCCGCCCGCAGCTGCCCTTCCTCAACGAGCACGCCTACACCACCCAGATCGACTACATCCCGAAGGAGCGGCTGCTGTACGCCTGGGACAACGGCCACCAGCTCACCTACACCCTCCACTTCATGGTCTGAGCGGGGTCCTGCACCCACAGGAGAGGAGTGGCGATGGGCATGGGGGCTCTCCACAGCGACTCCCGCAAGGAACTCCATCAGCAAATACTTATTGGGGACTGGGGATTGGCGGGGGCCAGGAGCTAGGCATATGGCATAGCCAGCGTAAAGCTTCCTTAGCGCCCAGTGGAATAATCGTTGCTTCCGCTCCAGAGCACTGTGCCGAGAGCTTCATGAGCAATAACCCACCTCACCCTCCCAACGGCACCCATGAGGGCAGAGATAGTTCAGCCCATTTAACAGGTGAAGACACTGAGGCTCAGAGAGACAACATTCCTCGCCTCCGTAGCCAGTTTGGATCAGGCAGGCCATGTGTCACAGCAGCCTCCTTTGACAGATGAGATTTGTCCATGCTGTCCCCTGTGTCTATCCCTCTCCCCTCTCTCCTAATTTCTCTTGTTCTCCCAACTCTGTCTCCCTTCCCAGGGCTCCTGAAAATGGAGGCCTTTGGAACCAGTGCCCTCACGTTGGGTGGAGGCCAGGCTCTGTGCCACCCCAGGTCCCCGTCCTGGCTGAGCGTTGGGAGCCTGGGCTTCGGGCCCTTTGGCTACGGTCCCTGCTCCTTGGCTGTGGCCAGCCCTCCTACCCTACCCCACCCGCTGTCCAACCACATTCCAAACCTTCATGGTCACCCCGCCACTGAGCAGAAACCACACCCCAAGAAAAATACCAGTCCCCCCCGTTCCAAGTTCCCCCTCCCTCTGTACTCAATTCTATTTTCTCTTCGTCCTCAGTGCTGTCATTTGTTTCTGCAGCAACAGCTGAGAAGGCTGCAGACAGCTGCCTGCCAGCAGCGACTCTACCAGGGCAGGGCTGGCCCCCTCTCCACCCACAAGAGCTGACCCAGGCCATGGGACTGCTCCCCAGTCCCGTCCAGAGCCTTTGGGCCTGGGGCTTACCTTGTCCTTTCACTCTGGGCATTTCAAGCCACAACCTATGTGCACTCAGGGAAACCTCCAGGTCGGCCAGGAGCAAGACGCTAGGCCTGAGGTCAGGGTGGGGCCAGTACGAGACAGATTCCCTCTTCTTTGTCAGTCCTGACCTGGTCCTTTGGTGAGATGGCCCAGCAGCCTGGGGGGGGGGGGGTGGCTGGGGAAGGCTGAGATCAGAGCAGTCGGGTCCAGGGGAGGCATTGGACTTTCTGGTTGCAGGGAACAGCCGGGGCCCTATTGCTGGCTTCAGAGATGCTGGTGCCAGGGCTGCCCCAAGCCCGGGACCTGGGACTGAGGCAGCACTGGTGGATTTCCCACCTGGAACTGCTGATGGCTCCCTGAGCCTCAGATCCAGGCAACAAGACCTTGAAGCCTGCCCCTCATCTGCTTCGGACAGTCTTTTTAGAGCTGGGAAGTTCTCCAGTCCAAGTCCCTGTTTCGAAGGAGAAATAGGCCCAGAAAGGGTTAGAGAGGGCGCGGGGCCACACTGGGAACAGGATACAGCCCATTTCCTTCCAGAAGGTCTTTGTCTACGTCTTTTACTCCTCTGGCTTAGAGGCAGCTCTGCCTGGGAAGGCGACAGACTACCCAGCACCCAATCCATCCCAACACCTCAGAAAGGTCTTTACTGCCGATCCCTGCACACCCAGACCCTGCTCCCCCGCATGCCAGCTCCTGGCTATCTGTGTATTTGGACACCCTGCTGTCACGTGAGGAAATCTAACTGCATACCTAAGAGTGTAGGGAAATGCATGTTGTGCTGAATACATTGCTTCGTGTCGTCAGGTGATTTTGTATCGTCAGGCACTGTCAGTGATGTTGTTTTGCTTAAGCTGTAACTCACCCCTGAAATGAAGGGGAACGATGACGCCCAACCGAGCAAGGCCTGACTCATAGTGGTGGATACATCCAGCCTCCTCCACCCAAGCATCCCGCTCCACTCACAGGCTCGTAAGGGGGCTGCGTTTCCCTTGACCCTGGGTGTGGGTTTTACAAGACCGTGTCTTTTATGATATCACAGCCCAACCATGTGAGAAGTGTCCAGGCTCCTCTTTCTCCATTAATCTGAGAAAAGGGAACGTGAGAATGGACCGATTTTGAAAAATTAAAGGACAAGCAAAATGGTTGTCTGGGAAGGTGATTCTGGCTGCAACCTCCAAACACTTACTAAGCCTCTTCTGTTTTCAGGCCCTTGTGCGTGGGTTATGTGGTAGGAAGAGTTATTTTCCTCCTTTCACAGATAGTCAAACTGCAGCCTAGAGAAGTTAAGTCATGTAGGCAGTTAAGGGCTAGGTTTCAAAATCAGGTAATAAACCATATTCATTGACTCATCAACTGTGTGCTAGGCATGCCGTGTGCATATTCTTGCATCTCCACAACAATATAAGGTATATAGTCTGAATATGCCCATTGTACAGATGAGGAAACTGAGGTGAAAGGACTTTTCTAAGGTCACAGAGCAGCTTAGTCTGTGGCAGAGTCGGGGTTTCAGGGCTGGCCAGGATATTTTCTATGCTAACTGTATGCCACCCTAGCAGCAGCTCTAAAAATGGTGGCTGTTGCTTTTATTCAGGGTGGCCAGGCCACAGATTACATCCACATATGAGACCCAAGAAGAAGGTTGGGGTCAGCTTGGAAAGAGCCTTGAATGCCAAGCCAACCACATTTAGAACAAAGCCAAGTATAAATTAACAGAGAAAAGAAAATTCTAAGGCAATTAGGTTTATACCAAAGCCCCAAACTAACTGTTGTTAGGAATCTTGTAACCAGTCACGTTTTCTGTTTTGCTTTGGCCACTGGGAAGCTCAAAGTCAAATTTGTTATTATTTTTAACAATTATACCGAGTCTCCCACTGGACTCTGGCTTCGTTCCAGTCTTCCTGCTTTTACCTTTACCCTCATCCCTTTATTTTTATTCTATTGTATGTTATCTATTTTTGTAAGTTGCCACAATCCCTTGTTTGCAACAAAGTGGCGTGTACCTAAATAAACAAATGATCAAAAGCTTGAAAAAAAAAAAAAAAAAAGAACTGCAAAACTGTCATTCTCCAGAGCATTTAAGAGCTTTCTTTCTGGCATGTTGTCAGTTTGGCTCAAATAAACTCTGAAACCTTCCCCAGGCTTTTCTACTCAAGATACAGAGCCCTGTGAAAGGGTGTCCTCGGGGCTGAGGTGGGGTCACAAGCCCTTCTCATGGCTGGAGAAGTAGTTTCTTTGGGTGGTAGCTCGAAGGAGGGTCAGTGATAGAAACAAGATTACCAAAGATTGTAACTCTTCACTAAAGACACGTGATTCCTCAGAACCTTCGCTCCCCGGCCTTGCCGGCTAAGACACCTTGTCATCATGCATGAAAAGGGGACAATGATATGAACAGTGACAAGGTATGGAATGAGGGAGCAGGATGGGGAGTCATGTTTTAGAAAAAATATTGATGGAACTTGGAGTACTGGTTTCCTCAAGGAGATTATCCAGGAAGTACTAATGTGGCACTTGGAACACATGAAAATGATGGGCACTCCAACAGCAAAGGCAACAAAAGGAAACATAAACAGTGGGAATACATACAGAATGGGAGAACATATTTGCAAATCACATTTCTGATAAGGGGTTAATATCCAAAATATATATAATATCTAAAAAACTAATACAACTCAATAGCAAAAGAATAAGAACAAAACCTGATTTAAAAATGAGCAGAGGAACTAAATAGACATGTTTCTAAAGAAGACAGATGGCCAACAAATACATGAAAAGGTACTCAACATCATTCATTATCAGGGAAATGCAAATCCACAGAGAGGTATCATTTCACACCTGCTAAAAGGGCCATCATCAAAAAGACAAGAAATAGCGCCCTAGCCGGTTTGGCTCAGTGGATAGAGCGTTGGCCTGCAGACTAAAGGGTTCTGGGTTCGATTTCAGCCAAGTGCACATGCCTGGGTTGCGGCTCGATCCACCTCAGTAGGGGGCGTGCAGGAGGCAGCCAATCAATGACTCTCATAATTGATGTCTCTATCTCTCTGTCCCTCTCCCTTCCTCTCTGAAATCAATAAAAAATATATTTTAAAAAGACAAGAATTAACAAGTGTTGGCAAGGATGTGGAGAAAAAAGAACCCCTGCGCACTATTGGTGGTAATGTAAATTGGTTCAGCCACTATGAAAAACAATATGGAGATTCCTTCCTCAAAAAAACTACAAATAGAACTACCATATGATACAGCAATTCTACTTCTGGGTATTTATCCAAAGAAAATGAAAACACTAACTCAGAAAGACATATGCGCCTCCACGTTCACGGCAGCATTACTTACAATAGCTAAGACATGGAACAAGCTAAGGGTCCATCAGTGGATGAATAAAGAAAATGTATTACAGCTGGCCTTTGGTGTCCACCAGGGATTGGCTCCAGGGCCCCTTGGAACCCAAAATATGTGGATGCTCAAGTCCCTCATATAAAACCAGAGGCTCGGTGCATGAAATTCATGCATTCGGCAGGGTCCCTGAGCCTGGCCTGTGCCCTCTCGCAGTCCGGGAGCCCTCAGAGGAGCGGGCCTAAGCTGCCAGTCAGACATCCTTAGCGTTGCTATGGAGGCAGGAGAGACTCCCACCACTGCCACTGTGCTCGCCAGCCGTGAGCTGGGCTTCTGGCTGAGCGGTGCTCCCGCTGTGGAAGCCCACTGACCACCAAGGTGCAGCTCCTGCATTGAGTGTCTGCCCCCTGGTGGTCAGTGTGCGTTATAGCAACTGGTCATTCCGCCATTAGGTCGATTTGCATATTAGCATTTCATGCATATGGGATTGAGCCAAAACCAGCTCTCTGACGTCCCCTGAGGAGTCCCAGATTGTGAGAAGGTGCAGGCCAGGCTAAGGGACCCCACTGGTGCACAGTCAGGGCTGGGGAGGGATGCAGGAGGTTGGCCAGCCGGGGAGGGACTGTGGGAGGGCTCCAGGGCATGTCCAGCCTATCCTGCTCAATCCTAATCAGCCAGACCCCAACAGCAAGCTAACCTACCAGTTGGAGCATCTGCCCCCTGGTGGTCAGTGCATGTCATAGCAACTGGTCAACCAGTCAACTGTCTGCCCCCTGGTGATCAGTGCACGTCATAACGAGCAGTTGAATGGCCTTAGCATATCATTAGCATATTATTCTTTGATTGGTTGAATGGACAACCGGATAACCAGACACTTAGCATATTAGGCTTTTATTATATAGGATGGCATGGTATTTGCATCTAACCTATACACATCCTCCCGTATACTTTAAATCATCTCTAAATTTCTTATAATACCTAATACAATGTAATGCTATATAAATAGTTGTTTCACTGTTATTTAGGGAATGATGACATGAAAAAAGTGTACTATCATAGGCAACAATAACTTTTTTCAAATATTTTCAATCCTCAGTTGGTTGAATCTACGGATATATGTATCCTATAAAATAAAAGGGTAATATGTAAATTGACCCTAACCACAGAATGACCAGGAAAGGCCCGTTGCTATGACACACACTGACCACCAGTGGGCAGACACTCAACGCAGGAGCTGCTCCCTGGTGGTCAGTGCGCTCCCACAGGGGGAGCTCCACTTAGCTATAAGGCGGACTGATGGCTGTGAGCACAGCGGTGGTGGCAGGAGCCTCTCCTCCCCACTGCAGCTTAAGTCCACTCCCCACTAGCTGCTGTTGGACATCCCCTAAGGGCTCCCGGGCTGCCAGAGGGATGTCAGGCTGTCAATTTAGGCCTAATCCCCAGGGAGCGGGCCTAAGCCAGCAGGTGAACATCTCCCAAGGGGTCCCAGATTGCAAGAGGGTGCAGGCCGGACTGAGGGACCCCTTGAGTGCACAAATTTTTGTGCGCTGGGCCTCTAGTCTATCCATAATAAAAAAAGCTTAATATGCTAATTAGACCAGACATCCTTCCGGACAACCTGCCAGATGAAGCCAGGGCTGTGAGGGCCGAGGCAGCCGCCACGATGGTCAGGGGCCAAGACAGAGGCAGCTGCCACCAGGTGGTGTATTGGGCCTCTAGTATATATATAAAAGTCTAAGTGACCGACTGTCCATCCGTCTGACCATCTGACATATGATGCGCACTAGCAATTTAAAAATAAACACTGACTCGCGCATTCGTGATACATGTGAAGCTCTTGCTGGCGCCAGTCACATGCATGTGTTTTGTTCTGTCATTGTTGATAATGAATTTGGTTGTTTTTGTTGACATTCAATGTAAACCACATCATGATTTATTCATCGACTGTCTGACCAACTGACCAGCCAGTACATATGACGCACACTGACAACTTAAAAATAAATGTTGACTTGTGCATGCACGATACATATAAAGCTCTTGCTGGCGCTAATCAGATGCATGTTTTAATTTTATAATACTACTAGAGGCCCAGGACATGAATATCATGCACTGGGGGAAGGGCCCCTCATCCCGGCCTGTGCCCTCTCACAGTCCGGGACACATCTAGGGATGTCCACCTGCCGGCTAAGGCCCATGGGAAGCAGGCCTAAGCCAGCAGGCAGACATACCTCTCGCAGTCCGAGACCCCTCACTCCTTACCGCCCACCTGCTCGCTGCTCCTTAGCACTGCCACGGAGGTGGGAGAGGCTCCCACCACTGCTGCTGCGCTCGCCAGCCATGAGCCTGGCTTCTGCTGAGTGGCACTTCCCCTGTGGGAGCATACTGACCACCAGAGGGCAGCTCCTGCATTGAACATATGTCCCCTGGTGGTCAGTGCACATCATAGTGACCGGTCATTCTGGTCGTTCTGCCATAATGGTCGCTTAGGCTTTTGTTATATAGGCTAGAGGCTCAGTGCATGAATTCGTGCATGGGTGGGTCCCTCAGTCTGGCTGGCAATTGGGGCCAATCGAGGCTGTCTTGCCCAGTCCCGATTGGGGCCAATTGGGGCTGGCTGCCCAGGGGGAGGGACTGTGGGAGGTTGGCCGGCCCCAGGAGGTTGGCTGTGGGAACACACTGACTACCAGGGGGCAGCTCCTGCGTTGAGTGTCTGCCCCTGGTGGTCAGTGCTTGTCATAGCAACCGGTCGACTGGTTGCTTGGTTGACCAGTCAAAACGGTCGCTTAGGCTTTTTATATGTATATATAGATATTATATATACTATTTGACATGTAATTTTTTTGCAGTAACATAATTACTGCACAAGTCTTTCTTCTAATTAATTTTCCTTCAATGTTCATGAATCTCCAAAAATGTATACACACTGTAACAGCTGATAGCTCAATCATTTTATATATATACTAGAGGCCTGGTGTATGAAATATGTGCATGGGGGAGTCCCCTCAGCCCAGCCTGCACCCTCTCCAATCCAGGACCCCTCGGGGGATGTCCAACTGCAGGTTTAGACCTGCAGTCAGACATCCCTCTCACAATCCTGGACCGCTGGCTCCTAATAGCTCACCTGCCTGCTATTAGGCAGGCCTGGTCACCCCTAACTGCCCCCCCTTGCCGGCCTGGTCACCCCTAATTGCTCCCGTGCTGCCAGCCTGGTTGCCTCCAACTACTCCCTCTGCTGGCCTGGTTGCCCCTAAGTGCCCCCCATCCCAGCCTAATCACCCCCAACTGCCCCCCTGCAAGCCTGGTCACCCATCACAGCCCCCCGCCAGCCTGATCACCCCATGCAGCCTGCTGTTCAGTTGTTTGGTCATCCCTCAGGCTGGCCCTGGGCGGCTGGGCAGCCAACATCCAAGGCTTGCCTGTGCCTTGGGCCAGCCCTGGGCAGCTGGGGGGCTGAGGGGACTAGGGGACTCTGGAGGCAGGCATGTGGAGCATCTGGACCTCCCTGGGGGCAGGCCAGGCTGTGCCATGCACCTGCTGCTCTGGCAGGGCTGAGGGGACTGGGCACTGCCATCTTGTGGCTGTGGGCACCACCATCTTTGAGGGCACGGCAGTCAATTAGCATATTCCCTCCTTATTGGCTGTGGGTGCCACAATCTTTGTGAGGGCATGATGGTCAATTAGCATATTTCCTATTTATTAGATAGGATACTAGATAGAGGCCTGGTGCATGAAATTTGTGCACTCGGGGGGGAGGGGTCCCTCAGCCTGGCCTGTGCCCTCTCGCAGTCTGGGAGCCCTCAGGGGATGTCCGACTGCTGGCTTAGGCCCAGTCCCATGGGGAATGGGCCTAATCTGGCAGTTGGACAGCCTTAGCGCTGCCACAAAGGTGGGAGAGGCTCCCGCCACCACCATTGAGCTCACCAGCCATGAGCTTGCCTTCTGGCTGAGCGGCACTCCCCCTGTGGGAGCACACTGACCACCAGGGGGCAGCTCCTGCATTGAAAGTCTGCTCCCTGGTGGTCAGTGCGTGTCATAGCAACCAGTTGTTCCACTGTTTGGTCGATTTGCATATTAGCCTTTTATTATATAGGACTAGAGGCCCAGTGCACAGAATTTGTGCACTCAGGGGGGTGTCCCTCAGCCTGGATTGCGAGAGGGTGCAAGCCAGGCTGAGGGACCCCACTGGTGCATGATCAAGGCCACGGGATATTGGCCAGCTGGGGAGGGACTGGACTGCGGGAGGGCTCCAGGGCATGTCCAGCCCATCTTGCTCAGTTCTGATGGGCTGGACCGCAGCAGCAAGCTAACCTACTGGTCAGAGCATCTGACCCCTGGTGGTCAGTGCACATCATAGCAACTGGTCAACTGGTTGCCTGTCTGTCCCCTGGTGGTCAGTGCACGTCACAGTGAGCGGTTGAGTGGCCTTAGCATATCATTAGCATATTATGCTTTGTTTGGTTGAACAGACAACTGGACAACCAGACACTTAGCATATTAGGCTTTCATTATATTTTATTAGGCTTTGCAACCTCCAGCCCACATCGCCTGTAATCTGTAACCAAGTGAGGGTGTCTAAACCTCATGAGCAGTGATATGCCATGAGAGGAAAGGCCACCTTGGGGACAAGGTCTGGCACCAGTTTTGCCTGTTGCCCACTGGGATCAGGCCTAAACGGGCATTCAGACATCCCTCTCACAATCCAGGACTGCTGGCTCCCAACCACTTGCCTGCCTGTCTGCCTGATTGCCCCCTAACCACTCCCCTGCCAGCCTGATCCAAGACTAACTGCTCCCCTGCCGGCCCGATTGCCCCCAACTGGCCTCCCCTGCTGGCCCGGTAACCCCTAACTACCCTCCCTTACCAACCTGGTCGCCCCCAACTACCCTCCCCTGCAGACCTGGTCCCCCCCAACTGCCCTCCCCTGCAGGCCTGGTCCCCCCCACCTGCCCTCCCCTGCAGGCCCAGTCCTTCCCAACTGTCCTCCCTTGCAGGCCAGGTCCATACCAACTGCCATCCCCTGCTGGTCTGACCGCCCACAACTGCTCTCCCCTGCTGGCCATCTTGTGGTGGCCATCTTGTGTCCACATGGGGGAGGCCATCTTTGACCACATGGGGGTGGCCATCTTGTGTGTTGGAGTGATGGTCAATTTGCATATTACTCTTTTATTAGATAGGATAAGTCCTAGGGATGTAATGTACAGCACAGTGACTATAGTTAATACTGTGCTGTATATTTGAGAGTTACTGAGAGAGTAGGTATTGAAAGTTCTCATTACAAAATCATTTTGTAAATATTGAGTTGACAGATGTTAAGTGGACTTATTGTTGAAACCAGATAACAAATGCATCCAGGCTGCCTGTCACTACTTGAGCCAATTAAACAGAAACAGTGTTGAATCATGTATGAGCATTTATTCCAGCAGTATGGGAGAGTGGCAGGTCATCCATGAAAATCTGCTCTACCCTACCCCCATAAACCAGCTGCTTATATTGGGTAGAAGGACAAAGAGTACATGGGAAAGTAGTAATTACAGGCATGGGAAAGTAGGCCAGGTATAATAGTTACAGGTTATAGGCAATGTGGGCTGGAGGTTGCAAAGGGTGGGCGGGTCTGGGACTCCATCATTTTGGCAACAAGGTTGTTAATCTTTCCGTGATGATAGGCAGTTCTCAGATAAGGAGAATGGACTGCATTCCAAGGTTAACTCCCAAGTGTCGGGCATACAACTCCCAACCAGGTCAGAACAGGCTCTCTTTAATCAGAACAGAACAATCACAGTTAATAGAGCATGATTAATACTTGTTATAATTATAGCCAGTCCTTCATATTTTATTTCTGCCCCTAACACTGTGGTGATCATTTTGCAATATATACAAATATTAAATCATGTCTTGCACCTTGAAATGAAGATACGTCGATTATATCTCAAAAATACATGGACAAAGTTCAAAGGAAGTATTGCACTATGCCAGGAGTTCCCGGATGCATTTAGATTTATATTGTTTCCCAGATAAGAGTTTTAAATTGTACTTTCCTTGTGGATTGTTTTATGGTTGGACTGTAAATCCTTGACACTGAGAGACTTTGCTTACTCCCCTGACTCCACGAGTCCTTCTGGTTGGAATTCAGGTAGGTGGGTGATCACCTGCTACCTGGTCTTCAGGGTCCCCCAGGAGCTCTGAACTACTGCCAGCACCAGCAGGAAGGGATGTAGGAACCAGTGAACTTCAGAACAGAAGAAAGTTTGACAACTCAGAAGCAGATCTGAAACAAATTTTCAGTAGTAGAGGAAGGTCCAGCAGATATCTAAGACTCTGCCTCTGTCGCGGAGGGATGAATCAGAGAGTGCGATGCCGGGAGGCTGTGGAGACACAGCTTTAAAAACCATATTAGCCCGGCCAGCATGCCTCGGTGGTTGAGCATTGACCTATGAACCAGGAGGTCAAGGTTTGATTCCCGGTCAGGGCACATGCCAAGGTTGCCGGCTCGATCCCCAGGGAGGGGTGTGCAGGAGGCAGCTGATCAATGATTCTCTCTTGTCATTGATGCTTCTGTCTCTCCTCCCTTCCTCTCTGAAACCAATAAAATACTTTTTAAATAAATAAAATTAAAACCATCACAGGAGAAGGGACCCAAATATGCACCAAATAAAAGATGACAAAAGAAAATGCAGGTGGTGTTCATATCTTCAAACAGCAAGCACCTTTGCAGTGGGAAAAAGCACAATTTGAAAGTGAAGGTCAAGAGCTTTAGCAGGGCCAAAACCGGTTTGGCTCAGTGGATAGAGCGTCGGCCTGTGGACTGAAAGGTCCCAGGTTTGATTCCGGTCAAGGGCATGTACCTTGGTTGCGGGCACATCCCCAGTAGGTGTGCAGGAGACAGCTGATGGATGTTTCTAACTCTCTATCTCTCTCCCTTCCTCTCTGTAAGAAAAATCAATAAAATATGTTGTTTTTTTTTTTGTTTTTTTTTTTAAAAAAGAGCTTTAGCAGGAATGTAAACAGTAGAATTTATGGAAAAAATAACATGAAACTTCCTAGGAAATTAGCTGTAAGAGGAAACTGACTGCAATGAGGTAAAATATCAGCCATGTGGTAAAAGAATGAGACACAAAATGAGCTAAAGATTTTGAAGAAGAATCTGCGAGGAGGGAGGGGTGTGTTTTTAAAACAAACCCAGATTATTTTTCAGGGTTGGAGGGAAGACAGGGTAATCGGTTGAACATTCACTCTGCTAAGGGAAAACAACAACAACAAAAACAACAGCTTTAAGAAAAGAAACGCTGCCCGGCTGGTGTGGTTCATTGGCTGACCATCGACCTATGATCTATGAGGTCACTGTTCAATTCCTGGTCGGGGCACATGCCCGGGTTGCAGGCTCAGTCCCCAGTGTGGGGCGTGCAGGAGGCAGCTGATTGATCAACAATTCCCTCTCATCATTGATGTTTCTATCTCTCTCTTCCTCTCTGAAATCAATAAAAATATATTCTAAAAAAGAAAAGAAAAGAAATGCTCACAATGGATCAAAAATGAACTGAAATATACTTCTGACCGTCAACAAAAGATCCTCACCCCAAATGTCCCATACTCAGGCCTTGGCAGAGGCCCAGGAAGATAGGGGAGCCTCTGCGCTAACCGAGGGCTGGAATTGAGCAGCCCCTGGAGCCTCACTGGTCCAGGGGTGTGTGCCCCCAGCAGCTCCACGGTACACATTCAGAGCTTGAGAGAGGCTAGGTGACCCTGAAGTCACATGTCTGGTGTCTGGTGGGGGGTGCTTTCTACCACCACACCCTGCCCCTTCGCTTGGTTGCTGTTAGAATATCAGCCTCTGGAGGCCACCTGGACGCAGGGACATTCTGTAGGGCTGGAATCATCGAGGGCTGGTTGAGTGCAATGCTAGCAAACACTCTGGCAAGGATTCCAGCAAGCCTGCGGGCAGGTCCTGTCTGGGATTGGCAGGTCCCACTCTGGCCTCTGCCTCTGTGCTCCCGGCGAGGGGGGGGCCCAGGAATGAGCACCCTGCAGGGGCCTTCGGCCTTGATGGACAGTGGTGGGCACCCCGACAAGCAGGTGTGGCCTCACAAGGGGGCAGGCAACAAACTTCTACATCAGGTCCCTGACTCTGGGACAGCAAGAGTCCCCACATCCTCCAGGCGGCTCTAAGGGACAACCATGAGAAATCTGCCCTTCTCTCTGGTCAGCGCGTCCCAAAATGTTCCCTAATGATCCCCTGCCCTGTGACCTTTGCTCTCATCTGGATATCTGGAATGCTGTTAAATTTACCCCGATGCAAAACTGCCTGGAGATGGCTGTGATAACAGCAACAGTGCTCCAGCCTGGGCTCTTCCCAGCCCACAGAAAGGCCTTATCTGAGATCAGGGATTCAAGCTGCCACCTGGGAAGGGGTGGGTCTGCCCCCAGCTGGAGGCACCGCTGCAGCACCTCTGCCCCCTAAGAGAGCCAGACCTCTGGAGCAGGGCAGAGCCCTGTGGCCTCGACGTGCTTCTTTCCCTCTCAGGGCCTCAGTTTCCCCATTAGGTAAGTGAGAGGGTGAAGCTGATGACGTCTTGTGTCCCTCTTCCACTCTACAGTGGTGAACATGGGCCGCTTTAACTGCGGCACCATCGAACTGAACCGGCGAGCAGGTGCAGGTGTGGGTGCAGGTGCGGGTGCAGGTCGGGGTGCAGGTGGGGCTGGGACCTGTAGGAAGCCCCACTGCTGAGTCTGCATGTGCCTAACTCCCTTAGAGGTCCAGGTGGGGCCCAAACCCAGTCCCTGGCAAACATGAGTGGGAAGGACTCGCCACCCTCCCACCAGCCTGGTCAGAGCAAGACCTCTGGGTGAGTGACATCTGCCCTGACAGGTGAGTGACCAGCTCCGTGCTGCCTGACTGGAGCTGTAAATATAGCCTATTAGGGAGTAAAAGAGTTGGTTCCAAAGTTTATTTCCTCTGGTTCCCGTCTTCAGAGAGATTTCTTCTTAAGGGATGTTGCTGATTTGGGGGAAGCTAGTAGAGGGGAAAAGTTGATCTAGACACAAATGAACAAAATAAAAACATTTCTGGAGAGAAACTGGCTTGCCTGGCTCTCCCCTTTTGGTGTGGTGTATCCAAACTTCATTTCTTTAAAAAAGAAGTGTTTAATTATTACCTTTGTTGACCTCTGTACCTTCTGGCTTCCTCCACTCCTGGCCACAAGACATGGCCATTCCCGGGGCACGGCTGTGCAGACACAGGCACTCATCACAGGCTCTGCAGAGTGGAGAAGGTAAGGCCGATGGGGGTGGGCAGGCTCGCCGCTGTCCTCACCACGGACTGGGAGGGACTTGATTTACAGAAAGGGGATAGGCAGGACCATCCACTAGTGAAGCCTCGAGCCCGTTTTCCTCAGCATGTTTTTCATGCCTCACATCCTTCAGGGAAAGACACCTACCTGGTGGATCTATTATGTGCGAGGTGCCTTAATGTGGGGAATAATTCTGAGAAACATGTTCCTTCCTTGAATGTGGTTCTACTCAGTAGACCATATTTACTAGTAAATACAATATTCCTTTTTACTTTGGGAAAAAATGGAGTTGGACCATGGAGCTAGAACGGCTTTCCAAGCGTGTCGTTGCTGAGGATCAGGAGCCCAGAGGTGCAGGCGCCTGGCAGGGGAGTTAGGAAACAGCCTGGAGCCTGTGCCCAGGCCTGCACGGCACGCATGGAAAACCGTTACTCGGGGGACTGAGCACTATCCCTACGGGGTCGACACCTGTACTTTCCTGAGACAGCAGCTCCTAATCTGCTTTTGGAGTCAGTTCCCACACCCCAGTGCGCTGGCCAAGCAGAACCCCGCCGAGCTCCGGCTGGCGCCCGTCTGCTGGGCATTTGCTGAATCAGGCCCACGCCCTCCTTGCAGCCTCTTAGAGCTGGCAGGAGGAAAATATGGAGGAGACAAGCCCGAGAAAAAGGAGAGAGGATCAGAAGTCCATCCAGAGTAATGAACCCAAGACCACAAGTCTCCAAAAGGAGGTAAGCAGCGGTGGGCAGGCCTTCTCAAGCCAGCGAGGCGTGGTCCTGGGGAGCAGGTGGGGAAAGTCCCCCTGACCTGATTTGTAAAGTACATCTCTAAAGGAACACAATTTTGCACTTAACTTCCTCCCCTCTCGCCAGTGAGCTCAGCATATTCTTGTTAATACGCGTGCACTGAGCAAGCCTGGAGGAGCTGGTGTTTGCTCAGCCCCATGGCCTCTTCGGGGACGGTCAGAGAGGCCCTTGTGATGTTTGAGTCCCCTCTGTAGTGTCTTCACCAAATCTCTGTCCCCCTAGGTCCAGTACTAAGAAACTCCCACTCCTGTTTAGTCCGTCTGGCTGGGCGGTGAGCCTGACGGGGTGTGCCATAGGTGGGCCCTCTGAACTGGAATATAGTAAGGACTAGACTTGGAGGTATCTGCAGCCTTGGGGGGCCCAGTGCTTGTGTCAGCTGGGGCTGGCATTGGGGGGGGCGGGGATGGGAGTAGAGGCAAAAGGGAGCCAGATGCTCCACACTGAACAGGGAGCAGCGCTAGTGCCAGGTGGAGGGAGCTACCGGGGGTGTAAGGGGAGGAACAGGCTGCAGGCTCCTAGGATGAGGAATGGGGGCCCGGAGCAAGATCCCCACGGCTTCCAGAGCAGATGAGCAGGACGAGTGGGATGAGCTCTGGGCAGAGGTGCCCACTCCTGGCAGCACAGGGGACAGAGGGAGGAGGGACCTGGGGATTGAGAGGGGGTGGCTTGGACTGACTGAGGGTTGGCCTGGGATCTTGGGGCCCCAGGAGTCTGCTGACAGGCAGCAACAGCCTTCCTTCATAAAAAGAGCACAACTGAGCTAACCCCAGGCGAGTCCTGACTCAGGCAGTTGGGGTGATTGCAGAGCTCAGCAGGAGGATTCTGGAGGACCCCCAGGCGTGGGTGAGCCAGCCCCGCCCGCCCGCGGTTAGAGGAGGGAAGCTGAGACTGAGACGGCCCTGGGAGCTCCCGGCCCTGAGGCCAGAACAGAAGCTGACCCTGCTCCCTGGGACCCTCCTGCAACTGTGTGTGTCCCCTGCTGGGAAGCTTGGTTCTCTGGGCTCTAACAGGAAGCACTGTCTCTGCCCAGACAAACAGCTTGTTCACCTCGGGCTCCAGAACTCAGGCTGGTGGCTTCTGAGGGCAGACGTTCAAAGTAGGGGCTTGAATCGGACACTTTCTTCCTTAAAATAGTGTTTTCCTTACTTGATTCATGTATAATTCACACACAGTGAAATGTATAGGTCTTCAGTGTTCAGTTTGCTGGGTTTTGACAAACTGGTCACCTCCACAAAGTGCCCCCTTGCCCATTCCCAGCGGGCCCACCCTGAGCTCTTGCCCTGCGGATTCATTCTGCCTGTTCTGGAACTTCACAGGGGTGGAACTCAATGGTGTGTGTCTGAGCTGGGTCTTGGTAGGAAGCAAATACCTTATAAAATGGCTTCAGAAATGTCACAGCCCCCAGTGTTTCTGTCCCTAGAGGCCTCCATTGCTCACCTCCCACCCCACCCTGTGACGGCCTGGCCCCCAAGCTCCGATTTCCCTGTTAGCTCTGAGGGAGAAGCTTCGTTCTGCTCTGCCCAGCGAACAGGCATGTCCCTACAGCCTTCCTTTTTAATTTTTTAAAAATATTTTTTTATTGATTTCAGAGAGAAAGGGGAGAGAGAGAGAGAGAGAGAGAGAGAGAGAGAGAGAGAGAGAGAGAGAGAGAGAGAAACATCAATGATGTGAGAGAATCATTGATCAGCTGCCTCCTGCACGCCCCCTACTGGGGGTTGAGCCCACAACCCTGGCATGTGCCCTTGATCTGAATTGAACCTGGGACCCTTGGGTCCACAGGCCAACGTTCTACCCACTGAGTCAAACCAGCTAGGCCTTCCTTTTAAAAAAAATTTTGTTAATTATAGTTGACGTTCAATATTATTTCATATCAGTTTCTGATGTACAGCATAGTGGTTAGACATTTATGTAATTTACAAAGTGGTCCCCACAATAAGTCTGGTACCCACCTGGCACTGTACATAGTTATTACAATATTATTGACTATATTCCTATGCTGTACTTTACATCCCCGTGACTATTTCATAACTAACTGCCAATTTGTACTTCTCAGTACCTAGAGCCTTTCTCGTTGGGGACTGCTTGCTAAATCAGCCTTTTGCATCAGAGACCCTCTGTCCAGGGCAGCAGGGGCAGTGCTGGTGTATGGGACTTGCACCAGGTCTGCCTTTCTGTGCCTCCATTTTCTTTTCTGTAAAATGGGTATGATGTGGTATTCCTGACTCCTGAGGCTGTTGTGGGGATTAATGGACTTCGTATGAGCAAAGCCCCAGGAGCAGCACCCTGGTTACTCCTGCAGCAGCACTGGTTGACAGCGCCTGGGAGAGGGCTTCACTTGGGGCTGTGCTGGCCGCACCCAAGGGAGGCGGGGAAGGGGCTGCAGCTGGCCATCTGAGCTGGATCTGGTGCAGGACTAACTCTTTCTCCTTCCTCCACACCCAAGGTGGGCCTGCTCAGTGGCATCTGCATTATCGTGGGCACCATCATCGGCTCTGGGATCTTCATCTCCCCCAAGTCTGTGCTCAGCAACACAGAAGCCGTGGGGCCCTGCCTCATCATATGGGCAGCGTGTGGCATTCTTGCAACACTGGGTAACCAAGATGCCGCTCCCTGACTGAGTCTCCTGTTGAATGTGGGGCTGGGCTGTCTGAGCACGATCCTGTTCCCTGGCCTTGCCGCCGCTGGGTCCCTTTCCGTGCTGGTGCACAGTAGGTGTAAATCAGGCTGCGCCCAAGTGTCCAATGGCCAGAACGCAGCTTAGTTGGATGAGAGGGGACCATGTTGGGCCCAGTGAGCATGGCCCCTAGAGGGGAGGAGGGCTCTCAACTGGGCCACACCTCACCAGGGGCCTGGGGTCCCCTCCTCTCTGTTCCAGGTGCTCTGTGCTTTGCAGAGCTTGGCACGATGATCACCAAGTCGGGGGGCGAGTACCCTTACCTGATGGAGGCCTTTGGCCCCATCCCTGCCTACCTCTTTTCCTGGACCAGCCTGTTCATCATTAAGCCCTCCTCCTTCGCCATCATCTGCCTCAGCTTTGCTGAGTACGCTTCTGCGCCCTTCTACACGGGCTGCCAGCCTCCTGAAGTGGTTGTTAAGTGCCTGGCTGCCGCTGCCATCTGTGAGTACCCAAGTCTGAAACCTTGGGCGGGGGTCAGAAAAGACCTGGCACAGACGAGGTGGGGACATACTGGTCTCAGGTCCTACATGTCCAGAAGTGGGCCTGGAGGGAGGTGAGAAGCGAGGCAAAAAGCCTGTCACGCTTTGCCATCCCTGCTCTTTCCGTGTGGGAGCTGTCGGCGAGGGGGTGCCGCTGGCTGTCCGCAGGGCAGCGCTTGAGGGGCCGGGTTGCTTCTCCATCGCCCTCAGATCCCAAAGGTCTTTGTGAGGGCAGGTTGGGAGGCTAGAAAGAAGCCTCCTTCCAGGGCCTTTAGAATGGAGATGTTGAACCCCCAACACAGAATGTTGCCCCCTCCCCAGTGGTCATCACTACGGTGAATGCGCTGAGCGTGCGGCTGGGCAGCTACGTCCAGAACGTGTTCACAGCGGCCAAGCTGGTGATCGTGGCCATCATCATCATCAGCGGGCTTGTCCTCCTGGCTCAAGGTGACCTTCAGCGGGAGGGGCGGGTGCCACAAGCACAGGCCTCCTTCTCATCTGGAGGTCTTCTGCTGAACATATCTCTCAGGCAAAAACTCAACAGGATCTTGTTTCCCAACTTCTCAGAGTTTGTTTAATAACCTCAGGTCATAAATCTTTCACATGGAGATGATGCAAAGTTCCACTCTGGTTGGCTGATACCGGCTATTTATTTACCTGGCTTAATTACAGGAAATACAAAGAACTTTGAAAATTCTTTTGAGGGCACAAAGCTGTCTGTGGGAGCCATCAGTCTGGCATTTTATAATGGACTCTGGGCGTACGACGGATGGTAAGGCACGCAAAGGCAGCGCGTCTGGGTGTGGGTTCTCCAGGCTATCGACTGAGACTGCATGGAAAGCAATGGCTTCTGGGGTTTGGTGGGACCCTAAAATTCACCATCATCTCTCCATTTTGTTAAGCACCCCCCCTCACCCTTCTGTTCTCCTCAGACCCCAGAGACACGTGCCCTTTTCCCAGTCCCTCTGTGGCCCCAGCCCCTGGAGTGGCCTGTGAGCAGGCAGTGGTGGGGCCCCGAGGCCAGAAGCTTCTGCAGAAACACAGCTCAGCCAATCCGCAGACAGTCAGGGCAGCCCAGGACGTGACAAGGCGAGGAGTTCAGCAGTACTCCTATTTCCCCTTGAATATCAAGGTTTAGTCGATGAGATTCTGCTTATGTCCTTCAAGGAAGAAGCGTGGCCATCCATGACGTGGTCTTTTCCTCATGTACAGCATCTGCAGGTTTCATTCTCTTTTCAAAGAATTTTCCACTTTTTCAAAGTGCCTTGGGGAGACTGCCAATAATTCTTGAAAAGTCACGTGATTCCCATGGAGGGCAAAGACTTCCCAACCAATGAATGTGCAGATCTTTGCAGCAGGCATCCCCAGGGCTTCCTCTGAAAGAAGTTACCGCAGAATTCCCACAGGGGTTCCTTCCCTGTGGTGGAGAATCTTGAACGAGGTCAACACTTACTATTTGGTGTTTCACACCCTCAGCAAATTATGATACTCACTAGGGGTCCAGTGCACGAATTCGTGCACCTTGAAAGGAACTGTGGGCCGCGAGGCTGCTGAGACCCCGCCCGGCCCCTCCTGCCACAAGCCCCCGCCCCCCCAACCCCCCTCCCCCGGTTCCCTGTCTGCCAGCAGCCCCGCTCCTGCCACCACCCCTCCTACACACAGTGGTGGCTCTGGTGCTGGCAGCAGGTGCGAGTGCCAGGCAGGACTGCTGTGCACGGGAGCAAAGAATTTTCAGTAACCACCAGAGGCTTGCCCCGATGACAGCGACCGGCGCCCCCCCTTGGTCTGGTGCCCCCACTCACCTGTCCCACCATCCTGCTGCGGCCGACGCCCGCCATGTTCCCTGCTCTGCCGCCTGCTGCCGACGCCCGCCAGGTTCTGCGTGTGCCCTCTGGTGGTCAGCACATGTCATAGCAACCAGTCGTTCACTTGTTCGGTTGTTCCACCATTGGTCTATTTGCATATTAGGGTTTTAATACACTGAGTGGCCAGATTATTATGATCTCTGAACGCATAATAATCTGGCCATTAAGTATATATATATATTAGAGGCCCGGTGCATGAATTTGTGCATGGGTGGGGTCCGGCCAGCCTGGCCAGGGGGAGGGGACATGGGCAGTTGGCCGGCTTGCCTGCTGGTCGAACTCCTGGTGGAGGGAACAATTTGCATATTAGCCTTTTATTATATAGGATATACACTGAGTGGCCAGATTATTACACATTAAGAGATCATAATAATCTGGTCACTCAGTGTATATAAATGTTACTTTTCTTTTTCTAGGAATCAACTCAATTACATCACAGAGGAACTTAAAAACCCTTTCAGGTGAGAAAACCAAGTCAGGACAGGAGACAGTGGACAGGCAAGCATGTTTCTCTTCTCCCAAGCAAAAGGGGAACCTCTTCCTCCCATTATCCCAGACTCCTGCCTGACACTGAAGTTTCCTACATGCTCATTTCCACTAATAGAGTTTGGTTTGGTTTTGGGTAGTGGGATGATTGCTGATAGGAAGGGAGAGCTCCAATTTTAGCTCTGGCTTATTTTGCCTATAAACGATTTCATTTGACTGCCTGGGAGTCAGAGGGAGAGTTCTTTCTCATTTGAAGATGTCCATGGGCCACTGGGGCTGTGCCGTTCCACAAGTGCCCTGCTGGGTGGGCCTCAGGAGGGGCAGCCGTGTCCCAGCCCACCACAGGGAGCAGAGGGAGGGCTGGCCAGAGCAGGCAGGAGAAAAGACTGGACAAGATCAACAGGCTTGTGAGTCTCTCAAGGGATGCTCTGGTCTGACGCTGGGTCCCCGGGTTCCTGCCCCTCACAGAAACCTGCCCCTGGCTATCATCATCGGGATCCCGCTGGTGACAGGTTGCTACATCCTCATGAACGTGTCCTACTTCACTGTGATGACAGCGACCGAGCTCCTGCAGTCACAGGCGGTAGCCGTGGTGAGTGCAGGTCTCTGTGGGAGGGTGCTGCGTTCTGTGGGAGGAGAATCGCTCAAGCCGAAGTCCTCACAGGGCAGGGAAATGATTGGCCAGGAGACAGGAGAGTGAACAGGTGAGGGCAGCTCCAAACACCCACCTGAGGCTGAAGGCCGCCAGTGGAGCTGGCAGGTTCCCTTTCCCAGCACACCAGTGGCCTGGGGGCAGGCCGGGATTATGACAGACAAGTAGGAGGAAGAGAAAAATGCAAGGGAATCCCTGCGGGAGGGAGTTATAATAATGCAATGCAGACTTTAGACCAGGTAAAGAGGGGAGGACAAAGTGGGGTGTGAGAGACAGTGGAAAAGGTGGGTGGATCCATGTGCTGGAGGCCTCTTGGAGTTGGGGTAGGAGAGGAAACCAACTAGAAACAATGAGGTGACGAGGTTGGGAGCGGGGGAAGCAGTCTTGGTTATGATGAGTTCCCCCAGCAGAGTTCAAGGGAGAACAAGTCACTCTGAATGAGGGGGCCAAGGTATTGAGAGGCCAGTGTCCAAACGAGACGGAGTGACTGAGAATCATGACGGAGAGGTGGAGAAGAGATTTCTGTCACCGTCCATAGGTACTGAGATGCTCTGAGAGGAGAAGAGGCCCAGTTGATTCCCTCCCGAGTGGTTCCCGACTTTTCCTCTCCAGGATGGGTCAGGGGCTGCACTCCTGAGGGTGGGACCAGGCCTCTGGGACAGCACAGCAGCTTTCTTGGGACCCATGGTTCTCAGGGGCCAGGTAAGCCCTCAGGACTCAATCTCGCTTCTCTCCCTAGACGTTTGGTGACCGTGTTCTCTATCCAGCCTCTTGGGTCGTTCCACTCTTTGTGGCATTTTCAACCATTGGTGCTGCTAACGGGACCTGCTTTACAGCGGGCAGGTAGGTGACCCCACACTCATCCCCGGGACAAGGGCACCAGAGCCGACTGCACAGGACGACACCAACCTCGGGGCTAATTCCTTAGGGTTCTGCAGGCTAAACCCTCATGGCAGGAAACCTGACGTCCAGGGAAGGGAGCGAAAAGCATGGACAAGCCTGCACGCTGGCCCTGGACGTGGCTGGCCCCACTGCAGAGAGGCCCTAGCTTCCTCTTTGGGAGTAACAATGCTACCGACTCCAGCCCCAGGCCGTCTGGTGACATAGGGAGAGAGAGGCTTTGGTTCACATGCAGTTTTTCTACTTTGTCCTTTTATTCACATAATGATATTTCTTGATCATCGTCTCCTGTTAATATACACACAATCTAGAACAGGGATTGGCAAACTTTTCCTTAAAGGGCCAAACAGTGAATATTTTAGACTTCAACTCCATCTCTGTAGCACAAAAGCAAACAGTGGTTATTATTTGCACGAACAGCCTGGCCAACCTCCTTGACCCCCCTGGTCTAGAGACAGTTACTAGCTGTGCTGTCTTCTACTTTATGATTAGCATCATTTTGCATGACTCCACTCATGGCCTAGGTGGGGGTGTTCTCATAAGCACTGCTGCAGGGATTCTTTTCTTTTCTAATTAAAAAAAAAGTTCAGTTACAATTAGCATTCAATATTATAGTAGTTTCAGATATACATAGTGGTTAGACATTTATATAACTTATAAAGTGATCCCCAATAAGTCTAGTACCCACCTAGAACGACACATAGTTATTACAAAATTATTGACTGTATTTCCTGTGCTGTACTTTACATCCCTGTGACTATTTTGTAACTACCAATGTGTACTTCTTAATCCCTTTACCTTTTTCATCCAGCTCCCAAACCCCTCCCATCTGGCAACCATCACTTTGTTCTCTTTATCAGTCTATTTTTGTTTTACTTAGTTTGTTCTTTCTTTCTTTATTTTTTTAATAAATCTTTATTGTTCAGATTATTACAATTGTTCCTCTTTTCTCCCCCATAGCTCCCCTCCAACCGGTTCCCACCCCACCCTCTGCCCTTACCTCCCCTGTCACTGTCTTCATCCATAGGTGTACGATTTTTGTCCAGTCTCTTCCTGCACTCCCCCACCACACCTTTCCCCCTGAGAATTGTCAGTCCATTCCCTTTCTATGCCCCTGATTCTATTATATTCACCAGTTTATTCTGTTTATCAGATTTTTAATTCACTTGATTTTTAGATTCACTTGTTGATAGCTATGTATTTGTTGTTCATAATTTTTATCTTTGCCTTTTTCTTCTTCTTCCTCTTCTTAAAGAATACCTTTCAGCATTTCATATAATATTGGTTTGGCGGTGATGAACTCCTTTAGCTTTTTCTTATCTGTGAAGCTCTTTATCTGACCTTCAATTCTGAATTATAGCTTTGCTGGGTAAAGTAATCTTGGTTATAGGTTCTTGCTATTCATCACTTAGAATATTTCTTGCCACTCCTGTCTAGCCAGCATAGTTTTTGTTGAGAAATCAGCTGACAATCGTATGGGTGCTCCCTTGTAGGAAACTAACTGTTTTTCTGTTGCTGCTTTTAAGATTCTCTCTTTGTCTTTTGCTCTTGGCATTTTAATTATGATGTGTCTTGGTGTGATCCTCTTTGGATTGCTTTTGTTTGGGGTTCTCTGGGCTTCCTGGACTTGTAAGTCCATTTCTTTCGCCAGGTGAGGGAAGTTTTCGGTCATTATTTCTTCAAATAGGTTTTCAGTATCTTGCTCTCTCTCTTCTTCTGGCACACCCATAATTCAGATGTTGGTATGCTTGAAGTTGTCCCAGAGGCTCCTTACACTATCTTCAAATTTTTAGATTCTTTTTGCTTTTTGCTTTTCCAGTTGGGTGTTTTTTGCTTCTTTGTATTTCAACTCCTTGACTTGATTCTTGCAGTCCTCTAGTCTGCTGTTGGATCTTTGTATATTATTCTTTATTTCAGTCAGTGTATGCTTAATTTCTAGTTGGTCCTTTTTCATATCCTCGAGGGTCTTGCTAAATTTATCAGCCTTTTCTAGAAAATTCTTGAAAAACCTTATAACCATGGTTTTGAACTCTATATCCAGTAGTTTGCTTTCCTCCATTTCTTTCATTTGTGACCTGTTTCTTTGTCTCTGCATTTTGGCTCCTTCCCTGAGTTGATAGAGTAGCTTTGTGTGCTAGGTGTCCTATATGGCCCAGTGGCTCAGCCTTCCCAGTTACCTGAGGTGGACACTCTTGGTGCATCCCTATGTGGACTGTGTGCACAGTCTTGTTGTAGTTAAGCCTTGATTATTGTTGGTATCACTGTGAGGAATTGACTTCCAGGCCAATTGGCTGTGAAGATTAGCTGTGTCTACGCTGGGAGAAGTTCTGTGCTGGAGACACCCTTATGAGACAAGACTTGCAAAAGCCTCTGTGCTCAGCTTGGATGGGGCGGAGTCTCAGGGCTGAGCAGACAGCAATGGCTTTCCATTAGCACTGCCCTAAGAGGCCCCCGGATCTCAGTGTCCCTTGGTAATCGCTGCAAGCACCTCTGAAAGACAGCCGCCCTCGAGTTTCACCTGCTGCCAGACAGTCCAGTTTCTCCCCAAATGAGTCTGGGTCCCCAGAGTCTTGCCCGGAACTGGAGTTCAGAGCAGTCAGGAGCTTTTGTCTCCCTCCCGATTGAGAAAGCCAGCCGTCCACTCAGTTGCCAGCCCTCTCTGTATGCACACGCCTCCATACTTCTGCCTTCTGCAGCTCCTGTGAGTCTCAGTGTGCTTTTCTCTTTCCTTCTAGTTGTAGAATTTCCACTCAGCCAGCCTTCCTATGGTTCTGGATGATGTGCGTTTTGGCTTTTAGTTGTAGTTTTGAAATTGTTGTGTGAGGCAGCAGTTTAGGTGTTTACCTATGCTGCCATTTTGGTTTCTCTACTTAGTTTGTTCTTTAGATTCCACATATAAATGAAGCCATATGATACTTGTCTTTCTCTATCAGACTTGTTCCACTCAGCATAATACTTCTAGGATGGCAAGATTTCATTCTTTTTTATGGCCAAGTCATATTCCACTTCATGTATGTAACACATCTTTATCCATTCATCTATCAATGGACACTTGGGTTGCTTCCTTATCTTGGCTATTGTAAATAATGCTGAAATGAATGTAGGGATGTGTATATCTTTTTGAATTAGTGTTTGGACTTCTTCAAATAAATATCCAGAAGTGGGATTGCTGGGTCATATTGTAGTTCCATTTTTAATTTTATGAGGAACCTCCATTCTGTTTTCCATAGTGGCTGCACCAATTGTTATTCCCACCAACAGTGTACAAGGTGCCTTTTTCTCCATATCCTTGCCAACACTTGTTGATTTTTATGATGACAGCTAGTCTGACATGTGTAAGGTGATATCTCATTGTGGTTTGCATTTCTCTGATGATTAGTGATGTTGAGCATTTTTTCATATGTCTACTGGCCATCTATCTATATGTTGCAGGGAACATTCTTGAACATGCCTTTGCCCAGTTGTTCAGCATTCTGAGTGGATATATTTCTAAATGTGAAATTGCCAAAGGTTAAACACTTAAATACTTAAATAAATGAAATACATACCACAAAATCATTTTCTAAAGCTGTATCAAAGTACAGGCAGTCTGATCCTACAACTTTACATCTTCAAAGGTGTTTTGGCTATTCTAGATTCTTTGCATTTCTACGTGAATTTTAGAATCAGCTTATTAAAAAGGCTTTAAAAAAGCCTTCAGGGATTTTGATCAGGACTACTTTGAATCTTTGAATCTATAGATAAATTTGGAGTGGATGGCCATCTTAAAAGTATTGTTTCTTCCAATCTATGGGCATGGACTGTGTCTCTGTTTATTTGGGTCATCCTTCATTTCTTTCAAAAATGTTTTTTTGCCTGGTCAGTGTGGCTCAGTGATTGAGTGTAGACCTATGAACCAGGAGGTCAAGGTTAGATTTCCAGTCAGGACACATGCCTGAGTTGTGGGCTCGATCCCCAATGTGGGGGCGTACAGGAGGCAGCCAATCAATGATTCTCTCTCATCACTGATGTTTTTATCTCTCCCTCTCCTTTTCTCTCTGAAATGAATAAAAATCTATTTTAAAAATGTTTTTAGTAGTTTTCAGTATACAGTTTTTGCACATAATTTTTCAGACTTAACTCAAAATATTTCATATTTTTTATGCTATTGTATGTTTTAATATGCTTTTATTTATTTTAGACAGAGATGAGGGGAGAGGGAGGGAGAGAGAGAGAGAAACATCAATCAGATACCTCCCACACGTACCCCAACAGGGGACTGAACTTGTAAACAGGCATGTGCCCTGACCAGGAATCCAACTGGCAACCCTTTGGTGCAAGGGACCACGATCAACCAACTGAGCCACACTAGCCAGAGTCCATTGTATTGTTTTTACTGTAAAAAAATTCAGTTTCTGTTTGTTTATTGCTAGTACATAGAAACACAATTTTAATAGCTCTATTGAGGTATAAATAGCATAAAATTCACTTTGTAATTGCATAATTCAATGATTTTAGTAAGTTTATAAAGCTGCGCAGACATCATCACAAGCCAATTCTAGAACATTTCTATCATCCCAAAAACTTCCCTCATGACTAACTGTAGGTAATCCCCACCCAACCTCCAGCTCTAGGTAATCAGTGATCTGTCTCTGTGTCTATAACTTTGGTTTTCCAGACATTTCATCTAAATGAATACATTTAGGCATATGATCCATTTTGAGTGAATTTTGGACAGTTCTATACCTGTGCAGAGTGGGGGATTGGCAGGGACTTATGCTACACTGGATTATGTTGGATGTAATTTTTATGGGGTCAAATCTAAGATCTTTGCTTACTGGTTTCTGAGTTTTCTATCTCACATAGACAAACCTTTCTCTCCTTTCAAGAACACCCACCTATATTTTCTTCTAGCATTTTATTGTAGCTCTTTGATCAATCTGGAATACTAGTACATTTGGATGTGAGGCATAAATCTCACTTTCCATCTCACCCCCAAACCTTTATCTCTTGTCCCAATATTTCTTATTGAATAGTCCACCCTTTCCCTACTGGCTTGAAATGCCACCATGATCATCCCCAATGTATTTGACTCACTTTGTTTCACTGATAGGTCTTTTCCTGTGCTATTATCATCCATACATTCCACAGCCTCAGTGATGCTAAATCTGGCAGGACCAGTGCTCCTATGCGAGACTTCTCTTTGCCTGTTTAGCATTCCAGATGCATTTACAATAATTTTATCCAGTTCCAAAAGTCCTTCTTGCATTTTGAGTGCATGAAATTCATATATTGATTTTTAGGGAACTGATGGAATTTAAGTATTTTTTAACTCCCATATGGGAGATGTCCTCCATATACCAGGAGGAAAGAAACATTCTTTTTTCTTTTTTAAAAAATATATTTTATTGAATTTTTTACAGAGAGGAAGGGAGAGGAATAGAGAGTTAGAAACATCGATAAGAGAGAAACATCGATCAGCTGCCTCCTTCACACTCCCACTGGGTATGTGCCCGCAACCAAGGTACATGCCCTTGACTAGAATTGAACCTGGGACCCTTGAGTCCGCAGTCCGACGCTCTATCCACTGAGCCAAACCAGCTAGGGCTAAATATGTTTTTATTGATTTTAGAGAGAGAAGGGAGAGGGAGAGAGAGAGAGGAACATCAATGCGAGAGAAACATTGATCAGCTGCCTCCTGTATGCCCTCTGGCAGGGATCAAGCCCCCAACCCACACATATGCCCTGACCAGGAATCAAACCATTGACCTCTTAGTGCATGGGTTGACACTTAACCACTGAGCTGCACTGAGCCACACTGGCCGGGCGTAGAACTGATGGAATTTAAAGAGTGAATTCACAGCACCATCTTGAGTCTGAGTCTCCTGCCCCATCTAGCAACTCCTTTCCTCCCACTTTCACTGACTTGTTCTGGAAATTAATACCATGTTTATATCTTTTCAAAAGTCAAGGATGGAGTTTTAAATGGATGGTTCCTTTTGGCCTTTGTATTCCTGACTTGTAATTTTATTGTGTTGTAGTTAGAATATGAGATCTTTATGCTACCACTTCTTCATAAATTTTAAGACTTCCCCTGTGGCTTCCTGAAATCTCCTGCTCTAATAGTAGATTAGATTTTTACTTTTTAAAAATTATATATATCTTCTTGGTAGTTTGTCCTCTTTTTCTCCTTTTTGCCTTAAATGAATTCTCCTTCTTGTCTGATATTGATATCATTCAATGAGCTGTCTTTAGGCTGCTGTTTCTGCTAACATGTCCCATCCCTTTCATTGTCAGCGTCCGTGTCATAGGGCTGTTTCAGCAAATCCTACCTCAGAGTCTCTAGTCAGGCAAGGTGAACCTGATCACAGTTAATGTGATGACTGATACAACTGGATTCATTTCTAGCACATTCCTCTGCATTTTCTTTTTTTTTTAAAGAAAATCTTACCCTGCCCTAGCTGGTTTGGCTCAGTGAATAGAGCATTGGCCTGTGGACTGAAGGGCCCTGGGTTTGATTCCTGTCAAGTGCACATGCCTGGGTTGCAGGCTCGATCCTTAGTAGGGGGCATGCAGGAGGCAGCCAATCAATGATTCTCTTTCATCATTGATGTTTCTCTCTCCCCCTCTCCCTCTCTGAAATAAATAAAAATACATTTTTTAAAAAGAAATTCTTATCCTGATTTATTACCCATCAAGTTACCTGTATTCTTTTTGTCTTCTGACTTGGAAGTTATATTTCTACTAGAGGCCCGATGCACAAAATTCATGCAAGAGTAGGCCTTCTCCCTTCCTCCCCCCCCCCCCCCCCCCCATTGCCAGCACTGGCTTCCCTCTGGCACCCGGAACCCAGGCTTCCCTCGCAGCCCCTGCTTTGTCCGGTTGGACGTCCGGTCTAATTAGCATATTACACTTTTATTATTATAGATTCTTTCAGCAATTACCTTTAAAATTCTGCATGAACACCTAATAGAACATCAGTATCTCGATCCTCTTCCCTCTTGTGAAGGCTCTCCCTGGCATATCAGCTAGTGTATCAGCTACACCTTGTTTATAAACCCAGCCCTCCAAAAGAGCTCATCAGAACAAAAATGAAAAATCTAACGCTTATGTACATACGTGTGTTATTGTAGTTTCCTGAGCATTGCTTCTTCAACCAATAACTTCTGAGTTCAACTTTTTGTTTTTGTAGACTTTTTAATAGTTCCCAATGAGTATTGAAAAATAGTAAATGTCTCCTAGCTGTTGTTTATCTAAAAGTGCATTTATTTTGTCAATAGTCTTGAATGATAGATTAGCTACAGAGAATTTTAATCTGAAAATCCACTTCTCTCATCACTGAAAAAATTTCTCGAAAGATGCCTGCTATTGTTCTGATTGTCCTAATTTTGTAATTAATATTTTAAATTCAGTAGCTTAAATTTTTTTCATTTTTCTTTCCACTATAATGTTTTTTCCTGAGTATGCTTTTATTTTTCTGGAACTGGGCTCAATTTGAAGGCTTCGTTTGTTGATTCTGTAAAACCTCTCTGCTCCTCTTTGAATTCACTTTACCCCATTCAATGATTCGCACTTTCTCCTCTGTTGCTTCTCTCAACTTCCTGTCCACAGTTTTCATTTCTCTGTGCTTCATACTTAGATCTAGCTTCACCTTAATTTTTCACTTGTATCTATCTGTTGTTAAAATTTTTAAAAACATTTTTATGTATTTTTAGAGAGAGTGGGAGAGGGAGAAACTCGTTACTATGAGAGTGAAACAGGGAACAGCTTTCTCCTACTGGGGATCGAGCCCACAGCTTTGGCATGTGCCCTGGCAGGAATGGAACTGGCAGCCTTTCAGTGCACCAGATGCCCCCAGGGGTCACCCGGGACTGGACTACACTTCACATATCTTTCTTCCTTTCCTTTTTTTTTTTTTTTTTTTGTTGTTGTTAATCCTCACCGAGGATATTTTTCCACTGGTTTTTAGGGAGAGTGGAAGGGAGAGAGGGAAAGACAGAGAGTAACATCGATTTGAGAGAGACACATAGGTTGGTTGCCTTCTGCATGAGTCCCAACCAGGGTCTGGGCCAGGGAGGAGCCTGAAATCAAGTTACCAGCCCTTGACCAGAATCGAATCCAGGACCCTTTGGTCTGCAGGCTGATGCTCTATCCACTGAGCCAAACTGGCTAGGGCTCTTCACATTTATTTCCTGCACAGCTTTCAGGACTCAGCTCAGAAATCTCCTCTTTGAAAGGGCCTCCCCAAGGCGCTGCACCCTTTCCCTGGCTTAGGTGACTCCACTGCACCAGGATGCAATTTGCTCCCTCACTCCTGCAAAATTCACCAACCTCCGGAGGCCAGCCCTGCGTGAGAACACCAGGGTCACAGCTCAGTCCTTCCCTGTGGCCTCAGGGGGAAAGCTGAGACACACTTGCTCACGGATAGTACAGCAGCCTGCACTCCAACCGACTGACTTCTGCGTTTTCCAGACTCGTTTATGTTGCGGGCCGGGAAGGCCACATGCTGAAAGTGCTCTCTTACATTAGCGTCAAGCGCCTGACTCCAGCCCCTGCCATCATCTTTTATGTAAGTATAAATTCCACCAGGAAAACACCCCCCTTAAAGGCAGAGGGCCCCTCAATTTGGTTGCTAAGCGCAGTGGTTTTCAAATGACACAGGTTCTCTTAATCCTTGACCTCAAACAAATACATGAAAAAAGTTCAAGGCCCTGGCCAGGTAGCTCAGTTGGTTAGAGCATTGTCCCGATACGCCAAGGTTGTGGGTTCGATATCCAGTCAGGGCAAATACTAGAGTCAACCAATGAATGCATAAATAAGTGGAATAACAAATCAATGTTTCTTTCTCTCTCTTCTTTCCTCTCTCTAAAATTAATCAATAAATAATCAACAAAATAAAAGCCCAAGACAATTCAGACAGTTTATTCAACCTCTGGCTCCTTGTTCTGAATTTATCCGTGAGAGATACTGTTTGAACATTCCAAACTTGTATCCTCTGTATGTCTTACATGTACATTTTACGCCCTAGACCCCTGGTAACAAACCACCACTTATGGGGAAAGAATAAGGCATTTACAAGTTAGCTACTGACAATAACTTCTCATTACGGTCCAATAAGTTAGAAGTCATGGGACCTTTTGCAGTAAATGGCCCTTTGAGATCTTCTCAGGGGGGGATAGTTCCTGGTTGTGTGCAACTGCCTTGGGTACCCCGAGACCATCCACTCAGCCTCGGGGCCAGACTCCTCCGCCCACCCAGAGGAGAACCACTATTCTCTGTAAATCTACTCCCTTTGAAGACAGGGAAACAGACCCAGAATCACAAGGCCCTTGGATTCACACGGTGCAGACAGTGCAGGTCACAACCAGACCTGACAGCCTGAGTTTCCTAGCCCAGGGCCCTTTCCCACGATGAAAGCTCCCTGGAAGGAAAATTCATAATTAAGAAGCTGGTGCAATGTACGCACACTTATATTTTGTGTTCCTCCCTACTTAAAATCACAGCTTCAAAGAGTCACACATTTTCCAAATCCTTTCCGTCAGGCTGCAAAGAGAACACCCATCATAGCCAGTCTGATTTAACCCCTGGACAATGGGACGCAGTTCTCTTCCGTGCTGGTGTTTATCCACAGGGCAAACTGCTTCCTAGTCCTCTGTGGAGGGATAAAGATGGTGTTTTATGTGCTAATGACCTAAGAGTGTGTCCTTCTTTCCACTAGGGTATCATAGCCACCATTTATATCATCCCTGGTGATATAAACTCATTAGTCAACTACTTCAGTTTTGCTGCCTGGATGTTTTATGGCCTGACGGTTTTGGGGCTGATCATGATGAGGTTCACGAGGAAAGAACTGGAAAGACCTATCAAGGTAGGTTTAATGCCCCAAATGTCGCGGATACCTTGAAATGAATTAGAGAGAGAGGTAACTATTTTAAATTCCAGGGGCATGACATTTCCAACCTGACCCCACTCTTCTCTGAAATAACACGTTTTAAAGTGCAGTTTGCTCTTCATTTCATCTCGTTTATGATCCCATTAGCCATCTAATTACTAGTTTACTAAGTTATCAAGAATACCGTGGCCTAACCTGAGCAAGACATCCAGTTCTGACAGTTCTAGTCTCTCTCGAGCATGAGTTCATAGACCGATGGGGACTTCAGAATTCTGGCCCCAGACCCAATCCTGTGTGGGCAACCACGGATGTCACATCTGCAATCTGTTTGGGCTCCCTCCCACCTCCCTGCATGGCCCGAGGAATCCAGGTCTGGTGAATTGGGCTCCTCTCCTGCCCCTGAACTCTTATTGACGTCAGAGGTTCAGAAGTGGGACCATCAGACATGGGGTGTCTCCTGATGTGATAAAAAAGGAAATGCCAGCTCCACCTCCCAGGTGTTCCTGCCTCCAGACCCCACCACCAGTTCACAGGAAAGATGAGGGATAAGAGGAGCAAGTTCCCAGGCAAAGCTGGTATTAACAGATTGTATAGGATAAATCCCTACAGATCCATGACAAGATTTAAAGAGAGAGAGAGAGGAAGGGAATGAACACGTTAAAAACAAAATCTCTGACCTGGCTGCTGTGGCTTAGTGGATGGGCTCTCAGCCTGCGGACTGAAGGGTCCCAGGTTTGGTTCCGGTCAAGGGCACATGCCTGGGCTGTGGGCTCGGTCCCCAGTAGGGGGCGTGCATGAGGCAGCCAATCAATGATTCCCTCTCATCATTGATGTTTCTATCTCTCTCTTCCTCTCCCTTCCTCTCTGAAATCAATTTTAAAAAATCCTTACCAGTTAAAGATGATTACTGAAAATGTTACAGTTAAAATGATAGGAAGTCTGCCATTTTCTTTATATTCCAGGGAAACAAAAAGTAGAATAAAGTTGGGAAAATTAAATATTACTGAAATTAGAGGGGGGGGGGGCATGGATTTCATTAATTCTTCTTTCTGTATCAATGTCTTGGTTTTGAATGAAAAATTTCCAGAAGGAAAGGAATGTGCATGGCCAAATCATGACACGTGCTGTTTTGCCTACAGGTGCCCATTTTCATCCCCATCTTGGTGACTCTCATATCCGTGTTTTTGGTTTTGGCCCCAATCATCAGCAAACCTGAATGGGAGTACCTCTACTGCATGTTATTTATACTGAGCGGCACTGTGTTTTACTTCCTTTTTGTTCACTACAAGTTTGGATGGGCTCAGAAAATCTCAAGTAAGTGTCAACAGAGGGGCAGGCAGTTCTGCTATTAGGGGAGCACACCAGCCCTGGGTCTCACAGGACCATCACAGGACTTCAGGCAGCTGGCAAATTTCACCTCCACTTTGTGAGGACGCGACCCCTTAACCTCTGTGTGACAGCTCTGGGGTCCACCTGTGGCCTCCTCCTTTGTTTCCATCAATTACTGTAACAAGCAGATAGGAAGGCACCATTGTTTTAAATTGTGAAATACAGATAAACCTTACCATCTTAACCATTTTAAGCACACAGTTTAGTGGTGTTGCCTCTCCCCACTATTGGGCACCCAACTGCAGAGAACCACAGGCAGCATCTGGGAGGCTCAGTGGCATCCCAGAGACACCCAGAAGGTGACAGAGCTGAGACAAGGGCCCAAGCCTTCAATGCCAAGGCCACAGCTCTCGTTTTCCACTCAGCAATCCTGGGTCTTCTTCCTATATAATAAAAGCCTAATATGCAAATCGGCCAAATGAAACAACGACCAGTTGCTGTGATGCACACTGACCACCAGGGGGCAGACACTCAATGCAGGAGCTGCCCCCAGCCCACAGGCCCCAGGCCAGCCAAAGTGGGTGTGAGCGGGGGCCTGATTGCCCCACAGAGAGAGGTGACTAGCGGCGGCGGGGGGCAGGGCCAGCGAGTGGACAGCGCCAGGCTGGCCAAGGTGGGTGCCAGCAGGACACCCCTTCCCCCTCCCCCCCCCCGCCCCGTTCACCTTGCTGGTCACCCCACAGATTGGCCCTGATTGCCGGCCAGGCCTAGGGACCCTACCCATGCACGAATTTCATGCATTGGGCCTCTAGTCTATTATAAGGCACTTGTTTAAAAGTTTAACTACACAACCACTTTCACTTTGAAAAATAAAGTACGTCATGGAGTCTCGACAGTACATCCGTGTGTATCATGCTCACTGGGTGTCATCCTGTATGGCACATCCCACTGCAGGGAACTCCAGCTCTAAAAACCTCCAGGCCCTGAGCATGATGGGTATTTCCTGGTCTCCCTCTCCCTATACTGGAGTTCCTAAAGGCAGGAATCGGGCTGGAGCTATTCAACAGCCACTTAACATTTATGGAGTGAATGTGATTAAAAATCTGCCTCTCCCTTTCTCCTTCAGCTTGTCTGAACAGGGAAGTACAATCCTCTCTTCAGACATGCCCATGTGGCTAGTTATATAAGTGAACTTAGGCAGACATACAAGGTAAAAGTAGCAAAGAGCAAAGCTCCCTGGGTGAGGTTTATTTACTCAGAGCTCTTGGACGAGGATGCCTAGAGCTCGGGCAAGTTCCAGGTCCTCTCTCAGCCTCCACGTCCTGCTCTGTGGAACCAGGTACCACCACTTACCTGACCGTCGTCATAAGGAAGAGAGGATCTCTTTCATGTTGATTAACAAAGTGAAACCAAAAACAAAATCTAGCTTTATAGTTCCACCAAGGACTTTTTCCTTTCCTCAAACAGCTCACCCCATCCCAATCTCTTCAATCTAACCCTAAACTGAGAGGAATTGCAGACACAGTACTATAGGAAGGAAAGATAATTTATTTCTGTTTAAAAAGCAGCTATTTTTCCCATGCCTTTGAAAATAAACTTGGATTTGATCATGCTGACAGAGAATCTAGCCAGGATGACTTAGAACCTAAAGGTACAAAATATGTCCCCCCCAATACTGTATTTTTTATTGACTCTATTGGGGTGACATTAATAAAATTAAATAGGTGTCAGGTGTACAATTCTATAATACATCATCTGTATATTGTACCGTGTCACCACCCCAAGTCAATCAAGTCTCCTTCCATCACCACTTATCCCCCGATACCCTCTTCCACCTCCCCTCAAAAAGGTCTTCTCAGCTTTAGAATATTTAGCCAACCTGCTCCCTACAAAAACCAGTTAAGACGTTGGAACTAAACAGGTGAAAAGAGTGAACAATCTGTGTTTTAAACAAGATGAAGTCTTCAGTTATTTCAGACTCATATTCAACCATTGGTCAGTGGTAAACATATGCATATAATTGAGTCATTCATATTTTTCCTACAAATTGTTTGGTGGCAATAAAATATTTAGCAGGTCTCTAATGCTTTAGGGCAGTGGTCGGCAAACTTATTAGTCAACAGAGCCAAATATCAACAGTAGAACGATTGAAATTTCTTTTGAGAGCCAAATTTTTTAAACTTAAACTTCTTCTAACACCACTTCTTCCAAATAGACTCGCCCAGGCCGTGGTATTTTGTGGAAGAGCCACACTCAAGGGGCCAAAGAGCCGCATGTGGCTCGCGAGCCGCAGTTTGCCGACCACGGCTTTAGGGGAAATAATTTGTGCCCAAAGAACCACTGACCTGCCAGGATGGTTCTGCCTGCCTCCCAGCACCGTGGGCTAGGCCCCGGAGTGCAGGTCTAATAGGACTCACCGCAGAGTAACAGTAGTACTGCTCACCGATGAGCCTGGCAAAGCTCACTGCATTAGCTTCCTAACTGCACTATTCGACTCTCACTCCAGAGCCCATCACCATGCACCTGCAGATGCTGATGGAAGTTGTCCCAGCGGAGGAAGCTCCAGAGTAACAGACTCAGTCACCCGCAGCAGGTCCAGCAGTGATGGATTTATTTTTGTAAGCAATATCTGCAGTTATTTCTTCCTGATGTTTTCTTAAGAAAAAAATTATTGCGATGTCTAGAATACTGGTATTTTTAAATATTCTTAATTCTCAAGGGGGGGTGTTGGCTAAATTAACAGGCGAAGATGTCACCTCCAGAAGGCTGATGGCTAGGGGAGGGCTGGATCAGAAACCACCACCACTGTGGCGGCGACTCTTCAACAAGGGGCAGATCACACCTACCTAAATGAAGGGTGTTCTTTAAACTGAGTGATCAAGAGGCACACAGAAACTGGTGACTCAGTGCCGCCCCCATATTCAACCTGGGATGTCCCAGGTGGAATGTCGCGGCCCCACCGCAGAGCTGACCGCCGGGAACCGAGGGTGCTGCAACCAGCCGTCAGCATCCCAGCTCCCCAACAGCCTTCACTGGCGTTTTGGTCAAACAAGAAAGCACGGTGAATAAAATTCTATTTTGCATTTGGCCCTCAGGGAAATGCTGTCTAAAAAATGTAAAAAATAAACATTTCTGTGAAAACACTAATTTTATTGATATACTTCAAAAGAGATCACACAACTAAATATGGGAGCAATTTTAGAAACATAAAGACAAAGTACTTTCACCTTATATTTCAGAAATCTTCCCCAAACATGAAATCAGTACATATTAATAGAACAAAAAAATAATTTGTAGTTGTTTACATTTCACAAGTCAGTGTCCTATGTCCTGCAAAACGTTATTTAGATCTTCAAACAGTAAATATAAATGTCTGAAAAAAGAAATGAAGGTTAGTTTAAGGTACAGCCTCCTCCCCTGTAATTTATTTTTTTAATCCTCACCCGAGGACATGTTTTATTTTGTTTTCTCATTGATTTGAGAGAGGAAGGGAGAGAGAGAAACATGGATGTGAGAGAGAACCATCAATTAGTTGCCTCCCCTAAGTGCCCCGATTGGGGATCAAACCTGCTAAGTATGTGCCCTGACAGGGAATTGAACCCACAACCTTTTGGTATATAGGACGACACTCCAACCAACAGAGCCACCGGCCAGGGCCTCCCCTGTACTTTCATTTAGCTGTTTGTGAACCACAGTGAGCATTCCACCTTCTTTGAGGGCAGGCCCCAGCATTTGCACATGGGAACACATTGGTGCAGCTCTATTACTTGCTATTATTTGCTATGTTTTACAAGAGACCGCGTACGTACACTGAGCATCAACTGCAGGTGGCCGACAAGCCAAGGAAAGCCAAGGCAGCTCAGGAGGCTGGCCGCCACCCAAGACCTCCTGCAGCCGGAGCGAAGGCTGTGCCTACAGACACCGACACCTCATGAGGACTTAGGAGAGTGCCGCAGCCCAAACCTCTGCCAGCAAAGACACAGAGCTTCCCATTTCCCGTGCTCCAGACACAGGCCAGGCTGTGCACCGTGTCCTCCTGCCAGGGCGGTGGTCTGACCTCCTGCTCGGAGCCACCTCCCACAGCAGAGGCCCTGAGCAGCAGCCTCTGGGCACCGCCTGCGGAGGGGCAGCGTGGTAAGCAGGAGGTCTTGTTTTACAGATGAGGAAACTGAGCCAGAGTGGGAGCCAAACCTGCCCACAGGACAGCCTGGCAACAAGTTTACCTCTTTCACACGGTGCTGCCACCTGGGAGATGCAGCACCTGAGCATCTGTGCTTTCTGGGGTATAAAAGAATAAAGACCTCGGGGCCAGTCGCACCGTGTTCCAGCAGCCGCTCTTCCGCCTGTAGGCGCTGCTGCGACTCCCACTGAATGAAGATGTGCACAGCGTTTGCATTCCCAGTGGCTCTCTCCGCCTTTTCCAAGTCACATGAAAAAGCCAGGCTCTGGGCGCCAGTTAAGGGGTGGTGACAGTACACCTTCCTCCCAATTGTCTCGTGAACCTGGGTGCCACAGCCCCTGAATGGGGCCATGAATGTGTTTAGAGGTCATCACATCCAGGCAGCCCACAGGTCCTTTTCCATTTCCACTGAAGGGGAACCTTTGTCCCATTGGCCCAGGACTCCGCAGGTTCAGAGGGTCCTGCAGAAGCAGTAGCTTACCTCCAGAAAGCTTTGGGTCTGGCTGGTATTGCTGAGGCCACCCCATTTTTATCCCTGACATATCTTTATATGAAGTAAACTTGCCCAGAGTAGTGATCAATACCTTAAGGACAACAGAGGTGCTACTACAAGTTTGAATCCCAACTAATTCATGGCTGAAAGGCTCTCTTAAGCACTGCCAAGTATGGATTGATGAGACAGAAACTTTAACTTATATACACAAGATGGTTTTTAGGAATGCACCAAACGTAGGTTTAAATGAAAAAAAAAAAAAAAAAAAAAAAAAGACTAGCTCCAGATAGCACAATTCATTATCCAAAAGCCAGGTGCTCTTTGTCATTCAACTGGGCCACTATATTTTATTTTAGGTTTAATTTTTTTTTATTGTTTTAAGTATTACAAATAGTAGTACATATGTCTCCTTTTTTTCCCCCATTGATCTCCCCCCGACCTCCCCTACCCCCCAGTACATGCCTTCACCTGCCCGCCCTCCCCCGCTGCCCCAGTGTCTTATATCCATTGGTTATGCTCATATGCACGCGTACAAGTCCTTCGGTTGGTCTCTTACAGCCCCCCTCGCCCAACCTCCCCTGTCTTCCCAATGTAGTTTTGACAGTCTGTTCAATGCTTCTTTGCCTCTGTACCTTTTCCCCACCATTTCTTTCCTTTTAAAAAGTTTTGCCTTTGCAGACTAGAAATAAACATATAATAACAAAACAAGACAAAACAAAAAAATGTTTGAGTCCCAATTTCAATGTCCAACAGTTCTGAGTCCCCGATCTTCAGCCCTTTTTTAACATTTTTTTTTATTAATTTGAGAGAGAGAGAAACATCGATTTGTTTTTCCACTTATTCATGCATTCATTGGTTGATTCTTGTATGTGCCCTGACTGGGGATCGAACCCACAACCTCGGCGTATCGGGAGGACGTTCTAACCAACTAAGCTACCAGGCCCGGACCTTCAGCCCATTTTTAAATAGATTCAGAATTTCTCACCATTACCCATCCCAGCGCCACCAGATGACCCCTAGTAACAAAAAGGCGTGAACGGACTGCTGTTCTCTAATGTCCAGTCACTCGGTGGTCCCCATGTCCACCTCAGGATCAGCTCACAGGCTCAGTCACTCTCGGTCTCCTCATCCTCCGAAGTCTGGTCACTGCTCTCAATCACTTCTGCCACTTTGTAGGACAGGTTTTTAGACGTTACAACTGAAAGAGTCAGACATTATTTTAAAACACGTTAACTAAGGGCTAATAAGCAAATCCTTTCCCCTCCCGTTATTTTGGTCAATGTAGAAAAAGTCTCTTGGGCTCTACCTCTATCTATTTTGCAACTTATTTTATAATTTCATTACTTTGGGCAGGAAATGAGCAGGTAAAATTCTCCTGCTTATAAATAAAATTTTCTCCTAGGAAAACTACCTGTAAACGTGTTACAAGAAGGTATGTTGCCCTAACCGGTTTGGCTCAGTGGATAGAGCGTCGGCCTGCAGACAGAAGGATCCCAGGTTCGATTCTGGTCAAGGGCACATGCCTGGGTTGCGGGCTCAGTCCAACCTGCAGGAGGCAGCCAACCAATGATTCTCTTTCATCACCGATGTTTCTATCTCTCTCTTCCTCTCTGAAATCAATAAAAATATATTTAATAAAAAAAGGTATGTTTATAACCAAGAATGGATAGCTCCTCAAGCTGGAACATGTAGCATCAGGATCAGCCACAGGAAGAAAACTAATCCCTAAGGGCTTTACATGAATCATCCATCTCCCCAAAGGCACACATTCCTACGATCAGCTGAGTGACTATGTCCACCCGTGGCACTCAGGACCCACCCCACTGTCTAGGGACGGGGATATCCCCTCTTACCCTTGGAGAAGTGGCTCTCCTCTTCACATTCTTCCCAGTGATCAAAATCGAAAGTCACATTAGGATTCTGTACAATAAAAATGTACATTAAGTGAGAAAATAACACACACTCAGGTTGTTAAGACCAGCCAGTTAATTTCAACTCACCCTCTGTCTGAGTAAGCTACACCAAGATTCCCTTCTCTCTTTTGCAAGAGTGATTATAGGTTCCTCGTTTTTAATTATGCATTTGCAATCATCCTTTATTATGTTGGCCTGCAACTCCAAATCAGCCAAGTAAAATTTTTCTCCTACCCAGGCACTAGGTTTACAAAAAGAAAAGAGTCAGTTTTTTTTAAATATTGGGAATTATTTCTATTTTACTTTATAAGATTTATATAAACATACCTGAAAATGACTCTATCTCTAAAATATTTGCACTTGTAATCTTTTACATTCCTTATTCTTATCTTCAATATGACTGCGTTGTCTCTTTGGAACCACTGAATTGGGGGGTGGAAGCTGGAGGAAAAGAAAAGGGCTGACATCTCACCACCATTGCCAGGTGAGGACGGAGAGCACCCTCGGGAGGGGCGGCCATACCTTTGCAGAGGCTCCATAGCTCTGTTCACGGAAGCATCTCCAGTGTTTCCAGGTGAAGCTTCTGTACAAAAGGTCACATTTCCCCAGAGGTTATTTATATGCAACTCCATAATGTAAACACATATGTACTTTTTTTGCACTTTATGCAACTTTTAGCTGAGGAAGTACTCCCTAAGAGCATAAATTTCATAGTAACCTAAGTATACAGCTGCAAAGAATAATTAGTAAAAACTGAAACGCACTTCACTTAGTAAAACTAATGAAAACAGGCTTTGACAAATAGTACAATTAAACAACTGGGAAACTAAGGTTACTCTCTGAAAAGCACCCACGTTACAACCAGTGGCTGCAGGACACACGTGTTCAGGTCCCTCCGCTGTCTTCACCTGCTAGGACCCACTAAGGTGACTTCCACAACAGAAGGCAGGACACTCAAGGAACAATACTAAGCATAACACTTTCTAAAACAAAGCTACTAAACTTCTCCAGCTAAAATACTTGAACCTTCCATCCAAAGACTGTCCATAGCAACTTGAATAACAATAATCAAAAACTGCAAAAACACAGACCATGGGGCAGTGAGGGTCTGGGGTGGGGGGCCGGGGTGGGCTGGAGGGAGTCAATGGGGGGAAAAGAGGGACATATGTAATACTTTCAACAATAAAGAAGTATTCTTAAAAAACAAATAACATCATTGATCAATAGGTGAACTGATGAACTGTGGTATATTCATAGCACAGAAAAATCTCAGCAATAAAAATATACACTGCTACACAATTATCTAGATGAATTTCTCAGACATATGCTGAATGAATAAGCCACAACAGCGGTTACTGGGTAAGGTTCCAGACAAGGAAGGTGCCTAAGGAGACTTCGGAGTTCTGGACACGTTCTTGGCCTGGTTACTGGACATGTACACATGTAAAAATATCCGATGAGCAGTGTGCACTTTACTGAATGAACATTATAACTCAAACAATAAGTGAAAAAGTCACCTCAAAAAAACAAAACACTACTGAAAGCTGAATTGTCAAAAATAGGAAGTTGGGTAATCACCTTCTCTATAATTCATCTAAAAATGGAGAGCCTAGACAGAACATTTCTAATAATGATTTTATTAACCATCCTTTAAGTAACCAACCATGCTTCTGGTTTTCTAAGTTCGTTCCGGAGTCGGCACCTCTCTCTGAAGCCCCATCCTCTTGCTGTGTGCTCTGCAGACAGGCGGCATCTTCTGTGGATGGCGGTGCCCTGGACAGAAGAGGTGAAGTCAATTCCGAGGAGACAGGCCAAACCTGGCCCTGCAGGGACTTCCCAGCCAGAGGCAGGCAGGCAACCAATGGCCATGCTGTGCCCACTCCCACGAGCCACAGGCATGCTGAGCTCATGGCTCCTTTACAGATGCCCCAGGGCAGCCAGCTCTGCTCACTCTGTGGGCCTGGCATCAAGCACTGAGTAGATGACTGATATATGTTATTAGATAAATGCAGCAACTCGTTTGCCAAAGTAAGTTCCCTGTCCAGTCATTCAACTTGAGAATAACATACTGCTCCCCACTTTAAAGAGGATAAAAGGGCAGAGTAAAAGCCATCTCCCCCTGGCCCTGCGTCCCCCTGCCGTCCCACCCCTCCCCCTTGCCCTCCCCCGCCTCCTGATCCCTCAGCTCCTCTAACAAGCTTGGGTCTGCTTCTAGAAAGTCTTTGCATATAAAAGCAAATATCTGATCTTTCTCACACACACACAGGCATGTTTAAACAGAAGGAAACCTACCAAATTCACTTTCCTGCCCCTTATTTTATTGTACTTAATAAAACCAGAGATTAGAGGGCAGCCTCCTTTCTCTAAAGTTTTTAAATTGTGTTTCTCTTTTGTTTTTTTGAGCAGGTAACCACATTCATGTGGTTTAATAAATAAAAAAAGTCTACACAGTGACTCTCCACCCTATTGCCCAGCCACTCAAACTCCTTCCTCATGGTGACTATGTAATTCATTTTGTGCGCATCCTTTGAGAAGTCAAACTTAAAGGAGCAAACCTATGCAACATGTGTACACCTGTGTATACCCATGTATACACACACACGCACACCTATGGGGTAAGGGGTCTCCAGGAGACATGACTGACATGCATGAAGCCTGCGGCGCGGCACTGCCCAAACAGCAGAGAGCAGTGCCCCATGTCCATCCACCGGGACAGGGCAGGGACCCTCCTCAGGCCTCGCCCTCTCTCAGGGGTGCAGCACTGGCCCTCCATCGCTCACCCTCTTCCTCCACCACAGCTCCACCTCCTTCATTAGACCCTCAGCTGTGGGTGTCCCTTCCTCCTCACCACTCAGCAAGTTTCAACTCTCCTCCAACCTGGAGCCCAGAGCCTTCCCCAGGGCTTCCTGCGTTCTAGGCTCATATTTCCAACCACATGACACGGAATCAGTCCAAAACCAATGCGGTGTCTCCTCCTCTCCAAAAAGCCAGCTGCTCCTGGAAAACATCCTGTAGCCACAAACCTGCCAATATCCTCAGTCCTCGGGGCTCAGAGTCTCCGAGTCTTGCTCCGCTGCCTGTTGGTCACTAAGCCCTCGTCCTCTTTCCCAATCTGCTGTAGGAATGGAGCATTTTCCCGGCTCTGACCAGGTTACTAGCACAGCGTCCCTACCCAGCTCCTGGAACGGCGCCTCTTTCCCAGAGGGCTTCTACAGACCCGCGGCCCCCTGCACCTCTCTCACCTGTGTTTACGACTGACTGCAGGTGTACAATACTCCTGCACAAGCACAAACGTAGTGTGCACAGGGACCCAGCGGAGCACTCTGCATGGAGCTGGGGCTCAATAGCAGCTGCGTTTCAGGTATGTGATCCATCCCAGTTTTGATTAAATCTACTAAGCTGTAATGACATCTTCATTTTAAAAGAAGTATGGGCTCTCGTCCGGCACCCCAGCTTTTGACACCCAGGACCTGCTGACAAGACTCCATGAGACCACACACTCACTACAAACCTATTTAGAAACCAGCTCCTTCTCAGCACCCCCACAAAACCATCAGAGCACAGGCTACCACCATCCTGCCCGCAGCTCCGCACAGCCTGTGTCCCCCGGTCCAGTCTATTCTCAACACAGAAGCCAAGAATCTTGACTACATTATTTCTCTGCTCCAAACCCTAGCCTGGTCCCACCTCCTCAGAGTGGAGCCCTCTCCCTGCGCGGCCACAGGGATAAGATCTGACCCAGGACTGCTCCCACCTCCGCTCCTGCTCTAGTCACCGTCCTTCCTCCCCGTGCCGGGACCACGCTGTCCCTGTCTTCCCTCAGCTGTCTGCCTGCATCAGGCCCCTCCCCTGTGTCACTGCTCACCTTCTTGGTCCCAAGGCTGCCTTACGTGCCTTTCTGTGTTGATTTGCTTCCCTTCACTCGTCACCACCTGACCCACCTGTTTTTTTGTTCACTACTGTATCTCCAGTTGACACTCAATATTTACTGAATGAATAAATTCTAAAACTTCCACTCTACCTCTGGCAACTCTAATTAAAAGTATTTATCTGCTAATTAGGTAAACTGAAACAAAGTTGGACTGAAGAAATACTCCAGCATCTTGCTACCAAAACACACGTGGAGCAAAATGGCAAACCAGGAAGCCCCAAGTTCCCACCATTTCCGGTCAGAAACACTGCAAGGACCCCCGGAAGCTGCCGGACCAACTATGCAGGAGCTCTGGAAAGTCAAAGGTTTACAGCAGCCAATAAATGTCCAATCAAGAAACAGCCAGCTGCGAAAGGGGAGGCAGGCTCTGTGGTGTTTCACTTGCCTTTGCCCCACATCCCCGAGGCCTGGCAGGCTTGAGTGGCAGCAGCTTATTCCTGTTCCCCCTCAAACCAGAGGGAGCAGAGCAGACCCCTTGCAAACTATCTGCAGGCCATATGCTTGTTTGTTTCACAGATCTTGACACACAGGCAGGAAAGCCGCGGGCACTGTCCGAAAAAGCTGACACCCACAGATGCCCGGGGCAGGGACTAGGCATGGAAACCCACAACAGACCTTTTAAGGCCCAGAGGAGAAACTGGGTGAGACTCGCTGGGAAGCAAGGACATTTAACAGCAGCACATTGCAGGAGTCAAGGAAGGGTGCAGAACCATGCACACGCTGAGGCAAGATGCACGCTCAGAAAAGTCCTGAGACGACCTTGAATGTGACCTCGGGCTGATTTCTAGGTGAGGCTGGGGAAAAAATGAGCATTTTCGTGCCCTGCTGGTGGGAATGTAAAGTGGTGCAGCTGCTGTGGAAAACACTTTGGCAGTTCAAAAAATCAAACACAGATTTACCACATGATCCAGCAAGTCCACTTCTGGGAATATACACAAGAACTGAAAGCAGGGGCGTGAACAGATATCCCAAAGCATGTTCTCAGGGCATCATTCATGTAGTCATATGTCCACGAACATTAATAGGTAAACAAAGTGTGGTCTATCCATACAATGGAATATCTTTAGCCTCAAAAAGGAATGACATTCTGATACATGCTACAATATGGGTGAACCTTGAAAACATTATGCCAAGTGGAATAAGCCAGTCACAAAAAGACAAACACTGTACGCAGTACCAGAATAGGTAAACTACTAGAGACGGAAAGCAGAGTGGATGGAGGTTACCAGCGACTGGGGGCGGGAGAATGGGAGTTATTGTCGAATGTACAGTTTCTGTTTGGGATGATGTAAAAGGTCGAGAGATGGACAGTGGATGTGGTTACACAACACTGTGAACGTAACTAATGCCACTGGATTTTACACTAACAGTTACAACGACAAATTTTTATGTATATTTTACTGCAATTAAAAAAATACAACAAAATGTGAAATTCTGTTATGTGTATGTTAACACAGTAAAAACACACATGCAATTTAAAAAATTACTAATAATTTTGTTAGATGTAATAATAGCACACAAGTCAAGTTTTTTTTTTAAATAAATCTTTATTGTTCAGATTATTACAGTTGTTCCTATTTTCCCCCCCCCATAGTTCCCCTCCACCCAGTTCCCACCCCACCCTCTGCCCTTACCCCCCAGGGCCCCACTGTCCTCACCCATAGGTGTACGATTTTTGTCCAAACTCTTCCCGTACCCCACACACCCTCTTCTGCCCAAGAATTGTCAGTCCATTCCCTTTCTTTGCCCCTGATTCCATTATATTCACCAGTTTATTCTGTTCATCAGATTTTTTATTCACTTGTTGATAGATATGTATTTGTTGTCCATAATTTTTATCTTTACCTTTTTCTTTTTCTTCCTCTTCTTAAAGAAGACCCTTCAGCATTTCATATAATATTGGTTTGGTGGTGATGAACTCCTTTAGCTTTTTATTATCTGTGAAGTTCTTTATCTGACCTTCAATTCTGAATGACAGCTTTGCTGGGTAGAGTAATCTTGGTTGTAGGTTCTTTACTCTTGCCATTCCCGTCTGGCCTGCATAGTTTCTGTTGAGAAATCAGCTGACAGTCGTATGGGTGCTTCCTTGTAGGTAACTAACTGCTTTTCTGTTGCTGCTTTAAATATTCTTTGTCTTTTGCTCTTGGCAATTTAATTATGATGTGTCTTGGTGTGGTCCTCTTTGGATTCCTTTTGTTTGGGGTTCTATGTGCTTTCTGGACTTGTAAGTCTTTCTTTCACCAGGTGAGGGAAGTTTTCTGTCATTATTTCTTCTAATAGGTTTTCAGTATCTTGCTCTCTCTCTTCTTCTGGCACCCCATAATTCGGATGTTGGTACACTTGAAGTTTCCCCAGAGGCCCCTTACACTATCTTCATATTTTTGGATTTTTCCTTTTTGCTTTTCCGGTTGGGTTTTTTTGCTTCTTTGTATTTAAAATCTTTGAGCTGATTCTTGCGATCCCCTAGTCTGCTGTTGGATATCTGTATATTATTCTTTTTTTTAATTTAATAAATCTTTATTGTTCAGATTATAACAAGTGTTCCTCTTTTTTCCCCCCATAGCTCCCCTCCACCCGGTTCCCACCCCACCCTCTGCCCTTACCTCCCCCACCACTGTCCTCATCCATAGGTGTATGATTTTTGTCCAGTCTCTTCCTGCACTCCCCCACCACACCTTTCCCCCTGAGAATTGTCAGTCCACTCCCTTTCTATGCCCCTGATTCTATTATAGTCACCAGTTTATTCTGTTCATCAGGTTTTTTATTCGCTTGATTTTTAGATTCACTTGTTGATAGCTATGTATTTGTTGTTCATAATTTTTATCTTTACCTTTTTCTTCTTCCTCCTCTTCTTAAAGAGTACCTTTCAGCATTTCATATAATATTGGTTTGGTGGTGATGAACTCCTTTAGCTTTTTCTTATCTGTGAAGCTCTTTATCTGACCTTCAATTCTGAATGATAGCTTTGCTAGGTAGAGTAATCCTGGCTGTAGGTTCTTGCTATTCATCACTTAGAATTCTTGCCACTCCCATCTAGCCTGCATAGTTTCTGTTGAGAAATCAGCTGACAGTCATATGGGTATTCCCTTGTAGGTAACTAACTGTTTTTCTCTTGCTGCTTTTAAGATTCTCTCTTTGTCTTTTGCTCTTGGCATTTTAATTATGATGTGTCTTGGTGTGGTCCTCTTTGGATTGCTTTTGTTTGGGGTTCTCTGTGCTTCCTGGACTTGTAAGTCTATTTCTTTCACCAGGTGGGGGAAGTTTTCTATCATTATTTCTTCAAATAGGTTTTCAGTATCTTGCTCTCTCTCTTCTTCTGGCACACCCATAATTCAGATGTTGGTGCGCTTGAAGTTGTCCCAGAGGCTCCTTTCACTATCTTCAAATTTTTAGATTCTTTTTGCTTTTCCGGTTGGGTGTTTTTTGCTTTTTTGTATTTCAACTCCTTGACTTGATTCTTTCAGTCCTCTAGTCTGCTGTTGGATCTTTGTATATTATTTTTTATTTTAGTCAGTGTATGCTTAATTTCTAGTTGGTCCTTTTTCATATCCTCGAGGGTCTCGCTAAATTTATCGGCCTTTTCTAGGAAATTCTTGAAAAACCTTATAACCGTGGTTTTGAACTCTATATCCAGTAGTATGCTTTCCTCCATTTCTTTCTTTTGTGATCTGTTTCTTTGTCTACGCATTTTGGCTGCTTCCCTGAGTTGGTAGAGTAGCTTTGTGTGCTAGGTGTCCTATATGGCCCAGTGGCTCAGCCTCCCCAGTTACCTGAGGTAGACACTCTTGTGGACTGTGTGTACAGCCTTGTTGTAGTTAAGTCTTGATTCTTGTTGGTATCACTGGGAAGAATTGACCTCCAGGCCAATTGGCTGTGAGGATCAACTGTGTCTACGCCAGGAGAACTTCTGTGCTGGAGACACCCTTATGAGACAAGGCTTGCAAAAGCCTCTGTGCTCAGCTTGAATGGAGTGGAATCTCAGGGCTGAGCAGACAGCCTTGGCTTTCCGTCAGCCCTGCCCTATGAGGCCCCTGGGTCTCAGTGTCCCTCGGTAATCGCTGCAAGCACCTCTGAGAGAAAGCCACCCTCAAGTTTTGCCTGCTGCCAGACAGTCCAGTTTCTGCCCCAATCAATCTGGAATCCCAGATTCTCGCCCGGAACTGGAGTTCAGCACAGTTCGGAGCTCCCGTCTTCCTCCCACTAGAGAAAGCCAGCGGTGCACTCAGCAGTCAGTCCTCTCTGCACGCACTTGTGCACGTGCCTCCAGACCTCTGCCTTTCACAGCTCCCCTGAGTTTCCGTGCGCTCCTATCTTTTCCCGACAATCCAGACTCTCCCTGTATGAGTCTATGACCCCAGGGTCTCACCCAGAACTGGTGTTCAGCGCAGTCAGGAGCTTCCATCTTTCTCCCATTAGAGAAAGCTAGCCAGGCACTCAGCCGCCCATCCTCTCCGTGCACGTGTCTCCATACCTCAGCCTTTTGCAGCTCCTCTGGGTCCCCACGTGCCCCTCTCTTTCCTTCTAGTTGTAGAATTTCCACTCAGCCAGCTTTCCTGTGGTTCTGGATGATGTCCATTCTGTCTTTTATCTGTAGTTTTGAAATTGTTGTGCAAGGCAGCAGTTTAGGTGTTCACCTATGCCACCATCTTGGTTTCTCCTGTATATTATTATTTCAGTCAGTGTTTGCTTAATTTCTAGTTGGTCCTTTTTCATATCCTTGAGGGTCTCACTAAATTTCTCGGAGGTTTCTAGAAGATTCTTGAGTAACCTTATAACCATGGTTTTGAACTCTATATCCAGTAGTTTGCTTTCCTTCATTTCTTTCATTTGTGACCTGTTTCTTTGTCTCTGCATTTTGGCTGCTTCCCTGAGTTGATAGAGTGGCTTTGTGTGCTAGGTGTCCTATAGGGCCCAGTGGCTCAGCCTCCCCTGTTACCTGAGGTGGACACTCTTGGTGCACCCCTTTGTGGGCTGTGTGCACAGTCTTGTTGTAGTTAAGCCTTGATTGCTGTTGGTATCATGGGAGGAATTGACTTCCAGGCCAATTGGCTGTGAGGATCAGTTGTGTCTACAATGGGAGAACTTCTGTGCTGGAGACACCTTTATGGGGCAAGACTTGCTTCAGTGGGGCTTTGGCGCTCACTGAGTCTGCCCCCTGAGTGTGTCTCTTATGGATGTGAAGAGTTGTAATCTGGATGGTCTCACTCTGACCACTGGGTACACTGGCTCTTGGATCTCCAAGGAGGTGCAAAGGTAGCCACTGCCTGAGGCCACCCAGCAGGAGCTACAGAGAGAGCTACAGATTCCTCCTCTTTGTTTGGGGTTTGGAGGTGCCCAGATGAGGCCCAGCTGTGAAGCAACACAAACTGCTGTCCAGCCTTGGGCCTTCTTTTGGATGTTCTGGGGCTCTCTGACCCAGCTGCAGTTTGTTAGGTTTTTAGATCGCAAAAGACCAGGCCATTCATATGCAAAAGCCTCTGTGCACAGCTTGGGTGGGGTTATAGATTGGGTGGGGCGGGATCTCAGGGAATCACCAGGGCGGAGCAAACAGCAATGGCTGATGTCACTTGCCCCGAAGTGGTCCCGGAGTCTGTGTCCCATGGCACTGTGCAGGAACAATGATCACTGCAAGCACCTCTGAGAGAAAGCCACCCTTGTGTTCTGGCCCAATGCCAGACAGTCCAGTTTCTCCCCGTATGAGTCTGGGTCCCAGAGTCTTGCCTGGAACTGGAGTTCAGAGCAGTTGGGAGCTTGTACCTCCCTCCCGATTGAAAAAGACAACAGCGTCCTCAGTTGCCAGCCCCTTTCCACGCGTACCTCCGTACCTCCGCACTTCACTTTCGCACCTCCGCACCTCCTCCCAGTCTCAGTGTGCTTTTATCTTTCCTTCTAGTTGTATAAATTCCACTCAGCCAGCCTTCCCGTGGTTCCGGATGATATCTGTTTTGTCTTTTAGTTGTAGTTTTGAAGTGGTTGTGCAAGGCAGCAAGTTCAGATGTTTACCTATGCCGCCATCTTAGTTCCTGACCAGTCAAGTTTTTAAAAGCCTTTTGTTCCACATCCTTGTCAACATGGTATTTTCCTTCATTTCTGGTGAATATGTAGTGGTATTACTGCATTGTGTTTTTAATCTGCATTTCCCTGATGGCTAATGACTTTAAGAATCTTTTCACATATTAATCATTAGACAATTAATTAGTTGGACACTATGAAGTTTCAAGTCTTTTGCCCAGTTTTCTACAGGTGTCTATCCTAATTGGAAGGAGTTCTTGACTTGAGTCCTTGGGCAACACACGCTGTATCATCCTCCCACTTTGGGGGTTGCGAGCGTACATTCTCAGAGTGACTTTCAGTGTCTCACACTGCTGGTAGAAGTATAGACTGGTAAAACCAACGTGGAAAACTGGGGGCAGGAGCTCCAGCTTGACTCAGCAATTCTATTCTATCAGAAATACATTCTTTTTTTAAAAAAAAAATATTTTATTGATTTTTTTACAGAGAGGAAGGGAGAGGAATAGAGAGTTAGAAACATCGATGAGAGAGAAACATCAATCAGCTGCCTCCTGCACACCTCCTACTGGGGATGTGCCCGCAACCAAGGTACATGCCTTTGACTGGAATTGAACCTGGGACCTTTCAGTCTGCAGGCCGACGCTCTATCCACTGAGTCAAACCAGTTAGGGCAGAAATACATTTTTAAATTCACCAAAATGCATGCGGGAGAATGGGTACAGTACCACCTGAAGCAGCCCAGCACTGGGTGTTCTCCCATCGACAGCAGAATGGGTAATCATGGTGCATTCACACAATGGGATATAATGCAGCAATGGTAATGTCAGGCCTACAGCTACATGCACAACATGAATGCATTTCACAAATCACGCTGAGCTAAAAAGCTAGATATAAGAAAGACACACTGCATGATTCTGCTCAGAGGACAAACCAAGTGCTGCCCTGGAAGAAAGGAGCTGGTCTGAGTCGCGTCCTGTTTCTGATTCGGGGCTGGTTTCTGTGCTCAGAAAATCTATCAAACGACATTTACAACACGTGCACTTTTCTGTCTGTGTGTTGTCAATAAAAAGCTAATAAAAACTCATTCCATAAGAGACACTCAGGTGAAATAATACATCTGGGATCCATTTTATAACACTCCACAAAAACGAAAGTGAAGGCTGAGGTCTGGTTAAAACAAGATTCCCAAAAGAAACTACTGAAGCTGAGTGTTAAAAACAGGGAAACTCATTAAACTATCTACTTTCAAAAATATGTCTATAACGTTTGTAAATTATATTTCCACGAAACAGCTCTTCCAAAAGAGAGACAAAAATCCACTTACAGCGTTTGGCTTAGGCTTTCTTCAACAGTTTGTATTTTAGCTCCTTCATACAATTTTTTCAGTTGTTCTATATGTTCTGGATTATCAATGCCCATTCCCATTGACAAAATTTCAGCTCGAACATTGTAATCAATGACAGAAGTTTTCAAATTTAAGAGTTTTGTAACGTGCACCTTGAATCAAAGAAAAAAAATACATTTGCAGATCAAACTTTGAACTTTAAATGAATCACAAGCATGCTCACGTGGCCTCTCGATCCAGCTCTGTAATGTGTGATGCCCTTGGGCACATGCCACCATGTGCAAGGGCCTCCCACTCACAGCCGATCATTTCATAACCAAGTCCCACACCACACAAACACCACCAGTCTGGGTCAGGGCCAAGACCACATCCTGGCATGGAAGCCTCAGATGAGACCAATCTGTAATGCTGTAACCACCCACAACAGTCAGGTTTTTCTGATTTTTGCTCCGGTACTCTTACCTCTCTCCACAAGGAAGACCCTGGTCTCCAGGTACCCGGAAAGGCTCTCCGCCAAAGCCCTGAATCCTGTGTTCAGGACAGTTTCCTCCACTATCTCTTCTGCAACCAAAACATTCTCACCCATTTCAATTTACACAAAATTGATTGATTCCTGTTGATTAGAGATGCACACCCAGGACTGGGCATCCCTTTCATGGCATGCTGGCACTGCCTGAGGCACCTTCCTAGCGACCCCTGGGATGTGTCCCATGTGGGACTGGTGTTCCTATCCCACAGTGGAGAGCCAAGTGGTCGAGTGGAGAAGGCGAAGGCATGGGTCTGTCTCCTCCAGCATGCCCCGGCCACTGCTACACTTTAGAGCTGCCTAAGCATATTTGCCAGGGGTGAGGAGGGGTTCCTTCTTCCTTCTTCCTTCCTCCTTCCTTCCTCCTTCCTCCTTCTTCCTTCCTCCTTCCTTCCTCCTTCCTTCCTCCTCCCTCCTTCCTTCCTCCTCCCTCCTCCCTCCCTCCTCCTCCTCCCTCCCTCCCTCCCTCCTCCCTCCCCCCTCCCTCCCTCCTCCCTCCTTCCCCCTTCCCTCCTCCTCCTTCTTCTTCTTCCTCCCTCCTCCCTCCTCCTCCTCCTTCTCCTTCTTTTTTTGCGTTATTCTCTTAGCTATAGCTTTAAAAATTGCTGCTTGATGAAGTTTCCATTTTTCTCCAATAAAGAACCACAATATTGACTATTACAGAACCAACTAGTAATCTCTACCTTCTCTTCTAAAAATCATTTATCCTCTTACTCTTAAATCTCATGCCCAATCCAAATTCTTTTTAAAGTTTTAAGGCATTTCCAATCTTACAAAAATAACTTCCAGCAGAAGTTTTTACAAAATGAATTCCTTTAGAACTCATCAATAATCAGTAACTAAGATTTAACTCGAATAGAGAAAAACTTTGACTTGAAAAGTAGAGCTCCCGGGCCCGGGGAGGAGACGGTGCCCGCGTCAGAGGGAATGCACTGAGACCCTATTTACATGGCCCTGTCCCACAGTCCCCACCCTCCCCCACATCAGCTCACAGGATAGGAGTCTGTTCACAAATGAAACTCAAGTGTCCCATATAGGTCCTACCTAGCACACAGTAGGTACTCAATTAATATTTAGTGAATGAATGAGATAGGAACTATGAACATAATAAAACCTATTTTTGAAAGCCCACGGGCTGGAACTCTCCACACTACCAATCACGTGTCAGGACTTTAAGCTCATTTACAACTAGACGGAGGGCAGTCACTGACCCCAGGCCTCCCCACCTATGTGGACAGAGGACTGTGAAACCGACCTAACAGTGCACAACCAACACTTTAAAAAGTGGAACAGGCAGAACTGTAAACATTAAAGACTGTCACATAGTAAGGACAGTTTCATGAAGCTTGTTTCGGTTGAGTGTGAGTGTGTATGTGTACACACACATGCCTTTTAGCACTGGGAGACAATGCAAAAGATTCCTTTAAACAAAAACACCACAATCAAATTATTACCCAAATAACATGAAAAAAACTCCTCCTAACTCAAGAGTCCCAAATAAGCCTCCATTAATGTGAGACAAGTTATTCAAAGCAACGGGTTAGAATAACAAGGACTATTCCAGAGGCCCATTCAAACACACATTTCTTTTTAAGAAAACTGTACTTACCATTGGATCAATCCAAACTGTATTTCCTAAAGCAAATACTACTTTTGCATCATGCAATTTTCCAGTAACTTTATGATGAATATACCTAGTAACCTGAAAAACACAATGAAGTGAGTTATGTGAAGCTTTAAGAAAAGTCCTCATTCTGTATATGCTATATGGTTCTGCAACAAACTCTTCCATGCATTTCATTAGAGCCCACAACCATCCCATGAGGTAGGTTATGGAGGCTAGTGTGCCTCTTCCATCGACCAGAGTGAGTCACAGTGGAGTTTAATACGGGCAGGTGTGAGTCCTGGCTGGTGTGGCTTCGTGGATAGTTGGCGTGCAATTCCTGATCAAGGGCATGTACTTGGGTTGCAGGCTTGATCCTGGCCCTGGTTGGGGTGTGTGCAGGAGGCAACCAACCAACGTGTCTCTGTCACATCGATGTTTCTCTCTCTCTTCCCCATCCCCCACCTCTTCTCCTCCCTCACTCCCTTCCACTTTCTCTGAAAATCAATGGAAAAATATCCTCAGGTGAGGATTAATAACAACAAAAGGGCAGATGCTAAAGCTGAGTTCACCAGGTCCATGCCTCTGGATTCCTAATACTGCGTGCTTCCTACTGTGGAAGTGTTCCCACCTCCCCTGTAAATATCAATCTGTCTTTAAGGCATGGATGTTGATTTCCTTGAAAGCTCAATGAGAGTGAAGTAGCGTTCCTGCAGGTGCGGGGGAGGCAGGCACGCGGAGCTGCTCTGCACCAGGACCTGAGAGGCCCAGCAGATGAGACCTGTCTGAGCACTGTCAGGCACATTTTGACTCCAGTAAAGCAGACTGGGAGGGAGCTGGCTCATTGTGACTGGATTATTTCCACCTCCATCGAACTTTGTAATTAATGTGAAAGAACACGCACAGGAGAATGTCGCCCCCATTTCTACAGAAGGCTCCTCTTCAAGAAATACTTGTAGTTGATCACTTTGACAGACCAAATGTTTCTTGACCATGACTTTCTTGCTAATGGCTACACCCCCAGAATACATATGGCACCAGTACACAGTGGACAATCAGCAAATACTTTCTGTGAAGGAAAAGACTGCTATTTAATAAGTAACAGTCTATTATACTAAACTCACTACAGGAAGACTGTGTGCTCACCCTGTGTGGTGAAAACATTCACCTATGTATTTCCTGGATAACGTGCAACCTTGTGTATAACCCAAATTGTTTTTACTTTGCCACCTGCAATGGATTATTTCATATCATACTAATCAAAGGCTACAAAACTTCCTCTGAAGAACCAGGGCATCCTTATGAACAGGACTCATTGCTCTGGGGATGAGGACTGTCTGGCGACCTCTCCCAGGCGGCGAGCGCCTCTGCAGCCCATGTTAGGAGGCCGGGGAAGCCCACTCTGGACCACTCCTCTGTGCCCCTTGTCCTTGCCCAGGTTGTTTGCTTGGCCTCACGGCCTCAACCAATCTACTTGGTGACATCCTAGTCACTCCTCCCAAAGGCCCAGAGAAATGTTCCTTCCTTTGAGAGCTTCTCTGAACTCTGTTTCCTCGTCCATCCTCCCAACCCCACGGAATTACCTGGTCACTCCAGAAAGTGGCATCACCTGTGCCCCCCCTGACAAGGGTATCCATTTTGTAGGTTCTTACACTGTTTCTTCTCCTTAAGCTGACAGCCAATTTACTTTATCATGACACACATTATCCACCAATTCTAAGCCTGTGAGAGCTGATGATAATGATGGCAACCTGCCCCCGGCAAAAGGGGTGCCTGTTCAGAGCTGGGTCTTTGCAGGCTGGCCGTCAGTGCAGCACACACCTGCAGGGACCCACGCAGACCATGCTTTCTCTACTCAGGAATGGGAAGCATTTACCCAACCTCAACACTGTAAATTCAAATAAACCTCAGTTCTGTGTTAAGTATACTCTAAAAGTCAGCAAACTATAGAAAGCCGAAATAACGCTCACCTTTGGATTCCATTCAATTTCATTATCAGCGGGTTTCACTCTACAAACAATGAACTCCATGGCTTGGGGGGGCAGAGCCTGGAAGTCTTCTGGGAGATGCAGCAGCTGATCTCTGGGGATGGGTCCAGTCCTGCCTTCATCTATAAACTTCACAAGGACAGTATCTAGGGCCCACGTGTCTGCTTTTTGGCTCACCTCCAACACCTGAACTCTGAAGAACAGCAGTGGCACCAGTTTAACACAGAGATTCTAAAATGGAGATAACTTTTGCCTCAACTTACCCATTAAGTGCTAAATATATAGTAAGACCCCGAGCTGCATGGTTTTACTCCATACTAGGAATAAAATACCTAGAGCTGTTAAAAGCACTTAGCAATGGTTTATTTAAAGCATGCCTCAGTATAGAGTAAATCCCTTTATTTGACAACACATTAAAAATGAATGTAGCAGAGACAGAGAAACATCAATCAGAATGTCAAACCTCAGGGAAGATAGGGGACAGTGGGGGTATGGGGAAGAGATCAACCAAAGGACTTATATGCATGCATATAAGAGCCTAATCAATGGACACAGACCACAAGGGAGTGGGGACATGAATGGGAGGTGGGGGTAATGGGGAAATAAGGACACATATATAATACCTTAATCAATAAAGAAATTATAAAAAAAGAAAAGAATTCCATATCATTCAAAAAAAAATGAATGTAGCAAATTAAAAGTTTCTCAATCTAGGTTATCAGCAAGTGGAGTAGGGTGTGGCATTCGAAGGATGCAGGTGCCAACAGGTATGTGAGTCATCAAATGCCCAGGTTGGAATACTGCCACTTATTGAGCTGACCTTAGACGAATTACACAGCCTCGCCAAGGCTCAGTATGCTTATCTGTAAAATGGGAATAATGCCACATCCTTTGTGAAAACTGAGTTAAAGATATACGTGTATTTAGCACACAATGATGGCTCCATAACTGTCGGTAAATAAACACTACAGTCATCCAGGCTCTGTGCTCAAGAGCCTGGGGTCAGATGAGTCCCAGGTGTAGAACTGTGCCCAGGGTCTGGGGCCATGACCCTGACATCACCATCCTGGGAGTCAGCAGGCCTAGCAAGTGAACAGTGGGTCGAACGGACAGAAGTGAAAATGGGGGTTCAATAGTAGTTAAAGTTACCTCGTGCTTCATAACTTTTCAAGATGAAATAACAGACATTCTACCTGTGAAAAAGTGTTTCCTCTGCTAATCCATATAATCCAAATTTCTCCACCTTTTCAATGGCTGTTTTATTATTGGAAGCCTCAAAATACTGCTTCATTTCAGCATTAAGAGTTGCATAAAGATCCACATGTTTATCAACTATACGACCAAAGTAATTTGTTGCATTCAAAATGTAAAAGGGTATTATCTGAAACATAAAAACATGGCCAGGAAATAAAATCAAGCCAAACTCAGGACCTGTCTGCAAAAATCAGTACCTGACAGGTGCTCTTTACCTAAAGCACATGAACAGAGGTAAAAGAATAAACTGGAAAACTTGCCAACAAGCAAACAAAACACAATAAAAACATTACTCTACCCACAAATAATTAGCTTCACTTTAAATCTACCGGACCTTTTATTTTTTTTGGTAAATCTCATTATTTTAAAATTGCATTATTAGTTGTAAGTGTCCCTCTATTTACTTTTTAACTGCACTTTATAAAAATCTTCTTAAAATAGCATCTCTTTCTCTTGAGCCCTTTCTGATCGTTGCTCCTGTAACAAGCGGTATTTCAGTAAGAGCCTACTGTGCATGAGGCACTGGGCAAACAGATGAAGTCATGTCCAGCAGGGACCCTCGGATGGACAGATATGCCACAGCCAGAGTGTGCTCAGGAAGACAACTCTTCACAGGCAAGTATATGCACGGTCACTAGTGTGTGAGGGGAGTGCTGGCATGCATATGCAGTAGCAAGAGCATGGAGAAGGCATTCCAGACATGGAGAGCAAACAGTGTGCATTAAGGCAGGAGCCCTGGTTGCCCAGAGCAGGTGCCAGGAGTGAGAACTGGTGACTTGTGGAATGGTGGAAAGGGTAGTGCTGACTCAGAGGCGGGCAGGCAAGGTAGGGGTGAGGTCACCCCTTGTGATTGAAGAGTGTCGGACCTCACCAAGCTGACAGCCTGTGGTTCCCCTCTACGGCCCCTCCAACTTCACTGCCTGCCCCTCTCCCTCTCTCACTGCCAGTGAGTCTTGTGCTGTCCACAAACAATCCACAGTACCTCCTACCTCAGGGCCTTTGTACATGCTGGTTCCTCTGCCTGGAATATTCTTCCCCAGATCTTCCCATGGCTGGATCCTTCTTATCTGGCCCTCCGTGCAGTTGACTCTCCTCAGAGAGTCCCTCCCTGCCTATAATTTTCAAAGGGCCCCTTGTCCCCTGGCACCCTTACAGCAGCATACCCCCTAGTATTTCCCTACATCTCATCCTCTTCATAGCACATCTTTCTTACTCACCTGTACACTGTGGACCATCCCCACTAGAATGTCAGCAGAAAGAGCACCGGTAACATGTCAGTCATGGTTTCCAAGCCAGCCACTCTCCAGCACCCCATGGAGAAAGCTGCCTAATAAACCATCAGTGCTTACTCAAGCCCACCCCACCTCAGCCAGGAGTTCAGTACCCCTTCCTTTTTGGCAAAGATCCTTTCCCAGGGAGTCTTCTCCCCTATGGTTTAGAGGCCCCATCCGTCTGGCATTCCATTCATTAGCCCACTTGGTGACAGTAGTCAGTGAACATGAGGCAGTATGGAGGATGAGAAAAACTCACTACAATGTTACAGGAAATGGGCAGGGCACAATACATATACCAATAACAAAAATTTTTAAAAATATGTACAAAGAAAAATGAGGAAAAACATACTAAAATGGTAATGGTGATTGTTTTAGAACAACAGGAATAAAGGAGAGAGTTTCTTCCTCCCCATGCTTCCCAAATAAGAAGGCTTTATGTCAAGGAGAGGGGCCTCAGCACACAAAGTCCAGGCCTGAGCTGGCCTCATCTGCAGCAGTCCCTGCTGTAGGTCACTAGCACATCTAAAGACATAGGTTGGCAGAAAGGAGGCTGCAAAAAGCAGTAGTGGGTAGTGGGGGGCAATGAGAGGAAAAAAGGAAACATCTGTAACATTCTCAACAATAAAGATTTAAAAAGATAACATACTTCCAGATTAAAAAATGGGCAGCCCAGCCAGTGTTGCTCAATAGTTAGAGCACTGGTCTGTGCACTGAAGACTCGTGGGTTTGATTCCCAGCCCCAGGGCATGTGCAGGAGGCAACCAATCGATGTGTCACATAGATGTTTCTCACTCTCTCTCTTCCCTTCCACTCTCCTTAAAAATCAATGGAAAAAATATCCTAGAGTAAGAATTAACAAAAAAAATTGGGCAAAAAACCCGAACTAATATCCCACCACCCACCAAAGAAAATATACAAGTGACAAGCATATGAAAAGATGTTCAAAATCATGCCATCAGGGCCCTAGCCAGTTTGGCTCAGTGGATAAAGCGTCGGCCTGAGCACTGAAAGGTCGCAGGTTCAATACCCGTCAAAGGCACGTACTTCAGTTGCAGGCTCGATCTGCAGCCCCAGACGCAGCCACATTGATGTATCTCTCTGTCTCTCCCGCTCCACTCTCTCTAAAAATCAATGGAAAAATGTCCTCGGGTGAGGGTTAAAAAAAGACAAAACAAAATCATGTCATCAGAGAAATACAAATTAAAACAAGATACCACTACCAACCTGGCTGGTATGGCTCAGTATGGCTCAGTAGATAGACTGTCAGCCCACGCGGGTCTCGGGTTTGATTCCCAGTCAAGGGCACAAACCCCTGGCCCTGGTTGGGGCATGTATGGAAGGCTACCAATCAATGTATCTCACATTGATATTTCTCTCTCCCCCTCCCTCCCTCCATCCCTTCCTTCCACTCTAAAATTCAATGGGAAAGATATCCTATTAGAAAGGCTAGTAAGAGCCAAAACACTGATAACATCAAATGCTGCTAAAACTCATTCACTGCTAGTGGGAATGCAAAATGGTACAGGCCCTTTAGAAAACAGTATGGCAGTTTTTTACAAAACAAAAATTCTTACTATACAATCCTGCAATCACACTCTTTGGTATTTACTCAAGTAGTTGAGAATAACATCCATGTGAGAGAGGAACATGAGGATTGATCCTGAAACCTGGGTATGTGCTCTGACCAGGAATCGAATCTACTAGTCTGACCTTCTGGTGCACAGGGTGACACTCAACCAAGACAATAAATCTGTTGTTGTGAGTCACCCGGTTTGTGGTTTGTGACCGCAGTCTCAGAAAATGAGTACAGCACAACAGATAAACTTTAAGGGAAAGGGAAGGTGAAAAGGAAATCAAGCTCAAAAAGTAATAAAAAGGAGTCAAAAGAAAGCGACAAACTCTTAACTCAGCAATTCTATCTGCATCTCAGAATTTTCCTCAAAGCAATAATCATGGATGTTCTGAAAAGATTCATGTGGTCAATGCATTATTTTTAATAATCCCTCCCCCAAAAAAACAACTTTCTTTCTGAAATTGTTGAAGGGGTTTATCCACTTTCCCAATTTGATCTTGATTTTCTAAATAACCTGGGAGCCTTCTAAGGATATGTGCCTATTGTTGGATTAATGGTGGTAAATTAATACTGATCACTGGAAGTCATAATTACATCCTACTAAGATTCTGCGGCTTAAAAAATATGTTCATTAAAATGACCACTAATCATTCAACAAAAGTAACAATAGAACTTACTTTAATGTATCCAAACATTGGTATAGCATGGTTGGATAATTTTCTTGGATTGTCTATTTCTGGATTAACATGGTGTCGATCAGGACAAATCCTTTTGTCTCTGAAAAAAAGTACCCAGATTTTAAAGCCAGATATAAATCTATAATTTAAATCAGAGAACTTTTACTTGAAACACTTTAAAAGATAAATAATATACTAAGTACTTCAGATGACACTAACAAAGTATGTAAAAAAGGACCCTAAATTTTAATTAATGCTGAATTAAGGAGTTACTTCATTATTTCTTTATACATTCTTTTTTTCTTTTTATTTCAAGGCAAGTTTTACTGCTTTGAAAAAACACAAACATGATATTTGGTTTTAATAGAAAAATGACATCAGATACACCCTGAATATGTTTAGCATTGGGATAGCTGACAGTTCAGCACAAAACATAGGTTTTTAGGAGCAGGGAGGCATGAAAATAAACTATCTTACACTTTGGTACATCAGAAACACTTGTTTGAGTAATATTTTGCTTGAATTAAGCCCTTAATATTCTTTTTTTTTAAATAAATCTTTATTGTTCAGATTATTACAGGTGTTCCTTTTTTTTTCCCCCTCATAGCTCCCCTCCACCTGATTCCCCACCCCACCCCATGCCCTTACCCCCCGCCACTGTCTTCATCCATAGGAGTAAGATTTTTGTCCAATCTCTTCCTGCACCCCTCACACCTGCTTCCCCTGAGAATCGTCAGTCCACTCCCTTTCTATGTCCCTGATTCTATTATATTCACCAGTCCATTCTGTTCTTCAGATTTTTGATTCACTTGATTTTTAGATTCACGTGTTGGTAGGTATGTATTTGATGTCCTTTTGTTGTTCATAATTTTTATCTTTACCTTTTTCTTCTTCCTCTTCTTAAAGAATACCCTTCAGCATTTCATGTAATCCTGGTTTGGTGGCGATGAACTCCTTTAGCTTTTTCTTGTCTGTGAAGCTCTTTATCTGACCTTCAACTCTGACTGATAGCCTTGCTGTGTAGAGTAATCTTGGTTGTAGGTTCTTGCTGTTCATCACTTTGAATATTTCTTGCCACTCCCTTCTGGCCTGCACAGTTTCTGTTGAGAAATCAGCTGACAGTTGTATGGGTACTCCCTTGTAGGTAGTTAACTGTTTTTCTCTTGCTGCTTTTAATATTCTCTTTGTCTTTTGACCTTGGCATTTTAATTATGATGTGTCTTGGTGTGGTCCTCTTTGGATTCCTCTTGTATGGGGTTCTGTGCGCTTCCTGAACTTGTACGTCTATTTCTTTCACCAGGTAGGGAAAGTTTTCTGTCATTATTTCTTCTAATAGGTTTTCAATATTTTGCTCTCTCCCTTCTTCTGGCACCCCAAAAATTCGGATGTTGGTTCACTTAAAGTTGTCCCAGAGGCTCCTTACACTATCTTCATATTTTTGGATTCTTTTTTCTTTTTGTTTTTCTGGTTGGATGTTTTTTGATTCCACATATTTCAGATCTTTGGTTTGATTCTTGGGGTACATTGGATTCTTTTTTCTTTTTGTTTTTCTGGTTGGATGTTTTTTGATTCCACATATTTCAGATCTTTGGTTTGATTCTTGGGGTACATTGATCTACAGTTGAGTTTCTGTATATTCTTTATTTCAGACAGTGTATGCTTCATTTCTGACTGATCCTTTTCCATTTTTTTGGCATTCTCATTAATATCCTTAAAGGTCTCATCAAGTTTCTCAGCGGTTTTAAGAAGATTCTTGAGTAACCTTATAAATGTGGTTCTGAACTCTGTGTCATCCAGTAGTTTGCTTTCCTCCGTTTCTTTCATTCATGACATGTTTCTTTGTCTCCATATTTTGGCTGCTTCCCTGTGTTGATGGAGTAGCTTTGTGTGGTAGGTGATCTATAGGGGGCAGTAGCTCAGCCTCCTCAATCACATGAGGTGGATGCTCTTGGTACACCCCTTTGTGGGCTGAGTGCAAAGTCTTGGTGTAGTTAAGCCTTAATTGTTGTTGGTACACTGTGAGGAATTGACCTCCGGGCCAATTAGCTGTGAGCACTCACTGTGTCTATAATGGAAGAACTGCTGCGCTGAAGACACGCTTATGGAGCAGGACTTGTTTCAGTGGGCCTTTGGTTCTCACTGAGTCTGCCTCTTGAACGTGTCACTTATGGATGTGAGGAGTTGAAATCTGGTGTCTCACACTGACCACTAGGTACACTGGCTTTTGGATCTCCAATGGGGTGCAGGTCAGCTACTGTCTGATGCCACCCAGCAGGAACTACAGTGAGAGCTACAGTTTTCTCCTCTTTGCTTGGGGTTTGGAGGTTTTGGAGCTGTCTGATCCGGGCTGCAAGTTTGCTAGGTTAAGCTGTGATAGGGCAGGCCTTTCTTATGCTAAATCCGCTGCTTGGAGCTTGGGTGGGTTGTAGGTTGTGCAGGGCGGGGTCTCAGGGTGTCACTAGGCTAGGGCGTAGCAAACAGCAATGGCTGTTAGTTAGCCGGCTCTGCGTCCCCGACGGCATCCCCGAGTCCCGTGCCCCACTGCAGTAAACAATTATTCCTGCGCGCCGCTCTGCAAGCAAGCCACCCTCACTGGAAGACAGTCCAGCTTCTCCCCGTAGGAGTTTGGGTACCCTGTGTCTCCCCAGAGACTGGATTTCAGAGTAATCGGGGGCTTGTCTCCCTTCGGGTTGAAAAAAGCAATGCCTGCCGCTAGCCCGGATCACGTGCCTCTGTACCTCAGCTTTTCAGCGCTCGTGCACGTCTCAATGCTCTTTTCTCTTTCCTTCTAGTTGTAGAACTTCCACTCAGCCAGCTTTCCCATGGTTCTGGGTGATAGACATTTTATCTTTTAGTTGTAGTTTTGAAATTGTTGTGGGAGGCAGCAGTTTAGGTGTTTACCTACGCCGCCATCTTGGATTCTCTTAAGCCCTTAATATTCTTTAAGTGTAAAACTTCATAACGTGTCTTGGGCTCTGACACATCTGTTTGATCTATATGATATCATACATGTCTTTGACTAGTGCACTTACTGTTATGTACAGAACTTTAAAAATGTGATGCTGTAGGTATAACATTTGGTTTGATACATGATATAAACTATTCAAAGTGTATATAAAATCAAGGAAATATTTTTCGTGAACTATTTCTACTGAGAATGTATTTAAATTAAAAATAAACAGCATGAAGCAGTGATCTGTTAATGGGACAGGTCAGTAGCTATGTGCATAACTAGCACTAAGAATAACTTTGCCACTGAGCTCAGAAGCATACATTTAAGAAGCATTGTAAATAAGAAGGTGACAACTTCACAATTAGAGCTGGAACTATGCAACTAGTTCATAAAAAGGAGCCATGTGCCCTATTGTAAAGGAAGGTCCCATTACAATGGACCTTTCCACAAAACATAGGTTTTTAGGAGCAGGGATTACATGATTACATGAAGATAGACCTTTCCTGTCTTGATCAATTCCAAGTCTCTTTATGATCCAGAAATGCTGGGATGGTAAATTCAAATGCATTGGGTGTGAATTGCACCTTGAACTTGCACATCCCTTTTTCAGTTAAACCTTTTCATGTAGCTGCTGCTGCTCCAGAGCAGTCCATCTCCTGGTTGGAGCCACCCTCTTAGGACCTAGAACAGACCTGTAGGGAGCTGCCGTCTCTTATGGTAGATGTGGCCCATCACAATATACCTGCTGCCGGGTTTCAACTCTGGACATGTCTTTGCAGCTGGAGGAGTCTAGGGCTAAGATGTGGACTCAGAAGAAAAAGCCATCCGGAGTGATGTACAGGCGGTTCATCTTGTACAGCCTGTCCTGGTCCACCAGCAGAGTCACCAGCTGGATCCCTGGGCCGACCACGTCCACATCATGCTCGATTCCGTTCACTGCGAACTCGCTAACACTGTAGGACTTGCGCTTGTCCAGATCCACCTGACAGGCGTGCACACAGGACTCAGCTCCGGGATCCGTGCCGCCCCTCGTCCCATGGCTGATCTTGCAGCAGTGGGGGCACGGGGAGCACGGGCGGCGCGGCCTTCTTTAGACATTCTTAAGTGTAATACATAAATGAATAAAATGGATTTCCAAGATAAAGACTCTGAGCCAGTCCTTAACCCAAGCATGTCAAACTCACAGCCTGTGGGCCACATGCCTCCTTTATTTGGCCCATGTTAGCCTTTGAGTTTGACATGCTTGCCTTAACCCAAACTTAGAAGTAGTTGAAGCTTCAGTTTTAAAAGTCAACATTCTATTTAAAGGCATAGTGGAAACGGCTGATAATACCCTGTTTCATGTAACATAGATTTTAAAAATACATGTCAAATTATCTTAAAATTACATTAAATCCAATAGATAAATTATTAGACATCTACTACCCAGTCCCAGCCATCCATTTATGTATCAAGTAATGGCATTATGTCTGGATTAGGGAGAGGCTCCTATGACTGTTAAGATATCCATGTTCTCCAAACTGATTTACAGAATCGATGCAGTTGCTATCAAAATTCCAGCAGAGTTTTTGAACAAGTTGACAAACCTGTTCTACAATGTATATAGAGATGCAAGAGACTTATAGTAGCCAAAACAACCTTGAAGAAGGGCAAAGTTGGAGAACTTAATATACCAGATGCCAAGACTCACTATAATATATGCTACAATACTTGAGAAAAAAATAGACTGGTATAAGGATAGACAAGTAGACTAATGTAACCAAAAGAGTCCACAAAGGGAACATATATACTATCATCTGGTTTATATTAAAGGCACCAACTCAGTGAGGACACAATGATGATTTAAATAAATGATGCTGCAGCAAGTGATTGGAAAAAGTAAGCTGTGCCTCGAATCTCACACTGTACACAAAGTTAGCTCAATATGGACCACACACCTAAATGTGAAAGCTAAAGCTACAAAGCTTCTAGGCAGTGGTTCTCAACCTTTCTAATGCTGCCACCCTTTAATACAGTTCCTCATGTTGCGGTGACGCCCAACCATAAAATTATTTTCGTTGCTACTTCATAACTGTAATTTTGCTACTGTTATGTATCGTAATGTAAATATCTGTGTTTCCCGATGGTCTTAGGCGACCCTGCTAGCAGTTCTACAGGTCGCGACCCACAGGTTGAGAACCGCTGCTGTAAAGCCTAAGACCATCAGAAAACACAGATATTTACATTACGATTCATAACAGTAGCAAAATTACAGTTATGAAGTAGCAACAAAAATAATTTTATGGTTGGGGGTCACCGCAACATGAGGAACTGTATTAAAGGGTCGCGGCATTAGAAAGGTTGAGAACCACCGTCTAGAGCAATGGTTGGCAAACCGCAGCTGGCGAGCCGCAGTTTGCTGCTCTGTTGACTAATGAGTTTGCCGACCACTGGTCTAGACGATAAAGAAGACTGCCTTCATGACCTGGAGACAGACAAATATTTCTTACATAAGGACATGAAAAACAGTAGCCACAAAATACTTCATTAGTATTTAAAATGCCTGCTCATCAAAAGACTATTAAAAGAGTGAAAACACAAGCCACAGACTGGAAGAAGATATTCTCAATGCATATACCTGATAAAGCACTTCTATCTAAAATAAATTAATTAACCCTACAAACCAATAAAAAAAAGATAAACACCCGTTTTTTAATAATGGGCAAAAGACCTGAACAGGCACATCACAAAAAGAGGATTGTCTAATGTGCCACAAGCATATGAAGAGACAGTCCACATCATTAATTATTAGCAAAACAAAAGAAAATCACAATGGTTTACCACTACAACCCAGAATTCTAAGTGTTGGTGAGGATATAAAGTAATTCAAACTTTCTCACACGTTACTGATTAAACTGTAAAATGGTCAAGCACTTTGGAAAAGTTAAACATATGCTTATCCCATGATCTAGCAATTCCACTCCAAAGTATATAATCATGAGAAATGGGTTCATATTTCCACAAAAATATAGGTACAAGAATGTTCACAGCAGCTTCCTATATAATAGCCCAAACTGGAAATAACTCATAGGATCATCAAGAGAAGAATAGATATATACATTGTGTTATCTATATACTAGAAGCCTGTACATGAAACTTGTGCACGGAGGGGGTGAGGGGGTCCCTCAGCCCAGCCTGTGCCCTCTCCAATCTGGAACCTCTTGGGGGATGTCCAACTGCCGGATCGGGCCTAAACCAGCAGTCGGACATCCCTCTCACAATCTGGGACTGCTGGCTCCTAACCACTCGCCTGCCGGCATGATTGTCCCCAACTCCCCTCCCCGGCCAGCCCAATCGCTTCCAACTTCCCTTCCCTGCCAGCCCAATTGCCCCCAACTGCCTTCCCCTGCAGGGTTGAGGGGACTGGGGGACTCTGGCTGGATGAGGCGGGGCTGAGGGGACTGGGTACCGCCATCTTGTGGCTGTAGGTGCCACCATCTTGTGAGGGAGTGTCAATTAACATATTCCCTCTTTATTGGCTGTGGGCGCTGCCATTTGTGAGGGTGTGATGGTTAATTAGCATATTCCCTCTTTATTAGATTGGATATAAAAGCCTAAGTGACCGGTATGACTGGCTGATCGGCCAGTAGATATGACGCACACTGACCACCAGAGGGCAGACACTCAACGCAGGAGCTGTCCCTAGTGGTCAGTGCACTCCCACAGCCTACCTCCTGCGGTCCCTCCCCGCAGCCAGCTGGCCCTGATTGGGACTGGGCAAGATGGCCCCAATTGGCCCCGATCATTGGCCAGGCTGAGGGACCCCACCCTGCATGATTTTGTGCCCTGGGCCTCTAGTATTCATATAATAGAATACTGAGCTACTAAATAAACGAATACGCAAAAGGTTGATATACATATACAGGTAAATGTCACAGATATTAGGTTGAATATGAAGTCAAAAACAAGCAAAATGGATCAGTGTTGAAGGATATAAGGAGGGTGTTACTTCTGGAGGAAGGGCACCTTGGGAAGGAGCATGAGAGGGTTTTTGGGCACTCTCTAGAGCCAGGTGGTGGTTTACATGGGTGCACACATGGAACAAGTCATCGAGCTGTAAACTGACCACCTGTGCCCTTTACTGTATATGTCAATGATAAAAAAAGATGTCTGACTTACTTGCAAAACCCAAAAGCCTTAAGATACGGACAGAGAGGCCTTCCGGCTTTCTTTTCCTCCTTGGCTTCTAGAACGCCTGCAGTAAACTGATACAGCTCCGATGGAATCTTGGCGTCTGCTCTTTCCAAGTATCGCAAAACACCCACAGCATGGCATGAACTTCTCTCCGTCAGCAGCAAGACAGATTTTGTCTTTTTACCTCCCTGTTTTGCAAGAGAACCCTTAAAATCAGGGTGAATAAAGGAAGTGGATCATCCATACCAGTCTGAACAAGTAAAACTTTGTGGATTCTGAATTTTTTATTACACAGTAGAATATTTAAAGATAATAAAATTTAATCAAACCTGTTCAGTTAAACTCTGAAAATGATCAGACATGCAATATAGGCGTCCACCGAAAATTTTTGGTGAGGAAGGAAAGCTGAAGTGAATCACACACGTGGCATCAGTGATGGCCAAGAGTGGTATGCAGTCATCAGTTAAGGCTAGAGAAAAGGAGACCGACAATTTCAAATGAGACTAGGGTTTTACTGCGCTCTACCAAACAATTCCAGCAATCATCTATAATAATAAAAGCATAATATGCTAAAAAGCCCTTCCTTCTAGACAAAGCTGTGGTGGGCAGGGGCTGAAACAGAGGCAACAGAGACCCCCCCTCCCCCAGCCACCACAGTGGGTGGGGACCGGGGCAGAGGTGGCCACCACGCGGCAGGCACCAAGGCCCTTGCACGAATTTTATGCATCGGGCCTCTAGTACTTCAATACATTTCTTTATTGCATTTTACTTTTTAGATGCAAAAGAGCCTTTCCCTTTTCTTTCTTTCTTTTTTAATATATATTTATTCATTTCAGAGAGGAAGGGAGAGGAAGAGAGCAATAGAAACATCAGTGATGAGAGAGAAGCATTGATTGGCTGCCTCCTGCACACCCCCTACTGGTGATTGAGCCCACAACCCAGGCATGTGCCCTGACTGGAAATCCAACTGTGACCTCCTGGTTCATAGGTCTATGCTCAACCACTCAACCACACCAGCCAGGCCCTTTTTCTTTTTATTTATTGACTTGAGAGAGAGAGAGGAAGCGGGGGGGGGGGGGGGACAGAGAGACATCGCTTTGCTGTTTCACTTGTTTATGCAGTCACTGGATGCTTCTTGCATGTACCCTGACCAGGGATGGAACCTACAGCCTTGACATATCAGGATAACACTCTAACCAACTGAGCTACTGGGCCAGGGCTTTCCATTTTTTCCAATATATGTCACAGCCCTGTGATTAAATTCCAGAGAAAAAGTGGTCTCCTTTTAGCTTAAGGAAAAAAAAAACCTCTTTTTGCTGAAAATTTAGGCTGCCCATATCTATTTTAACATTTATTTTATACATTTTGACTTTAAATTTTTTTTTAATATTCTATGATTTTTTTTGTACAGATAGGGAGAGGGATAGAGAGTTAGAAACATCAATCAGCTGCCTCCTACACACTCCCTACTAGGGATGTGCCCGCAACCAAGATACGTGCCCTTGACCGGAATTGAACCTGGGACCCTTGAGTCCGTAGGCCGACGTTCTATCCACGGAGCCAAATCGGTTGGGGCTGACTTTTACATTTCTAATACTAAATGTCACAATCATTTATGACATGCTTCGTCACAGGCACATGTGTATCTATAAATGAGACAGTGATCCTCACGCTGGAACTCTAGGGAGAATGTCTAGACCAAGGAAGGTTGCCGCCTAATGTCCTGAGAGCCCGGGGCGGGGGCGGGGCACTAGATCCACTTCAATATTAAACGTTTTAAAAATATTTTTTTTATTGACTTTTTGAGAAAGAGGAAGGGAGAGTGGGAGAAAGAAACATTGATGTGAGAGTGAAACATTCATCAGTTGCTTCCTGCACGCCCCCTGCCGGGGATCAAGCCCGAAAGCAGGGCATGTGCCCTAACAGAAAACCGAATCGGCAACCTTTCAGTGCACAGGACAACACTCAACCAACTGAACCACACTGGCTAGGGCAACGTTAAAATCTTAATAGAGGTTAATTTTCATTTTGAAATTCAGATTAATAAATTCTCAATAAATCTGGGAAATGATGAGCACTTTGGAGATGAGATACATAAATGAATTGAAGGCATGATTCCTAATACCTCCGCCTTCTCTAAATATAAGGAGAAATTAAAACACATACCTAATACAATGTGAGAGCCAGAACTTAACTTCTTCTTCCACTGTTCTAATACACTTTTTAAATTAAAAACCATTTCTTTATGCATTTTCAAGCAAAATATTGAACTGCTTTCTACCACCTAAAGAAGAAACCAAGAGAACAGTTCACAGTCAAGAACATAAACTTGAATTTAATTGTTCTGTCAATAATCATCAATATAAACCATTAAAATTATCTATGAGGGTTGTATCACTGATAAAATAATTCCAATAATGAGATGATTATTGATATAAATATATTTCCAAAATTCCCTATTTTAGATCTAAAAATTTGCTCAAGTGAAATAAACATTATTTTGCTGAATTATTTTCCTTCTTTTTCAAATAATGCACACATGCATATGCATGTGTGTATTTATGTGTATATACACATGTATATACAGATATCTGTACATACAGTAGACCCTTGAACAACATACGGGTTAGGGGTGCTGACCCCCATGCAGTTGAAAATCCGTTTTTGACTCCCCCGAAACGTTAACTACTTATGGCCTACTTTTAACGACAAGCCTTACTGAAAACATTCAATTAACACACATTTTGTATGTTATCTGTATTATATACTGTATTCTTACAACAGAGCTAGAGAAAAAATATTAAGAAAGTCATAGGAAGAGAAAATACATTTACAGAACCAAATGTATTCATTGAAAAAAACCTGTGTATTGTAGATTGCGCTGCTATGAACATAGGGGTGCATATATCCCTTCTGATTGGTGTTTCAGGTTTCTTTTCTTTTTTCCAGTTTTACTTTTTTTCCCGTTTTTGTTTGTTTGTTTGTTTGTTGTTTGTTTTGTTTTAAATATATTTTTATTGATTTGAGAGAGGAAGAAAGAGGGAAAGAGAGATAGAAACATCCATGATGAGAGAGAATCATGGATCAGCTGCCTCCTGCAAGTCCCCAACTGGGGATCAAGCCCACAACCCAGGCATGTGCCCTTGACCGGAACTGAACCTGGGACCTTTCGGTTCGCAGGCTGACGCTCTATCCACTGAGCCAAACCAACTAGGGCCAGTTTTTTTTTTTTATTTCAAGAAAAATTATTTTAAATATAATAATGTTACATGCAATAAACACCAATTATTCAAGAAAAGTTATCTTACATATAATATTACATGCAACAAACATTAATATTTCAAGAACAAAAGGATTTTAAGTATAATATTACCAAAACTGTACTAACATAGTATGATATCACAAAAGTTGTAGGAATTATTAGAAATCTGCAAACAGGATTACTTCTATTATATTCTAGTATATATATTTTCTATATATATTCTAGTATATATATTTCACTTTGTCATTTCTTGGATTTGTTGATGGTAGCCATTCTGATGGCTAAGATCTGGAAACAGCCCAAGTGCCCATCAGCAGATAAGTGGACAAAAACTATGGTACATTTACACAATGGAATACAACTCGGCTATAAAAATGAAAAAACTCTTACCATTTGCAACAACATGGATGGACCTGGAGAGTATTATGCTAAACTAAATAAGCCAGTCAGAGAAAGATAAATATCACATGATCTCACTCATATATGGAATCTAATGAACAAAATAAACTGAAGAACAAAATAGATCCAGAGACATAGAAGCATGGAACAGGCTGATGAATTTCAGAGGAAAGATGGGGCTGGGAGGGTGGGTACGGAGGGATTAACCAGGAACTTATATGCATATATGCATAACCCATGGACACAGACAAGAGTGTGGTGAAGGCGTGGGAGAGAGGGGTGTGGGGTGAATGGGGATTAATGGGAAAAGAAAAACAAAAACAAAGGGACCATCTGTAATACTTTCAACAATAAAGATAAATTTAAAAAGAAAAAAAAATTTATAAGTTGACGAATGCAGTTCAAACCTGTTTGGTGTTTCGGGTTGTAATGTTTGAGAGTTAACTGTGTATCTATATGTACACACCAAATTTATGGCACTATTATCAAGAGGAGCTTTTTTAAAAAATATATTTTTACTAGAGGCCCGATGCATGAAATTTGTGCAAGAGTAGGCCTTCCTTCCCCCGGCTGCCAGCACCGGCTTCCCTCTGACACCCAGAACCTGGGCTTCCCTCCAGCCACTGGCAGGCAGCCGGGACCTCCTTCCAGCCGCCAGTAGGCACCCGGGACCCAGGCTTCCCTCGCAGCCGTGGCTTCATCTGGAAGGTCATCCGGAAGGATGTCCAGTCTAATTAGCATATTATGCTTTTATTATTATAGATTGATTTCAGAGAAGAAGGGAGAGGGAGAGACAGAAACATTAATGATGACAAAGAATCACTGATCAGCTGATCCTTTTCCCCCCACATGACCCCTCATTGTGGATTGAGCCTGCAACAGGGGCATCATGACCTCCTCATTCATAGATGTATGTTCACTCCAAGCCACACTGGCTGGGCTCAACAGGAGCTTTTTAACCTCACCTGCTAGTTCATTATTGCTCTAATGTAATGTACTACTGATTCTTTTATTTTATTTTGTATTTGGCCTCATTTCTACATTTTAGCATTAATTTATATACAATTAGATTAAATAAATCTTTAGCCAATTTATTTGGCTTTTCTGGCTACCTAATGATATATTTAGTGTTAATTTTCTCTATTTTCTTAAATAGAGGGTACAGAAGACGTTGGCACTTCGTGAATCAGATCCTTCGGATGCTCTGCCCCCCTGGGGAACATTTGCCCCACCTACTCGGCCCCTCCCCTCAGTGGCAGACCTCCTGCCACACTTTTTCACTGTGCAGCAGAACCCATTCTGATGGATGCTGAACTTGTAAAATTTTATTCCCCTGTCAAATATTTGCTCAATAATTCTCTGATGACTCGAGATCCAATCACAGTTTAAACAAACAGCAAGAACATTTTATGTGTGGAAAGGCTCACCTTATACACTATTTCAGTTTCAGCTACAGAACAGGTGAAGATCAAGGTCTTTTGTGCCTGACTTGGAATGAAGTCAAGGGTCTGGAGTAAAGTAGAGGTTTTTTCACTTTCTAGGCAAAGATGTACCACCTAGTAATGAAATACAGAAACAATGTGATTTTTTAAATGTTTAAAGTGCTCCAGTTTTACTTTAGTTAGGCAAGTTATGATTTTTTTAAATATATATCTTTATTGATTTCAGAGAGGAAGGGAGAGGGAGAGAGAGATAGAAACATCAATGATGAGAGAGAACCATTGATTGGCTGCCTCCTACACACCCCCTACTGGGGATCAAGCCCATAACCTGGGCATATGCCCTTGACTGGAATCGAAACAGGGACCCTTCAGTCTACAGGCCGACACTCTATCCACTGAGCCAAACTGGCTAGGGCGCAAGTTATGATTTTAACAGAAAAGGATGTATAGGAAACCAATATAAATTTAACTTCCCAATTACAGACTTGCTAATGAAATTAAAGCTACAATCCTATATGATAAAAGGCTAATATGCAAATTGTCCCCTCTGGAGTTCAACCAACTGGGAATTCAACCACTCACTATGATATACACTGACCACCAGTGGGCGGTGCGGAACGAAAGAAGGCTCTGGCCGGCAGCCCAGGAAAGGCAGGCCCCGATTGGCCCTGATTGCGAGCCAGGCCTAGGGACCCTACCCATGCACAAATTTTGTGCACTGGGCCTCTAGTCTTTTAATATTAAGTCATGACACATTCATTAGCACCCCACCACACCCCCATGACTCATTACCTGTTGGACATTGCCGTAGAGAGCAGCCTCTTCCATGGCGGTGATCACAATGTAGGGGTCATTCATGAACTCTTTGATTAAATGTTGTATATGTCTGTTCCAATGAACTCCAACTGCAACAATTTGATGTGGTGCAGATTCCCTTTCTTCAACTTCAATATTTTTTTTGAAGTTATCTAATATAGCAAACATCTAAAAAATTAGTATAATTTCATTTTTATTTCAAAAGAGATTAGTTTGACAGAACTTAAAAGGTAAAGGATTGTATATTTTCTATTTTCAAGTGGGGAATGCCTTTACAAACATAAAAGTAAAGAAAAAAAATGAAAAAGGAAAAAATGCTAGGTGCAAACAAAATTAACATCCAGGTAAATATGTGTAACATATGTACCAAAGGATTAACATCCTTATACAAAAACTTCTACAAACTGATTAAAAAAGACAACCCCACCAACAAAAAATAATAAACAAGCAATTCATAGAAGAATGAGTACAAATGGCCAGTATGAATTCATGCTCAATAAGTAATTAAGGAAATACAGATTAAACTAATCAGATGCCATATCACAAGTTAGACTATAAAAGAAAGCTGGACTGAGGCCTCCCACTGCCAGGGGTGCAGGGCGTGCAGCATGACGGCACATTGCCTAAGGGAGTGTAAATCGCTTACAGAAAGGCAACTGTACAAGGCAGTATTCTGGATATTAGTTTTGCAAATAAGAATTGAGATTATAGAGGCATTCAGAAACCCTGTGCAGACCGGCAGAGTCAGTAACTAAAGCTTGGACTTGAACCTGAGGCCATCACTGCTCCCAAATGACTGCTCTTGGTCATCATGTTACACTGCTTCCAACAAATGTCTTATAAGAATTCAGTTTTTGATCCATCAATCCCCTTGATAGGAATTTACCCTATGGGAGATGCGCTAAAAAGGTGTATTATGTTCTGAAGCCACACACACACACACACACACACACACACACACACACACACGGTGCTAAATACCTAAAAATAAGACAATATTAAAATAAATTATGTTTATGTCCATAGGATTCAATACCATATGGCAAGTAACAATCACACTGTAAATAGTAACAATACAATGCTATTTACTAAAAAATGCAACTTACAAATGACCAAAGAAAGGTACTGATACTATTAATTCCTATGACAGAGGAATTACAAAAAAGAAAGAACTACTCCAGAATAATAATAGTGATTTCCTGAGTGTAAGATTATGGATGTTTTCAAGTGCTCTCCTCCATTTCTCAAAATTTCTAATATAAAAATTGCTTTTATAATCAGAAAAATATTAAATAATTTTGAAAACCTCCATAGTTTTGCTTTTCAAAGAGAACACTGGTAAGAAAATTTCAGAAAAACATTACATTTTCTCCCCTTAATCACAAAAATTAAAGAGAAAAAATTTTAAATTAACCAGCTTCTACTACAAATAGACACTCTTCTTGAACCCTAAAAACAGTGAACACTTTAATTTTATATATTTGAGTAGTAATGACATCTAAATGGATGCTTACTTACCTGTTCATTAGCTTCAAAGAATAATACTTCCACCTCATCCAAAATGAGGTGACAGAGTCTAAGAAATAACAAGCTTTGATATCTGAGAAGTCTCAGGAGGCTATGCGGTGTTGTAACCACTACATCGCCTATGTTTTAAAAGAAAAAAATTTAACATTTTAGATTTTCCACAGGTTTTTCTAACATTTCCTTTCCTAAGATTCCACACACTTTCTAGAGATGCCTTCTAGCAACACAAAAAGCTGTTTTTCTTACTTAGTGGGTGAGGCAAGAAGTTTACCTGCCCAGCTAACACCCTCGCTCATTATCTGATTAAATACCTGGGCTCCCATCATGTTCTGCACAACTTAAAAGACAGGGAGCGTTTAATCAACAGCTAACAGGTGTTCAGTAGATAGTTCATAAATGAATGAAATCACATAGTTCTCTTTTTCTCACAGAGATAAACCTTCATCATCTATCCCTGTTGGTAACTGACAGAGGCGGCCCGAGCTATTGACCATCAGCTGCATCACACAGCTCTCTGACACCTGCAGCTCCCAGGCCTGCTGGGCAGGGTTCCGCTGTGCTCTGTAGGGAAAACCAAAAAGCTTGGAAGGATGCTTACACCCCCTTGGAAGCTTCATATTTTTGGCTTCATCTTTGTGGAGTCCAATTGTTAATAACATAGGATGAAGTGGCCTGGAGGACACGCCATAGTCTCCCAATAACTCAAAAATAAATTGGGCCTTTTTCCACCCAGGACACACGATGACTGCCAGAGGCTGCAAAGACAAACAAATCCACATAATTTTGGACAAAAGTTAGGAATCAAACACATTATCTGTGAAGCATGTAGACTCTTTGTCCAGAGTAAGCACTATATAAATTTTTATCGTCACCACATAGGTCAGAAAAGTTAAAATATAATTTCATCAAAAAGGATTGAGACACATTGGCTCAGATTTTGCTAGGGCTTAAACTAAGCACTTCACAAGTATTAAATCACTTAGTCCTTAAAACACTCCTACAGGACAGAACCTATTGCTACCTCATTTCACAGGTGTCTGCGGCACAGAGGTGAAGTCAGTTGCCCAAGCCTGCACAGCTAATACATGGTAGCAACAAGATTTGAAGCCAGGCAACCTGGTTCTAGAGCTCCTGCTCCTGAGCTCAAGGGTGAACTAACTGCTTCCTGAAAAGGGCCTTTAAAAAGGTTACCATCTCTTCCTTAGGTGACTGAGTTTCTTATAGCAACATCTGAACCCTGCCCTCCACTATGCCAGAGATATCTCCTGAAGGCACACAGCCTGCCAAACACCTTCCTGCACACCTGCCCTCAACTAACTGAAGAGATGGTGAGACTTTCCTTCACACAGATCCAGGTGAGCGCCAGCTTCCAGTGTCAGGCCTAAAAGTGGGCTGACCATGGACATGCAGAGAAAACAGAGTGGACACAAGAGACAACACCTGGACATCTCTTCCTGGCCCAGCCAGGGTTCCATCTCCACACAAGCTGCATCTCATCAATGCGGTCAGCTACTAACTAACTGATGGCTATAAATGTATCCATTTAGTTTTATTAAATCAATACATAATAACTTAGCTAATGCAGATTTCCAAAGGGAAATCATTACTCTACCTAGCATAATTCAAAAAGTAAACTGTCATCTTTTCTAAAATGCAATCCTTAGTGTCTTTTCGTGCTGCTATTTTTCACCTTGTAATGAGTGGCAGAACAATCCACAGGGTGTCCTTTGGAATAGATCTGAGACAAAGGCCATACCCAGCAAAGCAGACGTCACTACCCCATCATCAAATATTTGATCCTCACACCCCATTTCTCTCCTTGCCATCATCTTTCTCAGCTATTTTCAGATTCTGACACATGGGAAAAATAAAGTAGGTTTGTAAAAGTGTGGGGGTGCTATGAAAATATTTGAAAGAATATGAGATGAGATGACAGAAAACTTACATTCTAAGCTCACTTCTGGTCACACTTGCCAGCTGTAAGAATTTAAACCAGTAATTTAAAATTAAATTAAAATTAATTTAATTTTCTCATCTGTAATATTGGTGAAAAGAACACATGGCCTGACCGTCTCATAGGGTTGCCAGGCCAACTAGATAAAGTAACCAGTGAAATACTTTCTATATTTGTCTCTAAAAGCTGGACTGTCTTGACTCAGCAGATGGCCCACACCTGGGAGAGGGTCAAAGGTGAGAATAGTGTGAGAGAAGCGTGGTCAGGTAAAAGTTTCTCATAGGACAGTTTCTGTCCTGACAGTTTGAACACCAAATGAATAATGTAACCTAAATTTTACCAAAGGTAGGTGTAAATTTAAAAATAAATATTTAATCCATTTCGTTGTGAAACAAAATTGTCTTCAACTTACTCCGTTTCTACTTGGTAATGACTTGTAGCAGCCCCCTGTTTGCAAAATCGTAAGCACTGGTGGAAGGTACAACAAGGGGTCATTTCCACACTGAGAAATGACAACCACATCACAGCCACGTGCTATGGCAGGCCAAGAGTAAGATTCAGTGTGGCTAGGTCCCAGAAACTTATTTCTTTGAAGAGCCTACAAAACATCAACAACAACCAAAAACCACAATAAAGTAAACTAATGAAAACCCATCTCATTGCTCATTTATCCCAATAACAGTATGCATTGCTCAGTCTGGCATTTTCCATTGAATCTTTTCTAGCACCTAAGTCCTGCTAGAAGATTCTTGCTTTTCTAGGCTCCAAATTAAAGGATCCAACTGACCACCCAAGTGCTTAACGCTCTCTAGCACAAGGATGTGGCTTCTTGTCTAAATCTGCCGGTGCATCAACTTCACTGGTAAATCTTTTTAAAAACATGTCTTTATTTGCTTATTTTCTATATGACTATTACTAAAACCTCACAAATGTCCCAAGTTCTCCAGCCACACTGGTATTATTTTCCAAAAGGCTGATCTCATCAGCACCATTATCTCCATGAAGTCCTGCTCCCAGGCCCTGAGCCCCACTGCAATCACAGCTGACTCAGCTTTGCACCTGGTGTGCAGCTGCAATCCTGGGGCCTCCCTGCACCATCCCCCTCTTGTCTGTAGCACACACTGTCTTCTTTACTTTCTTGTGTTGGTGAACATATTTCAGTAGCTTCTTGACAAAGGGTGCAGAGGAAGTAAATTTGAGACTTTGCACATCTGAAAATGTCTTCATTCTACCCTCACACTTCGTTGATAGACCTCTAGGTTAGAAATAACTTATTAGAATTTTGGAGTCAGTGTTTCTCTGGTGTTATGGTGAAGCCTGAAGCCATTCTGATTCTTGATCCTGTGTGTGGGACCCGTTTCTTTTCCCTGGAATCCTTCATGTTCTCTGAATCCCTTCAGTTTAGATGCTTCGCAACAACGTCTACTATCTTGTTCCTCAGTTGTGCTGGGCCTGTGGTAGGTAAACTCCCTTAACTCAGAGAGTCATATCCATTGAGTCTAGAAATTATTCATGTGTTACATTAGAATTATCTGCCTTCTTCCCCCCTTTCTTTCTGGAAATTCCATTTCAGATATTGGACCTCAAGTTGACACTCAATTTCTATTTTCCTCCCTATTTCCATCTCTCTGTCTTTTGTTCTACTTTCTGATTATTACCTTTTACTTTATCTCTTAAATCAACTATTGATTTTTATTTCTACAACAGTATGAGTTTCTAAGAACCTATTTTTTATTCTCTGTTCCTTTTCTTTAAAAAGTGTGGGGTGCTATGTAATTGTCAAATACATACAATATATACCTTATTAAGGATATTTATTTCCTAATGTTTTCTTCTATTCTCTATATTGTTTATTTACTTCAGAGTTCTTGGGTCTTACTTTTTTCCCTTGGGTGAGGGCTTTTCTCAAACACCTAACCATCCTTGATGCTCACGTGTGGGCGGGGCAAAGCTCAGCACCATGTGCGAGTCACATCACTGTGGGAACACGGGGCAGCAAGTAGGTGTTTTTAGTGGGAGGATTCCAAACAGCATCACCTAAAGATCATTCTTTAGGGCTATTCAGTTTCTCCGAAAGGACCCTTCCTTCTCCTTCCTGAGCAACTGGCTCTGGATGTTTAGGAAACAGCGTGGGGAAGCTCCCAACCCCCACCACTTCCCTCTTCCCTCGGGGGTGTCGGTCACCCTCTGCAGCCTGTGGAAAGCTCTTGTCCACTAAAGACTTTGCTCTCATTCTAGTCACCCTTGGGGTTTTATCCTTTTAAGAAATATTTTAAATTTTTTTTTTTTGTCAAGAAGGAAGTAGATAAACATGTATGATCAATTTACTACATAAAACCAAGGTCTATAAAGCAACTTTGCTAAGAAGTGTATCATAATCGTCCTGGCAACTCATTTCTTCCAAGTCCCTTTCCACAGGCACTTTTGAAAACTTATTTCAGAAAAAGCACTTACAGTTACATATGGTTTCTCCATAAAAGAATTAGTCACTTGTAAGAAGTTAGCCTGGACTTAAGAATAAATAAGAAATTAGTAACAGAAGCTTAAAAGAGAATTTCAAAAGCAAAGAAATTATACAAATGCACGTTCAGTAGAAGCGTTTATTAAAAATCCTTCCACCTTCGGGCAGGTCAGTACTCCTCCTCTAGTTTGGTTTCAGGAGCACGTTTACCTTTTTCAGGTCTGCCGAAAGCGGTGCCGTATCAATGGACAAGCAAGGCTCAATCTTGTTCCGGAGCACCGCAGAGGCCTGCTGTGCGCCTGCCTTCAGCTTCTGCAACTAGAGGACACACACGACAGACAGTCTACCCCACGGTACCAGCACAGAACACCAAGAACTTTATGGACACGAGAAAAGACAAGAGTTTGATTTCAATTAAAAACCTAGGTGTATATGCTTATCAAAAACCACCAAAACTACCAAAATGAAAGGAAGATCTAATATCCCAATCCTGAGAACAATTTCTCTAAAGCACCGATTCACTAGACAATTTCTAAAAAAAGGTCTTCAGATAAAGTCTCCAATTGAAGGGGTTTCTCTTCTAATCTTAAATTTAGAGGGAGGAAGGAGAGGGATTTAAAGAGTAAAGTGTTCTTACTTTTTTCATTTTTTTTTTTTAGAGTTGTAATACCTGTTGCAGATCAGAGATTCCATCAGCTCTCAAAGGATCAGGATTTAAAAACTGCAATAATCTGTAAAATAGTTAAAAAGACAATTTGAAGGGGAAAAATTGTATCCTTTTCTTGAGTTACTAGAGGCCAGTGCACAAAATTCATGCACGAGGGGGTCCCCTCAGCCCAGCCTGCACCCTCTCCAATCCAGGACCCCTTGAGGGATGTCCGACTGCCGGTTTAGGCCTGATCCCCAGGCCGGAACATCCCTCTCATAAGCCGGGACCACTGGCTCTTAACTGCTCACATGCCTGCCTGCTTGATCGTCCCTAACCACCCCCCCATGGGCCTGATCGCCCCTAACTCCCCCCCACACTGGCCTAGTCACCCCCAACTGGCCCCCCCTGTGGGCCTGATTGCCCCTAACTCCCCCCACCTGCGGGCCTGGTCACCCCTAACTCCCCCCCCCGCTGGCCTGGTCACCCCCAACTGGCCCCCCCGCCAGCCTGGTTGCCCCTAACTGCCCCCCTGCTGGCCTGGTCACCCCACGCAGCCTATTCGGTCATCCATTTGGTTGTGATGGTCGCTTAGGCTTTTATATATAGAGATTATTTTAATTCTTCCTTGGCAGAGGTAAAGTGAATTACATATCCCAAGGCAAAGCTATGAAATGACTACTTGTTCTGTTTTGCCTGTTCACTGTGATACAAAGGCCACTGTGGTCAAGGCAGTCCCACACTTCCCCCAGCCCCACCCTGGGCCTCAGGCTGTGGACACAAAACTGCCAATCCCAGGCCACCTGCTCTGAACAAAGAGAAAGACTGCATGATCCCCAGGTCATCACAGTTTCTAAAATATCCAGTCTCCTTCCTTCTTTGCTGTTTAATCTTGAACACCTCCAACCTCCCTGGAACCCACAGTGGACTGACGAAGTATAATGAGTGGGTTCTAAGTAAAGGGCACTCGGTCAAACAGGAGGTAAGATACAGCCTTCTAATCCTATATAATAAAGAGGTAATATACAAATTGACCCTCACACCCTCACAAGATGGCTGGCTACGACCAGGCTGGCAGGGGGGTTACTAAAGAATGACCAAACGATTGAACAGTAGGCTTCCTGGGGTGACCAGGCTGGCAGGGGGAGGGGGGGGACAGTTGGGGGTGACCAGCCAGCAAGGGGGGCAGTTGAGGGTGACAAGGCCGGAAAGGGGGGGCAATTAGGGATGACCAGGCTGACAGAGGGGGGCAGTTAGGGGTAACCAGGCCAGCAGGGGGGGGGGGGCAGTAAGAAGCGACCAGGCCGGTGGGGGGGGGCAGTTAGGGGCAATCAGGCCGGCAAGGGGGGCAGTTGGGGGCGATTAGGCTGGCATGGGGGGCAGTGAGGGGTGACTAGGCTGGTGGGGGAGACAGTTGGGGGTGACCAGGCCGGCAGGGGGGGCAGTTGGGGGCGACCAGGCCAGCAAGGGGGGGCAATTAGGGGTGACCAGGCTGGCAAAGGGGGCTGTTGGGGGCAACCAGGCTGGCAGAGGGGGCAGTAAGGGGTGACCAGGCAGGCAGGTGAGCAATTAGGAGCCAGTGGTCCCAGATTGTGAGAGGGATGTCCGACTGCCAGTTTAGGCCTGATCCCCAGGATCAGGACATCTCCCAAGGGGTCCCAGATTGGAGAGGGTGCACGCTGGGTTGAGGGGACGCCCCCTGTGCATGAATTTCATGCACCAGGCCTCTAGTACAAAAAATATAAGGCAATGGAACAATCTCAGAGTTCATTTACCAAGTAGTACAATAAAAGAAAGAAATGAGTTACATGGACAATGCAAGGTCTTTTGTTCCAAGGAAAACACCCACTGTGACACCACAGCTTTTAGGTGTTAGGGAGGATGATGTCAATGCAGGTGCCACTCCAGATCTGCGGGCTCCATGGCTGCCTTCAGAGCTCCTGGCCTTGAAACACTCTGAGGAGCTTCTGCTGGATGAGATGATGCTGTAGCCCACAGGGGGCCTCTGGGAAGCTGGGGAGCCTGAAGAACTTCCACAGTCAACACCCTCTGCCCTGTCATCTCAAGCTAATTAGTGAACAGCATGACCTATACCCATTTCTGAACTGTCTTAAAACTCTTTGTCACTCTGGTAGCTTCAGAGCAGCCACAGTATTGAAATGTAAGAGTGGTTTTATTTTATTTTTTCCATTGATTTTAGAGAGAGAGGGAGGGAAGGAGAGAGAAACATCAATATAGATTGGTTGCCTCCCATATGAATCCCAATCGGGGATCGAACCTGCAACCTGGGAATGTACACTGACTGGGAATCAAACCTGTGATCTTTAGGTGTACAGGATACTTTCCAACCAACCAAGCCACACTGGCCAGGGCTGTGAGAGTGTTTTTAGGCTGGTATTGTAAGAAATCTTAAAAGTAGGTATGAAAATATTTTGTGTGTTAAATAAGTATAAAATGAAGTTATTATTCTACTGTAAACAACTTGTAACTAAAAACTTTGTGAATCTGGCAGGACAAAGATAAAAAGATCCCCAAGTTCCACACTGCAAATAATTAAACAGTTTCTCAAGCCAGTGATAAACCTATTTAATACAACAAAACTTGAAAGAAGCAAACACCAACCCATAAAAAATCAACAGCCCCAAAAGATTAACTATATCTAATTTGTTTCATAAAATGGTTCACTTCACCAAAGAAATTCAAGAAGGGGAAATAGAAAATGTATATTTTTAGTGGAAGAGAACTTTAAACAGAAAAATCTACCTTATGTAAAAGAAAAAACTAACTTCAAAGCCTAAAGAAGCCACTGTATGTATATTTTTAAATGGGAACAAAGATTTGAAATTTATAATAAAATCATATGTAAATTCTTCCTGCTTATAATTTTATCATAATTATTTCAATAAAAAATTTAGGCCAAGAAAAAAATTCATACTTTACACAGCCATTCTTCTCATTGTACTCTTTCTTCTCAGCCAATCTGAGTGAATTTTCATTTGACTTCTGACGTAAAGCACTAGAAACAAAAAAACATTTATTAAAACTTATAAACCCAATCCTGAAAATATCTTTATTTCCTGGGAGGAAATTTAAAAAGTACCACTGAGGAACAAGTTGATCTATGTAGTGAAATTTATATGGGAACTGGAGCTGAGCCCCTCAAGTATAAACACCATTTGACAGTTCTGGTGCCTGCCAAGAGGGAGTAAGCACACCACAGCCCCTCTCCTACTGATCACCACTAGGAACTCTGGATAAAGTACAAAACTATAGGGGTGAGACATCAAAACGTGAAAAACAATCACAATCATGGAGAGTTTCCTAGATTTTTACCTTCCACTATACCTTGGTGTAAAACTGAGGAATACCTGGGATGGTGTAGAGGATATAGATATAAAAATCTCAAGAGAAATCTCAAGCCAAAGAATGGGGAAGAGGAGCTTTCAAGAAGAAGCTGGGAATCCCAACTGACTTTCCCTCTTTTTCTCTCCTTGGCCTGCCCAAGATCAGCTCTGATCCATAGAGCTGCAGCAGTGTGGTCACCGGAACCCTGAGAGAAAGCCTCCCCCTCCCTCTAAAAGAACTGGGAAACAGGTATTATGCGGTCTAAAGACTGTGTGAAGACAAGCGTGCTCTCTCTCTCTCTCCCTCCCCCCTCCCTCCTCCCTCCCTCCCTCTCTCTCATTTCTATTGCTGTTTTGCTCCACAAGTGTTCCCAATCACACAGAACCACACGGCAGTTTCTCTAAGAGAAATCATCTACCTGGTCAGAGGAACAGGGAGAGGGAGCAACAAGGAAAAAGTGAATGTGAGAAAAAACCTGGAAAAACAGAGAAAGCCAGAGGGGAGAGGGGATCCCCTATTATTGCTAATAACCCAAAACACACCCCAAGCTCACTCCAGGTTGAGCATATTCAGAACAGACCCAAAGCAGCAAACCAAAGACTTGGAGATTGAGCCAACATTGCAATCACCACCCACAGAAAGAAAGACAGAATTGAGGTTTGAACCTAAGGGAGTAGTTGACTCCCCGCTAAAACAAATGAACAAGAACAAAAGAAAAATTAATATTCTACAGAGGATTTTTGACAGAAATCAGAGCCTTACATCATAATATTCAAAATTCCAGAATATACTAAAAAATTACTCAACATGCAAAGAACCAGGAAAATCAGATCAATTGTCATGGGAAAATATAATCAATAGGTTGTCAACCTCTAAATGCTCAGAAGTGGGAATTATGAAGCAGTGATAACCATGCTCCCTAAGAAAAGGAAAGATGAGCACTCTTGAATGGGATAATAAAAGCTCTCAGCAAACAAATACAAACTATTTAAAAAATGAAAAATTTAGAAAAAAAACATAAAATAAAAATGTCATGGGTAGACTCAATAGCAGAATGAAGATGTCAAAATAGTCAATTAAGAATTATTAACAAGAATAACAACCAAAAATATTTTGAAAAAATGAACAGAGCCTCAGGGACCTTTTGGACAATATCAATATTTGTCTCATCAGTCTCAAAAAGAGATGGGTGCAGGAAAAAATATTTGTAGAACAGCTGCTGAATACTCCCTAAATTTGATAAAAGACACAAACCTACAAATAAAGAACTCCAAGCACAAAATACATGACAGAAAAAACACCAAGGCATATAATAACTAAATTGCTTAAACCAGCCCAGCCTGTGTGGCTCAGTGGTTGAGTGTCAACCTAGCAACCAGGAGGTCATGATTTAATTCTCAGTCAGGCACATGCCCAGGTTGTTTGTTCAATCCCCAGTGTAGAGCATATAGGAGGCAGCCAATCAATGATTCTCTCTCATCATTGATGTTTCTATTTCTCTCTCCTTCTCCTTTCCTCTCTGAAATCAATTAATACATACATACATATATATATATATATATATATATATATATATATATATATACACACACACACACACACACACACACACACACACACACACACACACATATTGGTATACTGGAGGCCCAGTGCACAAAATCTGTGTACTTGGGATATCCATCAGCCCAGCCTGTGCCCTCTCGCAGTCCAGGAGCCCTCAGGGGTTGTCTGACTTACGGCAGGGAGTGGACCTAAGCCAGCAGTCAGCTGTCTTTAGTGCAGCTGCAGAGGCGGGAGAGGCTCCCACCTCCGCTGCTGCACTCGCAGGCCGTGAGCCCAACTTCTGGCTGAGTGGTGCTCCCCCTGTGGGAGCACACTGACCACCAGGGAGCAGCTCCTGCATTGAGTATCTGCCTCTGGTGGTCAGTGCGCATCATAGCAACCAGTCATTGCACTGTTCAGTCAATTTGCATATTAGCTTTTTATTATATAGGAGATAGATATAGATATATATATATATATATATATATATATTTAAATTGCTCAAACCAGCAATAAGGAGAAAATCTTAAAAGCAGTCAGAGAAAAAGGATCACAATATATTTTGCATTGGGAACAATGTAAGGAAGCAGAATGTGGGCAACATCTTTAAAATATAGGGGAAAAAGGATTGTCAACCTAGAATTCTATACCTAGCAAGTATATTTATTAAAAAAAAGAAGCTAAAATAATTTTTCTGATATACAAAAAATAAAAAATTTCATCACCAGCAGACCCACTATATAAGAAATAGTAAAGAATGTCCTTCAGGTAGAAAGAAAATGATACCAGATAGAAATCTGGATCTTCACAAAAAGTGAAAAGCATGAAATCATGCACGAGTAGCTTGCTTCCATTTGCCTCAGCTGGCCACCCCACCCATCGCCACTTGTAGCTTGTGCCCCACACTCTACCGCTCATAGCTCTCCACCACTAGTAGCTTGTGCCCACCCTCCACCATTCATAGCTCTCCACCACTCATAGCTCTACACTGCTAGTAACTCACGCCCCACCTCGCCCACCGCGAGAGCCATTGCTTGTTTGGTCGTGATGGCGTTACTGAGTGACAGCCACGGGTCTTTAATATAAGAGATTATTTTCTTATTATCATAAAGAATAAACAAGAGGGAGGAATCCAAGATGGCGGCATAGGTAAACACCTAAACTGCTGCCTCCCACAACAATTTAAACTGCAACTAAAAGATAAAACGTCTATCACCCAGAACCACGGGAAAGCTGGCTGAGTGGAAGTTCTACAACTAGAAGGAAAGAGAAAAGAGCATTGAGACGTGCATGAGCACTGAAAAGCTGAGGTACGGAGGCGCATGATCCGGGCTGGCGGCGGGCGACTGGGTGCGTTGCTTTTTTGAGCCCCAACGGAGACAAGCCCCCGATTACTCTGAAATCCAGTCTCTGGGGAGACGCGGGGGACCCAAACCCCTACGGGGAGAAGCTGGACTGTCTGCCAGTGAGAGTGGCTTGCTAGCAGAGCTGCGCGCAGGAATAATTGTTTACGGCACTGGGGCACAGGATTCCAGGACACGGTCGGGACACAGAGCGGGCTTACTAGCAGCCATTGCTGTTTGCCACGCCCTAACCTAGTGACGCCCTGAGACCCCGCCCCACACAACCTACAAACCCACCCAAGCTCCAAGCAGCTCAATTAGCATAAGAAAGCCTGCCCTATCGCAGCTTAACCTAGAAAACTTGCAGCCCGGGTCAGACAGCTCCAAAACCTCCAAACCCCAAGCAAAGAGGAGAAAACTGCAGCTCTCACTGTAGCTCCTGCTGAGTGGCCTCAGACAGTAGCTGACCTGCACCCCATTGGAGATCCAGAAGCCAGTGTACCTAGTGGTCAGTGTGAGACACCAGATTTCAACTCCTCACATCCATAAGTGACACATTCAAGAGGCAGACTCAGTGAGCACAAAAGCCCCACTGAAACAAGTCCTGCCCCATAAGCGTGTCTTCAGCGCAGCACTTCTTCCATTATAGACACAGGGAGTACTCACAGCTAATTGGCCTGGAGGTCAATTCCTCCCAGCGTACCAACAGCAATTCAGGCTTAACTACACCAAGACTTTGCACTCAGCCCACAAAGGGGTGTACCAAGAGCATCCACATCAGGTGATTGGGGAGGCTGAGCTACTGCCACACAAAGCCACTCCATCAACACAGGGAAGCAGCCAAAATGCAGAAACAAAGAAACATGTCACGAATGAAAGAAACGGAGGAAAGCAAACTACTGGATGACATAGAGTTCAGAATCACATTTATAAGGTTACTCAAGAATCTTCTAAAAACTGCCGAGAAACTTGATGACACTTCTGAGGAGCTTAGTGAGACCTTCAAGGACCTTAATGAGAATGCCAAAAAAATGGAAAAGGATCAGTCAGAAATGAAGCATACACTGTCTGAAATAAAGAATATACAGAAACTCAACTGTAGATCAACATACCCCAAGAATCAAACCAAAGATCTGAAATATGTGGAAACAAAAAACATCCAACCAGAAAAACAAAAAGAAAAAAGAATCCAAAAATATGAAGATAATGTAAGGAACCTCTGGGACAACTTTAAGAGAAACAACATCTGAATTTTTGGGGTGCCAGAAGAAGGGAGAGAGCAAAATATTGAAAACCTATTAGAAGAAATAATGACAGAAAACTTTCCCTACCTGGTGAAAGAAATAGACTTACAAGTTCAGGAAGCGCACAGAACCCCATACAAGAGGAACCCAAAGAGGACCACACCAAGACACATCATAATTAAAATGCCAAAGGCAAAAGACAAAGAGAGAATATTAAAAGCAGCAAGAGAAAAACAGTTAATTACCTACAAGGGAGTACCCATACGACTGTCAGCTGATTTCTCGGCAGAAACTATGCAGGCCAGAAGGGAGTGGCAAGAAATATTCAAAGTGATGAACAGCAAGAACCTACAACCAAGATTACTCTACCCAGCAAAGCTATCATTCAGAGTTGAAGGTCAGATAAAGAGCTTCACAGACAAGAAAAAGCTAAAGGAGTTCATCGCCACCAAACCAGGATTACATGAAATGCTGAAGGGTATTCTTTAAGAAGAAGAAGAAGAAGAAAAAGGTAAAGATAAAAATTATGAACAACAAAATGACATCAAATACATACCTACCAACAAGTGAATCTAAAAATCAAGTGAATAAAAAATCTGAAGAACAGAATGGACTGGTGAATATAATAGAATCAGGGACATAGAAAGGGAGTGGACTGACGATTCTCAGGGGAAGCAGGTGTGAGGGGTGTGGGAAGAGACTGGACAAATATCTTACTCCTATGGATGAAGACAGTGGCGGGGGGTGAGGGCATGGGGTGGGGTGGGGAATCAGGTGGAGGGGAGCTATGGGGGGAAAAAAAGTGGAACACCTGTAATAATCTGAACAATAAAGATTTAATTAAGGAAAAAAAAGAATAAACAAGATTATAATAATAATTTTTTATTATTTTCTTATTTATTTAAATCTCTCTGAAAGATACTTTCAATACAAATGACTATAGAGTCTAGCATTTATAACGAACATATAAAGTGTATAACAACACTAACATAAAGTCCAGGAGGAGAGAAATAAAAGAATACTATTTTAAGGTCTTATACTATCCATAAAGTGGTATATTATATCCTTTCTGTGACTTCACTATTACCAAGAATATATATTTTGTGAGCATATATACTCTTTCTGAAAATAATGTGGGTGTTTTTTTTTGTTTTTTTTTTTTTTAGTGAGGATACGGTTATAGTCAAAAGATTTTGATACTCATCTTCAAGAAGATAAGAAACCATCCTTTGCTTTCCATCAACCAATATTGCCATCTGGCCCACATTTGTCCATCCTTTACATCAAGGCAACTTCATTGAATCTGCCTTATGGAAACAACTTTGTCTGACAAGGTAACAGGAGACTCTAGATTCACTACATTTTTGGTCAACTGTGCTGCTACCCAGTTATCACAACATTTTTCTTTTAAATTTATATATGTTTAACCAAAATTTTCAGGGCCCGTCTTGTTTTTAATTGAATACTTTCGAAAGAAGATTGGAGAGAGACAAAATGGCGGCACAACAGATGGACGTGTCCCAAGTCTTATCCTGGAGCAAATAGAATGAGCAGCTGAAACGAATAACATCCAACCCGAATTGGCAAAGGAGACTCAGCTGCCCAGGGTACTGCAACCAGCGAGCAGCAAACACGTGAGCAGCCCGCTCCTGTCCAAGGAGCAGCAGCCCTGCAAGCAGCCCGCCCCAGGCCTAAGAGCAGCAGCTTCACGTGGCCCACCCCCGTCCGAGGAGCAGCAGCTGTGTGAGCAGCCCACCCCCGTCTGAGGAGCAGCAGCTGTGTGAGCAGCCTGCCCCTGTACAAGGAACAGCAGCACTGCGAGCAGTCCATCCCCATTCAAGGAGCAGCAGCCGCCTGAGCAGCTCACCCCGGTCCAAGGAGCAGCAGCCACATGCAGCCTGTACCTGTCTGATGAGCAGCAGCTGGGTGAGCGGCCCGTCCCTGTCCGAGGAGCCGCAGCCACAAGTGCAGCTCACTCCTGCCCAAGGAGCAGCAGCCACCTGAACAGCCCGCCCCAAAAGCAGCAGCCACGTGAGCAGACCGCCCACATCCAAGGAGCGGCAGCCCTTCACTCCACAATGGTCCAAGGAGCAGCAGCCACATGCAGCCTACACCTGTCTGACAAGCAGCAGCTGGATGAGCAGCCCACCCCCATTCGAGGAGCAACAGCAGCCATGCAAGCAGTCCATCCCTGATCCGAGGAGCAGCCAACACCTGTATGAGGAGCAGTAGCCCTGCAAGCAACCTGCCCCTGTCCAAGAAGCGCCAGCCTCACAAGCAGCCCACCCCCATCTGAGGAACAGCAGCAGCATGCAGCCAGTCCCGATCCAAGGAGCAGCAGCCACATGAGCAGTCTGCCTCCATCCAAGGAGCAGCAGCCGCACACAGCCCACCCGATCCAAGGAGCAGCAGCCTTGTGATCAGCCCACCCCCGTCCAAGAACAGCAGCTGTGCAAGCAGCCTCCCCCAACAGCCAGAGGAGACACCACTGCTAAAAACAGCACCCACCAGAGGAGCCACTGCCAACTGAGGAGCAGCTGCTTCTGTGACCACCCAAGGAGCAACCGCAGCCCAAGGAGCCATTGCCACCCAAGGCGCAGCCCCTGCATGACTCGACATTTAGATCAGTCCCTGAGACCAAAAATGGGTAGACAAAGAAACCCCCAAAGGAAAAAAAAGGAGGAATTGCCAGAAGAGCAACTAAGTGAAACAAAGCATGCAATATGTCCAAAAAAAAAAGAATGCAGAATAAGGGTCATACAGTTCATAAACCAGACGGATGAAAAAATCAACAACTTATGTAAGAATCAAGAAGAAATGAAGAATGATATACCTGCAATAAAAAAAAAACACCATAGAAAGTTTCAACAGTAGACTAGCAGAGGCAGAGGACCGAATTAACGAATTAGAAGACAGGGAAGCATAACACACCCAAACTGAACTGCAATTGGAGAAAAAAATTAGAAGACAGGAGGAGAGCCTAAGGAGCAATGGGACACCATGAAACAAAGCAACATACAAATAATAGGCGTGTCAGAACAACAGGAAGAGGAACAAGGGTTAGAAAACCTATTTGAAGAAATAATGTCAGAAAACTTCCCTGATGTGGGGCAGAAAAGTCACACAAGCACAGAGTCCCAAACAAGATGAACCCGAAAAGACCCACACCAGGACACATCATAATTACGATAGCATGTGTTCAGGACAAAGAGAGAATCCTAAAGGCTGCAAGAGAGAGACTGAAAGTTACATACAAGGCATCTCCCATAAGATTATCAAATGATTTCTCAAGAGAAACACATCAGGCCAGAAAAGAATGGAAAGAAATTTACAAAGTGATGCAAAGCAAGGGACTGAATCCAAGAATACTCTATCAGCAAGGCTATCATTCAAAATTGAAGGGGAAATAAGGAGCTTCACAGACAAAAAAAAAAAGGGTAAGGGAGTTTATCACTGCCAAACCAGCAATGCAAGAAATGCTAAATGGACTGGTGTAAAAAGAAGAAATAAAAAGGTAAGAAGGAACACGGGCACAAAAGATAAAAATGGCTACAAACAAATACATTTCAATAACTTTAAACGTAAATGGACTAAATGCTCCAATCAAAAGAGTGGCTGAATTGATTAAAAAAACATGATATATATATATATATATATATATATATATATATATATATATATATATATATATATATATGCTGTCTACAAGAGACCAACCTCAGAGCAAGGGACTCACACAGACTGAAAGTGAAAGGATGGAAAAATATCTCTCAGGCAAATGGACAAGAAGAAGAAATAAAAGGCATCAAATTGGAAAAGAAAAAGTAAAACTGTCCTTATTTGCAGATGACATGATATTGTACAAAGAAAACTGCAAAGACTCCATCAAAAAACTACTACACTTAATAGATGAATTCAGCAATGTAGCAGGATACAAAATTAACACCCAGAAGTCTATGGCTTTTCTATACACCAATAATGAACTCACAAAAAGAGAAATTTAAAAAGCAATCCCATTTACCATTGCAACAAAAAAATTCAGAAACCTAAGGATAAACTTAACCAAGGAGACAAAGAACCTGTACTCAGAAAATTTCAGGATGCCAAAAAAAGAGATAGAGGAAGACATGGACAAATGGAAGAATATACCATGTTCATGGATTGGTAGAATCAACTTCATTCAAATGTCCATACTACCCAAAGCAATCTATAAATTCAATGCAATCCCCATTAAAATACCAACGGCATACTTTAAAGACGTAGAACAAATTCTCCAAAAATTCATCTGGAATAAAAAAAGACCCCGAATAGCTGCAGCAATCTTGAGAAAGAAGAACAATGTTGGAGGGATCACAATACCAGATATCAAGCTATACTACAAAGCAACTGTTCTCAAAACTGTCTGGTACTGGCACAAGAACTGACATATAGATCATTGAAATAGAATAGAGAATCCAAAAATCAACCCAAACCACTATGCTCAATTAACATTTGACAAAGGAGGCATGAACATACAATGGAGTCAGAACAGTCTCTTCAATAAATGGTGTTGGGAAAATTGGACAGATACATACAACAAAAATGAAACTAGACCATCAACTTACACCATACACAAAAATAAACTCAAAATGGATAAAGGACTTAAACACAAGACGGGAAACCATAAAAATACTAGAGGAATCCACAGGCAGCAAAATCTCAGACATATGCCGAAGCAATTTCTTCAATGATACAGCTCCTAGGGCAAGAGAGACTAAGGAGAAAATAAACAAATGGGACTACATCAAAATAAAAAGCTTTTGCACAACAAAAGAAACCATCAACAAACCAACAAGAAAGCCCACTGCATGGGAGAACATATTTGCCAATGTTATCTCCGATAAGGATTTAATCTCCAACATTTATAGGAAACTCATACAACTTAACAAAAAGAAGATAAACACTCCAATCAAAAAAGGGGAAACAGACCTAAATAGATACTTTTCAAAAGACAGAAGTAAGGCCAAGAGACATATGAAAACCTGCTCAAAGTCACTAATCATCCAAGAGATGCAAACCAAAATGACAATGCGGTACCATCTCACACCTGTCAGAATGGCTATCATCAACAAATCAACAAATGACAAGTGTTGGTGAGGATGTGGAGAAAAAGGAATCCTTGTGCATTGCTGGTGGGAATGCAGACTGGTGCAACCACTGTGGAGAACAGTATGGAGTTTCCTCAATAAACTAAAAATGGAACTGCCATTTGACCCAGTGATCCCACTTCTAGGAATATATCCCAAGAAACTAGAAACAATCATAAAGGATATATGCACCCCTATGTTCATAGCAGCACAATTCACCATAGCTAAGATTTGGAAACAGCCTAAGTGCCCATCAGTAAATGAGTGAATTAAAAAACTGTGGTACATCTACATAACAGAATACTACACTGCAGTAAAAAAGGAGTTCTTACCATTTGCAACAACATGGATGGAACTCGAGAGCATTATGCTAAGTGAAATAAGCCAGTCAGAGAAAGATAAATATCACATGATCTCACTCATTTATGGAATATAATGAACAACATCAACTGATGAATAAAAACAGATCTAGAGACAGAGAAACATCAATCAGACGATCGAACCTCAGAGGGAAGGTAGGGGAGGGTGGGAGTAAGGAGGAGAGATCAACCAAAGGACTTGTATGCATGCTTATAAGCCTAACCAATGGACATAGACAACAGGGGGGTGAGGGCATGACAGGGGGGATGAGAGTGTATGGGGGGATAAGGACACATATGTAATACCTTAATCAATAAATAAATTTTAAAAAAAGGAAATTGAATACTTTCTTATCATCAATCTCATACACTACTTAAGACAATATTATACTTAAGTCTCTAGTTAATTACACTAAATTTTCAAATCATACCTGTCTCCTGGTGTATCTGGATCAGCATATATGGTTATGCCTCTTTTTGTTGGCCAATACACTGAAGATTCGACACACTGTTAAAAAAACAAAAACATTATTTTCAGAAAGAGTATATATGCTAGCAAAATATATATTCTTGATGAATCAAAATTCCATCAGGCCCTGGCCAGTGTGGCTAAGTTGGTGGACATCATCCCATGCACTGAAAATTCCATGGAAATTCTTCTCATAAACAACCATCTTAGATAATGTTCAAGCAACACAGATATAGAGAGACAAAGAACTGATTACGCCATTGCTCTAAGCACTATATTGAAGTATCCACATAGCAGGAGCTGGCATTTCAGTATTTAAAATGTCCTGTAATAACTTTCACCTGTATTGCCAAAGGGACTAGAACAGTGGTTCTCAACCTTTCTAATGCCGCAACCCTTTAATACAGTTCCTCATGTTGTGGTGACCCCCAACCATAAAATTATTTTCACTGCTACTTCATAACTGTAATTTTGCTACTGTTATGAATCGTAATGTAAATATCTGTGTTTTCCGATGGTCTTAGGCGACCCTGCTAGCAGTTCTCAACCTGTGGGTCGCGACAGGGTGGCCTAAGACCCTGCTAGCAGGGTCGCCTAAGACCATCAGAAAACACAGATATTTACATTACAATTCGTAACAGTAGCAATATTACAGTTATGAAGTAGCAACGAAAATAATTTTATGGTTGGGGGTCATCACAACATGAGGAACTGCATTAAAGGGTCGTGGCATTAGGAAGGTTGAGAACCACTGTACTGGAAGGACAGGTTAGTCTTGAACTTAACTATTATAGTATCCCATAATCCCAGATTTCCACACCATTGTTAAAATGAGGATAGCCCAGGAAGTGTTGTTCAGTTGCTGAGCGTCAACCTTTGAAGCAGGAGGTCACAGATTGATTCCTGGTCAGGGCACGTGCCCGGGTTGAAGGCTTGATCCCCAGTGTGGGATCGCAGGAAGGTGATCAATGAGTCTCTCTCATCACTGATGTTTCTATCTCTCTCTCCCTCTCCCTTCTTCTCTGAAATAAATAAAAAACATATATATTTTTTAAATGAGGATAAATACTCAATTTTGTAGAGAGGCCACTAAGCCAAGAACAAAGTGAGAGCTGGCTGGAGTTTTTGTTCTTTTGAAATAGAGCAAACATGCAAACTATACTTTTTCATGAATGGAATTATCATAGCCAAGATTTTTAACAGAAAACATTTTTGATTCATAGATTTTAAAGGAGACTATTCTAAAATTAACATTATATGAAACTTATATTTAATGAACATTTTAAAAAACAACCTTATTTACATCTTTTAAAGAGATGCACTGTTGTTTCTTCTCAGTTATCTTTTTAGGTGAACCAGCCAAGGAATCCACTTTACATTTCATAGTTTTATCTGAAAAATAAAAATAGTGATAAAATGTGTTATTAACAAATAGAAAATATGACAAAAAGGATTATATTTTAAAAGTATAATCATAAAACCTTAATGCATAAAATTATTATGGGATAGGGTTTTATATTAAATCTTACTTGAGAGAATTAAATTTTTAAATTTAAATTCTTTATTGTTTAAAGTATTACATATGTCTCCTTTTTCCCCCATTGGCCTCTCCCCAGCCACTCCTACCCCCAGCACATGCCCTCACCCTCCTACTGTCTCTGTCCATTGATCATGCTTATATGCATGCATACAAGTCCTTTGGTTGGTCTCTTGAGAAAATTAAATTTAAAAATCTTGTTTCAACCCTTCTTATTAGAAAATGCTTTAAAAATTCCTTTACACTGGCTTACTAAACATTAAATATAATATACTGTCATAACTTGGCATACTCCACTTTCCAAAGAGGGCTAGAACATGTCTCCCAACACACATGCTCTTCTTACAATGTGATTTTGACACTTCTTCCCACTGAGAGATGGGCTCTATATTCCTTTCCAATGAGCCTGGGTGGGCTTGTAAACAACACAGAAGTGGCGTTATGTGACTTCTAAAGCTAGATCACAAAAATGTCATGTACTGCGACTTGCTCTCCTAGATGTTTACTTCTGAAACCCAGTCACCATAGTTGAGAGGAAAGTCCAAGCAACCACATGAAAAGGCCACTACAGGAATTTCATATGACAGCCCAAGCTGAAGTCCCAGGTAAAAGCCAGCATCAACTGCCAGACATAGGACTGAATAAATTTTCAAATAAATCGAACCATTTAGTTACCACCAGCCTTCGAGTCTTTCCAGCTGAGACCCCACACACTGTGGAATAGAGTTAAAGCCTTCCTACCTTGCCCATACTGAATTCCTGACCACAGAATCCATGAGCATTATCAAATGGTTGTTTCACATCACTAAATATTATGTTTGTTAATATAGCAACAATTGGAACACCAATTATAACTCAGTTCAGCAATGGTTTGGGATAACTGTGCATTTCACTTCTTAATAGCACAATGGATAGAAAACAAGCTGAATTTGAATGACCAGAAGTGGCAAATTTCTGAAGAAGACTCTTCCAAATATTCCAGGACCAAATCTGACTTTTGAAAAGTGACAAAATTTGTTTAGTGAATAAAATGGATAATTAAGCTGGGTAAAAATTAAGATGTGACTTCAAAGAAAAGAAAAACAAAAGAAATTAACCCAGCAATCATTTATTAGAGTATTACAGAGCAATTCTGGGGAAGTGTTTACTCTAAGTATCAATAAGAGAAACACAAATTAAATGACAAGGTATATCCCTGGCCGGTTTGGCTCAGTAGATAGAGTGTTAGTCCACAGATTGAAAAGTCCCGGGTTGGATTCTGGTCAAGGGCACGAAACTGGGTTGCAGGCTCGATCCCCAGGCCCAGTGAGGGTACAATCAGGAGGAAACCAATCGATGTGTCTCTCTCACATCGTTGTTACTCTTTACCTCTCCTCATCCCTTCCACTCTATCTAAAAATCAATGGAAAAAATATCCTCAGGTGAGGATTAAAAGAAAGAAGACAATTTCACCTACTGAATCACATAAATCACTGAAATCACAAATTCGTTTGATGCCATCATAAATGTAAAATATATATATATATATATATCACCTCACAAAGGTCTGCGAGGAGGTGGAGCTTCACACCAGAGGAAATGGAAATAAAACAGCAGTCTAAAAAGAACTCCTATATAAATCTATTGAAAATATCCAAGAGATAAAAGAAGAAATAGTATGCATGAAACAAAACAGATGGATATGAAAAGACAGGCACACATAAAGAAGAACCAGTAAAATTCAAAGCAGTAAGAAATAGTCATAAAATTGAAAACTCAAAAGATGAAGTAAATACTGAACTAGAAGCAAAGAGAAAAATGGAAATTTAAAGAATTAAATTAAGAAAACTTCTCAGAAATCAATTCAGAGAAATTAAAAATTCAAAAAAGAAGCTAGAAAAGGATAATAAAAAAACATACTACTTTATGGCCAATAGATTCAGGAAGAGAGGTAGGGAAAAAATCTTCGAAAACATTAAAATTTAATACTTTTCAGAAATTCATGTTAAACATGAATTCTGTAATTGAAAAATTCCAAGTGTTAATACATGAATATTGAACCATCTACTCTTAAATATATTTTAAATAAACTACAGAATATCAAGATAAAGAGAAAATCTAAGAAGTCGATCAACAGAACATACTAAGAACTTACAAAAGAATAATCAACAGAGTCAAAGATCAGAAGAAAACGAAGTACTATCTTTTTTTTTTTAATCCTCACCTGAAGATGTTTTTAATTGATTTTGGAGAAAGAGGAAGGGAGAGAAACATCAAGTGGTTCCTCCCATATGCTCCCTGACTAGGGATCAAACCCACAATCTAGGTTATGTGGCCTGACTGGGATTCAAACTAATAGTTAATAGTATAAACTATTAACATATGTACTTGAGGAAAAAGTAAAATAAACCAGTAGTGCAATAATACTACTAATAACCAACATTTACTTAGTGTGTTATTATGTATCAACATATTCTATATGTTCATTGCAGCATTATTTACAATAGCCAAGATCTTGGAAGCAGCCCAAGTGCCCATCAGTAGGTAAGCAGATAAAAAAGCTGTGGTACATTTATACAATAGAATACTAGGCAGCCATAAAAAAGGAAATCTTACCTTTTGCAACAGCATACATATTTAATCACAATAAATGTACATGGCTTTTTACAAAATCATAGGTGGCACTTATAAGAGGAGAAATGGAAACTAATCTAAGATACTATTTTTTACTTGCAGACTGAAAAACACCCCAAAGATTTGGAATACCCTCTGCTGGTGAGGCTGTGGGCAAAAATAGGCACAATCTCTCTATATTCCCAGTGGGACTCCAGGATGATATGGCACCTATACATAAGCACCTGACAATCTATATGTACAAAAGCCTAAGCGACCATTACGACCGAACGACCGGATGACCGGCCAGTAGCTATGACACGCACTGACCCAAACCTTGCTGCTGGGGCCCTGCACCCCAGACCCAGACAGGAGAGAGGAGGGAGCCCTATTCCTTGTGGAATCGGCCATGGGTTAGCTTGCTGCTGGGTCCAACCTCCCACAGTCCCAACCCCTAGCAGACTGCCCACCCCCCCAATCAGCCCCGATGGCCAGCCAGGCCGAGGAACCCCACCCATGCACAAATTCATGCACTGGGCCTCCAGTGTTCTAATAAAATCATTCTTTAACCCAGAAGTCCTTTTTCTAGAAATCTACATAGGAGATGTATCACCACAAATATAAAATAATGTATACTGGGAAAAACTGTATACTCACGTGTATACACGGACTAATTTTTTTGTGTTTTTTCTTTTTATTGCACTTATTTATGGTTAACAAAATTATACAGATTTCAGGTGCATAATTCCACAACATATCCTCTCTGTACAGTGTTTACCAGCCACGTCAAGTCTCCTTCCATCACCATTTATCCCCTTTACCCTTCTCCACCTCCCCACCTCTCCATCCACCCCCCACAGCAGTCATCACCCTGTTGTCCGTGTCCATGAGATTTTTCTCTTGTTTTGCTCAATCCCTCCACACCCACCACCAAGACCCGCACCCCTCACCCTGAAGCTGTTAGTCTCCTCTCTATGAGTCTGTCTCAATTTTGCTTATTAGTTCATTTTGTTCATTAGATTCCACATATGACTGAAATCATATGGTACTTGCCACCTTTCTCTGACTGGCATATTTCACTTAGCATAATGTTCTCCAGGTCCATCCATGCTGTCACAAAGGGTAACATTTTCTTCCTTTTTATGGCAGAGTAGTATTCCATTGTGTAAATGTACCACAGCTTTTTTATCCACTCACCTACAGATGGACACTTGACCTGCTTCTATATCCTGGTTATCCTAACTAATAAAGAGGGAATATATTAATTGACCATTACATCCTCACAAGATGGGGGTGCCCACAGCCAATAAAGAGAGAATATGCTAATTGACTGTTGCACCCTCACAAGATGGCGCACCCACAGCCACAAGATGGCAGCACCCAGTCCCCTCAGCCCTGCCTCATCCAGCTGGAGTATCCCAGTTCCCTCAGGCCACCTCATCCAGCCTCAGTCCCCCAGTCCCCTCAGCCCTGCAGGGGAAGGCAATTGGGGGCGATCATGCTGGCAGGGGAGCAGTTAGGCGTCAATCAGGCCAGCAGGGGAGCGGTTAGCGGGCTATCAGGCTGGCAGGCAGAGTGGTTAGGGGCAATCAGGCAAACAGGCAGGTGAGTGGTTAGGAGCCAGCAGTCCCAGATTGTGATAAGGATGTCCCAGATTGGAGAGGGTGCAGGCTGGGCTGAGGGATAACCACCCCCCATGCACGCACTTTGTGCACCAGGCCTCTAGTTATAAATAACACTGCAATGAACATAGGAATACAAATATTCTCTCAAATTAGTGTTTTGGGTTTCTTTTGGATAAATTCCCAGAAGTGGAATAATTAGGTCATAAGGCAGTTTTAATTTAAAAAAATTTTTTTTCTTATTGATTTCAGAGAGGAAGGGTAAGAGGGATAGAAACATCAATGATGAGAGAATCATTGATCAGCTGCCTCCTGCATGTTCCCCAGTTGGGATCAAACACACAACCTGGGCATGTGCCCTGACTGGGAATCGAACTGTGACCTCCTGGTTCATAGGTTGACACTCAACCTCTAAACCACATTGGCCAGAGAAGAGACACAGGGAGAAACACAGATGTGAGAGACATCGATTGGTTGCCTCCCAGCTTGTAACCAAGGTACATGTCAAGGGACCGGAATTGAACCCGGGAATCTTCAGTACTCGGGCCAATGCTCTATCCAATAAGCCAAACCGGTTCTAAGTCTAGAACACTTCATGACATTCTGATGAATAAATATTTGTGGATTAGGGGAATAAAAGCTCATCTGTCATAGATGTCAAGACCATATTTAGAATTGATAAACCTAAAAAGAATAAACTAATCAGTTTTTAAATTTACTTTAATTTAATTTGTTTAAGGTATTACAAACAGTAGTACATATGTCTCCTTCCCCTCCCCCCGCTGCCACCCCTCTTCCCTCAGCCTCCCCTACCTGCCAGCACTTGCCCTTGTTCCCCCACACCCAGTGTCTTGAGTCTGCTGGTTGTGCTAACATGCATGCATACAAGACCTTCGGTAGTTCTCTTACCCTCCCAACCCTTCCCTACCTTCCCACTGTAGTTTGACGGTCTGTTCAATGCTTCTTTGCCTCTATTTTTGTTCAACAGTTTGTAATGTTCTTTATTATCCATAAATGAGTGAGATCCTGTATTTACCTTTCACTGACCAGCTTATTTCACTTAGCATAATGATCTCCAGATACATCCTTGCTGTTGTAAATGGTAAGAATTCCTTCTTTTTTACAGCAGCATAGTATTACATTGTGTAGATGTACCACAGTTTTCTAATCCATTCATCTGCTGATGGGCATTTAGGCTGTTTCCAAATCTTAGATATTGTAAATTGCACTATGAACATAGGGGTGCATGTATCCTTTCTGATTGGTGTTTCTGTTTTCTTGGGATATATTCCTAGAAGTGGTATTACTGGGTCAAATGGCAGTTCCATTTATAATTTTCTGAGGAAACGCCATACTGTTTTCCACAGTGGCTGCACCAGTCTGCATTCCCATCAGCAATGCACAAGGATTCCTTTTTCTCCGCATCCTCACCAACACTTGTCATTTGTTGATTTGTAGATGATAGCCATTCTGACAGGTGTGAGATGGTACCTCATTGCTGTTTTGATTTGCATCTCTTGGATGATTAGTGACTTTGAGCATGTTTTCATATGTCTCGTGGCTTTCTGAATGTCCTCTTTCGAACAGTATCTATTTAGGTCCTTTGCCCATTTTTTTATTGGAGTGTTTATCTTCCTTTTGTTAAGTTGTATAAGTTCCCTGTAAATGTTGGAGATTAAATCCTTATCGGAGATAACATTGGCAAATATGTTCTGCCATGGAGTGGGCTTTCTTGTTGTTTTCTTGATGGTTTCTTTTACTGTGCAAAAGCTTTTTATTTTGATGTAGTCCCATTTGTTTATTTTCTCCTTAGTCTCTCTTGCCCTAGGAGCTGTATCATTGAAGAATTGCTTCGGCATATGTCTGAGATTTTGCTGCCTGTGGATTCCTCTAGTATTTTTATGGTTTCCCGTCTTATGTTTAAGTCCTTTATCCATTTTTAGTTTATTTTTGTGTATGGTGTACGTTGATGGTCTAGTTTCATTTTTGTTGTATGTATCTGTCCAATTTTCCCAACACCATTTATTGAAGAGACTGTTCTGACTCCATTGTATGTTCATGCCTCCTTTGTCAAATGTTAATTGAGCATAGTGGTTTGGGTTGATTTTTGGGTTCTCTATTCCATTTCAATGATCTATATGTCAATTCTTATGCCAGTACCAGGCAGTTTTGAGAACAGTTGCTTTGTAGTATAGCTTGATATCTGGTATTGTGATCCCTCCAACATTGTTCTTCTTTCTCAAGATTGCTGCAGCTATTCGGGGTCTTTTTATATTCCAGATGAATTTTTGGAGAATTTGTTCTAGGTCTTTGAAGTATTGGTTGGTATTTTAATGGGGATTGCACTGAATTTATAGATTGCTTTGGGTAGTATAGACATTTGAATGAAGTTGATTCTACCAATCCATGAACATGGTATATTCTTCCATTTGTTCATGTCTTCCTCTATCTCTTTTTTTGGTGTCCTGAAATTTTCTGAGTACAGGTTCTTTGTCTCCTTGGTTAAGTTTATCCCTAGGTTTCTTAATTTTTTTTGTTGCAATGGTAAATGGGATTGCTTTTTAAATTTCTCTTTTTGTGAGTTCATTATTGGTGTATAGAAAAGCCATAGACTTCTGGGTGTTAATTTTGTATCCTGCTACATTGCCGAATTCATCTATTAAGTCTAGTAGTTTCTTGATGGAGTCTTTGCGGTTTTCTTCGTATAATATCATGTCATCTGCAAATAAGGACAGTTTTACTTCTTTTCCAATTTGGATGCCTTTTATTTCTTCTTCTTGTCTGATCGCAATGGCTAGTACTGCCAATACTATGTCGAACAGGAGTGGTGAGAGTGGGCATTCCTGTCTTGTCCCTGTTCTTAGGGGAAATGGTCTTAGATTTTGCACTTTGAGTATGATGTTGGCTGTGGGTTTGTCATATATGGCTTCTATTATGTGGAGGTATGATCCTTCTATTCCCACCTTGCTGAGAGTTTTTATCAAGAAAGGGTGTTGGATTTTTGTCAAATGTTTTTTCTGCATCATTGGCTATGATTATATGGTTTTTAACTCAGTTTGTTTATGTGGTGTATCACATTTATTGGTATGTGGATGTTGTACCATCCTTGTATCCCCGGAATAAATCCCACTTGGTCATGGTGTATCATCTTTCTAATGTAATGCTGGATTTGATTTGCTAGAATTTTGTTGAGGATTTTGGCATCTATGTTCATGAGAAATATTGGCCTGTAATTCTCTTTCTTTGTATTATCTTTATCTGGTTTTTGGATTAGGGTAGTGCTGGCTTTGTAGAAAGAGCTTCGAAGTGCTCCTTCCTCTTGAATTTTTTTGAATAGTCTGAGGAAGATAGGTTTTATTTCTCCTTTGAATGTTTGATAAACTCCCCTGTGAAGCCATCTGGTCCAAGGCTTCTGTTTGTTGGAAGTTTTTTTATTACTGCTTCAATTTCCTCCATAGTTATTGGCTTATTCAGATTTTTTTATTCCTCCTGGTTGAGTTTTGGAAGGTCGTTATTTTTTTTAGGAATATGTCCATTTCTTCTAGGTTGACCAGTTTGTTGGAGTAGAGTTGCTCATAGCATTTTTTTATGACTCTTTGTATTTCTGTTGGATCTGTTGTTATTTCACCTCTTTTTGTTTCTGATTTTATTTGGGTCCTCTCTCTTTGCTTCTTGGTGAGCCTGGCTAGAGGTTCATCAATCTTATTTATCCTTTCACAGAATCAGCCCTTGGTTTCATTGATCTTTTGTATTGTTTTGTCTCTTATGTCATCTATTTCCACTCTGATCTTTATTATTTCCTTCCTTCTGCTCACACTGGGCTTTTCTTGTTGCTCTCTTCCTAATTCTTCAAGTTGCAGAGTTAGCTGATTTATTACCAGTTTTTCTTGTTGTTGTTGTTTTTTTTTTTTTTGAGGTAGGCCTGTAATGCTATGAACTTCCCTCTCAGGACTGCTTTCACTGTGTCTCAAAGATTTTGGATTGTTGTATTTTCATTGTCATTTGTTTCCAGGATGTGTTTTATTTCTTCTTTGGTCTCTTTGGTAACCCACTCATTGTTTAATAGTATGTTATTCAGCCTCCAAGTGTTTGAATTTTTGTGATTGTTTTTACTGTAGTTGATTTCTAATCTTATGCCATTGTGATCTGAGTAGATGCTTGATATGATTTCAATCCTCTTGAATTTGGAGAGACTTTGCCTGTGTCCCAATATGTGGTCTATTTTTGAAAATGTCCCATGTGCATTTGAGAAGAATGTATATTGTGTAGTTTTGGGGTGGAATGTTCTAAAGATGTCAATTAAGTCCATCTGATCTAGTGAGTTGTTTAGAATTAGTGTTTCTTTACTAACTTTTTGTCTAGAGGATTTATACAGTGATGTTAATGGGGTATTCAAGTCTCCTACTATGATTTGTTGCTGTCAATCTCTCCCCTGATATCTTCCAGAAGTTTTTTTATGTATTTGGGTGCTCCTGCATTGGGTGCATAAATGTTTACCAGAGTTATATCCTCTTGTTGTATCAATCCCTTTATAATTATGAAGTGGCCTTCATTGTCTCCTGTTATGGCCTTCATTTTGAGGTCTATTTTGTCAGATATAAGTATTGCTATCCCAGCTTTTTTTAAAATTCCATTTGCCTGATAGATATTTTTCCATCCCTTCACTTTCAGTCTGTGTGAGTCCCTTGGTCTGAGGTGGGTCTCCTGTAAACAGCATATATATGGGTCATGTTTTCTTATCCATTCACTCACTCGATTTCTTTTGATTGGAGCATTTAATCCATTTATGTTTCATGTTGTTATTGATAGGTACTTCTTTGTAACCATTTCTGTACTTTATGCCTGTGTTCCTTCCTCCCTTTCTATTTCTTCTTTTTACAGCATTCCCTTTAGCATTTCTTGAACTGTTGTCTTGGTAGTGATAAGCCCCCTTAGCCTTTTTTTGTCTGCGAAGCTCCTGATTTCCCGTTCAATTTTGATTGTTAGTCTTGCTGGATAGAGTATTCTTGGATTCAGTCCCTTGCTTTGCATCACTGTGTATACCTCCTTCCATTCCCTTCTAGCTTGATGTGTTTCTGTTGAGAAATCATTTGGTAATCTGATGGGGGATCCTTTGTAGGTAACTCTCTCTCTTTCTCTCTTGCAGCCTTTAAGATTCTCTTTTTCATTAACATTTGCCACTGTAATTATGACATGTCTTGGTTTGGGTCTCTTGGGGTTCATCTTGCTTGGGACTCTCTGTACTTGTGTATCTTTTTTCTTCCCCACATCTGGGAAGTTTTCTGTCATTATTTCTGCAAATAGATTTTCTTATCCTTGCTGCTCTTCTTGTGTTTCTGGCAGCCCTATTATATGTATGTTACTTCATTTCACGATGTCCCAAAGCTCCCTTAGGCTCTCCTCCTGCTTTTTTTTTCTCCAGTTGCTGTTCAGGTTGGGCTTGTTTCTCTATCTTACCTTTTAACTTACTAATTCGGTCCTCTGCTTCCTCTAGTCTACTGTTGAAACCTTCCATGGTGTTTTTGATTGTAGCTATATCAATTTTGATTTCTTCCTGATGTTTGCATAGGCTATTTTCTCGTCCATCTGGTGTATGAACTGTATGACCATTACTCTGAATTCTTTTTCTGTCATGTTGCATGCTTCCATTTCACTTATTTCCTTTCTTGGTGATTCCTCATTTTCTTTCCTTGTGTCACTGTCTCCCCTTTCTGATTATCACTAGAAGGTTCAAACGTCAAGTTGCGTGGGCCTGGGCCGTGTGCAGTGGGAGCTTCGCACCACCTGAGTGTCACTGAAGAGCTCCGACACCAAGACGCGTGGCTGCCATGGGTTGGTAGGAGCCACGCTCACCCAGGATCAGAGTCACCGGCACTCAGTGAGGCCTCGTGCATGCACCTAGAATCAGGGACCCCACCTGTGTCACGATGAAAAAGAGGCCTCGCTGACATGTGTCGAAAATCAGAGTCCCCTAGCACGTGCCAGGAGTCAGAGTCCCCCTGTGCCCGCACCAAGAATCGAGTATCAAGAGTCTCTGTTGCTTGGTGTGGCCTCGTGCCTAGAATCAGGGTCACTGTATGTGCATGCACCAAGAATTGGAGTCACTGGCTCTTAGTGTGAATGCACTGGGAATCAGAGATCCCAGGCGCATGCGATGAGAAAAAGTCATCACTGGTGCTCAGTGCTGCCTCTCATGCAGAGAATCAGGGTACCTGGTCTGCTTGGGGGACTGGGTTGCACAGTAGCACTGTGTCAGCAGAAGGTCCATTCCTGCACTGCGGAAAACAGACTTCCTTGTATGCTTGCCCAAAATTGAAGTCAGGTGGCACTGTTGCCCTGCATGGTCATGGGGTTTGGTTGTCCGACTGCATTGCGAGGAACAGATTCCCAGTGTCCGCAAGCATCTAGGCTCAAATTCCTATAGCGGAGCTGTGGCCCTGTGCAAAGGGGGGATCTAGCTGTTCCTATGGCGCTTCCATGAGCTTGTGGGGAGGGAGAGGGGTTCTGTGACTCACAGAAATCTGCGACCGGGATGTCTGGATTCTTGGTGTCTGTGTGTCTGCAGCTGCTGTCGCAGGTCTCTGTCCCCAGTGGCTGCAAGGTCCTGGTTTGCATCTGAAACCAGACTGGGTGGCCAGGATCCTAGTCTCAAGCAGGTCTGTTTTTCAAGATGGCGTGGTCTCTATGCCCACGCTGGCCGCCGCCAGAGTGTCCATGGTGGCAGCAGGCTTCGCCATCTAAGACTGCCCAGTTTGGCAGCCCCTTGGAAGACCTGCAGGATCTAACTGTCCCTAGCTTATACACACACTCACCACACATGTCCACACACTCCTCTATCGCTCCCTCATTCTCTCACACGCTCTCCCTCCCTACCTTCCTGCCAGTTGCCATCTTCAGATCTAATCAGAGTTATTTTAAGATTTGGAGATAACTGCCAAAATAAATGGCTAAGAAAACAGCCTGGGGTGAGAAGATACTGGACAAAGAGGAAATTACTTTTTATTATATCCTTTCTGTATTATTTGATTATTTAACCAAGTATTAAAAAAATATTAAACTTTGGTTAAAAAGTAATATAAGGCAACTTTAAAGAGAAATACCAAAAATTAATCACAATGATTATAAGGAAAAATAAATATTTTGCTTAGATAAGTAACACTTAATAATTTTGTGTTTTTTATGGTTTTTATTTATTTTTAATATTTTTATTAATTTCAGACAGGAAGGGAGAGGAAGAGAGAGATAGAAACATCAATGATGAGAGAGAATCATTGATCTGGCTGCCTTCTGCACCTCCCATAATGGGGGATTGAGCCCACAACCTGGGCATGTGCCCTGATCAGGAATCGAACCATGACTTCCCGGTTCATAAGTCAATGCTCAACCACTGAGCCATGACAGCCGGGCTAATAATTTTGTTTTTACATGACAATCCAGTAAAATCTCACATTTTGTTTACCATCAACATTTTTCCTTTTCAAAGACATGCATAGTTTATTCCAACACTGATGTAATACAGAACAATAGGAAACAATGACTGTCCAGCAATCTGGGGCTACTTAGAATAATAATGACATATTCACACAATAGAAAGCTGTGCAATGATTAAACAAGATGTAAATGCCTTGTATTTTCCCTGTTCCAATGAAAATGAAAGAAACACAAATGGAAAGAATACATTCCCACCAGAGGCTCCTTTCAGCAGCAATTCTCATTTAAGACTGCTACAGGAGGCAAATCAGTATCTGGGACAGGGCTGCAGGTGCTAGGCCATGTGAACTCTGTACATGAAAGACCAACCTAACCAATTCAATGCGACAGAAATAATGCCGCCTTACAGAGGAGGCAGTGGGACTGATATCCCAACAGTCTCATGTCAGAGCCCATATCCTTAAACCCATGTTATACTGGACACATTTGACCTAGAAAGAAGTTCAGCCATATATTAAGTGAAAAACACTATACAGAGGCATATATGGTAGGATCCCATTTCTGGAAAATAAAAATTGTATTCACACCCTCACATCTGGAAAACTTTTGGAAAAAATACTCCAAAATTTTAATAAGTAGGTATAAAAATGTCAGGTGTTTGAAATTTTGATTACTGTATTTTTCTATGATGAACATTACCAAACTAATTAAAAACAATTTTAAGTATAGGGAATATTTTAGTTGACTAAAGCTTTAACTTAGTTGAGATTTACTATGGATGCATATGAAATATATCCACAAGTATGTATACACCCAGTGTAGTAGCAAAATTGTGCAGGAATTATCACAGGGTGAGCCAAGCATCAAAGATGCTGGCAGATTTCACCCATGGCCAACAATTTCCATTAATTTAATATCTTAAAGATATGAAATTAAAGATAGGGTATTTCTGCTCTCATAAAGGTCTCTTTCTTATTGCTATGTATCCTATTACTTAAAATAAAAATCAATCATATATACATATGTATACTCTGAGGATAAATAATAATCACTGATCTATATCTGGGCTGGAATAAATCAGTTCTACATGAACAAGTGCCTGTTATGTTCCTTACATTATAATCAAATCCTTTAAGTATGGATTGAGAATCAACTAATTAACAAGGTAAATTATCTTTGTCAGCAAGACATCACAAACTGGTTCCATTAAATTAAGAAAAGAGAGAATTACCATAGCCCTTCTAAACAACCCTATTATCTTCAGACCACTAAGAGGGCTGTTTTGTGCTGCCTCTGAAAAGAAACAAGCAAGCAGAACTCACCCAGGATAGTAGCTGTTGGCCCTGGATCACTCACAACATGCTTGGGCCACAAATGCTGGAGAGACTGCGCCAGAAAAGTTAAACCATGTGACTCTGACAGAAATAATATATTTCATGATTAAAGCGTGAAATTAAACTCAAAATACAAATGTGAATTCTTTTACATACTTCTGCTCTCACTTTTACTAGTAAGGCTATAGGTGACATTGCTCCTCAGCAGGAGAGATGTGAAGGACTAAAGAAAACTGAATGTAGAAGCAGGTGAAGTGTTCCCATTGTCCATGACTGACTTTTCTCATATGTTCATGCTATTAACTAGTTCTTTTAAAAAGCATCTAAAACTGTCAACAGTTTTAGATACTTGTTTTGGCAGTATCTCTGAATTATGAACACATGGACGGACTCCTGAAAACATAATTCCACATTAATAAGAAATTGAGAATAGTTTTTTCCTGTTCTCATAAAAACAAACTGTAGCAGCTTTAGGATCTGAAACTTATAACACACTCACTAGGTAAATAATTAAAGTATTAAATTCAGAGTTCAAGTCCCTGTCTCTGTATAGGGAAACATCTATACAACAACTTATATCAAAACACTAAGATTCAGGTGGGGGAAGGGGAGAGCTAGAAGGGGTCAATGGGGGGGGGGGGAAAAGGGAGACATATGTAATACTTTCAACAATAAAGATTTTAAAAAACACACACTAAGATCTCTATAAATAAGACAGTTTAAAGGAAACATATTGGTGAGGAGTTACTCACTTTCCATTCCTTGAGAATCTTTTCCTTGCAAAAACATTGGCCAAAGACTAAGTGCTGGATTGAGTTTATTGGGAAAGGATGCTGACTTTATACTCAATCTTGGTTTCTCTAAAGAATCAAGGTTTTTATTCTCCATGGGTGACACATAACAAGCGAAGTTTTTTGCAACCAGATCATCATTAACACAAACCTGTACAATTTTAAACATTTCATGAATTATAAGACAAATATAGTCAAATGACTGTTCAGAAAATATTCCAAACTTAACCACAATTTTGATCCTCAGGAAAATTATTTTATAGAACATAATTTGATAGAACTTGATCTCTTGATTGCTGCACTGGTAATGATGAACCAAATATTTCTGACCATTCTTCCAGATAAGAAAAATAATAAGAATCTGTATGAAATACCAAACAAAAAATCTTCTTAAAAGCACTGAAGAGCTAACATAACTTTGCCACACAAAGATCTGGGGAGCGGGGGGGTGGAGGGGCAAAGACAAAATACAAGTCATAAAAGGAAAAACTGTTAAATCAAACCTTACCAAATTTAAAATTTCTGCTCCTAAAAACATACTGTTAAGAACAATCCAAAGACAGGAAGAAAATATTTCTATCCCTGGCTGGTGTGGCTCAGTTGACTGGACATCATCTGGTGCACCGGAAGGTTCAATTCCTGGTCAGGGCACATGCCCGGGTTGTGGGGTTGATCCCCAGTAGGGGTTTTGCATGAGGCAGCCGTTCAATGCTTTGCTCCCATATCAAGGTTTCTCTCTCCCTCTCCCTCCATCTCTCTCTAAAAAAAAAATCAATAAAATTTAAAAATATATATTTCTAAATAACATATCTGGATGGATGTGTATCCAAAACATATAAAGAACTCTCAAAACTCAATAAAAAGAAAACAAACAACCCATAAAGAATGAGTGAAAGATAGTAATCAAAGCAGCATGGAGCGTACATTGTGAAGCGTATAATTGACCACTGTGCTATACATCTGAACTAATGTAATACGGAATGTAAACTGTAAAAACATTTACTTAACAGTATGGTACTGGCATAAAAACAGACACATAGATCTATGAAATAGAATAGAGAGCCCAGTAATAAGCCCACACTTACACAGTCAGTTAATTTATGACAAAGGGGCCAAGAATATACAACAGAGAAAGGACAGTCTTTTCAGTAAATGGTACGGAGAAAACTGGACCACTACCTTACACCAGTGGTCAGCAAACAGCGGCTCGTGAGCCACATGTGGCTCTTTGGCCCCTTGAGTGTGGTTCTTCCACAAAATAGACTCGGTGAGTCTATTTTGAAGAAGTGGTGTTAGAAGAAGTTTAAGTTTAAAAAATTTGGCTCTCGCCGAAACCTGTTTGGCTCAGTGGATAGAGCATCAGCCTGCAGACTGAAGGGTCCTGGGTTTGATTCCGGTTAAGGGCATGTACCTTGGCTGCAGGCACATCCCCAGTAGGGGGTGTGCAGGAGGCAGCTGATCGATGTTTCTAGCTCTCTATCCCTCTTCCTTCCTCTCTGTAAAAAATCAATAAAGTATATTTTTTTAAAAATTTGGCTCTCAAAAGAAATTTCAATCTTTGTACTGTTGATATTTGGCTCTGTTGACTAATCAGTTTGCCAACCACTGCCTTACACCATACACAAAATTAACTCGAAAATGGATTAAGGACTTAAATATAAGACCTCAAATTATTAAAATTCCTACAAACAAAAAAAACCCTATGTGTAAGTTCTCTGATATCAATCTTGACGATGATTTTTTTAATTTGATACCTGCTGATATCAAAGAAAACAAAAGCAAAAATAAACAAGTGTCACTACATCAAACTAAGAAGCTTCTGCACAACAAAGGAAACCATCAACAAAATGAAAAGGCAACCTACTGAATGGGAGAACATGACTGCAAATCATATATCTGATAAGGAATTAGTATCCAGAACATATAAAGAACTCCTATAACTAAAGCAAAATTAAAACAAACAATCCAAATAAAAAATGGGCAGATCTGAAGACATTTTTCCACAGGAGACATACAGATGGCCAACGGGTACATGAAAAGATGCTCAAAATCAATAATCAACAGGGAAATGCAAATTTAAACCACAAAGAGATATTACTATTCATCTATAAGAATTACCATGCAAGTGTTGAAGAAAATGTGGAGGAAGTAGAACTCTCATACGTTGCTGAGGGGGTTTTAAACGGTCAAACACTTTGGAAAACAATTTGATAGTCTTTTTTTTTTTTTTTTAAATACTCACCCGATGATTTTTTTCCATTGATTTTTAGAAAGATTGGGAGGGAAGGCAGGAGGGGGAGAGAAAGAGAAACCTCAATATGAGACACACACTTGGATTCGTTGCCTCCAGCACGCGCCCCAATCCTTCAGTGCGCAGACTGACATTCTACCACTGAGCCACACCGGCCAAGGCTTTGGTAGTCTCTCAATACCTACTATCCAGAAATGAAAGCACAGGTCCACAGGAAGTCTTGTACATGAATATTCACAGCAGTTTTGTTTGTTATTACCCAAACTGGCCACAACTCAAATGTCCATTAACAAGTAAATGGATTAACACACAAGCATATTCAGACAAAAACAATTCCTTTGTTTTTTGACAATAAAAGGAACAACATAGATGGATCTTAAAATAATTTTGTTGAGAGAAAGAAGCCAGGCAAAACAAAAGAACACGCTGGGACACATCCCTGTGCTTCCTTTGAAAGCTAGAAAAGAATTGTTGCCCCTATATTTCTTTTTCTGGCAATTATGACTTTATGCACACTCTATTTGTTCTCTCTGCTAAACTTGCCTTCTATACTTCACCACCTTGAAGTAAGAGCAGGTTATCATCCACATACAACCATACCCAGAGAGAAAGAGAAACCTACTCTTGAAAGCAAGAAGAAGCAGGTTAGTAGAGAACTTGCTTAAGAGATGTGTTTACAAGACTGGTCCCATAGCCAACATTTTGGCATTTTTACCAGGTAATAAAATAAGTAATGAAAAATAGGTAAAATAAGCAAGGATGTGGGGAACCTAAAATACAAAAAAATAACGACTTTATTAAAAACAAGTAATATAATCACACTGAAGAGGTTAGGGGGAAAAGAACAAACTGAGGTTACTTCAGAAAACAGCATTTTGGCTGCATTCTGTAAGGTTAAAGATAAATTTATTTTTCACAGGAATGTGGGTTAGCGATTCTAAATCACTTTACATGAATACTAGAGATAGATGTCAAGAATGAGGAAAGGGGCCCTGGCCAGTGTGGCTCAGTTGGTTGGAGCATCGTCCCATACACCAAAGGGTGGTGGGTTCAATTTCTGGTCAGGTTGCAGGTTCCATCCCAGGTCGGGGCGTGTGTGGGAGGCAAATGATCGGTCTCTCTCACATCAATGTCTCTCTCTCTCTCTCTCTCTCTCTCTCTCTCTCTCACCCCTTCCTCTAAAAATCAATATTTAAAAAATTTTTTGAAGAATGAGGAAAGGGGAGGTGCTGGATTGAAATTAGAGGTACTTAATATATGTAGAGATGAACAGATCTAGAAACAAATGTAGACGTGTGCATTGGTTAGCATATAGACAGATACAGAGTATCCCCCCAAAATGTATACATACTTTAATAGCTGATAGCTCAATTTTGAAAATGAAATATATTTTAATAAATACTGCCTTTATAATTATTCAAAGTGTGTGTATACATTTTTTGGGGTACCCTATATTTCCTGTCTGCTGAGAGGGCCTACAATCAATGACATTCCCAGAACAATGAGAATACCTAGAGCCCTGGTCCCGAGATCTAAATACCATTTGTCAATAAAAGGAACTTATTGGAGCAGTGGATGAGACTAGGCCCGAAACTGGAAAATGATCAAATCAGCCAGGAGTATCTTGTAGTAGAAAAGTACAATGATGGAGAACATAAGGCACTTTGAAAAAGCTCCTAATGGACAAATCTGTGATAATTTGAGCAAGATAATAATGATAGTAATGGATTATATCACCCAGAGTAAAATAAATACCCAGGAGTCCATGCTAAGACAAATTATTGAATCAGTTAATAAATGGGGAGAAATAGTTCTTCCAAACATAATTACAATTAAAAATGTAGAGCCTTGGCCTGTTTTCTCAGTGGTTAGAGAGTCGGCCTGCAGACTGAAGGGTCATGGGTTCAATTCCAGTCAAGGGCACCATACCTCTGCTGCAGGTTCAATCCCCGGCCCCCCTCGGGCACATGCGGAAGGCAAACAATCAATGTGTCTTTCACATGGATGTTTCTCTCTCTCTCTCTCCCTCCATCCCTCCCTTTTCCTTCTACTCTTTCCTCCCATCTACTCTAAAAAAAAAAAAAAAAGTAAATGGAAAAATATCCTCAGCTGAGGATTTTTTTTAAAAAAAGTAAAAGGCATGATGGAAATGGGCAAATACCACAGAAATAAGTTTTGCAAGCAAGAATCACTGATAGATATTTGCACAGTCTCCAAGTATTCCCCCATAAGATGCTTAATCATTTCAAGAGGATGATAGTAGCTCTTTAAAGGAAAAACCTAGCAGATACCACCTTACCCAGCTGATCTATGTAAACATGACTAGTGATGAGACATATCAACATCATGAACCTTCTCATATGATGTACTAAGAAGGATTCAATCTCACTTCTGCAGCATCTTTGCTAAAAATTTAGAAACTCTGCATGGTCTGTGTTGCTTAGTGGTTGAGGATCAACCTATGAATCGGGAGGTAATGGTTCAATTCCTGGTCAGAGCACATGCCCCGGGTTGTGGGCTCGATCCCTAGTAGGCCCATGCAGGAAGCAGCCAATCAATGATTCTCTCTCATCATTGATGTTTCTAGCTCTCTCCTACTCCCATCTTTTTTGAAATCAATAAAAATATATTTTTAAAAAATTTTTAGAAACTCAATCTAAACATGAGAAAACATTTTTTTAAAAAAACTTAAACAGAGAAACCAAGATGGCAGCATAGGTAAACACCTGATCTTGATGCCTCGTACAACCACTTCAAAACTACAACTAAAAGACAAAACGGACATCATCCAGAACCCCAGGAAGGCTGGTTAAGTGGAAATTCAACAACTAGAAGAGAAGAGAAAAGCTCATGGAGAATCAGAGGAGCTGCAGAAGTAAAGTGCAGAGGTACGGAGGCACATGCACGGAGAGCACTGGCAACTGAGTACACGGCTGTCTTTTTCAATCCACAGGGAGACACAAGCTCCCGACTGCTCTGAACTCCAGTTCCGGGTGAGACTCTAGGGACCCAGACTCATATGGGGAGAACATGGACTGTCTGGCAGTGGGCAGACGCGACGGCGGCTTTCTCTCAGTGGTGCTTGCAGCGATTACCAAGGGACACTGAGACCCAGGGGCCTCTTAGGGCAGGGCTGACAGGAAGCCATTGCTGTTTGCTCCGCCCTGAGACTCTGCCCCCTCCAAGCTGTGCACAGAGGCTTTTGTATATAAATGGCCTGGTCCTTTGAAATCTAAACTTACCTAACAAACTGCAGCTGAGTCAGAGAGTCCCAGAACATCCAAAAGAAGGCCCAAGGCCCCACAGCAGCTTGCACTGCTTCACAGCTGGGCCTCATCTGGGCACCTTCAAACCCCAAACAAAGAAAAGGAATCTGCGGATCTCTCTATAGCTCCTGTTGGGTGGCCTCAGGCAGAGGCTAAAATAGCACCTCCTTGGAGATCCAAGAGCCAGTGTACCCAGGGGTCAGAGTAGGACCATCCAGATTACAACTGCTCAGATCCATAAGGGACATACTCAGGGGACAGACTCAGTGAGCACCAAAGCCCCACTGAAGCAAGTCTTGCCCCATCAGGGTATCTCCAGCACAGAAGTTCTCATCATAGACACAGCTGATCCTCACAGCCAATTGGCCTGGAGGTCAATTCCTCTCAGTGATACCAACAACAATCAAGGCTTAACCACAAAAAGACTGTGCACACGGCCCACAAAGGGGTGCACCAAGAGAGTCCACCTCAGGTAACTGGGGAGGCTGAGCAACTGGACCCTATAGGACACCTAGCACACAAAGTCACTCTATCAACTCAGGGAAGCAGCCAAAATGCAGAGACAAAGAAACAGGACACAAATAAAAGAAATGGAGAAAGGCAAACTACAGGATATAGAGTTCAAAACCATAGTTATAAGGTTTTTCAAGAATTTTCTAGAAAAAGCCAATAAATTTAGTGAGACCCTCGAGGATATGAAAAAGGACCAACTAGAAATTAAGCATACACTGACTGAAATAAAAAATAATATACAGAGATCCAACAGCAGACTAGAGGATTGCAAGAATCAAGTCAAAGATTTGAAATATGAAGAAACAAAAAACACCCAACAGGAAAAGAAAAAAAGAATCCAAAACTATGAAGATAGTGTAAGGAGCCTCTGGGACAACTTCAAGCATACCAACATCTGAATTATGGGTGTGCCAGAAGAAGAGAGAGAGCAAGATATTGAAAACCTATTTGAAGAAATAATAACCGAAAACTTCCCTCACCTGGCGAAAGAAATAGACTTACAAGTCCAGGAAGCCCAGAGAACCCCAAACAAAAGCACTCCAAAGAGGACCACACCAAGACACATCATAATTAAAATGCCAAGAGCAAAAGACAAAGAGAGAATATTAAAAGCAGCAAGAGAAAAACAGTTACCTACAAGGGAGTACCCATACAACTGTTAGCTGATTTCTCAACAGAAACTATGCAGGCCAGACGGGAGTGGCAAGAAATATTAAAAGTGATGAATAGCAAGAACCTACAACCAAGATTACTCTACCCAGCAAAGCTATCATTCAGAATTGAAGGTCAGATAAAGAGCTTCACAGATAATAAAAAGCCAAAGGAGTTCATCACCACCAAACCAGTATTATATGAAATGCTGAAAGGTATTCTTTAAGAAGAGGAGGAAGAAGAAAAAGGTAAAGATAAAAATTATGAACAACAAATACATATCTATCAACAAGTGAATCTAAAAATCAAGTGAATAAAAAAATCTGATGAACAGAATAATCTGGTGAATAGAATAGAATCAGGGGCATAGAAAGAGAGTGGACTGACAATCCTCAGGGAGAAAGGAGTGTAGGGATGCGGGAAGAGACTGGACAAAAATCGTACACCTATGGATGAGGACAGTTGGGGAGATAAAAGGCAGGGGGTGGGGTGGGAACCGGGTGGAAGAGAGCTATGTGGAGAAAAAAGAGGAACAACTCTAATAATCTGAACAATAAAGATTTAATTTTTAAAAAAATCTGAAACAGCATGGATGGACCTGGAGAGCATTATGCTAAGAGAAATAAGCCAGTCAGAGAAAGATAAATATTACATGATTTCACTCATTTGTGGAATATAATGAACAACATAAACTGATAAAAAAAAAAAAATAGATCCAGAGACATAGAAACATCTAACAGACCATCCAACCTCAGAGGGAAGGCAGGGGAGGCTGGGAGCAGGGGAGGTAAGAGATCAACCAAAGGACTTGTATACATGCATATAAACAGAACCAACGGACACAGAGAGTAGGGGGATGAGGGCCTGTGCTGGGGGGCGGGAGCAGGCAGGGACAGATCAATGGGGGGAAAAGGAGATGTATGTAATACTTTTAATAATAAGGAATTTAAATTAAAAAATAAAATAAAAATTGAGTGACATTCTACAAAATAACTAGCCAATACTCTTCATAAATGTCAAGGTCTTCAAAGATGAGGAAAGACTGAAGAACTGTCTCATCAGACTGAGGAGACTAAAGACATGACAATCAGATACAATGTGGGATCCTTAATCAGATCCTAGCACAGAGAAAGGAAATTAGTGGGAAAACTGGCAAAATTCAAATAAGATCTGTAGATTTTCTAAAAATAGTATTTTTATCAGTGTTAATTTTCTGGTTTTAATCACTGAACCACTGGTTTGTATGGTTAACATGAAGGGAACCCAGGTAAAGCATATACACAACTCTGCACTATTTTTACATCTTGTTTGTAACTGTAAAAATATTTCAAAATAAAATTTTTAAATAAATTTGTGATCTAGATGACCTCTGGGGCCCCAAGCAGCCTAGATCAGCATTTCCATCTACCTCCACACCAGGTGCTGAGCTGCACCCTTGTACCACCCTTCATAAAGGCAACCAAATGTTAACAGCTTGTAATTGGAGCGGAGGGCTCACATGTGATACCCACTTTCTTTCTATTTCTGTTATCTGAATTTTTTATTTTTTAAAATCCTCAGCCAAGGATATTTTTCCACTGATTTTCAGAGAGAGGGAAAGACAGAGAGAAAATCGATGTGAGAGAAACACCTCAATTGGTTCCCTCCTGCATGAGACCTAACCAGGGCTTGGGCCAGAGAGGAGCCTGCAACCGAGGTACGTGCCCTTGACTGGAACTGAACCCAGGACCCTTCCGTCTGCAGGATGATACTCTATTCACTGAGCCAAACCAGACAGGGCTGTTATCTGAAGTCTTTACAATGTGCACATATTATACATGATGAGAAAATTATGGGGTGGGAGAAGCAGTGAACTATACCAAATATATGTATTTATAAAAATTACTAGAGGCCCGGTGCATGAAATTCATGCATGGGGGGAGGGGAGTCCCCCTCAGCCCAGCCTGGACCCTCTCCAATCTGGGACCACTCAGGGGATGTCCGACTGCTGGTTTCCAGCAGTCATCCCTCTCACAATCCAGGACCGCTGGCTCCTAACTGCTCACCTGCCTGCCTGCCTGGTCGCCCCTAACTGCCCCCCATGCCAGCCTGATTGCCCCTAACTGCCCCCCTGCCGCCTGGTCACCCCCAACTGCCCCCCCCCCGCTGGCCTGGTCACCCCTTACTGCCCCCCTCTGCTGGCGTGGTTGCTCCCAAAAGGCCCCCTCTGCCAGCCTGGTTGCCCCAACTGCCCCAACACCAGCCTGGTTGCCCCCCAACTTCCACCCTGCCAGGCTGGTCATCCCTCACTCCCCCCCCCCCCCCACTGGCCTAGTTGCTCCTCACTGCCCCCCCCTGCCAACCTGCTCACTCCTCACTGTCCCCCTGCTGGCCTGGTCGCCCCATGCAGCCTGCTGGTCAGTCGTTTGGTTGCCCCTCACTAACCCCCCTGCCGGCCTGATCACCCCACGCAGCCTGCTGGTCAGTCACTTGGTTGTCCCTTGCTAACCCCCCTGCCGGCCTTGTCGCCCATGCAGCCTGCTGTTTGTTTGTTACTGTGAGGGCATTGTGACCAATTTGCATATTACCCTTTTATAGTATAGATATCCTCTTATAAGGAAATAACATTTCATACTCATCACAATAGAAATAATTTCTTGTCCATTACTAAATAAAATGCTGTCTAAATAAAACTATTTTTAAAATACAATTTTTTGGGAAAAACCAAGATGGCGGCATAAGGTATACACCTGTATGTGCTACTTCTCACAACCACATCAAAACTACAACTAAAAGACAAAATGTCTATCACCCAGAACCACGGGAAAGCTGGCTGAGTAGAAGTTCTACAACTAGGAGGAAAGAGAAAAGAGCATTGAGACATGCACAAGTGTGGAAAAGCTGAAATACGGAGGTGCGCGAATCGGACTGGCGGCGGGCGACTGGGTGTGCTATTTTTTTCAACCCAAAGGGAGACACAAGCTCCCAATTACTCTGAACTCCAGTTTCCAGAGAGACTCTGGGGACCCAGGCTCCTATGGGGAGAAACTGGACTGTCTGCCATTGCGTCGGAAAGTGAGGGTGGCTTTCTTGCAGAGGTGCGCGCAAGAATCATTGTTTACTGCGCTGGGGCATGGGACACAGGGATGTGGAAACTCAGAGGCGCAGAGATGGCTAACTGGCAGCCATAGCTGTTTGCCACGCCTTAGCCTAGTGATTCCGAGACCCCGCCCTGCACAATTTACAAACCCATCCAAGCTCTGCGCAGCGGCTTTTGCATATAAATGGCCTGCCCTATCACAGCTTAACCGAACAAACTGCAGCTCTGGACAGACAGTTCCAAAACCTCCGAACCCCAAAGAGGAGAAATCTGCAGATCTCGCTGTAGCTCCTGCTGGATAGCCTCAGACAGTAGCTGAGCTGCACCCCATTGGAAATCCAGAAGCCAGTGTACCTAGTGGTCAGTATGAGACGACACCAGATTTCAACTCCTCACATCCATAAGTGACACATTCAAGAGGCAGACTCAGTGAGCACCAAAGCCCCATTGAAACAAGTCCTGTCCCATAATGGTGTCTCCAGCACAGCAGTTCTTCCATTATAGACACAGCAGGTCCTCAAAGCCAATTGGCCTGGAGGTCAATTCCTCCCAGTGTACCAACAGCAATCAAGGCTTAACTACAACAAGACTTTGCACTCAGCCCACAAAGGGGTGCACCAAGAGTGTCTACCTCAGGTGATAGGGGAGGCTGAACCACTGGGCAGCAGCCAAAATGTGGAGACAAAGAAACATGTCACGAATGAAAGAAATGGAGGAAAGCAAACTATTGGACATAGAGTTCAAAACCACATTTATAAAGTTACTCAAGAATCTTCTAAAAACCTCTGAGGAACTTAGTGAGACCTTTAAGGATCTTAATGGGAATGTCAAAAAAATGGAAAAGGACCAGTCAGAAATTAAGCATACACTGTCTAAAATAAAAAATATACAGAAATTCAACAGTAGACAAAGGACCCCAAGAATCAAACCAAAGATTTGAAATATGAGGAAACAAAAAACACCCAACCAGAAAAACAAAAAGAAAAAAGAATCCAAAAATATGAAGATAGTGTAAGGAGCCTCTGGGACAACTTTAAGCGTACCAACTTCCAAATTATTGGGGTTCCAGAAGAAGAGAGAGAACAAAATATTGAAAACCTATTTAAGAAATAAAGACAGAAAACTTTCCCTACCTGGTGAAAGAAATAGACTTACAATTTCAGGAAGCACAGAGAACCCCAAAGAGGAACCCAAAGAGGACCACACCAACACACATCATAATTAAAATGCCAAGGTCAAAAGACAAAGAGAGAATCTTGAAAGCAGCAAGAGAAAAATGGTTAGTTACCTACAAGGGAGTACCCATACAACTGTCAGCTGATTTCTCAACAGAAACTATGCAGGCCAGAAGGGAGTGGCAAGAAATATTCAAAGTGACGAACAGCAAGAACCTACAACCAAGATTACTCTACCCAGTAAGGCTATCAGTCAGAGTTGAAGGTCAATAAAGAGCTTCACAGACAAGAAAAAGCTAGAGAGGAATCCAAGATGGCGGCGTAGGTAAACACCTAAACTGCTGCCTCCCACAACAATTTAAACTGCAACTAAAAGACAAAACGTCTATCACCCAGAACCACGGGAAAGCTGGCTGAGTGGAAGTTCTACAACTAGAAGGAAAGAGAAAAGAGCATTGAGACGTGCATGAGCGCTGAAAAGCTGAGGTACGGAGGCGCGTGATCCGGGCTGGCGGCGGGCGACTGGGTGCGTTGCTTTTTTCAACCTGAACGGAGACAAGCCCCCGATTCTCTGAAATCCAGTCTCTGGGGAGACACGGGGGACCCAAACTCCTACGGGGAGAAGCTGGACTGTCTGCCAGTGAGAGTGGCTTGCTTGCAGAGCTGCGCGCAGGAATAATTGTTTACGGCACTGGGGCACAGGACTCCAGGACGCAGTCTGGGACACAGAGCCGGCTTACTAGCAGCCATTGCTGTTTGCCACGCCCTAACCTAGTGACGCCCTGAGACCCCGCCCCACACAACCTACAAACCCACCCAAGCTCCAAGCAGCTCAATTAGCATAAGAAAGCCTGCCCTATCGCAGCTTAACCTAGAAAACTTGCAGCCCGGGTCAGACAGCTCCAAAACCTCCAAACCCCAAGCAAAAAGGAGAAAACTGCAGCTCTCACTGTAGCTCCTGCTGGATGGCCTCAGACAGTAGCTGACCTGCACCCCATTGGAGATCCAGAAGCCAGTGTACCTAGTGGTCAGTGTGAGACACCAGATTTCAACTCCTCACATCCATAAGTGACACATTCAAGAGGCAGACTCAGTGAGCACCAAAGCCCCACTGAAACAAGTCCTGCCCCATAAGCGTGTCTTCAGCGCAGCAGTTCTTCCATTATAGACACAGGGAGTGCTCACAGCTAATTGGCCTGGAGGTCAATTCCTCCCAGCGTACCAACAGCAATTCAGGCTTAACTACACCAAGACTTTGCACTCAGCCCACAAAGGGGTGTACCAAGAGCATCCACATCAGGTGATTGGGGAGGCTGAGCTACTGCCCCCTATAGGTCACCTACCACACAAAGCCACTCCATCAACACAGGGAAGCAGCCAAAATGCAGAAACAAAGAAACATGCACGAATGAAAGAAACGGAGGAAAGCAAACTACTGGATGACATAGAGTTCAGAATCACATTTATAAGGTTACTCAAGAATCTTCTAAAAACTGCCGAGAAACTTGATGACACTTCTGAGGAGCTTAGTGAGACCTTCAAGGATATTAATGAGAATGCCAAAAAAATGGAAAAGGATCAGTCAGAAATGAAGCATACACTGTCTGAAATAAAGAATATACAGAAACTCAACTGTAGATCAACATACCCCAAGAATCAAACCAAAGATCTGAAATATGTGGAAACAAAAAACATCCAACCAGAAAAACAAAAAGAAAAAAGAATCCAAAAATATGAAGATAATGTAAGGAGCCTCTGGGACAACTTTAAGCGAAACAACATCCGAATTTTTGGGGTGCCAGAAGAAGGGAGAGAGCAAAATATTGAAAACCTATTAGAAGAAATAATGACAGAAAACTTTCCCTACCTGGTGAAAGAAATAGACTTACAAGTTCAGGAAGCGCACAGAACCCCATACAAGAGGAACCCAAAGAGGACCACACCAAGACACATCATAATTAAAATGCCAAGGGCAAAAGACAAAGAGAGAATATTAAAAGCAGCAAGAGAAAAACAGTTAATTACCTACAAGGGAGTACCCATACGACTGTCAGCTGATTTCTCGGCAGAAACTATGCAGGCCAGAAGGGAGTGGCAAGAAATATTCAAAGTGATGAACAGCAAGAACCTACAACCAAGATTACTCTACCCAGCAAAGCTAGCATTCAGAGTTGAAGGTCAGATAAAGAGCTTCACAGACAAGAAAAAGCTAAAGGAGTTCATCGCCACCAAACCAGGATTACATGAAATGCTGAAGGGTACTCTTTAAGAAGAAGAAGAAGAAGAAAAAGGTAAAGATAAAAATTATGAACAACAAAATGACATCAAATACATACCTACCAACAAGTGAATCTAAAAATCAAGTGAATAAAAAATCTGAAGAACAGAATGGACTGGTGAATATAATAGAATCAGGGACATAGAAAGGGAGTGGACTGACGATTCTCAGGGGAAGCAAGTGTGAGGGGTGCGGGAAGAGATTGGACAAAAATCTTACTCCTATGGATGAAGACAGTGGCGGGGGGTAAGGGCATGGGGTGGGGTGGGGAATCAGGTGGAGGGGAGCTATGGGGGAAAAAAAAGTGGAACACCTGTAATAATCTGAACAATAAAGATTTAATTAAGAAAAAAAAAAAAAGAAAAAGCTAAAGGAGTTCATCGCCACCAAACCAGGCTTACATGAAATGCTGAAGGGTATTCTTTAAGAAGAGGAAGAAGAAGAAAAAGGTAAAGATAAAAATTATGAACAACAAAATGACACCAAATACATACCTACCAACAAGTGAATCTAAAAATCAAGTAAATAAAAAATCTGAAGAACAGAATGGACTGGTGAATAGAATAGAATCAGTGACATAGAAAGGGAGTGGACTGACGACTCTCAGGGGAAGCAGGTGTGAGGGGTGCGGGAAGAGATTGGACAAAAATCTTACTCCTATGGATGAAGACAGTGGCAGGGGGGTAAGGGCATGGGGTGGGGTGGGGAATCAGGTGGAGGGGAGATATGGGGGAAAAAAAGAGGAACATCTATAATAATCTGAACAATAAAGATTTATTTTTTAAAAAATACAATTTTTTCACTTACTTTTTCATTGTTTATAGTTACATAAAGATAAACCTCAAAAGTATCATCTTCTACAGCACATAATTTGGCTTCCACCTGGGTAGTTGCTAAGTGACATAAATGAAAACAGTAATTAGCTGATATCAAATGTATATTTGAGACAACTTGACTATTTCCCACCTATTAATCTCTGCTAACTACTTCTGATTACCCAGCACCACATGTCCGACGGCTTCCTCCTGCAGGTGGATCTTAATGCAGGAGGGGTGTGGAGGTAGGCAAGCCGAGGGGAGGCTCTCTTGGCAGGCAGGCAGCCTATATCCTCTGTCCCCATCCACCCACCATCTTTCATCTGAGCCCACTTTCCACATGCCCACAGAGCAGAGCTCTTTACCCTCTCAGAGACTTACTAACCCAAACAGCAGCTCCATGTATGAGTACCTAGTGGACACTATGCTAAGTCCTTTACAAACGAATTTCATTTCACTCTTACCATAACCTTTGAGGGTCACTGTACAGGTGAAGAGACCAGGCTCAGCAGTAACAAGGCAGTATTCAAAACTAGGCACTCTGCTTCTTCCAAACTCTGTCTCCCAGCATTCCCCAATAGGCTCACAAGGACCAAAACTCCAAAACCAGTGACCCTCATCCCCAGCATCCGATTTCTCAAAGCATCTAACTGTTTCTTTAACACAGGGGTGGGGAAGATTGGGCACGAGGGTCATATAAGGCCCATGAAATAATTTAGTCTGGCCCTGCCAAGGCATTAGGGGTGAGTTAATTAAGTGTTTGACCAAATATAGCAGGCTAATTTTTAAGTTGATAATTTTGTATGGCCCGAGAATGATGTCAAATGGCCTTTGACAGAAAAAAGGTTCCACACCCTGCTTTAATTGGACAGTGGGGCAGCAGAAGAGAGGGGCCAGGACCTCAACAGGTACAGGCAGCACTCCAAGAGTTCACACCCACTACTTCTCAAAACAGCCCTCAGTTATTTGGCTCTTGATTGCCAGAGGTTTGGACAGCTGCCACAAATGAGTCTCCATATTATATTGCTACACTCAACAACATGAAGAGAACACACTGCATAGGTGCTCTGAGACAGTCTATACCTCTTAAATTAGCGATACTGATTACACAATAACTTAAGCTTTTAATCAATTGCTGGTTCAGTAAAATGCATGTAAATTTATTCTGCAGTGCTTCAGCTTCTATGCAAACTAAGAGGCAAGCAGTGTTTTTGTGTAAGCATCTCTTATCCATACAGCCTCTTTCTAATTTCACCTTTCAATTACTGATGTCCAGATCCACCCCCCAAAAATTCCAGAACTGCAGTGTCACTGTGACATTGGGGTAGAACAGTGGTCGGCAAACTCATTAGTCAACAGAGCCAATTATCAACAGTACAACGATTGAAATTTCTTCTGAGAGCCAAATTTTTTAAACTTAAACGTCTTCTAACGCCACTTCTTCCAAACAGACTCACCCAGGCCGTGGTATTTTGTGGAAGAGCCACACTCAAGGGGCCAAAGAGCCGCATGTGGCTCATGAGCCGCAGTTTGCCGATCACGGGGGTAGAAGAAGCTCCAGATAACTTATGAACCCATGTGAGGAGGGTCAAACAGCTAACCATTCACATCTCAAACCTCCCCAATTGAAGGTTAAACCACCATGGGTGTCAGTTCAAAGCGGGCTGCAGATGGCACACTTGCCTTACCTTTTAGGATGTTCTGAAAGTACTGAACAGCTGCAGTGTCCCACTTCTTGGCGGGTCTGGAACAGTGGACAGATGCAACGTCATTAAATAAAATTCCGAGGTCAGTACACTGACATCATTTTATAACATACACTGGGTATTTCCGACATCACATATTAGCATATGATGCAGGTAATGGGGATGGCCCCAGCTGCAGCCAGCAACAGGCTCCTCTCACCGCTGCCGCCTGCACCTGTGCACACTCTTCAAGAATGGGCCTGCCATCGTCGGTCCCAATACCATTACTCCCAGTTACCTGGGACGTAGCTGCCTCCCCAACAGAACACAAGCTCCCTGGGGCAGGAATCCTGAGTGTGCAGTGTTCAGCACAGGCTGGCACAAAGCAAGGGCTCCAAACATGTTGGTCAAACCAACATTCTGAGAGTGGCCACTGTTGTCTCATGCTACTCCTCACTCAGCCGACACCCTCTCACTGTCGCCCATTTTCTATCATCTTGCCTTTTCCTATGCTTTGGAAAGAAAATCGCAAAAGACTTCTGCTCAAGATGGTGGCATAGGTAAACACAGTACTCACCTCCTCCCACAACATCAAAATTACATCTTTCAGAACCAACTGAAATCTCACTGAAACAGAAGTCCTACAACTAAGGTTATAAAGAAGCAGCCACATTGAGATTGGTGTGAGGGACAAGACTGGTAGGAGAGGTGGACACAGGGAAGTGAATGGTCCCACACCCATGTGTGGCACATAAAAATCGGTAGGGAGGAATGGGGGAATGGGTGATAAAGGTGAAGGGATTAAGAAGTACAAATTGGCCCAGTCTGGCATGGCTCAGTGGTTGAGCATCAACTTATGAACCAGGAGGTCATGGTTTGATTCTCAGTCAGGGCACATGTCTGGGTTGCGTGCTGTGGGCTCAATCCCCGGGTGGGGCATGCAGGAGGCAGCTGGTCAATGATTCTCATCATTGGTGTTTCTATCTTTCTCTCCCTCTCCCTTCCTCTCTGAAATCATTAAAAATATTCTTTAACAAAAAATATTTAAAAAAGAAGTACAAATTGGTTGTTACAGAATACTCACAGGAATGTAAAGTACAGCACAGGGAATATAGTCAATAATATTGTAATAACTAAATATGGTGTCAGATGAGTGCAAGATTTATTGGATGATCACTTATATAATCTAATCATGGTGATGTACACCTGAAACTAATACAATAATGTACGCTAACTGTAATTGAAAATAAAAAATTATTTAAAAAAAGAAAATTGGCCCTGACCAGTTTTGCTCAGTGAATAGAGCATTGGCCTGCAGACTGGGGGAGGGTCCCAGGTTTGATTCCAGTCAAGGGCACATGCCTATGTTGCAGGCTCGATCCCCAGTGTGGGGCATGCAGGAGGCAGCCAATCAATGATGTTTCTCTCTCTTCCCCTCTCCCTTCCTCTCTGAAATCAATAAAAATGTATTAAAAAATATATCATCTTCACCCAGCCATCAAGCAAAAATAAAAAACCCTGATGATATCCAGTGTCATGTGGGGAAAACAGCACTTTCTACACCCCAATTATAGAAATACAAATCGCTAGTCCTTTTGAAGGGAAATTAGATAAAATCTATAAAAACTGCAATATGCATATTGAGACACATTGTAGATGAAGGGTACTTGTCAAAGAAGGTAATCAAAACCCAGCAAGATCACTTACTTAAAGCCCTTTGCCTAACGGAGGGTACCTAGGGCTGGGTATGTCCAAGGCTGGGAAGGTCCCTGAGGAGCCCAGTATGCTGGGAGAGGGGTAATGCAGAGGGGGAAGCAGACTGCCTCTGAGGGAGAGTTGTACACGGACAGGCAGGCACCCGGACAGGCAGGCACCCAAGTCACCCAGGAGGGTAAGCAGCTGCTGATCTGAAAGAGGGACTGGGGAGAAGGCAGGGGTTGCTTGGGCAGCTTGGCAGGGTGCAACGGCCTTAGCAGAGACAAGCTGGCTTGGTATCTTCTTAGTGCAGGTTCCAAGGCCAGCACAGGAGTGCTGCATTCACCATTTCAAGGGAATGTAGGTGATGGGAGTTGAAGGAATGGAGATGGGAGGGTCTCCATAGACTCCACAAAAGCATCCACAAGAGAAGACAATGCAGCACCTCAGAATGTGCAAGCAGAGCAAGCTGAGTCAGAATTATGCTGTTTCTGTAGCTTTTCTTCCCACAATGCCACAGTCCTGGAGGAAGAGGGAGAAGGAGCCCCAGGTGGGAGGCTGGGGCTTCCCCTAGGACCTCAGGTAGTCTTATTCAAGACTGCAAAGATCACAGTCACACTCCCAACACAGTACTGCCCAATGCATGGACCTGTCCTGTACAAACACTGGCAATGGGGCCAAATACTAGGGAGAAAAAGCAAAGATGGGGCGCATGTGTGTGACATGTGTGTGTATGTGTGTACACATGTGTATACCTCTCTACATTTATATGTTTTATACAGACATATCTATATTTTGATGAAAATGTACAGTGCAAAATGGTTTGGAAACAATCTAGCTGGCTATCAAAAGAGGAATGGTTAAATACAGCAAGTATGCCATTATATTTACCCATGAAAAAGATTGAAAGTAGAAGAGGGTACAAAGAGTTTCAATATACATTAAGTTATATTTGCAAATAAGACAGAGGTTGTAATTTGCATAAAAGCTCCATGTAAATGAATATGTATAAAAGCCCTGAAAGGGGTCTGCAAGTGCAGAGCCTACACAGGTCATAGAGGCCTCCCAGAAGAGAGGAAGTGGGGCTGGAGAAGAACGCAACGGACTTTTTTTTAATGCTCCATGATCCTACAAGCTGTTACCTTTTACAGTTATTACTTTTTAAATACATTTTATTGATTTCAGAAAGGAAAGGAGAGGGAGACAGAGATAGAGATGTTAATGATGAGAAAGAACCATTGATCAGCTGCCTCCTACAAGCCCCACAACTGGGGATCAAGTACACAACCCGAGCAGTGCCTGACCGGCACTCGAATAGTGACCTCCAGGTTCATAGGTTGACCTTCAACCACTGGGACACACAGACTGGGCAGTAATAACTTTCTGTAAGTGGGAGGAAAAAAAGGAAGCCGAAAAGCTGTAGGTGGAGTTGCCCAGGGAGTTCTGCTTATGACACGTTTGACACACACGGACTCAGAAAACATCTCCTGAAGAAAAAGAGACCCGTGAGGTCACTTCACGCTTCTCAAGAGGAATTAATCTCATAGATACATCATATACTCAGTAACCTGTTTCACCAATGAGTTAACATATTAGAATATGTACTTACACAATTTTAGCACTGTCTTCACAAAAGTCAAAGTGTAATGTAACAGGTTTTGTGCAATACAGTCTGAATTTTTTCGCTCTGTAGGGAAGCTGCATAAAAGTTTCTACTGCAACTCGGATGCTTTAAAAGTGAAACAGAAACAGTTCAATTATAAAGAAAATTATATGAATATTTCTTTAAAGTACACCAATATAATTAATACACAACATAACAACAAAACACAAAAACCCATTATTTCTGTTTCTAATATAGCCACTAACAGCAATAAATACTTGGAGACATTTGCCAAAGGTGACAAACACTGATTCTTGGGCAGGGGAGAGGAGGGATCACACTCTTTTTATGTATAAAGCACAGATATGCATATAGTACATATACAGGTATTCAGTATAACTGATGTTAAAATTTCATGGCATGGCCCGACTCAGTGGATTGAGCATCTTCCCATGGACCAAGAGGTCGCTAGTTTGATTCCAGATCAGGACACACTGTGGGCTCAATCCCCAGTAGGGGGCATGCCAGAAGCAGCCCATCAATGTTTCTCTCATCAGTGTTTCTATCTCTCTTTCCCTCTTCCTTCCTCTCTGTAAAATCAATAAAAACATATACTTTTTAAAAATTTCATGGCATGGGAGTGGGGAAGGATTAGAAAAATATCTCGTGAGGTTCCTTACATTGAAAAATAATGATCAAACTTGGGAGCAAATTTTATTTAAGATTTTTAAGTATCAGCCCTGGCCAGTAGCTCAGTTGGTTGAGCTTCATCTTGATACACTAAGGTTGCAGGTTTGATCCCTGGTCAGGGAACATACAAGAGTGTACCAATGAATGCATCAATAAGTGGAACAATAAATCAATGTTGTCTGTGTATCTCTCTGTCTCTCCTCCTTCTCTCTCTCTCTCTCTCTCTCTCTCTCAATAAATTTAAAATTCTTTAATGATTTTTAACATATTTAAGTATCAATTTCAATATACAACCAGAATTACCTTAAAGTTTCTATAAATGAGATGTTTTCATAGTATTTGCCAACTCTGCACAAAAGAGCTGAAAGGACTGAGATTTGATAAGTTGCTCAACATTTTTTCTTCCAGGTAAACAACAGGCTTGAACACGCCATTTCGACACACACTGGTTATGAAGATGCCTCATGGACAGTCTGTGCACCTTCTGTCTCAGTTCAGAAAACGGTCGTGGCATTAACTGCCCCTCAAGACCCCATATGCTCTATTTAATCATATGATTCTCTTGCCCAAAACAAACTAAACTTAAAATTCCAAACACTAAAAGAAAACATCCCCCAAAAGTCAACACAATGTGTGTGTAACAATTATAGTTACAAAGTTGCAAACCACAAGCTAGAAATGCATTCTTTTTTAAAAAAATACCTACAAATTCCCAATGTCTGATACCCCCTTCTGCCACGGCATTCTTAAGATAATTCAATCAGATAAACCTCTTATTGCAGCTGAAATCTATTTGGTGTTACTCTTTTGAAAGAAGAGTCCTCATATTTATTTATTAAACTGATATCCTCTTACTCTGGGATGGGAAACCATGGAAAAATTACCACAGACACTTATTGACAGTATTTTCTCACAAACTGTTACATGTGGCCCTGGAATCAGTGAGGATTCCTTCTGTCCAGGGGCACCTAGGAGATGCAGAGCACCTGCCCTTTCCAGGAAAGGAGGTGGGAGGAGGCTGGAGCTGCCTGCTGAGTCTTCTTTCTGACCACTTGCTCCGACACTGTGCCATGTAGAAGGGAATGGAACCTGAAGTCTTCAAGAAGGAAAAAACAAAAACCTCCAGCTTATAACCTCTATCCCCTTACTCTGAACATTGGCACACTCCTTTAAAACTGGCATTTGTCTCCTTAAAGAGCATAAGGCAAAAAAAGTCATACATACTTTTTCGATTTCACCGGAATGTACTTGGCAAAATCCACAAGGAAACATTCTGCCAGGTAATGGTCTGCTGAACACACAATTGACTTAATGATGGCCCTGCACCAGCACTTGAGTTCCTGACAATAAACCACACAAACCTACAAAATGAAAACTTCAGTGTTAACATCTCTAGCCATATAATGGGAGTCTAAAAGGTACTCTTAAAATCATCTCAACCTACATTTCACCTTTCAGAAGAGGAAAGAGATTCAAAGAGGCCGACCCTGCCTAAGCTGGACACTGCTTGTCAGTGAAAGAATCTCAGTAAAGAACAAAGGACACTGAATTCTAGTTCATTATTTTTCTTACTACAATGCTTTTGACTGCTTACAGGACAATTTAAAGAAAGGCTTCTTAAATCAAAGCTTAAGAAACGAAACCTCAAACCCAGGTCATCTTCCCCATTTTCCTGCTGTGGCTTTTACTGCCCTCTGACACTTATTTACTACCTAACACACCTGTACGTCAGCTCTGCGATGTGGACTTTTGTCTGTTTTGTTTATTGCCATACTCCCAACACCTAGAACAGTGTTTGGCCTGTACTAAAGTCTTCAAAAACGACTTGTTGAGTGACCTGTTGAGTGGCACAGTTGCTTGGAGCATTATCCCATGCATTAAAAGGTTGTGGGTCCTATCCCTGGTCAGAGTGTATAAGGGAGGCAACCAATAGAATTTTTTCTTTCTCTCTCTCTTCCTCCCTCCCTTCCTCTCTCTCTAAAAATCAATTTTAGCTTGGCTGGTGTGGCTCAATGGTTGAGCATCGACCTATGAACCAGGAGGTCATGGTTCAATACCCAGTCAGGGCACATGCCCAGGTTGTGGGCTCATCCCCAGTGTGGGGCGTGCAGGAGACAGCCAATCAATGATTCTCTTTTATCATTGACTAGAGACCCGGTGCACGAAATTCGTGCACGGGGGGTGGGGGGAAAGGGGTATGTCCTTCAGCCCAGCCTGCACCCTCTCCAATCTGGGATGCCTCGAGGGATGTCCGACTGCCATCTCATAATCCAGGACTGCTGGCTCCCAACTGCTCACCTGCCTGCCTGCTTGATTTCCCCTAACCGTTTCTGCCTACCAGCTTGATCACCCCCTAACTACTCCTGTGTCAGCCTGATCGACGCCGAACTGCTCCCCTGCCGGCCCGATTGCCCCTAACTCCCCTCCCCTGCCAGTCTGGTTGCCCCCAACTGCCCTACCCTGCTAGCCTGGTAATCCCCAACTGCCCTCCCCTGCAGGCATGGTCCCCCCCAACGGCCCTCACCTATGGGCCTGGTTGCCCCCAACTGCCCTCCCCTGCTGGCCGGGTAACCCCTAACTGCCCTCCCTTGCCCACCTGGTTGCCTCCAACTGCCCTCCCCTGCAGGCCTTGTTCCCCCCAACTGCCCTCCTCTCCAGGCGTGCCTCCCCAACTGCCCTCCCCTATGGGCCTGTTGCCCCCAACTGCCCTCCCCTGCTGGCCCAGTAACCCCTAACTGCCCTCCCTTGCCAGCCTGGTCCCCCCCAACTGCCCTCCCCTGCAAGCCTGGTCCCCCCAACTTTCCTCCCCTGCAGGCCTGGTTCCCCCCAACTGCCCTCCTCTGCAGGCCTGCCCCCCCAACTGCCCTCCTCTGCAGGCCTGCCCCCCCCATTTGCCCTCCCCTACAGGCCTGGTAGCCCCAAACTGCCCTCCCCTGTGGGCCTGGTTGCCCCCAACTGCCCTCCCCTGTAGGCCTGGTCCCCCCAACTGCCCTCCCCTGCAGGACTGGTTCCCCCCAACTGACCTCTCCTGCAGGCCTCTTCCTTCCCATCTGCCCTCCTTTGCAGGTCTGGTTGCCCCCAACTGCCCTCCCCTACAGGCCTGGTAGCCCCCAACTGCCCTCCCCTACAGGCCTGGTTCTCCCCAACTGACTTCCCCTGCAGGCCTTGTCCCTCCCATCTGCCCTCCCCTGCAGGCCTGGTTGCCCCCAACTGCCCTCCCCTGCCGGCCCAGTAACCCCTAACTGCCCTCCCTTGCCAACCTGGTTGCCCCCAACTGCGCTCCCTGCAGGCCTGGTCACCCCTAACTGTCCTACCCTGCAGGCCTGGTCACCCCCAACTTCCATCCCCTGCAGGCCTGCCCCTCCCCAGCTGCCCTCCCCTGCAGGCCTGGTTGCCCCTAACTGCCTTCCCCTGCAGGCCTGGTCACCCCTAACTGCTCTGCCCTTCAGGCCTGATTGCGCCCAACTGCCCTCCCCTGCAGGCCTGGGTCCCCCCCCAACTGTCCTCCCCTGCAGGCCTGGTTGCCCCCGAACTGCCCTCCCCTGCCAGCCATTTTGTGGTGGCCATCTTGTGTCTACATGGTGAGGCCATCTTTGACCACATAGGGGCAACCATCTTGTGTGTTGGAGTGACGGTCAATTTGCATATTGCTCTTTTATTAGATAGGCTGTTTCTCTCTCTCCTTTCCTCTTTGAAATCAATAACATTTTTAAAAAATAAAAGTCAATTTTTTAAAATATCCTTGGGTGAAGATTAAAATAATAATAATGCATTTTTAAAAAATAAATTTCTGTAGTCCCCTTTTAGGGAAACTACCCTGCTGAATTGACAGGCCTTGGCATCCTGGCTATCCTACTAGACTGCCAAGGCACAAGTAACTCATCGGCAATCCACAGACGGGCAAACCAAATATAAAGTGGCCCAGTGGGGACAGCTGTGCCCAGCAAGGAAGAACTGGGCCAAATGAGAATCTGCCCTCAGGAATTAAAGTTGGAAAATACAGTGCAGCCCTTCTGCAAAACGCAAATAATTCAAGACATATTCTGCCAAAGGATGGAGGTTACTTCTGTTTAATTCTTAAGTCAAAGTAACTTATAGGCATGGTATGAATAGGTACCAATTCACACAGCCAGGTAACTTTGAAATTGTGGTATATTAGGGTTTCCACTAGCCAAAAATGGAATAAGTTAGACATCAAAAACAATGATTATAACTGATGAATGTATTAAAAGCCATGAGTTCAATACAGTACTTAAAAAATAAAAAAGAGAAACAAAACACCCTTTGGACACCAATATAGATAACTAGGCAGAAATCACTATGCTGAAAACTGATAAGGAAAAGAATCAAGTAATGTTTCTAACTTTCCAGGATAAACTGTAAAAAAACTTCTGGAGGCTATGAAGGGAGAGATTGACAGCAATACAGTCACAGTAGGGCACTTTAATAACCCACTAATACCACTGGACAAATCATCTAAACAGAAAATCAGCAAGGAAATATCAATCCTAAATGACACACTAGATCAGATGGAATTAATTGACATCTTCAGAACATTTCAACCCCAAGCCACAGAATATATATTCTTCTCAAGTGCATGAGTCATTTTCAAAGATAGACCATCTACTGGGACACAGGTAAAGTCTCTTCAAATTCAAGAAGATAGAAATCATATCAAGCATCTTCTCAGATCACAATAGCATAAAACTAGAAATCAACTACAATAAAAACAATGAAAAAAATCAAACATCTGGAGGCTAAATAGCATGCTATTAAACAATGACTGGATTACTAGAGAGATCAAAAGAAGAAATAAAAAGCATCATGGCAACAAACGACAAGGAAAACACAACAATCCAAAATCTATGGAACACAGTGAAAGCAGTCTTCAAAGCGAAGTTTATAGCTCTACAGGCCTACCTGAAAAAACAAGAAACAATGGTAATAAATTATCTAACCCTACAACTCAAAGAGTTAGAAAGAGAGCAACAAGAAAAGCCTAGCACAGTGGTCGGCAAACTGCGGCTCACAAGCCACGGTTTGCCGCTCTGTTGACTAATGAGCTTGCCGATAACTGGGACAGGGGCAAACTCATTATTTTTTATATTTTAAGTTCAATAAAGTACTTAAAAAGTAAAAAAAGAAACAAAACACCCTGTGGACACCAATGTAGATAACTAGGCACAAATCACTATACTGAAAACTGATAAGGGAATGAATCAAGTAACGTTTCTAACTTTCCAGGATAAACTGTATTATGTCAGGGTAGCTGAACAATCCTAACACAAAGGACATTCTCTGCAGAAGAACTCCAGCTCGTGAACACAGAAGGAATGTGAAAACAACCAATTTGCAAGCTTAGGTGAAAGCACTGATTGGGGCAGTGGTAATCACCGGATAGTACAATCATGACATGAAAAGGTGATGGCACCACCGACAGGGAGCGCTCAGGCCGTCGCCATTTAAATCCACTGGTCAATCTTAGCATCACCAAAAGTGATATTATCTCCCAATTCAATACAAGATGAAGCTCACAGTACCAATCGTTCCAGGGGGTAGGGGGCAACTGACCCTAAATCTAATCAAAGCTTTATGTTTAAATATTGGACCACAGAAAATACAGTGTATACAGAGGGAAAGTTCACACCACCATCACTAGGAAGCAATCAGGCTATCCAAAACATGGAGTGTTTCTTTTTAATATGGAGTGTGTGTGTGTGTGTGTGTGTGTGTGTGTGTGTGTGTGTATTTGGTAGTTTCTTCTTTAATTTTATTTTATTATTTAAAGTATTACAAATAATAGTACATATATCTCCTTTTCTCCCCCCATTGACCTTCCCCCAGCATCCCCTACCCCCCAGCACATGCCCTCACCCCTCTCCCAGTGTCTTGCGTTCCCAAGCCTCCCTTACCCCACCCCCACACACACACACACACACATGCCTGCATCCACCTCCCAGTGTCTTGCGTTCATTGGTTAAGTGAGGGTGGCTTGCTTGCAGAGCTGCGCACAGGAATAATTATTTACTGCACTAGGGCGCGGGACAAGAGGACGCGGTCGGAGATGCAGAGCTGGCTAACTGGCAGCCATCGCTGTTTGCCACGCCCTAACCTAGTGATGCTCTGAGACCCCACCCCACACAACCTACAAACCCACCCAAGCTCCAAGCATGGGACTGGCAAGAAATATTCAAAGTGATGAATAGCAAGAACCTACAGCCAGGATTACTCTACCCAGCAAAGCTATCATTCAGAATTGAAGGTCAGATAAAGAGCTTCACACAAGAAAAAAGCTAAAGTTCATCACCACCAAACCAGGATTACATGAAATGCTGAAGGGTATTCTTTAAGAAGAGGAAGAAGAAAAAGGTAAAGATAAAAATTATGAACAACAAAATGACATCAAATACATACCTACCAACAAGTGAATCTAAAAATCAAGTGAATAAAAAATCTGAAGAACAGAATGGACTAGTGAATATAATACAATCAGGAACACAGAAAGGGAGTGGACTGACAATTCTCAGGGGGAAAGGGGTGTGGGGGTGCGGGAAGAGATTGGACAAAAAACTTACACCTATGGATGAAGACAGTGGCAGGGGGGTAAGGGCATGGGGTGGGGTGGGGAATCAGGTGGAGGGGAGCTATGGGGGAAAAAAAGAGGAACAAACTGTAATAATCTGAATAAAGATTTATTTTTTTTAAAAAAAGAGACTTTGCCTGTGTTCCAATATATGGTCTATCTTTGAAAATGACTCACGCACTTGAGAAGAATATATATTCTGTGGCTTTAGGTTGAAATGTTCTGAAGATGTCAATTAATTCCATCTGACCTAGTGTGTAATTTAGGATTGATATTTCTTTGTTGATTTTTTGTTTAGAGGATGTCCAGTGATGTAAGTGGGGTATTAAAGTCCCCTACTATGACTGCATTGCTGTCAGTCTCTCCCTTGATATCCTCCAGAAGTTTTTTATGTATTTGGGGGCTCCAGAAAGAAGAGACTTTGGTTCTTCTACTGGTTCTTCTTCATTTCCTCTACATGAGTACATGAGTGCATGTACGTTTACCAGAGTTATATCTTCTTGTTGGATTGCTCCCTTTAGTATTATGAAGTGGCCTTCCTTATCTCTTGTTATGTCCTTCACTTTGAGATCTAATTTGTCCTATATGAGTATTGCTATCCCAGCTTTTTTTTTTTTCATTTCCATTTGCCTGATATTTTTCCATCTCTTCACTTTCAGTCTGTGTGAGTCCTTTTTTCTGAGGTGGGTTTCTTGTAGACAGCAGATCTATGGGAGCTACCCTATGTCTTTTGATTGGGGTATTTAATTCATTTACATTTAAAGTTATTATTGATAAGTTCTTATCGCCATTTTTATTTTTTATCCCTGTGTTCCTTCTTCACTTCTTATTTCTTCTTTTTACAGCAGACCCATTAGCAATTCTTGCATTGCTGGTTTGGTGGTAATAAACTCTCTTAGTCCTTTTTTGTCTGTGAAGCTCCTGATTTCACCCTCAGTTTTGATTGATAGCCTTGCTGGGTACAGTATTCTTGGATTCAGACCCTTCCTTTGCATGACTTTGTATATTTCATTCCATTCCCATCTGACCTGATGTGTTTCTGTTGAGAAATCAGTCGCTAGTCTGATGGGGGATCCCTTGTAGGTAGCTTTCTGTCTCTCTCTCTGGCTGCTTTTAAGATTCTTACTTTGTCGCTGTTGTTTGCCAATCTACACTAATAAAAGAGAAAGATGCAAATTGTCTGTACCTTCGCAACACCCACCAGCCAATCAGGAGTATGCAAATTAACCCAACAAAGATGGCAGGTTAATTTGCATATACAGGCGCCCAGCAGCCAGGGTGGATGCTTGCGTCATCGCCATGGCAACGATGCAGGTATTTCGTACCACCCCAGCCACTCAGGGCCTCTGGGCAGAGTGAAGGCAAAAAGGCAGGTCTGGGCCAGAGCAAAGGCTGTGCCAGCAGCCAGGGTAAGGAAGGCCCATTCTGCACGAATTTTCGTGCATCGGGCATCTAGTTTAATTATAATGTGCCTTGGCGTCGGTCTTTTGGGGTTCGTTTTGTTTGGGACTCCGTGTGCTTCTTGGACTTGTGTGTTTTTTTTCTTCCCTGTATCAGGGAAGTTTTCTGTGGTTATTTCTTCAAACAGGTTTTCTATTCCTTGCTCAGTTTCCTCTCCTTCTGGCACCCCTATTATGTGGATATTCTTTCGTTTTGTGTTGTCCCAAAATTCCCTTAGGCTCTCCTCTTGTTTTTTAAGTTTTTTTTCCTAGATGCTGCTCTGCTTGGGTATTTTTTCCTACCTTGTCTTCTAGGTCACTGATGCGGTCCTCTGCTTCTTCTAGTCTATTGTTGATGCTTTCTACTGTGTTATTTATGACAGTGATGTCATTTTTCATTTCTTCTTGGTTCTTCTTCATTTCCTCTTGATTCTTACACATATTGTTGAATTTGTCTTCCAACCTTTTCAGCAACCTCATGACCTTTCTCTGAATTCTCTCTCTGACATATTGCTTGCCTCCATTTCGTTTACTTCCTTTTCTGGTGATGCCTCCTTTTCTTTCTTATGCGGGCTGTTTCTTTGTCTACCCATGATTTCTCCTCCCCGGGTGTCTGATCATGTAGCTCTCTCTCCTGCATTGACTTAAAGGCACAAAATACAACACAACAAGGCACAATGCACAAGGCACTGAACACAAATGTATTCATGATACTAATAACCCCAAATAAAGGTGACCACCAGAGAAAAGAGAATTAGGGGATTTAAAAAAAGGGTGCAAAAAATGATATTGAGAAAAGGATAAAAAATAAGAAAGAGAATAAAAAAGAAGGGGGGAAAACTATTTATATGGGGGAAAAACTGCAGTAGAACAACTACTAATCCAAAAAAATGTAAACAACTCACACCCAGATATGAATGCAAACTACAAACAACAACTAATAACAAGTGAAGAGAGGAAAAACAGAAGCAAAAATAAAGAAACAATCACACACACACAAAAAACAATCTAATCAACAGTCAAACTAACAACAATAGGACAGAGAAAAAGGAGGGCAAAACAAAATAAAACAAAAAACACAAAAAAACAACAACAAAAAACAAACAAAAAAAGGAAGAGAGGAAAAAAAATTGGATAGTGAAGAAAGAGAAGATAAATAGGGAAAATCTAAAGCAGGAATAGGGTAAGAGAAACAGGACAACAAAAGGGGAAAGTGAGGAAGAGAATGTTGGCATAGAGGTAAAGTTGAGATAGAGTAAAATGATGCTAAAGGAAAAATGAAAATAGAATGTAGAACACTAATCCCAAAATAAAATAGAAATTAAGATGAAACTTTAAAATAAAGGTAAAACAATTGTAGTAATAATACTGATTAAAAATAAAAATATAATAATTAAAAAGTTAAGATCAAGTGAGAAAAAAAGAAAAAAAATTAGTTTCTTAAGTAAAAGATAAAAAATAAAAATGTACAGTAGTGAAGGTCATTCACTTCCTCTATTGTTCTGTTTGGCACACCTGTTTCCTGTCAGGTAGTCAGGGCAGTATTGAAGTTCCCTGTGTTCCACCACTCCTTTGTGTCGTAAGTCACAATCTTGTTTTCAAGCAGGCAGTATTTCTTTTTTTCTCAGCTTGCCTGTGGTTGTATTTACACAAGAGTCAATTTGTGATTCAACCCCTGGGTGGCAGTGTTTCTGTATTGACATCTGGGGCTATAAATCCTCCCTACCCAGTATTTACAATTTGTTTTCCCTGCTGCACTTAATACTGGTTTGGGGGGTATGGACTGCCCCAGAGCTGGGTTTTTTATCATTTCTCCCCGCTCTGATCCCAGGTTCCACAAAACAACTTTCCCCTGCAGTCTCTGAGAGTGTTTTTAATTGGGTGATTCTATGTACTGGGCTTAGTAATCAAAAGCAAGGATTTAAAGAGAAAAAAGAGCCAGAGTAAGTGCGCAAACTTGTGACTTTTTCGCCCTGGCACTGCGTTCAACTCTGCTCACATCTCTGTGCATGTCTTTTTCCCCTGGCACAGTGCAGTCGGTTTACTGGTAAAGCTTCAGGCTGCCTTTTTATGCCCAGCCCAGCTATGGGTTGATTTCTAGAGTTCCCTTCTGTCAGCAGCCCTGTGGACCCCCTTCCACATTCGCAAACTACACTGGCCCCAACAGCCACCAATTTTGTGAGGCACAGACTTCCTCTAAACCTCTAGATCCTGCTGTGTATGTTTCTCCTTCCAGCCTGGATCACAGACTTCACCTTTCTCTGGGCGAAATCTGACCTTTCTGTGAGAAGGTGCAGAGCTCATCCAAGTCCGCATATTCGCGCTGCTTGAGACCCGGTGTTTGTGGGTTCGCAGCTGGTCTCTGGCTGCTATGGTTGTAGGGTCCCAGGAGATATCCGATTCTTCCCGATTGAAGGTAAGGCTTGGCTTCTGATCAGAGCCACTCTCCCCTTCAAGATGGCATGGTCTCTGTGGCAGAGCCGGTCGCTCCGGGAAAGATTTCAGCAGCAGTGGAGGCTGCTCAGTCAGGGGAGCCCAGTTTGACAGTCCCCAACAGTCCCTTGGAATATAGCTGTCCCTCACTCACAAATAGACACTCCCCGTACGTCCACACACTCTCCTTTCGTTCTCTCATTCACACACCAACTTGCAGCCTGCCTTCCCATTGCAGCCATCTTCGATCCACTGGAGTATTTTTTTTTTAAGTGGAATATTTTAAAAGGACAACTGACCTGGTTTTCATTTCTTAAACAAAGCAATGGTATGGGAGGGGGGATTAATGTTATTAATGATGATTTTTGAGAGGGAAAGGAATTAAAATTGTTTATAATTTTTCTCATAAAGAGTTTATAAATCTTTTCCTATCATGCTATTAGAAAAAGTCAAACTTTTCTGAGAAATTATTGATCTGTAGTCAGAATCAGACAACAGGATTGGGAATTGAGACTACAAGAAAGCAAGGAAGGACAATGATTTAGGGTAAGAAAAATAAAGGAGCACGAGTTGATCAAAGTCATGGTCAAACTACAAGGGAAGCCTTCGTCAACCCTAGACTGCAAACCCCCATTCCCTCTTTGCTGAGGAGCCGACACCTGTGATAAATCTAGAATAATCCCTCTGGTGTCAAAAGGGTGGACCCAATGCCTGAATTTACATTACACTCCATCTCCTGTTGCCCCATATGACCCTATACAACTGCCATGTTCCATGATTAACCTAAATCTTGTGCAACCAAAAGAACTTAAAAAAAGAACTTAACACAAAGCAATGATTACAAGCAACAGAATACTCCAAAATCTTTTATCATCTTAGTTGCCAAAATATTCTATATTTTGAGTAGTATTTCAAGAGATGGTGCTTAAAGCATATTTAGATACATACCTGTCCTTCTTCCAACATTAATGGTTTTATTTTGATGTCTTGACGCATGCTATTATAGAAGTCATTCATGGCGCAGTTTAGTTTTTGGTAGTCAGCTTCATGATCTAAAAAGGGACTATACCCTTTTATAATAACCCAGAAGCAACCTGGATCTTCAATCTGTAAAATTTTAAGACAAACAAAATAATGCATGATTTTAAAGTAGAACCACAAAATAATAAAACTTAGAATCACAATGACTGTTTCTAATTTAAGTGATCTAATAAATTCTTGATAAGCACCTATCTTAGTCAGACCAAAGATAAGACTCTCAATATACATGCATATCAAATCATCATGTTGTGCACCTTAAACTTATACAATGTTACAGTTAAATGCCTTTCAATAAAGCTGGAAAAAAAGATAAAAGACACAAAAATAAAATCTAAAACATGTCACCAATAATATGTAATTCTTTATTATGTATTGTGATTCAAAAAGCAGAGATCAATGTCCTTGAGCTCCTGTATTTTGAAAATATCCATAATAAAATGTAAAATCAAGGTTCAGACGATGTTTTTAGTATCCTATGTCTTTCATAAGAAAGAGAGGAAATACCCCAGCTGATGTGCTCACTGGTTGAGCATTGACCTATGAACCCGGAGGTATTGGTTCAATTCCTGGTCAGGGGTCATGCCTGGTTGTGGGCTTGATCCCCAGTAGGGGGCATGTAGGAAGCAGCTGATCAATGATTCCCATCACTGATTTTCTCTCTCTTCCTCTTCCTTTTTTTCTTCCTCTCTAAAATCAATAAAAATATATTATTTTTTAAAAGAAAGAGGAAATATACATTCTGCTCATGTCAAAAGAAACAAATGATGGTAGTAGATAATAAAACCAAATACAAATTATTACCTACAGAGGAAGCCAGAAGTGGGATACAAAAGGACAGAGATGAAAGTCAGATTTCTTTGAATGTATATTGTTATCTTAGAAATTAAGATTTTCACTATTAAAGGTATAAATATAAAATGAAAAATTAAATTTGAATTGAAAATAATAGGAATTTATTTATATACTTATCTCATGTGTCTATTTCCTAAATCTTCCTCCTAAAAGAGCCTAAAAGCAATGACATCCCAAAATTTGGCTTGTAGGTACCAGGTGGCTGGAATACAGGTGTTAGAATTACATGCAGCTTTCTCAGGAACTGTCCCCAGTCCAGGTGGTGCAGAGAAGCTACAAACTCAAGCAGAAAGCCACAGTCTGTGGCTGGAGGAGCCAGAACATAGAGTATGGACCTGCCAGAGCAGCTATAAATTAAGGGGAGAAATTCTGAAGGACCACAGGGGAGAGCCCTAAAGTCTGCATCAGAAAACCCCCAACCCTTGGCAGAATTGCGAAGGTAAGACTTCAGGAGACCATAGAAAAGCAGCATTGGAAGGTTGAAAGAAATACAGTTTTACTAGTATAGCTGCTGCTCATGAGAACTGTAGAACTCTCAGCGCACGGACTTGTCTCAACCTCTGCACTAAGAGGCCACCCAAACTCTAGTGTGCCTGCCAGGAGAATTTGTTCTGGCCAACACCTGACAAACACCGTTGACCTCCCTTTACTAAAGGGCTTACAGTTGTGAATCCTTCCCATCCCTTTCAGATGGGTGGAACCCCAGAACCAGGTCAAATTGGCCTTGTCCTATTTATAATTAGATGCTGACTTGTTTTTCAGGAATAAGTCATGTAACCAAAGCAAGCTCACAGGAGAGAATTTTGACCTTCTACAACACACAGAACTGCCCTGGAGTATGTTCTAAATGGTTAGAGCATCATGCACCAAAGGGTCGCAGGTTGGATTCCTAGTCAAGAGCACATACCTGGGTTGCTGGTTCAATACCTGACCCCAGTCGGGGCATGTGCAGGAAGCAACCAAACTATGTCTCTCTCTCACGTTAATGCTTCTTCCTCTCTCTCCCCCCTCACTCCCCGCCCCACTTCCACTCTCTCTAAAAATCAATGGAAAAAATATCCTCGGTAAGAATATTTTAACCCAAATAAGTAAGTAAGTAAATAAATAAATAACAGGCAGAACCAAAGCCCCCAAGTACCCAAAGAGCTGGGACTTGAATGGAACTGGGTCACCAGAATCCTTTATTTATTTTTAATCCTCACCTGAGGATATTTTCCCCACTGATTTTTAGAGAGTGTAGGGGATTTTTAGAGAGTGTAAGGGACGGAGGGAGGCGAGAGACACACATTAATTGGTTGCCTCCTGCACATGCCCCAACCAGGGCCAGGGATCGAACCTATAACCCAGGTACATGCACTTGACCAGGAATTGAACCTACAACCCTTCAGTGTACTGGCTGCACCCTATCCACTGAGAACACTGGCCAGGGCTCCTTCCTTTTTAGAGCCGAGTAATATTCCATTGAATGTATCTTCCAAATTTTGCTTGTCCATTCATCTACAGATGGACACTTGAGGAAAAATATTTCATCCATGTAAAAGCTAAATTAATCTGGAAAACAACAACTCGTACTTACTAGTAAACCACACTTAGGGAAATAAATACTCCTGTATTGTCTAGATATGTTGCTCAGTGTGAGCATGGTAAGAGCAGGAAGTTGGGGGCAGACTAAAGCTGAGGGGGTAGATAAAAAGGTTCCTGAATCCAATTAAAAGAGACAGGTTCCTAAGTTCAAGGCAGTTTAAGTCTAGCTCCTCCTGCCAGAGCTCTACCCTGATGGATTAGCATGTGACAGGATCTGTACCCCTGGAAGAGTCCTATTTTTACGTGTGTTTATTGATTTCAGAGAGAGGAAGGGAGCGGGAAAGAGAGTTAGAAACACCAATGATGAGAGAGAATCACCAATTGGCTGCCTCCTGCATACTCACAACCGGGGCATGTGCCCTGACCGGAATCCCAGTCACCTCCTGACGCCCAGTGGTTAAGCTGCATGGGTCAGGCTAGCCCCATCTTTCTAAGCAGAAATTATACTAATCTATTTAGGACGGATGGTAGAGGAGTTTGCCAGATGGATCTGAAACCCCTAAAAGTCTCAGAGCAAATCCTGTCAGAAACAGCTACTTCAAATGTTTATGAATCTCAATTCATATAAAATAACATGACATAAAATAGGAATGTAAAATTTGGGGGTTTTTTAATCCCATCATTTGCTATGGCCCTCTCTTCTGCTCACTGAAATATGATTTTTAAAAAAACATAATTTATATTTCCTTTTTCCCAGGAAACAAAACCCACCCCTTTGCTGTGGTTTATAAACTCCTTCCTCCAAGTAACATGAACGCAGCACGCCTTCCCAAGTCTCTTGCATCAACAAGGTACATTCACCTGACTCCAAAGACTTTGAGAAAATGCAGCTGCCCGCCCCACTCAGCAGGCTTCACACGGGGTAAGCGCCCGCCTCGATGCCCACCCCCAGCCTCCACCCTCATCCCAGCTCCAAGGATGCAGGCGCGCGCGGGTAAGAAGTGGCCGCCAGAGCCGCAGGTGCGAGCGGGCAGGAGTCACCACAAATGGAGACTAAACGCATGTGTGAGGGGTTGGGAGAGAAGGGAGTTACCAGTCACCCCCGCCCCTGTCCAACGGGGGTAGTGACCCCCTGGAGGGGACCCAGGTCGGGAGAACAGGTCAGGGTCCCCATATCCACCGACCTGGGCGTGCAGGCGTGCTCAACCAGCGCGGACCCGGGCGGGGTGTGTGGGAGAACAGTTGGGCCCACACCCTAACATTCTGGATTAGTAAGTACTGGCCACGTCCATTCACCTGAATTTCGGGAAAACGGCGAATAACTTTCATCCTATGTCCTAAATAGTGTACGGGACTCCGCTGCGCTAAAATGTCGGGTGGTTCTCCTTAAAGAATCCAGGACCACATCCGGCACCCCCACCCGCGTCCCCACCAGAAACCTGCAGGGGAGCTGGGGTGGTCCACTGCCCGCTCGGGCTTCGCGCTCGCTCACCTTCAACACTAGCACCTCGAGCATCTTCCCAGCTCCTCGCTGCACCTCGCGGGTTCGCCCGAGGACGGTAACACCGTCACGGCCGCGCCCCTTTCCGGGTCTCTGTCGCGAGTCACTCGGAGTAAACTTGGGGGACAAAAGCGGAGTCCATGAGTGCCCGCCTCCACCCTCCGTGGGGGTAGCGCCTCCTCCCCGTTCGCCGCCTCAGACTCCGCGCGCCCCACTCCGGACCCCACTTCCACCACCGCCCCCCCTCCCAGCCCCGCAGCCCCGGCCCGCCACGCCACGCACCACAGGTGACACGCTCTGTCCTCCAACCCGGACGCCGCGGGCGCGCCTGGGGCTCCCGCACCGCCCCCGCCTCCCGCCGCCCGCCTCCCGCCGCCCGCCTCTCAAGCCTCGAGATTCCAAGAAACCACGTGGTGCGCCAACGGCGCCCAGCGAGCGAGCGCGCTTCGCCCTCTCCCGCGCCCGCGCTGAGAGGCGGGGCGGGGCTAGACGCAGGAGGAGGGGCTGCTAGCCTGTAAGGGTCAAGCCTCACGCGGTTCAAGGGGTCACGGACCTTCAAGGGTCTAGACTCTCGATTCCAATAATTACAGGCTGTTGTTCCTTGTGATTAAGCCCCCATCAGAGTCCCTCTAGGGGACTGCTACATTCACCAAGGGGCAGAGTGGCCGCTTGCGGGCCAAATTAGTTCAATGGTTGACTGCCAGAAGGCCCTCTGACTCCCTCTCAGCCATCCTTCACCTCCCATCCTTGGGATAAGGGAGAATCACGACTAGCCACTGATGCCTGGTATGTAGGAGCCTGTGGGCAACATCACCCCACGTCCTACCCCTCCTCCTTCTCGAAAGGTCCTCCTTCCTGATTTTTGTCCCAACTGGCCCTCCACCACCAGGATATCCCAAATTTTGGTCATCATGGGTCACAAACTACAGCCTCATGAGCCAGGTTCTTTCCCAGATGTGTAATTTTTTGCTATGTTAAGGCACCACAGAGTTCTCAAACTTTGAACACTTAGAAGCCTGAAAATTGGGACTCGGAGAATGGGTCTCAGAATTAGATGAGGTCATACTATATGAAACTAAGGACACCCAAGAAGCACTCAGCTTTTTTTTTTTTTTATTTTTTTAAAATATATTTTATTGATTTTTTTTTTACAGAGAGGAAGGAAGAGGGATAGAGAGCTAGAAACATCAATCAGCTGCCTCCTGCACACCCCCTACTGGAAACAGCCTAAGTGCCCATCAGTAGATGAGTGGATGAAAAAGCAGTGGTACATTAAAACGTGGAATACTATGCAGTAGTAAAAAAGAATATCTTACCCTTTGAGACATCATGGAAGGACCTGGAGAGTATCATGCTGAGTGAAATAAGTCAGTCAGAGAAAGACAAGTATCACACAATCTCCCTCATATGTGGAATCTAATTAACAAAATAAAATGATGAACCGAGTGGATCCAGAAACATAGAAGCATGAAACAGAGGGCGAAATATCAGAGGGGAGGCGGGGGAGAGTGGGTGGGTTGGAAGTAATCAACCAAAGACCTTGTATGTATATATGCATAACCTATGGATGCAGACAGTGGCATGGTGAGGGCCCGGGATGGGGAGTGGGGGTGGGCTGGAGGTGGTTGATGGGGGAAGCAGGTGGATATATGTAATACTTTCAAAAATAAAGATTTTTTTTAAAGAAATTACTCTGAAACAAATAAGTCATGGAGATGTAATGTACTGCATTGTGACCATAGTTAATAATACTGTATTACATATTTGAAAGTTGCTAATGTTAGAAATAAGGCGAGCCCCCAAATTCAGGGATCCTGGTAGAACACAAAACATACTTGGGAGCCAGGCAGCAAGACAAATATCTTTACTTCTACATAGAAGGGTGCACACACATGGTCTGAAAGCACACTCCACACTGAGCAGGCAGGCTGCTCAGCTTTATAATCCCTAACGCATGTGACCTGTCCCTTGCTCTTGATTGGAGCTCAGGCGCACAGTCTTTCATGATTGGCTAATTCAAAGGGAGGGATTGGCCTTTGCTATTTCAAGATGGTGGCCCCCTGGAAGCTGCAAGCCATGCGGCCAACATGGCAGCTATCAAGTCACACAGTCCACCATGGTGGCTGTCTCAACTGTTCTTTGGCAGAAAAGATGACTTGTGTATTCTCACACTAAGAGAGTAGATCTTCAAAGTTCTCATCACAAGAAAAAAATTTTTGTAACTATGTATGGTGATGGATGTTAATTGGATTTTTGCAGTGATTATTTCAAAATATATACAGCTACTGAGTCATTATGTTGTACATCTGAAACTAATATGTTATATGTCAATTATACGTCAATAAAAAAACTGCTCCATAACATAAAAGATTAAAAGCTTCTCAATGCGTTTTTATAAGGCAGTTAAATCCTAATAGTAAAACCTGACAAAGATAACACAAAGAGCTGAAATCCCAAATGAAATGTTACAAGTAAAAACCAGGACAGATAAAATCAAACATTAAGCCATGGACAAATGGCTGTAAGGCTTATTCCAGTAATGCAGGGAGGTTCAATACTGGTCAGTCACAAATGTGGTTAGCTCATGGCACAGCAAGCCACCAAGAACTATCATGAGCAGACTCTTTTGTGGGCACCATGGGGTGATGTCAGGTGGTAAGAAATTAAAGTCTTTCTCATCACAGGTATGATATTCTGGTTCTGCAAAAGACTTGGGTGGAGAGTAATATATTTTGGTTTTTTATGTTTTTGTTTGTTTTGCTCCCAACCCCAAAGTACCTCTCCAGCCCTCAAGAAAAGGCAGAAAGGGAGACAAACAAAGCATTAATAATGACAGAAAGGGCAGTCTAAAATAGCAGAACCTCCAGTCATGCTCATATCAGTCTCTCCTGTCACTGTGCTCATGTGGGCATGGGAGGGAGTGGAGAAAAAAGCTGACCTAAGTTTTCTAGAATCTGAATAATTCTCTAAAATGGGCCCAGGAGGACATATTGCCTCTCCTCCCTCCCAGATTCTCTCCTTCCCCAAATGTAATTTAAACCATCTTACCTTGAAGTCAGCAATTCTGAAAGGCAGTCTGTACTTCCCAGTTTTAACGTATTCTCATAGATCTTACCAAAAAAAAAAAAGAGAGAGAAGAAGAATAAAAAGCAAGTTTGGCCCTAAAGCTGACTTGATCTTTTGTCAACTGATTTTTAAGAAAATAGCTTTTTAAATTTTTATTACTTAGACATTTTACGTCAATTGAGAAGGAATAGGTATTGCAATTACAGCTTTCAACCCAAAGGTAGAAGCTTCCTGCCCAGTGTTTTTCCAGACACCTGTTACCTTTATGGACTTGGTCTATCAAAGAAAGCCTTGTTCACATTTTCCACTAATATTGTACATCTGTTAGATTACCCTTGTTCCTGATGTATTTTTTCATAGCTTAGTGTTGTGTTATTCACAACACAGAAGATTCATTATTTTGAACTATATTAACCTGTGTCCAATTATCCCACTAATTCTTTAAGCTCTTGTCACTTTCTGTTTTCCTCTTTTTATTTTTATCCCTCCTGCAGAATTATTTTTAAATAACTTACAATTAAGTTTTTTCCAGTTTTATTGAGATATACTTGACATATAATATTGTATAAGTTTAAAGTATATAACAATGATTTGACATATGTATAAATTGTAAAATAATTACTACTATAAGTTTAGTTAACATCCATCACCTTAACAATTTTTTTCCTTGTGATAAGAATTTTTAAGATTTACTTTTTTAGCAACTTTCAAATATATATACAATAGACTATTGTTAACTATAATTCTCATGTTGTACATTACATCTCTAGAACTTATATACCTTATAACTGGAACTTTGTACCTTTTGACCATGTTCACCCAATTCCCCCACAATGCACCACCCAACTCTGACAACCACAAATTTGATCTCTATTTCTATAAATTTGGTGTTTTTTTTACATTCCACATATAAATGAGATCATACAGTATTTGCCTTTCTCTTACTTATTTCACTTAGCCTAATGCCTTCAAGGTCCATCCACATTGTCATAAGGGGCAGGATTTCCTTCTTTTGTGGCTGGATAGTATTCATATATAAATATTGCACACATATTCTTTATCTATTCATCTATCAATGGACACTTAGGAGGTTGGTTCCATGTCTTTTTTAAATATATTTTTATTGATTTCAGAGAGGAAGGGAGAGGGAGATAGAATCATCATTGATGAGAGAGAATTATTGATCAGCTGCCTCCTGCACACCCCACACTGGGGATCGAGTCCACAATCCAGACACGTGGCCTTGACCGGAATCAAACCTGGGACCCTTCAGTCTGCAGGCCGACACTCTTATCTAATGAGCCAAACCAGCTAGGACTGTTTCCATGTCTTAACTGCAATGAACATGGAGATGCAGATATCACTTTGGGTTAGTGTTTTCATTTCCTACAAATATATATCCAAAGGTAGGATTGCTGTATCATATGGTAGTTCTATTTTTTACTTTTTCAACAACCTTTGTACTGTTTCCCATAGCACTGTACCAATTTACATTTCTACCAACAGTGCACAATGATTCCCTTTTCTCCACATCTTTAATAACAATTATTTCTTCTTTTTTATGATAACCATTCTAACAGGTATGCGGTGATACCTCATTATGGTTCTGATTTGCATTTCCCTAATAATTAATGATCAGCACCTTTTCATGTACCTGTTAACCACCTGGAGGGAGGAAGGGAGAGAGAGACAGAGACATTAATTTGTTGTTCCACTTGTTTTTGCATTCATGGGTTGATTCTTGTATGTGCCCTGACCGGGATTGAACCCACAACTTTGGCATATCAGGACAACACTCTAACCAACTGAGCTACAGGGCCAGAGCCCTTGTCCATTTAAAATTGCATTTGCTTTTTTGTTTTGTTTTGCTTTCTTTTGTGTGTTGTTTTTTGTTTGTTTTGCTATTGAATTGAATGAGTTTCTTATATAGTTTGGATATTAATCCCATATCAGATATGTGCTTTGCAAATATTTTCTTCCATTCTTTAGGTTGCCTTTTGACTTTGGTGTTGGTTTTCTTTGCTGAGCAAAAACTTTTTAGTCTACTACTAGAGGCCCAATGCATGAAATTCATGCACAGGTAGGGTCCTTAGGCCTGGCCAACACCAGGGCCAATCGGGGCCTTCTAGCTTCTGGCCAAGGCCTCCCTTCCCTGGCTACTGGCTGCCGACAGGGGCCTCCCTTCATTCCACACTGCCCCCTGGTGGTCAGTGCACGTCATAGCAAGTGATCGAACTCACGGTCTCCCGGTCGAACTCCCAAGGGGGTACTTTGCATATATATATAGATGGTCCCACTTGTTTATTTTTTTTATTTGGTTACTTGTGCTTTAAGTGAAATATCCAAAAATATTATGCCAAAACCAATGTCAAGGAGCTTTGTCCCTATGTTTTCTTCTAGGAATTTCAGGTCTTATATTAAAGTCTAATTCATTTTGAGTTAATTGTTTGAGAGTGATGTAAGATAGGGGTTCATTTTCAACCTTTTGCATATGAATATATAATTTTTCCAGCACCACTTATTGAAGAGGCTGTCTTTTCTCCACTGAGTATTCTTGTCTCCCTTGTCAAATATATTAGTTGACCATATATGCATGGGTTTATTTCAGAGTTCTTGATTCTATTCCATTGGTCTATGTGTCTGTTTTTATGCAAGTACCATACTATTTTTACAGCTTTCTAATATAGTTTGAAGTCAGGAAGTGTGATGCCCCAAGTTTATTTTTCTGTCTCAAAATTGCTTTGACTATTTAGGGTTTTTGTGGTTCCATAGAAATTTTAGGATTGTTTTTTCTATTTTTGTAAAAAAAAATGCCATTGAAGTCTTGATAGGGATTAACTAAATGTACAGATGGCTTTGGGTAGTGTGTACATTTTAACAATATTAACTCTTCCACCCAGCTGGTGTGGTTCAGTGGGAGTATCCCTCTCCCTTTCTCTCTCTCTAAAAATCAATAAAGATATTTAAAAAAATATATTAACTCTTCCAATTCATGATACCATGAGGTATCTTTCCATTTGTTTGTGTCTTCTTCAATTTCCTTCATCAATATCTTACAGTTTTCAGTATAGAGATCTTTCACTTCTTTGGTTAAATTTATTCCCAAGGATTTCACTGTTTGTTTGTTTTTTAAATATATTTTTATTGATTTCAGAGAGGAAGGGGGAAGGAGAGATAGAAACATCAATGATGAGAAAGAATCATTAATCAGCTGCCTCCTGCACACCCTACACTGGGGATCAAGCAACCTGGGCATGTGCCCTGACTGGGAATTGAACCGTGACCTCCTGGTTCATAGGTCGATGCTCAACCACTATATTCTCAGGTGAGGATTTAAAAAAATAAGTGGAAAAGATACATTAAAACTAGCAGTGTGTTACACTAATTCAATACAGAACTCATAAGGTTACTCAGTGAAGTGTCAAAGGAGGGGCTGGCTAGCAGCTTAAGCTTTCTTCACCAGCACAGTCCAGGACTCGGGAGCCATGAAACCTTTAGGAGATTTCTGGCCATCTCGAGCAAGGTTGTGCATTCACATTCCTGAAATAAATTCAAAGTCTTCATAGTGTTCAGAGTCATGTTAGTCCATACACTTCTGTTTTTTGTTGTAAGCCGCAACTCAAAAGGGAACTATTTTGCCCTAGCCAGTTTGGTTCAGTGGCTAGAGTGTCAGCCTGCGAACTGAAGGGTCCCAGGTTTGAATCTGGTCAAGGGCACATGCCCAGGTTGTGGAATCGATCCCCCGTAGGGGGCATGTAGGAGGCAGGTGATCAAGGATTCTCTCCCATCATTGATGTTTCTATCTCTCTCTCCCTCTCCCTTCCTCTCTGAAATCAATAAAAATATATTTATGTTTTAAAAGGGAACTATTTCCAAAGTAATTAGGCCAGGGGACATTGTCATCACTTAGGCACTGTGAGTTGGCTAGTGCAGGTCCTTCCCTGTTTCTGGATGAAGCATACCAGCGGGGTTCCCACCAGCAATGTAGAAATTGGCTCCTGCTACCACCCACGCTCTGCAGTGCCACTGGACCTCAATGGGTCCAGCAGGCAACATGGGAAATGGGAAGATGGCCACTACCATTGTTTCAGGATTCAGGACACCTTCTCCCAGCACTGCAGCATGCTGCTTAGTCGCCACATCAAAATGACATCATCATCCTTCGTCCACCAACCAAGAGGATGCAGGAGAAGGACAGGGGCTGGTAGCCCCTCTCTAGAAGTTGTTTATGGGTGTCCTGCATTAATAAAGCATGTCCAGTGTACCCTGGGTTACATAATTAAAATGCAGAGACAGCATGAATGTTCATATCTTTACTCTTCTGCTTTAGCTCAGTATGAATAAAACAATATTGATCAAGACCATCATTCCATAAAATATACAGATCTTATAACATAGAAACCCACATATGAAACCTATATGCTCATGTTGACCAATGTTACCCCAATAAATTTAATGAATTACAGAAATAAGACCATCACTAATAAATTCAGTCCAAGACTTGAAGATCTCCTCCATTCAGCCAATCTCCTTGCCCCATAAAGATCTTGATGTAGGGGTGGTTCTTGCATGTCACTTATCACTGTCAGGCTGCTCCTTCCTGTGCTCCAAAAATTCTGGATTGTGGAGAACAGCCACACAGCAGCCCTCATATATCAGAGCAAACGCCTTTCAGCCATACACCCTATTTATCTTCTGACAGAACAATAGGCACTGACAAGTTAATGATACCTCCATCGAGAAGACAATCAAAATGAAGACACTGCAAGTATTCCTGCTCTCTCATACAGTCATTCAGTGGGGTGGCCCAACTTTCTGCCAAAACCTGCACCCATTGCACATCCACGTTGTTAATTTTCAATGCTGGTAATGTTTCTGCATCTGTTTTTGCCAAGTGAACTTTATTTTCTGGCACATACAGTTATTTTACTTCATAAGAGACACCTACAGGTATAATATCCTGTTCCTGAGAAGGCCCACACCTTGCTGGACACAGTCATTTACATCACAGGAGTCTGTTTTCAGCACCAATTCAAGGGCCTCTGGTTTTTCATATTCAGAATCAATCCCAGTGAAACCTTTAATTTCTCCAGCCCGTGCTTTTTTATAGAGTCCTTTGACATCCCTCTGTTCACAACCATGCAGAGGAGCATCAACAAATACTTCATAGAAAGGTAAACTTGCACCCTCATGACTCTGCCTTGCATTGTTGCCATCCTGAGTGCAAGGCAATATGAAACTTGTGATGCATACTAAGCCAGCATCTTCCAACAGTTTAGCAACTCCTGCAATGCGCCGAACATTCTCTTCTCTGTCTTCAGGACTGCAGCCAAGATTTTTATTGAGACCTTGACAATGATTGTCACAAAGTGTAGCATGGAATACCATGACAAAATACTCCTCCAAAGCCATAATCACTGTGGTCTTCCCTGTTCCAAATAAGCTTGTGAGCTCAACTGTGCAACCTTGTAAGCCACCTCTGGTCCCCATCACCTGCCTCTTGTTCTTGCTGACATCATGAGCTTGCCATGTGACATTAGTTGCTCTCTGCATTCCCCAGTTCTGCACATTGTTGCTCAGCTTGACTTTCTTGCACTGGCTCCCAGGTACCTCCATGGCTGCAGAGCATGTGTGGGTGCTGGGGTTCTCCATCTGTGTATTCTTTATCTTTGACATTCAAAATGCCATCCAGGTATTGGACAATTTTTGTTAACTTTGCTTTCACCCAAACAGGACCTTTTTACCTGATGATCAACATTTTTCTTCAACTCAAAAACCTTTATTCTCTTCTCTAAATAATGCTTTTCTTCTTTTTGTTTTATAATTTTCTTTTAGACATGTCATAATTCGCATATTGGATGCCCATCCTCAGCTGTTTTTTGGAGGCTACAAGAACAAAATAGTTCAGAAATCCAGGTTTGTCTAAAGGCAACTATATGTGAAGATTGTGAGGTGGGAAAGAACTTTGAGTACTCAAGAAACAAGAAAAAAAGACTCTTTTGATAGGAGTGTAGAGGGGATGAATGACGAGATCAGGTGGGGGGCCTTATAGGCCACAGTAAATTAGTTTTTAAATATGAAGAAAAGCCATTGGTTTTCATGAGGGCAATGACAGGACATGACTTACATTTCAATGTCAAGGTCACTTTTCAAGCCCAATGGGTGAGTGCAGGGAAAGAATGAAAATGGAGACCTGCTTGGAGACTATTACAGTTGGCTGATAAAAGATAACTGTGGCCTAGACCAGTGGTAGGCAAACTCATTAGTCAACAGAGCCAAATATCAACAGTACAACGATTGAAATTTCTTTTGAGAGCCAAAATTTTTAAACTTAAACTTCTTCTAACGCCACTTCTTCAAAATAGACTCGCCCAGGCCGTGGTATTTTGTGGAAGAGCCACACTCAAGGGGCCAAAGAGCCACATGTGGTTTGCGAGCCACAGTTTGCCAACCACGGGCCTAGACTAAGATGATAGTGCAGAGGTCAGAAGATGGGACATTCAAGTTAATTATGGGTAACAGAATCAACAGGACTTGCTAGTCACTTGGATATAGGAATGAAGGAAAAAGAGGAATCAAGAGTGACTTAAGATTTTTAGCTTAAATAACTGATAGGTTTCTAATATAGCAAAGACTGCTGAGTGAACTTTAGGGAGAGAAAGTTATAGCTTAGGGAACAAGCAAAACTATTTTAACAGAAACCTAAAAATACAGGGGTGGGCAAAAAGTAGGTTTACAGCCCTTGCTGGTGTGGCTAAGTGATAAGAGCATCTGCCCATGCACCAAAGGGTCGTGGGTTCGATACCCAGTCAAGGGCACATACCTGGGTTGCAGGTTTGATCCCTGACCCCAGTCAGGGAATGTGTGGGAGACAACCAATCAATGTATGTCTCTCACATTCATGTTTCTCTCTCTCTCTCTCTCTCTCTCTCTCTCTCTCTCTCTCTCTCTCTCCCTCCCCCACTTTCCCTTTCACTCTCCCTCCCCCACTTTCCCTTTCACTCTCTCTAAAAATCAATGGAAAAATATCCTCGGGTGAAGATTAACAAATAAAGAAGAAAAACAAAAAAAGTAGGTTTATAGTTGTGAGTATGCGAACATTTATTCTTATTCATTATTGCATTATTTTAAGTATTGTTATTATTGTTATTAACCTACTTTTGCCCACCCCTGTGTAGTGGCTTATGTAAAATAGAAGTGTATTTTCTTTCACATAACAAGCAAGAGGTGAGTAGTCCAAGTCTGGCAGGCAGATATGCCTTAACATCTGGCTTCTATCTCTAGGTCCAAGGTAGCTGCTGTAATTGTCACCATTTCCAATCAGTGAGATAGAAAATAGAGGGCAAACAATTTCATTTTGAAAATATGTGACTTGGAAGTTGCTTACATCACCCAAGGGGAAAAGAGGATCTGAAAACAAGTACTAAGGGACTCTAACATCTGAAAGTGTTTGAAAAGAAGAAATTAAAGTGGCCAGAGGCGGAGTGGCTTAGGGGGAGCAAGGAGGTGTGGAAAACTGTCCCATTTGCAGAGAGGTTGAAAAATATAGAGGTTTGAGGAGAAAGAAGAAACTATGAAATAACTACATATGCTCAAAGGTGAGGGCTGCCTCCCACCCGCCCCAACACAAATCAGCTCTCAGAAGAGAGTAAGTCCCCTTATATTTGAGTCCTTATTATATCTGCTACCTTATAGGACACTCTTGTTTTATATTTATTAACAAAGAGCTGTGAAGACAAGACATGTTACCCTGAAATACTGATGCCTGCCCAGTTTTGTATTATTATGGAGGTCATCCAAAAGCATCAGCAAAAAAAGGAAAGCAATGAAAATGTATTTAGTATTTATTCCTGAGTTTATGACTGCAGTTTCAAGAGACTGCACTGTATCATAGAAAACAGGTTTTCCTGGCTCTGCCCTGGACAAGATGGTATGAAATAGGGACAACAGCATGGGCAGGAAGGTGACTAGGAGAAGGAAGGGGAACAAGGAATCAGCTTTCTGTTATCTCTGAGGCTGAGAAAGCTTAAATATACGAGGTAAGGAAGACCATGTGATAAATGTTTCAAACACTAGCAAGCTGGGCTCTAAAGCGACTTTTTCATGAGGACAATCCTATTATTTCGGGCTGGGGAGTCAGGATGGCACCATAGGTAGGAAGTCATGTGACAGTCTCCCACAAGGAATTCTTGGAAGGAGACAAGGTTCATTAAGATTAAAAACAAAAACAAAAAATAGGTCTTTAGGAAGAAAACCCAGTCCTACTACTTTCTCACTACATCAAAAATCACCCACTGAGCCATCTAACTCCAGCAAAGGGTACAGGGCGATGAGTGTTGGGAAAGCAGTGACTTGCATGCAGTCTTTTTTGTTGTTGTTGTTAACCCTCACCTGAGGATACTTTTTCTATTGATTTTTATTTTTTTTAAAGATAAAGTTATTTTTTAATATATTTTTATTGATTTCAGAGAGGAAGGGAGAGGGAGAGAGAGAAACATCAATAAGAGAGAATCACTGATCGGCTGCCTTCTGCACGCCCCCTACTGGGGATCAGGACATGTGCCCTTGACCGGAATGGAACCAGGACCCTTCAGTCCGCAGGCTGAAGTTCTATTCATTGAGCCAAACAGGCTAGGGCTATTGATTTTTAGACAGAGTGGAAGGGAGGGGGAGAGACAGAGAGAGAAAGAGGGAGAGAAACATCAATAGAGAGTGACACATCAATTGGCTGCCTCTGAGGGTCAGCCTGCAACTGAGGTACATGCTGCTCACCGGAATCAAACCTGGGACCCTTCAGTCTGAGGGCCAATGCTCTACCCACTGAGCAAAACTGGCTAGGGCTTGCACACAGTCTTTTGACTTTCTCTCGGCCTGAAATACTTCTTACCAAATGAGAGTCCTCATAGCCTGTGGTAGACTAGACACCTTGTGTAGATATCTTGCCCTGTTTCAGATTCAACGTGTGTCCTTTGCTCTTCTGCTTAAGTGTGTGCATCATATGACACCTGACCAATCTCACTACTATGTCTGTCTCCTGTCTGAGGAAGAGATGAGGTCCTTCTACTGTAGCACAAGAGGGCTACATGCAGGCCAACTGTCTTGTGTTGGCTGAAGGGATGGGACCTGCCGGCCATGGGGGAACCAATGCTCACTACTAGGGCTGATCTTGCTCTCCTCTTCTTGAGTTGTTCCATTCAATGCTTGGCTGTGTTGTGCTTTCCTTGGCAACTATACTACCAAGATGCAGTGGGCAGAAGTGTTCAGATATCTGCTTTTGGTGACAGGCAATAGATGTCACTTGCTTGACAATGAACCAGGTTCCACTGTTGGCTGTGGCACTAGCTATGTGAATCCATTTCGGTTTTGTCATCAACAAAACTATAGTTGATGCAGTTTCAAGAGATTGCACTGTATCATAGAAAACAGGTTTTCCTGGTTCTGCCCTGGACAAGATGGTATGAAGTCTCTTCCAGCTATATAATATTCCATTTTCTATAAGAATAAAAGAATATTATGCCCAAGGCCAAAAGTCAGTAAGAACTTTTATAGATTCAGAAGCCAGATGGAATGCTAAGTGTCCATGTTCCTCAAAATTTACATATTGGATCATTTATTGAAGAAAACAAATTTTCTTCTAGATCAGTTTGTCAACCTTGGCCAGATAATTCTTTGCTGTAAGCAGCTGTCCTATATATTGTGGGATATGTGACTGTATCCTTGTCTTCTCCCCACTCAATGCAAGTGCAGTGGGCTAGTAAGAAGCTAGGAAAATCCCTGGGCAAGTGGAATGGGGAAACTGAGACAAGAAAATTAAACAAGGCCAGTTTAGGCAGTTTGCAGCCAGCTTATGAAATGCAAGACCTTATCTTCCCCAACCAAGGACACTTGAGAGCAAATGGTTTATACCCTCCCCTCTAACCAGAAAATACTAGTACATAGTTTAAATCAACCTGGCCTGGGAAAACAGAGAACAAAGACCCAATTAATGCTATTTGTAACAGCTAAACCCAAGGAGAGATGAAGTTGAGTTACTAATAACAAAAACTCCATTAAAGCCAGACAGACCTAAGATAAAAGTAAAACAGACCAAAGAATAATCCAAAACTCCCCTATACTAGTACACTCATTTTGATGCATCAGCATATTAAAAATGTGCCTGGAAAGCTGATGAATATTCTGCTGAAACCCTCCCCTAAGATTCTTGCCTGCAGGAAAAAAAAGGATAAAAAACCCTCAGGACAAAGATTCAACACAGGCTCACTCCAGAGCATCAGTTGCCAACTGGTGGTCCGTGAGGTTCGAAAGGTTGGTGCTCACTGCTCTAGGGCACACCCATGCCCCTCCCCAGGCATGAACTCTGTATTTCTTCCTAAATTCTAGGGGTCCCCACAAAACATGCAGCCAGGGGAGCTGAAGGCAGCTCGACTCAGGCTCATCCCCTGATCCTGTCTCCAAGGCCCCCTTTTTCTCTCACTTCCCAGTGAGCTAAAGCAGTTCTACGTAGGCCCACTTCTAACACTGTGACCAGTGAGCTAACAGCAGCCCTGCCTCAGCTCACTTCTTTCCTATATCATTTCTAGAGCCAAGGCAGAGCACCCCCTAGGCTCTCCCCTGTTGTTTCTTCTACCTTAACTTCTTTGTTTCGTTGTCCCCAGCATTAATAAACATGTCCTCAAACCCATCTGGACTTGTATTGCGAAATCTTTCCTACACAGACCCACATACAGGCCAACCTGAGGCAGACCAGTAACAGGAGCAGCATCTCACTCTTAGTTGTGACAACTAAAAATGTTTCCAGACATTGCCAAACGTCTCCTGAAAGGCAGTGTCCTCGAATGAGATCTATATATATTCTTCTAATCAGGATTAAATAGTATGCATAAACTTAATTCACCAATACCTCTATTTTATAAGTAGGAAAATTAAGTATTTCATAAAAAAATGAAATCCGTTTTATGATGCATAATACAGTCAATGATCTCAAATGCAATTGGTGTCTGAACCATTTCCCATATATATATTTATTTATTCCTCACTTGAGGACATTTTTCCATTGATTTTTAGAGAGAGTGGAAGAGAGAGGGAAAGACAAAGAAAAATATAGATGTGAGAGAAACACATCAATTGGGTGCCTCCTGCAGGGCCCAGAGCCGGGGAGAAGCCTGCAACCGAGGTACATGCCCTTGACCGGAAATGAACCCAGGGCCTTCAGTCCGCAGGCTGACGCTCTATCCACTGAGCCAAACCAGCTAGGTCTTTCCCATCTTTAATCAATAAATATTATTCCCCTTAGGTGGAGGTGGAAAAATTACCCATATTAAAAATACTGAAAATAAACATTAATAAACACCATTAAATGATAATTCTATATCTCGCTAACCTGTTTCATTAACTAGAACTCCAGAGTAAAAATAGTTATAGCTTTTGACATAGCATCATATTTCTCTAAAATATTAACTACGACAGATTTCCAATTTGGTAAACCTAATAAATAGTTTAATGCCATTTGGTTTTCAACAGAATTGTATCTTTATCATCAAGCTAAAGACTAACAAAAAAGTAACGATGCCCTAGCTGGTTTGGCTCAGGGGATAGAGCATTGACCTGCAGACTGAAGGGTCCCTGGTTCAATTCCATTCAAGGGCTCAGTCCCCAGTGTGGGGTGTGCAGCAGGCAGCCAATCAATGATTCTCTCATCATTGATGTTTCTCTCTCTCTCTCTCCCTCTCCCTTTCTCTCTGAAACCAATAAAAAAATATTTTTAATTCTCTAGCCCTCTCCCTTCCTCTCTGTAAAAAAATAAAATATATTAAAAAATATATATTTAAAAAAATAATAATGACATTTTCACTAAAAGGTTGTCTAAGTCTATTGTTCATCAGGTAATCAGACACCCTTAAATTAACTCTAGCAGACTGTCTAAGGAATTCATGGATCAATCTCCTAAGCACATCAAAGAAAGTGCTAATACACTGGATATTTAAAAAACAATGGCAGTAGAACAGTTTATTTAAACTTTTAATAATAAAACAATACAGAAGTGGAAACCCTGTGAAATTTTCTCATTTTAGTAACAATATCATTAATACTTTATACTTGCGTGACACTGTAAGGTTTAGACAAAATAAGCAAGAGAGATCCATAATACACTTGAAATATAAAACACTGTACTATAACTTTTACAGTATAGGCACAAAGTTCCTTAAAGTTCCAAGCAAGTCTATTTATCCCTCATTATTTATTAGGACAAGTTCAAGTAGCCCAGCTTACAAGTAAACAATGCACTACAAATGGCTCTTACTTATTACATAGGTCTTAGGATAAACATGTTTATACTTTGACTGAACAGTCACATGGATACTATAAAGATGGCGACTGTAGATCACTATGCGGTGAAATTTCTTGCCTTCCTTCATGATTTCTTCAGTCTTTTTTTCAGTGGACAAATGATTTTCTAAGAAGTTTGAATCTTCTAAGTACAGCTCATCTCCTGAAAAATATTTTAATTCACATCGTTATTTTATAAACATTCCAATATATTAGTGACATATAAATCAGTTTTTTTAAATCTATTTCATGTACTTAGAACTAAGATAGTTGTTAAATAACCCTAATTTTATCAGTTTATCTCAATTTCTTTGTGGTGTGTGTGTGTTTTTAGGTGCTAAAACTTGGTTTTGAACTCTTTCTTGTGTTTTTAATACCCACACTCCCTAGTTTCCCATTCCCCAGCCAAGAACTTTCTTTGGGCACATGAATATTTATAACTGATATTTTTTCATCACAAACTATAACTTTCATATAGTTCATGACTCTCTTTATCATGGTATCATGGTCAATATTAATATTGGCCTTGTCCATACATATTTTTGTCTCAATGTGGAATGCTCTAATAATTTTAAGGTTAGAGAAATTATCATTTATACAGCAAAACTGCTAAATTCTCCCACTGTAGGATGAGTAACAATATTATCACTATTGTGAGAATTGAGACAGGTAGCCATAAATAAGACAAGTCGCAAAGCTCCATGCTAAACTGTCACAAAACCTCCATCTTATATATGCCCAACAACTGACCGCCAACAAACTCCCTAATTCAAATAAGATGACAATTTACAAGTTCTCATAATTCAAAATTAAAATGTAAAAAAGTGAAATAACATGAAAGAACTTTGTCAATATCTAGGAAATATAGTTACATAAATGTGTATGTGTATATATAAAGTAACTTATTCAGAACTTCAGATTATAATAAATACTATGGATATTTTATAGACTTCGATCTTATTTCATTAATACTTCTGTAGTGTATAAAACAGACTATAAATCGTGTCCTCTCTTTTGGGCAATACTGCCATATAGCCCAGTGAATTAAATACGAATACTAACAAAAGCATTGAAGCTTCACTGATTTTACCTGGTAAAAGTGAGATATGCCCATCAGCAGTTAATAATGTGATCGGCATCCATCTTTCCACCCCTTCTAATACATGATCCAAACAAAACTTGTGCAAGTCAGAGAAAGAGGCAAAGTTTTCCAGTCTTCTTATTTCATAGAACTGTGGGGGTGCCAACCAAATTTCTTTTGATATGAAACTTTCAGTTGCCTCTAATGGAGATGACCACTGTGGAAGACAAAGGTATGGTTTCCTAAGGTTTATTCCATAAACAATACAAGATTTGAGATTGTTAGATCAGTACCTAATGTCTAATTGAAAATATAAAGTTAATTCATTAATGTGCCTTGCTAGATTACTCTGAGACAACATGAAAAGGTTTGATGAAGAAAGCTGTGTTGATCCCCTTAAGAGGTTGATTATTGGGATACTGACCCTGAGAACTAGTAAATAAACCAGGATAGATCACCAAGGGTTGAGAGTCATTCAGCATAAAGGGCAGGTGATAGTGAGAAGGCAAAGCAGTTCTGTTCTAAGACTGTGAAGTGTAAACGCATGGCAGCAGATTGAGAATTTAGTACCCACTTGCTTCTCCCATAAACAGGTGCTTTGGCTAGGCCCTGAGGATGTGGTAGTGACAAGACAAAGCTCTCGCAGGCCCTGGGGGGTCTCCAGAAACCAAAATGCAACATGATATGTACCACATGTCATAATGGGGGTAAAAGGTAAGGAGCAGTAGGAGCTTTAAGGAAGGTCAAGAGGTATACCTCAGTCTACAGTCCCAGGAATGTAATAATAGCAGGGCATCAACCAGCCAGTGTTTGCCCATTTAACTTACGTGGTCTCAGTGCAGTGACTTACCCTCCTTTCCGGAGCCTTCCTTCCATACACATTTGCATAAAAAGAGCTGCTGACTCAATGAATATGGAATAACCCCAAAACATCTTTCTTTAACTGGTTTACAAAATATCCACTTACACTGGGGAAAACTGATTCCCACGCCCAAACCCAGGGAGTTGACATTGATTTCTGCCTTGGATAACTATAGGCCAAAGGTTCACAAGCTTGTATGTGCTTCAACATCCCCTAAGAAACTTGTTAAAACTTCAGTCTCGAGGGCCCAGAAATCTGTTTAGCAAGCACCACAGATTATTCTGAAGTTGGCTACATTTTATAAACCAAGTTTGGACCTCAAAGGACCACCCAATCTTTAAGTTATTTACAAAGCATTCTGCTTTGTCAGTTCTATTGAGTTCAATGACATTAATCAAGATGAGGGTTAAACAATAAGCATCAACCTACTTAATCCAACCTGTTCAGGTTAGTTCAAACCATAGGTTAAAAGAACTTACCATTTATTGGTTACTTGCTACTACTAGTAAAGCACTGCTCAAATACTTTCTGTTTCCACTAGGTTTTGAAACCTCAGCACTACTGACACCTTAGACCAGATAATTCTTTGTTGTGGGAGGTTGTCCTGTGCACTAAAGGATGTTTAAGCATACCTAGGCTTTACTCAGTAAAAGCCAGCAGAAGTCCCTGAGTTGTGACAACCAAAAATGCTTCCAGACATTGAAATGTACCTGGGTGTGGGGAGGGCAAATCCCCTGTTGAGAACCATTAGACTAGACGAGGTTAAGAATTATTGATTGGAACCTCCTCTTCCAGCCATGAGTGCTATATTACCTTCCCCCAACATAATGTAAAACAATAAGTAACTGGACAAAATCTATAAAACCACAGTTCTGAACACCGAAAAATGCAGAATTGTATGTGAAGAAAGAAAAACAAATTAGGTGAACTCAGTAAAGTTCCAAGAGTGACCAAGGCTTCTTTCCTAAAGGTAATCCCCAGACTACAGCACAAAGACGGAGAAGCTAATCAGAGTGTAGGGTTTTCACTGACTTGAAGAGACAAAGACCAGAGTTTGGGAAGACAAATACAGAGGAGAATTTGAAAGGCAATGTACCCGAGAGGAGGGATCAACACAATGTAGACCTCCAGAAATATGTACAGGGAGCTCTTGAGCTTCACTAAACAGTAATCTACATATGCATAAAGTGAAACCACATGACACTGGAGAACAATTCCTAAGAAAAGGACAATTACCTGAGAGCTTTAAGACTAACAATTCAATTCCAGGGCTCACCTTGGGTCAGAAATATTTCAAATTCCCTCCAACCCCTGTGGAGAGATCTCATTGAATTTACAATTATTCATTCAGTAGACCCCAAAAGGGCACACATTATAAGTGCAGCTATTAGCCCTAGAATAGACTACCATAGACCTACCCTAAGACCACTTAAATTAACAAACTTCAAAAGGATCAAGTTAATTTGCAAGAGCTTAACTTCCTGCCAAGAAAACTTCAATAATCCTTAAAGGAATATGCCAAAATCCAGTACCCAACTCAAAATCACAATATTCAACATCCAATCAAAAATTGCAAGATCTGCTGGAAAACAGTACCCATAACCAGAGGGAAAATCTGTCAACAGAAACAGACCCCAAATGTTACAGAGATAATGAAATTAGCAGAAAAGGGCCTTAAAACCATTGTACAAACATGAGATGTAAAGGAAAATATGAACATGAGAAATAGAAAATATTTTAAAGGAACTATATAGAATTTCTAGATATGAAAAATATCTGAAATGAAAAACACACTGGGTGGTATTTACAGAATAGGTACTACATAAGAAAAGAGAGAGAGAACTTAAAAACAGCAATAGAATCTATTCAAAATAAAGCAAGGAGAGGAAAACAAGATTGAAAAACATGAAGTTCTGAGTGACCTATGAGACATTATCAAGTAGTCCAACATACATGTAACTAGAGTTCCAGAAAATAGCAGAAGGTAAAAAATATTTGAAGAAATATAAATAACAGAACAAGAAAACCATGTACATCGTAATCAAATTGATGAACACCAATGATTAAGAGAAAATACTTAAAGTAGCAAGACACTCATACACACACACACACACACACAACTATGTACAGAGGAACAGAGATGAGTTAAAAACAAAATTCTTAACCAAAAATTATGCTAACCAGAAAATAACAATGCAACATCTTTAATCACTCACAGAAAACAAAACAAAACCTGTTAACCTAGAATTCTACACATAGCCAAAATAGCTTTCAAAAAACAAAGGCAAAATAAAGTATGTTTCAGATAAATAAAATTTAGAGGACTCATTGTCAGAAGATCTGAAATACAAGACATATTAGAGGAAGTTCTTTAGGCAGACGGACACCAAATGTATATCTAACTCTACACAAAAAATAATATTGAATGTAAACTGTAAATTAAAACTTCATTGTTTGTCTCCTAAAAAAAATTCTACACAAAGGAATAAAGGGTGCTAAGAATGGTATATATGCAGATAAAAATAGAATACTTTTCCTCATTTTTACAGTTTAAAGCAAAAATAATCAGTGTATTATAGAGTTGTTTTTTAACCTTTATTGTTGAAAGTGTTACAGAGGTCCGCCTTTTTCCCCCATTCCTGTCCACTCCTGTCCTCCCCCCACGCCAAGCCCTCACCACCCCATTGTCTGTGTCATTGGGTTATGCATATGTTCATACAAGTTTATTGGTTGATCTCTTCCCATATAGTTTATTCTATTGCAAACCCTAGAGCAGTGATCAGCAAATCGCAAGTCCGGTTTGCTGCTCTGTTGACTAATGAGTTTGCCAACCACTGCCCTAGAGCAACCGCAAAGAGATATAGTTAATAAGTCAATAATGGAGATAAAACAGTCCTAAAAAATGCTCAAATAATCCCAAAGAAGCCCGGAAAAGGAAAACAGTGCAAGGACTAGATGGGAGAGAAAAAAACTAATAGTAAGATGGTAGAATTGAATCTAACCTTGTTGATAATGACATCAAAGAGAAATGATTTAAATGCTCCAATTAAAAGAAGCTAAAAGACAAAAATTGTCATATTGGCCAGTATGACTCAGTTGAGTGTCATTCCATGCACCAAGAGGTCACCAGTTCAATTCCCAGTTAGGGCACATGCCCAGGATGTGGGCTCAATCCCAGTCACGGGTTCGATTCCCAGTGAGGGCACATATATAGGTTTTGGGTTGGTTACTTAGTCCCAGTTGGGATGAGAGCAGGAGAACTGATTGAGGTTTCTCTCTCACATGGATGTTTCTCTAGCTGCCTTCCTCTCTCTAAAAAGCAATTAAAATGTCCTTGGGTGAGATTAAAAAACAACAACATACTTTAAATATAAAGATGCAGATAAGTTAAAAGAATAGAAAAAGATATACTATGCTACTATGCGATTGCTAATCAAATGAAAGGTAGAGTGGCTACATTAGTATGAGACAGAGTAAACTTCAGATTTCAGAACAAGGAATATTACCAGGGATAAAGAAGAATAAATATATATATATATATACACATATATATATATACACACATACATATATATGTGTGTGTGTGTGTATACATATATGTATATATATATATAAAGAGCCATGGTCCGTAACGCCAAAACGACTGAACAGATGACCGAACACTGTAAGTCAGTCCTGCAGTCAGTGATGGATGGGACCACCCAGCACTGATTGCCGAGGGGGCTGCGGATCAGGCCCAGACAGAGGCCCAGAGAGAGAAGCAGGTCTGATCCACAGCCTCCATGGCAGCTGTTGATCAGCCCTTGCCTCTCTTTCTCTCCGGCCCTCACCAGTAGCCATGGGGGCTGCTGATCAGCCCTGCCTCTCTGATCAGGCCCAGAGATAGGCCCGGATACACTGACTGGCATAGAAACCAACCAATCAGAACCAAATCTGGGTAAACTGCGAGGAGCCAATGGCTGCCTAGGAGGCAGAGCTTTTGATGCTGACTGGCATAGAAACTGACTAATCAGAACCTAATCTGGGTGAAGTTCAAAGGCAGAACCTAAGGTGGGGGCTGAGGAGGGGTTTTAAGGGCAACAGCTGTTTGGTGTAAGGTTAAGAAAGTGGTTCAATTTCTTAATGACCGGTTTGGCAGTATAGAGCATATGGCTGGCTATCAGTCCAGATATAGGAATTATGTATTTTTGTTTGCCAAGAGCATCTCCTGTTGCTGAAAAAGGCTCCCCCTCTTCCCCACCGCATTTAAGCAATCCTATCCTATATAATGTATCTATACTAATAAAAGGGTAATATGCTAATTAGACCAGGTCGACTGGCCATCTTCTGGACAAAGCCATGGTGGTGGGGGCAGAGGCAGAGGCAGTTAGGGGCAATTAGGCCGGCAGGGGAGGGCAATTGGGGGCAAGATCAGGCCAGCAGGGGAGGGCAGTTAGGGGCAATCAGGCCGGCAGGGGAGGGCAGATAGGGGCAATCAGGTAGGTAGAGGCAGTTATTGGTTATCAGGCCAGCAGGGGAGAGCATTTAGGGGCGAGATCAGGCCAGCAGGGGAGGGCAGTTGGGGACGAGAACAGGCCTGCAGGGGAGGGCAGTTAGGGGCGATCAGGCAGGCAAGCAGTTAGGAGTCAGCAGTCCCAGACTGCAAGAGGGATGTCCGACTGCTGGTTGATAGATCCTCCCTTCCCCCAACTGATGGACGGAGAATGACGTAAACTCCACCTGCAGCCCGAACATTCCTGAACACCTAACCAGGCACCTTATATGGACTGTACATTGAACCACCAATCAGCACCTGCCAAATACCCCAAGCCCCCGATTCCTAAGTCACTAATTATGTGCCTTATATGAAGCCACCAATCAGCATGTACTGAGTACCCTAAGCCCCATCCCTTCCCTTTCCTCCCCCTCAAAAGGCGCCTTCACCCCAGTACATGTGCTCTTTCTCCATTTGGAAGGTAGCCCAGCAGGGGTCTTCTCCTCTAATAAAGCCTGTGTCCTGGTCTCCAGCCCTCTGTCTCATCTTTCACTGGTTTAGGGACTGGGCCTAAACCAGCAGTTAGACATCCCCCAAGGGGTCCCTGATTGGAGAGGGTGCAGGCTGGGCTGAGGGAACGCCCCTCCAGTGCATGAATTTTGATGCACCCGGCCTCTAGTTTCATAATAATCAAAGGGTCCATCCATCAAGCTTTGGCGTCAAAAATGTCTACGTAGCACCTTACAAGGGCCTTAAAATACATGAAGCAAAACCTTATAGAACTGAAAAAAGGACAACCGTTCGTTGAAAATTTAAGCATTCCTCTCTTAGTACAGTATTTGATGAAACAAGTAAATACGGAAGACTTAAAAGACATAGCGAGAAATCTACTCTAATTGTCAGTTTTTACAAACATTCCCTCAAACAGGAGAATATTCTTCTTAGGTGCACAGAATACAACCCACCAAAATAGGCCATATATATGGCTATAAAACAAGTCTCGATGACTTTTGAAAGGAAACGGAATTAAACTGCTGTGAAGGTGAAATGCCTTAATGCAGTGGTCGGCAAACTCAGTCAACAGAGCGGCAAACCTTAATGTATGTAAAGTGCTAAGGAGGGAGCCTTAATGTATGTAAAGTGCTTAGGAGGGAGTCTGGCGCCTAACAGGCGGCTCCGCTAGGGAAGCCACGTGGGGAGAGAGTGGGGGCCTTGGGGCTGTGTAACCCCGGAGAGGACTGGTTTGGCTGCAGGGCTGGGGCAGGGCCGCCCGGGCCCCAAGCCCACTCAGTCACTTACTGGCTGTACGGCCCTGATCCTGAGGTTCTGGGTTGGTCTTGGCCTCCGGCCGGGGTCCCGCCAGGACGCCCTACCTGGCTGCCCACCACCTCATCCAAGTCCGGGTAGACGGGCGGCGGATCACGCAGACAGCACAGAAAGAAGGCCGTGTCGAAGCGGCGGCCGCCGCGCCGCGAGAAGGGCGTGAGCCAGGCGCTCCAGTCGTGCAGCGCCCAGATGTCTGGGGTGCAGTCGAGGTGCGCACACAGGCGCAGGAAGTGGCGCGGGTCGCGGCGGACGCAGGCGCGCCAGGCGGCCAGGCCAGCGGGAGGCGAGAGAGCGCGGCCCGACTCGGGCACGGCGTCCGACGAAGCGCGGGGCCGCAGTAGCAGTACGCCCGCCTCCTCGAAGGTCTCGCGGATGGCGCAGATGCGGAAGGCCACGTCGTCCGGCAGCCCCGTGTGGTCCTCCGCGGCGGTGTCGGGCCCCGCGGCGGGCAGCACCGGGAAGGCGGTGCGCGAGGGCGGCGCGGGACCCAAGCCGAAGCGCGGCGGCCCGTGGTGCGGCGCGAAGAGGCGCAGCCATTCGTCCGAACAGTCTGCCGCGTCCACCACGCCGCCCGGGAAGACGTGCGCCCCGGGCAGAAAGCCTTGTCGCGAGGACCGCTGCAGCAGCAGCAGCCGGAAGCCCTCTGCTGGCAGCGGCGGCAGCGGCGGGGCTCCAGGCCCTGGGTGCGCCCAGCCTGCCGCCAGCACCAAGGTGGCCGCCCGCCGCCAGTTGCTTGAGCCGGAGCGCAGGAAGCCGCTCATGGTTTCCGGCCTGCGGGTTCCGGCGCGGCCGGCGCTCCAGGAGCCCCTGGGACCGCCCGTGACCTTCCTGGGCCTGTGGATGGAGGCCTGTGTCTCGTAGGTCGAACCGCAGCCGCCAGCTCTCTGTGAACCCCGGGTTGGTGAGCCTTCGCAGGTGCCTTCCAGTGGGAGAGGCGTGGTGCGGCCGCGAGCAAGCACCGCCTCCAGAGCCCTGGTCCCCAACCAGGCTACTCTCTCGGGAGTAGGGCTGTCACAGCCGCATTAAAAGAGAGCCTCGCAGTCCTGGCCCAGTGACCTGCCGGCGTGAAAGTGTGATACAAACCCAGGCCTGTGATGTTACCCAAAAGAGGACCTGGTCCTGAGCGGGTGAGCCTAGGGCCAGCCGGTAGTTTGTGGAAAAAATTCACAAGTCCTAGTTAATTTTAGAGGACATTTATTAAAGCTGGACCCAGGCCGGTGTGCTCAATGGTTAGAGCATCAGCTCGAACACTGAAGAGCCAGGGGTTGGATTTCAGGTCAAGGGCACGTACCGTGGGGGATGACAGGAGAGGCAACCAATGGATGTGTCTCATATCAATGTTTCTTGTTCTCTTCCCGCCCCCTTCACTCTCTCTAGAAATCAATGGAATAATTATCCTCAGGTGAGGACTTAAAAAAAAAAAAAAAAGCTGGGACAATGAAAGCAGGAAGGCCTGAGGAAATGAGCCTAGGCTGTACTGCATTGGCTCACTAAGACGTCAGAGAAAAGGGGCCTTGAGGAGAGGTTCTAGGAGTTTGTTCCAGATGAACTGCCACTGCCCATTGCTGCCCTGGTTCCAAGTCTTGTGGGGTCCTTTAGAATTTTGTAGATGCGTGCCTGTGAGGAAAGAAGGGGGAGCATGGAGCTGGACCTTTATTTTGAGGTGTTTTAAAGGCTGGGCATTTAGGGGAGGATCTCAATAGAATATTCGTCAGCTTTATGCTGATATGCCAACATGAGATTTATTCTTTTAACTATCTGTCCTTGGGTGTGGTTGGCAAATGGCACTATTTGGATTTCTGATGTCTGTCTCCCTGAGTAGGGTGATTTAAGCTATTTACCCACTGGTTGGGGAGAAGTACAAACCATTTACTATTAAGTGTCCCTGGTTTGGGGAAGATAGGATTTACTAGATGGCTGCAAACTGGACTGTGCTAGGCAAGAAATAATGAGGGCCTGAACTAGGAGAGTAGCTGTGGAGAGGGGGGTGAGGTGGGAGAAGGGAATGACTTAGAGAGTATGTAGGAGATAGACTTGATGTAGTATTTGATTGAATATGCAGAGCTAGGGAGAGGAAGGAGGTAAGGTTCTAGCTTGGGAGACTGAAGTAACAGTCCTTCAATCCTAGGAGTAATAACATTAATATTTACTAAGCACTTACTGTGTGTGAGGCACTAGGAACTTTGTATAATCCTCACAAAATCTTATAAAGTAGAAATAGCTATTGCCATTTCACAGATGAGAAATCATTCACAGAAGAGTTAAGAAAGGACACACACTTCACTGTAAAATAACACCATGGTTTGTAGGTATAAATGTTTGTTTCTGTGTCAGGTGGTTTTCCCAGAGGTAGTCACTCTTGAGAGATGGCCAAGTTCTGGAGTACATAGCAAAGTGATGCACTTTGGTTAGATCTTAACCGATGCAGAACAGTCTCCAGAACTGCACACTGCTGTGTGGGTCTTAGGCAGCTCTATGATAATGCAGCACCACTTTATGTATGTATCCAGAGATCATCCTATATAATAAAAGGCTAATATGCAAATTGACCAAATGGCAGAATGACCGGTCACTGTGATGATCACTGACCACCAGGGAGCAGATGCTCAATGCAGGAGCTGCCCCCTGGTGGTCACTGTGCTCCCACAGGGGGAGCACCGCTCAGCCAGAAACTGGGCTCACCGCTGGCGAGCACAGTCCCGCCTCTGCTGCAGATGGGCGATAAGGAGTGAGGGGTCCCGGACTACGAGAGGGATGTCTGAGTGCCGGCTTAGGCCCTAAGACAGCAGGCAGACATCCCCCGAAGGGTCCCGGACTGCGAGAGGGTGCAGGCCAGGCTGAGGGACCCCCCCCCCAAGTGCATGAATTTCGTGCACTGGGCCTCTGGTATCCTATAACCTGTTAACTATAGCCAAGAATCAGAACAGAATCAAAGAATAGAACCTGAGCAGCAAGAGATACAAATATATTAAAATCTAATGTGCTCTGCTCACAGGAAAACTAATTAATAGATTATTACTTATCTATTGCTGTCAAATTCTTAAAAAAAAAAACTTGGTGGCTTAAAATAATAAACATTTACTATCTCGCAGTTTCTCTGTATCAGGAATTCGAGAGCATCTTAGCTGGGTGATTCTGACTCTGTCTCCCATGAGATTGTGGTCAGCAAGTCAGCTGGGATTTGGCTGGCCACTGGGAGGGAGGGTCAATTTCTACAATGCCTCAATCACATGGCTTTCAATTTGACACACTTTCTGTCCATATGTATAATTTTATTATGATAAAAACACCAGAAGAAAGTCTAAGATATAAAAACCAAAACAAAAATTACCTGTGATGCCTGTCATAAAGAATTAAGAATTAGAAAAAATGGCCTAGCCAGCATGGTTCAGTGGTTGAGCACTGACCAATGAACCAGGAGATTACAGTTCGATTCCTGGTCAGGGCACATGCCTGGGTTGTGGGCTCCATCCCCTGTGTGGGGCACGCAGGAGGCAGCCAATCAATGATTCTCTCTCATCATTGATTCTCTCTCTCTCTCTCTCTCCCCCTCTCTAAAATCAATAAAAATATATTTTTAAAAAATAATTAGAAAAAACTCCCAATTGTGTAGAAAAATGGGCAAGAGATAATGAAAAGATAGTTCATTGTGATTTACTCAAGGTCCCACAACAGCAAGTATCAAAAACTCCAGATTTTGTTCTGAATGCCCTGCCCAGCCCTGTTTTGCCATGCACAGAGCCAGCTACCACAGGCCTGACAGTAAGTGCACACAGCCATCCCCTTCTAGTGCTAGCAATTACCATGTGCCATTCCCTCACAATACAATGAGTCAGCAGTTACTTCATAGCTAAGGGAAGTTGACTCTTCATTCTTATGCTCTACTAGTCTTCCCTAGCTATCTTCACAATACCAAATTTCCTCCTTTGATTTATTAGAACATGCATAATCCTGGGGGGGAAAGTTACAAACATGTCACATTGCTTCTTACCCACAGCTCCAAGTGGACTTTTATTTCAATCTCTCTTTCAGCTATCCCAAATTCATTTCTATTATCCAGGTTTTTTCACTCGAAAAAGGAAGAGAATGTGATCTGCTGGGCTAGCCATGGAGAGATTATTTTAGCTTAGAGATTCAACAGTAACAGGAGTTTGTCCCACCTGCCTAGAAACCAAGGCATGCCACTGCTGTGAAACGAAATTCGCCTATGAATGACCAGTAACATTCTGTGCACCAAGAATCACCACGTAAAACTTATTTCTCAAAGGGTTTTTTGAGAAGAGTTTTTAAGAGATTCACAACATTTTTTTCTCAAAAATGTATGTATTCTGCCCTGGCCAGTATGGCTCAGTTGGATGAGCATTATCTTGTGCACCGTGAGATTGCAGGTTTAATTCTGGGTCAGGGCACTTGCCAGGTTTTGAGCTCAATCCCCAATAGTGGGCATGCAGAAGTCAGCCAATAAATGTCTCTCTCATCCATGTTTTTTTCTCTCCCTCTTCCCTTCCTCTCTTTCTAAAGTCAATAAAAACATATTTTTAAAAAATGTATGGATTCCATTTATGTGACATTTTGGAAAAGGCAAAACTATAGGGACAGAAATCAGGTAAGTGGTAGCCAGAGTCAGGGGCGAGAGGAAAGGATTGACTACCAAAGGACATGGGAAACTTTTGGGGGTGAAGGAAACATTCTTTATCTTGACTAGGGTGGTGGTTACATGATTGTATACATCTGTCAAAACTCAAAACTTCACACCTAAGAAGGGTGAGTGTTGCTACATTTAAATTATACCTCAATAAGTTTGACTTTATAAATGTATGGATTCCAATCTCTACAGCAACCTGAATTTCCCTCTGTAGCCTTCTTTGTTACATACCTTCTCTCATTTGACAAATTTATCTAGTAATCTTCAAATTGATTTTTAGAAAGTTAAATGTTTTCATATACTAGTGTGTGTGTGTGTGTATATATATATATATATCTCCTATCTAATAAAAGAGTAATATGCAAATTAACCATCACTCTGCTATACCCACAAGCCACACCCACCAGCCAATCAGGAGTGAGTATGCAAATTAATCCAACCAAGATGTTTGCGGCCACAGAGCAAGCAGGAGGCTTGAGTTGCCCCCGGCAATCGAGGAAGCCAAGCTTTCCACACACCCTGGCAGGCCCAGGCCTCCACTCAAGGCTACAAAGTTTCAATTATAGAAGATAAATAAATCCCAAAATCCCAGATACCAGGGCCTCTGCTTGGGTCATGGGGGGGGAGGGGTCATGGCTGGCCTGCAAACCACCATAGGCCCCTCACCCAAGCCGTCCCATGCCCCAAGGGAACCCCCACCCTGATCCGGGACACCCTTCAGGGCAAACCAGCTGGCCCCCACCCTTGCACCAGGCCTCTATCCTATCTAATAAAAGAGTAATATGCAAATTGACCATCACTCCAACACACAAGATTGCTTCCCCCATGTGGACACAAGATGGCCACCACAAGATGGCCAGCAGGGGAGGGTAGTTTGGAGGGACCAGGCCTGCAAGGGAGGGCAGTTGGGGGCGATCAAGCCTGCAGGGGAGGGCAGTTAGGGGTGACCAGGCCTGCAGGGGAGGGAAGTTAGGGGCAAACAGGCTGGCAGGGGAGCAGTTAGGCATCAATCAGGCTGGCAGGGGAGTGGTTAGGGGTGATCAGGCTGGCAGGCAGAAGCGGTTATGGGCAATCAGGAAGGCAGGCAGGCAAGCAGTTGGGAGACAGCAGTCCTGGATTGTGAGAGGGCAGTCGGACATCGCTCCAGGGGTCCCAGATTGGAGGGGTTCAGGCTGGGCTGAGGAACACACACACCCGTGCACGAATTTCATGTCTAGTATATGTGTGTGTGTGTGTGTGTGTGTGTGTGTGTGTGTGTGGCAGTCATCCCATTTTTTGGACTTCTAAAGTTGGATGGTAAATAACAGCAATGACAGCCAACATTCATTGAATTCTGACAGCTTGGAAAAAGTCATCTCTACATTCCTATTAAGTTTACCCCATTATTACCCCCATTGTAAAGATAAGGCAATTGAGGTCAGAGAGATTAAGGAACTTATTTAAGGAAGTCGGATTAGAACTTAGGTGTATCTTATTCCATAGGCAGTGCTCTTAACCTCTATGCTATTCTGTCTTGATACCATATTTCAAAGAATGCTTCTGATTCTCTGGGGTAAGATTCCAGAAGTGTTTTGCCTTGTTTTGGGGAGGAAGGTTCTAAAATTGTTTCTAATTATAATTGAGACTCTAACTGTAAAATATATATATTTTAATAACAATAACATTTTCTAGGTGATAAGAGCATTCAAATTTTTATTGTAAAAATATAACAACACTAAATTAAAAATACTGAAAAAACATCATAATCCCACCACCTTAATATTTTCATTTCTGTGCATTTCCTTGTAGATCTTCTCTATATGCCTAACACATAAACACAAGCAGGAGACACTCAAATTTGCCTTGTGGCAATAACATATAAAAAGGACTCTTCAAATTCAGTTTACCAACAGGAGCCCTCATTTGGCTTATTTAATTTGTCACATGAGCCTCAATTTATACAATTCTAAACTTACACACCAAAGAACAAAGATGCCCAAGATCTCATAGTACTACAATAAAAACACTCAGATTCCTCTGTGAAATGAGATGAAAACAAGTAAATGAAAGAGAAGAATGCTTTTCCAGAAATCCACTTATTCCTCATGGACACAGGGCTGCAGCATGTGGTCAGTCCTGCTCCTTTGGTCTGTTCCTAAGAGCCAAGGAAACAATATTTAAATATGACTTTGATCTTCGTTGACCACAGCCAAAGATACTTCATGCAGAGATCTACTTTTCTTCCTAGATTTCAGGCTGCATTAAAAGATAAGTATAATCATATTGTACAACAGCACTTGGAGATTTATAATCCTGGGGTATTTCTGAACACCTCTTTATGTAATGAAATCTGTGAAGGGTAAATATGTTGATCAGGACATTCACTTTAAACATGCATGAAGAAGATTAGGAATTTTTTTTAAAAATCACAATAGTGACAGCTGAATCATTTGAGGGTGCCTTTTCCAACTAAGTTATAAATGCTGCATGTTATCTTTAATTTTTAGTTATTAATAAACATTTTAGTTAAAAGACACAAAGCTTTTTATTCCACCTTGGATATGATGCTGATACCAGACATAACAGGTCCATTGCTGCCTGTCGCCATTAAGTCAATGAGTAGAGACCAGGTTGAATCTTGTGTTTATTCGAATTGTTGGCAATAGGAGAGAGCAGCAGATGTGGCATCTTTAAAAAAACTACTCTGCCCGGCTGATTTGGCTCAGTGGTTGAGCATCAACCCATGAATCAAAAGATCACCAGATCAATTCCCTGTCAGGGGACATGCCCAGTTTGTGGGCTCGATCCCCAGTAGGGAGCGTGCAGACGGTAGCAGATGGATGTTTCTCTCATAGATGTTTCTATCTCGCTATCCCTCTCCCTTTCTCTCTCTCTCAAATCAATAAAAACTTTTTTTTTAAACTACTCTAACAGCTTCCACCAGTTGGCTGATTATATAGGGGCAGGGAAGAAAAGCTACGTATAGCAGGAGAAGGGCTGTGGGGTATGTGGTCAGTGTGTCCGATCCTAGAATCCTAAAGTCTGATAACAAGGTAGTTAATCCTTTTATGATGTCAAACAGCTTAGCCCGTCCCCAGAATCAGAGAATGGACAGCATTCCTGGGGCAAAATCCCAGAGAGGGCCCGTCACTAGGTCAGAGTGTACCTTCTTTTTTTTTTTTAAATATATTTTATTGATTTTTTACAGAGAGGAAGGGAGAGAGATAGAGAGTTAGAAACATGGATCAGCTGCCTCCTGCACGCCCCCTACTGGGGATGTGCCCGCAACCCAGGTATATGCCCTTGACCAGAATCGAACCTGGGACCTTTCAGTCCACAGGCCGACACTCTATCCACTGAGCCAAACCGGTTTCGGCCAGAGTGTACCTTCTTTGATGAAGTCAGAACAGAAATGATTTATAATATCTATGAACATTGTTAGTGCCCACCATTTCCTCCCTGCTCCTATCAATGCCACATACAAAACAATCCATGCTGTGCTCACACTCCCCAACATCAGGCAGCCAATGTAGTTATAGTTCTGAGGGCAACAGGTTACTTACAGAATAGGATTCTCCCAGTCTCTGTGACAAATGACAGGTTTTCGCATCTGTAATTTTCCAGAATCAGTTTAGGTGGTCCAGCTGCTGGGTACAACAAACTATTTAATAAATACTGGGCTTCCTTGGACTTAGAGTTAGGGTCTGAATTTAAATTCCTAATCTAATTCAAATAGCATTGACACAAATTTGCTTTTTAAGTCCACCCACTAGTTCTGATATGGACTAAAATCACAGTAAGCTTAGTTCATTCTAATTTTTAAAAATCATATGGAATTTTACCCACAGACTAATTTTAGACAATAACCACCAGACTGTAAGATTCCATTTCAATATGTGCCAAAACACACCAAACAATCAAAATAACCCTTTTTTGTTTAACTGCATTCCATTAAATGTTTTAAGCTCTGGAAGGGACCTTTGAGTTAGTAAGGACCTCCCCCCACACACACACCCATTTCATAAATGAGGGAAGTGAGGCACAGGGAGGTCAGTGACTTGTCTGAGGTACCTGGAAAGAGAGGCAGAGTCCCTGACAAGTGCAGCTGGTCAGGCCTTGCAGGAGGAGGCATGCCCTCAAAGCACATAGAGATCAGTCCTAATCACTTTATTTCTCAGACTGACATGCAGATTCACACTCTGGGGCTCATACCCTTAACAAGCACTCAATAAAGAAGAGAGAACTACATTCTGAAAAGTAACCAAATAACTAAAAACATATCAATGTGCACATTGAAAAGGAAAATGCAGCATTATCAGGGTCCTCATGCAAACCAGAACTCTCTCTCTCTTCAACCAGAAGTACTTTTTAGTCATTCGACATCACGCATCTCATATGTAGCTTACTGTAAGATTTACCTAAAGTTTACAGTTTTATTCACCAAAAATATTTTCCCTTCTGGCATTTTAAGAGTATAAGTTTTTAGAGCACATAAAAAAAAGAATTTGCCAGCAGGCATTTTTTCTCCCACAAACATTATTAGTTGGTGCTTTTTTTAAACTAATAGCAATAGTTCAAAGTTCCTATGGTAAGTGTCTTGACATATCAAGTTCTTGTCTTTTCAGTATCACAAAAAGCAGTGCTGTTTTCCCGAAGAAAAAGCCAGGTATGTTTCCTCTTTACAAGTAGGAAATAGATTTTACTTAATAGCATTTTACTTTGGAAGTAAAACTCTATCTTTTAGCTTGTACTTTTACTTTGGGAAATTATATGTTCTCTCACATAGACCTTAACATTGACCACTTTATTATACCCTATATTAAACATGTTGAATTTGTTTTCTATCCCTTGTATCATGGTATAAGATCATATCAAGTGTTTTTTAGAGAATTATTAACATATCAAACATCTAAATTAAATCAGGCTTCTACAAGAAAGCAATTTCTTGAAATATATACAGAAATCAGAGCAGACAGAATAGCCTATTGCTCATGCAGCAAGTGATTTTGCTTGTATCATCGAGCAAAAGTTCTATTAGGCAATGTTATAACTACAAATAATGCCAAATATTCCTAATGTTTAACATTTTCAAACTCAGGGTGTTATTTAAGCTAACAAGTCTACAGCAAAAATATGTTTATTGTAATTTGGCCTAATTTTACAACACTTTATCACTAATTTCAGTGAGCAGAGGACTCAGAATCAGGTGCACATCTGATTGCACATATAAGTGAAGACCCAAGGATCTGCCAAGTGGGTGGAAAGAGTGACAACCAATTGCTCTCTATGGATTACACAACTTCTAAAGTTTTTTTTTAAAACAGGTTTTGCTGAGCAATTTGTTTCTCATGAACAAAACACCTTGATAAGAACAGTCAGACCCTGGCCAGTGTGGCTCAATGGGTTGTCCTGCACACCAGGAGGTTGCTGGTTCAATCCCCAGTAGGGAGTGTGCTGTTTCTTTCTCTCCCTCTCCTTTCCTGTTTCAAAAATCAATAAAACTATTTTTTAAAATAAAACTATTCTTTAAAAAAAGAACAGAGAATCACAGTCTTAGAAAAGGAAGAATCTACTTAGGGCTCAGTTTTTAGGGATATTTTCCAACACGGGTCACAAAATGTCCCAGCCTCCTCTTGCCTGAGATGAGACTTTGGGGAAAGTGACAGAGATTCCATGTTGTGTTGTATGAAAGAGGATGAAAGGAGTTAGAAAACTTTCTGTGTCATCTCTTAAAGTCCCCTGGGCTGTCAAATGCAAAATAATTTTATGTTGGCCGCTATTCAGACTCACCCAGACTGGATGAGGCAGAAGTTCCTTTTAATTAGTTATTGTCATAAAACGTTTTTTCAGCTTAAGACCCTGTGAGTGCTTTAAAACCGCTATGCAAGCATCTCATATTCTAAGTTACTGGAACCTGTGTGCTGAGGAGGAGCGGGAGTGGGCTGGGCTGGGAAGATTGTCCTTAGTTAGGACTGGCGCCCAAACAGCACTCTGGCTGCTATTTGCCTCTGCCATTGCATTGGCCCTCCCAAGTTGCCCTTGTGAAAACCTGCCAATTCCCTCCTCTTGGTCCCTTTTCTCACTTTGGGGGTAAAAATCCTTGTCAGTTTTGAGCCAAACCAATGCCTATGAATTTTATGCCAAATTATTACCTATAGGGAGTAAATGCATCTTTTTTCTCAACAGATGTTCTCTTGGTAACACAGGGAGGAGGTGGCAGCCCAGCTCAGGCAAAGCCCAGCCTCAGACCCAGGTGTTTTCTACATTTCCTTATATATTGACCAAGAGAAGCAAGGGCTGCTTAACTCCTGACACCTACACCTGTGGTTCTAGTAGTTTTTGTTATGACCTCCTGCCTTCAAGATCAATTTTTAAACTAAATGCAAATATATATTTAGTAACCAAAGTATATAAGACTATGTTTGACTCATTGGCACGTATAAATTCGTGGCCAAATGTTCTTTAGGAGGGAAAAAAAACAGCTTCGATAGTACACAATGTGATTTTTCTTTAAAATGTTTGTTATTTTTAAAACACATTAAATTCCAAGTTAAAACTATTACGTTCTCTGCGAGCCAGTGATGCTACTATGCCCCCTCAGGGGGCAGTGTTGGGGTCAGAGAGCTGTGCAGCTCCTTTCAAAGCCAGCTCTCTTACTGGCTGGCAAGCAAATTCCAAGGGATAGACAGGATTAAGGGCTCCAAAGAGGATTCCCCAGCCCTCCCCGAAAAGGAGGGTCAAAAACTCTGGTCTAGTTCTGGAACAAAAAAAAGCCAAAGGAATGAGAAAGTTCCTGTTTATACAGCATGTGGCCCTTCCCAAAGCTTGCAACCCTCCCAGGCTGCGGAGGGAGAGCCCTTTTAAATAGGGAGTGTGCGCAGTGGGTCCAACCCCATGAAGGAAGGTTCTGTGGCCCTTCTCTGGTTTCAGACCCTGCAGCGAGGGCACAACCCCAAACCTCTTCTAGCTGCTTTTGGTGATTCTGCCAAGCGCAATCGTGAGCCATCCAGAAAGCACTTTGCGTGAACGTCTATTTTCCCTCTCCTAAACTTAGGCCCCAAAGGATTAAAGTAAAAAAAAAAAAAAAAAAAAAAAAACCTGCTTATATCCTGTTGCAATTTGCCTCTTGTCCAGGAAGAAACAACCCCCCTCCAGAAAAACAGTCCCCCTCTCCACACTTAATTTCATCACCGCCTTTATCAAACTGCCCCATGTAGAGAGTGGGAGTCTGCAGTAGGAATGGTGGCACCAAACTCGGACTCAGTGCAAACACGCCCCAGCAGCACACGCGGTAACCCATTAACTCAGAGGAATCTGGGGTCACTGTGGACCGTTTTCTATTAATAGAGGATAAAGCTCCTGCAAACATTAGCGGTAATGCCCTGGCAACCTGGACAAATTAACTCCTGCCTGGCCAGCAGAAGGAAACCACGTTCTGCTGGTAGGTGTGTGCTTGAAATACGCGTGTACACCTACACACACGGGGTTTTAGAATTGCTCCCCTTAAACATGCCAGATTCCACTCCCATCCCGAGTCCTAGCGGTAAGGGTCATTCCGGGAAAGGGGTGTCTCTGGGGAAGGAGCGGTGGCGATCAGGAAGGAGCTGAGCGGCAGGCTATCAGGTGTCGGTCAGCTCAGCCTTGCCACGCACACCGCCAGGGCCACAGCCGCCAGCAGCACGGCGCTGAAAACAGTGGCAGCGAGGGCCTTGCTCGGGTCGCAGGGCCCTGTGCGCTCTTCTACGGACACAAAGCCCGCCGAGGAGGCTCCAGCACTGATCAGGAGCTCGGCGCCCGCCGCCTGCCGGGCTTGCACCGTCCAGCGGGGCACGTTGACCTTCATCTCCAGGTCGTAGATCATCTTGCCCACCTGAAGGATATCCCGCTCCAGCTCGCGCAGATCGTCTACGTCGAAGTTGCGCTCTGCCTCGTGCCGCAGGGTGCGGACGCTCAGGGCGCGTGCCGCTACGCCTGCCGCACTACCCGCCACACCCGTGCGCACCAGCGGCCGTCGCGGCGCGTGCAGAGGGAACGCGGTGCCCAGCGCCAGCGCGCGCCGCATGTCCGCTTCCAGCAGGTCTAGACAGCCGGAGAAGGCTACCCAGAGGCGTTCGAACTCTGTGCGTTCCTCGGCGCCCAAGCCCTTGTCTCGCAGCGCGGTCGTCAGTGGCGCACCGGTAGCCACCGCCAGCTCCTGCGCCTTCTGGCGCGTCTTCTGCAGCTCCTCACGAAGGTTCTGCGAGTCTGCCGAGCCTCCAATAGTAAGCACCAGGTGGTGGTAACATGCAGTCGCCTTGTTGAGCGCGTCCAGCAGCGCCTTGCACTCCTCCCTCGCCATAGCGGTGCGCTCCGGCACAACCTGACCGCCTGCGCCCCTCTCGGCCTCAGGCCCTCAGCACGGCCAAACGGCCAATCCTCACTGCGGCTCCGGGTAGGGCCGCTGGCACCTTTCTCATGACCCCAGACTAGCTCCGCGCTGCAGTGCTGTCGACGGAGCCAGTTAGGAACTCGCGACGTACGCCGGGCGCGTTAGCTGCCTCCGGTCCCCTCGTCCATCTTCCCAGATACGCTCAAATCACACGCTGAGTCTCTGTACTGCCCTGGCCTCCACGGTGGCCCCCTGCGAAGCCCGGGTTGCGGTCCCCATCCTCCTCTGGTACAGTCTCTAGGACTAACCCACGAACTGCGCGCTCCGCCTTAGCCGCTGCCAAGGATGGCTGGGTTGTGTTTCTTAGGATCCACCCACCCCGCCCGTCCTCGCGGGATGCTTCCATCCCCTGGACAAGGGATAGGCGGGGCCCCGCGGGGGGAGGTCACGTGTAGGTCCCCTGTCTCTCCCTCCTCCTCACCCCATTGCAGTTCTGGAATAATAGTGCTTCGCATATCTAACCCTCTATTTTACGGATGGGGAAAACTGAGGCCCAGGTAAAAAATAAAAGGGGGGGGGGGGTTGTGTCGCTCTACATCCATGCAAGTGAGGGGCCTAGAACCTAAGGATCATGACTCCCAGCCCCTGCCAGCGACGGGAATGGTGTGCTTCATAGGACTAGGCACCTCCGTCCTCCAAAGCTAGCAGTAAAGGGCGATACATGAGGAGATATGGCTCCTGGGTCCCCAATCTCAATCCAGCCCGCTTTCCAAAGACCAACCTTGGACCCTTTCCCGTGACAGAGTTGTTCGCGACCCCACCCTCTCCCGTTCTGGGCACGCGCAATCGGCAGCTATGGGCTCGCTCGCCAGAGTAGGAAGCGCAGTGCGCCGCCTAAACCCCTCCCCCGGCTGGGCGGACTTAATGATTGCTCTGCGCGCACGTCACTCTGGATAAGGGTGGCCGCTCATTGGGCTGACTCAGGGACGCGGCTCCGCCCAACGGTGGAGTAAGAGGGTGTGCGGTGGCTGGGGCCGCGCGCTAGGGTGGTGGTACCTGAGGCCGGATCCCAGGGACCGGGTGGTGTCGCCGCTGTTCCGGAAAGGGCAGGGAGTGAAATTATGTAGCCTTTTAAGTAAGTGTCCTCTCTCCTGTCTGCTCCCGTGCCTCCCTCCCCTCGGGACGGTTGCGCTCGGGACCCGGAGGCCGGAGCTGGAAACTTACTCTTTCCGCCCCTGGCGCCCCACGGCGCCCCTGGCAGGGATGGTGGCTCCCGGGCGACTCCTAAGGCTCCGACCCTTCGCCGATAGTCCGCCCTGCCCGCGCTCTTCCGGTCCCTTCTGCAGCAGGTCCTGTTCTGTCTCTCCTTTCCGGGATGGGGTGGGGTGGGGAAGAATGCGTCCTCTGACCCCCGCGACGCTGGGATGGGCCTGCGAGTCCGGGGTCTCCGGAGTTCAGAGTTGCGGGCAGTGGGCGGGACCGTAGCTCCTGGCTGAGTGGCCTCCTAGGTTTGCGGGCGGCCTGGGCCTTGAAGGTGGAGAGAAGGCTGTGAGTGGTTGTCCAGGGCCTCCGGCCAGGCTCTTCTGGTCCCCGGGTAGGGGGTGATGAAGGCACGGGGGAGGGAAAAGGGAACCCCTGCCTACCTGCCTCTCGCGGAGCAGGGTCTCCTCGTCCTGCTAGATAAAGATTACTCCAGGAAAATTCTTAAGCACCAAGAGATATTCCGGACACTGGGTATATTCAGTTCTTTTTGTTAGAAATGGACAGCCTACAGGTTCTAGTGCTAGGCCGCGTCCCTCTGGATGCCCTTCGAGATGCTGGGGACCTGGGCACTTCGAGCCCCTGCTGGGCCACCAGAGTAGGTTTGTCAAGTCTTAATTGAGGATTTAGGACGTTCAAGAAACGAGGGGTGGTACACAGTCGCACTAGCGTTAGAGAAGAGCAGGGGATATTGGCATTTCTAGGTCACCTCTCTGGTCCTGATGTTGAGGCACTTCGGAGGGTCCAGAGGGCTGGTCCTCAGGGCTTGCTCTCACTCAGGAGACTGTCCTTTAGTTCATTGATTCAGTGGCCATTTGTGGTGAGGGCTCAGGTTCTCTCGGCCTTGGCTATTCTTTGCCGAGGAGGGTCTCAGCTACCCACCTGCCAAATGGATGCCTTGACAGAGGAGTAGTTTTCAGGACAAAACGGTAGAAGGAGGGAGAACCCATCTCTTTGGGGAGTTGTGGGGACAGCAGAAGGAGATGAGGCTGTGGAGATGAGTGGGAGGTCAGATATAAGAGGCCCTTAATGCCAACCAGAGGAGTTGAGAGTTCATCTCGTAGGGAATGGAGAGGACGTCATTGTGGAATCCTGCACTGACCTGTGTTGGAAAGATCACTTTGTGGAACAAGTTTGAGTGACATCAGCAGGCAGAGCCTGTAGGCCTCCAAGGGGAAAGTGCAGTATGAGAGCCAGAACAGATACTTCTGACTAGCCCTAGAGGCAAGAAAACAGTTGGGGCTGTGAAGTTGGCTAGACACTTTGGGTGAGCTCTCCCATCCTTGGCTTGTCACCTGCAATAATCCTGTAGGGCAGTGTTCCTGGGGAGTGAGCTGTCGTATCTGCATAGGGCCTGCCGTCAGGTCTTGATTTTGCTTCTTGTGGCTCCTTGGATTGTGTTGCCCTTAGGTTGGTGTTCAGTAACTTCATGTTCTCCTAGAGGAGCAGAGGAATGCGACTATGTGATGATAGATACCAGACGTAGGAAAGATTTACACCTAAAGAATCCAGACCTGGTTTGTCCTGAGGTTGCTTCCACATTTGAGACACACTGAGAAGTGGCCCTTGGAGCTCCTGCCTTTCTGCTCAAGATACTGGCAGGGAGGTGGGCTATGCAGGGAGGTGACTGCACCTGCAACTCCTGGAGCAGGGTGATAGAGTGGCATTCTGTGGAGCAGTTGTGCTCCTCCAAACTTTCCTGCTCCCTTGGTGGTCACACCCCTTTCCAACCATGAGGCCTTCTCTCCCTCTGTGACCCTCCAGAGTCCAGGCCTTCTCTCCCTCTGTGACCCTGCACAGTCCAGCTGTCACTGTGTTTAGCCAGCTCTAAGGAAACCGTTTGTTTCTGATTTTTAGCCAATGGCTGCCTAGGGGCAGCCCTTTCCCCTCCCCTGGATATGGGCAGTGGATTTCCAGCTCCAGTGAGAGGTGATCCCTCCCTGGGAGCTTAAGCTTCCTCTAACACCCCACTATTATTTTGTTCAAATGGGAGAACAGTTACATGCCTACAGTGAGCTAAGTAAGCCAGGTGCAGGCTGGGTGTTTCAAAGAGGAGCTTTGAGAAAAATATGTATGAGATCCATAGACATTATAGGCCAGAAGGACACAAGTGACCATAACACCATACATTATATCATCAGATTGCTTCCATTTGAAATTAAAATAGATGAGTAGAAAGTTTGTCCTTTTTGCCTTTTCTTCCAGCTGGAGAATATTGCTAATCAGTTAGAAAATATGCCTGTTCAGGGTCTTTGGTCAGGTCCCTGGAAGGGAAGGAAGAGCCACAGCAATGAGATTTCAGCAGGGAATGCATCTCTGGAGGTGCAGACTCTCCTATGCTGGGTTCTGCTGAGCCAGGCTGCACACTGTCACCAGCTGTCCCTGACCAGCCAGAGTCCTCCAGGCTGGCAAGACAGTTGAAGACCACAAAACCACAAGTGTGCACACTGCCTCCTGAAATACCTGGTACTGGTTTGAGGCCTTGCCTGGCTGTTCTGATCACAGAGTAACTTTAGATAACTCACGTTCAGGGATATTTGATCTCTAACTTTGCTAGATTTTCTGTAAATGATCCCATTATTTGAGCTTAGGCAGTGATGCAATATTTTTAAAAAATATTTTTACTGATTTTTTTATAAAGAGAAGAAGGGAGAGGGAGAGAAAAAGAAACATCAATGTGAGATTGGAACGTCAGTCGGCTGCTTCCTGCATGCCCCCTACTGGGAATGGAGCCCAAAACCTGGGCACATGCCCTGAACAGGAATTGAACCGGTGACCGTTTGGTGCATGGGACAATACCCAGCCACCTGAGTCACACCAGCCAGGGCAGGGGTGTAATTTTTTTAAAAAGGAGTTTTATAAGAGGAATCACTCACCTTTTTAGTTGTATAAGGAAAAACTAGTCTGACTATATCATATCTTGTTTTTCATGAGGCTTTTGTCCAAGGCATCTTTACTTTGCTTGATATTTTAAAATATAAAACTAATTCTTGCAAGTAAACTTGTCAGAATATTAAATATTATTTTTAAGCAACCCCATGTAAGAATTCAACTCTGGCATTAAGCACCAAATTGTATGTGATTTATTACATATTTGTAACCCTGGGACAGAAAGGTTGAGAAAAGTGCTAGACAGAGCTCTTTGAATCTACTCCTAGACAGAGTTCAGGGTTGGCAACCAGGAGGACTATGTCCAAGAGAAAGCAGATGATTTAGGACTGAAAAAACAGTAAGTGCCATCCCATTCACCAGCAATACCTGCTAGGAATCTTACGTGTTTACACAGTTCATGCTTTTAAACTGAATGTTTTGATGTGGCATTTAGGGGCCTTCTCTTACCTGCTCTGTTTGAATTATTACCTCTCTTACCTGCTCTGTTTGAATTATTACCTCTCTTACCTGCTCTGTTTGAATTATTACCTCTCTTACCTGCTCTGTTTGAATTATTATTATTTCTATAGACTCATCTTCTCATCAAGTCAAAAAAAGTTTACTCAGGTTTTCTTTTTTATTTGTTTGTTTGTTAATCCTCACCCAAGAATATTTTTCTATCGATTTTTTTAGTGGAAGGGAGGGGGCGAGAGAGAGAGAGAAAAACATCGATATGAAACACATTCATTGTTTGCCTCCCGCACATGCCCTGACCAGGGCCAGGGATTGAGCCTACAACTAGGTAGGTGCCCTTGACTAGAATTGAACCTGGGACCCTTCGGTCTGCAGGCCAAAGCTCTGTCCACTGAGCCAAACCGGCTGGGGCTTTACTCGGGTTTTCTGTGCCCATAAGAACCTTTTCGTGCCTCCTGCCAGGATGCCCCCCTCTTCTTGCCCCAACCTCCTCCCTCCTGTTCCTGTCTCTGTCTGGTCCTCATTTTTCCCAGCACTGTTCGGGGTTTGTTTTACTCTTCTGGTGCACATTCTTTGCCTCCCAGCTAGGTTATTAGTTTCTCTGTCAAAGCTAGCCCTTGTCACCTTCATCTTGGGGGCGGAGGTGTTCGTGTTCTGCCAGCATCTTGCTGGAAGAGCAGGAGTATCCCTTCGCAGCTTTAGTCTGACCATATCATATCTTGTTTTTCATGAGGTCTTTGTCCAAGGCATCGTTACTTTTGCACTCTGCCATATAGAACCAACTGTGTCATTAACCTGGAAGTATTTTGTTTTCTTGTGACTCTGTCCCAGCAAAATTACATTATTCAGTTCTTCTGGTAAGGACTCATGAAAGGATTATCTGGGCTTATAATAATTTAATTCGACAAATCAAATACCAAAATGGTTGCAGAACTATCTCTGTGGTACAGGAAGGAATTATATGTAACTGTTTTCATGCTAGACTCCTCCGTAAGCGGATTTGCAGGGCCTCCTTCAGGCAGTCCCCAGGAGCTACAGCCAGGACAGCTCTGGCCAGACCAGACTGAGGAGATTCCATGTGGGGCTTGTGTAGCTGTCTGTCAGGGGGACTTTTCCTTTGGGGGAAATGAAGTGTGGAATCCTTGCGTCCATGCTTCATGAAATAACCCCTAATCCATGCATATTTCTTTTACATGATGGGTGTAGTGGTTAAAGGGGAAGATGTTAGAATAAATTTTGACATCTGTGTGTAATCTCAAGTTAGCCAACTGAGCCTCAGTTTCTTCATCTGTGCCATGGGGCTAATGATACCTATGGCTATTGTATTCATTACTATTAGTTACCCATAGTTATCAGGAGCATTAAAATGGGATGAGGATGTATAGAAGTTACACAGTGCCTGGACCAAGGATGTTCTCAAATGGTGGCTGTTTTTATCATTAACTATAAGGGAGAGAATTCATAATATACTTATGCATACTGTTCTGGTGTTTTCCCAAGGAAGCATATTGGAATATTGTTTCATAGTAAGAAAGTAATTTAGTTTTCACTCACATTTCATTCATCTGATTATATCAAGGATAAATTTACTTGATGCTCCTTAATAGTTGCTAGTTTTCTTTTCTTTTTCTTTTTTCTTTTTTTGTTAATCCTCACCCATGGATATTTTTCCATTGAGTTTTGGGGAGGGACAGAGAGAAACATGTAAGAGAGACACATCGATTGGTTGGCTGCCCCCCACACATGCCCAGATCAAACCTGCAACCAAGGTACATGCCCTTGACCAGGATTGAACCCGGGACCCTTCAGTCCACAGGCCAACGCTCTATCCACTGAACCAAACCAGCTAGGGCTAATTTTTTCTTTTTCATGAAGAAGCCACAGGCTCAAGCTCAGAACCTTTGGCAGGCAATAGTATCTAGCAAGGTTTTAAATAGTGTGAATTGTTCTTATAACTTTTAATTTTAAGATTATCTTCTTTTTATGGGATTTGATACTGATTTTTTCATTTAAGTATAATATTCTTTTAAAAATAAATTTTAATTAAATAAGTTTTTAAAAGGGAATAGATTTTTAAAGGAAAATGTCAAACATTAACAATAGAGCTATAGTGTACAATGTGCAGGTTATTTATTGCAAAGTTGCTCTGCTTGGGAGTGGGGCACTGTGGGAAACAGGTTGATATGTAGCTTTTTAGCTGTTTATCAAGCCATGTGCCCTGGTATCCCTTTTTAATTCTCACAAAGGGACCGTGTGGGCTAGCAGTAAGTGGTGGTACATTGGTATGCAGTATGGCAAAAGTGATGAGGGAGGAGTGTAAATGGAAATCCTGTAAGAAAGACATTTGTGTTCTCCATTGCCGAGTGAGATGGAGACTTGAGAGGCACAGTGACATGGCTGGAACTCTGACTCCTTTTCTGTGCCCATTTTCCATATTCCGCTCTGAGAACTCAGTAAAAACCGCAAACCAGGGACAATGGAGATCCCATTCATAAAAGGAACAAATTTATATTTACATATAAATAACGTTAATAAAAGTTATATATGATATTTTTTATAATATTTTTATTCATTTCAGAGAGGAAGGGAAAGGGAGAGAGAGAGAAACATCAATGATGAGAGAGAATCATTGATTGGTTGCCTCCTGATGCCCCCTACTGAGGACCAAGCATGTAATCTGGCATGTGCCCTGACCGGGAATCTAACTCTGACCTCCTGGTTCATAGGTCGATGCTCAACCACCGAGCCACACTGGCTGGGCTATATATGGTCTTTATAGAGAAAAGTTAATTGTAGGACATAGAAGAAGATGTACATGGAAAGACATACCATACCATGTTCGTGGATAATAAGATTATTATAAAGATGTTGACTCTCTTGTCCTCAAATTCAGTAGTTTCAATAAAAATCCCAACAGGATTTTTCATGGAATTGGTAAGCTGATTCTAATTCCTGTGACATTGCAAAGAATTGGGAATAACCAGGCAATTTTGGAGAACAAGGAGGGAGGCCTTCCTCTATGAGATATCAAGGCAGATTGTGAAGCTGTATTCATAACATAATGTGGCCCTGCTCTGTCCAGTATAATAGCTATTAAGCACATGTGGCTAGTATGAACTGAGAAGTGCTATAAACGTAAAATACACACCAGATTTGAAGACTTAGTAGGAGTAAAAAGATAATGTAAAATATGTCTTTAATAGCTTTAAAATATTGATCACATGTTAAAATGTAATATTTTGAACATATTAGGATAAATAAAATATATTTTTAAAATTAATTTCCCCTTTTTCTTTATGTGGCTACTAGAAAATTTTAAATTACATATGTAACTATGCATAATATGTATATTATTATATTTCCTACATATATCTGTTGGACAGCACTGGTCTGGATCATTGAAACAGAATAGAGCCTAGAAACAGACCAAACATGTATGGGAACTTGGAGTATGGCAAAAATAGCATTATCAGCCATGTGAAAGGGATAGACTATTTAAAAAACAATGATGGGGCCCTGGCCGATGTGGCTCAGTTGGTTAGGCATTGTCCAGTGCACTGAAAGCCCAGATTGCACGCTTGATCCCTTATAGGGAGTGTGCAGGAGGCAGCCGATCGCTGTTACACTCTCACATCGATGTTTCTCTCTTTTCCTCTCTCTCTAAAAATAAATAAAATAAAAACATTAAAAAACACACAGTTGGCTTATTGTTATGTCATCTGTCCACACACCCTCCCCACATTTATATGTTGAAGCCCTATCTTTAATATGGTATTTGGAGGTGGGACATTGGGATCTAATTAGTGTTAGGTAAGGATATAAGAGTAAGGCCCTCATTATGGAATAAATGCCCTTATAAAAATAGAAAGAGACAGGAGTACTCTCTCTCCATCTTGTGAGAATACAGTGAGAAGGTCTACAATCCCTCACCAAGAACCAAATCTGTTGGCACTTTGATTTTAGACTTCCTAGCCTCCAAAGCTGTGAGAAATACATTTTTGTTGTTTAAGCCAATTAGTCTATGGTATTCTGTCATAGCATCCCAAACAGACAATTTGCTTTATGGAAAAAAATTAAATCAGATATCTGATTTATAACATCTATATAATAAAGAACTAATATGCTAATGGTTGGGATGCCCTCACACGTAATGACCAATCAACAGACTGCATGCTCAACAGGCACGGGTGGGCGGGAACTTGCATCATGCTGTCACAATCCATCACCAGGAGGTCTGGGGCCCAGCGGAGACCTCCATGTGGCAAGGCCTAGGGGTCCTGCTGGCTCCACACGGTGTGGAGGCGGGACCCCTAGCTCCAGCCTACCTCTTTGGGGCAGTCCATCAGGAGCCCTGGATGGGTGCGCAAGGCCTACCTCTTTGGGGCGATGGATTGCAGGGCTCCCGCACTATGACAGGACACAGGCCAGGCTGGGGGACTCCACCCCCCCTCCAAGTGCATGAATTTTGTGCACTGGGCCATTAGTATAAATATAAAAAACACCTAAGAATGGAAATATTTTAAAGATTCTTAGAAATTATAGGGTCTATTTTTATGGCCTTGGTGTTGGAAAGGATGTGGTTTCAGGGATAGCCTTTGCTGCATAACAGATCAGCCCAAAACTTAGTAGCTTAAAACTGCCACAGTTTATTACTTCCTACTGTTCTGTGGGGTGGCAGGTGGTTCTTCAGCTGGTGGGATGGCTGTGCTCTCTGGACCACCTGGGCTTCTGTCTTATGGTCTTTCATCCCATGGGCTTCTTGATAGCATGGTAGACTCGGGGCACCAAGAGAATGATAGTGGACTCTGCAAGGCCTGTTGAGGTCAGCACTCAGAAATCACCAAGTATCAATTCTGTCTGTTAGTTGGTTAAAGCAATGGGCTGAGTCAAACTCAAGAGGTGAGGAAGTAGACACCACTTTCTGATTGGGGGAATGGTTAAGTCGCTTTGCAAGAGACATGCCAGATTATAGGATTCCCTAAAATCCAAAAAGCTCTGACCGTTAAGGCAAAGATTGACAAGTTCAACTACATTAAAATCAAACACTTCGGTGGTATTCTCCCTCCAGCGAGAAGCCAGTGCCTTTCCCACCCCCCTTCCCTGCCCCTCCACCTCCCCTAGGCACTTTACCCACTCCCAAGCTCCAAGGGCCCTTCCTTTATCTCAATAATTCGTTTTCTAAACCAATTTCATCTACGAGCTACTTCTACCTCTGTAATTTACCAAATAAATGTTCTCTTACAGTTTGGGTCTTGCTCTGAATTCTTTCCTTAGCCAGAACCCAAGTACTGAGGTTGCTGAACCCAGGTTTGGTCTGACCCCACCAGTCAGACACCTGGTGCCCTTCCCACTGCCAATTAAAAAAAAAAAAGAAAAGAAAACAAATCAAACACTTTGATGCCTTTAGCTCAGTAGATGGAGTGTTGGCCCACACACTAAAGGGTCCCAGGTTCGATTCCAGTCAAGGGCATATACCTTGATCCCCAGCCCTGGTCAGGGCACGCGCAGGAGGTAACCAATCGATGTGTCTTTCTCACATACATGTTTCTCTCTTGTCTCTCTCCCTCCCCCTCTCTAAAAATCAATGGAAAAATATCCTTGGGTGAGGATTAACAAAAAAAATTTTTTTTTAATTAAAAAAAAATCAAAACACTTTGATATCTGAAAACACCCATTTGGAAAAAATGAAGACAGTTGCAGATTGAGAGAAGATATTTGTAGCATTTTTTAGTATCCAGATATATAAAGAACTGTAAATCCTGAGCACAAGGCCTTGCCAGCATCTGGTGATGGTGCAGGTGGATCCGCCCTGTAGTGCCTCCTTGGGACATTCCTAGATGTGTACTCTGGTACAGAGTGTTCATTCCAGCATTGTTTGTAATAATGGAAATGTAGAAACAACTTAAATATAGGATATTAGATAAATAAATTGTGTCATGTTTACTTAAAGATACTATACAGAAATCGGAATGAATGAGAGCTGTGTGGATTAACATGGATAGAACTTGCAAATGTAATGTTGATTAAAAAGGATATGTTCCAGAATACTTATACTGTGATGCCGTTTATGTTAATTTTGAGCCACATAAAACAATATTCTAGTTTGTTTGTGAATGTATAAGTGTTAAAGGAATAATAATGTAAACAGGAATGATATACAACTCCAGGATCATGGTTGCTTCTGGAAGGGGAGGAGAGAATGGGATCAGGACAGGCACAGTGGGAGTTCCAGTCTGTTCTGATAGACTCTTTCTTAAAAGAAAGCCTGAGGCAAATATGGCCAAGTGTTAAGAATTGGTAATTCTGGGTGGTAGTTTATGTTTTTACTTTTCTGTATGCTTAAAATATTTCCTTAAAAATACACGCATATTTTAGTCATATAGGATGTTCTAAAAAGAGCCACTTTCACATTTGCAATGACTTGGAGTTTAATTTCCTGAACGTAATTTATACATTTAACCAGTGAAAAAACATCATCCTAGAATTGATGGGTTATCTTTGACATTTCCTGCTGGAGTGTTAGGTGTGTAGAGTAGAGTACTACCTGTCTGGGATCATTTTTAGAAATTGCCAGATCCGGATTTGCATGTGTTTTATGAATCCGACGGTGGTCATTTACTGCCTTTTCCTCCCTTGTCCCAGGAGTCTCGCTTTGCCCCATGTGAAGTCCATATGGCTCTTTATGATGAAGATCTCCTGAAAAATCCTTTCTACCTGGCCCTTCAAAAGTGGCGTCCTGACTTGTGCAACAAGGTGGCCCAGCTTCATGGCATTGTAAGTGCATCAACTTTGAGGGTTGCCCTTTTCCATTAACTGTGGACCAAGCAGTGCTGGCGAGGCCAGAAATATAGTAGACTTTGGTTAAGTTTAGAGGGAATCATCTACAAACCTACTCAGTATACAAGCCCCAGACTACTCGGTATGGAACGAGTACCAACCCAGGTTGTGATCTTTTCTCTGCACTCTCAGCCCATTTGACACAGGTCTCATAGTGATCACCTCTGTTTCTTTTATTTCCATGTTGACTGTGAGGGCTATCGAGGACAGAAACGACATTCCTTCTCAGGGCTTCATGAGTCCTGGTATGAGATGGTCGCTCACTCCTATAGAATAAGAGAGCCTGTGAACACATTCCCATGTCACTTCCAAAGGTGTTTCCTACAGTGAAGAAATGTTTATAATAGGGGCCACAACCTCAAACGCCTTCACGGGCAGCCGGGTAACAGGAATGAGGGAAGTGTGTAAGAGAGACTGTAGCCTGTCTGTGGGGCCTTGTGGCCTGGCGAGAAAGCAGGCCTCATGCTGCAGGTCTGTCCAGCTCTGAGCTTGTCTTACACAACACAGCGGGACACAGTGTGTGGGTGCCTCTGTGCCATCCTGTGCTTGAGGAGTCTTCTTTCTGTGTGTTGTCCTTTTCTCATACTGTGTTCCTGCTTTTCTTGCCATGGGGTGTGATTTTACTCAGGCTGTGGATTTGAACCATAGGAGGAGTCACTTTAGCCCAATGAAGTCAGGTTCTCAGCTGCCCTCTCGAAAATTGGAACTGACTTTCACACCACCCAGTCCATCCCTATGCCATCAGAAGCCTGATTTCTTGTATTCCCTTCCGATTTTTATGATTGGTTTTGTGATTCATACATTTTACCCAGAGTTTGTGGGGTTTTTTTAATTTTATTATATACATATATATAATTTCAGAGAGGAAGGGAGAAGGCGAGAAAGATAGAAACATCAACAATGAGAGCAGCTGCCTCCAGCATGCCCCATACTGGGAATTGAGCCTGCAACCCAGGCATGTACCCTTGACCAGAATCAAACCTGGGACCCTTCAGTCCTCAGGCCAATGCTCTTTCCACTGAGCCACACTGGCTAGGGATTATTTTTATTTTATTTTTTTAAATATATTTTATTGATTTTAGAGAGGAAGGGAGAGGGAGAGAAAGATAGAAACATCAATGATGAGAGAGAATCATTGATTGGCTGCTTCCTGCACGCCCCCTACTGGGGATCAAGCCCACAACCCAGGCATGTGCCCTTGACTAGAATTGAACCTAGGACCCTTCAGTCCACAGGCCAACACTCTATCCACTGAACTAAACCAGCTAGAGCTTATTCTGGATTTTAGAAGTCATAAAGTTCATTATAAAAACAGTTGGAGAGCCCAGCCAGTATGGCTCAGTGGTTGAGCATCCACCCATGAACCAGGAAATCACTGGTTCAATTCCCAGTTAGGGCACATGCCTGGGTTGTGGGGAGCTCAATCCCTAGTGGGGAGAGGGGAGTGCAGGAGGCAGACAATTAATGATTCTCTCTTATCCTTGATGTTTCTATCTCTCTCTCTTTCTCCCTTCCTCTCTGTGAAATCAATAAAAACATATTTAAAAAAACAAAATAGTTGGAGAATCCAGCCAGTGTGGCTCAGTGATTGAGTGTTGACCCATGAATCAGGAGGTCATGGTTCGATTCCTGGTCAAGGCCCATGCTTGGGTTGTGAGCTCTATCCCCAGTGGCATGCAGGATGCAGCCTATTGATGATTCTCTCTCATCATTGATGTTTCTGTCTCTCTCTCCCTCTCCCTTCTTCTCTGAAATAAATAAAAACGTATTTTAAAAATATTTTTTAAAAACAGAAACAGCAGTCAAGGCTCAACTACAAGACTGCACACATGGGCCTACCTAGAGTGCCCAGCTCAGGTGACTGCGGAAACTGAGCCACTGGGCCCTGCAGGACACCTACTACACAAGGCTAATTCCAAGAGACATAGCAGCTCTACCTAATATAGAGAAACAAACACAGGGAAGCAGCTAACATGCGGAGACAGAGAAATATGTCACAAGTAAAAGAAATGGAAGCAAGCAAACTATTGGATACAGAATTCAAAACGATGATTATAAGGTTATTCAAGTATTTTAATGAGAGTTTGAAGTGAATTAACGGGAGCTTCAGTGGACTTAGTAAGACTTTAAGGATCTTAGTGAGAATGTTAAAGACATAAAAAAGGACCAGTCAGAAATTAAGCATATACTAACTGCAATAAAGAATAATTTACAAAAATAAAAAACACATTATAAACTGATGAACAAAAAGATACAGAGGCAGTAAAGCATCAAACAGATTGTCAAATTACAGGGGGAAGGTTAGGGAGAGGTGGGGGAAATAAGAGATCAAATGAAGGACTTATATGCATGCATATAAGAATAACCAACGGATGCAAAACATTGGGGGGTGAGGGCATGTATGGGAGTGGGGGGGGGGCAATGGTAAGATAAGTACAGATATAATACCTTAATAAAAAAAAGAAAAAAGAAATAAAACTGAACTTTGGGGAAAAAAAAGAATAATTTACAAGGATTCAATAGGAGAATAGAGGATTCCGAGAATCAAATCAACAACTTGGAATATGAAGAAGCAAAAAACACCTACTCAGAAGAGCAAAAAGAAAAAAGAATCCAAAAATATGAAGATAGTGTAAGGAGCCTCTGGGACAACCTCAAGCGTACCAGCATTCATATTGTGGGGGTGCCAGAAGGAGAAGAGAGAGCATGAGATATTGAAAACCTATTTGAAGAAATAATGACAGAAAACTTCCCCTACCTAGTGAAAGAAATAGACTTACAAGTTTAGGAAGCCCAGAGAATCCCAAACAAGAGGAACCCAAAGAGGCCCACATCAAGACACATCATAATCAAAATGCCAAGAGTTAAAGACAAAAAAAGAATCTTTAAAGCATCAGGAGAAAAGCAGTCAGTTACCTACAAGGGAGTGCCCATACGACTGTCAGCTGATTTCTCAACAGAAAGTTTGCAGGCCAGAAGGGAATAATTCTGGCAAGAAATATTCAAAGTGATGAATAGCAAGGTTACCCAACAAAGCTATCATTTAGAATTGAAGGTCAGATAAAGAGCTTCACAGACAAGAAAAAGCTGAAGGAGTTCATCACCACCAAATCAGTATTACATGAAATGTTGAGGGGTATTCTTTAAGAAGAAGAAGAAGAAGGGGGTTGGGGAGGAGGAGGATCCAAAATATGAATAATAAAATGGTAATAAATACATACTTATCAACAACTGAATTTAAAAGTCAAACGAACAAGAAATCTAATGGACAAAATAAACTGATGAATAAAATAGAACCAGAGGCATGGAAACATAGAACAGACTAAGGCAGTGGTCAGCAAACTGTGGCTCGCGAGTCACGGTTTGCCGCTCTGTTGACTAATGAGTTTGCCGACCACTGGACTAAGGCATCTCAGAGGGAAGGGGAGGGAACAGGGAGAGATTAACCAAACATCTTATATGCATATATGCATGACCTATGAATACAGACAATAGAGTGGTGAAGGCCTGGGGTGGAGTGGGACCCAGGTGGAGGGGGTAATGGGAGGAAAGAGGGGGACATTTGTGGGACATTTGTAATACTCTCAACAATAAAGATTTTAAAAAACAAACAGTTGGAGAATACAGCTTTTGCCAAAGAAGAAAATAAAAATCTCATGAAAACTCACCGAAGACATTCATTGTTATCTATTCATTTCACACTAGTTATTAAATGCTTTTCTAGGCAAGGCACTATCTTTGATGCTGGGAATTCAGCAAAAAATATGAATATACATCATCATCTTTACCCTTATGGAACTTAAATTCTAGTGGGAGAGATGGTTATACTCTGGATATATATATATGTGAATTGTACCTGTGATAAATGTCATAGAGAAAAGGTATAGGATGCAAAGCAATCATGTTGACTGAGAGGGCTTAACCTAATTTGGGAAATATTTCCTTCCCATCTTTGTTCTATGATATTTAGTAAGTACTGTTCTAGGTAACATGTAAGTTTCAGGTGCTTTTTAAAAATGCCACACTGTGGTCCTGGCCAGGTGACTCAGTTGGGGCATCATCCCATACACCAAAAGGTTGCAGGTTCGATTCCTGGTGGGGGAGCATGCGAGAGGCAACCAATTGATGTTTCTCACATCAATGTGTTTCTCTCACTTTCTTCCCCCCTTTCTAAAATCCATAAAAACATATCCTCTGGTGAGGATTAAAAAATAAATAAAAATAAAAATGCCACACCTGTGGAATGCTATATTTTTCAGTAAGTTCTGTGTGACCTGTCTCACCACTGTGTTGCCAGCCCTTAGCACAGTTCCTTTGTCATCCAGTAGGTACTTTTCAAGCTGCAAGTAGTTGGAATCACACTTAAGCTCACTTTAGCAAGAGGGGAATTTTGAATAAGAACTTTGGCATCTTGGTCACCTTCCTTTCAGGTACACTGAGGAATGAGAGATTCTCCTTAAACGGTACCATCCCAAGTTCCCAGTGGTACCCTAGGCCACTTACTCTAGCCCCTCCTGAAAGCCATGAGATCCACAAGGAGCTGTTTAGGGCCTATATTGGGCAGCACTGAATTCCTCAGCCTTGTTTAGTTCCAGAATCAGTGAGGCCAGTTTCTCAGCAGAAATCAGCAGTGGTGGGAAGGAACTGGCCTGCTCCGCAGGTCAGATATTGTTGGCTAGCTTCTGCCCCCTGATGGCCCGGTGATGGGAACAGGCTCATTCCTGTCTGATGCATAATAATACTCCCTCCATGACTGGTGGTTGAATGAAAAGTAGGAAATTCCAGTTGCCTCTAGAAGAGCACTCATCCTTTCTGCCATCTCTAAAGGATCCACGTGGTCTCAGCAGGTGAATGCTAAATTTATTTCCATTGGGCTTGGTCACGGAGCCAAATTTGGCCGCCCTTGAATCTGCCTGGGGGATAAGAGTCCTTTATTAGGCTCTAAAAAATGTGAAATTGCCACTTTTAAATATGCATATCCCCTAGACTTAACTGCCCCTCACCCCTCTCCCTGTAAGCCGAGATTGCAGGCCACCTCATCCTCACACAAAGTGTACGGCAGCTAAGAATGCAGCTTGGCTGCTTCCCCCACTGCCCTAGCCCATCCTCGAGTCTTCCTTCCACGCCTTCCTTTGATGGGGATGCCTCCCTGTCCAGGCACTCACCTCCTGCCATCATCTTGCTCTCTGGACAGCACAAGTTCTTTTCCCCATGTTCCCTGTTTCCAATCACAGAGGCCTGTGACACCCACACACTGCTTCTACTAGCCACCCCTTTTCTTACAGCCACCTACCTAATTATACACTGTGACTTCTTCAGACCAGGCTTAAGAGGCCTGCTGCACCCTGGCTCTTGTCCTTGGGTTGTCCAAGGGAGAATCCTCCTGGGTAGGTTGGGGGTGGGTCTATAGGAAAAACAAAAATTGTAAAAAGAGATTAAATATGTTGCTTTCATAGTGGTCCTTTAATTATACACTAGGTAGGATTTTGAGTGCTAGACTGGGAGCATAGCAGTGTATCTTATAAATTCCAGAGAACTGACTTTCTAGACAGCCCCCAGCAAGGGGCACTGATGGCCATATTCCAGTTCTCAGGATTTCTTTCTTTCTTTTTTTTAATGTATTTTATTGATTTTTACAGAGAGGAAGGGAGAGTTAGAAACATCGATCAGCCGCCTCCTGCACACCCCCCACTGGGGATGTGCCTGCAACCAAGGTACATGCCCTTGACCAGAATCGAACCTGGGACCCTTGAATCTACAGGCCAATGCTCTATCCACTGAGCCAAACTGGTTAGGGCAGGATTTATTTCTTATAGATCCAACCAACAAACATTTATTGATTATCTACTATGTGCCAGGCACTGTGCTGAGTTTTAGGGTTACACAGATGAGTAGGGAGCACAGCATATGTCAGGAATTCCACAGGTTATTTGTAGGACGGAGGAATGAGTATCAGAAGTCATGGGTTCCTATGGAGTGCCTAACCTAACCTGGGGAAGAATCAGGAGGGTACCCTGGAGTGGGTGTCACTAATGCTGATTCTTGCCTTTATTCTGTTGTTAAGTTTTGAAATGAGTAGGTCTCCAACTTATGGCCTATTCCATGATATCTATTCCTGAAGTAGTCTGAGGCTCTGTCTTGTGAGAATTCCTGAGGCACTTGACCCTCCCACCCCGCGCCTCCCTTGGGCAGCTTCATAGCTCCTCCCCACCCCCAAACCCCAGCAGGATTCAGAACTCTGATGGAGATGGATGGAGCTACCAAGAGCCACCCACTAGCTTCTGCTTGCAATGAAATGCTGCTGGCAGCATTGTCTGCCTGAAAACTGGGGGTGTGGAGGGAGGGCCTGAAGTTGGAGGACCCTCTATTCACTCCACAAACATTGATTGGGCAGTACTATACTTCGAGCGGTGTGCTGGGTAATGAGGATATAGTGCAGCGGGAGCCAGTTATACTCTATGCAAGTTAGAGAGAAGGAGGAGGCTTTTGTAACAGGGAAATAGAATATATTCACCCTTGGGGTGGAGTTCCCCCAAGCACCTTTCCTGATCCTTGGAGGCCCTTCTTCGAACGGGACCACGTGATTCCTTCATGCACAGAGCTGGAGTGGGTCCATACGAGGAAGGGCCTCTCTGAATTTGGCATCCAGCATCCCCTATGTCTGGTCTGTGATGTTCCCTTGCCTGTGGCAGACTCCCAGGCTCCCAGGATCTTCCTTCTCTGTGTGTTCCCTCTGCCATGAGGCCTTCTGGGGGCCTTGAGGTTTCTCAATCCAGGCTCATACTTGAGGGCCTTCCTTTTCTTGTTATTAAAATTTTAAATTATGTTTCATTTCAAACACATAAAAGTGGAAAGAATAATGTTATTATGCACCATTGCATTGATCAGTTCAGTGGTCAGTCACATACCTCCTGCCCTGCATCCTCAGCCACTGGATTATTTTGGTTTTTTGTTGTTGTTGTTGTTTTTAATATATTTTATTGATTTTTTACAGAGAGGAAGGGAGAGAGATAGTTAGAAACATCGATGAGAGAGAAACATTGATTCCTGCATGCCCCCTACTGGGGATGTGCCCACAACCCAGGTACATGCCCTTCACCGGAATCGAACCTGGGACCTTTCAGTCTGCAGGCTGACGCTCTATCCACTGAGCCAAACCGGTTTCGGCCACTGGATTATTTTGAAGCAAATCCCAGAAAATTACATAAGGTAGTCATAGGATTTCATCTGTAAATATTTAGGAATATATTTTTATTTTATTTTATTTTTTAATAATATATTTTATTGCTTTTTTACAGAAAGGAAGGGAGAGGGATAGAGAATCAGAAACATCGATGGGAGAGAAACATTGATCAGCTGCCTCCTGCACACCTCCTACTGGGGATGTGCTGGCAACCAAGGTACATGCCCTTGACCAGAATCGAACCTGGAACCTTTCAGTCCGCAGGCCGGCACTCTATCCACTGAGCCAAACCAGTTAGGGCTAGGAATATATTTTTAAATGAAAAGGGCTCTTATCATTTAAAAATATAAAAATGACAATGCCATTATCACAGCTAAAATATTTCTCAATATTTCTTTATTTTTAATATATTTTTATTGATGATTTCAGAGAGGAAGGGAGAGGGGGAGAGAGAGATAAAACATCAATGATGAGAGACAATCATTGATCGGCTGCCTCCTGCAAGCCCCACACTGGGGATCAAGCCCACAGCCCGAGCATGTACCCTTGACTGGAATCGAACCTGGGACCCTTCAGTCTGCAGACTGACTCTCTATCCACTGAGCCAAATCAGCTAGGGCCTTGATATTTCTTCAACATTGTCTAATATCTAGTCCTGTTCAAATTTCCCAAATCGCTCATATTTTTTGTTTCTTTTACAATTGGTTTGTTCAAATCAGGATTCAAAAGGAGAACCACACATTATGTTGAATTGATAAGTCTCTTTTTCTCCTGACTTTATTGAGCCAAACTCAAGTACACTAACCTGCACATACTTAATTTGCAATCTTGAATTTCTTTTTAATTTTTTCTTCTAATTTTCTTTCTTTCTTTGGTCATTTATTCTGTAGAGCTTCCTGCATTCTGGCTTTTGCCAGTTTCAGTCGTATAGTGATGTTTAACATGGCCCTCTGTTCTCTGTATTTCCTGAAATCGGTAGTTAAATCTAGATCTTGATCTGGTTCCATCTTGATTTTTTGAGGCAGGGCAAGGCCACTTCATGGACAGGCTTGAGTTCTTCCATCAGTCAGTGCCTCCCTTTCCTGTTGTGAGGGATTAGGGTGTCTCCGTGGGGAGAGAGGCCACACTGCTCTTTCTGACTCCCTGAGGAAGCTCCTGAGGACCACTGCTCCCAGAGGCTCCCGAGTTCCATGGTGTCTTTGCAGAGGAAAGTGCAGGAGGTGCTGGGCAGTGCTTCCACGAGGCAGCAAGATGGGCAGTGGTTAGGAAGGCGGCAGGAGTCGGAATCGTGGCTTTGCCACTCACTGGCTGTGTGATCCTAGGCAAGTTACTTAACTCTTTGAGTCTCACTTTCCTCTTCTGTACAGTGGGGATAGTGCAGAAGCCGTTTGCTTTTGGCTGGGCTGCTTTAGGAGATGGGGCTCTGAATGACTTAGCTGCTTTGGGTCATCTTCCTTCCGGGTACACTTGTGTCTGAGAGTCCTCTGAAACACAAGTTCCTGAGCTAAGCATAGACCCATGTGCCAGGGCAGTAGGCAGTGTTGAGTCAAGTTCCTTCCTGTGCTGCTTTGAGCTGAGGAGTTGGTGTCTGGTCAGTGAGGTAGCCACTGTTGGAGTAAAAATTCAGGTTTCAGATTGCACCTTCCCCAAAGCGAGGGTCTGGCACGCGGAGACATCTCTTGTGGAGGTGACAGCCTGCGATAGGAAACTGAGTTTCTGTACTTGTGTTACAAACTGTGATCATAACTAGGCTTAAAAACAAACATGGAAGGAAGATGGGAAGGAAACTGTCCTCATGTGCAGTGTTTGTCAGTTAGGTGTGGGAATACATGTGACTTTTTAGTGTCACTTTTCTGTGCTTTCCAAACTATCCTCTCTCCATCTGGAATCATTCATGAGCCAGTTGATGACTGAGTGGGGCACCCAGTCCAGCTATGGGGAGGGATCCTACAGGGTGGGAGCTACCTCCCTCTGACTGGGCTCCATCACAATGACAACAGATTGAGTCCTCTGGCATCATCTGCTGCCATGTTGGCAAGTGACCTGGGCATTGTCTCTGCAGTAGGTCCCCACAAGAGTTCCAGCGGGACTATTTTGTGATGCACCCTGTTCTGCTGAAGTTGTAAATGACACATCTCTCTAGTATTCACCCTAATTATTTTTTTCCAGGTCTTAGTACCCTGCAAAGGAAGTCTAACAAGCAATGTTCAGTCTACTTGTCAGTTTGAGTCCTATATTTTGAAACCAGTGGAAGAACACTTTCAGACCTTAAATGGAAAGGTATTCATTTCTTTGTGGGTCAACCAGGGTTACTCACTCAGTATTTGGGTGGGCTGGAGGGGACGGAATCCTGCTTGTTGCCCTTTCACATCTATGTTAAATGACGGCTTTTAACATAGCAGCCCTGTGGGATGGGGTTGGAGGGCCCGCTGCCTTTGAGGAAAGAGGAGATGGTAGTGCTGAGCAGGGCTTTGGCTGGGCATCTCTTCCTCAGCCTGTGGGTTTCCTGCCAGTGATATCTCTTCCTTGAGGTCCTGGCTAAGCAAGCTATTTTATCCCTGTGACATTGAGAGCTCATTGGTTTCTTGGCCACAAATTGGAGATCAGGGATGAAGTTTAATTTTTTTAAAACTTTGTTTCGAGCCAGGCTGGTATAGCTCAGTGGTTGAGCAATGACCTATGAACCAGGAAGTCCTTATTCCTGGTCAGGGCACATGCCCAGGTTATGGACTCAATTCCCAGGAAGGGGCATGTAAGAGGCAGCCGATCAATGATTCTCTTTCATCATTGATGTTTCTATCTTCTCTCCCTCTCCCTTCCTCTCTCTGAAATCAATAAAAATAATATTGTTTAAAAACACACAATTTTGTTTTGAAATAATCTCAATCCTGCAGAAAGTTTCAGTAAAGTAGAAAGAACTCTCATATACCCTTGCCCTAGATTGGTGAACTATTAACATTTTGGCCACATTTATCACTATACATAATATACATTACTATTACTTTTTTTGAACCTTTTTTAGAAAATGTTTCATAAACTATGTCCCTTTACTTCAAAACAATTATGTATTTCCTACATAACCAGAGCACAGGGATCACACTCAGAAAATTTAACATTGATAGAGTACTTTCCTCCAACATCCTGCTCTTATACAAGCTATGCTAATTGCACTAATACTCTCCTTTCAGATCCAGGGTCACAGAATGCATTTTCAGTTTTCTTCTTTTGCAAGAGGCCCTCAGTCTGTCTCTCAGGACACTGACATTTCCGTTTTGCTTTGGGGACTCTACCTCCGTGTGGGCCCTCAGATGTTTCCTCATGATTAGATTAGCAGTTATCGTTTCTGGTAGAAATGCTTCCAAAGGGTATTTTATCTTTCTCAATGTATCATTTCAGGGGGCACATGATATCCATCTATCTCATTGTCAGGGTTAACTTTGGAGTATGGATTTTCTTATTTTTTAAGTGTAAACAGGTAGGTTCTAACAGCGGGAGGTTCCATTCCCAGTCAGGACCCTCCAACCCAGCAGCTGTAGGCACTGTGTGGGGAAGAGGAGTGATGGAGCATGGGTGACCTGGACACCGGCTTGGGGGTCAGCAGCCCAGTGGCTCACGAGGCATGCCACTGTTTTCCTGCCAGAGCTCTGCTCACCACAGCTGCCAGTCCCTTGTTAGTTTTTTGTTCTCTTTGGGGTATCCAGATCTACAAAGAGCAGAGCAGTCAGGCTTATTACAGCGGGTCTGCCCTGGGCTCCCTGACCATGCCAGAGTGGTGAGCCTCAAAGGGGACACAGCATCATTGTCCAGCCCCATCCCAGTTGAACACCGGACACTTTGGTCTTCTGTTCAGATAGGAGAGCCTTCCCACTCTTCCATTCCTGGAGGGTGTAGTTTCTGCTACTCTGAGGAACAGCTTAGTGCTTCTTCTGTTGCAACATTTAAAAAGGATCAGGGCCCATCCAATGTGGCTCTGGTTGAGCGTGGACCCAAGGAGGTCATGGGTTTGATTCCTGGTCAGGGCTCATTGCCCAGGTTTCGGGCTCAATCCCCAGTGTAGGGTGTTACAGGAGGCAGCCGATCAATGATTCTCTCTCATCATTGATGTTTCTATCCTTCTCTCTTCCTCTCTGAAATAAAAATATATTTTAAAGAATATAAAAAGGATCAGGATACTACTGTAGCTACAATTACAGAGTGAACAAAGAAGGAAAAAAAAAACATTTTAGTATCAAAAAGCAAATTAAAGAGTAGTCCTCCCATGGCCATAGCTCAATTAGTTAGCGCATCATCTGTATATGCCAAGTTTGTGGGTTTGATCCCTAGTCAGGGCACATACAAGAATCAACCAATGAGTGCATAAATAAGTGGAACAACAAATCAATGTGTGTGTGTGTGTGTGTGTGTCAAAAAAAAAAATCAATAAGAGTAGTGCTGTCCCTACAAACCCACATTGGAGCAAAGAGGGGCAGGTTGGGTAAAATACTGTGTTGGGTCCAGGCGGAGGGGTCGATGGTCACCACTGGTTAGTGGTGCAGTGATGGTTCTCTTGTTCTAGGATGTCTTTATACACGGAAACAGGATTAAACTAGGAGCTGGTTTCGCCTGTCTTCTCTCAGTACCCATTCTCTTTGAAGAAACTTTCTACAATGAAAAAGAAGAAAGTTTCAGCCTGCTGTGTATAGCCCATCCTTTGGAGAAGAGAGAGAGTTCAGGTATTCTGCAAGAAAGTCCCTTTCTCATGATTTGGAGCAATGTATTTATTGAATTTCCTCCTGACATAACTGTTACAAACATCCCATAAAATATTCAAGAGCCCACAAGAAAGCTGCATAATTATTTACATAATTCCCCATAGAACTTAATCAGAAGGTTTTCTCGAGCTAAGGTGTGGACTGGGCTGCTGCATAAGGTTGCACAATTTGGACATGACAGTTCTAGGAGGCAGTATTCACATAGGCCTCAGTGTGGATGTCGTCCCTAGAGTTGTGCAAAGTGGTAGCCCTGGCTTTGCCTTGGCCTTGGCTTTAGAGCTAGCTCTTATAGCATTACTACCCACCCAGCCCCACAGTGGTGCCTCTTTGAGATCTCATTATTTTTAATGAATAATAATTCTTCAGCTGCTCCAGGAAATTGAGGCAGCAATGTGCCAAATGCAATCTGAGGCTCTTATTATCAGGAATCGGGGCTTCTTCACCAGAGCCACACAGATCAAGCCCAAGGTCCCAGATAATCCAGGTTTTGTCCCAGAAAACTGTCTCAAGAGGACCAGGCTCTCTGAACCCTGGGTTGCCCTGTAACTGGGCTGCCCTTGGGCAATATCTTGAAATAGGTTCATCCTCCTCTTCCCCCTGGAAGAGGGGGCCCAAACCCTGGGGAAGCAGGGCAAAGGATGTGGCACTTCCCCTGTTAGGAAACGGTGAAAGCTTCAATCATCCTGACTCTTGTCTCTTTTTCAGAAGAGCCTTCAACACCCTCAGATACCTTTTCCTTGAAAACCATCGAAGATGTGAGAGAGTTTTTGGGAAGACACTCGGAGAGATTTGACAAGAACATTGCCTCTTTCCAGCGAACATTCAGGGAATGTGAAAGAAAGAGCCTCCGTCATCACATAGTCAGTACCTGTGTCTTGCTTTGCCAGGCATGCCTGGTCTCAGGCCAGTTGAGAGCCCGGAATCCCTCAGTTTACTCTGAAACTTTGCTGCTTCCACTGTTGGGAGTTTGTTTGAAATATTTCTAACTATAAAAATAGTACAAGCCACTGTAGAAAACTTGAAAATCACAGAGAAGTATAAAAATTAATATTATCACCCTGGACGGTGGGCACAGTGGTTAGAGCATCATCCTACACGCAGCCCCGGTCAGGGTGCATGTGGGAGGCAACCAATCGATGTGTCTCTTTCACATCAATGTGTCTCTCTCTCTTCCCCTTCCACTCTACCCAAAAAAAAAAAAAAAAAAAATCAACGAAAAATATTCTCTGGTAAGAATTAAAAATATATATCTTATATAATAAAGAGGTGATATGCAAATTGACCATCACTCCCACACACAAGATGGCTGCCCCCATGTGGTCAAAGATGGCCACCCCATGTGGACACAAGATGGCCACCAGGGGAGGGCAGTTGTGGGTGATCAGGCCAACAGGGGAAGGCAGTTGGGAGGGACCAGGCCTGAAAGGGAGGGCAGTTGGGGGGCGAGATCAGGCCTGCAGGGGAGGGCAGTTGGGGGTGAAATCAGGCTGGCAGAGGAGGGCAGTTTAGGGATGATCAGTCAGGCAGAGGCAGTTAGGGGCAATCAGGCCAGCAGGGGAGAGCCTTTGGGGGCGAGATCAGGCCAGTAGGGGAGGACAGTTGGGGGCAACCAGGCCTGCAGGGAAGGACAATTAGGGGCGACCAGGCCGGCAGGGGAGGGCAGTTAGGGGTGACCAGGCTGGCAGGGGAGGGCAGTTAGGGGCAATTGGGCCGGCAGAGGAGCAGTTAGGTGTCGATCAGGCTGGCAGGGGACTGGTTAGGGGGTGATCAGGCTGGCAGGCAGAAGCGGTTAGGGGCAATCAGGCAGGCAGGCAGGCGGGCGAGCAGTTGGAAGCCAGCAGTCCTGGATTGTGAGAGGGATGTCCCAGATTGGAGAGGGTGCAGGCTGGGCTGAGGAACACACACACACACACACACACACACACACACACACACACACCCTGTGCACGAATTTTGTGCACTGGGCCTCTAATGTGTGTGTGTGTGTGTATGGTTTGGCTCAATGGATAGAATGTTGGCCTGTGGACTGAAGGGTCCCAGGTTCGATTCTGGTCAAGGGTACATGCCTGGGTTAGGGGCTTGATCCCCATTAGGGGATGTGCAGGAGGCAGCCAATCAATGATTCTCTCTCGTCATTGATGTTTCTATCTCTCTTTCCCTCTCCCTTCCTCTCTGAAATCAATAAAGAGATAGATATATATAGATATATAATATACATATATATATGCATCTTACTAACTCCAAAAGGATTTTATTTCTACTTTTAATGCATAAAAAAAAAGTTGAAAAAAATCACTGAGTTGATAAGCATGCATAAGCACTTAAAGTCTGTCACATTTTGTAAAATATTTTCTTCACTCCAGGACATGTTGCATATCCTGGGTTTTGTGTTATGGCCTCGGATTATGAGAGTGACCTGTCTCTCCGCTCTGTCACTTAGGACGCGGTGAATGCGCTCTACACCAAATGCCTCCAGCATCTTCTGAGGGACTCTCACCTGGTAAGCAGCAAGACTTTCAAAAGAGAGAATTGCAGTTTTCAACATGCAAAGCCAAGCACTTTACTGTACTTTTCTTGTCTTCTAGAAGATGCTTGCCAGGCATGAGGCACAGATGAACCTGATGAAGCAGGCGGTAGAGGTAAGAGGCCAGGGCAGTGAGGGAAGAGAAGGTGGCAGTGCTGCGACTCTCCTTCTGTCCCACACACACACCCTGAACTGGGGCTCGTTGATTTCACAGATGTACGTCCAGCACGATATTTATGATCTGATCTTTAAATATGTGGGGACCATGGAGGCAAGTGAGGTAGGTTCTAAATCTGCATCACCCAGGTTGGAAGCCTTATTCTGTGCTTTCTAGGAAATTTGAAGCTTCGTTAAAAATCTGTTGTTAGGATGCTGCCTTTAACAAAATCACAAGAAGCCTTCAAGATCTTCAGCAGAAAGATATTGGTGTGAAACCTGAGTTCAGGTAAGGGTTTGCACTGTAGCAGCTCAGCCTCCTCAGAAGCAGGGCCCTTGCAGCAGTGCCGGCAGGCTGGTTTGACTTGGTTCATATTGAGGAGCAGTGCAGTTATTTGTGACCAAAGATGAAGTGCTGACTTTGGCAAATGACTGTGTTGTAGCTATCACCCTCCTGCAACTGTCTGCCCACGTACCACCTGGGTGGGAGCTACCGGGGCTGTGGTTTCCCGCAGGTGGTCTCTAGGTGGGCACATAGCTCACCCAGGTGGGTTCTGCATGGAGACAGCTCTCCTCATCTGCCCATGCGAGGGAACCCTGCTAAAGAGACACCTCCTTCTGGATTAATTTAAGTTTCATTAGGATAAAAAAAATGTCTAAAGTGTTTATGTTTAAACTACTTATTTTTCCCCTTTGGGCTATTTTATTCTGAGGCTAAGTACTTTTGATTTTTCCCCCTCTAATTTTCTGGTGCTGCTGTCACTAGGCAGCCTGAATGAGACATTTGAAGCTATTATGTTTTGCCACTGACTTGAGTGAGATGGCTTCTGAGTTTCTATTTTTATTTTTCATTACTATGGTTTGTTATAAGAAATGTAAATCAGAGGTACATTATTAGACCAGAGAAAAAGGGCCCTTATGCTGTGCTCTTAAGTTGTCACTTGCCAAATTATTTTACAGCTTCAACATACCTCGTGCAAAGAGAGAACTGGCTCAGCTCAACAAATGTACCTCCCCACAGCAGAAGTTGGTTTGTTTGCGAAAGGTGGTGCAGCTAATTACACAGTCCCCTAGCCAGAGAGGTTTGTGCTGGGGAAGGGGCCGGGCAGGGGGGTAGATGCATCCACCCAGAAGCAGAAGTCTGTTAAGGAGCGGTGCTGTCTTAAAGGACCATACAGATGGGCTGGTTTGTGCAGCCCAGCCTTCTAGCTTGAGCGCCTTGGGTTCTGTGCTAATGAGTGAGTGCCTACTAATGGGATGGGGGTAGATGTGTCATGACTGTGGTACGGAAATGGTGGCAGAGGAACAGCAGCCTCAGAAAAGAGCCAAGCTGGTGATGGATACATAGGGGTTCAAGTGTCCTTTAGACTGTTTGCACTCGTTTAGTATATGTTTAAAATTTTCCAGTATAAAAAGTTAAAATAAGCCAAGAAAAAAATGAGGCAGATTTGTGTATGCAGATAGGGAATGATCTTAAAAGTATATTACATGAAATAAACAGGGGTGTATGTGGCACACTTTCCTCTCTACAAGCATGTCCTTGGGTGAGGATTACAAATAAAATAGGCTACTTCAGCATTGGACTCCACAGTGCATAAAACAGAAATGATCTCAGGAGGGAAGAGGCTTTCAGCAGTGGCTCTGGGCACACCTTTGCTTTGTGTCCACTGTCACTGACCTCCCTGGGCTTTGCCCATCCAGGAAGGTGGCGAGGGGTGGTTTGCTTGGAGTTCCCTCCCTTCTCTTGTACATGTTCTGGGAGTGCTAGGTGTTTGTGTTCCCCTTGAATCTGATAGCTGTTCAGGACACTGTAAAGGAAATTGTGCAATTGAATTTCTCTCTAATGTGTGATCTTACTGGATTGTGGTTTTGGAGTTGAATTGTGGTGAGGAGTTGAGAGGATTGTTGGTCCATTTGAGTCTCACGATGACTTTGAACATGTTTCCCCTTGCAGTTAACTTGGAGACTATGTGTGCTGATGATCTGCTATCAGTCCTGTTATATTTGCTTGTGAAAACAGAGATACCTAATTGGTAATTTTTTTTAAAATAGTTTTAAAAATGGCTGTACTATACTGTGGCAGTTTTAGTATAACTAGGAAATTGAGCACCTCTCATGAGTCAGATACTATGCCTGCTCTACCTTCATTTGGCAGGGGGTGGCCCTCATTCCATTTATAGATGGGAAACTGAGGTCCATAGAGCTTACATTTCTCTTTCTGGAACACGCAGCTAGTCAGTGGCTAAGCAGGAAGCTGTGTGGTCCCAAAGCTCTTCTTCTTCCCATAGGAACCCACAGCTCACTTTACAATAATGAGCTTTCTGAAAAATAGCCTATTTCAGCCCAGTTGGTTGGGCATCATCCCGTGCACTGAAAGGTTGCTGGTTTAATTCTCAGTCAGGACTCATGCCCAGGTTGCGGACTCGATTCCCTGGAGGGAGCGTGTAGGAGGCAGCTGATCCATGGTTCGCTCTTACATGTTCCCTCCCTCTCTCTCTAAATATCAATTTAAAAAATCTTTTAAAAAATAAATAAAAATTAAAAATAGCCTATTCCAGGAAAATAACAAGTAGTTTTTATTTATTTCCTAATTACACACACTCTGAATAGAGAGTGAGGTGTTAGCAGTCAATGTTCCCTGGAGCTAACCAAGTTCAGTCACCTAAGCCAATGGCATTGTTTCTGCAAGTGTTACTTGTGTACAAGAATAAAACCTTTTTTTCCTTTTGTTAGGATGGCAAATTTGAGTTATATCAAAAACTTCAGATTTAGCAACTCGACAAAAGATGAATTGGGATACTGCCTGACCTCAATTGAAGCTGCAATTGAATATATTCGGCAAGGAAGCCTCTCTGTTAAACCGCTGGTAAGATCCCCTCCTACCTTGGTCTTTCTTTGGGGGGTGTCATTGCTCATTTGATAGGGTTCTGAAGGTTGGTGTGGAGGGGTGAATTCTTATTTTTTTTTAAATATATTTTATTGATTTTTTACAGAGAGGAAGGGAGAGAGATAGTCAGAAACATCCATCAGCTGCCTCCTGCACGCCCCCTACTGGGATGTGCCCACAACCCAGGCACATGCCCTTGACCGGAATCAAACCTGGGACCTTTCAGTACTCAGGCTGACGCTCTACTGAGCCAAACCGGTTTTTCGGCTAGGGGTGAATTCTTAAATGGTCTCCTGAGAATGGGGCCTCAGCTGTTTACAGGCCCTGAGCCCGGACAGCAACCCAGCACACTTGCACACTGAGTACCAGATTTGGCTGTGAAAGTTTGTGGATTTTCATTGGGACTTACATTGTTTATATCCTACTTCACTGATCCTCGGCATCCTCAAAAGCACATGGGCAGAGGGGAAGCTAGAAATAGTGACTTCGGATATCTTGACCATATAGGCAAGAAATGAGGTTAATGTATGAAATTTTAGGACTCAGTGGCCTTATTATTACTTTCTTGATTGGTTGGTGAGCTTTGGCTAAAGAGAGGAAATTATATTTCTATGTGAATTGTGAGGATCTTAAACCAAGATTGCATTGCTGGCTTATTTCATTGCATACCAACCAGCAAAATGTGACAATACTCACAGAAATCACAAAGTTAAAATTAATAAAGTGAAGATATTTCTGTTGAGTTCTGAGGATTAAAGATTCATTTGATCCTCATTTTCTACTGATATTAGAATCTCCCAAAATAATAAGTTAAAACATCTGGCAAAGAGTACAAGCCTGACCAGGCAGGTGCACTTGGGTAAAAGCTGTTTCTCAGAATTCATTTATCATTAACATGTTTATTTTTGTTGTTGTTTTTATTGTATGTTTTTATTGATTTCAGAGAGAGGAGGAGAGAGGGAGAAAGATATAGAAACATCACTGCTCAGAGAGAATCATTGATCGGCTGCCTCTTGCATGCCCTCTACTGAGAATTGAACAGTGACCTCCTGGTTAATGGGTTGATGCTCAACCACTGAGCCATGTTTATGTTTTTTCCCTAAAAGAATAAATTTTATTTTTTCTGATTAGAAAACTACTATTTGCTTATAAACAATATTTGAAGGAAACAAAAACCTCTTGTAAACTCACTAGGTGGGGGTAACTCTTATTAACATTTGGGTATATGTCTTTTTTCAGTGCCATCCAATTGTATTTTTAACCAGAATTTTAGATTATGCTGAACTTGTTGGCACGTAGCCCAGTAGCATCATGGTGCTTGCTGAAGAACTAAGTTCTGCTCTTGTCTGGGTTTGGGGTTGATCTCCCATATGTAAGCAAGTAAAATTAGAGGCTGTCCAGCTCGTCTCAGATGTGGTTGGCTGTGACTCTTGTGGAAAGGTGTTTCTAATTTAGGGGGAAATCACTCACATTCTGGAAGGGCTGTGTGTGCACTCCACATGCACAGGTGTCTGCAGAATCAGTTGTCACTCACTCCCATAGTAATGAAGTAAGATTTCTTAATTTGGAAATCATCTTCTGTGAGGTTCTAGAAATGTGGGTGCGTGGTTTTTTTACTTTATGTGATCATAGTTAAATATTTTATTTTATTTTTATTTTATTTTGTATTGGTTTTAGATGGATATCATAGTGGTTAGACAATCATATACTTTACATAGTGTTCCCCGCAATATTTCTAGTACCCAACTGATACCATATATAGTTACAATATTATTGACTACATTTCCTATGCTGTACTTTACATCCCCATGACTGTTTTGTAACTACCAATCTGTACTTCTCAGACCCTTCACCTCTTTCATCCAGTCTCCCAAGCCCTCTTCCCCTCTGGAAACTACTAGTCCTTCTCTTTGTCTGTGAGTCTGTTTCAGTTTTGTTTGTACACTTACTTTGTTCTTTAGATTTTACATATAAGTGAAATCATATGGTATTGTGCCCATCAATAGACAAGTGAATAAAAAAGCTGTGGTGTTTATATATAGTGGAATATTACTCAGCCATAAAAGAGAATGACATCTTACCATTTGCAACAGCATGGATGGACCTAGAGGGTGTTGTGCTCAGTGCAGTAAGTCAATCTAGGAATGTGTTTTCCTGTGGTGCCTGCAGTGGTTTTGTGATGGTCCTGTCCTTCTGCTTCTTTCCCTCTCATCTGTCTGAGAGGTCACTCCCTTCTTGGCTCTACCACCCTGCAGAAGAATTGCCTGATGGCCCTTGATGGGGCCAGAAGGACCCTGTCACCTGGAGGGAGGTATCCACCTTTCGAAGGTGCTCCTGCCCCCATACTATACCGTGGCTATCTTGCTTTCTTATTTTCCATGCGGGCAGGAAGGCCAACACTTGAAAGCCTTTGGCCAGGGTGTAAGAAAGTGGCTGGCCAAACAGTCTCAGTTGAATTTTTTTAAATCCTCACCCGAGCATATGTTGTTGTTTTTTGTTAATTCTACAGAGAGAGGAAGGGAGAGGGAGAGAGAGAGAGAAAGAGAGAAACATCGATTGGTTGCCTCCTGTTCAAACCAGGGATTAAACCCACAACCTGGGTATGTGCCCTGATGGAGAATTGAACCCTTCAGTGCATGGGAAGACATTCAACCAACTGAGCCATACTGGCCAGGACTCCATACCTACTTCTACTTCAGAAAATATTCCAAGTGACAGGGAAGAGGAGGTGCAGGTGGAGGTGGAAGAGAGTATAAGGGGAATTAATGGTGATGGGGGAAAATAAAGGAATAAAAGATTTCAAGTGGGATTGGAGGAGTGTTTGAGGAGTGGTCCTTCTTGTGCTGCTGTTGGTGTGAGTCCAGCACTTCGGTTTGTCTCTCTAAGCCTCTGTCCCTCTTCCGGTCTATACTGGGATAATGTTGTATATTTTACCCCTTACTAGGTAGTTATGAGAATCAAATGGAATATTCACAAGTGCCTTTTTGAATTATGAGGTGATACTTGTGCCCTTAGTTGCTCTTCTAATGCCTCCGCATGTGGGTGTCTTTGTCTCCTGGTTCTTGGATGCATTCTGCATGGATGGGCAAGGGGGTGTGGAACACAGCCCAGCGTGCTCCTCTAGGCAGGGGTGTCTGACCCTGGTTCTGCCTTTCTGGATGAGAGGTGGTTGGTCCCATCAGATGATGGTCCCTTGGGCCTTGAGTGGGTCAGGCCTGAGAGATGCTCTTCACTTTATTGACAGAGCAGGTGTTGTGGCTTCCTGTCTTTTGTGATACCATCGTTGGGATTCCGTCTGTGATACCACCTCTGCCTTAGCTGCCAACTGAGTTCTTTGCAGTAGTGCAGTTCCTTCTAGGAATGTTCAAGGCCACTGTCAAATATTGGTGTCGTTCGTTTTCTGGGGAAAGAGCCCAAGAGTATCTCCACACAGTAAGCGAGGTTCCTGAAAATCATTAAAGATCAAATATTAGTAAATTGAATTCTGTCTTACTCTTGACTCTTTATATAATGTAGTTTCACAGAAATTTTCTCCCAAAGATAGAATTATACTTGAGATGACCATAAATATTCTTTAAGCATAAAAACTTTAAAGACCTTTAGCTTTTTTTCTTTTTAATTTTTGTTTTTGGCATAGCATGACTGACTTTATTTTTCTATTGATGTTGATATTCAATATTATATTAATTTCAGGTGTACATACAGTAGAGCAGATGCCTTTATTTTATTACTTATTTATTTTATTATTTACCTATGCATTTATTGGTTGACTCTTGTATGTGCTCTGACTGAACTATCGGGCAAGGGCCCAAGACTTTGAGCTTTTAAAAAACAAACATTAGTGGGCCCTAGCCAGTTTGGCTCAGTGGATAGAGCGTTGGCCTGCAGACTGAAGAGTCCCAGGTTCGATTCCGGCCAAGGGCACATACCTGGGTTGCAGGCTTGGTCCCCAGTAGGGGGCGAGCAGGAGGCAGCTGATCAATGATTCTCATCAGTGATGTTTCTATCTCTCTATCCCTCTTCCTTCCTCTCTAAAATCAATAAAAATATATTTTTTAAAAAAAACACATTAGTGGGATAAAAAGCCAGGAGAGAGAACCCTGGAAGCATCTGTACCCTCCTCTGCTCTAGCTTTTCAGGCTCTGATTTTTCTCATTTGACCAAGTTTCTAATAAGTAGTGTTCACCCCATTCCCAAATAGGTCTTCTCTCATGTGCTATGTCTTCAGGCAGCTCATTTTTCCCTGAAGATTCAGTCCTAGAAGACTTGCCTCTCTTCATCACTGCCCTTGAATAGTTCCCCAGAGTCGAGGAAAGAACACCGAATTTACCTGGACAGTAATGTCTTTGATGTTTCTCTGACCCTAAGCTGCTCAGCTGTAAGTCACTGAATAAAACTTACAGAGCATTCATAGCTTATAGCTGGGAGCTAAAGTGGTTCTAATGCTGAGGTGTTGGTGTCTGTGCCAAGTTCATCCTCTAGGGCAGTCTTGACAGCAGACCCCAGAAATGGTCCACTCCTCGAAATGCTGTCAACCCCGTCTTTAACTGGACCTGTAAAGTCAGAACTTAGAGAGCCTTGTTCTAAAGTTTTATCTGGGTTGGTGAGTTCTTCTGGCAGCAACTGGCTGGAAAAAATTCCCTTTGCCACCCACAAAGACTCTTTTTTAGGAAGTTAATTTGTCATTAGGCAGTTTAGTAGCAGGTGCTCAACTGAGCATTATTAAAGTATCTTGCTAGAAATTATTTTATAAAATAAAGATAGGTAGGAGAAGGTACAGGGGGGATAAATGGTGATGGAAGGAGACTTGACTTGAGGTGGTGAACACACAATACATATACAGATGGTGTGTTATAGAATTGTACACCTGAAATCTATATAATTTTGTTGACCAATGTCACCCCAATAAATTCAATAAAAATAGAGTAAGGGTACATTATTAGATTTTTGTATCATAACTTTATTAATTGGGGGTAGACCCCAGTATCCTATTGGACTTAGAGCCAATGGCCCTTTTGTTTGCTATTTTAATAAATATGTTCAAAAACTAAGAGTCCTCTCTCCCCTGCTGGTTGACATTGAGAAATACAGACCATCTCTCCGATGGTTTTCCTGCCTGTGGGCTGCAGATAAAATGGCAGGGGATAGGGCTGTGCAGGCTAGGACAGAAGCTTGAGAGAAGGAGGCCAGCACAGTCCAGGTTCCATCTGCAGGAGGATGGTGTGTGCATGCAACATTCCACACTTAGAAATGACATATTCTACACAGGCGCAGCCAGTGTGCTGCCACTCTCCCAGAGCCCCCCTGGAAAACAGTCGTCAGAGCTACCACTTCCTGGAGAGACAGATAGGAAGTCCTTCTCCCATCCTGATGAGGGTCAGCTCTCTGGCTCCGTGAAAGGGGGAGAGAGGAGCGAGGGATAAAACAGACTGTTGGGTTTTCCTGCAGGAGTCTGAGGGATTTGGTGACAGACTGTTCCTTAAGCAGAGAATGAGCTTACTGTCTCAGATGACTTCAACTCCCATTGACTGCCTGTTTAAGGTAAGACACCAAAGGTCTTTCTTTGTGAGGAGGAGCATGCCATCTTTCAGCATCTCTACAGAATCCACATGGTGGTCAATGGAGTTAAACACTGAAGTTCGCCTTGTGCTCAGGGTGGTAGGGATGCTGAGGTTTTACAGGTGAAATCAGCACGTATTCTCATCTGCACAGTGTGTGCTATGTGATAGCTGCGCTAGATGTTTCACCGAGGGCCCTGGGCCTCCACCTGTGGAACCCTCTGCCCCAACTGTCCTCCTTTCTCCACTCGACAAAACACAGTTTGTCATCCCATAGGCCAGTTCAGTGGTACCTCACTCGAGGCCCCATAGAGTTGATGCCTCTTCTCAGTTCCAGGAGCCCCACATCTCAAGTGTCTATGTGCATGTGCCCTGGGCTGGGAGCGCACTGCCTGGTGGTGGTTTGATCATGTAGCAGCACGTGCACCAAGCTCCCCGCTCAGATCTGTTCAACTGCTGGGAGGCTGTCGAGGTGCTCACTGGGCAGTAAGCGAAGAGTAGGAGAGGGCAGATCTCCTTAGGAGGTCACCCGGAGCCAGAGTGGGTTCCATGGAGACCCAGAGCGCCTCCTGGGACAGTTTGCTCACCAGAACATCTCACTTCCTGGGGGAACACATCCAGGAATCACGGGGGTGAGCCCTGCAGGTTTGGTTGTTGATGGGGTTTCCTGCCGATTGCAGCTGTTTCCTCCCTCACCCCCCAAGCCAAGGTCTATCAGATACAAGAGGACAGGACCGAGGCTGGTTCTAGTAAGATTCTGAATTCTGAGTGTATTGCTTCCCTACTCCTGTTGCTTTGGGAATTTTGTCATGCTGTCATTATTTTAATTATGAAAATTTCTTACATTTACAAACTACAAAAATAAAAGATTAGTGTCATGGACAGGCTCCATATAGCCATCTCCCAAACTTAGTTCATCTCTACCCTCGCCCCCTTTCCCTAGTCACCCACCCGGATGATTTTGAAATAAATCCCAGAGAGCAAATCAGTTCATCCATCCATTAGTGTTTCTGCAACACTCAAAAAATTCACACCTTAAAAAGCAAATTTCTCAATATTGATAGTATCTTTGATATCACTTCTCAGCACATTGCTTCAGGTAACCAAAAAGAAGTGGAAAGACTTCTGAGCCAAGAAGACCAAGATAAAGATGCCATCCAAAAGATGTGCCACCCCCTGTGCTTCTGTGATGACTGTGAGAAACTTGTCTCTGGGTAAGAGAGTCCTCATGGAGGCTCCGTGTGCCAAAAAGCAGGATACTCAGGGCTTTGATGGAACTTTTCTACTTCCTTGCCATGTGATTTTGAATGAGGCACTCAGCTTCCTCTGCTGTAAAGTGGGGACACTAATCTCTGCCTCTTTGGAGCGTTAGATGGAATAAAGGTCCTGAAAGTACTTGGCACACTGCTGGGCTGGATACAAGGTAGGCAGATATAGGGCCTGCCCAGCCTCGGCAAATGTGTTTAGGATGGGAGGAATGCAAACTTCCTCCAGCAACCCTTTTTGGTCTCCCCTTAACCTCAACAGGCTGTTTTGCTGGGTGTCAAGGCCTAGAGGAGTGGGGTGGCCAGGAGGGGCACTAGAGGCCTCAGTTCCTCACCCTGTGAGCAGGGACTGGATTCCCTCCAGGACACTGTAAGAGAGGCCCCGTTTGGATCACACCCTGAGTTCTGTCTTCCAGTCCCAGACCCTGGCATGGCCAGCCTTGCCAGGAGGAGGCTTGGCCCTGCCGTTCCTCGGGTGTCTTTCTCTGTGTCTTTTCTCTCTTTTAGAAGGCTGAACGATCCTTCAGTTGTCACTCCATTCTCCAGAGATGACAGGGGTCATACACCACTCCATGTGGCTGCCCTCTGTGGTATGTGGTCTTGGGTGGGCCTCTGAGGCTTGTCAAGGAAAAGGGTTGGAGCCAAGGATGGCCTAGCAGAGGCCTGAGGCCTGGCCAACAGGTGCAGTGGAGTTGGGGTGTGGAAAGGGCTGCATCATGAGCCACCACCGGTGGCTTCGCTGGAGGAGAAGAGCAGACGTTCCTCAGGCTTTCCTGTGCTGCTCCTGGGCTTATCCGTGTTCTCACTGTCCTGGGCTGGTGGTCCAGGCAGGGAAGGCTTGAGTCCGAGCTATGAGAATGATCTTAGAATTGGGGTTCTTATAACCCGCTTTTAAAAAATAACTTTTAAAGTGCACAAAGTAGAAAACACAAACTTCTCAGTATCACCTGCCATCCTTCTGTTTCCCAGATATAATTTTGATTTATGAGTATCTGGAATTTCCCTGTGCTTGTGTGTATATGAATATAAAGCATATGATCTTGTGGGGGTCATACTGTTCTATACTGTGCTTTTTTCACTGAGTGATAGGTAAGAACATTTCTCCTTGTCATATTTTTTTAATGGTTGCACAGTATTCATCTAAGGAATTGATGAACCATGGAATCTTCTGTGGGTGTCAAAGCTCTTTTCCAGTACCTTCTCTTGTTAAGAAGTAGATTGGAGCTAAGTCCACATTAAGAGGCACCCAAAGTGCCCAGAATCTACAGAGTCTGACTTGATGGTATCTCTGGTTCCTCTCAAGCAGAAAAGTTCCTTCTGGCCTAGCTCATGCCAGGGCACAAGTGGGTAAAGTAATGTTGTGGCTTCACACTTAGGGTTTGAAAGCCTCTTGTCTTTCTCCATTGTGAAGTCCTTCTGTTCTGTAGGGCAGGCATCCCTCATTGACCTCCTGGTTTCCAAAGGCGCTGTGGTGAATGCCATGGACTATCACGGGTCAACTCCACTTCATCTTGCATGTCAGAAAGGCTATCAGAGCGTGACGGTGAGCAGGGGGTGACGGCGCCACCAATGCACGTGCTCGGATGAGCTGGGCTCCGACTGACTCGTCGTGCTGGCTGCTCTCCTCTGTCCCACTGGCTGTGCTGCAGCTGCACAGCAGGGCTGCGAATCTGTGGCTCCTCCAGCCCCAGACAAAACTGTGAGGTCTAGATTATCAGGACAAAAATTTTAGGACTTGCTTTCCTAAAATGTTCTGATAATCGGGGGGGGGGGGGGGGTAGGGGGCGGGCTGTACTTTTTTTTTAATCTCAAAACATTTTTATCTCAGGAAGGATGAGAGTGATATCATTTATTTGTAGAATGGGTAAATAAGATTGAAAATAGAAACAAGTGACCTCCCCCTTATCACCTGCTTTCTCCTCCCCTATGCAAGCTGCTGCTGTTGCACTACAAGGGCAGTGCTGATGTGCAAGACAATAACGGCAACACCGCCCTCCACCTGGCCTGCGCTCACGGCCACGAAGACGTGAGTGGTGCTGGCTTCCCTGGCTGTGTTCTCCCTTTCTCTCTCGTGAAGAAATGTGAAATTTTACTTAGTTTAGTGTAGTGTGTTTTGTGTGGATAATTATTGGACAATTTGGTGTGTAATTTTTTAATTAAAAAATTTTAAGTATAGATGCTATGTTGAAATAACAAACCTGAAGCTTAATTGCTCATTATCTGTTATAAAATTAAGTTATTTCCATTCATCTCTGCTACCATCTGACTCTTACCTTTGTTCATATTCAATTTCTATCTTTTACTTTTTTATAGTAATATCAAGGAATTTCATAATTTCCATTTTCACTTAGTATTTAACAGTGTTTTATTTTTTCCTAACTATTCACTCTCCCCCTTCTCTTCATAGTAACATACAAGTAGTTTTATACATATACTAGAGGCCCGATACACGAAATTCATGCAAGAGTAGGCCTTCCTTCCCCCCGGCTGCCAGCACTGGCTTCCCTCTGGCACCCAGGATCCGGGCTTCCCTCCGGCCACCAGAAGGCCCCCAGGACCCGAGCTTCCCTCGCAGCCCCAGCTTCATCCAGAAGGTTGTCCAGAAGGCCATCTGGTCTAATTAGCATATTATGCTTTTATTATTATAGATAGTGTTGAAGCTGGGTTAGGTGGGTGATGTGTAAAAACGAGATCGTACCCTACACATTTTCATGCAATTTTCTTTCCTAACTTAGTGATGCATAATGGAAATTCTCTAGGTCAGTAAATATAGATCTGGCCTGTCTTTCATCGCTGCAGTAATCAATTATTTGTGTTGCATCAGTGTTCTTAAGACTACCCATTGATTCAGTGAGTTGTGACAATACCTATGAAATATTATCTACCAGGGAAGCTCATTGAGCCACTCAGGCCACATTTTATTGGAGGCTGGTCATGTAAACACCCTCTGCCTGGCATGTACCAAAATGTCAGACTCCCAGGAGGAAAGCAGGTGTTCATATCAGCCACATTGTTGTACAACAGGTTGGGCACAGTGAGCCCCTCTTATCAGGTAGGGGACTTAGACACACCCTAAATCCAAGCTCCCAAGGAATACTGCAAGTCAGGGGCCAACCTTGCAGTCAGGCCTTTCAAGGGACTGTGGTCTCGGGCCTGCTGTGGTCATTCCTTTCTGCACATGGATACATCACAGTTTATTCAGCCATGTCTAACTGACGGACCCTTGAGCTTTGAGAAAGTGAGGTGTCCTGATCGGGTAACCTGGAGCCCTTGGGTTCCCTCTCTGCTACTGTGCATTTGCTTGGTTCGTGGAGCCTTGATTGAGCTGGGACCTGGATCTAGGCTGTGGAGTACACAGATGTTGCCTGGGGCTTAGCATGTGAGATAATGGTGGCATCTCCCAATTTCTTTGCAGTGTGTGAAGGCCTTGGTCTACTATGATGTGCAATCATGCAAACTAGATATTGGTAATGAAAAAGGAGACACTCCCCTACACATAGCTGCACGCTGGGGTTACCAGGGCATCATAGAGACGTTGCTACAAAATGGAGCATCCACAGAGATCCAGAACAGAATGAAAGAAACGCCCCTCAAGTGTGCATTAAACTCAAAGGTAGATTGGTTTTTGTTTTTTGTGTTGTTTTTTGTTTTGTTTTGTTTTGTTTTTGGAAAAGGGCTACGACTTTAAAAACAAAATCACTGTCTACAGATTAGGTCTTGGCTATGCTGGACAATTAATTGCATTAGTGCCTGAGGGCAGGACTTGGCCTGTACCCTCTCTGCTGCATTTGGGACCTGGTGGTTAATGGGTTTTTACTTATTTATATTATTACTAGTGGCCCGGTGCATGAAATTTGTGCACGGAAGGGGGGGGTTACCTTAGCCCAGCCTGCACCCTCTCCAATCGGGGACCCCTTGGGGAATGTCCTACTGCAGTCTGGGACCACTGGCTTCTAACCGCTCACCTGCCTGCATGATTGCCCCAACTCCCCTCCCCTGCCAACCTGATCTTGCCCCCAACTGCCCTCCCCTGCTGGCCTAATCTTGCCCCCAACGGCCCTCCCCTGCCGACCTGATCTCGCCCCCAACTGCCCTTCCCTGCTGGCCTGATCTCACCCCCAACATCTCTCCCCTGCCGGCCTGATCTCGCTCCTAACTGCTCTCCCCTGCCGGCCTGATCGTCCCTAACTGCCTCTGCCTGCCTGATCACCCCTAACAGCCCTCCCCTGCAGGCCTGATCTCGCCCCCAACTGCCCTCCCCTGCCAGCCAATTTGGTTCTGATTGTTCAGTTTCTATGCCAGTCAGTGTCAAAAGCTCAGCCTCCTAGGCAGCCATTCGCTCCTCACAGTTCACCCAGATTTGGTTCTGATTGGTCAGTTTCTATGCCAGTCAGCATCTCTGGGCCTATCTCCGGGCCTGATCAGAGAGGCGGGGCTGATCAGCAGCCTGCGCAGAGGCCTGGGGAGAAAAAGAGGTGCGGCTGCTGGCAAAGCCCAGAGAGAAAGAGAGGCAACAGCTGATCAACAGCTGTCATGGAGGCTGCGGATCAGACCCTGCCTCTCCAGGCCTCTCTCCAGGCCTGATCTGCAGTCCCCTCAGCAGTCAGTGCTGGGTCACCACGCCTGCACCAGCGGCAGTCAGTGCTGGGTCACCACGGCAACCCAGCAATGAGTGCAGGACTGACTTCCAGTATTCGGTCGAACCTTCAGTCGGTCATTACGGACCCTGGGTTTTTATATATTAGGATGAGTTCTTTGTGTTGTTCTAAGAGCTACTCCCAGCAGGGTTTGCCCTAGCCTCTGAGTGCTATTGCCTTATGAGCAAATGGAGTGGGTAAAACGGGAGAGTAACTCTGACCGGCAGAAGCAGAGAAAGGGAGTGGAACATGGAAGCAGTAAAGGATGTTACTTCATCTTCAGCTCCTAAAAACTTTATTCTGATTTGACCAATTTTGAGCATCATTGGGTATTACTTCTTTCAAAAGTGATTTGTTAATGAACTACTCATCCTTTCCTGGGAGTAATGTGTGGGACCATTCAGTTTTGTGTGTGGGGGGGTTTTTTTTAATGTATTTTATTGATTTCTTACAGAGAGGAAGGGAGAGGGATAGAGAGTTAGAAACATCGATGAGAGAGAAACTTCGACCAGCTGCCTCCTACACACGTCCTACTGGGGATGTGCCCGCAGCCAAGATACATGCCCTTAACTGGAATCGAATCTGGGACTTCTCAGTCCGCAGGCCAATGCTCTCTCTACTGAGCCAAACTGGTCAGGGCTAGCATTCAGTTTTTGACAACATGTAAAAGTGCTCTGGGGAGTGAGGAATGGGGGGCTTAGAGAAACCATTTCTTTGTACCTCATCTCCTAGCAGGTTGAAGGCATGCCTTCAGTGAAGTGTGGTCGGCCAGCTGGCCAGAGGAAGCCAAGCCATGTGCAGTGGAAGGTCTCAGGTCATCAGGTTGATGTGTCTAGAACATCACTGATTTGTGGCTCACAAAAATGATTCCATTTTATGTATTTTATTTTTTAATTCTCACCTGAGGATATTTTTTCATTGATGAGAGAGAGAGATAAGAGAGAAACATCAATTGGTTGTCTCCCATACGCACCCCAACTGGGGATCGAACCCGCAACCTGGGTATATGCCCTGACTGGGAATTAAACCTGCTACCTACCCTTCAGTGCACGAGACAATGCTTTAACCATAGAGCAATACTGGTCAGGGCAAACGATTCTTTTTTTGTTGTTAATCCTCACCCGATGATATTTTTCCATTGATTTTTAGAGAGAGTGGAAGAGAGAGGAAAAGACAGAGAGAAACATCGAAGTGAGAAAAACACATCGATTGGTTCCCTCCTGCACAAGCCCTGACCAGGGCCTGGGCCAGGGAGGAGCCTGAAACTGAGGCATGTGCCCTTGATCGGAATCGAACCCGGGACCCTTTGGTCTGCAGGCTGACCCTCTATCCACTGAGCCAAACCAGCTAGGGCAAACGATTCCATTTTAATACAGGCCTCCTGTTGTCTCCCTCTGCACAGGCCTTGCTTTTTGCTTCTTGACGTTTTCAGCTTCCTTTTAGTTTCTGACTCTTCTGGGGAAGCCTTTCAGTTTATGTTATCTTCTAAGAGTAGCACAGTTTTTAAACTACTTTATTGAGGTATGATTGACATACAAAGAGCTGTACATATTTCATGTACAGGCACACCTAGGAGATAGTAGGTTTGGTCCCAGACCACTGCAAGAAAGTGAGTCATAAATTTTTGCTGTTGGGAGACTCTTGCCTTCAATTTGTAAAACACGCAACATCTGTGAAGTGCAGTATAGCAAAGCACAATAAAATGAGGCACGCTGGTCCACAACTTGATGCATTTGGAGATATGTACATACCTGTGAGACCATCACCACAATCTGTGCTATAAACATATCCATCGTCTTCAAAAGTTTCCTCTTGTCTTTATTATTATGTTTGGGTGTGACAAGAACACTTAACATAAGATCTACAGTAGCACAGTTTTTGAAGGTGAAATCCCTGCTCCTGACCCCTGGGCCATACTTCCTGTGCACTCACAGGATCTCTGCTCTGTAGCAGCCACAGCTGATGGACTGGGTGGTGCTGCCTGTGGCCTGAGATGCCCGGAGGAGCTGAGGGTTTCTTCTTCCAAAGGCCCCTTCCCAAGGGAGGCCTCAGAGGGAAGGAGATAGCTGCCTGCTTGGGTCTGCTCTGAGCTTCTCATGGTGCCAGTGAAAAGGCCACACTTTATTCCTGTGGACAAATAGCCTGGGGGCTAGACAGGGCAGCCTTTGAGGCCCTTTCTGTGGCTGGGCTTCTCTTGTCCTCTGAGCCCGTTCATGGGAAGCACCAGTTCCTCTGCCAGGCAGCAGGATTGTGGTGTGGCAAGAGGAAGCCCAGACTTACTCTGATTCTGAGCAAGTTCCACCAAGGCCGTGGTTTCCCTGTCTCTCTCTCCAAGAGTGTGGCTGAGCTGTCTGCCCTTCCGAGGAGATGGGCAGTCAGTGGGATATTATGGGTGATGCTTTGGTGACCCATCTCATTCAGTACTTTGCTTGTCCCCTTTGTCCTCCTAGATTCTGTCTATAATGGAAGCCCGTCACATGTCCTTTGAAAGGAGACAACAGTCTTCAGCGGTAAGTGAACAGTCCTTAGCCCTATTTATGACCAGAGCATCCTCTCTGGCCCTCACCTGTCTCTTCTCTTGTCGTGCTCCCTTGCTGCAGGTCCCTGTGCCACCCCCTCAACACTTCATGGATTCCATCAGCCAGAGGTCCTCCGCCTCCAGCTCCTCCTCTGTGTCCGCCAGCTCCAGACAAAGGGAGCCCAAGAAGGACTACAGAGAGGTGAGGCCCCAGGTGGGAGGAAGGGCTGTGAGGCCCTGCATATGGCTCTGGTTAAATAGTCAGGGCCTGCCCTTGCTGGTTTGGCTCAGTGGATAGAGCATCAGCCTGTAAAGTAAAAGGTCCCGGGTTTGTTTCCGGTCACGGGCACATGCCCAAGTTGCGGGCTCAATCCCCAATAGGGGGCATGCAGGAGGCAGCAGATCAATGATTCTCTCTCTCATCATTGATGTTTCTCTCTCTCTCTCCTTCTCCCTTCCTCTCTGAAATCAATAAAAATATATTTTTTTTAAAAAAAGAAGGGAGGGATGTCCCCTGAATGTACTCTCAGCTAGCAGATAATGAGAGCTGAATATATGTAGTTCTAAAGGTGGCTGGCCTAGGGAGTGCTTGTGCTTCAAGGTGGCCATCATCTCACTTTGCTGTCATTTTATGGACCTTGCATGGTGATGGGTTCAGAGCACACCAGCACCTCCTAGGATGTCTGTCTGAGCAGTTTTAGGAATATGTTTGAAAGCTACTGAATCAAGACTCCAAATTAAGAAACAAATGAAAGCTACTAGGCTTTCAGAAAGGTGGTTTCTTTTAATATTTTTTCTCATTTATTGAGAGAGAGGAAAGGAGAGAGAGAGAGAGAGAGAGAGACATTGATTTGTTGTTCCACTTATTTATGCATTCATGGGTAGATTCTTGTATGTGCCCTGACCAGGGCTTAAACCCGCAACCTTGGCGTATTGGGATGATGCTCTAACCAACGGAGCTACCTGGCCAGGGCTTCTTATTTTTATTATTATTTTATTAAACTTATTTTTCTAACATTCTTTTTTTTTTATTATTAAGGTAGAAAAACTTTTAAGAGCAGTTGCTGATGGAGATTTAGAAATGGTGAGTTTGTAGAAGTATGTTTTACAAAGCTTGCTCTCGGTTCAGTTAGGAGCTGTGTGGCTTTGTTGTTCACTTTCACATAGAAGGTGGCGCACTTACTAAATATTTGGTAATGGCAATGTGACCTCTCCACCACAAATATTGAGGCGAGTGGACATAAAGCTGCATAATGATCATGTCCCTGCCTCTTAGACATTCATATCCTGGGAGGGTGGTGAGATGTTAGCAAGAGACTGGCCCACACCCAGGTCTCAAAGTATGGGCTCAAAGCCTGACCCGCTAGCTAGGAACAAGGTGAGCAGACAGGGTAGTGGTGAGGAGGGGGTGGTGGAACGAGAGCAGAGCCCAGGGGGTGTTAAGGTGGCTCTGGAGAAGTTGTGGACACCTGGGCCAGGAGGCTGAAGTCTGAGGCTTGGAGCCCCAAGGAGTCAAGCAGGTGCCAAACAAGATGGTGCTGACTGATCTGGGTCGGAACCTGTTGAGGATGTCCTGCAGGAAGGGAAGGTGTCTGTCCTAACCCACAGTGTCAGGTGACGGGGAACATCTATGATGAGATCACTTGAGAGTGGAGACAGCCTTCATGAGATTCCCACAGGCAGTTTGCCTGGCTTGCCTTTGGCTTCCTGAAAGGGACTTATTTTGTCTTCAAAGGAGGAGTTAGGTGCTTAGCAAACTCCTTCCTTTTGTGGGTGGGTGAGAGGACTGAGACCAACTGTCAATGCCCTGGGGTCCCCATCCAAACGAATATACTCATGCGATAGCTTCCAACCCCCTGCCCGGGACCACCTCAGCTCCCTGCCCCTGTTCTTGTTCCCTTCTTTTCATCAAGAGAAGCTGCCCTCAGGCTCGGCTAACCTGGTCAGTGAGGCCCCTCAGTCAAGACCTTTGGTGTTTCCACCCTGACCAAGAGTCTGTCGTCTTGGATGGAAGGGACCTCGAAGAGAGAAGCTTTGGATCAAAGAGGGGTTCCTGAAACCTTTTGTCAGTCTTGCAGGCATATGGTGACTTCCTCAGTGCTGAGAACCAGGTCTAGATATGTATTTAGAATGTTTTCTCAAATTTAATATCTTAGAAGCTTTTCTTTACTGGAACATAAATTTGACCTGTTTGGGGGTCTTTTCAGTGCTCTCACCTGTGAGCTAGTACATTCTAGTGGAAAGGACATTGGTGTGGAGTTCCAACCACAACTTAATAGTTGTGTGGCCCTGAACAAGTTATTGACCTCTTGAGTGAGTTTTCTCCCAGGTGAAAAGGGAAGGGCTGGTTGGAAAGTGTACAGTTAGATCAAAGAGGACGTGCTAATTAAATGCTCCAGGGCCAGGATTTTCAAGCAGCACCACTCTGCTTTTTAGAATATAGAAGAAAAGAGAACCAAGATGGCGGTGGAGGTAAAGGCCAGTACTTGCTGCCTCCCACAACCACATCAAAATTACAAGTAAAATATAGAATAACCATCATTCAGAACCCCCTGAAAGCTGGCTGAATGGAAGTCCTACAACTAAAGAAGTAAACAAGAAAGCACATTGAGACTGGTAGGACGGATGGAGGCACAGAACAGGCTGGTCCGATATCCATGTGTGCCGGTTTTTGTGTTTTATTTGTTTAATCCTCATCCAAGGATGTTTTTGCATTGATTTTTAGAGAGAGTGAAGAGAAAGAGAAAGAGAAAGGGAAATAGCAATGTGAGAGAAACACATGGATTGGTTGTCTCCTGCACAAGCCCTGACCAGGGCCTGGGCTGGGGAGAAGCCTGCAACTGAGGTACAGGCCCTTGACTGGAATCGAACCCAGGACCTTTCAGTCCACAGGCCAATGCTCTATCCACTGAGCCAAACCAACTAGGGACATGTGCCATTTTTTCTTAATCCCAGAGGAAATTATCCCTGTGGAGGCCGCCCGTGAGGAGCAAGGGGTCCTAGCCCCACCCAGCATTCAAGAGATGGCAAGAGAAGTCCCTATAACTTGGGGCTGTAAAAACCAGCAGGAATTGTGGCAGAGGCTGCCGGGAAGGCCCAGGTGTCCATCTTAAAGGCCCGGCATGAACTTACTCAGACTTACTTCCTCTGAGCTGTGGTGTTGGGAGACCCAGACACATGGAAAGGAACCGGATTGTCCGGCAGAAGGGCAGGAACTCAGAGGCAGCTTTCTATCAGATGGAGGTGTTCACAGCAGTCATTGTTCCTGTTCTGGGACCTCCCTGTCCCAGGGCTGACTCACAATCATATCTGAGTCCTCATCAGCCTGGAGCACACTGTTTGCCCCACCCTGGTGATTCCCTGAGACCCCATCCCATCCAATTTGCAGCCCCACCCAAGCTGTCTGCAGCAGCTTTTCTATATGAATGGCCTGTCCTAGCTCAGGCTTCAGACTTTGCTAAAATCTCTTAAACAAGAAGCAGCTGGCATCCGCATATCCCAAACTTATCAATAAAAAGCCCAACACCTGGCAGCAGCACCAGCCTGCCTTGCTTCACAGCTGGGCCTCACCTGGGCACTTCCAAACCCAATACAAATAGGAAGAATCTGCAGATCTCTCTGTAGCTCCTGCCAGGTGGCCCCAGGTAGTGGCTGACTTTGTACCTCCCAAGAGACCCAGGGGCCAGTGTATCCAGTGGACAGCTTCAAACCATACCAAAAGCATGCTACACATTCACAAGCAACACACTCAAGGGGCAGACTCAGTGAGCTCCATAGCCCTACTGAAGCAAGTCCTGCTTCATAGGGGTGTTTCCTGCACAGCAGCTCTCCCACTATAGTTGGAGCTGGTCCACACAGCTAATTCTCCTGGAGGTCTATTCCTCCCAGTGTCACCAACAGCAATCAAGGCTCAATTACAATAAAGACTGTGCAAATAGCCCACAAAGGGGAGCACCTAGCCCTAGCTGGTTTGGTTCAGTGGATAGAGCGTCGGCCTGCAGAGTGAAGGGTCCCAGGTTTGATTCTGGTCAAGGGCATGTACTTTGGTTGTGGGCACATCCCCAGTGGGGGGAGGGGTGTAGGAGGCAGCTGATCGGTGTTTCTCTCTCATCGATGTTTCTAACTCTCTATCCCTCTCCCTTCCTCTCTGTAAAAAATATATAAAATATATTTTTTTTAAAAAAAAGGGAAGCACCTATAGTGCCCAGCTCGGGTGACTGGGGAGGCTGAGCCACTGGGCCCTATAGGACACCTACTACATAAAGCTACTCTACCAACTCCAGGAGACATAGTAACTCTACTTAATACATAGAAACAAACACAGGGAAGCAGCCAAAATGTGGTGATAAAGAAACATGTCACAAATGAAAGAAATGGGGGAGAGTGAACTATTGGATATGAGTTCAAAATATCTTTATGATACCTTCAAGAGACTTAGACTTTCAAGGATCTTAGTGAGTATCCCAAAGACATGAAAAAGAACCAGTCAGAAATTAAGCATACACTAACTGAAATAAAGAATAATTTACAGGGATTCAACAGGAAAACAGAGGATTCCGAGAATCAAATCAACAATTTGGAACATGAGGAAGCAAAAAACACCCAATCAGAAGAACAAAAAGAAAAAGGAATCCAAAAATATGAAGATAGTTTAAGGAGCCTCTGGGACAACTTCAAGTGTACCAACATTCACATTATGGGGGTGCCAAAAGGCAAAGAGAGAGAGCAAGATATTGAAAACCTATTTGAAAAAATAATGACAGAAAACTTCCCTACCTGGTGAAAGAAATAGACTTACAAGTCCAAGAAGCACAGAGTCCCAAACAAGAGGAACCCAAAGAGGACCACACCAAAACACATAATTAAAATGCCAAGGGTTAAAGACAGATACTCTGAAAAGCACTTACCTACAAGGGAGCACCCATATGACTATCAGCTTATTTCTCAACAGAAACTATGCAGGCCAGAAGGGAGTGGTAAGAAATATTCAAAGTGATAAATAGCAAGGACCTACAACCAAGATTATTTTACCCTGCAAACATATCATTTAGAATTGAAGGTCAGATAAAGAGCTTCACAGACAAGGAAAAGCTAAAGTAGTTCATCACTACCAAACCAGTATTACATGAAATGTTGAAGGGTATTCTTTAAGAAGAGGAAGAAGAAAAAGATTAAAAAATATGAACAATATGCCATAATCAGTTTGGCTCAGTGGATAGAGCGTCGGCCTGTGGACTAAAGGGTCCCAGGTTCGATTCCGGTCAAGGGCATGTACCTTGGTTGCAGGCACATCCCCAGTGGGGAGTGTGCAGGAGGCAGCTGAATGGATGTTTCTCTCTCATTGATGTTTCTAAATCTCTAAATCCTCTCCCTTCCTCTCTGTAAAAAATCAATAAAATACATTTAAAAAAAAAATATGAACAATAAAATGCCAGTAAATACATATCAACAATTGAATCTAAAAATCAAAATAAATGAATAAGAAATTAATGAATAGAATAAACTGGTGAATAAAATAGAATTAGAGGCATGGAAATGGACTGACGATTCTCAGAGGGAAGGGAGTGGGGAGGCAGGAAGAGATTAAATAAAGATCTTATATACATACTAGAGGCCCAGTGCATGAATTCGTACACAGATGGGGTCCCTTGGCCTGGCTGGCAATCGGGGCCATCTTGCCCAGTCCCAATCGGGACCATTCTGGGCCGGCTCGCCGGGGGAGGGACTGTGGGAGGTTGGCCAGCCATGGGAGGTTGGCTGTGGGAGCACACTGACCACCAGGGGGCAGTTCCTGTGTTGAGCATCTGCCCCTTGGTGATTGCGCATCACAGCTACCATCCAGTCGTAACAGTTGCTTAGGCTTTTATATATATAGCCTAGAGGCCTGGTATATGAAATTTGTGCATTGGGGTTGGTCCCTCAGCCTGGCTGGTGCCCTTTCACACCCCAGGAGCCCCTGGGGATCAGGCCTAAGCCAGCAGGCGGACATCCCTCTCACAGTCCGGGACCCCTTGCTCCTTACCACCTGCTTGCTGGCTCCTTACCACTCGGCTTGCTGCTCCTTAGCACTGCTGTGGAGGCAGGAGAGGCTCCCGCCACCACTGCTGCTCTCACCAGCTGTGAGCCCAGCTTCTGGCTGAGCGGCACTCCCCCTGTGAGAGCTCACTGACCACCAGGGGGCAGCTCCTGTGCTGAGCGTCTGCCCCCTGGTGGTCAGTGCACATCAGAGTGACCAGTCATCCTGGTCATTCCACCCTACTGGTCACTTAGGCTTTTGTTATATAGATATGCATTACCTATGGACACAGACAATAGGGTGGCGAAGGCCCAGGGCAGGGTGGGAACCAGGTGGAGGGGCAATGGGAGGGAAAAAAGAATATCTGTCCCCAGTAGAAACAGTACTCTCAACAATAAAGGTATTTTTTTAAAAGAGAAAGAAAGAACACAAAGATAGAAGAAAAGAATCTCTAACACAAGCTACAGAAACAGTAGCTTAATCTCTCTTATCACCATGAAAGGGTCTAAAAAGGCTTGAGCACATGTGACCCCTGGAATCTTTGTGAGTAGCAGCTGTCATTTTTTAGTGACTGTGGCCCTGATTTGGGAACAGTTAGAGTTTAAGGTATTGTATCTTGTAAAAGAGCTAAGGATGACTTTTAAGTTCCTCTTTCTCTTTTACTGTACAACCTCAGGTGCGTTACCTTTTGGAGTGGACAGAGGAGGACCTGGAGGATGTGGAGGATGCTGTCAGTGCTGCCGATCTTGAATTTTGTCACCCCTTGTGTCAATGCCCAAAATGTGCTCCAGCTCAAAAGGTTTGGCATTGCTTCTGTTGATGAGGGTGGTGATAGGAGGGAACATTCTTCTTTGTCCCCTTGAGAACGATGTCTGCTTCTCAGCCAGCTAATTTCTGAGTGGCCGGCAGTGGGTATCCCTGAGATGTGGCGGGGTTAGTTAGCTCAGGGCGGAGAGAAGCTGGCGCCCGAACAGAATCTGACTTGGGCTGCCTGCTTCCTTAACAGGCAGGTCAGTGAGCAGGGACATCCACATGTGGCTCTCTGGGCCCCTGAGTCACAGGCAGGAGTTTACAGATAGACACACCTGAGAGTCTCCATCCACATGGCCACATTCCTCTGTGGCCGACACGTCCCCTGTACAATCCAGTTTCCCCTAATGGTAACAGCTTGCAAATCCATACACACATACAGTCCATTCACCTTCTGAGATATCCCATTTTACCTGTGCTCGTGTGTGTGTGTGTTTAGTTCTATCTAGTTTTATCACATATGTGGCTTTGTGTACCTACCACCACATTCAAGGTACAGAATAGTTCACTCATCAGGAGAAGAATCATTCACGTTGCCCTTTACGGCCACACCCACCTCTCTCTGTCACCCCCACCCCACCACCCACTAATCTGTTGTCCACTTCAAAAATGTTATATATGTAATCATACAGCATGTAACCTTTGAGGATTGGCCTTGTTCTCTAGCGTGATTCCAAGTTGTTGCATGTAGTTAACAGTTTACTTCTTTATTGTTGAGCAGTATTTCATGGTTGTATGTGCCAGTTGGTGTAACCACTCTTCTGCTGAAGGACATGTTGCTTGTTTCTAGATGGGAAATTACAAATAAAGCTGCTATGTACATTTTGTACAAGTTTTTGTAAGAACATAACATAGTTTTCTTTCTCTAAGGTAAATGCCCAGGAGTGCAATTGCTGACTCAAGTGATAATTACATGTTAATTCTATGGTTAGTTTTGTAAGGAACTGACAGACTTTCCCAGGCTGCTTGAACATTTTACATTCCCACCAGCACTCTATGAGCGGTCCAATTTCTCGGCATCCTCACCAGCTTGGTGTTGTCACTATTTGTTATTTTAGCCATTCGATTAAGTGTGTAACACCATCTCATTGGGTTGCAGTTTGCTTTCCCTACTGGGTGATGACACTGAACCTCTTTTCCTGTGCTTATTTGCCATCTGTATATATTCTTCAGTGAAATGTCTGTTCATTTCCCTTACCCACTTTGTTACTCTTTTCTTTCTTTAAAAAAAAATATTGATTCTAGAGAGAAAGAAAGGGGAGAGAGAGAGACAACAATTTGTTGTTCCACCTATTTATGTATTCATTGGTTGATTTTTTTAAAATATTTTTTTATTGATTTCAGGGAGGAAGGGAGAGGGAGAGAGAGAAACATCAGTGATGAGAGAATCATTGATCAGCTGTCTCCTGCACACCCTCTACAGGGGATCGAGCCCGCAACTTGGGCATGTGCCTTTGCCTGGAATCAAACCCAGGACCCTTCAGTCCACAGGCTGACACTCTATCCACTGAACCAAACCAGCTAGGGCTTATTGGTTGATTCTTGTAAGTGCCCTGACCAGGCATATCAGGACGACACTCTGGAGCTTCTGAGCCCGGTGTGTGTGTGTGTGGGGGTGGGGGGCTGTGTTTTTTACTGTTGTGCTTTCAGAGTTGTTTATACTAGTATATTCTAGATTCTATCTCTTTGTTAGATATGTAATTTGCAAATATTTTCTTTTGGTCTATAGTTTACCTGTAGCTTCTTCACATGGGTTTTCACAGAGCAGGTTTCTAATTTAGAAGTCCAGTTTATCAAATTTTCCTTTTATCGATTATGCTTTTGTGGTTAAATGTAAGAACACTGTGCTTAGCCCTATATTTCAAAGATCCTCTCCTTTTATTTTTCCTAAAAGTCTTATAATATTACATTTAACAGTTAAGTCCCTGATCCAGTTAAATTTTGTATAGGGTGTGAGATTTAGGTTGCAGTTTATTTTTTGCCTGCAGATGTCCACTTGCTCCCGCACCATTTGTTGAAAGGCCATCCTTCCTCCACCAACTTGCATTTTGGACCTCAGTGAACTATGTATGGTGTGGGTCTATCCCTGAGCTCTCTATTCTGTTCCACTGATCTGTGGGAGAGCCACACAGTGCCACACTGTCTTGATTATTGCAGCTGAATAGTAAGACTTAATATTGGGTAGAGTGAATTCTCCCTAATTTACTTTTCTTTGCCAGGATTGTTTTAGCTATTCTAGGGCATATGGCTTTTCCTATAAACTATAAGCTTGTCTATGTCTACAGAAAAACCTCGCTAGAATTTTGATAGGAATTGCATTAAAACTATAGATCAATTTGAAGAGAAATAACATCTTTACTATGTTGAGTCTTCATGAATATGGTATATCTCTAATATATTTAGGCCTTCTTTGATTTCTTCATCAACATTTTGTGATTTTCAGCATAACAGATCCTGTCCATTTTGTAATGTATACCTAAGTATTTCATTTTCTTTTGTGTAATTGTAAATAGTATCATGTACATAGTATGCACTCATGTGCTAGCTCTTCACTCAATGTGTGTTCCATACTAAGAAAATTAATTTGACTTTACAAAATAGATATAGTGGTGTTATGCTTCGTATTGTAAGATTATACTACCTTATTTAAAAAGCTTTACCATTGGTTTCTCCAACCTAAGAATACTGAAATGACTATATTTTTCATTCACGTGTAGCTTTTCAGCGGCAGGGTAATGTGTACATTAGACTGTGCAGCTTTTGTTCTGTTCCCATGGTGCCAGATGTATACAGTCCAAAAACGTCCCCCTAGATGGGTGGCTATGAAAAACATAGGGATTAAGAAAGCAACTGATGCTCTAGCTGGTTTGGCTCAGTGGACAGAGCGTTGGTCTGTGGACTGAGGGGTCCCGGGTTCGATTCCAGTCAAGAGCACATGCCCGGGTTGAGGGCTCAATCCCCAGTGGGGGGCATGCAGGAGGCAGCCAATGGATGATTCTCTCTCATCATTGATGTTTCTCTCTCTCCACTCCCTTCCTCTCTGAAATCAATAAACGTATTTTTTTTTAAAAAAAGGAAGGTAACTGATATTTCCAAAGATATGAAGTAACAAAACCCCCAGCTCCAGTCAGTGAGTCTTTGCGACTAGAAGCAGTTATCCCATCTCCCTTCTTTTCCTATTTTTCTATACTCTGTTCTTCACCTCAGTTCATTAGTTGTAACAAGATGCTTAAAACACATGACAATATCTGTTGAATTTATTGGATTTAAGGCTTATGTTGGTCCTGGCCAGTGTGGGCCAATAGGTTGGAGCGTCATCCCATGTACCAAAGGGTCTTAGGTTCAATTACCGGTCAAGGTACATACCCAGGTTACGGGTTTGATCCCCAGTCTGGGTGCTAGGGGCAGCAATTGATCGATGTTTTTTTCTCTCTCTCTCCCTCTCCTTCTCTCTCTCTAAAATCAATAAAAACCAACAGACCCAAAAAAAAGCCTTAAGTTCCCTGCTCTTTTAAAAACTCTTATCTGGCCCTGCGTCCCGGCCCGCCGCACGGAGGCGCCCCGAGCGAGCGGCAGTGGCGGCGGCGGCGGCGGCGACCTCATGCGGCGCGACCCGGAGTAGCGCGCCCAGCCCGCGAGGCCGGCGCGGGGGCGGGAGCGGGAGGCGGGGCCCGCGCCAGGCCCGCCCGCCCGCCGGGGGAGCCGTGGGCAGTGGCCGAGGAGGCGGCGCGGCGGACGGCGGCCCGAGAAGAGCGCCCGCGCTCGGCCCGCGGGACCGCGCCGCCACCACCCGGGCTGGCCCCGAGGAACGCCCGCGCCGCCGCCGCGCGGACCGAGATGTGGGACATATGGATTTGGGATATGAATTCATTTGAAAAACCACTTTGGGGTTATGAACGTGATTTTTGATGAAACTGGATTGGAAACATTTTCATGGTCTTTGTATATTTATATATATGTATTTTAAAATTTTGCATTTGACTTAAAGTGCCATGAGAAAATTTGCATATTGCAAGGTGGTCCTAGCCACCTCCTTGATTTGGGTACTCTTGGATATGTTCCTGCTGCTTTACTTCAGTGAATGCAACAAATGTGATGAAAAAAAGGAGAGAGGACTTCCTGCTGGGGATGTTTTAGAGCCAGTACAGAAGCCTCATGAAGGTCCTGGAGAAATGGGGAAACCAGTCGTCATTCCTAAAGAGGATCAAGAAAAGATGAAAGAGATGTTTAAAATCAATCAGTTCAACTTAATGGCGAGCGAGATGATTGCACTCAACAGATCTTTACCTGATGTTAGGCTAGAAGGGTGTAAAACAAAGGTGTATCCAGATAATCTTCCTACAACAAGTGTGGTGATTGTTTTCCACAATGAGGCCTGGAGCACACTTCTGCGAACTGTCCATAGTGTCATAAATCGCTCACCAAGACACATGCTAGAAGAAATTGTTCTAGTAGATGATGCCAGTGAAAGAGACTTTTTGAAAAGACCTCTGGAGAGTTACGTGAAAAAATTAAAAGTACCAGTTCATGTAATTCGAATGGAACAACGTTCTGGATTGATCAGAGCCAGGTTAAAAGGAGCCACTGTGTCCAAAGGCCAAGTGATCACGTTCTTAGACGCTCACTGTGAGTGCACAGTGGGGTGGCTGGAGCCTCTCTTAGCCAGGATCAAACAGGACAGGAAAACAGTGGTGTGTCCCATCATCGACGTGATCAGTGATGATACTTTTGAGTACATGGCGGGTTCTGATATGACCTATGGGGGATTCAATTGGAAGCTCAATTTTCGCTGGTACCCTGTTCCCCAAAGAGAAATGGACAGAAGGAAAGGTGACCGGACTCTTCCTGTCAGAACGCCTACCATGGCTGGAGGCCTGTTTTCAATAGACAGAGATTACTTTCAGGAGATTGGAACATACGATGCTGGAATGGATATCTGGGGAGGAGAAAACCTAGAAATTTCCTTTAGGATTTGGCAATGTGGAGGCACCTTGGAGATCGTTACTTGCTCACATGTTGGACATGTGTTTCGGAAAGCTACACCTTACACGTTTCCGGGAGGCACAGGACAGATTATCAATAAAAATAACAGACGCCTCGCAGAAGTGTGGATGGATGAATTCAAGAATTTCTTCTATATAATTTCTCCAGGTGTTACGAAGGTAGATTATGGAGATATAGCATCAAGACCTGGTCTAAGACACAAACTCCAATGCAAACCTTTTTCTTGGTACCTAGAGAATATTTATCCTGATTCGCAGATTCCACGTCACTATTTCTCTTTGGGAGAGATACGCAATGTGGAAACAAATCAGTGTCTCGATAACATGGCTAGAAAAGAGAATGAAAAAGTTGGAATCTTTAACTGTCATGGTATGGGAGGTAATCAGGTTTTCTCTTACACTGCCAACAAAGAAATTAGGACGGATGACCTTTGCTTGGATGTCTCCAAACTCAACGGCCCAGTCACAATGCTCAAATGCCACCACCTGAAAGGCAACCAACTTTGGGAGTATGATCCCATGAAATTGACCCTGCAGCATGTGAACAGTAACCAGTGCCTGGATAAAGCCACGGAGGAGGACAGCCAGGTGCCCAGCATCAGAGACTGCAGTGGAGCCCAGTCCCAGCAGTGGCTTCTCCATAACGTCACCCTTCCAGAAATATTCTAAGACCAAATTTACACAAGAAAAAAATAAGGGTTGACTGGGCTACCTCAGCATACATTTCTGCCACATTCTTAAGTAGCAAAAAGGGGACAGTGCTCCCTCCTGCAGGGTGAGGGTTCTCAGCCAGTAAGACTAGACTCGCTCCTCACGCCGTGAACCAGCCTCCTGCCACGTAGCGAGACTGTGCACACTGATGTTTACAGGGTTGAAGAGGCTTTCATCAGGAGTCATTGTAAAGACTATTCCGACAGTGAAACAATCAGCAACACGTGCTTCCGGAAAGCTGCACCTCTGAGGGTCTGCCTGCACAGCAGTGATTTCCGCTGAACATGCTGTCACGATGAAGAAGTTCCAAGATAGAACTGGTAGCCAGTATATTAAATATTGATATAAAAATATATGAAAAGAACTGGAACCAGGTTCAGAATCATGAAAACAACATTTTTACAAAAAAAAGAAAAACTATTATTAAACAGGGTTTAAAGGAAATTAAAACAGAACTATGAGAAGTACAATTTGTTATAGTATAGAATCAAATTTCTATATAGATTTTATACCTCGGTGGGGAAAAACAACTGATTCCAATGACGTTCTTTTTGTTTTCATCTGTGATAGTCATGGATGCTTTTTTCTTTCTCCTTGGGGTGCTGAAATTGAGCTGGGGAAAAAGGCTCTTTGAACGTAGTTTTAATTGCTTTCTACAATTTTTAAAATGTGGTTTGTGGACTGTTGGAATTGTAATTTTTAATTGCCTTCCAAAAATGGAGATTTAAAGTGTCTGGTCTCACTGAACAGTTAGATATCTCAGTTGCTCTTGGGTCAACTGGCTTACAGACTTTCTTACACACGCACACACAGATTTCTTACCAGATTTTCAACTTAACTTGATTCAACTGATTATGCTTAATACCCAAGATTCATCTACTGTACTACAGGTTTGTTTTCACAGCAATAAATCTTCAGTTTTTGGTTTATGATTCCACTCTAAAAAAAAAAAAAAGAGAGAGAGAGAGAGAAAAAAATAAAAACTCTTATCTGGCCCTAGCCAGTTGGCTCAGTGGATAGAGTGTCAACCTGTAGACTAAAGGGTCCCAGGTTTGATTCCAGTGAAGGGCACATGCCCAGGTTGGGGCTCGATCCTCAGTGGGGAGCGTGCAGGAGGCAGCCAATCAATGATTCTCATCATTGATGTTTCTATCTCTCTCTCCCTCTTCCTTCCTCTCTGATATTAATAAAAATATTTTTTTTAAAAAACTCTTATCTTTTCCTCTTTTTGTAAGTTCTCAAAAAGGCACAAAACTAAATTGCTTCATGTCTGTAATTAAATTAAAACTTCCCCCCAACCCCATTCTCTTCTATCCCACTGGTGTATATAAAGTTTTTAAAAACTCTTTATTGAAGTATAACTTACATACAATAAAGTACAGAAAGTCCTCAAATAATATCTATAATAATAAAAGGGTAATATGCTAATTAGACCGGACGTCATTCCGGACATGTTTCCTGACAAAGCCGGGGCTGGAGGGAAGCCAGCCCTGGTCCCAGGTGCCTGCAGGTGGCCCAGGGGAAACCAACCCGGGTCCTGGGTGCCTGCCGGTGGCCCAGGGGAAGCCAGCCCGGGTCCCAGGTGCCTGCTGGCAGCCAGAGGAGGAAAGCCCGAGTCCCGGGTGCTGGAGGAAAGCTGGTGCTGGCAGCCAGGGGAAGGAAGGCCTACTCTTGCACAAATTTTTATATATCAGGCCTCTAGTTTCAATATAATGCTGATGAGATGCTATCAGAACGTAACTCTTTATATCAATTAGCCAATAATAAAATTGGTTTTGTTATACGTCGTTTTGCTTAACGTCGCAGAACCTATCAAAAATGTTAAGTGAGGACTTCCTGGATATCCATGTGAAGAATACAGTTTAGTGAGTTCCTACAGATGTGTGCACCCATGAAGCCATCACCACAATCAAGATACAGAGTATCCATATCACCACCAGAGTTCCTCACGCCATGTGCAGCTCTGCCCTTCCTCCCTTCCGCCCTGTCCCCAGCATGGGTAATTTGTCAGATGTACCATTGATCTGCTTTCTGTCTTTACAGACTCATCAGCGTTTTCTAGAATTGTGTGTGAATGAAACCATACAGTTCACACCCTTTTGAGTCTGGTTTTCTTTGCTCAGCAGATTGTTTTTGAGATCCATGTTGCATTACTAGTCCATTTATTTTTATTGCTTGGTAGCATTTTGTTGAATATACCATAATTTGTTTATTTAATCACCTGTATAAATTTAATATGTTTTTATTGATGTTTTAGAGAGAGGAATGGAGAGGGAGAGAGAGAGAAACATCAATCGGCTGCCTCCTGCACACCTCCTACTGAGGATGTGCCCTCAACCAAGGTACATGCCCTTGACTGGAATTGAACCTGGGACCCTTCAGTCCGCAGGCTGACGCTCTATCCACTGAGCCAAACCGGTTAGGGCTCTAGGAGTATAATTGCTGGGTCATAGATTTAAGTGCATGTTGAACTTTATAAGAAACAGCCAGTTTTCCATAGTAATTATAGCATTTTCCATTCCAACCGGTAGCATGAGAGTTCTAGTTGCCCCACATCCTTGTCAGCACTTGGTATTTTGATTTTTTAACTTTAGCCACCATCCTGGTAAGTGTGCAGGGGTATTTCGTTGTTTTCCCCACCTACTTAATTTGCTTTTTATTTTTGAGGTATAATTTACTAGTACATGCTGTACGATTCACCATCTAAATTTAGCTTAGCTTTTTAATCGATGACATTTTTTAAAATATTTTTTTTATTGATTTCAGAGAGGGAGAGAGAGAAACATCAATGATGAGAGAGAATCACTGATCGGCTACCTCCTGCACACACCACACTGGAGATGGAGCCTGCAACCCTGGGCATGTGCCCTGACCTGGAATCGAACCGTGACCTCCTGGTTCGTAGGTGCTCAACCACTGAGCCATGCCGGCTGAGCAGACAATGACATTTTTAATCATCAGAAAGTGAACTAGTTTACTTTCTGATGATTAAACCAGTTTTAATCCTTACCAGTCACAGAAAATAGTGACAAATTAATTCTATCAAAATAATATGATTCAGCATCACTATTTGTTTGTTTTTAGTTATATGGTTTATAAGTCAGGGTTTTTTTTACCCTTTTAAGTATTGATTGACTATTCTACATCCACATGATTGATTTTAAAACCACTGTGAATAATAAGGTAGTTTCATGATAAAAATGAAGGTGAACTATAGAAGTAAGTAGCAGACAATTTGATGAGGTTTGACAAATTAATTCAAGGTCTTAAAACCTCCAGCAGCACAGTGAAGATACAGACTATCTCTATCACCCCAAAATATTCTCTCCTGCCGCTCTGTAGTTATCCCCCTTCCCTGCCCCATTTCAACAATCAGCAATCTGTTTTCTGACCCTTTGGTTCTGTCCTTCCTGATTTTGACTTACATTTCCCTGATAATTAAAGATGTTATTTTATGTGCTTATTGTCTGACCATTCACCTTTTCAAATCTTTTGCTATTAAAAGTTAGCCCAGGTGGTGTGGCTCCGTGGTTTAGGGTCAACCTATGAACCAGGAGCTCACTGTTTGATTCTCGGTCAGGACACATGCCTGAATTGCAAGCTCGATCCCCAGTGTGGGACGTGCAGGAGACAGTCAATCAGTGATTCTCTGTCATCATTGATGTTTCTATCTCTCTCCCTCTCCCTTCCTTTCTGAAATCAATAAAAGAATATTTAAAAAAAAAATAAAATAGCCCAACCAGTGTGGCTCAGTGGTTGGGCATTGACCGATGAACAAGGTCGTCAGCATTTGATTCCGGGTCAGGGCATATGCCTGGGTTATGGGCTCAATCCCCAGTAGGGGGTATGCAGGAGGCAGCCAATGTTAATTAATGTTTTTATCTCTCTCTCATCATTAATGTTTTTATCTCTCTCTCCCTCTCCCTTCCTCTCTGAAGTCAATAAAAATATTTTTTTAAATAATAATCATAATTAGATTGTGTTATTGAGTTGTAAGAGTTTCGGTTTTGTTTTTTAATTCTGCTTAGCCCTTTGTAAGATATACATATCACAAACATTTTCTCTTATTTGGTGATTTTTTTATTTTGAGAATTTTTATAAGAGTTTATTTGAGCCAAACTGGCAACATAAGCTGGGGAGTAAGATCTCAAATTCTCCTGCCTTTTGATTTTTTTGTCAATATTTTATTGGAATGTAATTCTTCATAATTTATTAATATAATGTATAAAACATTTCACATAATGAGCAGTTAACTATTTACAAATATTCCATTCTCCCAGAAATGGTGGGAGCTAGTTTAACTGAGTTCAGTAAATATGAAAATTAAGCTCAGGAAAAAATGATGCCGATTTCTTTGTGAAGTTTTCCTCCCTTTAGCCTAATTCGTCTCAACACATCTCTAGAGAGACAGTAATTAGTGGTCTCAGTCTTGGACTCTGGAGTTGAACATGGGTTTGAATATTAGATCTTCCATTTACAAACTTTTTTACTTTGGACATGTTACTTAACATCTCAGGTCTGTTTCTACTAGTATATCTTCTTGTGAGCTCCAGTAAACATTTAAGAAGCTTTTAAATTCTATTTCACGTGGCATTTTTGTAACAAGAGGGTTGTCAAGTTGTCTGTTCCATAAAATTTCCACAAGCAGATTCTCTTTGGTCTCTTCATCCATATGAATGTATTGCCTGTAACTTTTTAATCTGATGAAATCAACCTTCATAGGGACAAATCTATCTGAATTTCGACTGATGTTCTTAAGGTGTTCTACAAGATCAGTACAGAACCTGTAAACTTTTTAAGCACACACAGGACCAAAATGTCACAGTATCCTAAGTTTTTTAAAATATCCCTAGCCGCTCAGTTCTGTCCACAATGATGCCATGAGGTATGAGGACATACTACCATCTCCATAATAGTGCTGCGGGCGTGTGAATAAGTTCAAGGCGTACCCTGGCCAGTTGACCACAATCACTATGCCTTGCCCAGAGTCTGGCGCTTCCTCACTGCTCGTGGCCATGTTTCTCCCAGGGAAAGGGGGAAGGTTCATTTTCTTAATTGTCTCTTTCAGAGAGCATTGATTTACAATTTTTAAACCTAGTTTACCGAGGTTTTCTTTTATGTTTTTGCTTTTTGTCTTATCTAAGAAATCATTGCTTATCCCAGTGGTCGGCAAACTCATTAGTCAACAAAGCCAAATATCAACAGTAGAACGATTGAAATTTCTTTTGAGAGCCAAAAACCGACTTTGCGCCTGGGCCACGAAGTTTCAATTGCACTGTACGTGCGCGCCCACACGTCGTATTTTGTGGAAGAGCCACACTCAAGGAGCCAAAGAGCTGCATGTGGCTTGCGAGCCGCAGTTTGCCGACCACTGGCTTATCCCAATGTTGGAAAGATTTTCTTCTGTGTTCTCTTCAAGTTTTACAACTGTAGTGTTTACATTTAGATCTGTGATGCATTTTAATTTTTGTGTTTGGTGTAAGATAAGGATTGACAGGCAGTTTTTCCATATATGGATACCCAGTTGTTCCAGCGTCATCTGTTGAACAGACTTTTTCTTCCCTTGGCATAATACAGTATTATTTTGGGGGTTGCTTTCTTGAAAAATAGAAGTTAATCCTTTGACTTTCATACCTTTTTTAAGTAGTTGGGATGGCCCTCGCCAGCCGCTCAGTGGTTAGAATGTCGCCCCATGGACTGAAGGGTCGCAGGATTGATTCTGGTCAAGGGCACGTACCTCAGTTGTAGGCTTGATCTGGGGCACGTGTGGGAGGCAACCAATCGATGTGTCTCACTCACATCTATGTTTCTCTCTGTCTCTCCCCCTCCCTTCCACTCTAAAAATCAATGGGAAAATATCCTCAGGTGCGGATTAACAAAAAATAAAATAAATAAATGAAGTAATGGGGACTCACCTGGGGATAACCTGGTTCTGCGACCTTGAATTTGCTGAGGGGCTGTGAGGGGCATATCGCTTTGGTTTCTTAAATACTAATGACATTCTGTTTCTGTCTTCTGAACCTATAGAAGCTGGCAAAGATTCCTGCCAGTGGGCTCAGTGTGAATGTGACCCACCAGGACGGCTCCTCCCCACTGCACATTGCTGCCCTTCATGGTCGGGCGGACCTCATCCCCCTCCTTTTGAAGCATGGTGCCAATGTGGGTGCCAGAAATGCCAACCAAGCTGTCCCACTCCACCTGGCCTGCCAGCAAGGCCACTTTCAGGTACAGGTTGTCTCGGGTAGAGTGTTGGGGTGTTTGTTTGTGCTTAGAACAGGGGTGGGAACCTTTTTTCTGCCAAAGACCATTTGGATATTTACAACATCATTCACGGGCCATCCAAAATTGTCAACTTAAAAATTAGCCTGCTATATTTGGTCAAACATGTAACTAACTCTCCTTTAAAGCCTTGGCAAGGCCAGATCAAATGATTTTACAGGCCTTTCACAGCCCTCAGGCCAGACATCCCCACCCCTGGCTTAGAACCTCACTTGGGAATGCTGCCTAGGGACAGGGGTTTGACATGTGGCCCAGAGGACCAGCACCCTTCCTTCCAGCCCGAGATTCTGAGGTGCACTTGGATGGACCACTCAGCAACAGAACACAGAATCTGACGCTCCTGTGGTGGAGCCAACCCCTTCCCACTGCCCTCACAGAATGCTGGCGTGACCCCAGCCTGACCCAAGCTCTCTGGTGCTTGGGTGTTGGTCCTCCAAGGCTCCAGCTGCATGTTAGCGCCTTGACATTCCCACAGTGCTTGGTCAGTGCCAAACAGTTCAGCACTTTATAGAGTACAGCCCTGGCCGGTGCTTTCAGTGGTTAGAGCATCTGACCAAAGGGTTGAGGTTTCGATTCCCAGTCAAGGGCTCTTACCTGGGTTGTGGGTTCAATCCCTGGCCCTGTCAGGGGGCATGCAGGAGGCAACCAATCGATATGTCTCTCTCACATAGATGTTTCTCTCACTTGCTCGCGCGCTCTCTCCATCCTTCCCCTTTCCCTCCTTCCCCTCCCTTTCAGTGTCTCTAAAAATCAGTGGAAAAAATACCCTCTGGTGAGGATTAACAACAAATAATAATAATAGCCTGACTGGTGTTGCTCAGTGGCTGAATGTCATCCCATGCACCAAGAGGTCACCAGTTCTATTCCTGGTCAGGGCACATGCCTGGGATGTTTCCCTCTTGTTGATGGTTGTTTGTTTTTTTTAATATATTTTATTGATTTTTCACAGAGAGGAAGGGAGAGGGACAGAGAGTTAGACACATCAATGAGGGAGAAACATCCATCAGCTGCCTCCTGCATACCCCCAACTGGGGATGTGCCCGCAACCAAGGTACATGCCCTTGACTGGAATCGAACCTGGGACCTTTCAGTCCACAGGCCGACGCTCTATCCACTGAGCCAAACCAGTTAGGGCTCTTGTTGATGTTTCTATATCTCTCTCCCTCTCCCTTCTTTTCTCTCTGAAATGAATAAATGAATAAATAAAAATTTTTAATAATAATAATAATAATAAAAAGTAGAGTACAGCCCTCTAGAGGAGGGCCAAGAGATAACTAAGGGATGACTGACTTTTTTAAAGTCCCATTTTTTGTTTTGAAAATTTTATTTTTTCATTTTCCCTTATTCTAATATAAGCATTTTAAAGTCAGGAATCATATTTCAGATCTCCCACCTCTCTCCTAACACCTGCTTCAAGCATCAGCTTCCTCACCTGTAAAATTGGAGTAATAATTCGAGCTCTCTGTGGGGTAGATCAAATGATTAAATGAAGAAACAAGTGCCTAGCACACAGTCAACCCTCAGCAGATGTTAATCCCTCCCTTTCAGCTGGTCTGCTTTCTCCTGGGTCTAAAGAGCCTGCTTGATAAACTTAGAGAAAAGTAGATAAACTTAGAGAAGAGTCAAAAGAATATCAAGCTATAGGATTTCTCCCAGTCAATTTTAATTAAAAATTGTTCTTCTCTGGGGTAGGTGGTGAAGTATCTATTAGACTCCAATGCAAAACCCAATAAAAAGGATGTAAGTGGAAGCACACCCCTCATTTACGCCTGTTCCAGTGGCCACCATGAAGTTGCAGCGCTGTTGCTACAGGTAAGGGCCCCACAGCTCAGGAGCTGCTGGCACTGGTCAGGATGGCATCTCGTCACTTGGTGAGACCCTGGCAGTGCACTGCAGATGGGCAGGGCTTGCCCTTTGCTTTAAGCTGCCCCTGGAGAGAGAAGCTTTGCATGAAATTTCCATACAGTGGTTCTCCATGTCTGCCAGGATGCCAAGTTAAGGACACAGACACTGCTTTTGCTGAAGGTTTGGATCTTGCCTTCTTTACCTGTAGGGGAGATTGAATTGTATTGGGTTAAGTTGAACTGTTACCTTTAGTGTGAGCTGAATGTCCTTTGTCCCTTTTTTTTCCTGGTCAAGGGCACGTACCTCAGTTGCAGGCTCCATGCTCAAGCTGAATGCAGGAAGCAAGCAATCAATGTGTCTTGGGTCTCTCACGTCAGTGTTTCTCTCCCTCTCCCTCTCCCCATCTCCCTTCCACTCTATCTAAAAGCAATGGAAAAATATCCTTGGATGAGGATTTTTTTAAAAAGAAAGAAAATGTGCATAATTTAGAATAGTCTTGTTTTCTATCTTGCTTATTTTTGCTAACGGTAGAAAATGGTTTATTAAAACCTCAAATTTTAATGGTTGCTTATCTATGGATGTACCATAGAGTGTTTGTTTAACTGTTCCTGCTTTGTACATATAGGTGACTTCTATTTTTTCTGCCATAATGATCAATGCTGCAATGACTATCTGTGCACATAAATGTTTTTTCTCAGTATTACTTTAACCCCAACATTTTAAGAGAAATTTCAGACATACAGAAAAGTTGAAAGAATTTTATAGTGAACACCCATCTAAATACTGCATTGATATCGTCTTCAGCATTCCTTTTGATTGCGCTGCTTCTTTCTAGCACGGGGCCTCCGTTAACGCCTCTAACAACAAGGGCAACACAGCCCTGCATGAGGCTGTGATAGAGAAGCATGTCTTCGTCGTGGAGCTGCTGCTGCTACATGGAGCATCGGTGCAGCTCGTGAACAAGAGGCAGTGCACAGCTATAGACTATGCTGAGCAGGTGAGGGGGAGGGCACCCAACTCCTTCCCAGCTCACTTTAGATAAGCCTTGTGTGTAAATCAGATCTGAATAGCAGACCTTTGAATTGCTAGAAGTCTGCCAGTATGGTTAACGTGGTCACCTGGTCAGTGGGCTGCTCGGGATCCAGGAGTCAGTCCTTCAGGGGTAGTTTTCAAAGGCCTGAGTAGAGGTGTTCCTCTCACCAACCACAGGTCTGGGCCCTAGTCTGGCCCCCTGACGAGCAGTCAGGTCCTCCCAGAGAAGTAGCAAGTTTAGACAGCATTCTGGTTCCCCCCTCCCTGCATCGGAAATACACCTGTGGTCTTAGCAGCACAATGGAGGAAGTTTGTTCACTTGGTGGCTTTAAAAGTCCTTGAATTCTGCATGGACAATTGTGATGGCCCGGGACCACTCCCAGTGTTTACCATGGAGAAGTGGGAGAAGGTAGCTCTTTACTGTTCCTATTTTCATGTTGAATCTTCATCTAGTTTCCCACTTGGGGTAGACAACTAGTAGGCTGTTAAATGACACTACTAACATGTTAAAGTCACAGAAAGCCAACGTACTCATGGGCTTATTAAATGAATTTTAAGTTTAAGACATTTCTTAACAGTATTGACATATTTTAAAATTTTAGTTGAGCACTTTCTCAAATATTCTGATGAATGTTTTTATTGAGGACTTACTATGTGCTGGGCCTTAGATAGCCTCTTGATACCTAAAATTATCGATCCTATTGTTATCAACCTAATTGCATAGAGCAGCGAAGTGCCCCACCCTGAGTGCCCAGCAGAGGGCGGAGCCTAGCTCCAAGTGCAGGGCTGCTTTACACTATGGCCTCAAAGTCTCATCTGTCGTTGCTTCTTAGCTCTTCTGTCCAGCTATCCTAATACTGACATTTATATCAAAAATAGGCAATTAACTACTGAAAAAAGAATAAAAAATATTACTGTTAACTTTTCCCTTTAAAATTATAGAATTCAAAAATAATGGAATTACTTCAGGTGGTACCAAGCTGTGTGGCCACGTTAGATGATGTTGGCGAAACAGACCACAAGGAGTATGTTACTGTTACGATCAGGAAAAAATGTAAGAACGTCTTTCTGTGATTCTCAACGTGGGTTTATTTGGAAGTTCATGAGTAGTTGCTGGTTTTCATTTCATTGTAAATGTACAATGTAATTATAATCCTGACTGAGGGGAGATTAGGCACCAAAGAAATATATGTTGCATCCTAATTTATCAGATATTTCTATACTAGTGTTCTGGTTGGTTGTGATGATGAATCTTAGCATTACCTTGAAGGTCAGGCCTCCACTCACCAACTGGAGAGGAGCAACCTCTGGTAGTTTCTTTCATATCTTATGTTCCAAAGCCAGTCCTTTTTCTAGGCATTTCTTGAACATCAGGGTAAATGCTACCTTTAAATAATTTTTTTGGTTGATGGTAATTAGAACAGCATTTGCCCAATAGATAAGGCTGAAGTATTTTCTCCCCCCCCCCCACACACTTTTTTTAACTTGTTATAGTTTAGATGTTTTGTTTTCATTACAATATGAGTTTGCAATGAAATGTGAATAAACCCACATACATATCTGAATAATCCCAAGGCTATCTCAGGGCTGTGGCAAGGGAGTATTAGTGTATTAAGGATTTATCTTTGTTTCATGGGGTTCACAGAGTAATAAATATGTTTCTTTAAGCACATGCAGTGCTTAATTTTCAAAATGTTGTTAAGGAAGTTGAAAGGTTATATCCATGCCATAATTTTAAAACAATTCTTAAACTATTTGGAAGTTTTCACATGTTTATCCTTTTATCTGCAGGGAACTCAAAAATGTATAATCTACAAGATGAACCTTTTACAAGACAGTTTTACTTTGCCCACTCAGTTGGTCAGTTTAAGTGAGTATAAAATTTGAGTTGATGTCTGTGCTTTTGACCCTACCTTTACTGAAAACAACATAAGCATTATGTGCAGCTTGAATGGGTTATAGACAAATATGCTCTCACCAAATGCTGCCACCTTGTGGCCAACCACAGTGTTTTGCACCACTATCTCAAACATTAAATTTGTTTTGGATTTCAGGGGAAGGACTTCAAGGGAGATTATGGCAAGAGATAAAAGTGTCACTAATTTCCCTGAAGAGTCTTTACATAAGGTGAGTTATTAAACACTGGATTATAATCATATTTTTTAAAGCTTGGCTTTTTCAAAACTAATTCATGGTAAACACATTTCTCATTTCATTATTCCCCTCACTATAAGAGTTAATAACAAAATGAGCTCTTTAGTGGCATGGTCAAGAGTATAGACACCATTTATTGTTATATTTAATAATGCATTTCTGAACTAAGAAAGGAAAGTGAAGAAAAAGTGGAAAATAGTTATATGCATGGAAAGACATTGCAGTTCATGGGGTGCATACTTGGTGAAATATCTCAACTTTCACTAAGCAAATTTGCTAATATGTTAATCACTAACATAAAGAAGAAACTAAGTTTGTATATAAATGGGTAAAAAACTTCTCTCAAGCCCTAGCCGATCTGGCTCAGTGGATAGAGCCTCAGCCTGAGGACTGAAAGGTCCCGGGTTCAATTCTGGTCAAGGGCATATGCCGGGGTTTCAGGCTCAATCCCCAGTTGGGGGGTGTGTGGGAGGCAGTTGATCAATGATTCTCTCTCGTCGTTGATGTTTCTATCTCTCTCTCCCTCTCCTTTCCTCTCTGAAATCAATAAAAAGATATTTATAAAAAAAAAAAAAAACTTCTCTCAATATGATAAAAAGTTGCTCATTTAGACAATTCTGCATGTGACCATCTTCCTGTAGCACTATTTAGTCATCCTTTATAATAAAAGGGTAATATGCAAATTGACCGTAATAGTGGAACAACTAGTCACTATGACATGCACTGACCACCGGGGGCAGACACTCAACACAGGAGCTGCCCGGGGGAAGCAGGCTTAAGCCGTTAGTCAGACATCCACTGAGGGCTTCCGGGCTGCCAGAGGGATGTCTGACTGCCAGCTTAGGCCCCATCCCCCTGGGAGCGGACCTAAGCCATCAGTTGGACATCCCCCAAGGGGTCCCGGACTGCGAGAGAGTGCAGGCCAGGCTGAGGGACGCGCCCTTCCCTCCTCCCCAGTGCATGAATTTTCATACACCGAGCCTCTAGTTCAATTATAAAAACAAGCCTGCTTTACATTCTGTAGTGCTATTAGGTGACTTCTCAGTAACATGACTTTTCTCACTGCTACTTGCCAATGTAATATGTGGCTGTTGATGAAAATTTGAATTTATAGCATAGGCTTGTTGGGACAAATATACAAAAGTTCTCAATCTTTACTTTAAGAGAATTAGTGATTTTGTTCACATGACTAATTTTTATTTCATATTTAATTTTTCATGGCTTTGCTAATAGACCTGCTGGGTGGGAAACCAGCAACATTTGAGATCTGCTTGGGTTCAGTCAAGTGCTAGCTTTTCCCTTGCTAGCTATGAGACTTTAGGCAGATTGCTTAACTTTGCTGATCCTGTTCCCTCAGTTGTAGAATGTGTGTAACAATAGTGCATACTTGTTAGAATTGTTAAGTGTGAAAACACGTAAAGTGTTTATGCTGTGTCTAACACATGGAACATGTACATGTCAGACTATCACCACAGGGATGTTAGAGTTGAAATTATGCCTGGCCCCACCTGGTGTTGTTCAGTGGTTAGAATATCAGCCTTCATGTCATTGGGTATCTCATTTGATTCCTGGTCAAGGGCACGTACCTGGGTTGCTGGTTTTCATGGCCTCAGTACAGCCCCCATTGGTCAGGGCACATGTGGGGAGGGTGTGCAGGAAGCAACCAATCATTGTGTCTCCCTCACATCAATCTTTCTCTCTCTCTCTCTCTCTCTCTCTCTTTCTCTCTCTTTCCTGCCCCCCTCCTTCCCTCTTCCACTCACTCTAAAAAGCAATGGAGGCTGGCCAGCCAGCATGGGTCAGTGGTTGAGCATCATCACAGTTTGATTCCCAGTCAGGGCACATGCCCGGGTTGCGGGTTCAATCCCGAGTAGGGGGCATGCAGGAGGCAGCCAATCAGTGATTCTCCCTCATCATTGATTCTTCTATCTTTTTGTCTCCCTTCCTCTCTGAAATCAATAAAAAATATTTTTTAAAAATAGCAATGGAGCCCTAACTGGTTTGGCTCTGTGGATAGCACGTCGGCCTGTGGACTGAAAGGTCCCAGGTTCGATTCTGGTCAAGGGCATGTACCTTGGTTGCAGGCACATCCCCAGTAGGAGGCATGCAAGAGGCAGCTGATCTATGTTTCTCTCTCATTGTCGTTTCTAGCTCTCTATCCCTCTCCCTTCCTCTCTGTAAAAAATCAATAAAATATATATATTTTTTTAAATAAATCTTTATTGTTCAGATTATTACAGGTGTTCCTCTATTTTTTCCCCCATATCTCCCCTCCACCTGATTCCCCACCCCACCCCATGCCCTTACCCCCCGCCACTGTCTTCATCCATAGGAGTAAGATTTTTGTCCAATCTCTTCCCGCACCCCTCACACCTGCTTCCCCTGAGAATCATCAGTCCACTCCCTTTCTATGTCCCTGATTCTATTATATTCACCAGTCCATTCTGTTCTTCAGATTTTTTATTCACTTGATTTTTAGATTCACTTGTTGGTAGGTATGTATTTGATGTCATTTTGTTGTTCATAATTTTCATCTTTACCTTTTTCTTCTTCTTCCTCTTCTTAAAGAATACCCTTCAGCATTTCATGTAATCCTAGTTTGGTGGCGATGAACTCCTTTAGCTTTTTCTTGTCTGTGAAGCTCTTTATCTGACCTTCAACTCTGAATGATAGCTTTGCTGGGTAGAGTAATCTTGGTTGTAGGTTCTTGCTGTTCATCACTTTGAATATTTCTTGCCACTCCCTTCTGGCCTGCATAGTTTCTGTTGAGAAATCAGCTGACAGTCGTATGGGTACTCCCTTGTAGGTAATTAACTGTTTTTCTCTTGCTGCTTTTAATATTCTCTCTTTGTCTTTTGCCCTTGGCATTTTAATTATGATGTGTCTTGGTGTGGTCCTCTTTGGATTCCTCTTGTATGGGGTTCTGTGCGCTTCCTGGACTTGTACGTCTATTTCTTTCACCAGGTAGGGGAAGTTTTCTGTCATTATTTCTTCTAATAGGTTTTCAATATTTTGCTTTCTCCCTTCTTCTGGCACCCCAAAAATTCGGATGTTGGTAGGCTTGAAGTTGTCCCAGAGGCTCCTTACACTACCTTCATATTTTTGGATTCTTTTTTCTTTTTGTTTTTCTGGTTGGATGTTTTTTGTTTCCACATATTTCAGTTCTTTGGTTTGATTCTTGGGGTATGTTGATCTACAGTTGAGTTTCTGTATATTCTTTATTTCAGACAGTGTATGCTTCATTTCTGACTGATCCTTTTCCATTTTTTTGGCATTCTCATTAAGCTCCTTGAAGGTCTCATCAAGTTTCTCGGTGGTTTTTAGAAGATTCTTGAGTAACCTTATAAATGTGGTTCTAAACTCTATGTCGTCCAGTAGTTTGCTTTCCTCCGTTTCTTTCATTCGTGACATGTTTGTCTCCACATTTTGGCTGCTTCCCTGTGTTGATGGAGTAGCTTTGTGTGGTAGGTTACCTATAGGGGGCAGTAGCTCAGCCTCCCCAATCACCTGATGTGGACACTTGGTACACCCCTTTGTGGGCTGAGTGCAAAGACTTGGTGCAGTTAAGCCTTAATTGCTGTTGGTATACTGGGAGGAATTGACCTCCAGGCCAATTAGCTGTGAGCACTCACTGTGTCTATAATGGAAGAACTGCTGCGCTGAAGACACACTTATGGGGCAGGACTTGTTTCAGTGGGGCTTTGGTGCTCACTGAGTCTGCCTCTTGAATGTGTCACTTATGGATGTGAGGAGTTGAAATCTGGTGTCTCACTCTGACCACTAGGTACACTGGCTTCTGGATCTCCAATGGGGTGCAGGTCAGCTACTGTCTGAGGCCATCCAGCAGGAGCTACAGTTTTCTCCTCTTTGCTTGGGGTTTGGAGGTTTTGGAGCTGTCTGACCCGGGCTGCAAGTTTGCTAGGTTAAGCTGCAATAGGGCAGGGCTTTCTTATGCTAACTCCACTGCTTGGAGCTTGGGTGGGTTTGTAGGTTGTGCAGGGCGGGGTCTCAGGGTGTCACTAGGCTAGGGCGTGGCAAACAGCAATGGCTGCTAGTTAGCCGGCTCTGTGTCCCAGATGGCGTCCCGGAGTCCCGAGCCCCAGTGCTGTAAACAATTATTCCTGCGCGCAGCTCTGCAAGCAAGCCACCCTCACTGGCAGACAGTCCAGCTTCTCCCTGTAGGAGTTTGGGTCCCCCGCGTCTCCCCAGAAACTGGATTTCAGAGTAGTCGGGGGGCTTGTCTCCCTTTGGGTTGAAAAAAGCAACGCCCGCCGCCAGCCCGGATCACGCGCCTCCGTACCTCAGATTTTCAGCGCTTGTGCACGTCTCAATGCTCTTTTCTCTTTCCTTCTAGTTGTAGAACTTCCACTCAGCCAGCTTTCCCGTGGTTCTGGGTGATAGATGTCTTGTCTTTTAGTTGAATTTTTGAAATTGTTGCGCAAGGCAGCAGTTTAGGTGTTTACCTACGCCGCCATCTTGGATCTCCGCCAATAAAATATATTTTAAAATAAATTTTAAAAAAATAGCAATGGAAAAAATATCTTCAGGTGAGGATTTAAAAATAATTATGTCTGAAAAGTACTGAGCATATATAAGCTCTCAAAGTTAGCAGTTATTGTCATGGTGGTTGTTTAAAGTACAGCACACATGTGAACTGTTCAAATTGCACCTTCTCTTTAGCCAGGAAGGCAAAAAGTTGCACAGAAGCAGAAGAACCTATCAGACCAGAGCACATCGCAGACTGACAAAGGAGACGGTGACCAGCCTGAGGCCTGGACTGAAACAAACTGCTCCTGGGAACAGGCAAATGCTCCAGAGACACCCTGTCAAGGACGCAGCTCTCCGAAGGCCCAGAGACTGCTGACAGCCCAACCACTCCCCACGAGGCTAGTATTCCCCAGTCTTGATAGTAATAAGGAATTAAATTTGCTGTCTAGAAGTGAGTCCTTAACAAAAAGATGCCGAGAATGAATACAGACAGCATAGAACTAAATGTACTTTCTGATTGGCTTAAGAGAAAGCAGAAAGTTCCTGAAAGCTTTCCTGTGGCTCAAAGAATACAACAAAGAAAAAAAACACCATCCCTTTCCTCTTCAGAGCTAATGAATACCCTTGAAAAGGAATAGAAGAAATTCCAGGGGTGTCAGTTCCTTAAGACTGGGGTGTTTTGTTTTGTTTTTTAATATATTTTTATTGATTTCAGAGAGGGAGAGATAGAAACATCAATGATGCGAGGGAATCATTGATTGTCTGCCTCCTGCATGTTGGACCGAGCCTGCTACCCAGGCATGTGCCCTTGACTGGAACCGAACCTGGGATCCTTCTGTCTGCAGGCCGATGCTCTCTCCACTGAGCCAAACAGGCTAGGGCTGGGGTGTTTCTTCTTTAAAAAAAAATTTTATTGGAGAGACATGAAGGAAGAAAAACATCAATTTGTTGTTCCACTTGTTTATATATTCATTGGTTGCTTCTTACATGTGCCCTGACCAGAGATCGACAACTTTGGCATGTCAGGATAATGCTCTAACCAACTGAGCTACCCAGCTAGAGCTGTTTATTCTTAAGTATTAGGGTGCCTTGGTTATAGTGAGACATTTCATCACCAGATTCCGACCTCCTACTAAAAGGTGCTAAACCTCTTGTCACCTATATAAGTTAACAAACCACGAGCTAAAAGAATTCCTCCATCTGGGATGAGCTGAAGAGAAGTAATTTAAGTTTTATGGTACTACCAGAGGCCCAGTGCACAAAATTTGTGCACTGGTAAGGTCCCTAATGGCTGCTGGCTGCCAGCCGGGGCCTTCCTTTGTTCCACACTGCCCCCTGGTGGTCAGCACACATCATAGCAAGTGATCAAACTCCTGGTCCGTGGAACTCCCCAGGGGACACTTTGCATATTAGGCTTTTATATATATAGATGGAGGCCTGGCAGAAATGTCACATTTGAATGAAGAAAATAGGACCTGGAAAATGTTCCTTTGAAAAGCAACACTTGAACCCAAAGTTGCCTAAATGTCATTTTGATGTCCATTTTCGTAAAAAGGACGTATATGATCTATTCTACACTATGTATGTGGGAAAAGGTGGGTATAATTTTTCTTACAACAAATTACAGCTATTTGGTTACTGCACATGTGCACCTGAGAAACATCCCTTTCTGTTAAGAACCTTTCCTTAAATGTCACCCTTGAAGGATGGTGGTAATAGAAAATAGATTTGGCACATCTTTTCTTAGTTTTTATTTCTTAGAGAGAGATCAATTTGTTGTTCCCCTTATTTATGTATTCATTGGTTAAGTCTTGTATGTACCCAGACTAGGGATCAAACCTGCAACCTTTGCATATGGGGACAACACTCTAACCAACTGAGCTACTCCAGACAGGGATTTATTCTGTCTTTTGATCAGATTCAAAACTTACAGCACAAACCAAGTCAAGGTAACTTTGAGTTAGACATTATTGCCATTTATTCCTTTTTATGAGTTTCTACTAATTATACTTTTATTTTTTTATTAATTGGTCTAGATCCAAAACATGGGTTTATCCTGAGTACATTTTCAAATAACTTTGTAATAAGGAAAGGTTTTGTGCATGTTCTTAGAAATACTTGTGTATGTACAAAAGGGAGGGCTGATTATTTTTCTACAAAATAATTTATGACTTCGTTTTCTAATGTGCCTTGGATATGTGCCAAATGATGGAAAAGAAACAGTAAACTTTATGATTCTTGAGCGTGTCATGGTGTACTTTTTTTTAATGTGTTGCCATAGAGATGTATGTTTCTAAGCCTCTCTGCTATAACCATGTGCTCTGTGTGTGGTAAAATACCCCCCCATTGGATGGATGTACATTTTATTTTTCAGTTACAGATGTGACTGTGACTGAAACGTAAACTTCATTTTACAGAGATCTCTACCCATCTATCTGGACTAGGGCTGTCAATATATTAGATACAGTGCCTAATGCCTAAAAAATGTTTTCTTTTAAAATCAGAATATATTACAGCTGCTTAGCCTACACAGGAAATGAGCACTGTTGCTTTGCTAATTTGAGTCATTTTTCATCCTTTTGAACAAAACAACCCATTGACTTAACTTGCCATTAGGACAGTGGTTATTCTGCAAGAGAAAGCATGTAACAAGTCTCTCTCCAGCATTTTTATGTAAATGAGAACTAAAGCAAAATTTATCTGTAATTGGTGTGTGTTCTTTTGTTTTTCCAAGTCCTTGATGAAAATTTTTTGACTATTTAATTGTTCCTTTAAAAAATCTTGATGTTCTTAATGGTTCTACTCATTCATGAATACTAGACACTTAATTCCAACACTGACTTTCTCCATTGACTATACAGTTAGTTACAAATTTCTAGTCTCTGATAGAGTAAACTCTCAAATGTAGTTTAAATATACAGCAGCAGTATGTTAGCTAAAACAGAGATTGGACTGTAAACCACATTTCCTATCACTTTTCGTTTCTAATTCTATTCATCTCATTAAATGTTATAACTTCCTCCTGGGCTGGGTCTCACAGAACTAACATATCTAAAGGGTTACACCAAACAGCTCATTTTAAATTTATGAGCAGTTTTCATAACCTAGTGGGAGTGAAGCATGGTATGAGATATTTGCTTTAAGTTACCTGCAGTTTTATCAGTGAAGAACCCAGAACATTTCTACCAAAAGGTAACTATTTTATATATATTTATGAAGACAAATCTTTTTCATATATATATATATATATGAAAAAGATTTGTGTGTGTGTGTGTGTATATATATATATATATGTGTATATATATATATATATATATATCTGGCCAGATATATATATCTTTATTAATTTCAGAGAGGAAGGGAGAAGGGGAGAGAGAGAGAAACATCAATGATGAGAGAATCATTGATTGGCTGCCTTCTGTACAACCCCCATGGGGATCAAGTGCGCAACCTGGTCATGTGCCTTTAACTGGAATCAATCCTGGGACCCTTCAGTCCGCAGGCTGACACTACCCACTGAGCCAAACCAGCTAGGGCAAAAGGTAACTGTTTTTAAACTATCTCAACTAGATTTTAATCATTAGAAGTTATTTCTCTTACAGACATGTTTATTATTGTTGAAGTATTGTTACCATTATTTCCTAGTTATTTTAGGAATTCTTTTGAATGGAGGTGTCACTCTAGCTATGGAGGTTTTTTGGATAAGGGTAATATTTATTAGATAATTTAATATACCTCGATGCTTTTGAAAAGCAGATTATAAATTAAACCAAAGCTAGGAATATTCTTACATTAAATGTAAGTACTATTTGCAGGGAGAAAAATAGCTCACCTGCTTTCAGAACCTATGTCTTAGGAATATTAGATATTAAAGTTGACTTAGCTTAATCCACAGGTTTTAACTCCCATGACATTACTGAATGCTATTTTGTTCTTACTGAAGCCTACTCAAGCAGCTTCTATCTCTGCTATGGTCATACTGCTACACAATTACAAAGGATATAGTCATGCTGCTACACATTTAAAAGTTTTTGGTAGGAAAGGAAAAAATGCAAAATGCAGACCTGTTGATTCAGCTACAGTACTAAAATGACTTTGCCCAAATTGTTTATTTTACATAACAAGTTTACTTTTCTAAAAGTATATAAACAATAAACAAAGTGAACATTCAATCAGATCTTAACTGCCAAGTATTATCTGTCCTGGAATTGTTCCATAAAGTTCCAGTGTCTATGTATCTTAAATTCAATAATCGTCATCTTCATCAGAGTCCATTACTTTTCTTCTGTTGAACTGGAGGGAGGGAGATTAAACAAGTGTTATTAGCTGTTTAATAAAGCACAACTCAGATTTTCTGAAAAGAAATATCTCTAACTACTACAGCAAGACTTTTGTCTGTCTTTAAAACAACTTAGTGTTTTAGATATAAGGGCAGGGGGAACGATGAAACAAGAGCCTTAAAAATTAGACCCCTCAATATATGCAGCCCTGCTCCCCAAACTTCCATGTGTTACAAAATGGAAATGTCTATGGGCTGAAACATATTTTGATACAGTAGATGTATATTCAACACAACATTTAAAATATCAATATTCAACACAACATTTAAAATATCAGTATTTCTCTTCTGCCATGTGCATTTGGGGAAACTTACTTTAACTGTGGTTTTCTTTTCTGTTTGTTGGCTTACTTTTTCAAGGATTTCTATTAAACCTTGTTCTGTTACCTAGGATAACCAAAAAGAAAAACTGTACTTTTTGAAAACAAAGAACTGATCTCAGGTGATTGAATCATTTTAGTCTTTCCAGGTGTGGAGGTAGAGGTCAAAGGGAAGAGAGATGGGACAGGAGGTTGAAACTATGTTATAACTATAGGCATACCTCGTTTTATTGTGCCTCCCATTATTGCACTTCACAGAACATGTTACATACTTTGCAAAATGAAAGCAAGACCCTCCAGCAAGAAGATTATGACTAGCTTTATTGTGGTAGTCTGGAACCGGCCTCGCAATATCTCCGAGGTATACCTGTATTAGTTTAAGTGCCAAGTAGAATTTGCTCTGCTAGTCATTTGAGGAGGGGGGAAACATCAATTAACGTCCTCAGAAAAATCCAAAGTTAACAGGTATTTAAGAACACCTTTATCACACTAGCTGGTTTGGATCAGTGGATAGAGCCATCAGCCTGCAAACTGAAGGGTCCCAGGTTCAATTCAGGTCAAGGGCACATGCCTGGGTTTCGGGTTTGATCCTCAGTAGGGGATGTGCAAGAGGCAGCTGACCAATGATTCTCATCATTGGTGTTTCTCTCCCTCTCCCTTCCTCTCTGGAAAAAAAAAAAAAAAAGTATTTTTAAAAAAAGAACACCTTTATCACCACTAGCAGACATAGGCAGCCTTTTACAGCCCTCTATTGTATCAATGTTAGAGACATACTGACTCTGCTCTTGAGACCCTGAGAAGCTTAAATGCAGCAGATAAGTCACTCAAAAAAGATGAACCAGTCATTGTCTCTTCCACACACCTTTCTTAGAGTAAGGGGTTCAGGCAGGACTGATCCCTGCAGGCTGTGGGGGCAGCAGAGGGCTTCCCAGTGCAGACGGGGTGCATCTGCATCCTGAACGACATTCTTACAACACACATAACCAGGAATTTTAGCACCTTCTCATTTGCGCAACAAGTTTAACATCTACCTATACTATTAGTATATCAGTTTTTATTTTTTAAATTGATTTGAGAGAAGAAGAGATACATCCATTTGTTGTTCCACTTATTTATGTATTCATGGTTGATTCTCATATGTGCCTTGTCCTGGAATTGAACCCATGGGAATCAAACTGGCATCATTGGCATTTTGAGACAATGCTCCAAACAACTGACCTACCTGACTTAATTTGTATTATTGAGAAACCCTGTTTCCAGTATAGAAGCAATTTAAGCCAGCTGACCCTAATAGTCATTGGGTCACATAGACACCAACAAGGTTCCACAACGTCAGGAAAGAAAAGCAGCAGAGGATCTTGGGAAAGGCAATTAGTATATCTTTTAGGATTGGTGGTAGATCCAACTATTCTCACCTTTAAAAATTCCTTCCTTGAGGCCTGGCCAGTTGGTCGGGGCATCCTCCGTGTACCAAAAGGACTCAGGATTCCCAGTCAGAGCACATGCCTAGGTTGCCGGTTCAATCCCCAGTCGGGGTATGTATGGAAAGCAACCGGTTGATGTTCCTCTTTCACGGCAATGTTTCTCTCTCTCTCTCTCTCTCTCTCTCTCTCTCTCTCTCTGTGTCTCTCTCTCTGTCTCCCTCCCTCCTCCTTCCTCTCTCTAAAAATCAATGAAATCATATTTAAACATAAAGAAATAAAAAATAGTCAACAAGATTTCTGTAACTAGAAGATGAAACTGGCCTTAACTGATTTTTAGGGGGAAGCGGGGGAGAAGGAGAGAGGGGAAAAGAGAGAGAGACATTGATTTGTTTTTCCCCTTATCATACAGTCAATGGTTGATTCTTGTATGTACCCTGACCAGGGACTGAACCCACAACCTTGACATATCAGGATGGTGCTCTAACCAACTGAGCTACCTGGCCAGAGCAAAACTGACCTTTTGAAGACATGTTTTGGATAAAGTACACAACAATAGGTAAAACTACCTCAAGGCAGTCCTAAGCTTACCTTCCCATTTAGTTGTCCATATCTTGCCATCTGTATAAGGTAATTCTCTACTCCTTTAGTTTTTTCGGGCTTTACAAGTGCTAAGTTACTTACTAAAAAGAAAAAAAAAAATACAAAAAAACGTCAAAACTAAATGCACTTATGTTGTAACAAAACTAAGCACCAACATTTCCAAAGCACTTCACAGACTTACTTATGTCTTGAAATTAGCAAGGTAGAGGTGGCAGGAGGTATTGTTACCCTCTTAAAATGAGGAAACTAAAGTTCAGCCATGTCAACCTCAGTCAAGGCCACACAGGAATAGTGACAGAGCCAAGATTAAACTTGGTTCCTCGGAGTCTAAGCCCCATGGTTTTTAAAAATATGTATGACTGCCCTCTGGAAAATATGTTCCATATTACTACAGATATAATCAGCATCTATCTAGACTGCCTATTCTAAGCTAGGCTTCCAATTGGTTCATTTAATTTATTTTCTACATGGTTTTCTCTTTGGTTTTTAAATATGAAAATTAACTAAAATGGAGAATACAATAAATCTCTCAAGCCATAGAAGGCTAAATGGCAATGGGGAAAAAAATTACCTTATTTTTTTTAAAATAAAGTTTTTTTGTTTTAATATATTTTTATTGATATCAGAGAGGAAGGGAGAGGGAGAGAGAGATAGAAACATCAATGATGAAAGAGAATCATTGATGGGCTACCTCCTACACGCCCCACATTGGGGATGGAGCCTGAAAAGCAGGCGTGTGCCCTGACTGGTAATCGAACCACTACCTCCTGGTTCATAGGTCCATGCTCAAACAGCCACGCCAGCCAGGCAAAATTAAGTTAAAAAAAGAACTCAGCCTGGCCAGTGTGGTTCAGAGGTTGAGCATCATCCCATGAACCAAGATCTGAACCAAGAGGTCACTGGTTTGACTCCCAGTCAGAGCACATGCTCATGTTGCAGGGCTCCATCCCCAGAAGGAGGCGTGCTGGAGGCAGCTGATTGATGTTTCAATCCCTCTCCCTCTAAAATCAATAAAAACATATTGTTTTTAAAAAGAACTCCAAAAATAAATAAGTCCCTCAATCTCCTATTACATGTCAACTACCAGCAACACTTTGTAAATGACTTAAGACTTGTTGGCTACATGTTTTACCTAATAAGCACTTGGGAAATTATCTCCTTGATAAGAGAGAACCAAGCAGATATATTTAATAATTTAAGTCCAGCCCTAACCGGTTTGGCTCAGAGGATAGAGCGTCGGCCTGCGGACTGAAGGGTCCCAGGTTCGATTCCGGTCAAGGGCACGTACCTTGGTTGCGGACACATCCCCAGTAGGGAGTGTGCAAGAGGCAGCTGATCGATGTTTCTCTCTCATCCATGTTTCCAACTCTCCCTTTCCCTTCCTCTCTGTAAAAAATCAATAAAATATATATGTATATATGATTTTTTAAATATATTTTACTGATTTTTTACAGAGCGGAAGAGAGAGGGACAGAGAGTTAGAAACATGGGAGAGAGAAACATCGATCAGCTGCCTCCTGCACACCTCCTACTGGGGATGTGCCCGCCACCAAGGTACGTGCCCTTGACCGGAATTGAACCTGGGACCTTACAGTCCGCAGGCTGACGCTCTATCTACTGAGCCAAACCAGTCAAGGGCTAAAATATATATTTTTTTAAATAATTTAAGTCCATTTCTTTAGGTTTACAAACTGCACATTTCTTATAAATATCTGTATTTTAAGTGTCTATGGGTTAAATAAATATTTAATCTAGAGATAGCAATAATTTCATATCACCCCATTCCACTAACCCAAGCCAATTTTATGGAAATAAAAGAAACTGAAGATGCTTACACCGGGCCCGGGCTGACTGATCCAGAACTTGAGCTAAGATACTGTTTCTCATTTCTGCTTCTCTACAACAAAAACAGGTCAAGCAAAATTAGAACTAAGCTGTCAGCATTCCTATTGAACACACAAAAATGTAACTCACTCAATACGTTTCCCAAGATGGAAGGTTACTGCATGCATATAGTAGGTGCTGTATGGATGGCAACAGCTATTATTACTGAAGAAACCACTCTTGCCCTCAAAAGCCAGCTTTATACTGTGTGGGTGTAAACCTACCAAGTTGAAAGATAAAACCTTAAATTTTCATAATTCATGATGGAGTTTCAGTTCAACCACTATAACTAACATTTATTATGTATTTAGTGTGTGAGAAGTGCTAGAAATCTGTAGTGAGATTTCCAACAATTAAAGGACCAAATGATTAATCCGTGTAATTATCTTAAGAGATGAAGAAGCTGACACCCCCGCCCTCGCCAGTGTGGTTCAGTGACTGAGCGTTTACAGATGAACCAGGAGTTCAAGGTTCAATTCCCGGTCAGGGCACATGCAGAAGGCAGCCAATCAATGATTCTCTTATCATTGATGTTTCTATCTCTCTCCTTCTCCCTCTCTCTGAAATCAATAAAAACATTAAAAAAAAACAATTAAAAAAAAAAAAAGCTGAGACATCTAGGGAAGCTATAAGGGGATAACAGGTCGTTGTGGCCAAGCTAGAACCAAATCCCATATTCCAAGACTCTCAGTTCTACGTTTTTGGGTGAGGAGGGTGAGTGAAATTCTAACTCTATAACTGTCCTTACACTCCTACCTATACAAGTAGAAACTAGTTCATGTTCATAGGACAATGGTTTCAAACTTTAGGTAGCAGCAAATTTTTTAAGTGAGTCCTTCAAGGAACTTAATACTCAACACAGACAAAAGCAGAAATTCCTTGAGCTGAGGGGGAGCTGGGGCTGGCTGTGTCATTACCTACCCCCATCGGAGAAGCCCCTAGGGTTCCTGTAACACAGCTTGAAGCCCACTTCCATGGGGCATTTCCTTATTGCACCTGAGTACTTCAATGCAACCCTGCAGTAAACTACTGTTACTATATTTCACTGAATCTAAGATACCACTGATTGTAAGATGGACCACAGTGATATGTACTTCTAAGAACAAAAAAAACACCCTAGATGAGGAGTCTAATAAGAAACCCCACACTCAAAGCTCGGGCATCAAAGAGCAACAACCACATACAAGGTAAACAAGAAATAAGCCTGCCATGCAGAAAGGGACAGCAAGTAAGGATGCATGCATCAAACTTGGCCCTGAGTGGAGGAAGAAAAAAGTTCCTTTGAGAATTTGAACTTCAAGCTTTAGTCATGCAAGTTTGCTGTGTGAATTCATGCTATCAGGGTAGAGGAAGGGAGTAGGAACCCTAAACACAGAATTTAATTTTAAGATGTCTCATATTAGAAATGTACCCAAGTGGTAGCAGAAGCAAAAGTAAATCCTCTGGAAGAATCCAGGACAATAGTGATCAATTATGAAAATCTCCTCAATTTCAGATATGTTAAAATGTGAAAAAAAAGTCCATTTTAGAATCAATGGAATTCACAGTTTCATTTTCTTAGCACTATCCCAGGTGCTTACCAATTCTCTTCCCCCACTAAAATAAGCCATGTATGGGCAGGACCCTTCTCTGCCTTGCCTATTTCCAAAGACCCAGCATATAGTGCCTGACCTAGAACAGGTGTTCAATAAATATTTGCTGAATGAGTTAAAAGGTGGCATGATGGAGAAAAAGGGAAATGGAAAGTTGTTCAATAAGTACAGAGTTTCAGTTATTCAAGATGAAAATGTTCTAGAGATCTGTTGTACACTAATGAGAATATAACATTATTCTCATACACTTACACTTATTATGGTAAATTTTATCTTATGTGTTCTTTTATCACAGTTAGAAAAAAGGTAGCATCATGGGATAACTAACCATTCAATAAACAGGCCATGTGCTGGGATAAAATTAACAGTATTTATCTAGCATTTAAATGCAAGGTACTGCATTTAATGTACCTAAATGCAAGGTACTGGACCTCTGTAACCCTCACAACATCCCTATGACATAGTCCTAGCATTATACTCATTTTAAGGCAATCGCAGTTTAGCAGACAAACATCAACCAGTAATTGTATTAAAAAGGTAGTAAGTGCTGTGATATTCTATACATTTAAACTCTCAAATTAATAACAAATACCTTGATGATTTATGAAAAATCACTATTCCAGGAAAAACTTAAGATTAACACAGTACTAAGATAACTAAAGTAAAAAAGCATTTGGTGAACCCACCCTTCAGATCTCCAGCCCATACCTGTGCTTTGCTTCCTGTTGTGCTGCATCGCCAGGATCCTGAAAATATAATTTTATCTTTTAGTTGAATAATTGCACAGAGGAAAAATACAAATTATTCTGTCCTGTTTCTGATAACTAATAGGCTCCTGCAGTGGTAGAGATCAACTTATTGCCAAATAATTAAAAGCTGAGCCTCCAAGAAGTCAGTAGGATAGTTTCCACTTATTACGCCCTAGCCAGGCTGGCCCAGTGCATAGAGCATCGGCCTGGGGACCAACGGTCCCTGGTTGGATTCCTTGTCAAGGGCACCTATCTCGGTTGCAGGCTCTTCCCCAGCCCTTGCAGAAGGCAACCAATGGATGTGTTTCTCTCACACCCATGTTTCTCTTTCCCTGTCTCGTCCTCTCCCTAAAAATCAATGGAAAAAATATCCTGGGGGGGGGGGGGGAAATAACAAAAAAAGGTTGCAGGTTCAATTCCCAATCAGGGCACATAACCTAGGTTGCAGATTCCATCCCCAGTCGGAGCCAAACATCGAAGTTTTTCTCCCCACCCCCACCCCCGCTTTCTTTCGCTCTAAAATCAATAAAATTATGTCCTCGGGTGAGGATTAAAAAACAGAATCAACCAATGCACAAATAAGTGGAATAACAAAATTGATGCTTCTCCCAATTAATTTTAATAAATGTTTTGATGAGCTTCTAAAGTCACAATCTAATAGAATGTTTTAGAATACAAACAACCATTAGGAAGGGGAGTCCCTGTACAATGAAACCGCATTTTATGGGTAAGAATAATTTCGGGGTGCGGGGGAGGGAATGTGCTGGATATTGGGGACGCTGATTCCAGTGGCATTTCCTTGGAGACGATCCCGTTCCATCCTTTACACAGTCTTCTCCCTCTCCGTACAGCATGGTCATTCCTAGAGTATTTTATCTATGGGATTCGTGTTTAGTGTCTGGCTCCTCCCCGAGACCGTCACGCCCTCACAGGAGATGGGATGCTCCCGGCTGTCCCCTCAGCACCGAGCACACCGCAGACCTTCAACAAATGTTGGTCGGTTACGTGGGACAGAATTCTAGAAAACAATTCCGCTGGAACCAGTAGTCGAAACAGGCTAGATCCCAAAGCTAAGGATACAGAGACCCGAGGAGCTAAACATTCTGCTTCGGACGGACGCCGGCCTGGCGAGACCTTTGAGGCGAGCCCAACCCAGCCCGAGAGGCCCCGAGCCGGACCCACCGAGAACAACCCGGGAGAGCACGTGCCGGCTTGCCGCCGAAAACCCACGCGACGCGGGGGGAGAGGCCGAGGGCGGCCGCGGGGTTCTCCGCCAGCGGGCCGAGCACCGGCCGAGGCGCCTAGAGCCGCAGCCTGGGGCCGCGCCCTCCACCTCGGGCGAGGGCGGCGCCCCGCAGGAAAATAGGCCGGACGGGCGGCGCGCGCTCACCCCGTGCTTTGCCTGCAGCTCCGCCAGTCTCTGCTTCCGCAGAGCCTCCAGCTCCTCCTCCGCCATGGTGCGACCGTCGGGCAGAACAGCCAACACCCCGCTCCGGCCCACTCCGAGTTACCTCCTTCGGCCTGGCCTTGCGAACGCGGCCCTACCCACTACGCAGGCGCCCGCAACTCCCAGGCATCACCAATCCAGCCCGGAGCCGCGCCGTCGGACGTAGCCAGGGCGCCTGGAGAGGCCCGATTCCGCGATCGCAGGGGGTCCGGCATGGGGCGGAGCAGTGGGCAGAATCCCTGCACCTACTAGTAGCCTTCCCTTTTTTGTTTTTGTTTTTGTTTTTTTATGTCGTTGTCAGCACTTTATTATCTTCAGCCCCAATTTGAGCGCCCGCCTGGGCAATCCAAAGGAACAAGAGCCTTGGAGGCAGGATAGTGATTGATGTTAACTTAAAAGAACAGAAATGCGGGAATGCTGGCAGTCCTGGGCCCTTCTCAATCAGCCCTCACCATCCCCACCTCGTGTTCTGGCGTAAGTGACCCCAAATCAGGACAGAGACCCCAACTGTGTATTAAGGTTTGGCAGGTGACCCACGCTCAGAAGCATGTGGTTCGTCATGCTCCAGCCAGGCATGACTCCTGCCCTTTGTTTTAAAGTAAATCCATCCCACATCACAAAGGTAATTTTTCTGTGCTTGTGGACAGAACTACAGGAGATCAATTCCCACTGCCTCAGTAGCTCCAGGAGTAGAAACTGTAAATAACTTTTGGAGATTATTAACTTTGCTCAATTCTGCTTCTGTACAATCTGCTTTCATAAGATAGATCTACATTCCAATTCTATGTCCAGCAGGATGTGGCTGGGAACGACCCTGCGGGCTGCACCCAGCCTTTGTAATTTAGAATAAAGGAAATCGCAAGGCTGATCAAACAGGCAACTTACGCTGTAACTACATTCTCCCATGCTTTGTAACTTTTGTAATTGCTTGTTCAACTGAAAATCTTCCATTATTGTGAGTAATGTAACTGACTTTTTGACCCAAGTTTAACCAATCAGGTTCTGCCAAATCCCCCTGTGTGGGGGATAAAACTTGCTTGCTCCGAGTGTTAGGGGCTCGCGCTGCTCCCTGCTGTGTCAGTGGAGACGCGGACCCGGGCTCGAGTTCGTAATAAAGGCTTCCTAAATTTCAATTTGGCTGCCTGGTGGTCTTCATTCACGGGTCACCCCACAACATTTGGGGCCCTGGCGAGGTACCCGAAGAGGCAGGAGAGAGGGACCCCCCAGAAGGGGCTGGAGGCTCTCCCTCCTTTTGGGGACCTTAGCCGGAGCATCTGCCTCCGGTGGTCTTATTCTGACTCCAGGGTTAGACCCCACAACACTCGCCCCCGCCATGTGGGGCCACCAAGGCAGCCAGGTGTGTGCCCAAGGTCACACTCAGAAAGGTTGCTGAATTTACTGCAGTTGCATCTGACCGAACTCCTTTTCCCGAAGTTCACTCCGTTTGATCTTGCCAGTGACGGTTTTGGGCAGCTCCAGGACAAACCCCACCTTGTGCTCCGGCAGAGGGAGGGTGAACTGGACTGAAGCTGTGAGAGCAGAAACCAGCTAGTAGCCTTCTCTTGAGCTGCCCCACCTCCCCTCGCGGATGACGCTATGCACTTGGGGACATAGGCTAAGGCTTGGCTGCGAGTGAGATAAGATAGCAATCTAAACACAGCAAGTACAGTAACAGGCAAAATTCGTTGGTGGCCTATTACGTGCAAAGCTCGTGTTATCTCCATTTATAGATGAAGATCCCGGGCCTTAGAAAGGCTAAGTGGGGTGATGAAAATGTTTTAAGACTGGACTGTGGTGAGGGTTGCACAACTCTTAAAATTTGTTAAAAGACATTAAATTGTACACTTAAAGGGGCGCCAAAGGCGTAGATAGAAAAGACTCACTGGTCACCCGGACATTAAGAAGCCTAGTTAAAGCAAACTTGAAGGGTGAGACTTTGAAACAGACAGGCTTTTTGGCGCAGGGGGACTGTGGGGTGTGATACAAACTTCTGGACATCCACTTCCCCACCAGGGCCTGTCGGAGGCTGTTGGGTCGGGCAGCTGGGGCTGGGTGAACTCCATTGTGGAGGGTTGAGGGGGAGGTTGCGTCTTTGAAGTGGGGGTATTGGTGTGTGTGAAGTAACCTATTACTCATGCAGGTTATACACTGTTTTTTCAATTATGGCAAAAATATATAAAATATACCTTTTTTAAAAAATATATTTTGATTTTTTACAGAGGGGAAGGGAGAGGGATAAAGAGTTAGAAACATCCATGAGAGAGACACCGATTCAGCTGCCTCCTGCACACCTCCTACTGGGGATGTGCCCGCAACCAAGGTACATGCCCTTGACCAGAATCGAACCTGGGACCTTCCAGTCCGCAGGCCGATGCTCTATCCACTGAGCCAAACCGGTTAGGGCTAAAATATACCTTTTAAACTATTTTTAATGTATAGTACAGTAGTGTTAAGTACATTCATGTAAACGCTTTTCATCTAATAAAACTGAAACTATACTATACCCATTAACTCCCCAACCTCCTCTCCCCCAACCCTTAATAACCATCATTCCGTTCTCTACCCCTTATGATTTTGGCTACCTCACATAAATAGAATCATAGAATATTTGTCCTTTTGTGATTGGCTTATTACACTTAGTATGCTGTCCTCAAGATCAGTTCATGGTGTAGCATGTGTTGGAACATTCTTCCTATTTAAGGCTGAAAAGTATTCCATTATATGTATACTAGAGGCCGGGTGGACAAGATTCTTGCACTGTCTCACTGGCACTGCACACACTAGGACTGTTCTGAGAGCTAAGACTTTTTCTGTGGAGTATAGCACAAGGGTGGAAGGTGGGCAGGCATACACATGTGACTGACTATAGGTAGAAGCCACTGTCTGAGGAGAGGCAGGTACTTTTTCCCTTTACCCACCCAGACAGAACTTGAAGGTGCTAGCGCAGTGGAGTGGCCAGGGCCCTGACAGAACAGAGCCATCTAGAAGTTATTCCAACTCCTCACCAGGCCCCAAAGTAACAGAGAACAGGTGCCACCAGGCCCTTCAGAGGCAGTTCCTCCACATATGGATTGTTGGACACACCTTAGGCTCAAATTCCCATACTTCCACCTCAGCTGACCTTTATGTCCAATACAACTTCCATGAAATCAGCATCTTTTAACATTTTAGATTTAAAAGTCAACAGTCCAGGGGCAAGAATGGGGCCTTAACTGAGCAGCTCACTTGTAGAGAAACCAAACTCTCTTGGTACCATGTTGCCCACAAAGGGAACACTTGGCTGGGCTCCAGCCTCCCTCTGGGGGTGAGCAGTGGAACTTCCTGACTGCCACTTCTCAGCCAAGCAGGGACAGCCAGAGGACTATCTTCTGCACCAAAGAAGATAGCCTACATACAAGTAAGCTACATGCAAGCCTACATACAAGTCGGCACAGCAGACAAGCCCAGAGATGCTAAAATAACAGGAAACTACTCTGGTTTAATCAACAAAAAAGGAAACACAACTTGAAAATTAGGATTTGTAATCTTGCCACAGATTAAATTATTCAATTAACTGATCAAAACAGTAATCTTAAAATACAGGAAATAGGATGCAACCCAGCATCTGGGCTGCCTTACAACACCCTCATCCCCTCTCAGCCCCCAGGATCCCCTAAGGAAAAACAAGCCCCACACCCATCCCTTACACAGACTACATGGAGACTACAGGTTTATCACAAGTTGCCAAAAGCACTTTATTTTTTCTTTTCAACATCCTGTTCTGCAGCTTCTTTGGCTCTTTTTGCTCGGATGCCAAAGAGCCGGGCATTGGCACGGGCCATTCGAAGACTGGCAAAAGCCTTGAAGTTCTTCTCCTCCTCTGTGATGACCCTGGCTTTCTCCTTCTTGTAGACCTAGAAGGAGCACAGGAGGTCAAAGTCTCACCCACAGTAAGGCCTGTGACAAGGCTCAGAACCCAAATGTTAGAACCTGAAGAGATCTTGGAGGGAGGCCACCAAGGAAGATCTCCTCTGGATTTAGAAAAGGACCCAAACTCAGAGCAGAGGCAGAAGCAACCTCCTTAGACATGAAGAATGGGTGTGTGCTGTGCTTGGACACAAAAGATCCGAGCAAAGGAAGGCGTGGGCCCACCTCCTCTCCCAGAGGAACCTTAAGGGGCCAGTCACTTGATGGGCAGTTTACAAAAATCACCAAATATGCCATGAGCTTTCCAAACACCGAGGAGGGAAAATGAACCCAACATGGAAGGATGAAAAGGAGACATGGGACTCCAAAGTTTCCTCAAAGAGAAGACAAGGCCCTCCCTCTTCAAGGAGTCCATCTGTTAAGAATGCAGGATGCTCAAGGGGGTGGATGAGAAATTGGGGGATATCTGTAATACTGTCAACAAATAAAAGGGGGGGGGGAATTCAGGATGCTCTTGCCACCTTTTACTCCCTTAAGCCAATCCCCACCCCAAGAAACATTCACTTGAGCATCATCCCAACACCTTTACTTACATTCCGTATGGGCATGACTGGTCCGGTCAGCTGTGTGGCCAATTTGAGTTCTTCAGCCTGTTTATGAATGAGAAGGGAGAATCAACTGGGCTCTGCTCATTTCCCTACGGGCTCCAAGCCAGCCCTAGACCTCTCCCTGGGTGACTGTGCCAAATAATGGCATGTCACCAAATTGCTGTTCTGACAGATGACAGATACAGGCACAGGCAACAGCACCTATGTCTGTTCCAGAGATGCAGGCAGAGCAAACTGTCAACTAGAGCATAAAGCGACTCCCCAACACACCTCCCTGGAAGCCCATTTCGGTGGACACTGTTAACTTTTTCCTAGAATCCTGACCAGATAGCTTGTTTGGTTAGTGTCCTCCCCGACACACCAGGTTTGCAGGTTAAATCGTCGGTCAGGGCACATACAAGCATCAACCATGGCCCTGGTAGATGTGTGTCAGTGGTAAAAGCATCGGCCCAAGCAGGTTGGTCAGGAGCATTTTGGGAGGCAACCAATCAATGTGTCTCCCTCACATAGATGTCTCTCTCCCCCTCCCTCTCTCTAAAAAACAAACCAAAAAATGGGGAAAAACCCAAAACACCTTTCTTTAGAAACATTTGTGCTATTTATAAAGGATTTTAGAGCAAAACATTTCCAATGTAAAAAAGTTTCCCAACGAACAGCTTTTGCTATTACCACAAAACAAAGAAAAGCTCGTGTTTGAGGGACATGAGAGAATCTTGGCAGTTCTGATGGATTAATTTGGAAAATCTTAGGATCTTTCTTCTCATTAACAATTCTTTACTACCCAAACATGAAGACCAAGTTTTGGGGGACAAAAGGGCTATAGGCAAATATTTTCCTTTTCACCATAGCTGGACCCAGGGACAGACACCACTTACACCCGAACAAGTTACCCGACCCTGCCAGTCTGCAGTCTCTCAGAGACTCTCCATAACCCTCACCGCCCCACCAGGAACCTGGGGGGCTGTACTCACAGAACTGTCTCCCTTCTTGGGGGCCGAAGGCTTCCTGGGGAAGAGTATGAGCTTGGAGCGGTACTCCTTCAGCCGCTGCACGTTGGCCTGCAGGGACTCGGTAGACTTGTTCCGCCGCCTCGGATCCACCGAGATCCCAATGGTCCGGGCCACCTTTTTGTGGATGCCAGCCACCTGCCCGCGGAGACAGACACAAATGAAGTCCCAAGAAGTCTCTAATCTGCATACCCTAATGAAAGGGCTCAGTCATCAGATGGAAAAGGGTTCAAGTGTACTTTCATCAAGGCAGTACAGCGATTCCGGAGAATGTCATCATTTGACTGTGTGAGCCCAAGACGCAAACCTTATTTGGCTCTAATAATGCGTTTTTTCGGATACTCACCCGTAACTCTTCCAAGCTGAAGCCCCTGCCGGCTCGCACTTTGGTGTGGTACCTCACGGTGGGGCATCTCACTATGGGTCTGATGGGTCCGGACGCAGGGCGAGGGGCGATGCGTCGCGCTTTGGCTTGCCGGGCCTTGCGTCTGTGCAGACAGAAGGCAGGCGGAAGTTACCACACCCTAAGGCCGATCTCCCCATTCGGGAGTCTGCTATCCCGCACCACAGCGAGAACGTGGAAAACGCAGACAACGCCGCCCATCTGCGACCCCAAGCCCAAAGTCGCCACCTGCTCGCCCTCAATCACATCATTACAACGTCGGCTCTAACGTGGAGCTGCAAGAGCCGCGCGGTTATCACATGGTTAAAGGGTTCAAGTGCACTTGCACCCTAAAGTTACAGCGATATCGGACACCGTCTTCACTTGGCTGAGCACTCCACTCACCTGCGGATCTTCCGCGCCGGCTGGTTAAACCACGTGGCAACGCGCCGCTGCCAGTCCTTGTGGAAGTGGGGTTTTAGAATCATGCCATTTCGGCTGGGCGCCATGGCTGCTGCCTACGGAGAAAAGCGAGTCAGGGCCCGAGCTCCGGGCGGACGGTGCGCCCAGAGCCGGGCTACAGCCTGTCGCCGCCGTCTGTGGCGTGGCCCTACGCCGATGACAGCGGATGGAGCCCGATGGCAACGGATGGCCCAACCAGCCGTAGCTTTACACGTACCCACCTTCTCTGAAGAATGGCCGGCGGAAAGAAAGCGGCGCCGCAAAGTACTCCGGGATGGCAGTGGGCCCGGCCAATCAGAAGCGATGGCGCGTCCTAACCAATCAGAGCCGGGAATACGGAAGTGATGTCACACACTCCCAGTCGCCTTCGCGGCCCCTAGAGGGTTTAGGGGTGCATATCCCACTCTGGGAGAGAGCCACGGTTACGTGGGTTCTGCGAATTCCTGGCATCGCTGGGTCTTTCCAGCTTTCACCCTTAGGGAATTCGCTACGTTTCCCCAACACCTAAGGCAGCTTCTATAAGCAGGGCAGCCACTACTTCACATGCATTTAATCGTACAACTTCCTTTGTTCGGCGGAGGGATCGGGTAACTTCTCTGAAATAGGGCAGCAGGAGGTGGCATCAGGAATCCACGTGGCCGACTGCTTTCTTCACAGAGACAGACATTAAAAACATTAGGTAGCCAGGCATACATCTGTAACCAGTGCCATGCGCGTCTCCTGTTCTCCAGGACAAGTATGGGAACTCAACACTCAACTGCTATCTATAGGCCTTAACATCCCAGTAACCCTCTTTCTTTCCCACCCTCACCCCAATTACCGGTCTTCCTCCTAGCAAAATCTAATATTTTTAAAATATGACACAAAACGAGAAATTTGGAGGCCTATGCCCTGCACTGAGTAAACAGGTTGCTGATAAAGTTTTCTTCTCTATTGGGATATCCTCGGGTGTTAGAAAAATCAGGTTTGGGGTTCACTGAGGAATTACGTTATGATCAGGAAGACAGAACATGTGTAACAGATGAGGCACAAACAATCTATTCAGACAAATACACTGAGCCTACATGGGAAGTTCAAACCCAGACTGCCATTTAATAGCTATATGTTCAATATGAATAAGGGCAATAGCAGCCGTGTTTAAAATTTATCAGGCTCCTTTCAATGAGCTCACCATGGACCAAGATACCTTGCTTTGTAATCTCAAATATTCATATCTCCATTCCCAATTTCTCTTCTGGACAGACCCAGAGACTCATGCAGCTTCATCTGCCCTAACCCTCACCTCCACGTGAGCTCCAGCTGCACCTGGTTATGAAGCGGTCAGGGTCACTGGATGGGGGTTAGAGGTCTGAAGTTGCAAACTGTTCAGAATATAGTGGTTTAATAAGGTGAAGTTATCATTTGAGGACCTCACTCTACTGCACATAACCAAGTTAAACATATCTAATTTTTCTTTACTTTTAAATATTTTTTATTGATTTCAGAGAGGAAGGGAGAGGGAGAGAGACAGAACATCAATGATGGGAATCATTCACTGGCTGCCTCCTGCATGCCCCCAACTGAGGATCAAGCCCACAACCCCAGCATGTGCCCTGACCAGGAATTGAACTGTGACTTCCTGTTTCATAGGGCAAGCACTGAGCTACACCAGCCGGGCTAGAATCCAATTTTTCACACTTGAATACTCCATACTTCCTTCGAAAAGTATGCAAAATATCAAGCCAAAAAAAGTTATGATAGGCAAGTTTTGCTGAAAACATGCTCAGCTTTCCCACTGGGAAAGGTTAAAGAAGTGAACTGTCATGCAGGCATCCTTCTGATACAAAGACTTAGCTGGCTCAAGGGTTTTACCTTTAACTGTAGTGACAGCTCATCCCTTGGCACAGCCTGTGGACAAAAAAGGGCTAATGCCCCTGGAAGCAGCATTGAACTAAGGGGGCCAGATTCCTAGGTATGTACCCTTGGAGGAGTGGGAGTATACCCTGCACACCCAGTATTTCCTTGCAAGACTGAGTCCCAATTACTCATGGCAGTGCCTGCTCATTGTATACCTGGCACCTGACTGGCCTCCTCCATATGGTGCTCTGAGGGTCAGCCTCAAAGAAATCTAATCTAAGTCAGCAATAGCTTCTGGAACCCCTTCCGACACACAGTCTTGGTTTATTTTTAAAATTAGTATCATAGCCAAAACCAGTTTGGCTCAGTGGATAAAGCATCAGCCTGCGGACTGAAGGGTCCCAGGTTCGATTCCGGTCAAGGGCATGTATCTTGGTTGCGGGCACATCCCCAGTAGGTGGTGTGCAGGAGGCAGCTGATTGATGTTTCTCTCACATCAATGTTTCTAACTCTATCCCTCTCCCTTCTTCTCTGTAAAAAATCAATAAAATATATATATTTTAAAAATTAGTATCATAGTCCTAGCTGTTTGGCTCAATGGATAGAGCATTGGCCTGCGGACTGGAAGGTCCGGGGTTTGATTCCAGTCAAGGGCACAATCAATAAAAGTTTAAATACATTTTTATTTATTAAATATATTTTTATTGATTTCAGAGAGGAAGGGGGAGAGGGATAGACACATCAACGATGGCCTAACCGGTTTGGCTCAGTGGATAGAGCGTCAGCCTGCAGACTGAAGGGTCCCAGGTTCGATTCCAGTCAAGGGCATGTGCCTTGGTTGTGAGCACATCCCCATGGGGGGTGTGCAGGAGGCAGCTGATCGATGTTTCTCTCTCATCAATGTTTCTAACTCTCTCTCTCCATTCCTCTCTGTAAAAAATCAATAAAATATATTTTTAAAAAAACATCAACGATGAGATTCATATGTTGGCTGCCTCTTGCACACCCCCTACTAGAGATAAGCCCGCAACCTGGGCATGTGCCCTTGACTGGAATCAAACCTCGGACCCTCCAGTCCGCAGGCCGACGCTCTATCCACTGAGCCAAACCATCTAGGGCAATAAAAGTTAAAAAATAGTAATAGAATTAGTATCATAGCAGCAAAGTGATTTGACAGTGGGGGAAAGTCATATCTCTATAGCATTTTGTAAAACTTAGCATGTTAATTTTGTCATATCAATTTGGGCTGATGGCTAAATTAGGCAAAGCAATAGCCTAATAACCACAACAGGATAGCCCAGCTGACATAGTTCAGTGGTTGAGCATCGACCTATGAACCAGGAGGTCACAGTTCGATTCCCAGTCAGGGCACAGGCCCAGGTTGTGGGCTCAGTCCCCAGTGTGGGGCATGCAGGAGGCAGCTGATCAATGCTACTCTCTCATTATTGATGTTTCTCTCTCTCCCCCTCTCCCTTCCTCTCTGAAATCAATAAAAAATATATTTAAAAAAAAAACAAAAAACAGGATGATGTTACACTGCTTCATCACAGAACTCATCACCATTCAGTCTATCAACTTTCCAAAATCATGGCCTGCACGTAAACCAGATAGAGGTTAACTCAAAGGTTCCTGTAATATGAGAAAACACTAACTTCAGTGAAAGACAACTGGAAGTACATTATCAGAATCATAAATGTTTTGTTTGAAAGTTGCTGAGTCAGTAAGTTCTCATCACAAGAAAAAAGACTCTGGCCCTAGCCAGTTTGGCTCAATGGATAAGAGCGTCAGCCTGCAAACTGAAGGGTCCTGGATTCAATTCTGATCAAGGGCACATGCACAGGTTGTGGGCTTGATCCTCAGTAGGGGGCATGCAGGAGGTGGCCAATCGATGATTCTCTCATCATTGATGTTTCTCTCTCTCTCCCTTTCCCTTCCTCTTTGAATTCAATAAAAAAGTTTATAAAACAACAAAAAAAGTCTGTAACTGTGTTGATGTTGACTTACTGTGCCAATCATTTTGCAATATATACAAATATTGAATCATTACATTGTACACTTAAAACTGATGTACTAGTATGTCAATTATACCTCAAAAAATAAAAAATTTAAACAGAAAACACATGTATGAGTATAAATCAGAGTGAAGAATAATTTGTATTTATTTAAGAACTACAAGTTATTATTTTTATGTAATGATTTTCCGAGGCTCTAATTGTGTATATGTTTACTTAGGGAATTGTGTGTGTTTATTTAGGGAATAAACATCTCAATGAGGAGCTAAACACATGCCTAACTTAGAGTTCCAGAAGTTATAATCAGGCCAGGATATACTGCCTCTGCTGGGCAGAGGGCAGAGGGTCAAAGTTTCGTTCCCAGCATCAAGCACACAGGTTGCCTGGTTTGGTCTGACTGCTTTAGGGACCATGTACTGTTGAAGCCTCTTCACCTTTAGGATCCTCTTTTTTAATGATGGAGAATCATTGATCCACCAGCCCCTACATAACCCCCATCCGAGACTGAGCTAGAAACCCGGGCATGTGCCCTAACTGGGAATTGAACCATGACCCCCTGGTTCATAGGTCAACACTCAACCACTGAGCAACAAGGGCTAGGCTAGGATCCTCTTTAAAGGAGGTGTGAGCCCTGGCCGGTGCTCTCAGTGGTCAGAGTATCATCCCACACAATGAAGGGTCTCAGGTTTGATTCCCAGTCAAGGGCACGTACCTGGGTTATAGATTCGATCCCCAGCCCTGGTTGGGGCTCATTTGGGAGGTAACCAATCAATGTTTTTCTCTCCCTAACCCACTTGCTCCCCTTCCACTCTCTCTAGAATAATCAATGGGAAAAAATATCGTGGGGTGAGAATTAACAAAAAAGGAATAAAATAAAGGAGGTGTGAACATCATCCAAGTGAGATAGTAGAGGAGGTGTAATTCTTGGCACTCTTCTCAAATGCCGTATCTCATGATAGGGAGGTAACATAATTTGACCAGAGGGCCAAAGTCTTCAAACAACTATTAATCATAGCACAAAGCACTCCCTGCCCTCCGGCTGAGGGGCCATGAACCCATTCATATCAGCAAGTGCTGGGAAGCCAGCTACACCTGCCCCTTCTATAGCAAGGCAGCCCATTCATGCCATTTACATCCTGTTTCTCGTTAAGCATCTTCTGGGCTCAGCAAATGATTTTCCAAAGGATATACAGACATAGGCCATTTTAATGGATAAAATACAAGGGATGAGCTCGTCCATATCCACCTTTATAGGTAACAAAGGATACTGCCCTCAGGCAAAGATACTAGACTATATGCAGATCTTTAGAAATGAATTTGGGAAACTGGAGCAAAGGCAAGCGTCACCCTAGCCGGTTTGACTCAGTGAATAGAGTGTTGGCCTGTGGACTGAAGGGTCCTGGGTTAGGTTCTGGTAAAGAGCACATGCCCAGGTTGTGGGCTCAGTCCCCAGTGGGGGGCGTGCAAGAGGTAGCAAATCAATGATTCTCTCTTGTCACTGATGTTTCTATCTTTCCCTTCCTCTCTGAAATGAATTAAGAAATGTATATTAAAAAAAGAAACAGCCCTGACCGGTTTGGCTCAGTGGATAGAGTGTCGGCCTGCGGACTCAAGGGTCCCAGGTTGGATTCCGGTTGGGGCCATGTACCTTGGTTGTGGGCACATACCCAGTGGGGAGTGTGCAGGATGCAGCTGATCGATGTTTCTCTCTCATTGATGTTCTAACTATCCCTCTCCCTTCCTCTCTGTAAAAAGTCAATAAAATATATATACTTAAAAAAAAAAAAAAAAGCTTGTGTCCCCTCCTCAGGTGTGTAATCACACCTCTATTTGCCCACCTATAGCTCAGCGGGCATTTCCTCGGCACAGTGTGGGAATAGCAACAGAACCACCATTCTCTCAGAAGCACCCATAATCGGGGAAGTGATGAGAGCAGCAAGTAGGAGCACCTGAGTGCATGTTGCACACCTCCAGGGAGATGGGAGCTGAGTGCACTTGTCTGTCTTGTGTGGTGAGGTGTCGTTGGCCCCTTATCCCAGATTCCTACAAAAGGGACTCTTCAATTGCTGAAATTATAACTTGTAAACACACAATCCTGTGTTCCAGGACAAACCCAACAGCCTCTCTGGGTTAGAGCTGACCACGTGGTACAAAGTTGGATTCTCTATCATAAAGTATCAACAGTCCTCAGGTATCCCCCACCAGACCAGTGAGGAGAGGTTCTTGTATGCATCAGTCAGCAAGGCAGTAGGTGGCAGTGTTTTAATCCTTTAGAGCCTAGTGCCTGTCCCCTATTCTGTACGCCCATTGAGTGCGGATGAGGACATTGGCTCAGAGTGTCCTTTCATCGCGGATCCTGATTAGCAAGCGGAAAAAGTCGCAGGAGCTGGAAGAGTCCCTGCACAAGCCCCGCATGAGCCCGACTGCTGGGTCATAAACCTGGGAGCCCCTCCAGGTGCACCGGTAACAAGCACTGACAACACCCCCCCAGGAGAAAAACAATCTACAAAAGCAAAACTAAATCATTCACCTCTGCAGTCTTTACTAATCAGGTACAGAAACCAACAGCTCTTAAAAGACCTTCAGCAGGAACCAGGGTGGGCAATGAGGTTCAAATCTCTGGTGAAAAGGAACTTGGGGGACAGCTAAGTAACAAATACTCCCTGGGTCCCCACGGGCACCATTAATTAATGAGGTCCAGCTATTTGGGCTAAGACGGCTCTTCCCCTCGAAGCGGGGGCTGCTGAGGCGCCTCCTCCTCCCCAGTGTCTTGTTTCTCCCTCTCAGCATCTCTCCACCTTAAAGGCGCAATCATCTTCTTGGGCCCATGAGGCGGGGGGCCGATGAGGGCCTCGATGTCCTCGTAGTTTATCACTTCCTTTTCCAGCAGGGCATTTGCCAGCTAAGAGAAACAAAGGACAGTGTGTTAACCTTGGAGGACAAGGACACAGACAAGAGCCTTTTGAGAGCAGAACACTGAGAGGGGGGCCTCTCACCCTCCCAGAAAGGGGTATCTGTGAGTAAGATGCCCCCAGACAGGCCACTTTCCCAGGGAAGCAGCACACACAGGCAGCTTAAGCAAAGAATCACTCCCTGTCTCAACCTTGGAGATGATTTGCCAGCTGCAGCCTCATTAATTGTCTGTTTCCCTTCCAAATCTCTGCTTATTTTGGGCAACCTTTGATTTCCTTTACCAAACAAGGTGTGGATGTCTGTATGGGGGCAGGGAACTAAAATGCAGAACATCCTCGCTGGAACTTGAGAGGAATGCTGGCACTGAGGTGTAAGTTGGGGGACCTCACAGTTTAGGAAGGGGGCCTCTGTCTCTCTAGATATGATCATGGAAAACATGCTGAATGAATCCTGAGAGTGTTCTGTGCCATCACTCAATTGCTGCTGCTTAGTCCCACTACAAGGAATGCTGCCACAGCCACTTGGACTGGTTTCTGTCATCCCCAAACTGGGTGACCACTTAATCTGTGTGACTGCTCTAATAAATTGCTAAGCTCTGTACCCCACTGATGATGTGAGTCTATGACGATCACAGTGCAAACCGAGGCAGGACATCCTTGGCCCATCACAGGGAGCTTGGGTCCTGCCCCAGTGGCAGTGACAATACACATGTGTGACACCAAGAACGTTGTAAACAAGTACTAGTATATGGCTCGACACTAGTCGGTTTTGCTCAGTGGATAGAGCATTGGCCTGCGGACTGAAGGGTCACAGGTTGGATTCTGGCCAAGGGCACAAACCCTGGTTGCAGGCTCAATCCCCAGTAAGGAGCTTGCAGGAGGCAGCTGATCAATGATTCTCTCTCTCATCACTGATTTTCTCTCTCTCTCTCCCTCTCCCTTCCTCTCTGAATTCAATAAAAATATATTTTTTTTAAAAAAAGTTTATAGCTCAGCAGGTCGGGTAGGCCTGGCATTCTACAACACCACAACTCTGGGGGAAGCTGGTGCTACTAGTGAGTGGCAACACTTGGAAGACCCAATACGCACAACTGCCAAGCTGGCGGTGCCTCACATTAACGAAACAGCCTATCAACCAAGAGCTGCCCACATGTATAGGGACACAGTAACTTCACCTCTGAAGTCAAGAGATAATCCCAAACCCAAAACCTAGTCTTATTGTGAGAAATCAGACCCATCTCCTAACACTGCCATGGCAGGCCATCAACAACAGAGAAGTGAGGAATTGTCCCAGCCAAGAGGAGCCCAAGGAGGCATGATGATTAAATGTAAATGTGAGGGTGAGGGGGGTGACCCTGCAGGAAAAGAACATTAGGAAAAGGCTAAGGAAATCTAGTTAACATATCAATACTGGCTCACTAGGTTCCGAAAAATGCAACATATTAATGGAAGATGTGAATAATAGGAAAAACTGGGTGTGAGGTATAAAAAAACTCTCTACAACATTTGTGACTTTTCTGTAAATCTAATAAAACTATTCTAAACTTAAAATTTTATTTTAAAATCTTCAGGAAAAGTTTGAGTTGGAAAAAGATTAAACAAAATTGACGAAACATTAATAATTGCCAGCGCTGGGTAATGGACACATGAGGGTTTATTATGTTCTTCTATTTTGAAAGAATTGGCTTGACATGTTCATAATAAAATGCTAAAAAGTGGAAAATATTATATTTCAGCTGAGTTGGGTGGAACACATATTTGGTATGTTGTTTTCTAAATTTCTGTGTTCATTTGAGCCCTGGCCAGGTAGCTCAGTTGGTTAGAGTGTCATCCTGATAAGCCAAGGTTGTGGTTAAATGCCTGGTCAGGGCACATATAAGAATCAACCAATGAATGCATAAATAAGTGGAACAACAAATCGATGTTTCTTTCTCTCTCTCCTCCCACACCTGTCACTCTAAAAAAAAAACAACAATCCTGTGTTCATTTGAAATCTACATATATAAAAGCCTAATATGCTAAGTGTCTGACTGTCTGGGTATTATGTCATGTAGCACTGCCTGGCTTCCTCTCCCTAGCAACTAGCCTCCTTACAGTTTCTTCAGCCCAGGAACACCACTTGCTTTATAGCCAGATGGAAACATTTCACACTGTAACCAAATGTCTGTGAAGCATTTTCCCGTGCCTCATCTCATTTGATCCTCACAGAAGTCCTGAAGTAGGTAGACAGGAAACTCGATGGAGTCCTATTTTCTTTTCATTAGCCAGAAAATGGAGATTTAGAAAGCTTAGAAACTTGACCTGACCGAGAAGTAAAAAATGGTGGACCTTGAAAATGACTTCAGGTTTTCTCATTGTGCAGAATATAGTCAAACACTGCTGCAGTTAAATATTTTACCCTTTGTCCTCCCTGCTTGGTCTATAATAATAATCTTCGTGTTGATATTTAGTGCTGTGTTGCTGACAATTACCTGAAAGACAAGTTGGGGTGCTTCACTGGGCTGGAAAAAGTTTAGCTACATCAGAAAGCAGGCCTAGCCCTGACTGGTTTGGCTCAGTGGATAGAGCATCGGCCTGCGGACTGAGGGGTCCCAGGTTCGATTCTGGTCAAGGACATGTACCTGAGTTGCAGGCACATCCCCAGTAGGGGGTGTACAGGAGGCAGCTGATCGATGTCTCTCTCTCATCGATGTTTCTAACTCTCTATCCCTCTCTCTTCCTCTCTGTAAAAAAATCAATAAAATATCTTTGGAAAAAAAAAAGAAAGCAGGCCTAATGAAACAAGTTTATTCTGTATCTATAAAAGGCTAAGTTGACTCACACATGTGCGATACATATAAAGCTCTTGCTGGCGCCAATCACATGTGTGTGTTTCAATCTATCATTGTTGATCGTGAATTTGGTTGACACTTCTATTCTAGAGAAAGGGCAAATAGTGATATTAAAATATTTCTTCTAATTAATTTCAACGTGTATGAATTTGTGCAACGGGCCACTAGTATTCCATAAAAGCGTGACTAGCTATGCCAGCACAGCATAGTAACAGCACCTATACACACAACTTCTGAAGAGACAGACAGGTGCCTGGAGGTTAGAATGCACCAAGTCTCACCGCCTGCAGCTTGTCCAGATTGTCCTGCAGCACCTTCTCAGTGTGCCTGTAGGCCTTAGCCACCAGTAATTGAGCTTCCTGCGAATGAGAGAGGAGATCTGTAATGAGAACAGCTGACCACTATTCACAGCATCATCTATAGACTGGTTCTGACACCAAAGAACTGCAGGTTCAGAAACACAGCCTTTTGTCTCTCACAATGACCAGGAAAGGTCAGCTCCCAACAGTTTCTGGCCTCCATCCCAACCTTGGGAATGTCCTAGTTCAGGATGCCTGCCCACAGCAGCCATCCCACCTGTAGATGCCCCCCCGCCCCTCCTAGAGGCCAAGGACCCTGTGTCTGTACTCCATGCCCGCAGCTGCCTCACATGCTCATGCAACAGGCCAATTAGAGCTGCCCCAGGACAGGCTGGACACTGTCCTGGCCCAATCTGCTTTGGACATTGAAGCATGTCCCTGCTGGCCACAGGGATAATTGGCACTGGCTCTGTCATTTGATGCATTTATTTGATATTCTTCCCAGTTTCCCATCATCTACAATTTCATCAGGATCCACACAGGGGTCCTCATCCAAGAACACACACTAGGCAGTTCAGAGAGACAATAGAGGTCAGGAGAAACAGCCCCAATGTGAAGGCTCAGGGATAGGGCATGGTGGGAGGCCTCCTCTGAATACAACGACTTGCCCTCTACCACACTGTGGGGCTGAATGGAGCAGAGGCTGGCACAAAGTGCAGTGGCAAGGCCTGTGAACTCACGTGATCCATCATCTGTTGGAGGCCCTGGCTGAAGGGGCGCCGACCAATGCCTGCAAGGCCCTCCTGAGCCTCAGGGAAGGAGATGGGCCCAATGCTCGGTGCCATCCCAAATTGCTTCACCATGGAGTAGGCAATACGAGTAACCTTCCTCAAGTCGTCCTGTGCCCCTGGAGAATAGGGCCAAGAAAAGGTTTCTTTCCTGGGAGTGCAGAGTCAGGGCATCCTGGGGACCCCACTGGCAAACACCTAGGCCAGACAGCAGATGCAGAATCTCCAAGGGACAACTGTATCCTGTTACTGTCCCTTAAGAGAGAGACTGGAACCTTTTAAACATGCTCTTTTGTCCAAAAAATTGTTCAGATCCTGGCCAAGTGGCTCAGTTGGTTAGAGCAGTAGTTGGCAAACTGCAGCTCGCGAGCCACATAGGGCTCTTTGGCTCCTTGAGTGTGGCTCTTCCACAAAATACCACGGCCTGGGCGAGTCTATTTTGAAGAAGTGGCATTAGAAGTTTAAGTTTAAAAAATTTGGCTCTCAAAAGAAATTTCAATCGTTGTACTGTTGATATTTGGCACTATTAACTAATGAGTTTGCTGACCACTGGTTTAGAGCATCATCTTGATATGCTAAGGTTGCGGGATTAATCCTCAGGTGGGACACATAAAAAAATCAACCAATAAATGAAATGCAATGTATAAATAAGTAGAACAACAAATTAATGTCTGTCTGTCTGTCTCTCTCTCTCTCTGCCACCCCCCTCAAATAAATAAATAAAATAAAGTAAAAAACTACATGGGTTGCATATTTGCATTTGCTTCCTCAGCAATTCTCCAGCACAAGTCCAGGTATACATGGGGCACACTTGTCAACACTGAACCCCAATGCCAGGGATCAAGCAGGGTAAGTTTTCTGCCTGCTCTCTAGCCATCCCAGTGAAATAATAGCTTGAGAACAGTGAAGTTGCTTGAATTACTAATAATTAGCCAAGTAAATGCATTTATAGTCTACATATATGTAAATATTTTTGTAACAAATAAATTATTTTAAATGTCTTGCTTAGTTTCAAATCTCCTTTCACCAATATCTCATCTTTAAAAAACACTTAATGGCCCTAACCGGTTTGGCTCAGTGGATAGAACGTCGGCCTGTGGACTCAAAGGTCCCAAGTTCGATTCCGGTCAAGGGCATGTACCTTGGTTGCGGGCACATCCCCAGTGGGGAGTGTGCAGGAGGCAGCTGATCAATGTTTCTCTCTCATCGATGTTTCTAACTCTCTATCCCTCTCCCCTCCTCTCTGTAAATAATCAATAAAATATATATTTTAAAAAACACACACAAAAAACACTTAATGAACCCAGCTGGCGTAGCTCATTGTTTGAGTGTCAACCTATGAACCGAGGAGTCATGGTTCGATTCCCAGTCAGGGCACATGCCTAGGTTGTGGGCTCGATCCCCAGTGTGGGGTGTGCAGGACGCAGCCGATCAATGGTTCTCTCTCATCACTGATATTTCTCTCTCTCTCCCCCTTCTTCTCTGAAATCAATAAAAACATATTTTTTAAAAATTGTTTTAAACAAAAACATACTTAATGAAATTTAAAGGATATTTGCATCCTACTATTCAAATCCTTTCATCAGATATAATCCCTCTCCTCCCCTCCCTCATGCAGAGGGATAATGGATGTTAAAACATTGTTAAGAACTCCAGGCCCTGCAGGGTCAGCTCCTTACCAGAAGTGACCTTATTGAAGGAGATGGCCTCCGACACACGGCCACCCAGGGCCATGCACATCCTCTCAAACAGCTGCTCCTTGGTGAAGAGGTGCTGGTCTCTTGGGAGCATCTGAGCAAAGCCCAGTGCAGCGTTTGTCCGAGGTGCGATGGAGACCTGCAGAACGTCAGGTGGCCTGAGTTAGCAGGCAAGATGTGGGCTTTAAAGATGAAGGTGAGAAATATGAGATCTTTAATCAGAGGGTTTCAAAGCTGTTAAGCAAATGTGTACTATCCCCATTTTTATAAAAAGAAGCTACCATCATTAAAGAGAATGGTTCACACACTGTGGGTGTGTCTTTCTTGTACATTACTAGGTATATATGAAGTAAAGAACCACCACGACAGGAGCTCTTTAGGTGAAGCAACCAGGAAGTGCAGGGACCAAGGCCACCAAGGAACCCCCCTGCCCCTGCACCACGGCCCTCTGACGAAGAGGTTATATGGGGGAAATGGAAAGTAACCTTGCCTTAGCCTCCTCAATGCCCAACACCAGATGTGTGTACAGATCCAACAGGACAAGGCCTGTTCCTGAACAACAAGGAGTGACTTGGGTTGCAGGTGTCATTTCTGAGGGTTACGGCAGCAAGAGAACCACCTCGCAGTAGCCAGAAAATAGAAAGGGGAAACTTAAAATCCAACTCTAACATAAACTACAATTAAAAAGCTGGAAATAACCAAACAGCAATGAGAACCTATCTTTCCCTAGCAAAGTATGAGCCTCTCGAGGGAGTTTTTCTCATTATAGCTATTTTATGACTTTCAGCCATCTAATAAAGCAAAAATTCTGAGAAGAGTTCATTTTAGTGATATTTGCATCATTGTGGATTTTTCTGCATTAATATTTATTTTGTTGATAATGCATTAAAATATTTACCTTTTTTAAAAAATATATTTTTATTGATTTCAGAGAGGAAGGGAGGAGAGAGGTAGAAACATCAATGGTGAGAGAAAATCACTGATGGGCTGCCTCCTGCATGCCCCATACTGGGGATTGAGCCTGCAACCCCGGCATGTGCCCTGACTGGAAATCGAACCATGACTTCCTGGTACATGTCAATGGTCACTGAGCCACGCCCACAGGGCTTAAAATATTTAACATGATTACTGAATATTTTAGTGTCCCATAAATATCACACTATAGGTAACTGTCCCCCCTGCCTCACCCTGGACCCAGCCCCGATCACCTACTTCAGTAACTGCTGCATCCACTTATCTCTGTCACAAAACAGTAGACTCAGCCCTCTGATGAGCATATAAAAGGAACTGGCCTGGTCAGTAGGACATAATCGCAGATTCCCAGACTAACAATCTACTTTGTGGCCCTGGCTGGGTACCTCAGTTGCTTAGAGCATCATTCCAATACATCAAGATTGCAGGTTCGATCCCCGGTCAGGGCACTTACAAGAAGCAACCAACGAACCTGCCAGGCATGGCTCAGGGGTTGACTGTCAACCTATGAACTAGGAGGTCACGGTTGTGGGCTCAATCCCCAGTGTGGGATGTGCAGGAGGTAGCTAATCAATGATTCTCTCTTATCATTGATGTTTCTATTTATCTCTCTCTTCCTCTCTGAAATCAATTTTAAAAAAAGCAACCAATGAATGCATAAATAAGTGGAACAAATCAATAAAAAAGAATGAAAAAAAATCTACACTGCTACAATTAACATCACTGATTGTCCAACATTAATCACTCACATACCAGGCTGGCAACTGCTACATTGTTCCTGTGTTTGGGTCTTAGGGAACTGCAATGCAGCTCTTTCCTTGCTGGTGGAACCAAACCACCTGGACAGACTCCCAGTGACTCCACTTGCTTTGGTGGAGGGCAATTATAATCCGTGCACTCATCTTTACAGACTGGGCACCTGAATCCCAAACATTTACATTTTCCTTAATGGTCATTCAAGGATCTCATGGTCACAAATCCACACATTTTGGGGCACTATCAAATTTTCATTAAACTCACAAATGTCTAGAAGAGTAGTGTTTTGAAAAAAGTGTACTCAACTCACTTCTTTTTACGATTAGGAATCATTAGATCCACATGTTAGAGCTGATAGTAAACCTGACAGTTCTTAATCCCAAAACTAACTGTAGATGGGAAGATGCCAAATAATCATGTGGATTTCAAATGGTCATGCCCATAACTGGACCCAACTGGTTTAGAGGTCAGACCTCTTCCTGCCCTATGATTCCAAGGTGAGGGATCCTGCACAGTCACCTTCCACCTGTTCCCACCCAGGTCAACCTCAGGCTGTGCTTTCTCTTCATCAAGCACAAACAAGTGGTGCTCCCAGTCAGCTTTGTTCAAGGGCCAGTTGGGTCCCCAGTCTCCAAGACCCCAGACCCTTCCTGGCTCCCACTCTCCGACACCCTACCTTCATCACAGCCTCAGTGTGCTCCAGCAGCCAGCCAACCAAAGCATGGCCTGACTCATGAAATGCAACAACCTTCTGCTCTTCCTTTGAGAGGATCTTGCTCTTTTTGGCCGTCCCTGAAAGAATGCCCAGGAGTTTAGGCCCACGAATAATCCTGTGTAAGTATGCAGGAACCTTCCTTGCTTGGCCTTAAGTTGTTTACCATGTTGTTGCGAGATCCTCATGGGATGGTCACCTTCTGTATTTCTGCCCCAAACTGACCCCATCCACAACTACTGCTCCAATTCAAAGGGAAACTCATTAAGGTATGAGAGGTGTCGGAGGGGGGCATGTTTGTTCCCACGTCCATAAATGTTGGAATAATCCAAATAGCTCCTGCAGGCTTCCTGGGTGGGCTGCAGGGCTGACAGGATTAGTATGGGCTCCACTCCAAATTCTAGGTTTCTTGTTGGCTTTTCTCCCAGAGTTAGCAGGGGTAACTGCAGCCCCTGTGATTCTACAGTTCTTTTGCCCTTAGTAGTTGACTATCTCTTGTCTTGGTAACTTTACCTTACAATTCACCTGTTTAAATTGTTGCTAAGATTTCATTCACTGAACCAAGTTTTCCAAACATCCTTAAGTTTCCATTTTATGCAAGCTCTAGGTTCAGGGTATTTATTTTATCATGCTATTAGGATCATCCACCACATTTACCATAAGGCTGTAAATTCTTTCTAAGATGCACTGGCTGTGGCAGTCGAATCATTTCAACCAGAGCTGATCATATGAGCCTCTAAACATGATATCACAGCCCCACAAGATGGGCTTTACCTGAACACAAATGTGTTCCAGCTCAGGCAGTCCACACCAAAGTAAGGACAAGAGAGCTCTTCTTGTTCTAAGCACTGCATACAGGGGAGGGAGGATGTGGGGGACAGTATTCTATTAGTATTTTCTTTGGTCTTTCCTGCTTTGATAATATTACTGTAAGTTTATCAATTTCCACGTAAAAACAAATGGCTTATACAAAACCAAAATTTATAGTAAGAAACAGCAACTATAGTTCCTTCTATTCACACAAGTTTGCTTTTTTCCCAAGCTGCAGCCCGAGAACCTGGTGGCATTTGTCCTAGATTTTAACTCAAACTGAGGGTGATGGGAACACGCTTCTTGTAGGGACAGCTTACGACAGAGGGCTCACTACCTACATGCAGAGCCTGTGCTTCTCAAACATCTGTAGGAAGGACCAGTTTCCCTTTTTCATACTTTCAGTATCTTGGACTAGTGCTTTTGTTCTCAACCCTGTTCAAGGACAAGATGTATTTATTACTCATGTCTGGATGTTGCCACATGGAGTTATGAAAGCTTCTAGATGCTTTCTCTCATTTTCAGTCCTACTCTCCTCATAGAAGGCTACAAATCCCACTTTGAGCAACAATGGTTAAGCACTGACAGAAGCACCCCAGCCCCTCACTACCCAAACACCTCTCCCATTCATGTCCCAAGCAGAGCACCGGAATAGCAGAGACAGAGTTAACTAGTAGAGCACAGCCCTCAGCAGACATTCATTCCCTCTGTCCTTGGGCAGCAGCAGTGCAGACCCTGACAACATGCACAATGGCCTATCCCTTTGCAGTTGGCTCTCAGGCACCACATGATGGCTAATGGGCTGAGCCCCACTCACATTTGGGTTTGCAAGATCCTTTTATACTTCTACTAGAGGCCCGGTGCATGGATTTGTGCACCGGTGGGGTCCCTCAGCCTGGCCTGTGCCCTCTCCCAATCCTGGAGCCTTCAGGGGATCTCGGAGAGCCAGTTTTGGCGTGATTCCCACAGGCCAGGCCAAGGGACCCCACTGGTGCACGAATCCATGCGCCAGGCCTCTAGTATGCATATACAATCTTTGGTTAATCTCTTTCCGCCCTCCCCCCAGCAGCAACCTAACCCACGGCCGATTCTGTAAGGAATCAGGCTCCCTCCTCTCTGGGTCCGGGGTGTGAGTGAAGCAGCTTCAGGGCCGACAGTGCCCTAGCAGCAACCTAACCCATGGCAGATTCTGCAAGGAATCGGGCTCCCTCCTCTACTAGTTGGAGCGTCTGCCCCCTGGTGGTCATTGCTCATCATAGCTACTGGGCAAATGGTCCAAGGGTTGGACAGTCACTTAGGCTTTTATATATATAGATTTAAAGAGTGTCTGCTATTATGCAAATTTGCAGTATTTTAAGTCCTAGTGACAAGCCCTGAATTATAAAAAATACAAATACTTTACGTATTTTCCTCTTGTCCAATAATTCCTTGCTGATAAGGTCCACCATGTGACATCTAAGCTTGACCTACTCCCTCCACCCCCACCCTCCCTGAGTTCGCTTATGGCATTTGTGCCTCATACCTGCAATGACACGCTCCACAGCGTACTCAAAGTTAAACGTGTGAACAGATGTGTGCCCTTCTCGTGCAGCATGCAGAGCAGCTTCATTACAGATGTTGGCAATGTCAGCACCTGTCAGCAAAACAGGAAATGGCAGGGGTATTGGTTCTGCTCCCTCAGGGATGGAGAGGAGGAAAGGTGTAGAGGGCTGCCTGGGAAGGCACATGGGCATTTCTTTAAATTGCTGCCAGCTGAGCCCGAGGCGATTGGCAGAGCAGCATCTCGGTTACACCCTCCCCAAGAAGGTGGGGGATGTTATCAGTACTGACTTTTTACCTTTGTCCAGGTGTCAGGGGAGCGGGCTTTGATATGTAAGTCCAGGCAAGCACCAGGAATGCTAGGGCCTACTCAAGAATGCAAATAAGCTCCTTTGATACTAAGTTTTGGTGATACTTCCTGGTATTTGGGGGTATAAAATAAACTTGCTGCGTGGTCTCGAAGTCCCTGCCTCTCCATCAGAGGTGGCAGTGGTTCCACCCAGCTCCCAGCTTTTCCTTCTATCTTCATGTCTGGTCTCTTTCTTTCTTTTATTTCTCAATCCCTGGCTGCCTCCACTTAGAACCAGTTTGTTCATCTCTCTTTCCATGCTGGATGCGGAAAAGGGAGATCCCTGCCATATCTGGCCCCCGCAGAAAGGAAAGAAGAACTGCACAAATAAATGAAAAGGGGTCAAGGGATAAGGCATGATAAGAGCTGTGAGCCAGTGCTCCAGCTCTATTGGACCCAAAGAACCACCTCTTCACATCCACTCCAACCTCTTTCAGTCTTTCTGCCTTCTCCACTGCTTTATTACACAACTGTTATCAGCACACTTCCATGTACCATCTGGTGTTTTATTCCACCCTGTAATTCATATGTGCACTGATGGATAAAAAATTAGCCCTGGCCAGGTTGTTCAATGGTTTGGAGCGTCATCCTATACACCAAAACGCTGCAGGTTTGTTTCCCGGTCAGGACACATACCAAGGTTGTGGGTTCAATCCCTGGTCCAGGGAGCATACTGGAGGTAACTGATGGCTATTTCTCTCTTACATCGATGTTTCTCTGTCTCTCCCCATTCCTCTCTCCCTAAAAATTAATAAAAACATATCTTTGGATGATGATTAAAAACAAACAGTCCTGCTGGTGTGGCTCATCATCCCATGCACCAAAAGGTCACTGGTTCGATCCCAGTCAGGGTATATGCCAGGGTTGTGGGCTTAATCCCCAATAGGGGACTTGCAGGAGCAGCTGATGGATGTTTCTATCTCTCCTGCTCCCTTCCTCTCTCTGCAAAATCAATTAAAAAACAAACAAACAAAATAACTAACAGGGCTTCCTGCCTTAAAAAAAAAAAAAAAAAGAAAGAAATTAAAGCCTCTCTAGTATCCAAAAGACTCTAGTTAAGAAACTCAAAAGAAAAAAGCACATTGCCCTTTAAAATGAGAGCCTTACAGAAAAAAAAAAAAAACTTTTAAATTTAAATTTTATGAGTTTATTTGAGCCAAACTGATGACAAATGCTGGGAAGCAAAATGTTCCCCCAAAATCCTTTTTTTTTTTTTTAAATATATTTTATTGGTTTTTTACAGAGAGGAAGGAAGAGGGATAGAGAGCTAGAAACATTGATGAGAGAGAAACATCGATCAGCTGCCTCCTGCACACCTCCTACTGGGGATGTGCCCGCAACCAAGGTACATGCCCTTGACCGGAATCGAACCTGGGATCCTTCAGTCCGCAGGCTGACGCTCTATCCACTGAGCCAAACTGGCTTCGGCTCCCCCAAAATTCTTGATTTGTGATATCTGTGTCTACAAATTAAAACTGAGATGGTGAGGGAGAGCAGTGACAAGGCCTAGCCATGGCAGCAGCTGGTGGGAGCAGCAGAATCTCATAATCTGAGCTGGACAGGAACTGAAGAGCCTGTGTGGGGATCCCTAAAGGCAGAACTTCTAGGACTGCCCATAGTGGGGACACACACCTGGGGCAGTCTAAATGCAGAACTACTATTGGGTTTTACACCACTCGGGGAGAAGTAAAGTGTTGTGCAATTCTTCTATCTCCTGCCTGCTCTGCATGCACAACCTCACTCTCAACCAGGCTGTGCTGCCCAGAGGAGGGAATGGAGGGCACCCGGGGGAAGCCTGCACTCACACATGCAGGAAAGACCACCTGCCCTCTGCCCTCAGGATCAATAAGAACTGGCACCCATACCGCTGAACCCTGGTGTGAGCTCTGCCAGACGCTGGGAGTAAAAGCTGCTGGCCTGGGTCAGCTTCAGGCTCTTCAGATGCTGCTCAAAAATCTCCCGCCTTTCCTACCAAAGACAGGGGAGAAGGACACAAGTGTGGGTCAGCACGTCTGCCACGCAGATAGGAGCCACCAGGGAGGCACTCTCTGGAGTTTCTTCATCATTAATCACAACCATAGTTTGTGAAACCAATTTAGAGCTGCAAGCAGCCTTACAAAATGAAAAGGAAAAAAAAGGAAACAGAATAGAAAATAAAGCACATCAAAATAAGTTATTTTGTGGAACCTTTGATTCATGCATATATAAACGATGTAAATGTTTCCTACAGTCAGGAAGATGGACAGCCACTCCTCTAGAAGCTGTCAGAGGGTAGCCTCAATCCTCTTCTTAGACTGAGTAGTAGTTTGAGAGACGAACTCACAATGAGCACTGGGTGTGCCATAAGCCACACCCCTGTGCCCCCATGTGTGTACCTACAGAAACAGTAACCAACTAACTGTTAGGTTCATCCTCTAAACCTTGTCCCTACCCATGGTGGTCTCCACCACACATGTGATCCTTTTATCACTGCATGCTGGATTCCTGCTCCCTCAGGGGCCACCACAAAAGCCTGGCTACACAGAGGTGGACATCCAACCAGAGGCCTGATATGGAGGCTGGTGGGGCCAAGAGGTTCAGATCTCCCACCCCTCCAAAGCTGTTTTCAGGGCAGCTGCAGAGCTCATGTTCCACAATCATGTGGCACCAAGGACTTGAGCTGGTCAGGATGAGAATTCTGAGGTTCTCCAAAAAATATACTACAAAACTCAACTGAGACATGTCGACTCAACCCCAGATACTTAAGGATAAAGGAAAAACAATGTGGGGGAAAAACAAAACAAAACAAACAAACAAACAAAAAACAAACTGCAAAACCATGAAAAGAGCGGTGAGCCAAAGAAAATCTGGATAGAGAAGCACCAAAGGGAATCAGCAGCTGCATCTGACCAAAGAGGACAGCCTCAGGCCATACTGACCTGCAGTGTGGGGAGGTCGATGAAGACGTGTCGGTCCAGTCGGCCTGGCCTCAGCAGAGCATTGTCCAAAATGTCAGCTCGGTTGGTGGATGCCAGGACAATGACATGGTCAGTGGTGCCCATTCCTGAGAGACAGACAGTGGCCTTTATGGTAGGGGTTCCCAAAACTGTGGCCTTCCCCCTGAGGTCCTAGACACTGGACAGATTTCCTACCAGGGTCCATGAGAGAGGTCTATAAGCACCGACCCAGGATTGATCCTGCCCTGCGAGCTTTCTACCAAAATCATCACAAGAGCAAGAACTTGCCAGATTTACTTCCCCAGAGGCAGAACCGCAGATGGGAACCTGGGTTCTGCTGTCCACAGCCATCCTCTAGGTCCATAAAGCATCCACGGAGGGAACTGCTAACAGGGTGGACCCCAGGAGCAAGGGCCCTCCTCTTATGCTTCATCACTGCATTTCCTTGAGCCAAAGTGACCACCGCAGGTCACTGGAACTCTGGAATATTCTACCTCTAACAGTTGGTCTGGGTTTTTTGCCCCAGGTTTCTCACATGAGAATTTAAAAGCAAGTCCAGAAATGGTCCCAATGAATCGCCCAGATCTACAACTGCAACCACACATTTATGAAGCAACTGAGGACTCTGAACCTCATTGGATGGTATGAATAACTTATTTTTAATTTAAGTTGTATGATATTTCTCTGAATGTAGAGAAATACATTCAGAGTAGAGAAATACATTCAGAGCATTTAAGGTTCAGAACTTTGGGTTGGCTTTAAAATAGCACACTGGGGCCCACCTGGCACGGCTCAGTGGTTGAGTGTCGACCTATGAACCAGGAGGTCACGGTTCGATTCTGGTCAGGGCACACGCCTGGGTTGCAGGCTCAATCCCCAGTATAATGTGTGCAGGAGGCAGCTGATCAATGATTCTTTCTCATCATTGATGTTCCTATTTCTCTCTTCCTTCCTCTCTGAAACCAATACAAATATATTTAAGAAAAAACACAACATTCTGGGAAGAAGGAAAAGAGAGGGAGGTGTGCATGGACTAGACCTGGACAAGCACAGGCAAGTCTGAAGCTGACCTGAGACATGGGGGCTCGCTGCACACTTTTGCTTTTGTGGATGTTTGAAAAGTTCCATAATACAAAGTTTAAAAAATAAAGATGCCATGACCTAACTTTTCCCAACTTGAAAAAACTCTAATAAATTGACATAGACAGATACAAATTTAAACCACCCATAAAGTCTTTTTAACAAAAGTAAAATTCAGAAGAAATATTGCAGAATTAAACCCTGGGAGCATGGCAGGCACTGCCACCTCACAGCAGATTGTCATTCACTCCGCTCCAGGATCCCATGACAATGTGAGGGACCCAGACAAATGTAGCAGCTCAGGGAAGGCAGCCACCTAATTGAGGAACTGACACCCATGTCACTGAAAAGCAGCTACCAGGACAGCCCAAACCACATGCCATCCCAAGAAAACCATTCCACAACTTCAAAGAAACATCTCCCAGATATGCGACATCACTCTCATCTGCGCTGTGGAGAGCGGTAAGCCAGGATGCCACGATGAGTCCAGTCCTGTTCATGTGCCAATAGTGGAGAATGCAGGAAGGTATACACTTCGCTGAGGCAAAGGTGATGTCTTAAAATCACTCTGACTTGTGAAACAAATTCAGAAACAAGAGCAAGTCCTACCTGGTTTGGCTCAGTGGATAGAGCATCTGCCTGGGGACTGAAGGGTCCTGGGTTTGATTCTGGTCATGGGCACATGTCCGGGTTGTGGGCTACATCCCCAAGCAGGGGGCGTGCAGGAAGCAGCCAATAATTGGTTCTCTCTCATCACTGATGTTTCTCTCTCTCTATCCCTCTTCCTTCCTCTCTGAAATCAATAAAAATCTATTTAAAAAAAGAGCAAGCAAAACCCAACACATGTGACAAGCCAACCTCTCTGCTCCATTTGCTCACACTCCCATTTAAGGAAAAGTGAAACGCTGACATGGAAAATGAGAAGCAGCAGGAGGGAGGCAATCTGGCCAGATGCAGCTTCACTCCCCGAGAGACACCTCAGTGTCAGGGGGACCCTATGCAACTCATTCCAGAGTGCTAGTTAGGAAGATCTGCCAGGGCTCTCCACTTATCTTTCTGAAATGTGTTCTTTCCACAGGTCAAGGTTGTAAATACAGAAATCTGAAGTTATACACACAGGAACAAAATGTTGAAAAATAGCAGGAAGAGTGGCTATAGAAGAAAAACAACAGCAAGGCAAGGGTAGATGCCATGTCAGTGAGCTCCAAGGAAAAATGGGAGTAGTGACACTCAAAGCTCTGCCATCACCCAGCTGGTGTAGCTCCATGGTTGAGCAGGAGGTTACGGTTCAATTCCCAGTCAGGGCACATGTATGGGTTAGGGCTCAATACCAAGTAGGGGGCGTGCAGGAGGCAGCCGATTGATGATTCTCTCATCATTGATGTTTCTATCCTGCTCTCCCTCTCCCTTTTCTCTGAAAATCAATAAAAACATAATTAAATATATAAATAAATAAAGCTCTGTCATCACAAGTTACCTTGACCTCCCTGCATAGCGGACCCCTCACTCCAGGGCCTGGTCATATGGACCTCAGGGTGTAGATCTCCTAGGGTTCCGTTTTTGAAAGTTTATATTTTGATGATGCTGGCCGGGTAGCTCAATTGGTTAGAGCACCATCCTGATATGCGAACATTGCAGGTTCGGTCCCCGGTCTGGGCACATGCGAGAACCAACCAATGAAGGCATAAATAAGTGAAACAACAAATCAATGTTTCTCTCTCTCCCCAAAATATTTTTTTTAAAAGAAATTTTATATTTTGACATAGTTGTAGATACACAGCAAATTGCAAAAGTAGTGTAGAGAAGTCCTCCACCCAGTTTCCCAGTGGCATGTTGAGTAACTACAGAGCAATGTCAAAAACAGGAAACCCACATTGCACAGTCCACAGGCCTTATTCAACATCAACTGTCGTATAAGCACTTGTTTCTCTGTGTGCACCTCATTCTCTGCAATTTTATATGAGATTCCTATAATCTCCACGTTAACTCAGGTAGATGCCACCATCATGAAGACCTCCCTTTACAGTCACAACCCCTCATCTCCCACCTTTCTGACCTCTAGTGACCACTAATCTGTTCTCCACCTCTAGAATTTTGTCATTTTGACATTCTCATATAAATTAAATGCTACAATATGTATCAGAGGCTGGCTTTTTTCATTCAGCATACTTTCCTTGAGATCCATCCAAGCGGTTTTGTATAAGGACAGTTAGGTTTCTTTTGTAATCTTTTTTTTTTAAAGAGAAGAAAGAAGAGTGAGAAAGAGAGAGATAAAGAGAGAGAGAGAGGAAAAAACATCGAAACGTCGATATGCTAGAGATGCATTGATTGGTTGCTTCCTGTACATGCCCCAACCAGAGATCAAACCACATCCTACGTATGTGCCCTGGCTGGGAATCAAACCTGAAACCTTACCCATCCAGCTTGGCTCAGTGGTTGACCATCGACCTATGAACCAGGAGGTCACCGTTTGAATCCCGGTCAGGGCACATACCCAGGTTGCGGGCTCAATCCCCAGTGTGGAGCAGCAGGAGACAGCCGATCAATGATTCTCTCTCATCATTGATGTTTCTAACTCTCTCCCCCTTCCTTTCTGAAGCCAATAAAAAAATATATATATACTAGAGGCCCAGTGCACGAAATTCGTGCATGGGGGGTGGGGTGTGTGACCCTCAGCTCAAGCGGTACCCTCTCCAATCTGGGACCCCTCTCACAATCTAGGACTGCCAGCTTCCAACTGCTCACCTGCTGCCTGCCTGATTTCCCCTAACTGCTTCTGCCTGCCAGCCTGATCACCCCCTAACCCAGTGGTTCTCAACGTTTTTAATGCCGCAACCCTTTAATACAGTTCCTTGTATTGTGGTGACCCCCAACCATAAAATTATTTTCGTTGCTACTTCATAATTGTAATTTTGCTACTGTTAATGAATCATAATGTAAATATCTGTGTTTTCCGATGGGAGGAGCCTGCAACCAAGGTACATGCCCTTGACCGGAATCAAACCCGGGACCCATCAGTACGCAGGCCGATGCTCTATCCACTTAGGGCAATAAAAATATATTTTAAAAAAACAACCACCTGAAACCTTTTGGTGAACAGGACGATTCTCCAACCACCTGAGCCACCCGGACAGGGCCAGTTTGTTTCTTTTGATTGCTGCATGGAAACCATGATAAGGACATAGCAGAGTTTAACTATGCACCCACTGAGGGACGTCTGGGTTGTTTTCAGCTATTACAAAAAAATGAACACTGCTGCACAGGTGTTTTGTGTAAACATTTCTCTAGGAAGAGCAACCAGGGGTATGTCGTACGTTAAGTCTATGTTTAATTTTTTTAGAAACTATTTCCCAGAGAGGCTACATATTTCACATTCCCATGGACAGTGTAGAAGATGCAATTCCTTCACATCTTCATGAGCATCTGGTGTTGTCACGATTTTTTACTCTAACTATCCTATTAGGTGAATGTTCCTATCAAAATCTCAGCAGGACTACTTGGTAGGTAAGAACAAGCTTATTCTAAAAGTTACAGGAAAAGGCAAAGGAAGGAGAAACACTTCAACACTGTTGGCCAAGAGCAAAGTGGGAGGACTCCTCCATCTGGGCAGCTCAGTGAAGAAGGCTGTATGTTGTAGTATAGCACAGGCACAGACTTAGAGATCAACGCAGACCAGAATGCCCAGGAACAGACATTCCTAAATACGCCAGCTGAACTCTGATGAAGGTGCAAAAGCAATTCAGTGGAAGAAGCAGTGTTTTAAAAGTGCTGGAGCAACCAGACACCCATGAGCAGAAAATAAACCAGGACCAAAACTTTACAATGTATGCAAGTATTAATGCAAAAGGAACCCTAGGTTAATATGGAGAAGGCGAGCCTTGGTGGGTGTGGCTAAGTGGTTGAGCATGGACTTATGAACCAAGAGGTTACCAGTTCGATTCCTGGTCAGGGCACATGCCCAGGTTGTAGGCTCAATCCCCAGTGGGGGTTGTACAGGAGGCAGTCGATCGATGATGTTTCTCTCTCATTGATGTTTCCATCTCTCCTCCCCCTCTAAAATCAATAAAAACATAAAATAAGGGGGGAAGGGGGACACATACCTGAGTTGTAGGTTTTTTGTATCTTTTATTTATTTATTTATTCATTCATTCATTCATTCATTCATTCATTCATTCTGGGTTGTAGGTTTGATTCCGGGCCCTGGTTGGGGCTCTTGCAGGACTCAACCAATCAATATGTCTCTCTCACATAGATGTTTCTCTCTCCCCACTCCCCCCGACTCCCTTCAACTCTCTTTAAAAATCAATGGAAAAAACATCCCCGGGTGAGGATTAACAAAAAAAAACAACAAAAAAAACAAAATGAAAAAGGCCACATGAACAGTAACTGGGGTTTTCCAATGACTCCAAGCAGAATCAGAGTTTATGTTCTCCCATACTTTCTAATACAGAGTTCGGTCAAACGCAGAGGGCACTCAGTGCAAAGCCTTCTTTCTACCAATCAAACTATAAAGTGGTGAGCCCTAGCTGGTTCGGCTCAGTGGATAGAGCATCAGACTGCGGACTGAAGGGTCCCAGGTTCGATTCCAATCAAGGGCACATGCCTGGGTTGTAGGCTTGATCCCCAGAAGAGGGCATGTAGGAGGCAGCCAATCAATGATTCTCTCTCGTCATTGATGTTTCTCTCTCCCTCTCCCTTCCTCTCTGAAATCAATAAAAATATATTAAAAAATAAACAACTATAAAGCAGTGACAGCCTACAGTTCGCTCAGTTGGGCCCAGTGCTCTTAGATGCAGTTGCCATTACCACATAAGTCTGGCAGTCCTGCAGGGTGTACTGTGCCTGACCCATGAGATGAAGATTTCTCTTCCTCAGTAAGTTTTTCCCACTACCGGCATAGCATCTGCTCCACATTCTGTACTTCAATGAATAGAAAGGAGTAACAAAGACTCTTCAGAAACAGCTGAAGGGCTGAGAATGCTCAGTTGTGTCTGTGCACACAGGGACTTGTTTGCTACAGGCCTAGCCCAACAAGAGGACTTCAGTCAGGGATTCTGGGCATGAGCAAATCCTAGGGCGGAAGCAGCTCTTTTCATGGCAGCACAGAGAGGTTCAGCTCAAAGGAAGATGCCATCTGGTAAATGCTTCCTGGTGGGCTCAAGCCTACCCAAAAAGGTGGTCTCTGTCTTCATTGCAAAAAGCAATATAAACAGAGAGACACAGATGTGTAGTGCTTCCCATGACCCAGAGTGTTCAGTCACCGTGAGAGTCAGTGGGAATCCCTGCATAATCACCAGGAATGAAGCTCTGTCACACTCAGAAGGGTGCAGAACCACAAGTGAGGTCATGAACTTTAACATCATTGTAACCTAGAAAACCATGGCTCAGAGGAGAGGACCGGTGTGAACCCCACAGCATCCTTCCAGTCCATGAGCACGCCTGGGGTCCAAGGCTTGGACAGCCATCTGACAAACATGGACATCACTGCATCCAGCAGGGCAGTGAGAAATTGGGTTTGGACAGCCAAGTAATCATCTTTGCCCACTCAGTATCACAAAGACTATTCATTCTTTTAAAGAGACAACCAGCCCTATCTGGTTTGACTCAGTGGATAGAGCATCAGCCTGCGGAATGAAGAGTCCCAGGTATGATGCTGGTCAAGGGTACATGCCTGGGTTGCGGGCTCGATACCCAGTAGGGGGTGTGCAAGAAGCAGCCAATCAATGATTCTCTCTCATCATTGATGCTTTTAAAAAAATAAAGAGACAACCAGAAGGTGAGCCATTACATGCACAGTAATGGGTCCCAGCCTGGTCTGTCACAGCTGACAGCAGACCTTAGGCTCCAGTACCCTCAGGACTGGCCCATCTCCACCATCTGCCCACCTGGCCCATCAATGGAAAGAACCAGAGGGGTTTTTCAGGTTCCTTCAGAGGGATAGAGGGAAACAAAGGGAAAGAGAGAGGCAGAGAAACACCGATTTGTCATTCCACTTATTTATGCATTCATTGTTTGAGTCTTGTACGTGCCCTGACCAGCAACCTTGGGATATCGGGACAACACTCTAACCAATTTACTCAGCCAGGGCAAAGAGCAAATTCGTTTTAATACATACTAGTATATATTTTTTAAACATATCTTTATTGATTTCAGAGAGGAAGGGAGAGGTAGAAAGAGATAGAAACATCAATGATGAGAGAGAATCATTGATCAGCTGCTTCCTGCACTCTCCTACTGGGATAGAGCCTGCAACCAGGGCATATGCCCTAACTGGGAATTGAACCGTGACCTCCTGATTCATAGGTCGACGTTCAACCACTGTACAACACCAGCAGGACAAATTTATAAACTATAAAATAGTGCCTCACTTGAAAAGCATATCTCAATCGCCACAGCCAAGCACTGGTGGAAGAACAGTCAGAGCAGGTCTGGCATACAGGACTCCAAGGCAGGGGTCCCTGGAACCTGGCCTGGAAAGTACTCTTGAAGAGCCCCTATCTTTGAGGGTGTGTCTCTCAACAACTTACTCTACTAACATCTCTAAAGACACCCAGGTCTTGCCCTGGCTGCTGTTTGTTGGGCATCATCCTGTGCAGGAAACAGTCGCCGCTTCGATTCTAAGTCAAAGCACATGCTCAGGTTGCAGATCAATTCCTGGTAAGGGGCATGTAGTAGGCAGCTGATTGATGTTTCTCTCTGAATCAATGTTTTTCTCTTTCCCTAAAACCAACAAAAACAGCCCTGGCCAGTTTGGCTCACTGGTTGGAGCGTCAGCCTGCAGACTGAAGGGTCACGGGTTTGATTCTGGTCAAGGATGTGTGTCTGGGTTGCAGGCTCGATCCCCAACCATAGGCGGGAGGCACCAATTGATGTGTCTCTCACACATCAATGTTTCTCTGTCTCTCCCTCTCCCTTCCACTCGCTCTAAAAAAACCAAGGGGAAAAATATCCTGGGATAAAGATTAACAAAAATAAAATAGAATAAACAAAAACATATTTAAAAAAACAAAAAGACACTGAGTTCTTTAGAAAATTCCTTCTCAGGAAAGCTTGCTATTTATGTAGAATGCAGCTCTTCCAATCTTGATTGTTTATGTCTACAGATAGCACCAGGAGGGACCATTCTTACAGTGTAACACAGCCCTTTCCTAAGCTTTGTTAGAAATTATACCTTAATCTTAAAACTGAAGAGCTTGCAGAGCTTATAAAATGCTTCCACATGTATCAGTCCATCTGACCTGCTCAACAATGTGTGTGGAAAGGCCTTGCCATGCCTGCCAGAGGCCATCTCAGTCAGAATCTCAGCACCAGGGATGAGGCATAGCAATGCCACCTGCAATGAATTATACCAAGACTGCTGTGTTGTTCCTATCAAAAATGCACGACTCAACCTATATCTGAGGACACAGCACAGCATCCTTAAATGAAACTGGTCTACAAAAGTGTCATGGTCACACATAAAAAAAGACAGAGAACTGGAACCACACTGGAAGAGACCAAAGAGACAGGACAACTAAATGTGCTATGTTGTCCTGGACCAGAAAAGGAATATCCATGGGCTGAGAAGCGACCTTTGTGGACACTTACAGCCTGGTCACAGCCATGTCAACCTTCGAAAGCTTGGGGGAAGCTATAAAGGAACTCTTCTGACTGCTTTACAATGCTTTTATAAGTCTGGGATTATTTTACTTGAAAATGAGGTTTAAAAAAAAAAGTTTGCCCTTAGTCACATACAATCAAATTCAACTATCCGTATCCTAGACAATAGATATGCATGCCAAATGGCAAGAAAACTTTAAAAGTTTTCTTAGAACCAAAATTACATTGAGAAAAAAGTGTCTCCCTCATCTACAATAGCTAAAATAAAACTAGAATTCTGATTAAAGAAAAGCTAAAAATGGATTTTTAGTTTTCTTAGAACCAAAATTACATTGAGAAAAAAGTGTCTCCCTCATCTACAATAGCTAAAATAAAACTAGAATTCTGATTAAAGAAAAGCTAAAAATGGATCTTACATAGCTAGGACAAGAAGTGATATTTGAATGCCCATTATTCATATAGCCACACTTGTCCGTTAACAGGTGAATGGATAAACAAAATGTAGTCTAGCTATACAATGGAGTATTATTCAGTCTTTAAAAAGAAGGAAACTCTGCTCAGTGAAATTAGTCAAATACAACATAATAAATACTACATGATTCCATTTATATGAAGTCCCTAGAATAGTTGAATTCACAGACAGAAGGTAGAAGGATGGGCACCAGGGACTGGGAAAGGAGAATGGTGAGTTAGTGGTTAACAGGGACAGAGTTTCAGTTTAGGATGAGAAAGTTCTGGTGATGGTTGACCAACAATTAGAATGTATTTAATGCCACTGACCTGTACATAGAAAAATGGTTAAAATGGTAAATTTTATGTTATATGTATCCTTCACTATAATAAAAATAAACATACCATATCTACACACACAAACACAAAAAGAATATCTTACCAAAGTAGCTCAAAAGAAAATAATTCCATGCCACCTTTACTGGGTCATTTCCATTAAAAAACAAAAAAAAAAAAGGAAAGAAAAAGAAACTGTGTGGAAGCCAGTCCAGAGGTCATTTTCAGGGGTGGCAAACAAAAAACCTCCCTCAGTGCAACAGACATCAGTTTCCAAGTTGTCCTGTTCCACCCTCCATCTGGGTCACCCTTCAACCAGGATAGTATAGAGACACACACAACAGCACAGTCAACTGGGGTCATTCGAGACTGAAAAACATCATCACGGCCTGACCTGCCACTTGTATTCCTAGTTGCTTTTCTTTACTATTCCCTTGACTTTTTAAAATTAAAAGCTTTGTTTCTTGAGGGCAGCACGATGATGAATAGTTTTTAAGCTGATCTTGCTTCCAGCTTTTATCTGCTAAACAATGATTCTCTGTGTGCGGAGATCACCCTCACCTGTGGCAAGTGGTGAGGTGGAGAAACAGTACAGACCAATGATTGGAGAAAAATAAAATGCCTATGAGCATAAGTGTAAGGTTCTGGGATAACAAACATAAGCAGCATGATCCACCTAGAAAACGACTATTTTGAAAGAGTTGAAAACCCTTCTCCCCTCACAGAAGCAGCCGAGAAGAGTGCTCACCATCCATTTCCACCAGAAGCTGGTTGAGGGTCTGCTCCTCCTCTGTGTTGGAGAAGCCAGACATGGTGGTGGAGCGCTTCTTGCCCACAGCGTCAATCTCATCAATGTAGACGATGCAGGGGGCCCGGGTGCGGGCCTCCTTGAAGAGGCTCCGCACACGGGCAGCGCCAAGGCCTGAAGGAACACAGGATCAGGAAGCAGACCGGTAATGGGAGATGAACCCTACTCTTGGGTCAGGGGCCAAAAGTGCTCAGAAAGGATGATGAAATCTCAGGAAGCATCCACTCATGCAAACAAAACCAGTGGAGGTCACCTTAGAGGATCCTCACCCTCCTGAACCACAAGCGGAAGTAGCTTTAAAGAACATCATCACCCAATTCTATATATAAATACAATGTTTCCCATAAACCAGGTTTCATTTTTCCTTCTCTATTCCCCCTATTTCCTCATTAATTCAGTCACCTAAGGGAGAACGTGTGAAAGGTGGGCCATCGTGTACAAATGGTCAGGCAAGCCTGTCTGCAGCCCCCCAAGCAATGCCTACCTCCAATGACCTCCACAAACTCCGGGCCAGCCATCGCCAAGAAGGGCACCTGGGCCTCTGTCGCCACAGCCTTGGCCAGCAGTGTCTTTCCACAGCCAGGAGGTCCAAGCAAAAGTGCACCCTTTGGAACTTTGGCACCAAGCTGAAGGAAGCGCTCTGGACTCTAGAAAAGCAGTAGATAACATGACACTAACCACAGATTTTTCTAATGTAATTTTCAAGAAATTAACCCCTTGAAAGTCAATTCATGTATTGACATGAATCAGCAATGGTGCACATCGTTCTGGAAAAAGCCAGTTCTGGGTATAACCAGTGATCAGCTATCAGCCCTTCTGCTGATCAAAACTGTGCATTTAGCTTGTATAGTGCATGTTGTCCCCCACCTCAGCACAGAGAGCTCACCACGCAGCACACACATCTGATCAATGTCGTTCTCACCATCTCCTGTTCAGAACATGTGCTTACCTTCAGATAATCCACAAACTCTTTGACCTCCAGTTTGGCTTCATGCATCCCTGCCACATCCTTGAAGCTGATTCCCTTCCCCGTCTTGCCATCCACAATCGTGAAACGAGCCATTCTAAGCTGATTCTGGGTAGAAAGAACAAAGGGCAGTGAGCTGTGCACTCCCAGAGCTGGAGGATGAGTGCCTCAGTGCTGGCTCCACCTGTGCCATCCCTTAGTCCCCACCACCCCATTTCTGGAGGATCTCATGGACCCTCCTCCCACCACCCAGAAGGACCAGCCCACACCCTCTCCACTCATGCAGTCAGATGGCAGTTAAGGTCATATTTCAGACATACAAGGGGAAATGTTTATTTTACATCATTAACTGTAAGAAAGCTCTCTAGCATCTAGCAATTTGCCTTAAAAAAATAAAACCAGCCCAGCCAGGCATGGCTCAGTAGTTGAGCATCGACCTGTGAACCAGGAGGTCACAGTTCCATTCCCAGTCAGGACACATGTGAAGGGTTGCAGGCTCGATCCCCAGCGTGGGGCATGCAGGAGGCAGCTGATCAATGATTCTCTCTCATCATTGATGTTTCTATCTCTCTCTCCCTCTCCCTTCCTCTCTGTTATCCATAAAAATATATTAAAAAATAAAATAAAACCCGAACTCACACACACAAATTAGGTAATTTAACAATGTCTATTTTTTTTAATCCTGACCTGAGGACATTTTTCCATTGATTTTTAGAGAGAATGGAAGAGAGAAGAAAAGACAGAGAGAAACATCGGTGTGAGAGAAACACATCAATTAGTTGTCTCCTGCACGCACCCTGACCAGGGCCAGAGCCAGGAGGGGCCTGCAACCAAGGTACATAAGGTATATGCCCTTGACTGGAATCCAACCCAGGACCCTTGGGTCTGCAGGCCAATGCTCTATCCACTGAGCCAAACCGGCTAGGGCTTAACAATCTTTTGCATTATTTTATATTCTGTATGACTTTCTCACTACCATGTAAATTTTTTTTCTGATTGTAAAAGTAATGTAAATGTTGATGATATATTATAGAATTTTACACCTGAAACCTATATAATTTTATTAACCAATGTCACCCCAATAAATTCAATTTAAAGAATTTAAAAGTAATATAATAACGCTCAATTCTGGGGAGTTTTGCTATAAATGTTAGTAGGTAAATATCTAGAGAGCAATCTGGCAGGGTAGGTAAAGGTCTTAGAAAGGTGTGTAAACTTTAGCTAATCTACTTTTAGTAAGGCAAACGAGGCAAATAATTAGGCACTCATAAGATGCATGTGCATAGAATTCATCAGAGGATTCTTTAAATACAACAATAAAAATAAATAGCTATAAATGTGCAAGAATTATCAAATTGGTTGAGCAAAATATGGCACATCCCCACGTGAGACACCTGGCTGCCATTAAAAATAAGGCTGTGCCGAAACCGGTTGGGCTCAGTGGATAGAGCGCCAGCCTTCGGACTGAAGGGTCCCAGGTTCGATTCCGGTCAAGGGCATGAACCTGGGTTGCGGGCACATTCCCAGTAGGGGGCGTGCAGGAGGCAGCTGATGGATGTTTCTCTCTCATCAATGTTTCTAACTCTCTATCTCTCTCCCTTGCTCTCTGTAAAAAAATCAATAAAATATATTTTTAAAAAAATAAAAATAAAAATAAGGCTGTTAAGTCTTGAGTTACAGACATAGGAATGTGGTCCTAGTCTAAGTGGAAACTAGGAGATGACACTCTGCGTCCCTGATACAGGGCCCCTCCTGGTCCCTCCTTGTCACAGATCCTAGGGAGGAAGCAGGAGATGCCTTATGCAGACTTTGCCCCCACTCCCTGGCCCCTCTGATGGGGGTGGGAAGTGTGTATTATGACAAATGCCACAATAGAATATTTTTAAAGTGTATGATGGATGTTCTTTTAAAGACAACCTTTAAAATTTCTTAGTGTAGCTAGTAGGGAAACCAAAAACAGTCATGCCCAGCTAATTTTGAAAACTGCAGAATAAGATGTCCTATAAACTCCCTTGGCTCAGCCACCCAACAAGTCAAGGAAAAGGGCCCTTAGGTAAAGCTGGTTACTGTACTCCCTCCAGTCAGCCAAACAGAAGGAAAGATGAACTGCCAAATTATGGGTCCAGTCCGGCCTCTGCAACAGGTTCATTTTCACTGTACACTTATTCTGTTGTTTATGGGAAAAGCATTCAGCCAGAACAAACACACAAATCCTAAGACTGCACAATCAATGAGATGCGATTTGTACAACTTACAAAAGCACTGAATCCTCCTTCCCTTCCTGTCATTCCAGCCAAACGAAAAACATACCACAGGATGGCCAAGCCCACCGCTGTCATTCCCAAGGCGTAGAGGGCACTAGTGCAAGAAAGAGAGGCAGTTACAGGCTCAGAAGTGGCAGCCAGGCAGCTGACAGTCACGCTTTATAAAGTCAGGGACCAGGGACCATGGACATTTCAAAGATGAGAAGAGCTACCCCTCCCTCTGAGAGCAACATGTAGAACAAATGGTTGTGAAAATGGGTTTCCTTGTCCAGTTCTCAACAATTACCCTCTTTCATAAAGTTTTTCCAAAGTGTCAGATGGAGTGTAGAAACTCTAGATATAGTATATATAACCTTGGTGTAAAGCCAGAATAGCTGATGCCACACACTCAATTATCTAGAGCCTTGTGATAATTAACAAACCAACAAAAGCAGGTTTTTACATTCGATAAATTTCGTTTTAAAAAATAGGACATTAAGTCAGAGGATAGGGCGTCGGCCTGTGGACTGAAGGATCCCGGGTTCGATTCCAGTCAGGGGCACATGCCCAGGTTGTAGGCTCAATCTCCAGAAGGGGGTGTGCAGGAGGCAGCCGATCGATGATTCTCTCTCATCATTGATGTTTCTCTCTCTCTCCCACTCCCTTTCTCTCTCTGAAATCAATGAAAGTATATTAAAAGAAAAGTAGGTCGTTAATTTTGGTTAGTAAGGCAGGATAAGATTAGAATAAATAGTACACCCTGGGATGTCAACCCTCCATGTAAAGAGAGGAAGCCATCCATCTGCCTTGTACCCCTATTATTCCTACAGTAAACCAGAGGCACAGTCTCAGAGCCCTGAGCCTTCAGGAGCCAGTAGAATTTAAAGGCACAGATCATTTCACAGATGTACTTGCCAGTTACTAAGTCTTATAAGAATTACAAAGTATATCCATGAATCAACAGTAAACCTCTCTGTACATGGCCTTCAGGCACTGTTAGTCCCAGCATATAGTTAGAGCCCCCTGACTGAGCTGATTGACCCGCTCCCACTAAAGAGTCTGCTGGCCTATGGCCTACAGTCTCTATTTCTCTCTGCAACACTGAATCAAGAATTTCTGCTGGTTATCCGTGTTTTTCCCCTTTCTATTCCACTTTCCTATTTGTAGAAGACAGCAACCCCACAATGTGCTAAATTCATAAATACAACCAGACAAGTAAAGCAAGTGACTAAGACAAATTCCACACATTTCCAAATTTTTCAGGATTATATACATTATTTATCCTCCCACAAGGGGGTCTAGTTAACTGTAGGAAGGCCAGTTAGAAATTTTTGCTTGTAGTTTGTTTCTTGCATTACAAAGCCAAGCCTGGTTTAGTTAAGGACCAACAAAATTGACACATACTTTCCAAAGAATCCTGTGCGCTTATAGGAAACCGGGATCCTGTCCTTGCCTTCGATATTCAGCTCATCTTCAGCCGCTCGAAGCTTCTCTTCAAATTTGTCGATGTTTGCGACCTGCATTCGGTACATCAAAGCCAGCCTCTGGGGGCAGAAGGCACAGGGCCTGTGAGTGATGCCGATTCCTCAAACATACAGATGTCATTCAGAAACTACGTCCACATCTAAAAAATTTTAGTTGTCTCAAACACAGGTACATCAAAATTTTAACAGATATGCTTTCTCTTATTTTCACAAATAGGAACAGTTTAAGAAAATGGAGAGAGGCATTTGCATTTTAAACTCAACACCCTGCCCCACACAGCTGTGTGCAGAGCACAGAGACACAGTGACAATTCTGCAGTACTGGATTGGGGACACAGTCCACTACCTAAGGCAAAATATGAAGGTGTGTGTTTAACCACTGACTGAATCTGAAATTCAACTAAGTGGGTGTCTTTGTTCTCAGTAAACCTTTCCTGGACATAGAAGAGATTGCCTCCTCCAGGTACACAGTCTTTTGAGAAAGGAAGTTAAAAACCAGTCTAGGAATCCATACTGAGTCCCTAAGTCCCTTCTCAACGAGTTGAACCTGTCACAGGGACTGATCGCTCCTGGGCTAGCTAGTCTGAAGCTTCCACAGAAGAAATATCTGTGCAACCCTCTAGAGCAGTGGTTCTCAACCTTTCTAATGCCATGACCCTTTAATACAGTTCCTCATGTTGTGGTGACCCCCAACCATAAAGTTATTTTCGTTGCTACTTCATAACTGTAATTTTGCTACTGTTATGAATCGTAATGTAAATATCTGTGTTTTCCGATGGTCTTAGGCTCTACAGCAGCGGTTCTCAACCTGTGGGTCGCGACCTGTAGAACCTCTAGCAGAGTCGCCTAAGACCATTGGAAAACACAGATATTTACATTACAATTCATAACAGTGGCAAAATTACAGTTATGAAGTAGCAATGAAAATAATTTTATGGTTGGGGGTCACCACAACATGAGGAACTGTATTAAAGGGCTGCGGCATTAAAAAGGTTGAGAACCACTGCTAGAGGGAGGAGCATAGATCCCACATCATTTTCCTAAGATCCTGCTCCACATGCTTTCCAAAGTTAAACTGTTCCAAGCTCAGATTCTAAACACACTCTGGAATCTAAACTGAGCAACTAGATTTACCCCTGGACCTTAAGAGTCTCAAAAAATCTCTTGTGGAGTAACTGTCACTATGAAGGCAGTTGGCTGGGCTCCACTTTGTGGGGTAATAGACCAGATGGAGAGGCAGACAAGAGGACCAACCAGTCACAATACAGTGACCATGACCTGTGCTGGAACACCCACTTGCCTCAGTTGCTGAATAATGTAATAGACCCCATATGTTTGATCTGGACTTCTTCAATGCTTTGAACACTCAAACTGGGCTTAACCATGTAAATGGGGTCACAATTTAATTGAGGGAAAAAAGGTAGAAATGACCCTCTTTCTATGCCAAGATCCAAGAGCACAACATATTATTCCAGAAACCAATTCGACTCCCATGTCTTCTTTAAAACTGTCTGGTCACCTGGGCCTGAATCATTCTCTCACTTCTGGAGCCACCCAAATCACTCATACTCAGAGACAAGCAGCACCCATCATCACCGCGTTTTTTTTTCTTTTTTATTGTATAGACAGAAACAGAGAGAAAAAAAACATTGATTTGTTGCTCCACTTATTTATGCATTCACTGGTTGATTCTTGCATGTGCCCTGACCAGGGATCAAACCCCCAACCTTGGCATATTGGGATAATGTTTTAACCAACTGAGCTAACCAATGAGGGCATCACCATTCATTTCTGAAGTGTGCTGGAATTTAACTTTTACTTTCAGCAGACTATGTGTTGATCCTATCATCCCAACTAAATTACAAGCCCTTATAAGTTGACAACAAGCTGCAAACAGCATGCTGGATATCTGATCTAAGAGTCATTGGGTTGTGCTGTACTCACAGCCAAGCATCTTAGGGCAGGATAAGCACTCCACTGACATCTCAACCACATTAAAAAACCAGAGTAGAGAATATAGTGCACCTGGGGCATGCTGTGGGAGCATGATGTGAGGGAGAGAATACTCCTTCTCCCTTCCTCTCTGAAATCAATAAAAATATATTTAAAAATGCCGAAACCAGTTTGGCTCAGTGGATAGAGCGTCGGCCTGAGGACTGAAGGGTCCCAGGTTCGATTCCGGTCAAGGGCATATACCTGGGTTGTGGGCACATCCCCAGTAGGGGGTGTGCAGGAGGCAGCTGATCGATGTTTCTCTCTCATCGATGTTCTAACTCTCTATCTCTCTTCCTTCCTCTCTGTAAAAACTCAATGAAATATATTAAAAATATATATATATTTAAAAAATAAATAAAGTCCTGGGTGAAAAAAGACAACAAAAGAAAAAAATTCTGATGTCAATGTTACCTTTCTTGGGCCAAACTATGGTGCTGTGGCTACCGGAGAATGAAAAGAAGGGAATCAGAGATTGGAGAGTGATTAATTTTCACCCAGGGTTTTCACCCAGTCAAACTTTTGGGGCGGTTTCCATACACCTCACCTCATTTCCCAGCAGTGCCAGACAACTAGGCCACTGACACTAGGGTGTGTCTCCCCCAATCTTTGATGTCTTAACCTCATACCTGGCATGAAATCCCACACTCCTGACCCCTCTGCAGTGTCTGCCACTTCCCCTCTGGTTAGGGCACTGCTCTCCAGTTCTGACTATGCTGGGGTTCTCTCCTGAGGCGAGGGGGAATGCCTGAGCTAGGAAATGAAAAAGGTTCCTTGTTCCCTTTCTTTCTTGCTCCTATTGGAGGACGAGCCCTTACAGACTCTAGTCTTTTAACCACCCCCTCACAGTACTGTTTAGTTTCTTTTTTATATATATAAAAAAATATATATTTTTTTTAATTGATTTCAGAGTGGAAGGGAGAGAGATAGAGAAATAGAAACATCAATGATGAGAGAGAATCATTGATTGGCTGCCTCCTGCATGCCCCCTACTAGGGGGGATCAAGCCTGCAACCCGGGCATGTGCCCTTGGCCGAAATCGAACCTGGGACCCTTTAGTCCACAGGCTGATGCTCTATCCACTGAGCCAAACTGGCTAGGGCAGTACTGTTAAGTTTCTTGCCCCCACCCTAAACCCCCAAGAGATTTCTGCTTCGCCAACCACTAGTCACCTCATATCACCTCCATTTGCCACAAGCTACCCTGTCTGCTAACCTCTGGCCAGCACCACACCATGCACCTCAACAGAATGAACAAAAGCTCAGGACTGCAGCTGGCTCCTCTCCCCTTAGTCCCTAGTACCAGGGAGTCACCACTATGACCATCCTGTCACTACTTCTAACTCTTCCTTTTAGTGTACAGACATCATGGCATCTGTGGACCCCACTAGCTTCTATCTGAAGACAACAGGGCCTCTCCCCATTTCAAGCTCCATCTTAAGTGGGCCACCACTCAAAAACCTCCAAGAAATCCTCCTTTAAATAAAGATACTCACATCTTCTTTTCAGAAAACATAAAAATATGACAACCAAAAAAATGAGGGTGGACATGGACTGAGTGAAAAGGAGGATACACACTCGTCTCCAGGTTTTTCCACGCTCGTGCCCTTGTCATCACTCACAGGTCGCCCGAATACCACGGCTCCAGGGTGCAGGTACACTTCCACGACGTCGCTCTCAGGTACCACCTGGACCCGCTGCACCTCGCCTTTGGCCAGCATCTCGTTGACAAAGTCATTCCAGGAAATGTTGCCCCCGCTGGTGCTAAATGCATTCAGCAGGCTCATGACAACGGCGATGATGAACAATGTGCGCAGCCTCTCACGGTACATCTGGTCCTCCCTCTCCTTGCGTTTCCTCTCCTCTGTGAGTAGGGATCAGAAGTGTTAGATGCAGGCCACAGGCCAACCCCATCCTCTATGCTTTATATCCTTTCATCAGGAAAGCTCAACACTAAGACAGTAGTGTCTCATCTCCCATAAGATCCTACATTTGGGCCTATTTTTCAATAAAGTGATTCGAGACAAACGCTAATCACAAGACTTCCAAAGTCACCAACATTCCATTCAGAGGTCCCACCAGCTTCGATAATATGAAACCATTTTTAAAATAAAAAAAGCTTTCCAGGCCCTGGCCATATGGCTCAGTTGGTTAAGCATTATCTCATACACCAAAGGAAAGCCAATTTGATTCCCAGTTAGGGCACATATCCAAGTTGCAGGTTTGAGCTCCCGTCGGGAGACAACTGAACGATGTCTGTCGGTCTGTCTGTCTGTCTCTCTCTCCCCCCTCACTCTCTAATATCAATAAAAACATTAAAAAACAAAACAAAACCTCCCAGGACCACCACAAAGTACAGCTCCACAGTAAACTGCTTCACTGAAAACATATCTGACCCAAGCCGTAATGAAGTCAGGTACTTGAGGTTCCAGGTTTGATTAGAAACTAAACATCATCACAGAGTATTTATGACACATAAATACTGTGTAAGTATTAACAACAATAAAACAAATATGTTTTATCACCACCTACCTTAAGAAATAATACCTTTCCTGCCTGGCCAATGTGACTCAGTGGTTGAGTGTTAACGTATGAACCAGGAGGTCATGGTTAGACTCTGGTCAGAGCACATGCCTGGGTTGTGAGCTTAGAGAGATAGCAGGAGACAGCCTATCAATTATTCTCTCTCATCACTGACGTTTCTTTCTATCCCTCTCCCTTCCTCTCTAAAATAAAAAAATTATTTTAAAAAAATAATAAAAAATTAACCCTAGCCGGTTTGGCTCAGTGGATAGAGTGTCGGCCTTCGGACTGAAGGGTCCCGGGTTCGATTCTGGTCAAAGGCATGTACCTTGGTTGCAGGCCCATCCCCAGTGGGGGGTGTGCAGGAGACAGCTGATGGATGTTTCTAACTCTCTATCTCTCTCCCTTCCTCTCTGTAAAAAATCAATAAAATATATTAAATAATAATAATAATAATAATAAATTAGCACTAGCTGGTGTGGCTCAGTGGATAGAGTGTTGGCCTGTGGACTGAAAGGTCCCGGGTTTGATTCCAGTCAATGGCACATGCCCAGGTTATGGGCTTGAGGCAGCAGATCCATGATTCTCTCTCATCATTGATGTTTCTATCTCTCTCTCCCTTTCCCTTCCTCTCTGACATCAATAAAAATAGATTTAATAATAATAAATTAAAATAAAGGAAATAATACCTTTCCGACGCCTCTGAAGACCCCATGTGCCCTCCCCTCAACCACTATGTTACACTTGATATTTATCATAATGAGTGACATACAAATAAGTTATATGTCATTCATCACAATTACATTTGAAAAGTGCAAGATAGCCCTGGCCAGTTGACTGGAGCATCATCCTGTACACTGAAAGGTCCCTGGCTTGATTTCCAGTCAAGGCACATGCCTAGGTTGTGGGTTTGGTCCCCAGTCAGGACATGTACTGGAGGCAGCCAATCGCTGTACCTCTCTCACATAGATTTCTTCTCTGTCACTCTCTCTAAAAATAAATAAATAAATAAATATTTAAAGTGCAAGATATATTGTTTAGTCATTAAACATATACTGGGATCCACTTAATTCTGGGAACTACTTAATTCTAGACTATTCTTAAAGAACAATTCTTTCTCAGATCCATCAGATAACGCCCCTCCCCCCCTTCACCACCATATTGCATTACTCAGTTATTTTTTTAATATTTTTTTAAATTGATTTCAGAGAGGAAGGGAGAGGGAGAGACAGAAACATCAATGATGAGAGAATCATTGATCAGCTGCCTCCTGCCCGCTCCCCACTGGTGATCGAGCCTGCAAAAGGCATGTGCCCTTGACTGGAATTGAATCTAGGACCCTTCAGTCCGCAGGCTGATGCTCTGTCCATTGAGCCAAACCAGCTAGGGCACATTACTCAGTTATTAATACCCCACTTAGGATATAGACAGCTTCAAGTTCAGTTCTTGGGAATGGAAAAAGACAGAAGACTCAGCCCCAGATCTAGAGTCATGAGGAAACCTCAGGAGAGGTGAGTCAATCTCAGCAGATGGTGGACAGAGTAACACTCCAGGAAGGAAGGAATGAGGGAGAAACTTTTGGGGAGGAATAGAAAGCACATGCAGGGGTCACTTCTCTCTGGCCCAGAGCAAAGCTTGGAAACAGAGTCCTACAGTTGGACTGGATTTTAGTGACCCATCAAAGGCCAGACCACACAGTCTTCTGCCCAAGTCCCCCAATCAGATAAGCCCCCTCCTCTGCTGAGGTGGAGGGAAAGGTGCTGTATTTTAATTATGTGGTGCTCTCCATGGTCATGGCCCACTTATCCCAGTCCTTATAACCATCCGGCACTTCTGTTTACAAAAAGAGGCCCTAGAACTAATCCTGCGGAGCTCACCTGTGCAGTGTAGCTCATCTTCCCCAACACTCCAACTAGATTTTACCAGACCTGTTGCTAATGATGCCCACTGAGAAATGCAAGCAATCTTTCACGTTTTGCCCAACATGGATCCAGATCTATCTCAGCAGCCAAAACTTCAGCCACTTATTTGTTCTCCCCACTATCCATGTGTTTCTTCATGCACAAAGGTGCTCATCCACTCAAGGGAAGCCCAGAGAGGACCCAGGACAAATGCAGGGCTCAGCCCAAAGCTTGGGGTGGGAGGTCCACAGCAAGCTACACATGTAGTCACTTCTCCAAGGACAAGAGCACAGGTGGAACTCACTGTGCACCTGCTCCTCTCCGCACTGCCTAGAGGTATCACCCACAAACACACCATCTTCCTCTCTAACATCAGTTTAGAGGAATTCAAAAGCATTTTAAATCAGCTTAAAACTCAAGTGACAAAACAGAGAACAGTAGAATAAATAAAGAGTTCAAAAGTTGAAAAAAACACACACAAATGAAACCTACTAAGAAGGCTGTCCTAGTAATCATTTTGAAAACATGATGGTAAATCTGATATTTCATATCTTGTTATAATAGATTATAGTAATAAACCTAGTATTTAAAGTTCATACTCACAAAAGGCAGCTAAATAGAGGCTACAAATTATTCTGGAAAACAAATTTATGTTCTCAGGTGAGTACTAATTATTTAGAAACCATCTATTTCAAATATTTTATTTTCAATCTTGTTTTCTGTTAAATAATGCTGACAAGTCATCAAACTAACCATAACACACTGACCTGAATGAGTTTCATGCCAACATCTCTCCTTTAGAGGTTTTATTAGATCATACTGTCTATTTTCAATACATTTAAGACACTGAACTTGTAAATCCCCTGTTCCTGACTGGTTGGCTGCAATGCACAAATCAACTGTTGTTCCTCAATGCTCTGCACATAAAGCCCCATCACACCCCATGTGAAAGGGGTTTAAAAAAGTAACTCTGTGACTCACAACCATCTGTTCTACAGTGTGAAACAAATCTACAATTTTCAAAAGATATAGCTTGGTGTTAAATAAGACAGTTTTGCAGAATGCCTAAAAACAATAAAAGGACAGTTAGGATTTGGACTCCAATAAACACCTGTTCTGTTTTCTTCACAAAAGTTCAATTCTTTTCAAATAAAAACCAGACTGGTGTGTACGTACGGACATATACACCACACCACACCACACACACACACACACACACACACACACACACACACACGGCTGCACCCTTAGCACAAGCTGCCCCAGTTCCTTCATTATCATCAGCTCCTTAGAGGTAAACTCAGTTCAAACTTACATTTTTATTTCCCTCACCCTTTATATGATCATCCGGTCCCAATTTCAGAGTAGAGATGAGACAACATTTGCAAGTGAGTTCACTGTGAACTGGGACTGGAGGCTGAGACAGGATCACAGTGGTTCTCTTACAGAACAATGATCTCTATGTTCTCCTTACACTTGCACCCTCCTCTCCTCTGGGGGGCTACTTCTCAAGCATGGAGGCTGTGGCAATACTAACCAGGTGTGTATGGGAATGAGTTTAGCCAAGGAGCCCTAGTGCCCTCCTTGTGCCCCAGAACTCTTGAGTATGGGGGAGATCTAAGGTTCACTTTTTCCACGCAAAGAACAGAAATGCTCCCTGTCTTTAGGCATTCTGAAGAGTTCACGAGACAGGTGCTGATGAAAGCATCTCTAAAAGGACAGACAGGAAGGATCCAGCAACAGAATTAAAGATTGGGGACAGGAGTACTCACGGGAAGAGGAGCAAAGGTGCCTGGCCTTGCTCTACTTTTAAGATAGGTTTTCTGCCCTGACCAGTATGCTCAGTGGTTAGAGTATCTGCCATCACCGTTGCAGTTTCGATTCCTGCTCAAGGGCACATATCCGGGTTGCAGGTTTGATCCCCTGCCCTTGTTGGGGCACATGAGGGAGGCAAACAATTGCTCTCTCTCTCCCCGCCCTTTCTCTCTCCCTTCCTTCCACTCTCCTTAAAAATAAAAATAAAAGAATCAATGGAAAAAATTAAGATAGGTTTCCTGTTGCTTCGGCTAGAATGTGCTTGTGAAGGCAATGAAGCCAGCCATCATTCCAGAACATCCAATAGAGCTACCTTCATCATCTTCAGGGGTCCTCCCCTTGGATTTATCATGGTCCTTAGTCTTCTGCTTCTTCCTTGAGGTGTTAAAATAGTAAGTGCCACCTACAGGAATAGGGAAAGTGTTTAACAATTAAGATCTGCAACTATAGTGGAACACTTAGGAGAAGAGTATGTTTTCAAATAACCAAATCAAAATAGAAACTATCCAAAACCTGTAAGATGTAGAAGTTTGAGATAAAGCATTCCTTCTATCATTCTTAGTATAATACTTACAAATCCTATATAATAAAAGCCTAATATGCAAATCAACTGAACAGTGGAACGATCAGTCGCTATGATGCACACTGACCACCAGGGGGCAGACGCTCAATGCAGGAGCTGCCCCCAGCCCACAGGCCCCAGGCCAGCCAAGGCGGGTGCCAGCGGGAGCCCCCTAATTGCCCTGCCAGTTGCCCTGCAGAGGGAGGCAACTGGTGAGGGGGGGGGGGGCAGGGCCGGCAAGCAGGCAGTGCCAGGCCTGCCAAGGCGGGTGCCAGTGGGCACCCCCCCACCAATCACCCCACAGATTGGCCCTGATCTCCGGTCAGGCCTAGGGACCTTACCCACAGATACCAGATGTGCAAACTACCTCAAGTCACAGCACAAATTTCATGTACCGGACCTCCAGTTATAGAATAATAAACTACTTCAACTTATGAAATATCTTTGGGATTTAAATGTGAGGAAGTGAAAATTAGTTATGAACGTAAATTTGAGAACATGTCAGGAATTTGTTGAAGAATAATCCCTTTAATATATACAGTCACTTAAATTAACAAACAAAGGACACAAGTGACTTTGGCACATGCAATAAGGCAGCGAGCGAGCCAACTGTCACCATCACCAAAATAGGACTACATAACACTCCTCATACAAAAGGCCTATCTTATACAAGGTCTTAACAAATCTGTTAAAAATGGGGGGAAAAGATTCTCAAAACTATGACTGAGTTGTACTTTTCTTCACAGCATTAACAGAATCACAAATGAAACTACCTTAATGGCCACTTTACACACATCAGGCTGTTGAAGGGTGAAGGGTGTGCCACTGAGTGCATGTGTAGATTTAAATGAAAAAACACAGATACCAGATGTGCAAACTTCCACAAGTCACAGCTTTCTCACCATGTGTGGACACCAGGCTATTTGATGTACACTTGGAGTCAAAAGATTTTAATTTTTCCCTATTCCAACTGGATAAAGGAGGGAGCAGAATTACAGAAGTCACTCCTTAAGGTCCTTTAACCTAAGGTCAAGAGAGACAGCATGTCACAGAGTCTCACTAAACAGTGCAACTCTATAGTGAGAGCAAATTATTTCCAGGCTACTTTTAGTTACCTTCTGGTTATAAAACACATGAGCCACTCTGTAGATCCTTACAAACATTCTTGGAGCTGGCTAGAGAACATGAGGACATGACAAAACTTTTCAAGCAGCCCAATTATTGCTCTACACCAGAATTTAAAAAAAACAAATGATTCAAAATAACCAAAAATGGCCTGTTCTGATCTTAGATAACCATCCTTTTTGTAAACTTCATTTCAAAGCATCTAAGGACTCATGATATATAGAAGCCAAAGGTCCTATTAGTGATTTCGTTTTTCTGTCAATGTCAAACCGGCAACATTACCCTTAATTTACTCACAAATGGCACAGGTTTTGCCTGTCACTTGTCTTTCAACAGATACACACCTAAAAGCTTCCAGAGCCTTACTGGATTCTGGACAAGATGCTGTTTCAATAACAATCCATGGATCCCTTCAAAGGTAGGGGTTAGCAGTCGCAATTGGAAACTCTGAAAAAAAAAAAAAAATGACAACCAGGATTAGTCTTCCATGTACTACAGTAGTGTACCAATCTATATTTCCAAAGTTCTGTTTTCAAGATGAGCATTCTCCCGCTTGAATATGTTCCATATTCTTAAGGCCAGTTTACTTTTTTCTGTATCTATGTTGGCAATTTCTTTATTTATTCTATTATTTATTTTATTGGTTGGTTGATTGATATGAGAAAAAGAAAAAGAAAGAGCGAAACATCTATGTGTTGTTTCACTTACTATTTTTTTTAATATATTTTATTGATTTTTTACAGAGAGGAAGGAAGAGGGATAGAGAGCTAGAAACATCGATCAGCTGCCTCCTGCACACCCCCTACTGGGGATGTGCCCGCAACCAAGGTACATGCCCTTGACCGGAATCGAACCCGGGAACCTTTAGTCCGCACGCCGATGCTCTATCCACTGAGCCAAACCGGTTTCAGCCACTTACTATTTTTTTAAACACAATTACTTTATTGATGCCTTATAGTCAAATACTGCCAACTAGCATTACTTCCACTCATGCATCATTAAAAACAAAAGGATTATTTCCTTGGTATTTTCAAATGATGCATTATACAATCAACAAAAAAAGTCAGAATTTAAAAATGCACCCTGATTAATTATGTAAACTGGTAATTTTTTTAAAAAGCATAACTAATAATTTGGTTCTTCATAAAATGGAAATTTAACTATATCTCCTAGTCTTGAGGTTATCAAATTATGAGTAGTGCAAAGTGTGGCACACAGTTTCATCTAGAAAGGTGTTTTACACACCTTATTAAACAAATGAAATATGCATAACAAAACGCATACAGTCAATGCATAATAGAAAGCATGTTTCAAATACAAAGCAGCCTTCACTTATTGATGAATTCATTGGTTACTTCTTGTACATGCCCAGACCAGAGATCAAACCCAAATCCCTGGTGTATCGAGAGGATGCTCTAACCAACTAAGCTACCCAGCCAGAGTCACTTATTTTTAATTTTTTTTCCTTATAAGGCTCATTCCTGGTCTGTTGCTGCTATGAAGAAAAGTAACACCCTGCTCAATGCTCTTCAATGAGCATATTTAGCAATAGAATGAAAATTCCTAGTCTATACAATTATTGTCCCATTTAATTAATACTACTATTATTTTTTTTTAGGGCTATAAATTTTTATTTTTAAAAATTATTTTAACAATGAAAAAATTGCCTACAATTCTACTATCTTAATAAATTATGCTAATTTTCTGTTTCTTTTTCTTCAATATACATACATTATATGACAGTTAAAATCAGGGCAAAGATAACATTTTGTTTACTTCTCCATTTGACTCAGTATCTTCAAAGTTTTCATAATTACAATTTTCAATAACTGTATTATGCTTCAAATTTTCACTACTTTTATTATAGCATTTAAACAAAGTTTTCTTTATTTTTCCTTATTAACAAACAAAAGCAATGCATGTTCAATAGAAAAACAGATTTCATCTGCTTCCTCCCCAAAGACAAATGCTACCTAAGGCCTGGTGCTTATCTCTCTAGGCTCACATATATATACAGACAAAACTTTAATAGGTTTGGTAACTTGCTTTTTTTCAAACAATATCATGAATAATATGTGAATCTTTGTTTATCAATAGGTCTGTTTATGCAACTTTTAAAATGGCTTAATAGTACTCCTTTTTACAAAAATACCATAGTTTTACATAACTCTATTGTTGAACATTTAGATTGGGGGAATACTACTATTCTTGACTCAGTGACAAGAAGAGGTCATATAAAAGAGGGCCACAGCGTGTGGAGTAGACCTAATAAATAAGCAACATCAGTGTGTTAAATATAGCACACAGGAAAGTCATCATTCTTCAATGTCAGCCCCAAAGACTGTTTAAACCAGCTTACTTAGTTTATTACTATTATAGCCATTGGTGAGAGAATTTTCTTAGATTTCACAAGTATGTGTGAATTGTTTATTTCACCCCTTATTTTACAGAAGGGTCAGACTTAGGATAATAAGTTATGTTCCTTCCCAATAGAATGAAAAAAAAGGGGGGTAGCTAGCTATAGTTGCCCTCAGGTTCAGGAAAGTGGCCAGTAATCTAGAATAGGGCTATAATGAAAATTGGTCCACAAATTATGTAAAAATAATAATATATTTCGACCTAAAATGTGAGGGTTGAATTGCTAAGAGAGGGCTGAGGGGGAAATCTGCCAAAAACGCACCAGGACTTGGGTTTGCTTTCAGGATGAAATGTCAACCTTAGCAGGGCCTGGAACACAGCAGTCAAATCGAAGGTGCTCTATGATACCGTTTGAGGCTGCTACACGACAAAAGTAAAATACAGCTACGTGGTATTTTGCTAAGGACTGTGGCCATCTACTTGATGTGCTCTGATCTATGAGCCAAATGTAAAATACTTCTCTGCTAGAAAATGATAAAACTCTTACTGTCTTCAATTTTAAAACGCAAGGAATACAGGCAGAAAATACAAACACACGAAGTACGGGCTGGAAACACCCAAGCCAGGGCCTGTACGATGCGCTACTTCCTCCCAGCCCCGGCTGGAGCGGCATCTACGCGACCCGGGTTACCTGCAGGACTCGGCCTCCAGCCTCGGCGACACCCATCGGAGTCCTGTAGACGAAATACGGCCACCTCCTCCCGACCCCAACGTAGAGACTTGGGCCCCAGCCCAAGCAAGGGCGCCACAGCCGCCCGGGACCCGGACCCTGGCCCTGCCCGAGGGCTCGCAGCAGCAGCCACGCGGCCGCCATATCGGCCCGGAAGCGGCGCCGGCCCGGTTGGAGACTCCTCGAGGCGCCTGCGCGGTTGGGGCTTCCAAGGCTTCGTCCCCGGTACCCGGCTTCCGGGTCGCGCAGCGTCTTGGCACCGGTCCAACTGGGACTTCCTACAGGTTTATCGAGATGCCGCAGAGGCGAGTGCCCCTAGTATAGCTGCAGCCTGGCGGGCCCTGGAGGGGAGTATAGTAACTCGGCGCCAGGCCGCTGGTGGGGAGGGATTGGCTGCAGCAGGTTCCGGGTCACCGAGTGGAGGGAGAACCTAGGGGAACGTGAGCAGTCAGCGGGGTCCGATCCCCGCTCCGGCGCATCTTAGCGCGAGGAGCGTGGAGAAGGTCCTTCACGCGGACGGGCCTGCTTTAAGATGAAGAACGTGGAGAAGGAGGGTCACGCAGTAACTCCGGCGCCGACACAAGTGTGGAATCTCGCCCTACAAGATGTTTAGTTTTGAGTAGATAACTTCTCAGCTAGTTAGTTATATTCTGGAGGCACGCTGACTCAATTTTGAAAGTCATTTCCAGCTTTGGAGGACAGGATCACCGCCCCTACATAGAGTCCACTAGCTGCTCTTGAACAGTCAGAAGTCTTGTTTAATCCCCGATTCAAACTGTTCGCTCTGGGGGGTCCTGCCCTTGGCCACATTCTTCCTGACCTCACCCAACCCACCCATTTCCTGGCCCACCTCAGCTCTGGGCATGAATGTTAGTTCTAAGACTAATGATTGCTGAGAGCTGTAAAGCTTGTTGAGTAGGAAAAGCAAAGACTAAGGTGGATGTATTACAGTGGTAGGGTTATGATGTGCTTTTCTGTAGTCCCTGAATTCCTGAGTATGAATCATAACCATTTTCCTGAGTGCTAACTAGTGCCTGGTTCCATTTAATACCCTCTGATTTAATACAATTCTGAGAAGCAAATACTTTTTAAAAATATATTTTTATTGATTTCAGAGAGGAAAGGAGAGGGAGAGAAAGAAACATCAATGATGAGAGAGAATCATTGATTGGCTGCCTCCTGCATGCCCCCACCCTGGGATCGTGCTGCAACCCAGGGAATGTGGTGACCTCCTGGTTCATAGGTTGATGCTCAACCACTGAGCCACAGTGCAGGCTGGGCAGCAAATACTTTTAATATCTATTTTACATAAGGACCAACAAAATAAAAAATTTTGTAACCTGTTCAAAAAATAAAGTAACCTGTTCAAAGTCATATCTAAGAAGTGATGGCACAGAGTTTCAGAGCTGGTCTGACTTGCTGGTCTGACTTGGTTTCTGGGTCACACACCATTACACCTTAAGTGTTATAAAGTAACATATATAACTAGTACATCCTTCCCCTTCCTCTGACCTGAAACTAGGAAGGTTTTGGGGACTTTTTTTTTTAATTAAGTGACTTGATTATTGGACCATGGCTCTTTGGCAACCACTGCTTTGCAGTGGTTCTTTTTTTTTTTTTATTTTTTACAGAGAGGAAGAGAGACAGAAACATCCATCAGCTGCCTCCTGCACGCCCCCCGACTGGGGATGTGCCCGCAACCCAGGTACATGCCCTTGACCGGAATCGAACCTGGGACCCTTCAGTCCGAAGGCCAACGCTCTATCCACTGAGCCAAACCGGTTTTGGCTTTTGCCGAGGTTCTTACATGTGGTTTGTTGGTGGAGAAAGCAGCCACTAAGCCCAGGGCTACAGCTGATTTATACAACTGAACTGCCTTTCCTTTTGTTTCTCCTGTACTCTTACAATTTTTCTTCCCAGTCAATGCATTCTCCCCAGTTTTCCTCCTCCATCATTTTTTCTTTTCCTGGTGAAATTGTCCTGCCCACATTTTGCCATCCTGCCCCTACTCTCTCCCCAGACCAGTCTAATGACTAACCAAACTTACAGGAGTGGTTTCTTGCACCCTATTAAAGCTTATGCAAAGCCTTCCTGGCAGGAAAGAACCAACCCCACCACCCTCATGCCTGTTCCCTCATCACCCAGTTCAGAGGATTTGTGATTCAAAGCCAATACCATACTTGAATGTGTCTAGGAAAAGTATAAGATGTAATCCTATCAATATTGTTTGAAATGAAGTTGCTATTGTGTTCCAACCTCTTTGCCTGTGATTTCACTTATAAGCAGGGGGCCAGCCTCTGGTGAAAGAATGCTGGCTTTTGTCCTCAGCCTATGACTTTGAGCATGTTATTAACTTCTCCAAGCCTCAATTTTCTCATCAGTAAAATGGAGATGATAATTATTTTCCAAGTGAGGCTAATAATAATCTTGGGTTTCTCACAGGGTTATTGTAAAGATAAAAGGCAACTAAAGTATGTGAAAGCAACTTGCGAACCAGGAAGGTACAAGGTGTTCATATCCAGGAGTTATTCCTAGGATGCCGTGGGAAATTAGGTCCTGGGAAAACAAGACTATTGATTCACTTATTCAAACACATTTATTTAACAAATGTGCTCCCTGACCGGTTTGGCTCAGTGGATAGAGCGTTGGCCTATGGACTCAAGGGTCCCTGGTTCGATTCCGGTCAGGGGCATGTACCTTGGCTGCGGGCACATCCCCAGTGGGGGGGTGTGCAGGAGGCAGCTGATGGATGTTTCTCTCTCATTGATGTTTCTGGCTCTCTCTCCCTCTCCCTTCCTCTCTGTAAAAAATCAATAAACTATAAAAAAAAATGTGCTTTGAAAACTGGCTGTTTTCATTGACCCTGAAATCTGGGCATGTGCCCTGACCAGGAATGGAACCGTGACTTCCAGGCCTCAGGTGAAAGGTGAATTGTGACTCTGAACCCCTCACTGCTTCAGTCCAATTCCTGCAGTGTCCCAGAGCAGAGGCTCCTGTGGCCTTGCAATAGGGATTTAGTTTAAGATTCGGGTGCCCCATGCCCTGGACAGGGCACTCTGTAAGAGAGTTGGCTCACTAGATCTACTGGATCTACTTGGCTCTCAGGCCCTACTTCATCTCCCACCAGGATATCAGCTTCACTTTCCTCGCAGCCATTTCTATTACAGCTATCTTTATTCTTTATTCTATCTCCAACTTCTGTTTACTAATTTGTACTTCCTCAGCTCTCTAATGTTCATCAGGAGGTTTCAGCGTGGCTTACCTTAACCATCTGAGAGGCAATCTCATGGTGAACTCCGGGTTTGAGTCAAGGCATGTTGTAGGTCTCTGCACAGCCACCCTATACTGGATGCCATTTGTTCTATATCCAATTCGAGATTTATGAGCAAAGTGAGCCTCAGGAGGTGAGGAAGTGCCACCCTTTCAGCGTGGCCTGCAATAAAGGGAGAGGAGCAGAGAGTGCATCTGTTCCACTCTCATCCTAAGAACTCCACCCTCTGTTCCTCAGCAAGGAGGAGTCCTTGCTCACTATTAGCTGAAGGGCTTTAGGCAAGCTGCTTTTGGAACATCTGCTGGTTGCCTTGCCTGTAAAAATAGGAATAATTACTTAGCAGTCTAGAGATAGAAATTGATCTTTCTGGTTTTCATATCTAGGCTTCCTTAATATCAGAACAAATAATTACTTTCATTTTACAAATTAGGCAGTTTGGCAGCAACTAAACTTCTAAACTTTTTTTAAAAGCTTGGTTGCTTCCATACTTATCCTGGCCTTTGAAGTGCTTGGACTGTTGCTCAATACCATATAATTGCTGCACTGTAATTAGGAAGGTGAGTTCATCCTACTGAAGCTAAGTCATTCATGCAATTTTGAATGATCTGGTCTACAACTAGGTATTGGGCTAATATTAGGATGTCTTCTATAAAATATACTTCCTTCTGGAATGTTTGAATAGACATTTATCTCTGAATTTTGGTAAACTTTGTTTCTGAACTAAAGATCTGTCTTAGGAAACTATTTCTTCTCATATGACTTGTTAACTGGGTTTTACTCATTACACATGCAATACGATTTCATAATCACAGAGTTCATTCTTTTTAAATACACACACACACACACACACCTCAGCCCAGCCTGCACCCTCTCCAATCTGGGACCCCTTGAGGGATGTCCAACTGCCCAGTAGGATCGGGCCTAAACGGGCAGTCGGACATCCCTCTCATAATCCAGGATTGCTGGCTCCCAACTGCTCACCTGCCTTCCTTCCTGATTGCCCCTAACTGCTTCTGCCTGCCAGCCTGATCACCCCTAACCACTCCCCTGCCAGCCTGATTGATGCCTAACTGCTTCCCTACCAGCCTGTTTGCCCCTAACTGCCCTCCCCTGCAGGCCTGGTCACCCCTAATTGCCCTCCCCTGTAGGACTGGTCACCCCTAACTGCCCTCCCCTCCATGCCTGGGTACCCCCTAACTGCCCTTCCCTGCAGGCCTGGTCACCCCCAACTTCCCTCTTCTGCCAGCCTGGTCACCCCTAACTGCCCTCCCCTACAGGCTTGATCGCCCCCAACTGCCGTCCCTTGCAGGCCTGGTCCCTCCCAACTGCCCTCCCCTGCTGGCCATCTTGTGGTGGCCATCTTGTGTCCAAATGGGGGCAGCCATCTTTGACCACATGGGGGCAGCCATCTTGTGTGTTGGAGTGACAGTCAATTTGCATATTACTCAAAAGTGTGAGAGAGAGAGGGGAAGAGAGATAAAAACATCAATGATGAGAGATAATCATCTGTCTTCTGCAAGACCCCTACTGGGGATTGACCCTGAAATCCAGGCATGTGCCCTGACCAGGAATGGAACCATGACCTCCTGGTTCATAGGTCTGTGCTCAACCACTGAGCCACACTGGCTGGGCTCATTCTGGAATTTGCGTTTGACAAATAACTGTGTTCCTATATATTTCTTAAAACTGTTGGGTGTGGGACTTTGGATGGATATTTAGGAGGGAGTTTGAAAGGGCAGGGTCTATATTCTATCATAATTTTAACTACCATAGCTGGTAGACAGCACATACCAAATTCATTAATTTAACCACTTATTCTGTTGATTGTATCAGCTATCCATTACTTTGCAACAAATTACCCTAAAACTTAGCAAGTTTAAACAACTAATGTTGCCCTGGCTGGTGTCTGTGTTGTCCAGTGGTTAGAATGTTACCCTCACATTGAACTGAAGGATCACAGATTCGATTCCTGGTCAAGGGCACATCCATATCTGGATTGCAGGTTCAATCCCTGGCCCTACTGAGTTGCATGCAGGAGGCAAGGCAACCAATCAATGTGTCTCTCACACATTGATGTTTCTCTTTCTCTCTCTCTCTCTCCCTCTCTCTCTCTCTCTCTCTCTCTCTCCCTCCCTTCTACTCTTTCTAAAAAAAAAAAAAATCAATGGAAAAAACATCCTCCTCAGGTGAGGATTAACAATAAAAAACAAAACAAAAACTAGTATTTATTTTATACAGTTTCTGAGGGTCAGGAATTCAGGAGTGGTTGACTGGCTAGTTCTGGCTGCTCAGACTCTCTCACAAGAGTGCAGTTGAATTGACAGGGCTGCAGACATTTGAAACTTGCCTAATACCAGAGAATGGGCTTCCAAGGTGACACCCTGGCCTGGCTGTTGGTAGGAGGCCTTAGCTCCTTGCCTAATAGACTCTCCATGGGGCTGCTCACATGACATGGTTCCATGTGTCAGGCATGACCCAAGGGAGCAGGAATTATTGAGGGCCAGCTTGGAGCTTACTGACCATAGTGATGATTATAAAAGACTAGAGGCCCAGCACACGAATTCGTGCACAGGTAGGGTCCCTCGGGATGGCCTGTGGGGATCAGGTCCCAGCTCATGCCCCCAGCCTCACAGCCCTGCAGTCCTTCTTGGCACCCTGCTGTGGCCTGGCACTGCCCCCTCACCAGCTACACCATCCAGCCTGTGGGGGGATCCATTGGGACCTGGACCCGGACTTGGCTCCCTTAGCACCTGGGAGCTGGGTGGTGGCCCCGCCCCCCACCACCACTGCTGGTCACTGTCTGAGGGGCAATCAATGGGGCGATTGGGGCCCCACTTGCACCTGCCTTGGCCTGGTGCCACCTGCTCCCCCATTCCACTGTGGTCCCACTCTCTTTGGGGCCCATCGGGGCCGGCAGTGCCTCCACTGCCAGCACTGAGTCGCCTATGCCCACCATGTTCCGTGCCACCCCCTGGTGGTCAGTGCACGTCATAGCAAATGGTCGAACTCCCTGTGGAACGATTGCCCGAAGGTACAACCTTGCACATTAGGCTTTTAGTATATAGGATAATCTGTTGTTCAGACTAGCTCAGCAAAACTCAATCCCTCAGTTCCTGACTCCCCAATCATATGATCCCAGCCCTTCATAATGTCATATTAATGGTATATTGGAGAAGGGACCTTGCCTTTGGGATCATGGAGTAGAAGGATAAATCAAAAGTACTGCTGGCACCTTTCCCACCATGAGGAGAAAGCCACCTGTGGTTGGAGAGAATGAGGCCTACAAAGAGAATGAAGTAGCCAAGGCTATAGGTGAGACTTGAGATAGCCCATTTGAGTCCCTAGATCCAGTCATTGCAAATGGGATCTCTCTACATTTCCTTGTTATGAATCTACCCCTTCCTTATGATGCAGGTTTTGTTTTTTTTAGAGTTTATAATATATTCTTTAATTTGTTCTTTACAATGAATATTTGTTCTTACGTTTCTTTTTTTATTGATTTGAGAGAGAAACAGGAAGGGGGGTAGAGAGAGAGAGAAACATTGATTTGTTTTTGTTCTTCCACTTATTTATGTATTCATTGGTTGCTTCTTGTATGTGCTCTGACCAGAGATTGAACCCAAAACCTTGTTGTATCAGGACAACTCTCTAACAAATTGAGCTACCCAGGCAAGGCTGATGCAGGGTTACATTGGGTTTTTACCTGTTTAAGTTGGGGTTTGCCTGTCCAGGTACATTTAATCACTGGGGAGTCATCATGGGCCACAAGTCTAAGGTTCCTTATCAACTCCCCAGTGTGGGTTCAGAAGCCTCATCTGGGTTCAGTTACCAGGAAAGAAGTATCATGTCTGGTTGTATAGTTTAAAGCTTATGCCTAGAAGTTACTAGCCAGATATCTCTTTGGTACCAGGGATTACTTGTTAGGGGAATGATAAGATATTTGTAGCAAGAAAGAGTTCACCTATCTATATATGGTCTCCTAACAGTTTTCAGTTGAATATGTCATGTAGCTAACAGGATTTTCTATTTGCTTGTCTTTGGGATGTAGCCAGTGATCAGATTGGCTATATCTCCACTCTATATCCATAGCTGGCAATTGTCAGCAGAACTGCTCCATTTCTACAGGTGGAACAGAGGGTGCTATCTCTGTGAAGGAGGACAGTCCTAGGCCTTTATGCCTTTCCATTAAAGCACAGAGTATTCACCAGCTGGCTGGTCCTGGATCCTAAAGGCCTATCTCCATTATGGTTTCTTTTAGCAAATCAGTGGTAGACCTGCCTCTGTAGAAGTTCCCATGAACCACATTGAATTTAGACAGCCACAGCATGGCAGGAAAAAAGACTCTGTGACAAGTGTTCACAGACTTTTCTGCCAGCCTGCTAAAGAAAACCTTGCCTTTGTCCACTCAGAACTCCCAACTCCCCGTCCTCAGAGATTGCTAGTCTACTCCTGGATGTTTTGTAATGCAGAACAAAAAGAGAAAGGACAGCTCTGGCCTATGTGACTTGGTTGGAGCAATGTCTTGTGCACCAAAAGGTTGCAGGTTTGATTCCAAGTCAGGGTATATACCCAGGTTGTGGGTTTGGTCCTCAGTTGGGGTGCATACGGGAGGCAACCGATTATGTTTCTGTCTCACATAGATGTTTCTCTCTTCCTCTTCTTTCCTATTTGTCTAAAAATCAATAAAAATGTATTCTTGGGTGAGGATTTTTAAAAGAGAGAGAGAGAGAGACAAAGGACAAAAAATAGGTCAAAAGAAAGGACAAGAGATGTCTTAAAGGTGGAGGAAAGATACACCAGAGCTATTATGGTTCCCAAAGTAAAGATGACAGAAAGAGGGAGAAGAGGAGTGAAAGGGGCAAGTGGGTGGAGTTTCAGGGGGTAAGTTTTGGGGGAAATTGGTAAGAGGACCCCAGAGCAGTTCCAGAGAATGAAGAACTAGAGAGAAAAGGAGATTTTTATGGGATATAATGGAATTATCTTTAACACATATTTACTGTGTAGCCATATCCTAGATACTGGATCCATAGCAGTGAGCAAAATGATGCTTGTCCTCAAGAAGCTTCCCTTCTAGTGATGGGAGAGAAACAAAAGTGAAATGAGTCAACAAAGCACATGGTATGTGAGAAGATGGTAAGTGGCCACAGAAACAAATAAAACTTGATATGGGATGGGGGCAGGGCAGGCTTTACAGGGAAAGAGATTTTTAGAAAATTGTGGTAAAACATACATGTGAAACATGATCACCTGTCTAAGTTCAAATAACGGACTCAGAGACATGAAGCATGGTGAAAGCAAAACCTTTAATACGTTCCCAAGAGTGGGGTGTCTGTGGGCAGGCAGGCAGAGAGCAGTGATCACAGGCAATTTAACCCTATGCACGAGAGTTCCTCCTTCAGTTTCTCAGTGGCTGAGTACTATGGAGTTAACAGCATCTCCAGTAGCTTGCCTAGGTCTTATTGTCTCCTATTGTGTTATTTTTTAAAAAATGGGCTGAGGCCCTGGCCGGTTTGGCTTGGTGGATGGAGCGTCGGTCTGTGGACTGAAGGGTCCCGGGTTCAATTCTGATCAAGAGCACATGCCCGGGGTGTGGGCTCGATCCCCAGTAGGGGGTGAGCAGGAGGCAGCCAATCAATGATTCTCTCTCATCATTGATGTTTCTATCTCTCTCTCCCTCTTCCTTCCTCTCTGAAATCAATAAAAATATATTTTTAAAAAATGTGCTGAGGCCTTTTCTAGTTGTCTTCACTTCCCTTTGTCTAGGTGGACCTTCCTGGAAAATCTGCTACTGGCCATGTGCAGAGTTCTTTGTTCTCATACCCTCTCCCTCCATTCCCTATATCCTGTTTGCCCTGGGAAAATTCAGTAACCAACTGGGCACATGTTATTTCTTTTCTAAAAGTTGACTATGCTGAAGATGGATCACAGAGGCCTGTCTCCTACAAATTCCCTCCTCTTCTTCTTATATTAATTGTGGAGCATAGTAATCTCCAGAGCAAGGACGATGGGCCAACTAGCACTACTAGATGTAAGTAGGTCTTTCCACCTCTACATATGTGAGAGAAGGGGCATAGCCAAAGGGGTACTCACCCAAAGTCTCGGCCCCTAGAAAAGGCCTGTAGCCTACCTATCCAAAAGACTCGACCCCGTTGCATCTAGGTAGCCCACCTGCCTCCAGGCAGTAGCAGCAGCCACTATACCTGTCAAGGCCACAGTCGAAGAGGCCCAGGAGGCTGCCCTACAACCAGTGGGGCCCTCTCCAGATTCTAGTGACTCTTCCAGACCCTGACCTACCCACCTCACCAGCTTACATGGAACCACACTAAGCTTATAGAGCTTCTAAGAGATAAGTACTATCTACCCAATCTAGAAAAGCTGAAATCCATATCCAATCTTTACTCAAGTTCTTACAGGCTTTACAGTCCACCCAGAAAGCAGTCCAGAAGCATGTCCGAGATGCTCTGCCTGTACCAACTTCTGATCTGGTTCATCCTTTCCGCCCTGGTTACTCTGTTTAGATAAAGAAATTTGCCACCCAAGGACTGACTTGCACCTGGAAAGAACCACACACTGTCATCTTGACCACCCCCATGGCAGCCAAGGTCGATGGGATCCCAACATGGCATCATCACACTTGGCTTAAGGCAGCCCAGGCAGAATAGAGAGTCTAGGACTCTTTAGACCCTCTAAAGATTACTCCTGGCCCTCATCCAGGCCCTTATGAACTGGCTTACTGACTTGATAAGGCAGAAAATTAAGATTATAGTCCTCAGGTGTCAATATAACTCCCTCCCTGACGATGACCCACAAGAGTCAATGATTTGACTCATGTACATAAAACCAGTTGGGGAATGAAGCATAGTAACCTCCATCTTGTGTAAAAACTGCTGTTTGAAATTTTAACCCTGCTATTTTGGCTTCTGTAAACACTTGCTTGCTTAAATAATAGGGGAAAATAAGACTACTCCCATTCCAGAGAGGCCATAAACTATGTCCCAGACAGAGTTGTCAGTGCTGGTGCCAGGCCAGGCCTTGAGGTATGGTCTCACGGCCCAGTCCCAGAACACAGGACTTTTTTCTCAGAAGTTCTGGAAGTCTCGTTCCAAATTTGGAAGACAAAGAGCTGAAAAAAGTATATGTAGAGAAGACTTCCCCCATGTTGGGGGCCCAGAATTTGAAAGAGACATTCTACTCTGAGCCCACTAGTGCTAGCATAGTAATAAAAGACTCCAAATTAATTTGGCTTATTGATTAAGGAGACTTCTGATTTACAATATAACAATTGATCCTATCTTCATTAGCTGTTCTAAAACCTGTTGGCTTTCTTAAAGGGAGAGGGAGGGAGTCTGTACAGGTTCCTCCATTGCCAGGTGCAGAGCAGTTGGAGTGGTGAGAAGCCACGTCTCAGGGTCCCAACCATTTCTCCTCCAGTTAGCCCATTATCCTTGCTCTGCTTATGTCTGTCTAACTGCCTACCACATCTCTTTAAGGATTTTGGCTCTGAATTATTTTATGGTAAAAGGGTGTAGTGTCACTTTTGAGACTACTTTATGCTGAGGAGGGACAAAAGTTTTCTCTCAGAGCCAAGAGATCCTTGCTCTCTGTCAGAGGGACCATGAGGCTTGGGTATGGAAGGAGGTGTCTAGAGATGTTATTCTCTGAGTACGAGTAGGGCTTGTAACCTGGTGGAGACAAACTATATTATAAAATTTCAAAAGTTAGAGCAGCAAGAATTATGGCAAATGGTCTGGTGGAAGGAAAAAAATTTTCAATTCTAATAATTCCCTATGCTCATAAAATGGCAAACAGCAAACTAAGTCCCCCAAAGATAAGAAAGCGAGCAAAGAAATTAGTAACCAAGTTACATTACAGACAGACAAACAAGTACTCTCACTAGCTAAGAGTTTCTGGTAGTGGATAGAGAGACGGCCTGTGGACTGAAGGGTCCTAGGTTCAATTCCTTTCAAGGGCACATGCCCAGGTTGCAGGCTCAATCCCCAGTAGGGGGCGTGCAGGAGGCAGCCAATCAATGATTCTGTCTCATCATTGATCTTTCTCTCTCTCTCCCTCTCCCTTCCTCTCTGAAATCAATAAAAATGTATTTAAATACACACACACACACACCAAACTGTTGAAGCAGAGCAGTGTCTCTTGTCTCAGAGCATATTAGACTATGGGCTCGAAGACCAGGCCAAGGACCACTTGCCATTTGGAGCTGATCTGGCTCACCCAGTCTTCATCTGAATCAAACTTGGACCAAATGACAGAAGGTCTACAAATTGGGTCTTTAGGCCATATAAAACAACAATATTTGATCATATTTTTGTTTCTTTTTCTCTGGTTCAGGGACTGTCCCCCCAGAACCTAAGGATTCTCCCCAATGGACTATCCAGGGGAATGTCTTCACTAAGCCTAGGTTTTTTATTTCCCATCTTTGGCAAGTCCCTGTGACTATTTTATGCATGCAACCCCCCTTACTGGAGATTTCTTGCACATCCTGAGAGTCCCTGTGATTATTCTATGTGCTCAACCCCCCTTGTTGGAGGTTTCTTGCACATCCCAAGATCTGCTTCATCCGTCTCTGGCCATTTCCCTCATGGGAAAACAGAACTTCAGATTAGGAATCTGCACTTGCTTCCTCTCCAGGATACATCTCAATCACATTCACTCGACCTCCCAGAATATCCAACCAACACGGTAGTATTTGTAGTCTAATTTTTCCTACCTTGACCCATGCACAAGGGTTGCCTGGTTGCTGTAGGTGCCTGTCTTTTGTCCCCTGTGTCAGTTTCACCACCTTCTGAAAAAAGCAGTCTTCGGCCTATCTATGGCCTTCGTGAAGAGAAGGGGTCCCAGCCAAAGTAGGCCACCCAAAATCAGATGGGACACCTCTCCCCCTCAACAGGGGTCCTGCTCTACAAGGGCACAAAAGTCCCAGACGCACCCCCAAATTGTGAGAAATGCTCACCTGTCTGAATTCAAATAACGGACTCAGAGACATGAAGCATGGTGAAAATGAGACCTTTAATATGTCCTTAAGAGCTGGTGTCTGTGGACAGGCAGGCAGGCACAGAGCACCAATCACAGGCAATTTAACCCTATGGCATGAGAGTCCCTCTTCTGGTTCCTCATTGGCTGAGTACTATGGAGTTAACAGTCTTTCCAGTATGTTGCCTAGATCTTATTTTCTTCTACTGGGTTATTAAAAAAAAAAAAAAAAAAAAAAAAGGGCTGAGGCCTGTTCTAGTTGTCTCCACCTCCCTTTGTCTAGTCAGATCTTTCTGGAAAATGTGCTACTGGTCATGTGCAGAGTTCTTTGTTTTCATACCCTCTCTCCCTGCCCCCTCCCCACACATCCTGTTTGCTCTGAGGAAATTCAGTAACCGACTGGCCACATGCTGTTACTTTTCTAAAAGCTGACTATGCTGAAGATGGATCACAGAGGCCTGTCTCCTATAATACATAACATACCATTTGCTATTTTGAAAGGGGACTTCAGAACAGGAGTGAAGGGAAGAGTGTCACCCCGTGACAACTGGGAGTGTGCTAGGATGAGAGTCAGGTGTGGTGGAAGGCGATTGGAGGGAGTGGGTAGGGCTGGGGTCAGGCCTAAGCTGGATCACCTGAGGGTTCTGGGCTCTGCTGCAGTCGTTGGGATCCTGCCTTTGTGCTTGAAGTGGAGGGTGTGGAGGAGTTTGAGAAAGGACTGATTGGTCTGTTTTGAAAGCATCATTTTGGCTGCTTCATGGCAAATAGGGTCTAGAGAGGCCAGAGGTGGGAAGGGGGAAGAACAGGAGGCTACAACAAGGCCAGAGAGAAAGATGCTATCTGGGTGGAGGAGAGGCTAGGTGAGAGAAGCTGGTCTTCAGGATGCACAGGAAAGCCTGGGTGACTTTGTCCTTACTCAGGTGGCTGGCTGCTTTGCTGAACCTGCAGTCCCATGGAGTCAAGGCTGGGTGGGCACAGTGCCAGCAGGACATGACTACCCAGCCTGAGAACCCAGATAAGCCTCCCTCTCTGACAGGCTGGCCAGGAACAGCAGCCACCAGGCTGTCTCAGAGAACAGTTTCAGGCATGGCCCTCCCTTTCACTGTAATTTACATGGTTGATGTGACAGAGAAAGAGGTGGCCACTTCTACATAGAATTTGAATCATGGCTCACTTAAGCCCCTCCCCCCAACACACACACATATACAGGAAAAACATACACCAGCAGATTGTGGCTAGCACCAGGATCACCCTGTGGTACACTCAGTTTTCCCCAGAGGATCTTGTGTTTCTGGAAGTCATGGCCAGCCCTGGTTGGAGGAAGCTGGAGAGCTGATTGAGTTCACCTGGAGATGATTTGAAGCCAGGAGCATACTTTGGCTTTGTATATGCCTCAAATCAAAGCATGCAATTTGGGTTTTGCCATCTCTATTCCTGCTGTTTTATGTTTTATTTCACTTGACAGTTTATTTGTTACTTGGACTCTAAGGCCATCCTATCTGAGGTTAACAGTTTCATAAACAGAGTAAATAAAACAAATCCCTTAGAATATATTTACAGGCCACTCTACTGCAAAAGGGAAGAACTGAAGCACATGTCTGGGAGGTCTGGGGAAAGAAGGCAAGGCAGCCGTTCCACTGGAACCTGGAAAGCCAGCTTCACTGGACAGCATGGGTGCTGCGCAGTGGGTCACTGAAAGATCATTTACAGTATTCAACACTAAAATGTAGGGGCTAATGGCGGTATCATTTCTATATTCAACTCATATGAAATCTTTCCTTTTATTTTCTGGATACTTTAAAGTTGCAAGTTAAAGCTGGGTTTAGTGACAAAATATATCAATTCCTATAATATTGAGCATCTGTTCTGCCCCAGTATTGTAATATTATAAAAGGTATGTTCACCCAGCTGGGTGTAGTTTAGCGGTTGAGCGCCAGCCCAGGAATCAAGAGGTCACCAGTTTGGTTCTAGGTCTGGGCATACCAGTATGCCTTGGGGTTGCAGGCTCGATCCCCAGGAGGAAGCCCATTGATTCTCTCTCATCACTGATGTTTCTATCTCTCTCTCCCTTCCTCTCTGAAATCAATGAAAAATATTTTTAAAAAATCTATATTTTTAAAAAAGTGGGGGCGGACTCAGTCCCGAACAAGGTACCACCGCACAACCCCATCGACCATTCCGCGCTTTGTGAGGTCACAGGCGTCGGTGAAGGATGCACAGTTCTGCGGGCCCATGGGGACACGTCTCTCAGACTACGGCCAAGGGCCTCACGTCCGCATCATGTGTGTGCTATGGCACACAGTCCGTCTTCCAGGTCCTTCAACACCAGGCCCTGGTTCTCTACAGTTCCCTCAGTCGCTTCCGGCACTTGGAAAGGCCAATTATCAAGCCGAGAACGAAAAACCTAGCCGCCCCTTCGATTCAAGGAGCCAATCCAGCTGCTCAATACCCTAAGATCCCGTGAGCCTGGACCCACGACCTTGACCAATCCGTCCTCGGACGTCTGTCTGGTCCCGCCTCAGGCCTGTCACAAGAGTTGTCAATCACTCCGTCGCCCTTTCACCCCGCGCAGAGTTCCTCCCCGACGTCGTGACGTTTGCAACCCTGGCTCAGCGCCTCGAGCCAATGGCGGTGGCGGATACGGCGGGCCAATGGGCGGCTTCGTTTCATGAGGCCGGCGCCCGCCGCTGCCACCGCGGGTCCCCGAGCCAGAGGCCGCCCGAGCCGGATCACGATGGAGTCAGGGCCACAGGCGGGGAGGCACCGCCGCGGAGCGCGCGGCCTAACGCCCCCTCAGTGATCACCCGAGCCGCTGCGGCGCCGCCGAGTCCGGTCGCGCCCGAGGGGCCGCTTCGCCGGCCTCGGAGTCCTCGCAGCCTCCGCCGCCTTCCCGCGCGGGCCGCGGGCCGGGAGCCGGGCCGGGGCTGCATGGCCTCGCCTGCGCGCCGCCGCTGAGCTGAGCCCGCGTAGCCGCGCCGTCCGGAGCCGGGTAAGAACCGCCACCGGATCGGGGTTTGGTGGGCACCGAGTCGTAGGACAGTCTCGCAAGCTGAAGGCCTTCCCGGCGGGGCGGAGCAGCGCGACGGACTCCGGGCGGGCCTAGGGGCTAGGACAGTCGTGAGGGGCCGACGGGGGGCTCCTGGTGGGCCTGGGGGCCTGGGGCAGCAGTGAGGGGTTGGTCGGGGGAGCTCAACGTGGGCCGGGGATTTGGAGCAGCCCTGAAGGGCCGAGAGTGGTCTCCGAGTGGGTTGGGGGGCCCAGAGCAGCCGTAAAGGGCCGACGGGGACTCCGGGTGGGCCTCTGGGCCTGGGGCAGCTGTGAGGGGCTGACGCGGGAGCTCTGGGTGGCTTTGAAGCTTGGGGCAGCCCGGAGGGGCTGGGGGGTGGGCTCCGGACGGACCTGAGGTGTCTGGAGCAGCCGCGAGGAGCCGACAGGGGCTCCGGGCGGGTCCGGAGCTGCGGCGAGTGGCCGAGGGGGCGCTCGGGCAGCCGTGAGGGACTGACCGGGGGTGGGGGGGAGGGGGCTGGGGTGGTCCAGGGTAGTCGTGAGGGCTGAGGGTGGGTTCCGAGCGGACTTGTGCAGCTCGCGGGGTCTGGGCATTAGTGAATAGCCCTAAGGGGCGGCCTCAGGATTCGAGCAACCGCTAGGGGCCTACGGGAGGCTCTGGGTAGGCCTGGGGCAGCCGTGAGGGGCTGAGGGTGGACTCCGGGGCGGACCTCGGGGGTCCGGAAGCAGCTGTGAGGGGCTGAAGGTGGGCTTGGGGGCTCGCTCTAGCCGTGAGGACTGAGGGTGGGCCTGGGGTTCCGGGGAAGCCATGAGGGACTGGGAGTGGGTTATGGGGTGGTCCTGGGGGGACCTGTGGGGCTCAGGGCAGCCATGAGGGGTCGACAGTGGGTCTGGGGGGCCCAGAGCAACCTTGAGGAGCTGATGTAAGGCGCTGGAGGGGAATGTTGGGCGGTGCTGGGGGGTTGGGGGTCCCGGGCAGCCTTGAGGAGCTCAGGGGTGGGGCTGGGCGCCCGGTGCGGCCTTGAGGGGCTGAGGGGAGCGTCTGGGAGGTTTGGGCTGTTGTGAGGGGGCTAGGGTGGTCTCCGGGGGTCCAGAGCACCTGGGGAGTGGGTGCACCGACCTCTGACCCGTCGGAGGGGCTCCCTCACGGTAGCGATGGTAGTTGTTAGTTATCCCCAGTCTCTATTATTATCGTTGTTTTGAAATGGGAGCTGGCGGGTTTTGGGCTTGGAGCCGGAGGGGGCGAGCGAGCTGTGGCCCTGGAGGGAAAGCGGGGGAGCCGGGGTTGCAGGAAGAGCGCGTGGGCTCGCAGAGGAGCAGGAATTCGGGGCAGCAGCGCGGGGGGTGTTGTTTTTGGGGGGAGGGTAGGCGGGACTGGGGGGCGGGTTGGAGGGAAGCGGTGGTGGCTGCTACAGCAGCCCTTGGCCTCGGCATCAAGGAACAATGTGAGACGTTGCTTGAAATGTTAATTTCCGTTCCTCATTTCATCATTCCCTGGCAGGGCGGTGGGGGGTGGGGGGGGTGGTGTGTGTGTGCGCGTGTGTGTGTGCGCGCGCGCGTGTGTGTGTGTGTGTGGTTTTTGGTTTTTGGTTTTTGGCCCTGCCTCATGGATTCAGTCCCCTCTCAAAGAGGGATTGTGCTTTTAAATCCTGTATCCCTGCCATGTTTGGGGTGGGGGTGGAGGGGGGAGGTGAGTCTTAATTTTTTGAGGTTTGCTCTGTTTCTGGTGCCTCATCCAGGCTTTTTGCTTCTGTTGTGTTTTTGGAAAGCCAGTCTTCTATCTCAGTTTTCAAGGAGTATTGGAAGATTTAGCTGGTCTAAGAGAGCCTTATGTTTTGAAAACCATCTTTTTTTCCAACATTTAAGATGCAACATACTTAGGTATCATGGTTTCTATAGGTTGTGAGAGTGTTTCATATCCGTTTGCAAGAACAGAGTGGTTTTGCAAATTTCTCTGTAGAGAAATAAAATCTCAGGCTTCTCTATATTGTGTTTAGACAATATTCTTAAATTTCTTTTTAACTGAGAAGTAAACGTGTGCAGTTGTTGAATTGCAAAACAGAATATCTTGGTCCGTTTGATAAGATGAATTCAGCAAAGTGATGAAAGATGATATTGCTTGTGGAAAAATGCCATTGAAACAGTTACTATTTTTGGTTTGTGCAAACCCAGTCAATGGCATTACTGGATAGTTCTAAATCAGAGACCCTGAGACTGTTTCTTTGGTCTTTGGGACCTTGATTTCTCTTAATAAATGTTGGCTGTCCCGAAGACCTAGAATTTTGTTTGTGTCTTTTGAGAATGATTGCACAAATACTCTGATATTACTTTGAAACTATAGTTAAAAAAAAAAAAGGAGGGAAAACATCTTGCTCGACTTTGATTGTGACCCTACAATTGAATCCCTATTTTGGTATTTCCTCCCCCACCCTCCATTCAGCTGTTGTTCTCTTTCTGTAGTTTCACGCTTAAGAGCAGGATCTCATTTGAGAGGCTGGGCTTCTTGAATGGAATGAGATGGGAGGAAACAAAGACCAAGTTGCTATGACATTTTTCTGTGTTCTTTGTGCATGACTCCTGAGTTAGTTAAGAAGCTACCCAAAGAGATTGCTTGATTTGATCTAAATTGGAAACTTGCAGAAGTTCTTTTCTTTTGTTTTCTTTATTAAGGTATTACATATGTGTTCTTATCCCCCCATTGCCTCCCCCACCCCCCAGAAGTTCTTTTCTTCTGAAAATTTTTATTGTAGTAAAATACACATAACAATTTACCAGAAAGTTTGTTTTTAAAGGTGTCATATAGTTTTTATTTCTCATTTGCAGTTCTAAGTTTGTGTCAGCTTTCTTCCTTGAATTGCCACTGTCAGATGTTTTTCTTTAGACCCTCTGTGGACCAGCCATGTTAATCACACTGCACCAGCAGTGTACTTTTCATCTCTCTTACCCAGATGGACTGCTTATGACTGGTAGCTGTCATGTTAGCTATAATTACATTGTTGATATGGTGGACAAGTAGAACTTTCTACAGTAGAGTTAAGGAATATTGAGAATATTTTTCAAGAAGCCTTGTGTACTTTAGATTTTTAAGTATATTTCACATAGTAAGATTATGTTTTCATCGCACATAAGGAGAGGTTTTTGCATATGGGCAATGAGCCCATCATCAATTAGATAACATAATTAGTGTCAGTAAATGATGGTTCAGAGTATAATCTGTATTTGTTGCTAAAATAAGTGTTTTGATCCGTTCATTACCCTGTATAAGTCCCTTTATCCCATAAATGGTAAGTGTAATGGATGAGCTTCCTTCAATAGCAAGATGTTTGCTAGTTAATGGGTGAAAATGATGATGCTTTGCTTGTCTGACCACATGCTGTCAGTTTATTATTGCTGTTTAGTTAGTACTCTGTGGGGATTGAGTTTGGCTGGTTGATAAACTTTATATAAAAAGTGCATGAACTCAAATAACTAAATGTTGCCTGGAAATGTTTTCAGTGTGTATTCTCTTAATATGCATTTCAAATGGAATTTTTGTGCAATTCAAGTTTTTCAGTTTTATCTTAAAGTTATATGAAAGTGAGTGTTAATCCACAACTCTTAGAACTCTGGCAATTAGAGATAACCAACATATAAAGCCTTTTTAGGTTTAGGAAATGGTCCACGTTAACAACTTAATTATTCTTTAAAAATATGTTTTTATTTTTATTGATTTCAGAGAGGAAGAGTGAGAAACATCAGTGATGAGAGAGAATCATTGATTTGGCTGCCTTCTGCACATCCCCCCCTGGGAATCGAGCCCTAAGCCCGGGCATATGACCTGACTGGGAACCAAACTGTGACTTCCTGGGTTATAGGTCCATGCTCAACCACAGAGTCATGTGGGCTGGGTAACAACTTTGTTAATTCTGATAAAGATGTTTCTATTTCTAAGTGGCTCTTCTTTGCTATTGTTGTTTCATGGATCATATTCATGATATCTTTTAAGCCTGAGCCAGACTCAGCTGTGTACATAAATGTCTGTTTTTGTTATTCTTTTGTACTTAACTCCCATTCCTCCACCTCAGTATTTAAATTTTTCTTTAAATTCACCTTTGAACCAAATAACATTTTGATTGATTGATTGGTTGATTGATTATAGAGAAAGGGAGAGGGAGGGAAGAAGAGACACAGAGAAACAGGGATTTATTGTTCCATTTATTTATATATTTGCAATTCTTGTATGTGCCCTCAGCAGGTATTGAACTTTGGCGAATGGGAACTATGCTCTAATCAACTGAGCTACCAGGCCAGGGCTACAAATGTTATTTTTATGATAATGTCCCAAATGCTTATTAACAATCAGACCCTGGTTGCATGGCCCCTCCCCCTAGACTCCACTCTTATGCTGGGTCACACTACCTCTGAACTGGTGCTTTGGCTACCCTGGCCTTTCATTTCCTAGATTGAGCAATGCGCCTTGCTCTTTCATGGCTGTAACACCTGCTGATTCTCTGTCTGGACCAGTGGACCAGGGTCCCATTGAGTCGCTTCCCTTGCAATTATCACCTGCCTCCCCCCCCCCCCCCCAAAAAAAAAAAAAATCTCCCAAGATAACTTCTACTTAACCTTTGGGTCTTAGTTAAATATTGCTTCTTCTTAGAGAGTCTCTGGGCACCCAGGGCCCAACCTAGGGCATGAGACTAGTTGTAGAATTGTCCCAAGAAGTATTTGTTGACCCTAACCAGTTTGGCTTAGTGGATAGAGCCTTAGCCTGCGGACTGAAGGGGTCCCAGGTTCAATTCCAGTCAAGGACATATACCTTGGTTGTGGGCACATCCCTAGTAGGGGGTGTGCAGGAGACAGGTCATCAGTCATCGATGTTTCTCTCTCATGGATGTTTCTAACTCTCTATCCCTCTCCTTCCTCTCTGTAAAAAAATCAATAAAACATTTAAAAAGAGATGTTTGTTGAATTGTTTAAAGCCTATATATGGAAGTATTTGAGTAATTTTGAAAGGAAAAATGTAGGTTTATGAACTTTTATTTATTTGATTAGGAATTATGCTATGTGCATATCAGCCATTTTTCCACTTGTTTTCATTATAAGTTTGCCTTTACAGTTTAGTTAGATAAAGGTGTGGGGACATGGCTTATAAAATTGTCACAGACAAGAAATAAAGGAAAATAATAAAGGGGAGGTTGTCTTTGTCAGAGAAAAAAATGATTTCTGTGAAAGCAGTTTTAGTGGGACTGCTGCTTTTGGGGACTTAGTTTGAGGCTTGCTGAGTGTAGTTTGTTGCTGTTCCTGCTCGTGGCCCTTACATATTTAATTTAGAATTTTGAGCACCTGGCTACATGTAACAGAAACAGTGGTTTAGCACTGTAGTATAGTCCTTTGGAAGTGATAGCATTTTAAATTATTTTTTTGTAATTGTCACCTGAGGATATGTTATTTTTCTGTTTTTATTAATTTTTTAGAGAGAGAGAAAGTGAGAGAGAAACATAGATTGGTTGCCTCCCATCCATGCCCTGATGTATTCAAACCCACAACCCAGGAATGTGCCATGACTGGGAATCAAACGCGAAACCATTTTGTTGTATGAGATTGCCATTCAATCAGCTGAGCCACCCGGCCTGGTATTTTATTATTTGTCTATTGTTTTATGTCCTAACTGACTGTATAAAAAAGTTCCTGGGTGTGACACCAAAGCCTTAGTTTAAATATAAATCCCCCAGAATGGAGGTGGCCCCTTAACATTTCCCTCTTCACCAGTTTTATCATTTTTAAAAAAATATATTTTATTGATTTTTTAACAGAGAGGAAGGGTGAGGGATAGAGAGTTAGAAACATCGATCAGAGAGAAACATTGAACAGCTGCCTCCTGCACATCCCCTACTAGGGATGTGCCTGCAACCAAGGTACATGCCCTTGACCGGAATCGAACCTGGGACCCCTCAGTCCACAGGGCGACGCTCTATCCACTGAGCCAAACCGGCTAGGGCTAGTTTTATCATTTTAATAATATTAAAAAAAATTTCTTTGGAGGGAAATACACCAAAATGGAGTTTTGTGTTATTTTCCCCCATTTATGTTTGTTTATAAATTTTAAAAAGAAGGAACTTGTTATGTAATTGACAAAATGGATGCTTTTGTAAAGACTAATCATAGATATAACTTAGGTGATAGACATTTGAGTTTTTGGTTCTGGTACAGTGAGTTGGATTTGTATGATTTTTTAAAACTTTTTAGGTAGTAAGGGATGAGAGGAATTGGCTGTAGTTGAAAAAACTGAAAGATACCATTCTAGATCTTGCTGGTTCTGTGAATACAGAGTAAAGTGGGTTTTCACTGTGAAAGGACTGAAAATCCTATTGCTGGGCCAAGGTTTCTTTGATGTCATGTGTCCTGGATTGTTGTCTATCCCCCCTTTCCTTTTCCCCAAGGTTGAGGTAGTTGTCAGGGGAGCAGTGGTATAGTGTCCCTACTGCCTGGCTGAGGGCAAGACCCAAGTTTCCAGTTCTGTCCTTGGCTTCTGTGCAGTGAATTATTTATTATCCTGAAAAATCTGTAGGCACTCTTTTTTCACTTGTAAAGAAACCAATGTGCATCTGTTCACTGCATAAAAATTTTGGCCTCTTTTCAACATAAAACATTTTTGATCACTTAGATCAAAATTTTTTTTCTTTAAAAAATATATTTTATTGATTTTTTTTTTTTTACAGAAAGGAAGGGAAGAGGGATAGAGAGTTAGAAACGTGGATGAGAGAGAAACATCGATCAGCTGCCTCCTGCACACCCCCTACTGAGGATGTGCCCACAACCAATTTTTTGACTGGAATTGAATCTGGGACCCTTCAGTCTGCAGGCCGATACTCTATCTACTGAGCCAAACTGGTCAGGGTTAGATCAGATTTTTTTGTCAAGGTTAAATAACATACATAAAATCCCCCTCTCCCCTATTGAGTTAACTCTAAATAAAAGTGACCTTTAAAAATGGCTGAAATTGTAATTTAACTTATAAATGCTTAGTAACTTTCAGGTTATCTTTTCATCGAAAATGTAGCAAGTACCCCCAAATCTACCAATACAATAAAATTCCAATTAAAAATAAAATGTAGCAAGTAGACTTCTTTTCTCAGCTTGTTACTAATAGGTATCCCTTCCTCCCAATGGTAGTCTTCAAACCAAGAATACTAATGTTCTGGAATAATGAATATTTCTAAATAATGAGAAGATTGCATAGGGTGCTTAGTTCATAAGGTTTTGGCTAAAGTTGTGATTTTTCCCCACTGGGTTCGTATACAGCAAAATAAACAAAAAATACTTTCATTTAATTGTGGGTGACAATGTAAACTTGAGATCATTGTGTTATAGTGTGTAAACTTATCTAAAATAGAGAGGGTGAGAGAAGCAGTGAGGAACCTTATTACTCTTAAATTAAGCCTTGCTAGTATGTACCACATTTCTAAATGTGGTTTTACATCCTGTAAAACAGGAAGTAAGAATAAAAAAAAACAAACCCAAAAAACCCCAAAGCAATATTCTTGAAGGAATTAACTTAAAAAAATTTACTAGCCCTGCCCTAGCCGCTTTGGCTCAGTGGGCCTGCGAACTGAAAGGTCCCAGGTTCATTTCTGGGCAAGGGCACACGCCTGGGTTGTGGGCTCAATCCCTGGTGGGGGACTTGCAGGAGTCAGCCAATCCATGGTTCTCTCTCATCATGGATGTTTCTATCTCTCTCTCTCCCTCTTCCTTCCTCTCTGAATCCTGTTGCTGGGCCAAAGTGTCTTTGATGTCATGTGTCCTCATCCTATATAAGAAAGAGATAATATGCAAATTGACCATCACTCCAACACAAGATAGCCACCACAAGATAGCCAGCAGGGGAGGGCAGTTGTGGGCGATCAGGCTGGCAAGGGAGGGAAGTTAAGGGTGGCCGGGACAGCAGGGGAGGGCAATTGGGGGTGACCAGGCCGGCAGGGGATGACAGGGGCGACCAGGCTGGCAGGGGAGGGCAGTTAGGGGCAATTGGCCTGGCAGGGGAGCAGCTAGGCGTCGATCAGGTTGGCAGGGGAGTGGTTAGGGGTGATCCGGCTGGCAGGAAGAAGCAGTTAGGGGCAATCAGGCAGGCAGGCAGGCAGGTGAGCAGTTGGGAGCCAGGAGTCCTGGATTGTGAGAGGGATGTCCGACTGCCCATTAGGCCCGATCCCGGGGTCCCATATTGGAGAGGGTGCAGGCTGGGCTGAGGGACACCCCTCCCCCAATGCACGAATTTCGTGCACTGGGCCTCTAGTATATAAATAAAAATGTGTTTTAAAAAATTTACTGCCCTAGCTGCTTTGGCTCAGTGGGTAGAGCATCAGCCTGCGGACTGAAGGGTCCCGGGTTCAGTTCCGGTCAAGGGCACATGCCTGGGTTTCAGGCTCCATCCCCAATAGGGGGCGTGCAGGAGGCACCCAATCAATGATTCTCTGTCATCATTGATGCTTCTATCTCTGTTTCCCTCTCCCTTTCTCTCTGAAATTAATAAAGATATATTAAAAAAAATTTTTACTAGCCCTGGCCGGTTTGGCTCAGTGGATAGAGCGTTGGCTGGAGGACTGAAGGGTCCCGGGTTTGACTCTAGTCAAGGGCATGTAGCTCAGTTGCAGGCTACCAGCCTTGGTCAGGGGCATGTGGGAGGCAACCAATGGATGTGTCTCTCACATTGGTGTTTATTTCTGTCTCTTTCTCTCCCTTCTGCTCTCTAAAAATCAATGGAAAAAAATATCCTCGGCTGAGGATGAAAAAAAAATTATTAAAATGCCTGGCTAATTATAGAATGCACAGAACACTTAAAAAAAAAAAGCTTGCCTTTTTGGATTATTACAAAGAATAAAACCTGGCCTTTACGGGCCTGAAACTTTGAAGAACTTGCAGTGTTCGGTTAGTAGTCCATAACCCCTTGGGTGATTCTGATTTCAAGGACTTTTTAGACTGTGAATTTTTTCTTTGCTAGAGGTGTATGATTTGGTCCAAATGTATTTAGATTGCCCACATAGTATTTTCAATACTTTGAGACTAGTCTATCTGAAATTTGAAGTTTAGTTTAGTGCTTAATATATTAAACTATTGACCTGGTGCACATATTCGTGCACATTGAAAGGAAATTAATTAGCCCTGACCCGTTTGCCTCAGTGCATAGAGTGTCGGCCTGTGGAATCAAGGGTCCCAGGTTCGATACCGGTCAAGGGCATGTACCTTGGTTGCGGGCACATACCCAATGGGGAGTGTGCAGGAGGCAGCTGATCGATGTTTCTCTCTCATTGATGTTTCTCACTCTCTATCTCTCCCTTCCTCTCTGTAAAAAAATCAATAAAATATATTTAAAAAAAAGAGAAAGGAAATTAATTAGAATAAATATTTTAATATCACTATTTGTCCTTTCTCTATAATAGAAGTGTCAACCAAATTCACAATCGACAATGACAGATCAAAAAAAGCGTGTGACAGATCACACGCTTGCAATTGTGCAAGAGCTTTATACGTATTGCACATGTGCAAGTCAACTTAGCCTTTTATAGATTTCGGAAAGGTAGGGAGAGGGAGAGAGAAACATCAGTGATGAGAGAGAATCATTGATCGGCCACCTCTTTCATACCCCCTACTGGGGATTGAGCCTCCAACCCTGGCCTTTGACCAGAATCAAACCCGGGACCCTTCAGTCCACTGAGCCAAACCAGCTAGGGCAAATTGTGTGCTTTATCTTTTAATATGAAACTTAGGAAAGTGATATGTCCTTTCACTCATAGCTTAAGTAATTTTCAGCAGATGTAACCTTAAAGAGATTTACATGCAAGCTTGTTTTTGTTTGGTGAAGAGATTAGATCTGATTCTGCTAAATTTGGGTTCTTATCAGATGACTGAGTAAGGAAGACCATGATGAAGCAATAACTAATTTTTAAAGGAGGATATTTAAATAAAGATCAATGGCACAATGAAGTTTTAGAAAGTTGGGGAGAAAAATCATGTCCTAGAATTTTAACTATAGCCTCTCCTTTTCCTTGATAATTTTCTTCTAAGCTCACAAATATATTCTCTCAAGGGGATGGGGGGACACATGTAGATGGAGGGTGTGTTAGAGGAGGTGACAGAAGTTGTGAGTGCAGAAGGAATTCATATGCTCTCATAATTTGGAGAAACTGTGATTTAAAAAAATACTTTAGTGTTTTCTGTTGCTGCTGTAACAAATTGCCACCAATCAGTGCCTTAAAACAATACAAATGTATTATTTTACAGTTCTGAAGATAAGCCTGACATGGATTTCACTGGGTTAAAATCAAGGTTTCAGCACATGGGTTCCTTCTGAAGGTTCTATGGGAGACTCCATTTCCTGTGTCTTTCATTTTTTTAAGAGGCTGTTCACATTCCTTGGCCCTTTCTTCCATATTTATTTATTTAAAAATATTTTTATTGACTTCAGAGAGGAAGGGAGAGATGGAAACATCAATGATGAAAGAGAATCATTGGCCCTAACCGGTTTGGCTCAGTGGATAGAACGTTGGCCTGAGGACTTAAGGGTCCCAGGTTCGATTCCGGTCAAGGGCATGTACCTTGGTTTCGGGTACATCCTCAGTCGGGGTTGTGCAGGAGGCAGCTGATTGATGTTTCTAACTCTCTATCCCTCTCTGTAAAAAATCAATTAAAAAAAAAAAAAGAGAATCATTGATTGGTTGCCTCTTGCATGCTCCTCTGGGGATCAAGCCTGCAACCTGGGTATGTGCCTTGACCAGGAATTGAACCATGACCTCCTGGTTCATAGGTCAGCGCTTAACCACTGAGCTACACCGGCTGGACTTTTCCTCCATTTTTAAAGCCAGCAGTGTTGCATCACTCTGACCTTCCAGTGTCACATGTCCTCCCCCCCACTCTCTCTTCTGCCTCCCTCTTCCCCTTTTAAGGACCCTTATGATTAGATAGGCCTCACTTGGATAATCTAGGATACTCTTCCTATCTTCTGATTAGTAACCTTAATTTCACCTTCGATCTTGATTCTAATCCTTTGCTGTGTAATCTATAATATGCACAGGTTCCAGGGATTAGAATAATGCTGGGAGCATTATTCTGCTGACCACACTAAGTTTCCATGGATGCTGTCATTGCAGATGAGGTTGGATCTGATCTTTGTGCAGCTGGTTCTGGTGCTTTGCTTTGGTTCACCAGAAAGGTCTTGATTCTTGGAAAGCCTCAGTGCCATTGGTCAGCCAGTGTTGTCTGGCATTGATGGAGGATCAGTGAGTGTGGTGGAAAATACATGTCCTGGACAGTTATGTTTAAATAAGCTTTTATTCTGTAATAATTTTAGATTCACAGAAAAGTTGCAAAAGTAATACAGAGAATTCCATGATATTATTTTTTAAGCCAGACTATTTTATTTTATTATTATTTTTAAATGCTTTTTATTGACTTCAGAGAGAAGAAGGGAGAAGGAAAGAGGGATAGAAATATCATCAATGAGGAGATAGAATCATTGGTTGGCTACCTCCTGCATGCCCCCCTACTGGGGATTGAGCCTGCCCCCTGGGCATGTGTCCTGACCAGGAATCTAACAGACCTCCTGTTCATAGGTTGACGCTCAACTACTGAGCCACACCAGGTGGGCTCAGTATATTCTTTATCCAGGTCTCTAATGTTAACCTCTTACATAACAATAGTAAGGTTGTTCACACTTAGAAATTAACATTGGTATGTTACTTAAAAAAAAATCCTCACCCTGAGTGTGAGTGCCCCACGTTGGGCTGCCCGTTGCTAGTGTCCCTCCCCACGTCCCGCTTCAGGTTCAGGGTTCAGGGTTCAGATTCAGGGTTTGGGCTCGAGGAGGCCGCACACAAATGAAAGAGACTAGACAAGAAAGTATAAATTTGGGAATATTGGGGGCCAGGCAGGAGCCCAACTCTAGGGGAAGGACTCCACCCCGCTCTGGCCTTGCTATCCCTTTTATTAAGACTATGGGATACACCCATAGCCTTTAGGCAGGCAATTCCAATAATAGCCAGTCAGCAAGAATGTACATAAACCTAAAAGGTGGAAGTTGCTTTAGCTACCATTGTCTCAACTAAACAGTGGGTGGTTGGCTCTGACCTTTCAGAGCTTCAAGGTTAACCAGCCTTCTGGGTTCCTTGTCCACACCTCTCTGCTAGTGAAGACAATGGGCGGCTTCCAACACCTGAGAATATGTTTTTGTTGATGGGGGGGGGGGGGAAGGAACATCAATGTGAGAGAGAAACTTTGATCAGTTGCCTCCCATACCGAACTAAAACCTAGGTATGTTGTCCCGACCAGGAATCGAGCCTGAAACATTTTGGAGTACAGGACAGTGCTCCAACCAACTGAACCACCCTGTCAGGGCTGGTATGTTACTATTAATTAAACCTCAGACTTCATTGGGACTTAACCTGTTTTTCCTCTAATGTTCTTTTATTGTTCCAGGATCCCACATTGCATTTAGTTGTCATGTCTCCTTACTGATCTTCTGTCTTAACAGTTTCTCAGTCTTTTCTTATTTTTTATGACCATGGCAGTTTTGAAGAGTATCATTTTTTTTAATGTCTTTGTAGCTATTCACCCATTTAGCACAGTTGTAAAGCACTATATAAAATAGCTGATATTTGGTTTATCTGACTGCTTTTCCAAATGTGGACTGTTGTATAATGGAAGAAAATTTTGTGTTTTTTTTTTTTTTTGCAACTAGAATGAGTTACATGTGTTTTTTTTTTTTAACTTTATTGATTTTTTTACAGAGAGAAAGGGAGAGAGATAGTTAGAAATATCTATGAGAGAGAAACATTGATCAGCTGCCTCCTGCACGCCCCCTACTGGGGATGTGTCCGCAACCCAGATACATGCCCTTGACCGGAATCGAACCTGGGACCCTTCAGTCCGCAGGCTGACGCTCTGTCCACTGAGCCAAACCGGTCTCTGCAAGTTACATGTTTTATGAAGGAACTTCTAAAGAAGACTTGGGAAAAAACTTACAATTTCCCCCTACTTACACAGATGTAGTCATGTGTACTGGTTGCTCACTGTGTGCAAGGCTGTGTTGTAGAAACAAAGATGACTGTGACATAACCCTGCCTCACTGAGAGTGGGTCAAAAGAGGTGCACTTAGGGGTACTATGAAAAGAAGCAAGAGTTCAGGGGAGAGAAGATCTTTTTGATTCTGTAATCTTGGAGATGTAATGGAGGATGTGCTATTTAAGAATCAGTGGTATTTGAGAATTGGTGCAGTGTCAATGTGCAAGAGAGCAGGATGATGCCATTGTAGAGTGGGAAGGATCTGAACAAAGTCTGGGAGGTGGGATGTAACATGAGAATGTCAGCTAGAACTATTTGAACATGGAGCCCATGAAAGAAAATGGTAGCAGATAAAGTTAGGAGAACGGACTGGAGTCAAATTGTATGGGATTTGGAATGATGCCTGTATTTGGCCTGCTGAGGAGGAAGCATTACACTGCCTGAAGTAGGACATGATGTGTCAGAGTCTGACAGTGTGGACAGACCAGGTGAAAGTAGAGTGATAGGTGAGTGGAACGCTTTGCAGTACTCCTGTGCCTAAACTTGGATTATCAAGAAAGGGGATTCTAGGATTTTGGCAGGGAGAGAATCATCTCAGGCTGGCCACTGCTTATGAAAGGAGGTGAATATAAGGCCACTGTTTAGTCTTCCAGTTTGTATGTTTACCCCCACCATTTTCTGCTTTGGATGAATATTGGGTTTAAATGTGTCTCACTAGAAACGCTATTACAGAAGGTAGGAAGACCATTTTCTAGGGAAAAATGTAAAAACAACCAGTTATAAATGGAGGAAGGGCTTTAAAATTTATTGTAGGAATAATACTTGAATTCAGATGAATGGCAAAAATGCCCATACCAGAAAAGTGATGGGAGTGAAGTCCATATAGGAGAACCTGAATTGGGGCCTGTCAGTGAGGAAGGGATGCCTCAGGCAAGAGGAGGATGAGCTCTCCAGTAGAACAGTGTGGGCTAACAGGTTCCTGAGAGTATCTAGAGATTCTTAAAACAGGGAGGGGACTCTTAAAGTGGCCTGCATGGGCAAGTTGTAAAGACCTAATGGTGTTTGTTAGCTTAAAAGTATTTAGATATTTAAAAAATACTTGGAAATGAGAGGGTAGGTTGATTGAGCGTGGGTGCAATGGAGCAAACAAGTGATGAGCAGTTTTATAAAAGGACAGGGCAAAGGAGATGGGGAATAGAGGGCTGAAAGGAGAGACTAGGGTTCAGTGCTGACTGTCTTATCTGTCTTGTGCCTGCTGCATGCCATACGCCATCTATATGCTGTGACAAGCCTGAATGCTCCTGGCCTTGTGATGCATTCTGGAGGGAGAAATGGGCAGTTTGGTCAAGAGAGGAAATGCTCTCTAGGGAAGTCAAGAAACTGGGAATGGTAACACTGTTCAGCTCAGCCTTGAGTTTGAACACCTCTTATGGCCAAAGACAGAGTCTAGTCCTTGCCCTTAAGCAGTTGATTTTATTAGACAGTATAAACTGCAGGCCAAGGATAGCAGTTTTGGGTTCATATAGGAGGGCCTAGGGATTTTGGAATCTGGAGAAGTAGTCAGTCTGCTGGTGGAGGTTATGTAGAAGGAAGAACAGGGATTGTGCTCTTTGTCCAAATTCATTGTTAGGCTTAATCTTGGACTTGTGTTTGTTTTGTATCTCCCATAGTTCTATGTACATATCAGTAGATCTTTAATTAATGTTTGCTTGAAAATCAATCTTAAAAGTTAAAAAAGGGCTTATGACCCGAGAAAGGAGTAATACTGGCAAGAAATACATAATACTCGATGAAAGAAACATTAATATTTTAAGTCTGTGCCAAATATATTAACTAGTATGATTTACCTCTAGTCAATAGAATGTAGCCTTTATCCTGCTCTATCATAGCACTATTTATCATGTGTTGTGATCCTGAGAACTTTGTTCTTTGGTCTATCTGTGAGTGGGCAGTGGTAAAACTCAGGCGTCTGGCTTAGAGAACCTTGGATTGGTGTCTTTCTCCATAAGCTCTACTGTTTCTATTGGGGCCCTGAATTGCATATAGTTTAATTGCAGATGCAGAAATAAGTGGAGAGCAAAAGTAAATGTTTTGGTCAGCCTGACCTTTGCAAGTGCCCAGGGCAAGGTGCACTTGAAGGGAGTTGCCTCAGGGCCAGGCCTTTGTGTAGTGCACTAATTTCCGTATATTTATTTTTACTTAAAAATCTTCACAGTTCTGCTAAATCCCTTTGTTACCAATCCCTCCATAACATTAAAGCATTTTACCTTTCATTGGTTGACAACCGTTATTTATCTGGAGGCAGGACTAGTTTTTCAGTTGTTACACTGTCATAGGGCTAATCCAACCACTGTCCTCTCTTGATTTAGGAGATCATGTTTAGAAGATAGAGAACAGTTCAGTGTAGGTCTGTAAGTTACCCATGACTTAACTGATCACACTGGGGTTGGGACAAAGGACTCAGGGAAAACCTCTGGCAGGGATCATAGCAGCCACTGTGTTTCTGTTTGAATTTTATAAAAATTTATTTGAGCCAAACTGAGGGACCTGTGGTTGGCTTGTTATTGTTGTTTCTTTGTCCAAGATACTTTTGAGGGCTATGCTTTAGTGATTTAGGTTACATAAAAATAATTTAAGATCAATGGGCTAATTAATCAAGGCTATTTGGTTTCCAAGTGTTTGCAGCTGGGGGTGAAGTCAGTCTGTCCTGTGCTGTTGGGTTTAAGGTGAAGGGAAACACTTTGTGCCCACTTTTTATTCTCAGACTGTGTTCTTTAATGGAGTTGTTTGCAGGCTAAAGCCCTAAGAGATTTAAAACCATGGCATTTTTAAAAGTGTGTGTGTTTAAACATTAAAAAAAAATGTTTTTACTGAGAGAGGAAGGGAGAGGAACATCTATATAGACAGAAACATCAAATGGCTGCCTCCCACATGCTCCCTGACTAGGGATCCAGCCCAACGTGGGCATGTGCTGTGACCGGGAATCAAACTGGTGACTTTTCATTGCACAGGACAACACTAAGCCAACTGAGACACACTGGCCAGGGAGATTAAACCATGACATTTTATTTATTTATTTTTAATATATTTTTATTGACTTCAGGGAGGAAGGGAGAGGAAAAGAGATAAAAACATCAATGATGAGAGAGGATCATTGATCATCTGCCTCCTGCACGTTCCATACTGGGTATCAAGCCCGCAACCCAGGCATATGCCCTGACTGGTAATTGAACTGTGACCTCCTGGTTCATAGGTTGATGCTCAGTCACTAAGCCATGTCAGCTGGGCTAAACCATGGAGTTTTAAATAATAGATATAAGGGTACCAGATATATACTAACTGTGGTTCCAAGCTTTACCTGATTTTAAAAATGACAGCTTTAGACCTCTTGGGGAGTCTGTAAGTTGGTTTCCGGCATGTAAAGGAAGGAAGAGAGATTTCTGGCAAACAATAATGTTAGTCTGGCATGCGGGTTTAATTCCAGTCCACACTTCCATTTATAAGGTTTGAGAGTTGGAATAGAACCTGTGTTTTTATCAACAACGTAGGGTACTTTTAAACATTCCCATGTAAATATTTATTATTAGTGGCTAAATTTCCTAAATTGTAGCTTTTACTGCTGAAATTGTAATTACTTTTGTCATCTAATAAGATTTAGAGCTGATAGTTCACATTTTTTTTTACTGAAGTAAATAAATTCACAGTTTGATGTGGAAGCCTACCATATAATTCAGAGAAGTAGACACTCATTATTAATAGTTGATATTTTTTGATGATACTGATTTTCATGAATAGATTCTTCTGGTATTGCTCACTGCATCCCAGGAGAAAAGGTCCTCCCTCAGCCAATAGTTCTCCCTGGCTTCCATCATAGGGGAGAGCATGCAGGCTTCCTTGCCTGAAGGCCCCAGTATATGGCTGATATGTTCTGGCAGGTAGAGCATGGTGTGGGTGAAACAGTGGTTTTAGGTTTTATCCCCATATGGGCCTATTTCTCAAATGTTCTGATTTGGTTAAGTAATAAAAGTTATTTGGAATGTAAAATCTAAAAGTCAAGTCCATTCCAGATGTTGGTGAGTTTATATTAATTTTTTAAAAATATATTTTATTGATTTTTTTTTTTTTTAATAGAGAGGAAGGGAGAGGGAGAGTTAGAAACATCAGTGAAAGAGAAACATTGATCAGCTGCCTCCTGCACACCCCCTACTGGGGATGTGCCTGAAACCAAGGTACATGCCCTTGACTGGAATCAAACCTGGGACCCTTGAGTGTGCAGGCCTACGCACTATCCACTGAGCTAAACCAGTTAGGGCATTAATGTTTTATTGTTATCATTTGTGTTTTTTCTTGTTTCATGCACCTTTCTTTAATAAGTTCATGCATAGCAAAACAAACCATCAACAAAGTGAAAAGGCAGCCTACAGATTTGCAACCCTGCCCGGATGGTGGGCTCAGTGGTTAGCATGTCGGCCCTAGCACCAAAGGGTCATGGGGGTTTGATTCCTGATTAAGGGCATGTTACCTGGGTTGCAGGGTTGATCCCTGGCCCCTATCAGGATGTGTACAGGAGGCAACCAATCGATGTGTCTCTTTCACATCAATGTTTCTCTCTCTCTCTCCCTCCTTCTCTTGTTTCCTCTATTCCTCTCTCTCTCCCTTCCACTCGCTAAAAAAATCACTGGAACAAAATATCCTTGGGCCCAGTTTAGTGGTTGAGCATTGTTCTGTGAACCGGGAGGTCACGGTTTGATTCTGGGTCAGGGCATATGTCCAGGTTTCGGGCTTGATTCCCCAGTGGGGGTATGCTATCAATGATTGTCATCATTGATGTTTTCCTCTCTCCCTTTACCTTCCTTTCTCTGAAATCAATAAAATATATATTAAAAAAATCCTTGGGTGAGGATTAACCAAAAATAAATAAATAAATTTGTAAGCTGTATATCTGACAAGGGTCAAAATATCCAAAATATATAAAGAAGTCATACAACTCAATAGCAAAAAAAACACAAACAACCAAGATAACCCAATTAAAAAATGGGCAAAGGGCCCGGCCACCATGACTCAAGTGGTTGTGTCGACCTGTGAACCAGGAGGTCACAGTTTGATTCACGGTCAGGGCACATGCCCTGGTTGCAGGCTCTATCCCCATTAGGGAGTGTGCAAGAGGCAGCTGATCAGTGATTCTCTCATCATTGATGTTTCTATCTCTCTCTTCCTTTCTGAAATCAATAAAAATATATTTAAAAAAGTATAAGAGAGAGCCCTGGCTGGTTGGGCTCAGTGGATGGAGCATCGGCCCAGGGACTGAAGGGTCCAGGTTTGATTTTGGTCAAGGGCACATACCTTGGTTGCAGGCTCAATTCCCGGCCCGGGTGCATGTGAGAGGCAACCAATTGACAGTGTTTCTCTCTCTCTGTCTCTTCCCCTCCACTCTCTCTAAAAATCAAAGGAAAAATATCCTCAGGTGAGGATTAACAACAACAAAAAAATTATATATGATGTGGAGATGCACTGATGGTGGGAATGTAAATTGGTGCAGCTACTCTGCAAAATATTATGGAGGAGTCTCAAAAAACTTAAAAGTAGAACTACTACTAGTATACAGGGTTTGACAAAAGTCGTATTATTATAATCATAACCTGTGTATCTTTTTCCATGCAAACAGTTATAAACCTGCTTTTGCCCACCCCTATGTGATCCAGCAATTCCAGTTCTGGGAATATCCAAAGGAAACAAAAAACAATAACTCAAAAATATATCTGTACCCCCTTGTTTATAGGAGCATTATTCCAAATAGCCAAGATATGGAAACAGCCTAAGTGCGCATTGATAGTTGAGTGGGTTGAGGAATTATGGTATATGTTTTATATACACAATGGAATATTATCAGCCATAAAAAAGGAGAAAATCACTATTTGTGGCAACATGTATGGACCTTGAAGACATTATACTAAGTAAAGTAAGTCAGAATAAGACAAATACTATATGACTTCACTTATATGAGGAATCTAAAAACAAACCAAGTTCAGAGAGCTCATATTTGTACTAATCAGAGGTATGGAAGGTGGAGGGAGGGGTAATTGGAGGAATGTGGTCATATGATACATTCTTTCAGTTATCAGATAATTAAATCCTAGGGATGTATTGTACAACATGTTGACTAGAGTTCTTATCACAAGGAGAACATTTTTTTCTCTCTTTTTAAAATCTATATGAGAAGATAGATGTTAGCTGAACCTATTGTGTTAATCATCCTGTATAATAATAATAATAATCCTATATAATAAAAACCTAACATGCTAAGTGTCCGACCATTCGTTTGACCGTTTGACCAATCACGCACTGATCACCAGGGGGCAGACGCTCTGACCTGTAGGTTAGCTTGCTGCTGGGGTCCAGCCGATCCGGACTGGGTGAGACGGGCCGGACACACGCTGGAGCCCTCCCACGGTCCCTCCCAGGCCTCCATCATGCACCGGTGGGGTCCCTTGGCCTGGCCTTAGCCCTCTCCCAATGTGGGACCCCTTGGGGGATGTCGGAGAGCTGGTTTTGGCCTGATCCCCGCAGGCCAGCCCAAGGAACCCCACTGGTGCACACCAGGCCTCTAGTTTCACAATAAATGTAAATCAAATCTTCATGCTTTACGCCTTATGCTAATTATTAGTGGTGTATGCTAATTATTAGTGGTGTATGCTAATTATTTGTCAATAAAACTTGAAAAATATTTAAAAGGCATAAGTGCTCACTCAGTACCAGTAATGCCATTTAAGAAATCCTGTGAGCCCTAACCGGTTTGGCTCAGTGGATAGAGCCTCGGTCTGTGGACTCAAGGGTCCCAGGTTCGATTCTGGTCAAGGGCATCTACCTTGGTCGCGGGCACATCTCCAGTGGGGGGTCGTGCAGGAGGCAGCTGATCGATGTTTCTCTCTCATCGATGTTTCTAACTCTCTCCCTCTTCCTTCCTCTCTGTAAAATATCAATAAAATATATTAAAAAAAAAAATCTTGTGAGCCCTGGTTGATGTGGCTCAGTTGGTTGGGCATTGCCCTGCACACCTAAGGGTCACCAGTTAGATTCCCTGTCAGGGCACATTCCCAGGTTGCTGGCTGGACCCCCAGTAGGGGTACACAGGAAAAGCTGATATTTGTCTCTCTCTTTTTTTAAAAAAATATATTTTATTGATTTTTTACAGAGAGGAAGGAAGAAGGATAGAGAGCCAGAAACATCGATGAGAGAGAAACTTCTATCAGCTGCCTCCTGCACACCCCCCCACTGGGGATGTGCCCACAACCAAGGTACATGCCCCTGACCAGAATCGAACCCGGGACCCTTCAGTCCGCAGGCCGATGCTCTATCCACTGAGCCAAACCGGTTTCGGCTGATATTTGTCTCTTACATCAGTGTTTTTCTTTCTAAAAATCAATAAGCCAGCCCCCTAAAGAACAAAACATATAAAACCTGTGAGCAGGTGTAGGCCATTGGATTTCCGCCCTCTTGGAGGGCTTTGGTGTCTTCCACCAAATTCTGTGCAGCCTCTCCCTTTGACTACTAGGCTCCCTCCCTTGTCTTTATTGCTGGAGTGTTTATATGAGCCTTTGCTTAGAAAGGTAATTTAAAAGGTACCTGTTCACATGTCTATAAACTGAATATATTCAAAGGCAGATAGATATGAAATGCTTATTAATCAAGGGTAGTAGGTTTTTCAGGCTGCTTTAAATAGCCCTCAAGTTTTTTTTGTTGTTAATCCTCACCTGAGGGTATATTTTCCCATTGCTTTTCAGAGAGACTAAAATGGAGGGAGAGAGGTGGAGAGAGAAACATTGACGTGAGAGACACATATTGACCAGTTTCCTCCCAAATGTGCCCAGGCTCAGGGCAGGGAGTGAACTGCAACCAAGGTATGTACCCTTGACTGGGAATCATACCTGTGATCCTTTGGTGCATGGGCTGATGCTCTAACCCAATGGTCAGCAAACTGCGGCTCACGAGCAACATGCAGCTCTTTGGCCCCTTGAGTGTGGCTCTTCCACAAAATACCACGGCCTGGGCTAGTCTATTTTGAAGAAGTGGCGTTAGAAGAAGTTTAAGTTAAAAAAATTTGGCTCTCAAAAGAAATTTCAGCCCTAACCGGTTTGGCTCAGTGGATAGAGTGTTGGCCTGCGGACTGAAAGGTCCCAGGTTTCAATTCCGGTCAAGGGCATTGTACCTTGGTTTCAGGCACATCCCCAGTAGGGGGTGTGCAGAAGGCAGCTGATAGATGTTTCTAATTCTCTATCCCTCTCCCTTCCTTTCTGTAAAAAGTCAATAAAATATATATATAAAAAAAATTTCAATCGTTGTACTGTTGATATTTGGCTCTGTTGACTAATGGTGTGCTGACCACTGCTCTAACCATTGAGAACACTGGCTAGGGCTCCCTAAGTTTTATTAAAAATAATTTCTGTGTAGTGAGACAGTTTTTATAGCAAGCCCCATTTGATTTATACAGGAGGCAAACTTGCCTTGTAATTAATGTTTTTCTAGTGGTTACACTTCCCTGAGGTTGGTTATCTGACATCGGAAACTCTTAGGAACCATGATTTTCAAGGGACTGAGTTTTAGGTTGAGGACCCACTGGGAACAGGGAGACACATTGTCCATAAAGTTATCAAAGGTGGGATGTTTTCCTGGTGTGTGGTTATTTTTATGTGAGGACGGCTCAGTTCAGATAGGTTTATTTTTCCAGACAACCTCATCCTGGTAAACTTTGGAATAATCACAGTTTCATTTTGTTGAGGTGTGATTTTTTTGTTTTTGTTTTGTTTTGTTAATCCTCTTCTGAGGATTATTTTTCCTTTTCCTTTTTTTTTTTTTTTTTTTTTAAGAGAGAGGGAAAGACAGAGAGAAACACATTGATTGGTTGCCTCCTACATGCACCCTGACCAGGGGCCTGTAATCAAGGTATGTGCCCTTGACTGGAATCGAACCCGGGACCCTTTGGCCCGCAGGCCTACCCTCTGTCCACTGAGTCAAACCGGCTAGGGCTTGAGATTTTATTTTATTTTTTTTTGATGTTAGGATTATGGGGATAAGTAGTTTTTATTAAGCATCAAAAATTATGAGCCCTGACCGGTGGTGCTCAATGGTTAGAGTGTCAGCCCACGGTTCAGTTCCTGGTCAAAGCATGTACCTGGATTGTGGGTTCATCCTCTGCCCCAGGTTGCATCCCCAGCCACGGTCAGAGGGAGTATCCGAGGAAACCATTGTTTCTGACATTGATGTTTCCTTCCCTTTCATCCTCCCTCCCTCCCTCCTTCTCTAAAAATCATTGGGAAAAATATCCTCTAGTGAGGAATAATAAAGAAAAGTTGTTTATGAGAGTCCTAATGAGAAATGTAATAGGAAGAAGCTGCCATTTGTAGCCATATGATGCAGGTAATGGCTTGAGAATGGCTTTCCCCCAGCCAACAAATGGAAGAAGAGTGCTCATGAAGGGAGGGCAACCTCCAGCTGGTGTATGACTGTTGAGCAAGGATGAAAGGGACACATGTGGATGCTGTTTGGCTGCTTATGTCAATAGGATATCTAGATTGCTTGGGGTCGGGGGGGGGGGGGGAGGGAGGCAGGCATTCAGTTTGTGAGACCTGAGACCTGATCTCTTTGGGACATTGTGTGCTGACTTGGGCTGGGGGAATGTTCACATGTGGGATGGAGACATCACATCGTGTTGGTTAATATGTAGGGGCCTTTAAAAAAATGTAATATGTGTTTTAAAAAAATTGCTTTTAGGGAGAGAGAAAAGAGAGAGAAAAGCTTCAATCGGCCGCCTCCTGCACACCCTCTACTGAGGATGAAGCCTGCATGTGCCCTGACCAGGAATCGAACCTTCAAACTCTTGGTGCACATGAAGATGCTCAGCCAACTGAGACACACCGGCCAGGGCACCAAGTAGGGGGGAGGGGGTTGCGGGTGTCTTTATTTTGTACTGAGATGTTTGGAATAGAATGTCATATTTTTAGTTTGGCTTTACTTATTTTCCAATTTTTGTGTTTTCCCCTTTTTAAATGTTGCAATCGGAGTGTTTGGTAGGGTGATTGACTGTTCCTATGTGCATTCCTGTTTGTCAGACCCTGGCCATAAAAATAGGGTCCTTGAGTTATGGGGGTGTTTCATGATCTGTGCCTGCCAGCCAGCCTTGAGGGCCCTGTTTGTGTACTGCTCCCCGGAGTCCAAGTTCATGTGGCTGAGCAGGCCTTCTGCTGCTGCTTTGTCCTCACAAATACTGCATTTAGGGCCCTAGCTGGTTTGGCTCAGTAGATAGAGTGTCAGCCTGTGTACTGAAGGGTGCTGGCCTGTGTACTGAAGGGTCCCGGGTTTGATTCCGGTCAAGGACACGTGCCAGGGTTGTGGGCTCGGTCCCCAGTAGGGGGCATGCAAGAGGCAGCCAATCGATGATTCTCCCTCATCACTGATGTTTCTGTCTCTCTCTATCTCTCCCTTCCTCTCTGAAATCAATAAAAATATATTAAAAAAAAAAAGATTGCAGTTAGGAACTATTACTGAAAGAATCAAAGAAAATGAACTTATTAATAAGCACTCTCCACAGTAAGCCTTTTTTTTCCTTTTTAAATTTTTTGGGTTTTTTTGAAGCCATCATAAATTGGAAATAAAATAATAGATTCCAGTAAACAAATATGAGGTCCAATTTTTAACATTTAAAATTTATCGATTTAATATTTTCAAGATTATTTTACTGTGACCTATTTTTTCATGAAGCACAATTAATCATACCAAGGATGTGCTGTTACCAGTGCAGAAGAACAAATGCACATTAAGGATAGAGAAAGGATAACTGGCCATATTCCTTCACAACTTCTCTAAGACTCTGATATCCAGTGGGATCAGATCACAGTGTGTTCAGGAAGAAAGGGGATCATCTTGAGTCCTCATTATCAAGAAAATTTAATGTTTCCTGCTCATAGCTTAACACCTTACATCAGGCATGCCAGTTCAACGAAGAGATATTACCAGATGTAGTATAAATAAGCTAATTAAGAGAATGGTGTTCCTCCTCATAGAAACTACTAGAGGTCTGGTGCATGAAATTTGTGCATGGCGAGTGTGTCCCTCAGCCCAGCCTGCATCCTCTCGCAATCTGGGACCCCTCCGGGAATGTCGGGCCTAAACGTGCAGTTGGATATCCCTCTCGCAATCCAGGATGATGTGTGCACCAGTGACCATACTTTTTATACAGGTGAAAGGCATCTTGTTGTTGTATGGGCAGCTACATTTTTTTGCCCTGATTATAAAAAGTAGTATATAACATGATCCTTCTGGGTCAGTAATACCATTTCCCCCATCTACTGGGTGGAAAAACAGAAGCAGAGAAGTTAAGTAATTGGCTTTGTCACACAGTTATATGTGTCAGAATCAGGGCTGACCACAAAATGTGCAAGCCAGAGCCCATGCATGTCATTGCTGCATCATTCTGTTTTTTCAGTGTTAGAGTAGCCTTGCCAGGTTTTAATTTTTGAATCTAAGAGACTGTTCCCAATATGTAGGGTAGGATCCCTAGGCCTGGCCAGTGATCAGGGCCATCTGTGGGGTGACTGGTGGGCGGGGCGATCAGGTGGTCCTCTGATGGTACCTGCCTTGGCTGGTGGCCTGGCACTGCCCACTGGCTGGCTCCGCCCCCTCCCCCCCCATTGCCTCTGCCAGTTGCCTGGGGGGCGGGCAGATGCTCAACATAGGAGCTTCCCCCTGGTGGTCAGTGCACGTCATAGCGACTGGTCATTCTGTTGGTCATTCCACCATTTGGTCGATTTGCATATTAGGGTTTTATTATATAGGATACTACTCATGCTTTATAGGAATACTTTATTTATTTTATTTTGCTAATCCTTACCCGAGGATATTTTTTCCATTGATTTTTTTTAGAGGGAGTGGAAGGGAGGGGGACTCACAGAGACATAGATGTTGGTTGCCTTCGTCATGCCCTGACTGGGGCCGGGGATGGACCCTGCAACCCAGGTAGTTGCCCTTGAGCGGAATTGAACCCGGGACACTTCATTCTGTGGGTCCACGTTCTACCACTGAGCAACCTGGCTCGGGCTCTAGGGATACTTAAAGTTCTTCATCACTGTATTGATTTTCCCTTTTGCTTGTTCATTTTTAGCTAGAGACTTCTCTTTGTTGTAGAGTTGGGGATTGTGACCTTGCTCTATGTATTCATAAATTATTCTCATCCTTTTGTATTTTTTAAATATGTTATATTGAATTTTTTAGAGCAAGAGGAAGGGAGAAAGATCAGTGAGAAAGAAATCAATCGGCTGACTCCTGGATCAAGCCCCAAACCCCGGACATGTGCTCTGACCGGGAATCGAACCCAGATCTCCTGGTTCAAAGGTTGATGCTCAACCACTGAGCCATGCTGGCTGAGCTCAACCATTTTTAAGTGTCCAAAATAGTGGCATTAATTACATTCACATTGTTGTATAACCATGACCACTCTTTCTAGATCTTTCAATAGTAAACAGAAACTGTACTCATTGAATAATACTCTTCATCCCCTTTACCCCATACCTGGTAAACACCATTCTATTTTCTGTCTATAAATTTGACTACTATAGGTACTTCATAAAGTGGAATAGTACAATATTTATCTTTTCTACATCTGGCTTATTTCACTTAGCATATTGTCCTCAAGGTCCATTCATGTTATAGCAGAATTTTCTTCCTTTTTAGGGCTGAATAATATTCCAGTCTGTAATTTTCAATTTAACTTATCTGTTTATCTGTTGATGGGCACTGGGTTGTTTCCATCTTTGGCTATTTTGAATAATGCTGCTATGTGCATGGGAGTGCAAATATCTGTTCAAGTTCCTGCTTTCAGTTCTTTAGGGTGTGTACCCAGAAGTGGAATTGGTAGATCATATGGTAGGTCTGTGTTTAACTTTTTGAGGAACTGCCAAACCTTTTTCCATAGTGGCTGTACCAGTAACACTTTTTTTTTTTTTTTTTACAGGAGCATTCATTTTTGACTTTTTATTATAAAATGCAGGACAGTAGACAAATGGTAAAATGAACATTCTTTTTTAAAAAATATATTTTTATTGATTTCAGAGAGGGAGGGAGAGGGAGAGAGAGAGATAGAAACATCAGTGATGAGAGAGAATCATTGATCGGCTGCCTTTTGCACACCCCATACCTAAGGATCAAGCCCACAACCAGGCATGTGCCCTGATGGGGAATTGAACCATGACCTCCTGGTTCATATGTTGAAGCTCAACCACTGAACCACTCTGACAGGGCTGAACATTATGTATACATCATTTAGATTTAATAGTTAGAATTTTACCATATTCCCTTTTTATTTTGTTGACGTATTTTATTTTATTATTATTTTCAATCCTCACTAAAGGATATTTTTTTCCATCGATCTTTAGAGGGAGAGCGGAAGGGATGGGGGAGGAGGAGAGAGAAAAAACAGATGTGAGAGGGATGTAACGACTAGTTGGAACCTGCAACTGAGGTATGTGCCCTTGACCCATGGGCACATGGGCAGACACTCTAACCACTGAGGCATCCCTGCTTTGCACTCTAACCACTTAGCAACACCAGTCAGGGCTCATTGTTGAAGTATTTTAAAACAAATTACAAATCCACAAAAACTTCAGTTAGGCCAATTTCTTACACAATCACTTTACCTTTGTCACACCTATCAGAATAAACAATTCCTTATCATCTAATACCTAGTTTATGGAGTACTTTTAGTAATTAATTTTGTAAGTCCAGTAACTCGAGCAAAATAAAAAATTAAATGTTTTGTCCTTTCCCCCAACTTTTTAGTATGAAAAATTTCAGAAATACGGAAAAGGAAGAGGAATACAGTGATAACCCATGTACTGCCATCTGGATTTAAACTTTGTTAACATTGTGCCATGTTTGCTTTGTTTGAGCATGTGTATATGTTGCCTGACAATTTGGAAGTAGGATATAAACTTCATGACCCTGCATTTTTATGGACATCTTTGTAAAATAATTGTCTTCTGTGAATTGCAGAACTGCATTGTACCTAAGAAAATCATGTTGCACAGTAGGCCATTAGGTCCATAATCAAACCCTGGGAGACCTATCTTTTGGTTGTCTTTAGTATCCTTTAATGTCAGACAACCATCATGCTTTGTTTTTTCTTCATGAGTATAGATCAGTCATCTGTAGACAGAAGTGCATTCTTGAGTTGTCTTGGTTTTTCCAAGTTGTGTGGTTTAACTTGTTCCTCTCTCTTGCGTTTCCTATAAACTGGAAGTTAGGTTGGAAGGCTTGGTTAGAGTTTGATTAAACATTTTTACCTTTAGAGGTAAATTTTTTGGTTAATAGTATTCACATAGTGATAAAGGATCAACCCATAGATTACTTCTTGGTTGCAGACAGACAGTATCTTTATAATGGGAAGAAGACCTGGTGGTCCCCATCTTAACCAAGTGATCAAACTCAGCATCACTAATACTGAGTCACAGCATTATCTATGAACTATTCTTACATAATGTTTATCCTAAGTCTGAATTAATGAGCATATGCAGTGATGAAACCTGCTTGGACCTTGGTTTGGAGGGAGGAAACAAAATGGCTTTAAAAAAATGTTTATGTCACCCTGGCCTGTGTTGCTCAATTGGTTGGCGCATCATCGTGTGCACTGAAAGGCAGCTGGTTCGATTCTGGTCAGGACACATGGTTGTGGATTCGATCACCATTTGGGTCAGGGTAGAGGCAAGTGATCAGTGTTTCTCCCTTCCTAAAACAAACAAACAAAGTTTATGTTATACCTCAATTAAAATGTTTTGGGGATCCTTGGATATTGAAATATCAACTACATATCAGGTGATATTAGTAATTGGTAATTTGCTTAGGTGTGATGATGATCTTGTGGTTTTGTAGTTACTTTTTGTTCCAGCAATATATAGACAGGAGACAAAATGTGAACCCCTGAGTCTGGGTGAGGACATGTGCATGTGTTTGTCACCTTTTCTATGTTTCACATGTTAATATTAAAATATTGGAAAAATAGCCTGGGTTGGGTGCCCCAGTTGGATGGAGTGTCGTCCCATACACCCAAGGGTTGTGGGTTCAATTCCTGGTCAGGGTGCATAATGGTTTGATTCCCAGTTGGGGTGCATATAGGAGGCAACAGATCAGTTTCTCACATCGATTATTCTCTCCCCTCCCCCTTTCTAAAATCACTAAAAACATATTCTTGGGTGAGGATTAAAATTTAAAAATATATTGGGAAAATACTTTGTAGATGATGCTTATATACTTCATATTGCATCTGTTTCCTGGGATATAAATTTGACATGCTAAATTATTTTCCTTCATTGATAGATGAGACCATCGAAGACCAAAGGAGACTTTTTTTTCTCTTTGTTTAAGCTATTGTTTTTATTAGCAGATGCTCATGGAATAGGGTCCAAGTGCGGGGAACCTTTTTTCTGCGAAGGGCCATTTGGATATTTATAACTTCATTTGCTGGCCATACAAAATTGTCAACTTAAAAATTAGCCTGCTATATTTGGTCAAACAATTAATTCACCCCTAATGCCTTGGTAGGTCCAGATCAAATGGTTTTGTGGGCCTTATAAAATCTGTGGGCTGGACATTCACCACCCCTGAAATAGAGCTCTATGTATTACAGATACTGACAACTGTATTTTGTGTGCTAGTCTGTGTATATAAGTGTGTGTTGTGTGATCTTTGAGTGAGATGCGTTTGCCCAAAGAGATTCTGTAAGTCAAGACCATGTCCCAGCTCTTCTGATGCCTCCTAGAGAGCCAAATTCATAGGGAAGTGAAGAGAGGATATGATTTGGGGAGGAGAGAGGTGCTATACTCTATGTCTACTTTGCAGTGAGTGCTATGAACAGGATTGTGATTCCAAATTAAGAGCTGAAGACACATAAGTGTATATGTTATATGACTTAAGTATGGCTATTTTTTATTATAGAGAATATATAAGTAACCTGAATAGTAAAAATCTTAAGATTTGACAGATAGCCCTAGCTCAGTGGTCGGCAAACTGCGGCTCTGTTGACTAATGAGTTTGCCGACCACTGGGATAGGGGCTTAATCACAAGGAACAACACAACATGTAATTATTGGAATCGAGAGTCTTTGGTTCAGTGGATAGAGCTCCCAGGTTTGATTCTGGTCAAGGGCACATGCCTGTTTTGCGGGCTCAATCCCCAGTAGGGGGCGTGCAGGAGGCAGCTGATCAATGATTCTCTCATTATTGATATTTCTATCTCACCCTCTCCCTCTTCCTCTCTGAAATTAAAAAAAAAATCTATATCTATAAAGATTTGACAGATAAAAGTTGGCTAGAATTTTCAGATTAAATAGGAGAAAACAAAAGTTTTTCTTCTTAGGGCTGTTAAAACTACATGGTGAGGTAGTAGATTGAGTCTTGTGATTAAAATTTCACATCATATCTTCACACAATTTTATTTTGCTTTTATGCTTATGCTTACTTTTTCTATTGAAATAGTGATTTTCTTGGTGTAGGCTGGCATGGGAAATCCTTGCTTCTGGTCCCCAGCTTCCTTTCCATACCTCATGTATCCTTGCAGGGGTAGTCCCTGCATGTTTAAGCATAAGAGTATGTATACAGTGGTTTACACAAGTAGTAGATACATGCTATTCTGTGCTTTGCCTTTTGTACTTATTCTTGGAATTTATTACAAATTAAGCCAATGGAGCTGCTTCATGATTTTCCATTGTGTTAATGAGAGTGCCACAGCTTATTTAACTTGTCTGTTACTAATGAACATTTGTTTCCAGTGTTTCACTGTGACAGACTAGCGTCGTTGTGCATACTTTTGCACAGGTATAAATACCTACTGGTTATGTTTTTAGAATTCTAGGTCAAGGATTATGGGTGTTTTGATTTTGCCAGCTTGTTGTTGGTTAAGATTGTGCTGGTTCACACTCATCAATGATGTGTGAATGCTTTTGATTTGTTTTCAATGATCATTTTTGTCTGCTCTTTGTTCTACATGATTTGAGGTGGCTGTGTTCAGAAGCAGTAGAATTCTGACCTTTGGGAGAAGTGTCAAACTGGTTAGCCTTTCTGAATAGGTTGAAAGATTTCACACATCAAGGGACTGGTGTTTGTATTTTATAGAGACTTCTCTATTTGTCTAGAAAAGGCTGAAAAAGTTACTGATTAAATAGTTAATGTTATCTTGTGATTTTAGTTTGTAATTACTCATAATATCATTTGCAAGTCAGCCTGCTGGACTATAGAGCAGTATAGCCATGGTTAGTCCCTTCTTAGTTTCAGTAATCTTCAAAGCCAGTGTAGTCTGGAAGAAGGGGAAGCATCTCTTGGACTGTTTTTCCTCTGAGAGTGTAATGGAGTTTCCAGAAGCACAAGTGGATTTGGGGAAGGACTTCCAAGTCAAGGGAGAGGTGTAGTGGGCCTTGTGTTTGGGAAGGGAGAGGCTGATGATGGCTCTAGCCTCTTCTCCTGCCTATGTGCAGGCTGGCTGCAGTCTGTGGCGGAATTGGCAGGAATGAGGTGCAAGAGCCTCTTTCTGGAAGAACCAGTCACCCCAGTCAAGCATGAGATCAGGGAGAATATAGTCTGTTGGGCAGCTCAGTCCCTGGGGCTTGAGGTCTAAACGTCTGTAGCTGCTGTTTGGAGGACCACGCCCTGCTTAGTCAAGACCTACCAACTTGCCTGGGCTGGTCAGAGGCAGGCGTGAGCCCTTAGGGTCCAGACTACTCTCCTGTTTGGCCAGATTTTGGTTTGTATTAGTACAGTGGTAGGCAAACTCATTAGTCAACAGAGTGGCAAACTGCGGCTCGCATGTGGCTCGCGAACCGCAGTTTGCCGACCACTGTACTAGTATTTCTTCTTATGTTGACAAGTAAATAGTAGTTTTATTGTTACAAAGCAAATCATTTTACTTTTCTGTAAACAACCTCAGAACAGAGGACAATGTGAAATATTCAAAGCAAATCACTTTTCTATAAACAACCTCAGAACAGAGGACAATGTGAAATATTAATGTTCCTCCAATGAAGAGTTCTGATTGCCTTTTAAGGGCAGCATGACTATCCTAATTGTGATGGGTTAGTAAGGTTTGTGACAAGTAATAGTTAGGGTTAGAGACCTTGAAGACTAGGTCTTTAGAATTTGATTTCATTTTTTGAGATTGGGTTGATGGAACTGAATTTGTTAATTTAATGTGAAAGGGATTGGCTAAAATTATTTTGGTCTCAGAATTTGCATATTTCTTTTCATCATTGTTTTGCTTAGTTTTATTTATTTAGGACTGCTAATGCATGTGTATTTTAATAAAAATAATTCTGCTTAGTTGTTTTTAAGTTCTTTATATCCTTTCAGACTTCTGAGGGCATTTCTTGCCCAATGTAGATATTAGAGAAGAAATCAGAACTTTAAATTTTATTTATTGATTTGTGTTCCACTTATTTATGCACTTATTGGTTGATTCTTGTATGTGCACTGGCCAGGGATTGAACTCACAATCTTGGCATATTGGGACAGTGCTCTAACCAACTGAGCTACCTGGTCAGGGCCAGAACTTCGATTAATTGTAATTTTTGCACTTATTGAGTTGCTCTTGTATCTTTTGCTACTGTTTCCTAGTTTAAAAATGGTAGACCCAGTCTATTTTATTGCTAGTAGTGTTTAGTGCTCATCAAATTGCTTTCAGATTTCTGGTGTGAATAATATAAAATTATTTTAGAATTTAAGGGGAAATTACTCATATGGATGATGAGTAAATAATTAGCATTAATATTATTGATATCATCTATCTAGTTCTTTATCAAAATGCTTTCCTGACTGCAACATTTCATTGTAATAAAGAATAATTTTCATGTAAAAGTGGTTGCTTTATATTTTCTTTCTGGTTGCTATAGAAACAGTTTATTGTGGTAGTGAGTGCTAATCGAGTGCCAGGTTACCCAGGTTTTGGCTGTAGCTCTCAGCAGCTGCAACCCGGCTTTGATGGGCAGGCCCCAAATTGTCTTCTTTTTTCATTCCTTTTGGTCACAAGAGCATGTGGATCTGGATGATTAGAACGGTGTAGTTTTCTTTTCTCCCAGCTTAAGTTCTGGGGCTTCTGTTTTTGGAATGAATGGTCATGGATTTCCTTTGGTCTGTGCATCTCTGTGCAACCCCACTGGCCATAGATGACCTTTCCAGTCTCTCTGCCTGTCCTATAAGGTCACCTCCCAGGAAGCATTCAGGAGGGTCTGTTGAACAATTACTGCTTGAATAAGAAATGTTAAAATTTGTCATGAATTGTCAAACCCTCTAATTGAGCGCTTCATCTCACTGCACCAGGAGGGCAGGAAGAGAGGGTTTGAAGAGAGAACAAACCCAATCACTTTTGTGTTGGATCACAAGCATGACTGCACTGGAAGACTTAAGTTAGATTTTTGTGTGAACTACATAGATGAGTGAATTTTAGTCTAGTATGTGCTATTCTGGGGTTAGAGTTGGTGGTGGACTTCAACCTGGAAAACGGTATTCTTTTAAATTATAAAAAACTTTCAACTCAGCTGGCATGGCTCTGTGGTTGGGCTTCCACCTGTGAACCAGGTTACGGTTCTGTTCCGGTCCGGGCACATGCCCCGTTTGAGGGCTGGATCCCCAGTGGGGGGCATGCAGGAGGCAGCCAGTTGGTGATTCTCTCTCATCGATGTTTCTGTGTGTCTCTCTTCCTTTCCTTTCCTCTCTGAAATCAATACAAATTTGTTAAAAAAAACTTGTAATATAGTAATTGTTGGAAACTACCAAGTCAGTTATGAAGATAATTGGTTTCAGCTTGATTGGTGTATTATATTTGAGTAACAGGTTTTAAAGAACTTAGAGTTCTGATATTCTTCTCTTGAACTTTGTGTTTGAGAGGCCTGTGTACCCTTTGGGCAACCAATTTCTAGCTAATATTGGTGCATGCAAGAAGGTGGCCTGGAAGAGTGCTGTTGGGGGATATGTGTGTACTGGTGCATAACAAATGGCAGCTTAAAACAATATCATTTTTTATCTTGTAGTTTCTGTGGTTCAGGAGTCTGGGCACATCTTAGTTGGGTCTTCTGCTCAGGGCCTCACTTGGTTACAGTCCAAGTGTCAGGTGGAAGGAACTGTGGTTGCAGCAGAGGTAGGACTGGAGAGTGGGCTGCCTCTAAGCTCTCTCAGGTTGTTGGCAGAATGTATCTCCTTGTGGTTGTGAAGTTTCTGGTTTGTTTTTATTTTGGCTTTCACCTGGAGACTGTGCTTGGTTCCTAGAGGCCTCCTGCCATTTCTTGCCATATATCTTTCACACACCTGCAATGAGTCTTGTGCCTCCAGTCTGCTAAGACTGAGTCTTATATAACATAATGTAATCATAGGATTGCCACCACACCAATTTTGCCATGTAATGCTACTCAATAAAGAAAGAGACATTCCATCCCCTTTGCCATATTCTGTTGGTTGGAAGCAAGTCGAAGTTCCTGTACTCCAGGGGAGGAAGTTACATGAAGGTATGGACCCTCAGAGGTGGGGTCACTGGGATCACATTAAGGACTGTCTGCCATGTGGGGTGTCCATTGGAATGGGATGCTTTTTTAAAAAATCTTTATTGTTCAGATTATTAGAGGTGTTCTTTCTCCCCCTTATAGCTCCCCCCCACCTGATTCCCCACCCCACCTCATGCCCTTCCTTACCCCCCGCTACTGTCTTCATCCATAGGTGTAACTTTTTTGTCCAATCTCTTCCCATACTTCTCATACCCCCTTCCCCCTGAGAACTGTCAGTCTACTCCCTTTCTATGTCCCTGATTATATTATATTCACCAGTCCATTCTGTTCTTCAGATTTTTGATTCACTTGCTGGTAGGTATGTATTTGATGTCATTTTGTTGTTCATAATTTTTATCTTTACCTTTTTCTTCTTCTTCCTCTTCTTAAAGAATACCCTTCAGCATTTCATGTAATCTTGGTTTGGTGGTGAAGAACTCCTTTAGCTTTTTCTTGTTTGTGAAGCTCTTTATCTGACCTTCAACTCTGAATGATAGCTTTGCTGGGTAGAGTACTCTTGGTTATAGTTTCTTGCTGTTCATCACTTTGAATATTTCTTGCCACTCCCTTCTGGCCTGCATAGTTTCCATTGAGAAATCAGCTGACAGTCGTATGGGTACTCCCACTGTTTTTCTCTTGCTGCTTTTAATATTCTCTTTGTCTTTTGACCTTGGCATTTTAATTATGATGTGTCTTGGTGTGGTCCTCTTTGGATTCCTCTTGTATGGGGTTCTGTGTGCTTCCTGAACTTGTACGTCTATTTCTTTCACCAGGTAGGGAAAGTTTTCTGTCATCATTTCTTTTAATAGGTTTTCAGTATCTTGCTCTCTCTCTTCTTCTGGCACCCCAATAATTTGGATGTTGGTACGCTTAAAGTTGTCCCAGAGGCTCCTTACACTATCTTCATATTTTTGGATTCTTTCTTCATTTTGTTTTTCTGGTTGGGTGTTTTTTGTTTCCTCATATTTCAGAACTTTGGTTTGATTCTTGGGGTATGTTGATCTACAGTTGAGTTTCTGTATATTCTTTATTTTAGACAGTGTATGCTTAATTTCTGACTGGTTCTTTTCCATTTTTTTTTTTTTTTTGGCATTCTCATTAAGATCCTTAAAGGTCTCACTAAGTTCCTCAGAGGTTTTTAGAAGATTCTTGAGTAACCTTATAAATGTGGTTCTGAACTCTATGTCGTCCAGTAGTTTGCTTTCTTCTTTTTCTTTCATTCGTGACATGTTTTTTTGTCTCCGTATTTTGGCTGCTTCCCTGTGTTGATGGAGTGGCTTTGTGTGGTAGGTGACCTATAGGGGCCAGTAGCTCAGCCTCCCCAATCACTGAGGTGGATGCTCTTGGTACACCCCTTTGTGGGCTGAGTGCAAAGTCTTGGTGTAGTTAAGCCTTGATTGCTCTTGGTACACTGGGAGGAATTGACCTCCAGGCCAGTTGGCTGTGAGGACTTGCTGTGTCTATAATGGAAGAACTGCTGCGCTGGAGACATGCTTATGGTGCAGGACTTGTTTCAGTGGGGCTTTAGTGCTCACTGAGTCTGCCTCTTGAATGTGTCACTTATGGATGTGAGGAGTTGAAATCTGGTGTCTCACACTGGCTTCTGGATCTCCAATGGGGTCTAGGTCAGCTACTGTCTGAGGCCACCCAGCAGGAGCTACAGCGAGAGCTACAGTTTTCTCCTCTTTGCTTGGGGTTTGAAGGTTTTGGAGCTGTCTGACCAGGGCTGCAAGTTTGCTAGGTTAAGCTGCGATAAGACAGGCCATTCATATGCTAAAGCCACTGCTTGGCGCTTGGGTGGGTGTTTAGGTTGTGCAGGGTGGGGTCTCAGGGCGTCACTAGGCTAGGTGTGGCAAACAGCGATGGCTGCCAGTTAGCGGGCTCTGCGTCTCTGACCGTGTCCCTGTGTCCCATGCCCCAGCACAATAAACAATTATTCCTGTGCGCAGCTTTGTAAGCAAACCACCCTCGCTTTCTGACCTGATGGTAGACAGTCCAGCTTCTCCCCGTAGGAGTTTGGGTCCCCTGCGTCTCCCCAGAAACTGGATTTCAGAGTAATCGGGGGCTTGTCTCCCTATGGGTTGAAAAAAGCAACGCCTGCCGCCAGCCCGGATCACGCGCCTCCATACTTCAGCTTTTCAGTGCTTATGCACGTCTCAATGCTCTTTTCTCTTTCCTTCTAGTTGTAGAACTTCCACTCAGCCAGCTTTCCCGTGGTTCTGGGTGATAGACGTTTTGTCTTTTAGTTGTAGTTTTGAAATTGTTGTGCGAGGCAGCAGTTTAGGTGTTTACCTACACCGCCATCTTGGATCCTCTAGTCGAATGGGATGCTTTTTAGAACTCTCATTCCCTGGATTCTGACATGCTAACCTTTGGGTGGCATGTCAGAATCTCTCTCCCACTGCCCTATCCATTCTCAAGGTACTGTGGGCCTAGTAGCACAGGTGCGGGTTAGAACCAAAACTGAGCCACAAGTTGTGTGGAAAGAGTGCTTGGATTGATAGCACATTTATTCTGCCACCTTATGGTGTTTACACAATGTCTCCTTTTCTCAGCTGTCCTGCTGCCTCTTAAGTTTTTGGGGAAGATAGATAAGACAGTGGGTGTGGTCAGTGAGCCAGCTGGGCATGGCTTGTGGCATGCTGGTCTCTGAGCCAAGTGAACTAAACTGCTTCTCCATTCTCCAGGCAGTGGATTGATTGTTTTCAGGAAAAAGTGTAGAATTGTCAGTTTGCTGTGGCCTCTCAAACTTCCTGTTCCTATTGTCTGGGCTCTGTGGATTGTATTGGACCTTTAGTGGAGAGCGTTCTCTGAGGCCTTTAGATAGTATTGGCCACTGTTCATTCTGCCTCTTAAACATCTTCCAGTCTGTCCACTTATGTCTCCATTGTCACTCCCTTGTTGATGGTCCGCCTCCTTTCCCTTTTATTATGGCAGCAGCCCCATAACTGGTCCCTTGCATTTCCACACAATTATCAGAGTGATTTTTCAAAATGAAGTTCTGATTCTATTATTTCCATCTCTATATATAAAATCCTTATATGGAAATAGACCAAATGGCGGAACAACTGAGCAACCGGTTGCTATGATGTGCGCTGACCACTGGGGGCACATGCGGAACATGGCGGGTGTCAGCAGCAGCAGGATGGTGGAGCAGGTGAGCAGGGGTGCCAGACCAAGGCGTGGCACTGGTTGTTGTCATCGGGGTGAGCCTCTGGTGGTTACTGAAAATTCTTTGCTCCCACATTCCGCGGTCCTGCCGGGTGCTTGCACCTGCTGCCATTGCTGGCCCTGCTCGCACCCACTGCTGGCACTGGAGCCGCCATTTGCACCATCTTGCTGGCACCCGGTGCTGGTGCTGCCCCGATTGCTCAGCGCCATCAGTGGGTGTGAGTGGCAGCAGCCGGCCCCAATCACCCTTAGGGCTTCTCCACCTCCCCATGCTCCTGAGGGGTGATTGGGGCAGCAGCCGCTGCTCATACCCCTGATGGGGCCGGCCCTGTTCACAACTGCTGCTGGCACCAGCCCCAATCGCTCCGCACCATCAGCGGTGTGAGCGGGGCGGCACTGTCAGCGCATGGGAGCAGCGGCGGCGGGAGGAGGGCTGCAGGCAGACAGGGGACTGGGGGCCGTGGTGGGAGGGGCCGGGCAGGGGTGCAGGGGTGCAAGGGCTGAGACCTGCCCTTGTGCCCACTGCAGCCTCGTGGCCCACAATTCCTTTCAAGGCGAACGAATTTGTGCACTGCGCCCCTAGTCTTTAGAGGAGACTGCCATCTCCCAAGTCGTAAGTGCTATGCTTTCTGCCTGGAGTTCACTGCTCCCCACTTTCCCTCAATGATGCTTACTCATCCTTCAGGCCTCAGCTTCCTAATGAGTCTTTTTTTTTTGTTATTGTTTTTCACAGCTCATTATTTGTCATGTTGCCAGAGTACACAGAAGGTATTCAGTACTAATTGAGTGCTTAAAAAAAATTTTCAATTACAGTTGACATTCAATATTATATTAATTTCAGGTGTACAGCATAATGGTTAGATAGTTGTGTAATTTATGAAATGATGCCCTGGATAATTTTAGTACCCACCTGGCAGTATACTTAGTCATTACAATATTATTGACTACATTCCCTATGCTGTATGGTTTTGTAACTACCAATTTGTAGTTCTTAATCCCTTTGCCTTTTTCATCCAACCCCCTCCCCCCAACCTATTTCCCATCTGGAAACCCTCAAATTTCCCCCATATCTATGAGTCTGTTTCTGTTTTGTTTGCTCATCTTTTTTCTTTAGAGTCCACAAATAAGTGAAGTCACATGGTATTTGTTGTTCTCTGTCTGACTTATTTCACTTAGCATTATACTCTCTAGGTCCATCTGTGTTTTATCAAATGGTAAGATTTTTATTATTTTTTATGGCTGAGTAATATTCCATTGTATATATGTATCGCATCATCTTTTTAAAAATATGTTTTGTTGATTTTAGAGAGAGAGAGAGAGAGAGAGAAACAATGAGAGAGAGAAATATCAATTGGTTGCCTCTTGCATGCTCCCTACTGGGGATCGAGTCCACAATCTGGTCATGTGCCTTGGCCTGGAATCAAACCAGGGATGTTTTTCTGTGCATCAGTGCTCAACTAACTGAGCCACACTGACCAGGGCTATCACATCATCTTTATCTACTCATTTATTGATGGGCACTTTGGTAACTTCCATAATTTGGCTATTGTAAATAATGCTGCATTGAACATAGGGGTGCATATATCTTTTTGAATTAGTGTTTTATATTTCTTCTGATATATACCCAAAAGTTGAATTGCTGGGTCACAAAGTAGTTCTATTTTAATTAAAAAAAATTTAAAAAAAAAGATTTCAGAGAGGAAGGGGAAAGATAGAAACATCAATGATGAGATAATCATTTATTGGCTGCCTCCTGCACGCCCCCTACTGGGGATCGAGCCCGCAACCCAGGCATGTGGCCTTGGCCGGAATTGAACCTGGGACCCTTCAGTCTGCAGGCCGACGCTCTGTTCGTTGAGCCAAACCAGCTAGGGCAATTTATTTCTTTTAATAATTGTCCAGCCCTGAGCAGACATAAGAACTAAATTATAATTTAATTATTTCCCCCCTTTATTTTGCTTGGCCAAGAGTGACATTTGATGCCTGTTAACTTCTATTTTTTTTTTAACCAGCTTTATATTATTAGCATACAATAAAGTATACCTGTTGAAGTGTACACTTTGATAAATTTTTGGCATATGTGTATACTACAGTTAAGATAATACATCTATTGCGCCTCTAAAGTTTTTCAGGACCTCTTTATAATCTCTCCCTCCCACCCTGCCCTCCTTGCCCCACAATATGCTTTCTGTCACTCTAAGAGTTATTTTTCACTTTCTAGAGTTTATATAAAAGGAAGTCTTACTCTCTCCTGGCCTTTTTATCTTTGTCAAAAATCAGTTGTCTGTAGGTGGTTCTGTTTCTGGACACTCTGTTCCATTGATCTCTTCATCTGTCCTTGGGCCATAGTGCATCAGCACAATTACTTACTATAGCTTTATAATAAGCCTTCATGTCCAGTGGTGTTAGCCCCTTCAAGCTTGTTTTTTCTTTTTCAAAGTTGTTTTGTTTATTTTAGGTCTTTCTCATTTCCATATGAATTTTAGGATCAGTATGTTAAGTTGCACCCAAAAAACCTGTGGGGATTTTGATTGGGATTGCATTGGCAGTATGATAGAGTTGGAGAGAATTGACATGGTAACTTTATTGCATTGTCTGGTTCATGAACATGATATATCTTTCTGTTGACTGAGGTATACTGTAGTCTCCCTCAGTAGTGCTTCAAGTTTCAGTGTTGGAATCTTGCACATCTCTTGTCAGCTGTATCCCTAAAGTTTTAAATGTTTTGATGCTGTTGTAAATGGTATATGTATTTTTAAATATTTTTATTGATTTCAGACAGGAAGGGGGAGAGAGACAGAAACATCAATGATGAGAGAGAATTATTAATCGGTGCCTCCTGCATTCCCCCCACTGGGGACCAAGCCCACAACCCGGGCATGTGCCCTGACCGGGAATTGAACCCAGGGGACCCCTGCGTCCGCAAGCCGATGCTCTATCCACTGAGCCAAACTGGCTATGGTGGTATTGTTTTTTAAATTATATAATTTTTGTACTAGTATAAATGTCAAATTAAAAATCATTTAATTGGTTTTATAGAGAGGCGGGGGCTGGTTTGGGGGAGAGATATTTTGTTCTACTTACTTATGCATTCATTGGTTGATGCTTGTATGTGCCCTGACGGCATCAAACCCGCAACCTTGGCGTATTGGAATGAAGCTCTAACCAACTGAGCTACCTGGCCTGGGCCTACATGTCAATATTTTAATTGATCTTGTATCCTACAACCATACTAATAAAATCATTTATTCTAGTGATTTTTTTTTCTAGATTCCAATGGGTATTCTATGTAGATGATGATATTCACCAATAAAGTCAGTTTATTTATTTTATTATTACTAGAGGCCTGGTGCACAAAATTCGTGCTCTAGTGTGTGTGTGTGTGTGTGTGTGTGTGTGTGTGTGTGTGTGTGTGTGTGTGTGTGTCTTAGCCCGGATTGCGAGAGGGCGCAGTCCAGGCCGAGGGACCCCACTGGTGCACGATCGGGGCCAGGGAGGGATGCGGGAGGTTGGCCAGCCAGGGAGGGATTGCGGGAGGGCTCCACGGCTTGTCTGGCCCATCTCGCTCAGTCCTGACTGGTCGGACCCCAGCAGCAAGCTAACCTACTGGTCGGAGCGTCTGCTCCCTGGTGGTCAGTGCACATCATAGCAACAGGTCCACTGGTCAGCTGTCTGCCCCCTGGTGGTCAGTGCACATCATAGTGACTGGTTAATTGGCTGCCTGTCTGCCCCCTGGTGGTCAGTGCACGTCATAGCTAGTGGTTGATCGGCCTTAGCATGTTATTAGCATACTAGAGGCCCGGTGCACCAAATTCGTGCATGGGGTGTGTGTGTTCCTCAGCCCAGCCTGCACCCTCTCCAATCTGGGACCCCTTGAGGGATGTCTGACTGCCCGTTTAGGCCCGATCCTGGATCGGGCCTAAAGGGGCAGTCGGATGTCCCTCTCACAATCCAGGACTGCTGGCTCCCAACTGCTCGCCTGTCTGCCTTCCTGATTGCCCCAACCGCTTTTGCCTGCCAGCCTGATCACCCCCTAATCACTCCCCTGCCAGCCTGATTGATGCCTAACTGCTCCCCTGCCAGGCTCATTGCCCCTAACTGCCCTCCCCTGGTGGCCTGGTCACCCCTAACTGCCCTCCCCAGCCAGCCTGGTCTCATCCAATTGCCCTCCCCTGCAAACCTGGTCACCCCTAACTGCCCTGTCCTGCAGGCCTGGTACCCCCCCCCCCCCAACTGCCCTGTCCTGCAGGCCTGGTCCCCCCCAACTGCTCTACCCTGCAGGCCTGCGTCTCCCCCCCCCCCCCAACTGCCCTTCCCTGTAGGCTTGATTGCCCCCAACTGCCCTCCCTTGCAGGCCTCATTGCCCCCAACTGCCCTCCCTTGCAGGCCTGGTCCCTCCCAACTGCCCGCCCCTGCTGACCATGTTGTGGCAGCCGTCTTGTGTCCACATGGGGGCAGCCATCTTGTGTGTGGGAGTGATAGGTCAATTTGCATATTATTCTTTTATTAGGATAGAGGCCTGGTGCACGGGTGGTTGCTGGCTGGTTTGCCCTGAAGGGTGTCCAGATCAGGATTGGGTTTCCCTTGGCGCATGGGGCGGCCTGGGCAAGGGCCCTGTGGTGGTTTGCAGGCTGGCCATGCCCCCCGGCAACCCAAGCGGAGGCCCTGGTGTCTGGGACTTATCTTCTATAAATGAAACTTTGTAGCCTTGAGTGGAGGCCAGGGCAGGCCAGGGCAGAGGAAACTTGGCTTCCTCCATTGCTGGGGGCAACCCAAGCCTCCTGCTTACTCCAGCTCCATGGCTACCACCATCTTGGTTGGGTTAATTTGCATACTTGCTCCTGATTGGCTGGTGGGTGTAGCGGAGGTATGGTCAGTTTGCATGTTTCTCTTTTATTAGATAGGATTACACTTTGATTGGTTGAATGGCTGACCAGACAACAGGACACTTAACATATTAGGCTTTTATTATATGGGATTTAAAGAAAATCCTTACCTGAGGATATTTTTCCAATGATTTTTAGAGACAGTGGAAGAGAGAGGGAAAGACAGAGAAATATCGATGTGAGAGAAACACATCGACCGGGGCCCGTGCCAGGGAGGAGCCTGCAACCAAGTATGAGCCCTTGTTTGGAGTCAAACTCAGGGCCCCTTGGTCTGCAGGCTGACACTCTATCCACTGAGCCAAACTGGCTAGGGCTAGTTTACTTTTTAAAAAAGATTTTAAATATTGATTTTTAGTGAGAGAACAAGGGGGAGAGAGAGAGAGAGAAAGAAACGGATGTGAGAGCAATACATCAGTCAGTTGCCTCCTGCATGCCCCCTACTGGGGATTGAGCCCAGAACCCAGGCATGTGCCCTGGGACTATGCCCAACCAGCTGAGCTACACTAGCTAGGGGAAGTCAGTTTTATTTCTTTTCTAATCTGGGTACCTTTTATGTCTTTTCTTTTGATCTGATTACCCTGACTAGAACCTTCAGTACAGTCTAGAAAAGAAGTGGTGAGGGTAGACGTCAGTCTGAGACTTATTTCTGATCATTGGGGGAAAGCATTCACTTTTTCTCCATTAACTATGTTAACTGCAGGGTTTTTATAGATGCACATTATCATACTGAGGAAATTCCCTGTTATTTCAGGTTTGCTAAGTTTTTCTCAGGAATGGACATTGGATTTTATAAAAAAACTTTATTTACTTATTTATTTAATAAGGACCTAATAGTGAATAGGTCCTTCCCCTTCCCCCCATTAACCTCATCCAGCCTGCTAAAAACCTTTTTGTATCTATTGAGTTGATCATATTGTTTTATTAGTTTGTAAATACTGTGGGTTACATTGATTCCCCTCCTCCCCCCTCAAATGTCAATCCAATCTTATATTCCGGGACTAAAACCCACTTGGCTCTTGATGGGGCCATTGGGCTGTATGCCTCTCATAATCCAGCAGGCAGGGCCAGGCTTCGCCATGGCAGTGGTGGCTGTTACGTTAGTGGAAGAACAAATGTAGCAGCGCTATGATGTCCAGAGGGCTAGAGCTCTCAGCTTCACTCCTGCCTTATTCTGCCCAGCAAAGCAAATCTTAAAACAACAATAGATATAAGGGATGCAAAATAGATTCTACCACTCCAGTTTGTGATGGGAGTAGCTGCAGAGTCACATTGCAGGAGTGGATAAACGAGGGCAAGATTTGGTGCCTTGTTCAAGTCTGCTGTGGGGCACAGTCTTTTCAATAGCTTACACTCAAATCCTCTTAATTTTGCTACATGTTTAGTTCTTTGCCTGGGTTTTTCTTTTTAGGTTAATACTCACTAAATTAATATCCTTCTTGCCAGGTTTCTTGATTACATTGTCTGAAATGTTAAAGAACCTGGGTAGTGACTAGCTTAATTGTTTTACTTGATTTTTACAAACATAATATTATTCTATGATGTCTTGATTGATGATATATCTGCATGTATGCATGATGGGCTATCCTGTGCAAATGTGGGCACTGTTTCCACTAATCTGGCACCTGCCTTTTTAAAATAAATCCTCTCTGGAGGATATTTTTTCCATTGACTTTAGAGAGAGTGAAGGGGGAAGGTTAGGGGGAAAGAGGGAAGAGAAAGAGAAACATCGATGTGAGAGAGCCATATCAATTTTCCCCAGCCCCAACCTGCAGCCCAGGTATGTGCCCTTGGCAGAATTGAACCCGTGACCCTTTGATTGGTGGGCAGATGCTCCAACCAATGAGCCATGTAGGCCAGGGCCTGGCACTTTTTTTTGTTTGTTTTCTTAAAAATATATTTTTAGCCCTAGCTGGTTTGGCTCAGTGGATAGAGCATCGGCCTGCAGACTGAAGGGTCCCGGGTTCAATTCCAGTCAAGGGCACATGCCAGGTTGCAGATTCATTCCCCAGTAGGGGGTGTGCAGGAAGCAGCCTATCAGTGATTTGCTCTCATCATTGATGTTTCTATCTCTCTCTCCTTCTCCCTTCCTCTCTGCAATCAATAAGTCAATAAAAATATATTTAAAAAAATAGAAATAAAAATACTTTTATTGATTTCAGAGAGGAAAGGAGAGGTAGAGATAGAAATATCAACGATGAGGGAGAATCATTGATCAGCTGCCCCCTGCACACCCCCACAACAAGGGATTGAGCCCGCAACCCAGGCATGTGCCCTGATCCGACCATAAATTGAATCTTGACCTCCTAGGAGGTCCATAGGTTGATGTTCAACCACTGATCCACACCGGCTGGGCTGTTACCTGCTTTTTGATGACCAGTATTTATTGGTATCAGAATGTTAATTGAGGGACTTGTTCTGGTTCTCCTAAGCTTAGGGAGCAGTTAAACTATTTTTTTCTTTGATGTTAGTGTGATTTTTCTTCCAATATTTATTTAGTTTTTAGTCAACAATAATGCTAATGTTTGTCAGGTATTTAATTGTGTGTTTGTCAGACACTATTCAAGTGCTCTGCATCCCCCTAATGATTTTGTGTGATCAACAGGATGATTTTTTTATTTTACTGATGACCAAATTGAGGCTTAGTGAGGAGGTTAAGAAGAAGTAAGGCTTTCAGGTTTTAGATAAATGAGAGAATCATTTTTTCTTCAGAGAACTGAACTGTCAGCAAAATTGGACTAGTTTACAGAAAGGAATGTGAATGTGTTCTTTGCAATTGTGATGTAACTGCCCCATGGCTAGTGGAGCAGATTTTGCCAGCATCTTTTTCTAGGCCTGGTGTTGAGTTTGTGCCAATATAATCTCATTCTTCTGGTGTTGTCAGCATCCTGACATTTTTGAAAATGTGGTGATTGTGGAGTTCAGTAGAGTTGCTTTCTATATATCTGACATCTTGGGAGTAAACAAAAATCATGTGGTTGTTGCTATATGCTCAGCAAAGAAATTTCCTTTTGGTGTGTAGTGGAGGAGCTGGGATCACCTTAAATTCATCTCTTAAAAGTTGTTTGTAAGGGGCTAGATAGTAAATATTTTATAGTTTGTGGGCCACATGTTCTCTGTTCACCTACTCAATTTTGTCCTTGTTGCATGAAAGGAACCATAGACCATAGTAAACAAATAAGTTTGGCTGTGTTCCAATAAAACTTTATTGACACTGAAATATGAATTTCAATTGTAATTTTCACTTGTCACAGATATTTTTTTCTTTTTCAATCATTTTTATCTTATGGACTCTATAAAAAAAAGTTAGTAGCCGAAACCGGTTTGGCTCAGTGGATAGAGCGTCGGCCTGTGGACTGAAGGGTCCCGGGTTCGATTCCGGTCAAGGGCATGTACCTTCGTTGTGGGCACATCCCCAGTGGGGGGTGTGCAGGAGGCAGCTGATCGATGTTTCTCTCTCATCGATGTTTCTAGCTTTCTATCCCTCTTCCTTCCTCTCTGTAAAAAATTAATAAAATATATACAAAAAAATTACTCTAAGGTTAAAGAAAGTTTAAAAAAAATGTTAGTAGGCCAGATTTGATCTCTGGCCCTAGTTTGCTGACTCATGTCATGTTTGATGAATTTGGAGCTGCTTGAGTTCATTGATTTTTGTCTTTGAAGCTTTCTTTTAAGTCTGCAGCAGTCTTGACTTTGTTCTCCCTTTTTTCTGTATAGTTGGATCTGTGGTTTTGTTAGACTTACGTTGTTTCTCCATGTCTGATCTGGTCAGCTACTGGTATATCATTCTGTTTTCTAATGCTGTTATGGATTTATTCTTTACAAAATGTTTGTCACTGTAAGAAACTTTAGACAAAAGTGATAATAGATTCCACCATTTTGATCTAATAGTATTGATCTTTTTGTAAACATAATTGCACTCTGGGCAGAAAGCCTTTTTACCATGTGTTTTTACTTGTACAGAAGAAATGAAAATTTTACTTCCTGTAGTGGTTGCTTAGGGTGTATGGTATATGTCTTTAACTTATCTTTTTCTCCCCTCTCTAGGTCTTTATATTATTTTTTGATATATCTTCTACATGTTATAAAGTGCATAATACATTATCATTTTTACTTTAAACAGTCAATTTTCTTTTAAATAGATTTAAATAAGGTAAATCTAGACCTGAAGAACTTAGGTAACCTAAATTATATGGTATAGTTGGCAGTTCTATACATTTTAGTAAAGTTTCAGTAAAACTGGATAGTTTTTATTTTTAAGTGTTGTTCATTCCTTTGTGTTAATCCAGATTTCAATTATTTTCCTTTTTTCTGAGGGACTTACTTTAGTATTAATTATAGTGGATTGCTGATATGATGGCTTCTTTAAGCTTCTGTCTCAAAGTGTGTCTTTTGAAAGGTATTTTTGCTGGGTAGAGAATTCCAGTTGACCATTTTTTGGGACTACTTTAGTCATGGTGCTCCACTGGGTTCTGACTTGCACTAATTGTTTCCAACCAGTTGTCTACTGTAATCCTTGTCCTCATACCTCTGTATATAATGTGCCTTTTTCTCTGCCTTTTAAAAAAATACATACTTTTTTATTGATTTCAGAGAAGAAGGGAGAGACATAGAGAGATAGACACATCAATGATGAGAGAGAATCATTGATTGGCTGCCTCCTGCACACCCCCTACTGGGAGGGATCAAGCCCACAAACCAGGCAGGTGCCCTTGTTCTGAATCGAACCTGGGACCCTTTAGTCTGCTGGCCAACGCTTTATCCACTGAGCAAAACCCGCTAGGGCTGATTGCTTTTAAGCTATTTAAGAGTTAGCTTAATGTAATTTTATTTATGATTGTTGTGCTTGGAGTTTGATGAGCTTTATGGATATCTGGGTTTATAGTTTTCATCAGATTTGGAAAGTTTTTGGTCAGTCTTTAAATACTTTTTCTGACACTCCCTTTTCTCTTTTGGAGACTCGTCTCCCATTTATATGAGGTTGCTTAAAATTGTCAAACAGAACAATTATGCCCTGTCATTTTTTCTTTGTCTTTTTTTTTTCCTGTCTTTGAATAATTTCTATTCCTGTCTTTGAATAATTTCTATTCCAAGCTCACTACCCCTTTTTTCTGTAATGTCTAATATGTCAGATGTTTTTGTCTTGAAAATTTTTACCTCATACGTTGTAGTTTTAATTTTAAGAAGTTTGAGTCCTGGCCGGTCTGGCTTAGTGGTTTGAGCATTGGCCCGCAGACCTTTGGATCCAGGTTCGATTCCTGGTCAAGGGTATGTACCTGGGTTGCAGGTCCAATCCCAGCCTGGATTGAGTGCAGGAGGCAACCGACCGATGTGTCTCTCTTACTTTGATGTTTCTCCCCCCCTTCCCCCCCCCCCCCCCGCTCTCCCCACACACTTCCTCCTCCCTCTTTTCCTCCCTTCCACTCTCTCTAAAAATCAATGGGGGAAAAATATCCTCTGGTGAGGATTAACCAAAAAAAGTTTGATTTGCGTCCTTTTCACATATTCCATGTGTCTAATTAGCATGCTCAATCTTTAGTTTTTTGAATATATAGAATGCTTTCATGTTCTTGTCTATTGATCTGTGTCACTTCTGGTTGTCTGATTTTTCTCATTGTTGCTCACATTTTCCTGCTTCTTTGTATGTCAAGTAATTTTTGACCACATGCTAGGCATTGCTAAACTTGCCTTGTTTGTTGCTGGATATTTTTGTATTACTATAAATATCCTTGGGCTTTGTTCTTGGGTGTAGTAAAACTACTTTGAACCAGTTTGACCCCCCCCCCCCAGCTCTTTATTTCAAGTTTTGTTAGATGGCACCAGAGGAGTATTTTGTCCAGGGCTTATTTTACAGACCTTTGGAATCTCTCCTTGTGCAGCTCTCTCTTTTTGCGCTCTCCCTGTATACTGTGACAGCTTTGGCCTGCCTGGAATCCCAGCTTCATCCTCTCAAGTCAAGGAGACCCATTGGTCTGCTCCTGGGTTTCTCCTTCCCACATTGCAGCCTGGACACTCTCTCTGGTCAGTAAATCGTGGCAGTTGTAGAGTTCACTTGGTCTAGTTTTCATCACCCAGGGATCACTTTCCTCATTGCTTGTTGTCCAGTGTCTTGTAAACCACTGTTTTATACTTTCTGTCCAGGTTTAAGAGAATAGTGAATCCATTTCCTTTATTCCATCTTGGTCACAGTGGAAGCTGGGATAGACATTTTTCAAAAATTCATATTTCTTGAAAGCTCAGATTTCATAATTGACAACAGATACTGACATGTTTACTTGAATAACTATGGTTTGTTAGTTTTTCGTTTAAATAAAATTTCCCATAAAATTGCAATTCAAACAGTTGAACCAAGTGCCTTTTGTTCTGAGACCCATTGTACATCTGTCTTCAATAGATGTGTGCTTTATGCCCTCTTTGGTTTTGTCAGAGAGTATTTAGACAATATGTACTCCAGTGTTGAAATTCAATAAAATTAATTTTTACTGATGAATCCATAACAGTCTTAAGTGACATGGCATTTTTAAAATAGTGATTTTCTGGCAACGAAGAATATGGTACTTAGTGTTACAGGTGCTGACGTGTCAACACTTTTACCATTGTTGCAAATGTAGACTGTGAAGGGAATAAATATTTTTCAGAATATTATGACAATGGTTTTGATCTCACAGATCCTACTTATTATACTGCTGGATTGGAGAATGTCTAGAGGCAGTAATTGGTGAAAATGAATAAGCGTTGCAGCTGTGGTATTGAATGGGTTTGAGTTATCTTTAGGATATGGAATATACATTGAAGACCTATTTCCCTTTTTGGGAATTTAAGTTTTGCTACCGTAGATAAGACAGGTTTGGATTTTGTTTAAAGAAATGTTGAATGAATCAGCTTCTTGGTAGCCAGCAGCTTTGGAGGTGATTATATGGAAGATGTCCAAACATGCTAGGCAGTGGTCGGCAAACTCATTAGTCAACAGAGTCAAATATCAACAGTACAACGATTGAAATTTCTTTTGAGAGCTAAGTATTTTAAACTTAAACTATATAGGTAGGTACATTGTTATTAACTTAATTAGGGTACTCCTAAGCTGGCCTTTGCTGAAAACTCAAGGGGCCCAAGAGCCAAATGTGGCTTGCAAGCCGCAGTTTGCCGACCACTGTGTTAAGGTAATGCTTACCCTTCCAATGGAATTGTAAAATAAATGGAAGTACTGCAAAATTATTTTGTTAATGTGCAATGTTGCTTCCTAAAAAATGACATTTGCATATCTAAATTACATAAAATGTGTGTTAAAGTAATAAAGAGGAGTATATATTTTAAAGAAAAAATAAATTTCATCTTGAGTAAGCGTCTTAAAGTTGATTTTTAAATTGATTTCATTATTTTAAAATATTCTTAAATTGATTTTTTGAGAGAGAGAGAGAGAGAGAGAGAGAGAGAGAGGAGAGAGAGGAGAGAGACTGAGACATCAATATGAGAAACATCGATCGGTTGTCACCTGCACGCACCCTGACCGGATGCCATGGGAAGATTCTCAAGGAATTGAGCTACACCAGCCAGGGCATGAATAAACTTTAAAATTAAGTCACTTCAGAAAACTTTTAGTATCACTTTTTTTCCTCTGGGCTTTCCTTCGATAGTGGTGTCTCTGAGAACACAAGGTTGATTGCTGATGGGCTTTTGTTCCAAGGAGGGAGGGTCTCTAAAGCTCTGGCTAAGGGTCTTTCTATGCGAGGAGTTCATTGTTAGATGGAGCCTCTGGCCTTTAATAACTTGATCTGATCTTAATTGTTATGTATGGTTCTCATGATCTGTCCATCTCTGTGTTTGTGTGTTTCTTATGATAATCACTAATATACCTGTGATTGTGACATACATAGGTATACTTTAGACAATAAAGGTACCCATTCTCAAATCTTTAGTTAGATGAATTTTGACAGTTTTGTTACCCCATGTAATCAGTAGGGAATTTTGATATAGAACATTTCCAATACTGCAAACAGTTTTTATTGTTATTTTTACCTTTTTGTTAATCCTCCCTCAAGGATATTTTTTTCCATTGATTTTTAGAGAGAGACCCATTGATTGGTTGCTTCCAGCTCATGCCCTGACTTGGGCCAGGGTTCGAGCCTGCAACCCAGGTACGTGCCCTTGATCAGAATCGAACCTGGGACCCTTCAATCTGCAGGCTGATGCTCTATCCACTGAGCCATACTGGCTAGGGCCAATAAGTTCCTTTTTAACCAGCCCCAGCCCCACCCCAAGCAACCACTGATTTACTTTTTTTTGTTGTTTTGTTTTGTTACTCTTCACCCAAGGCTATTTTTCCATCGATTTTTAGGGAGAGTAGAAGAGAGAGGGAAAGATAGAAACATAGTTGGTTGCCTCCTGCACAAGTCCCGACCAGGACCAGGGCCCAGGCCAGGGAAGAGCCTGCAACCAAGGTACATGCCCTTGACCAGAATTGAACCCGATCCTTCAGTCTGCAGGCTGATGCTCTATCCATTGAGCTGAACCATGGTGGTGGGGGCTGATTTACTTTTTGTCATAGGTTTGTTTTGCCTATTTTAGAATTTCAAGCTGGAGTTTGAAAAGTCTTATGTAACAATGTGGTTTTTAGGTGGATTTCTTAGGTATTTGAAATGACTAGAAATAATTAATGGAATGTTCTTTTGGTAGAAGCTGGTTTCTGGAATTTTTGGGATAGCTCAGTAACTGGGATGAGATGGTCTGGCTCTGCTTGGTTAAGCTCTCAATGAGGGACCTGATATGAAATTTGGGAATAGAGGTAAAGTGGAAATCAGGGATCAAGTCAGAATTGTCCTACTGTATTATCAGCCATTGCTTTCCCTGTAACAAGGAGGGAAATAGGACACATTTAACAAATACTACATACATGTTTACAGGTACTGAAGTCAGATGCTCCACATGAAAATAATTAGGGCTCTGAGAAATTCAAGGTGAAAGAATGCACTTTGCAATAAAGAAATGCCCCTGCCATGTCACATTAGGGAGTACAGTATGGTGGAAGGAGCAGGAACTGGGAATTAGGAGCACTGTACTCCTTGATTTGTCTCTGCCTTGTTCCTGTGATTTTTAACTTGTCACCTGCTCCTTCTATTGAAGTTCTTGACTAACTTTGCTCAGGTGACACTTGTAGTGCCTTATAAGGTACACATGCCTTTTGATGGATGGAAGAATACAAAATGTGTCTGTATATCTATATTAATAATAGCCTAGGGCTTTCATGACCTAAATGACCAGACGGACCACCCGTCACCAGGAAGTGCATGGAGCACCTCTCGGTCCCTCCCCTGCAGCCCACAACGCTGGTAGCAGGTGGCAGGGGTGGGTGGGCGGGGTGAGGTGGGTGCAGCAGCTGTGGATCAGGCTCAGAGAGAGAGGCAGGGCCTGATCCGCAGCTGCTGCAGAGGCTGTGGATCAGGCCCGGGGGCGGGGGGGGGAGAGCGAGAGAGAGAGCAAGAGAGAGCGTGCGCGTGAGAGAGGGGGGGGGGGGCGAGAGAGGTCAGTGGGGCTGTTCTGGACTTCCCAGAAAAGCCAATGGCTGCCTAGGAGGCGGAGCTTTTGACAGTGACTAGCATAGAAACCGACCAATCAGAACCAAATCTGGGTGAACCGCAAAGGCAGAACCTAAGGTGGGGGCTGAGGAGGGGTTTTTAGGGCAACAGCTATTTGGTGTAAGGTGTAAGAAAGCAGTTCAATTTTTTAATAACTGGTTTGGCAGTATAGTGCATATGGCTGGCTATCAGTCCAGATATAGGGATTATGTATTTTTTAAAAAATATATATTTTATTGATTTTTTTACAGAGAGGAAGGGAGAGAGATAGAGAGAAACATCGATCAGCTGCCTACTGCACTCCCCTTACTGGGATGTGCCCGCAACCCAGGTACATGCCCTTGACCGGAATCGAACCTGGGACCTTTCAGTCCACAGGCTGACGCTCTATCCACTGAGCCAAACCGGTTTCGGCTAGGGATTATGTATTTTTATTTGCAAAGAGCATCTCCTCCTGCTGAAAAAGGCTCCCCCCCCCCCCATATAAGCAATCCTATCTTATATAATCTATCTATACTAATAAAAGGGTAATATGCTAATTAGACTGGGTTGACCAGCAATTTCTGGAAATCCGACTTTCTTCCGGACAAAGCCATGGTGGTGGGGGCCAAGGCAGAGGCAATTAGGGGCGATCAGGCTGGCAGGGGAGGGCAGTTGGGGGAAGATCAGGCCGGCAGGGGAGTGCAGTTGGGAGCGAGGTGAGGCCTGCAAGGGAGGGCCGTTGCGGGCGATCAGGCCAGCAGGGGGTGCAGTTGGGGGTGGCCAGGCTGGCAGGGTGGCAGTTAGGGGCAACCAGGCTAGCAGGGGAGAGCAGTTGGGGGCAATCAGGCCGGCAGGCAGAGAGGTTAGGGGCAATCAGGCAGGCAGGCAGACTGGTTAGGGGTGATCAGGCAAGCAGGCAGGTGAGCTGTTAGGAGCCAGCGGTTCCAGATTGCGAGAGGGATGTCTGACTGCCGGTTTAGGCCCGATGTGGGGTCGGGCCTAAATTGGCAGTTGGACATCCCCCAAGGGGTCCCCGATTGGAGAGGGTGCAGGCTGGGCTGAGGGAACCCCTCCCGAATTTTCTGCACCCGGCCTCTAGTATATGAATAATATGTGTATGTAAATGCTTTTTAAATAACCAGTTTTAAGAGATCCTGTTTACACTGGCTCTCTCCATTAGTATAGTTTCTATTCTTGGATTTTTCTCTTTCATCCTGATTTGATACAACAAAGAAGGAAATAAGCTAGCTTATGATTGTTGATAGCTGCCAACAAGAACTAAAGAAAATGGTGATATGGGCAAGTTGAACATAAACAGATGGTGCATTAGGGCAGGGCAGTGTAGTTTTGCTTGTACTCACAGAGCAAGTCAGAGGTAGTGAGAGCACTTAGCTGTTTGCTAGTGTGCTGAACTGCCAGGCCAATAACAGCTAGCCTTTAACTTTGCTTGTAAATGTTAAATTTATTGAATTTGTGCAGTTAAATGCATGATTTTAAAAATAAGGCACAATTGAATATTATTTGGAGGATATTTTTGTATTTGTGTCATATTTAAGGTTTATATTTTAAATTTCAGTTTTTGGTTTTAAACTTTTTTAAAAAAATATACTTTTACTGATTTCAGAGAAGAAGGGAAGGGGAGAGAGACACAGAGAAATACACACAGAGAGAGAGACATCAATGATGAGAATCATCGATCGGCCGCCTCCTGCACGCCCTCTACTGGGGATCGAGCCCTCTACTGGGGATCGAGCCTGCAACCCAGGCATGTGCCCTTGACTGGAATTGAACCCGGGACTCTTCAGTCCTCAGGCTGATGCTCTATCCACTTAGCCAAACCGGCTAGGGCTGAAACTTTAAGTAATATGACAGTAAGGTAAATTTTTTTCTTTATATTGATAATGGAGATTTGTATTCATATGCTACAGTAGGTTTGTTTAGGCCAGGATGTTGAATGCTTTGATAGGATTTGGAACCCATAGTGTGAATTCTGACAGATCATTGAGAGTTTTTCCTTGACCATTGGCAGTAGAATTACTTTGACTTGTCCTTTCAATTCAAAATTTAAAGGAGTCATTTGATTTTATCTTTAGACTGAGTATGTTAGTTTTTAAAAAATATATATATTTTATTGTTTTTTTTACAGAGAGAAAGGGAGAGGGATAGAGTTTAGAAACATCAATGAGAGAGAAACATCAATCAGCTGCCTTCTGCACACCCCCTACTGGGGATGTACCTGCAACCAAGGTACATGCCTTTGACTGGAATCGAACCTGGGACCCTTGAGTCCACTGGGACCGCTCTATCCACTGAGCCAAACTGGTTAGAGCCTTAGTATGATAGTTTTATGATTGAGAACTTCTTAAAGAGACTTTCTTCTTTGTACATTCTATGGGAATATGCACCTATGTGCTAACTAACCTGTTCAACTTAGTGTGAGTTTCTGTGCCCACCACCTTTGAGAGTGAGTGTGACAAGGATTTTCACTCTTGGCAGGCAGGCATTGTCCAGTTCTGGTCAGGGAACAGGTGTGTGCCATGAGCTCATCCTGGACTCACTCAGCAGGGGTGTCACACCCACTGTGTGTCTGACTTCATGCCTCACTATTATGGCCACCAAGAGGAAGGGCATAGTTTTTGACCTAGAGGAGCTGGCTGCCTGCCTGTGGAGACAGACTTGACAACAGATAGTGAAAAGTATTGGGGAAGGATTAGAAAGATATGCATAGGGTTGTTCCAGAACTCCTAGACTGGGCTGAGCTGAGTCTTGTGGGCGAGCATAAGCTTGCCACATTTGTGCAGAAGTGTGGTGATGGTGATTTGAATGGGTTGGGCACAGAGGCTTGTTCTTGTTGTAGTGCAAAGATGGCCTCTAAGGGAATGTCAGCCCTGTATTCCTATCTGCAGCTCTGGAACATGCTGTGAATTCTGCCGAGTTTGGGAGGTAGGTGGGGCCTGGGGATTCACCTGAAGGAAATGGTAAGTCTCATAGGGGTTTCTTCCAAGTAGGGATTGAAGCTCTGACTCTGAGGGTGGGGCAAATGGTACATTATAGGGTTATGTCTATGTATGGAAAGTGGTTCTTACTGTTATAAAAGGGCACTTTACTTTCATTTAAACAAGGAAACAGTGTCCTATTAAATAAAATTATATATTAAAGAAAATTTTATATTATAAAAGACTAGTGACCCGGTGCATGAAATTCGTGCACAGTTGGGGGGTTCCCTCAGTCCAGCCTGCCCCCTCTCACTGACTGGGAGCCCTCAGGGGTTGTCCTACTGAATGCTTAAGGAGGCGATAGGCTGTTCAAGGGAAGTCACCAGCCCCATTACCCCACTGCTGCAGCCACTGCCAGCCACTGCAGCTGCCAAGGTGTTTTCATCAACACGGACTCTAGTCCCTTAACTGTGAAAAAATGACAACTTTCTTTAGGCATTTATAAGATGTATCTTTCATAGGATATGACATTTCTTTCTTTTTTTTTTTTTTTTATCCTCACCTGAGGATATGTTTCCATTGATTTTTAGAGAGTGTGGAAGAGAGAGGGAGAGACAGAGAGAAACATCAATGTGAGAGGGACACTTCGATTGGTTGCCTCCTGCATGAGCCCTGACCTGGGCCCTGGCCAGGGAGGAGCCTGTAACCTTGATCAGAATTGAACCAGGACCCTGTGGTCAGCAGGCCGAGGCTCTATCCACTGAGCCAAACCAGCTAGGGCAGGAAATGACATTTCTTAGCCCCTCCAGTAGCGGACCTTCGTTTTTTCCTCCAGGAGTGTGGTGGAAAAACCCTAGATCACCTTCTTGGATTTGTATAAACCAAGTTACAAAGAACACAGCAAGTGGCGGCCTACAGGGAGCTTAGCCAATGAGCTGTCAGAAAAGGTATTTACTCTCAAACTGGTTTGGCTCAGTGGATAGACCGTGGGCCTACAGACTGAAGGGTCCCAGGTTTGATTCCTGTTAAGGGCATGTACCTTGGTTGGAGGCACATCCCCAGTGGAGAGTGTGCAGGAGGCAGCTAATCGATGTTTCTCTCTCATTGATATTTATGACTGTCTATCTCTCTCCCCTCTTCTCTGTAAAAAAAAATCAATAATATATATATATATATATATATATATTTTAAAAGGTGTTTCCTCTGCAGCTCATGCAGCCCCTGTGTTGTGTCCACTGGGCTAGGGGCATGTCCTTGCCACCCGGTGGTGGCCACCAGGGTCTCCGCACGCCCTAGAGGCCAGCAGCCAGCCCCCTGTCATGGGTGCCAGGCTGGGGGCATGGATCCAAACCGCCTCTTGGTGCTGGAGCATGCGCAAGTGACTAGGGGCGGGGATGTTCCTGCCCCAACCCCAGCTGCTTGGCGCCTGCACCCATAGGTCCAGAGTGGCGGGGGGGCATTCTAAGACCCCTGCCACTCAGGGCCTAAGCGTGGGCCTACAGGCTAGGAGCGGCCTGGGTCTGGAGGATATTCCCAGGACCCAGGCCGCTTGGCGCCTGTGTATGCAAATTAACCATCATATTTGTTGGGTTAATTTGCCTGCTCACTCTGATTGGCTGGTGGGCATAGTGGAGTGATGGTTAATTTGCATGTTTCTCTTTTATTAGATAGGATTAGAGGCCAGGTGCACGAAATTCATGCACGGGGGCGGGGGTGTCCTTCAGCCCAGCCTGCACTCTCTCCAATCTGGGACATTCCTCTCATAATCCAGGGCTGCTGGCTCCCAACTGCTTGCCTGCCTGCCTTCCTGATCGCCCCTAACCGCTTCTGCCTGCCAGCCTGATCACCCCCTAACCACTCTCCTGCCAACCTGATTGATGCCTAACTGCTCCCCTGCCAGCCTGTTTGCTCCTATCTGCCCTCCTCTGCAGGCCTGGTCACCCCTAACTGCTCTCCCCTGCAGGCCTGGTTCCCCCCAACTGCTCTCCCCTGCAGGCCTGGGTCCTCCCCAACTGCCCTTCCCTGCAGGCCCGGTCACCCCCAACTTCCCTCCTCTGCCGTCCTGGTCACCCCTAACTGCCCTCCACTGCAGGCTTGATCACCCCCAACTGCCCTCCCTTGCAGGCCTGGTCTCTCCCAAGTGCCCGCCCCTGCTGGCCATCTTGTGGTGGCCATCTTGTGTTCACATGGGAGCAGCCATTTTGTGTGTTGGAGTGATGGTCAATCTGCATATTGCTCTCTTATTAGATAGGATAGAGGTCTGGTGCATGGGTACCGGCCAGCTGGTTTGTCCTGAAGGGTGTCCTGGATCAGGGTGGGGGTTCCCTTGGGGCGTGGAGCAGCCTGGGCGAGGGGCCTGTGGTGGTTTGCAGGCCGGCCATGCCGCGCCCCCCCCCCCCCCCCCCACGTCCCAAGCAGAGGACCTGGTATCTGGGATTTATTTATCTTTTACAATTGAAACTTTGTAGCCTTGAGCGGAGCCAAGCCTTCTGCTTGCTCCGTGGTGGCAGCCATTTCTGTTGGGATTTATGTATCTTCTATAATTGAAACTTTGTAGCCTTAATCGGAGGCCAAAGCAGGCCAGGGCTGCAGAAGCTTGGCTTCCTCCATCGCCGGGGGCAACCCTAGCCGCCTCCTCTATCCAGCTCCATGGCTGCCGCCATTTCTGTTGGGATTTATTTATCTTCTATAATTGAAACTTTGTAGCCTGGAGTGGAGGCATGGGCTGGCAAGGGGAGGCGGAAAGCTTGGCTTCCTCCATTGCCAGGAAAACCCAAGCCTCCCTCCTGCTCTCTGTGGCTGCAGCCATCTTGGTTGGGTTTACTGGCATATTCGCTCCTGATTGGCTGGTGGACTTGGCTTGTGGGTATAGCAGAGATATGGTCAATTTGCATATTACTCTTTTATTAGATAGGATAGGATACTAGGTAAATGATGGTATGGGTAATGAAATGCATGATTATGGCAAAAACTTAAGCATATAGTACCTAGATGAGCGAGTTTGGCAAACATTTGCTGGATTGGGCAAAGGATAGCACAACAGGATGGGTCTTGCCCACTTGTTTCTAATTTAAGGGAATAGAATAGAAAACATCATGGGTCACACATACTTCACAGAAATACTGTCTCTGTATGTTTCTGTTTTGTTTAGATGTGGTATATTTTGGGCCAAGGAGTAAATTGTATTTCTTACCATGTACTGTATTTAGGGAAAAATGGGAACTCCTGGCCTGAATGACCTGGAAGGGACTTTCCACCTCTTGAGATTCTGGTTTGCTTAAGTTTTTCAGCAAATATTTTTTGAATGCCTATTAATGTGCCAGGCCCTGGGCTAGGATGCTGGGTATAGAAGTAAACCAGGCATTCTTGCCACCCTCACCCCCCCAAATCAATTAAAAAAAAAAAGTAACCAGACACTCACGCTCTGCCCTTAAGGAACTCTTTGCCTTTTAGGAGAAAATTTTTTGAAAATATTTGATTTGAGAGAGAGAGAGAGAGAGAGAGAGAGAGAGAGAGAGAGAGAGAGAGATTGATTTTGTTGTTCTACTTATTTATGCATTCATTGGTTGATTTTTGTATGTACCCTGACTGGGGATCAAACCTGCAACCTTGGCATATAGGGCCAGCGTTCTAACCCACTGAGCTACCAGGCCATGGCTACAGAAAAAAATGTTTAAAAATATATATTTAAATTGATGTTTAGAGTGGAAGGGAGAGGGGGAGAGAGAGAAACAGAAACATCGATGTGAGAGTGAAACGTTGATCAACTGCCTCCTGCATGCCCCACAACCCGAGCTTCTGCCCTGACATGGAATCGAACCAGCTACCTTTTGGTGCATGGGAGAATGCCCAACCAACTGACCCACACCAGCAGGGCCAGAAGAATTTTTGTAGTAGGTATTGGTTGGTATGTATTAAGGTGTTTCATGTGTGAAAATACAGAACTTGTTTTGTAGTACAAGATATGGAAAGTAAAGGTTGACAGAGATGGTTGGTGAGGTTCCCACAGTACACAGGAAGGGATGGGATTCTTTAGGAGGATAAGCCTTAAGCAGGAAGAATCCCAGTCAGTTCCGGGAAGAGCATGGAGTGAGCAGTCATGGAAGTTGAGGGCCTGTAAGCCACTTGTTTAGGAGGACGAGGGAGAAAAGGTTCTTAGGATCAAGTGTGGAGAATCCAGATAGAGCAGAGACATGAAGAGGGGCCTGACGTTGTTATGCATCCCCTGTGGTTTAGATACCCAAATTTTGTGGATGCCACTGTCTGCATCACGCTGTTTTTTTTCCTCTGGTAGTTTCTCAGGCCCCATTGTTGGTGTTCAGAATTGCTGGTTTAGCGACAAGCAGGGAGGATCTGGTGGGAAGACTAGAGAGTTTGTTTGTTTGTGGGTGAGGAGGCCACCCAGGCATGTTTTCTTTGTGAAGTGCAGTGAGGGTAATGTCAGAAGGATGAGATATCCATATGGTGATAGTGGGTTGCAGACATGGGCTGGTGGTGGAAGGTCACTAGAAGTGAGCATGGAGCTATGTTGATAGATAGCTGGATGTGTTCTTCATGTGGATTTAGTGCAGGCTAAGCTGAGGGAAGAGGGTGACTCATTCAGTGTCCTTGATGGGGCCTGGACTGTGGGCTGGACTTCTTGTTGGGTCTTTCCCAAGCTTTGCTCCACTGAAGCCTTAACTAGGACCTAGTCTGGGAAGGAGGAGCTAACATTCCATCCCCATGTACAAAGAGGGCTGCTTAGAGAGAATGACTTTCTTGGTGGGTTGACAGTGGATTGTAGGTGCAGGAGTGGCAGTTGGTCACAGGAAAACAGTGGTGTGGGAGATGATCTCTGGACCCGAGTAAGGAGGATGGAGAGGCTGACAGAGTGGAGGTGTAGGCAGGAGTGTGTGTGTAAGAAGGTGCTTAGTGGCTGCCATTGCGGATGGAAACTGAGTGACGGGAGTGGCTTACTTGTGCCATCTTTTGGATGTTCTGTCAGTGTATATCCAGGGATCCTGTCAGAAGGATTTTAATGGCCTGGTGTCCAGAATTGACTGTCTTAAACTTCTTTTAGATGTTAATGCCATGGGGAACTTTAGGAAAACATTACCTCTTCTTACATTATAAGCTTTTTCTATAAGCTTTTTCCTTATTGTCAGCACCCATGATTTTGGCCCAAGTTTTAGGAGTCTGTTCAGAGCTTGTTTGTTAGGCCTTTTCTAAATCATAGCACAGGCTGTAGGGGACCCCACAGTTGGGAGAACCCCAGGTGCAGCCTCTGCCAGATCCCTTATCTGGGAATAAGGAAAGGGCTGCTCTTCGCTTCCCCTCATCTTTCTGTCCCACGAGTCAATTCTTTGAAAACACACCTAACATGGTTTTCTTACATTCTGTATAAAATGCAGTTAGAAAAATGTCCTTTTAAAATGACTATAAAATTGTAAAGGGCTTGTTCATTAAAACACTGGTTTTAAGTGGATCCCTCTCAAAAGCAATACAAAACATTCTTTTTCCTGTTTACTTGTTAAAGAATGTATGCTAAGCTAATCTTTTAAAAACTTTTTCTTTTTTAAAAAATACACCTGTTTGTAATGGGTATTCTTGTTTCCAGCAGTTGGAATAGCCTGGTCATTTGGAGAAGGTGGGGAGTATTCCCTGAGAGGTCCAGCACTGATCCCAGGAGGGTTTTTTGGGGTTAAAGTTTGAGGGTGATAGTGATACTCAGGAAAGGTAGGACACTGCTTCCGGGGCAGCATCTTGGGCTCCATGAAGATGGTCTCTTAGTTTCCCTGAAAACTAGAGAGGCTGCTTGGATGTGCTGAGTCAGTACTGGGACTTGGGACTATGGCCTGGGTCTCCTTTGGAACCTTCCTGCTGATTGCCTCCCTTAAGGACACCACTTGTCCTTAACTTTTCCTGGCGTTAGGAAGAGGATATATAGTGGCTGCTCTGTGGTGCATTTTCTCCACTTCCTGTTCAGTTAGTTAATTGCATGTTCCTATGTTATACCAAATAAGTGGTGCTCTTGCTGCTCTAGGTTGGAGGAAATGTGTCCTGGGAGATGCTCACCTCACTTCACAGGTTGTCTGAAAAAGGAACTGCAATATAGGTGTGTATGCAGATGCTTCTGTAGGTCCAACTACACTTCTTTCTTTTTTTTCTTCTTAAAGTATATTTTTATTTATTTCATAGAGGAAGGGAGAGGGAGAAAGATAGAAACATCAGTGACGAGAGAGAACCATCTATCTATCAGCTGCCTTCTACACGCTGCCACTGGGATCAAGCCCACACCTGGGCATGTGCCCTGACTTGGAATTGAATTGTAACCTCCTGGTTCATAGGTTGACAAGCCACTCCTGGTTCATAGGTTGACACTCAACCACGGTGAACCTGGCACTCAGCTGACTCAGGTTGCAGGGCAAACCTGTGCCTCAGTCTTCTTATCTCTTAATGCCACATCCAAACGACCTGTTTTCCTTTTACAAACAAGCCACACAGATAAGGTCTTAGCTTTCTGGGAAGGAATCACCATTAATAGTTGGACCTGCAGTGGAGAGAGCTAGAGGTTCTGTAAGTGTATGTCTGAATATCCATCCCCCCACCCCCTCAATCTAATGCGCGCGCCCCCTCCCCCACTGGTCCCTTGCAGGCTAATAGGAACAGGCCTCTGAGTTTCCCAGGTTGGGTAGTGCATGGTAGATGTCATGTGTGTCTGAATGACTTAGGGTCCACCTGGGTGGTGCCGCTTTTGTGTGCCTGTCAGCCCTGGGGGTGTTGTGTTGTCTTCCTTGAGTTCTTTGCTTTGTTTAAACTCCCTTAAGCTCCCAGCAGTCCAGCCCCTAATGCACTTCCTGCAGAGGCTGTAAGGTCTCTTGATTGGTGCTTCATGTTCTATTTCTATTTATTAGAGTTTTTAAAACTAGTCTTGTATACTGAAGTGGTCTATAATAGTTTCATATCCACTGGTCTTATTTTACTTTTTTTTTTTTTTTTTTTATGATAAGAGGCAGTGGATTAAGTGTCATGATAACTTGGCTCCTCTGGTGTTCTGGTATAATCTAATTTCAGGTGCAGTCCAGGGGAAAGGATCCAGGCCTCACTAAAGCTGCTTAATGCTGACAGCTTTCTCCATCTTGCCTCCCTAAAGTAGGCAGTCTGGAGAAAGAGTGTTATTATGCACAGGGAATTCTGGTGAACAGCCACTTGTTCAAAGTACTCTGGGCATGAAAACTTTTCTATTGATAAATTCTTTTGTTCACTGCTTTTTGATGTGATTTTTTTTTTCAGTACAGAGTGTTGTTTATTCTGCTTATGATTTTAAACATTGAGTAGCAATATTGATCTGTTTTGAGTCTTGTTACTATTTGATTATTTTGTTAATCTTCACCCGAGGATATTTTTCCATTTTTTTTTTTTTTTTTAAGGGAGAGTGGAAGAGAGAGAGAAAGATAGAGAGAAACATCGATGTGAGAAAAACACATAGATTGGTTGCCTTCTTCATGAGCCCCATCCTGGGCCTGGGCCAGGGAGGAGTCTGCAACCAAGGTAGGTGCCCTTGACCAGGACCCTTTGGTCCACAGGCCGACGTTCTCTCCACTGAGCAACCAGCTAGGGCTGAGCATAAAATTTACTTAACTACAATAAAACATTGACATAACGGATTAATTCGGGTAAAGCGGTGTTCGTTAAAGCTGAAAGTCCACTATATAGTAAAGTAGGTTTTCTGAATATATATGTTAAAAAATTTACAAATTAGTTTACCTATTTTCACTTATATAGACACATTTTTGTAATTAAAATTAAGTATGTATGAAAAGTTTTAATTTCACAGAAAAGTTTTCTATATGTATTTTTTTTTAACATAATAAGTATCATTTTAAATTTATACTGAATAGGTCTAGTAAATGTGTGCATTCTTCAGTCTCCGTGAGTAAACAAATGCACACAGCTGTGGTATGGCTTAGTGCATGTGGGAACATCTCCCTAAAGGTGTTCAACTGCTGCCCAAAGTCAAGGATGAGACAACAGAACCAATTACTGCATGGGATTCGGTGTGATCTCATACTAATCATTCACTGAACATTGACATTGCTTATGAGTGGTGACTCTTAGATTTAAATATGTGGACTATAGTTGTAGGTATGTGGACTAAGACTTACTTACTTTGGCAAAATCACTGCATTGTTTTTTTCCAACATACGGCCTATTTGCTAAAATTTGTTAAAAATAACACTGAATCAACAATAACAAAATTAACCTGTTAATTATAAGCAAATCTTGGTTAATAGCATTTTCAAATTAATAGGGTGTTAATTTTCACATAGGACATACTGAGTGGAAATTTTGTTCATTAAATATGAAGTCCATTAAATCAAGGTCCACAAAATTGAGGGTTTACTGTACTTTAAAGCATCTCAGTGAGTTACTCTTTTTTGGTTTGTTTAATCCTCATCTGAGGATATTTTTTCCATTGATTTTTTTTTTTTTTAAAGGGAGTGGCAGTGAGAGGGAGAGACATATCAATTGGTTGCACCCCGCATGCGCCTGCAACCAAGGTACGTGCCCTTAACCAGAATCAAACCTGAGACCTTTCAGTCAGAGCTCTGAGCCAAACCAGCTGGAGCACTTTTCATCAACTTTTGACTCAGCCTTGGTGTTGATGAATGTTTTACTAAAACCTCATGGATAGGTCTTGCTCCTCAGACTTTACTGCCCTGTCCAGTTCAACATGGTGCTTTGTACTGACACATGTCTTGCACACAATAGTTACACATTTGCACAGGTTTTGTTCACACTGTCTTTCAGGGGCAGATGTCTGTTCTCAAAGTGGGTTCACTCTGCACCCATTTGGCTCGCCCTATCTGTCTGTCTGTCTGTCTGTCTGTCTCTCTCTATCTCTATCTCTATTTATTTTTGGGAGGGGAGAGATAGATATTGATTTGTTGTCCACTTATTTATGCATTCACTGTTGATTCTCATACGTGCCCTGACCGGGGATCAAACTTACAATGTTGGTATATCAGCACTACACTCTAGCCAATTGAGCTGCTCAGCCAGGGCCCATTTTGGCTGTTGGTCCGTTTCTTACCACATGTGCAAACTTGTTTCTTAACCTATCTGGGTACTAGGTCATTGCCTTTGCCCCCACTTACTAATTCATCCTATTGGTATATCTTTACAAGTAAAAAAGGTGTTTTCACTCATAAGTACAGTGTCCCTAATAAATTAAATTCTCTTGCTTGCAAAACCTGGTTGGAAGTGCTTAACAGGTGTGGGTAGCCTCTGGGTGGAGAGGGTGTTGTTTAAGAATTTTCCATGTGCAGGAGGCAAGTAGAGTGAGTGGCTGGCATAGTTACCCACATGTGATGTTGACTCTCAGAGCAGTTCAGGGTGTTGCTGGGGGAGGATGTTTGTCAGGAATCAGAGCACTCTGTGTTTCTCATCTCCCCATTGACTGGAGGGCACCTGATACACTGGAGTGCAGTTACCTGTTTCTTTTTGCTGACTAAGAATAAGTCTAATTTCAAGTACTTATTTAACATTTGACAAATACTTTGGCTAGAGTAAAAATTGGTATTTATCTTTCTTTTTTAAAAAAATATATCTTTATTGATTTCAAAGAGGAAGGGAGAGGAAAAAAGAGATAGAAACATCAGTGATGAGAGAGAACCATTGATTGGCTGCCTCCTGCAGGTCCCCTACTGGGGATCAAGCCCGCAACCTAGGCATGTGCCCTTGACCAGAATTTAACCTTGGACCCTTCAGTCCACAGGCTGATGCTCTATCCACTGAGCTAAATCAGCTAGGGCAAGGTATTTATCTTTCTAATGAAAGAGGTAGAAAGGTGGGTAATGTAGTGAAGTTGTCAGTAACAGTAGTAGAAAGCCCACTGGAAGAAGCAGTGGTCATGCTGGAGGTTGGCCAGGCTGGAGGCTGGCCAAGGGAGTTTGGAGCCTGTGATAGGGGCCGGAGGCAGTAGTGAAAGTGCAGACTGTTGCGCTGCTGGGAGTTAACCTTCAAGGGAAGCCAGGGTAGCTGCAGGGAGAGCACTACAAAATGGTGTCTTGCTCTAAGACCCTGGAATCCACCAACATTCCTGGTGGATGGTAGGGAAGAAAGACTTAAACCAGCCCCTACCTGCCTTTGTAAATCTTAAGCCTTCTCCTTGAGCCACTCACAGACTTCTTATGCAAATGAGTCTTAAATGTGTAAAACCATTCCTGAACGATAATCCAAGTGGTAAAACATTGATTTGTTTTCCCCTAAAGCCTAAAGCAGTGGTTCTCAACCTTTCTAATGCCATGACCCTTTAATACAGTTCCTCATGTTGTGGTGACCCCCAACCATAAAATTATTTTCGTTGCTACTTCATAACTGTAATTTTGCTACTGTTATGAATCGTAATGTAAATATCTGTGTTTTCCGATGGTCTTAGACGACGACCCTGCTAGTGGTTCTCAAACTGTGGGTCGTGTCCTTTATGCCTCCTGCTCTTTGTACAGTGTGTCTAAGACCGTCAGAAAACACAGATATTTACATTACGATTCATAACAGTAGCAAAATTACAGTTATGAAGTAACAACAAAAATAATTTTATGGTTGGGGGTCACCACAACATGAGGAACTGTATTAAAGGGTCGCAGTATTAGGTTGAGAACCACTGGAGAGAGACAGACAGAGAGATGAAGACAGACACAAAAAATGTGTCTGGACAAGCTGTTTCTAGAGAGAAGTTTATAGAATTTTCTGTACCCAGGCTCAGGGTTTTTTGTTGTTGTTGTTCATCCTCACCTGAGGACATTTTTTCTTTCTTTTCCCCCCCCAAAAATATTTTTATTGATTTCAGAGAGGAAGGTAGAGGGAGAAAGAGATAGAAACATCAATGATGAGAGAGAATCATTGATCGGCTGCCTCTTGTTGTGCCCCACACTGGGGATTGAGCCCGCAATCCCGCCATATGACCTCCTGGTTCATAGGTCCATGCTCAGCCACCTAGCCATGTTGGCCAGGCTGAGGACATTTTTTCCATTACTTTTTCTGATAGAGTGAAAAGGACGGGGTGGAGAGAAACATTGATGTGAGAGAGCTGCGACATCAAATGGCTGCCTTCCGCATATGACCAAATTAACCAGGGGCAGGGAGAGAACCTGCAACCCAGGTGTGTACCTCTGATCTTGACTGGGAATCAAACCTTTGACCCTTCAGTACACAGGCCAACTCTCTAACCACTGAGCCCACTGGCCAGGGCCCCAGGATCAGTTTTGAGAATTAATTTTTTGTTAACAGACAGCTATCTGAGACAGTTTCCAAAGCTCTCTCCATCACACCAAAAACATAGTTTTTAATTGTTTTAAAAATTTAGAAGTAGTGCAGAATATTGAAATGAAGTCCATAGTGAGAAGAACATAGTATTACCTGGCAGTTTTTCAAGGTACCACCATCTGTGGGTGTTCTACCTTATAGGGATTAGAGTAGATGGTCTACAGTGGGCCATCTTCTTCCTCCCTCCTCACTCCTATTAGGTTGGTCGGGCTTCTGTCCTTTATGCTTCCTGCTCTTTGTACAGTGTGCTCATTGTATGCGATAAGGAAATTTCAGACATAACCAAGCCTTCACATATTGGTGGATTAATGCTATTATTTTTTAGAAAAGCTGTATTTCTAGGATCTTAAATAAAAACTAATCTTTATTTTGCTTCCAATACAAGAACTTTTTTTTTTTCGCTTTAAGAGGGCAAGGGGAAAGGTGCAAACATGCTCCTGGGAGGAAGAATGCTGAGAGGCCACTTTTTATTTTTAAAAAATTTTTTGATTTTTAGAGAGAGGTAGTGGGGAAGAGAGAAACATCGATGTGAGAAAAAAACATCCATCGGCTGCCTCCTGCACCCACTCGGACCTGCAACCTGGGCATGTGCCCTGACCAGGGGTTGAAGCCGTCTCCTTGGATGTGTGGGATGATGCTCCAATGAATTAAAGCACACCAGCCAGGGCTCCAATACAAGGATTAAAAAAAAATATAAATTTTTATTGATTTCAGAGAGGAAGGGAGAGGGGGAGAGCGTTAGAAACATCAGTGATGAGAGAGAATCATTGATTGACCACCTGGATCCTGCCTCTGGGCATGTGCCCTTGATCGGAATCGAACCTGGGACCCTTCAGTCCTCAGGCCGACACTCTGTCCACTGAACCAAACTGGCTAGATCTTCTGACTTTTAATTTGGAGCTGTTTGAACTAGAATAGATTGTTTTGAAATCTGCCAACAAATGCTTTGTGAGTCAGATCTTGGATGATGGCTTCAGGAAAGCTTTTTGCAAAGAGAATAGGGGAAGGCAGCTTTCTGAGTGGCTATAATTGGCTGGCACTTGAGACACTATGGCAATACTAAGTTACATAGATGCATGAGGCCTCTGTTTAATTATTCAGGGTTGGTTTAATTTTTTAAAATCAGGTTTTGCACATTGTTGAAATGATTGATTTTGAAGATTTGATTGTTTTTATGATGTACATTTGTTACTGGGTGGCATAATATATTTTGACATTGTCTTTGTCAAGATTTAAAAAATTAGTCTGTGTAATAGAGCCTGTTCCAAGAATTTCTTTGGTCTCTTCAGACTGAAAATTCATTTAAATATTTTAGGACTTCCTCCTTATACAGCTTTAACATGCATAGTGCAGGAAACTTTTATTTTTTTTAATTTTAGGCTAGTTAAGTAAAGCTATGGGAGTGGAGAAGGAACAAAGAATACTGTATCTGACTGTGATCAATTAATTGTAGGCACCACTGTACTTGCACCAGCCAATTTTTCAAAAACTATGATTTAAACTCTACCTTTTACTTCAACTTACATAGCCACACTAAGATTCATACATGTTCACAAATTGCCACACTATTACAAATATGCCTGTTATTGGTGCCATAGGGATTCATTTTCTGCTCTGGCAAATCTGGTAGACATGCCAGGGGCAACTCTCAGTATCCCTCACCTCTCAACCTCCTGTTTTTTTCCTTTTTGGTCCCAGGCAGCTTCTGCAGCCCTGTGGGGGTCTTTGCCCACATGACTGGGTCAGACTTTTTTGGGCCCTAAATTTTATTGGTGCTTGACATTTTCCAGTGGTTTTTTTTTTTCTAGTTGTTATTATTTACCCCTCCCCCATGCGAACATCGACATTTTATATTAACATCTATACTAATAAAAGGGTATTATGCAAATTGGTCAGGATGCCCTCACAGTAACAACCAAACAGCAGGCTATGTGGGGCGACAAGGCTGGCAGGGGGACAACCAAATGACTGAACAGCAGGCTGCGTGGGGCTGCGGTGGCATCCCTGGCAGATCGAGTGAATTCAAAAATTCTGTTGGATAATTAACTGCTTCATCTGCTTCCACAACAGTGTCGATGGACTTGTATGTGACTGCCTCGCTTTGAATGTTAGACTGAATAATATTGTTAAGTTTGTAGAAGTCTTTGTTCTCGGCCGCAAGAATAGCTTGTTCACTCAGCCAATCGTGATTCTTATAATTGGTTTGAATATTGGGAAATACTTTTTCAACCAATTCTTCTTTTGACATCAGCAATAGGACACACTTCAGTCATAGTGCCGATGAGAACATGCCGGCTCAAACTATAATCATCAGCTGGGTTGTACCGGAATGCAAGGCGATTGTAATCGTGTGATTGCTGAGCACGGAGTGTGTTTGACGCGGATCTGCTGTATCTCTTTGACGTCTTTCAGCCACTCTCAGCCTCTTGCGTTCATTCTGTTGAGAATGAAGCAGATCTGAAGCTGCAGAACGCGATCACCGTACTCGCAACCGTGCATCCTCAAGTCTGGCTGCACGTCGCTCTGCTGCTTCCTCGGCACGTATTTGAGCCATTCTTTGTCTGGTTAGCTCGTTTGCTGATGCCCTTTCTTCCTCAGTTTGATTTGCAATTACTCGTTGCACTGCTTCCGCTCCGCGAGTACGATGACCTAGGTTTGATCTTCTGCGAGGCATTATTCGTATGAACTAAAGCAGATCGAACTATACTCACGAAATGAACGCTATGTTAACGACAGCTCAATTCCAACGCAATGTCACATGAAATAATTAAATCTAAATGAAAATAAATCGAAATCTATGAAAATTCAATTTAACAATGCAATCGGAAACATTGAAATGGAATCGTAAAGTATTTAGTATAGCGTGTGTTGCTTTTACATCCAACAGATGGCGCTTTTTAAAAAAAAGCATGTTTTTACCTGTCGCAGGTGTGACATCTATATAATAGTAGGTATAAGGTATATAAAAACGCGTGTATTCGAATGCAACGTTGTGTCAGAATTTCAAAGCAATCGGTGAAGAACTTTCGGAGATTTAAGATTTTGAACAAACATTCACATTTTTATTTATATAAGATGATTTTATTTACATAAGAAGAAGATTTAGAGGTCATGTATATTTGTGCTTATGACTTACACATGGGATTATTTATATCTAAATGCTGTATCTTTCAAAAAACTTCTGTTTACCAAAAACAGTGGAACATACTGAACCTTCAGTGTTGAGTAGGAAAGTTAAGAATTTTATTATGATTGTCCATATACTTTAAAAAAAGTATTTTTCTTGATTTCAGAAAGGAAGAGAGAGGGAGAGAGAGAGATAGAAACATCAGTGATGAGAGAGAATCATTGATCGGCTGCCTCCTGAACGCCCCACACTGGTTTATAGGTCAGCGTTCAACCACTGAGCCATGTCGGCTGGGCTATCCTTGCATTTTGAATAACATATGTCATGCATTAAGATACTGTTCTGTTGTGATTTACCTTTGAGAGGAATGGCAAAATGCAGTTGCATTTGATGATTGGAGATTGAATTGTTTTATTTAGAAGGGAACTGTACCAGGTTCTCCAGGACAGTGTCTTCTAAACTGTCAATCTTTACCCATTATGCCTTATTTAGGACTCCCCTATGCCAGGGACATAAAGATATTTCATATGCCTTCTGAGAATTTTGTACTTTGCCATTTCTATTTAAGTCTTTAATCTGTCCCAAATTGATTTTTGTGTACCAGTGAAATTAGGAACTGGTTGTTCATAGTTTTCCATGTGAATACCCATTATCGAGCTCTGATCTATTAAGAAGATTGTTCTAACACCACCCTCCTCCCCCCCAGCCTTCACCATCCAGTAACTTTTCTTTCTATAGACTAAGAATGATATTGTGTGATACAGGCTGTTAGAACATATCCAAAGGTCACTGCCATCAGACTCCACAGTCCCTAGTCTTAGATTGTATACACTACCCCACATTGATCATCAGGAAAATTAAGCTTGCTGCTACATATGCATTGGAGAAGTGAATTGCAGGACAGGGTACAAGCTGGGATTCACTGGCACTAGGAGCAATAGAGGGTCGTAGAAGTAAAGCAGATACCCTAGTACAGTGGTCGGCAAACTGCGGCTCGCAAGCCGCGGTTTGCCGCTCCGTTGACTAATGTATTTGCCGACCACTGCCCTAGTAGTATGTAGGTGTGGCCAGGACAGCACACCCTAAGAACAGAAAGGGGAGCCAGGGAGGCCTAAGGTTGATGTGGTGAGTTTGGGAAGCCAGTTGGACACACCCAAGTGTGGAGTAGGAGTGGCATCTCATGAGAGATCCGGACTTGAAGTAGATGATTTGCGCGGGCTGTTGCTTAGAGAAGACAGTAGCAGATTGGGGAGTGAGTGAGAGATGGGAGGGAGCAAAAAACTGGAAGAAGGAAGAGATGAATGAGGAGAAATGACCTGTGTGGAGGAGGAAAGTATGAGGAGGGGAGAAGTCAGCCTGTTTGTTTAACCATTAATTACTCTCATAATTAAGATAGTAATAATCTTATTGAAACAAATGGTAGTTTTTTGGTTTGTGAGTGTCCTTTACCTAGTTTTCAGTGTTGAAAATAATTTTATATTAATTCTGAAGGAAGTCAACTTAAAACAATACTCAGATGGTAAATTTGTAAAAGGAGAGTTTTGGTTGCCGTGATATTCATACATTTTATCTAAATTATTGTCCTCCCTTTCAACTACTTTAGTTTTATTCTTGCCGAATGACCATCACATTTTCTTCTCTCTTAATACCTAAGGCAGCCATTGTTTGCGGTTCCTGTATAATACTTGCTGTTGGAAAATGGTGTGTCTTTCGTATTTGAGTTTTTCTTGTTGATGAGGATAATCTACCAGGAAAGAAACTTGGATTTTTATGTTTTAATAGAAGAAAATTTTACTTTACTTTTCAAAATAGAGATTCTACTCCTTTGCTTAAAAGGTGGTGTTCTGTCAGATTGGTGAGAAGGATATGTATGGATGTAAAAAGGTTTCTGTGCTTGGTAGCAAAATATGTTGGCTAATGAACACATTTTAACAGTTCATTACTGTTATTAGAACACAGGTGTCCTTTTGAAAATTTGAGGTGATTTAAAGATGAAGAGCATCACCAGCATATTGAATTAAATATAGAAATTGAAGTGAGAAATACATCTTATTTACTTAAAAAATTTTTTGATTGATTTCAGAGTGGAAGAGAGAGGGAGAGAGAGGTAGAAACATCAGTGATGAGAGAGAATCATTGATTGGTTGCCTCCTGCAGGACCCCTACTGGGAATCAAGCCTGCAACCTGGACGTGTGCCCTTAACCAGAATCGAACCCGGGACCCTTCAGCCCACAGGTTGATGCTCTGTCCACTGATCCAAACCAGCTAGGGTGCCACATCTCATTTCTTGAACTGACAAATTGAAAGCGTGTTTGTATGTGACGGGATGGTTATTGTGGATTGTAGGTAGATAATGGGCTCTCAGCAGACACCATATTTCAAAGCGAATCCCCCCACACTGATGTGTACACCGGTCAATTAACTAGCATCTTCCTCTCTGTAGTCCCTTAGCAAGAGTCACTGTGACTGATCTTGTGCATTTGTGCAATTGTTAGGGAGGGAACGTCCCCCAAACATCCAGGATCTTAGCAGAAGATAACTCATTAAATGTTAGATCTCTAGAATTTAGGAGATTATCTAGATTTGAGTCCTAGATTCACATGTATGGTGTGGCTGTATCAGTCTGATATTTCCCATTCACATACCACCCTTTACTAAATAAGGATTTTGGATCCAGAAGACATCTGTTTGGACTGTATGGGAACACAGTTAGTAGACCAGCAGCATGTTTCATTAGTCATCATGTTAACACACAGGGCTGGGGGTTGTGACCTCAGCCCTGTTAGAGGTGAGGGCAGCCTGTTTCAGATTGAAGCTCTGGACTCTTCTTGACAGCCCTCCTACGCCTGGCTTAAATGACTTTTGGGGAATCTTATCATTTCTCTGGCCTTCTTTCTCAAACTAGGCCTCTCTGACTTATTTTATAGGGCAAGGGTAATAAGAATTCTCCAATGGGATAGTGGATCTGGATCAATGACTTATTAGATTTGCTTGGGAAGCATTAAAAACAAACAAACACACTTCTACAGTTCTTACCCCAGACTCACAGAATCTGATGCATCATTAACGGGTGGGAATATCTAAAAGACAAGTCATGGGTGATTCGAATCTTTGGAATATACTGGGCATGTCTTCCCTGAAGCCCATTTTTCTTCAGTGCCTGTTTACAGTTTGGATCACTTGTTTATATCTAGTGGGTGGAAGAGGCTGGGCAGTGATAGAAGATAGCATCATTCAAAGTCTAAGTTCCCCTAGCTTTCCATTAGGGGGTTGTAACATTGATGGGTTGTGAAATAAATTTCTGGTGGATAATACAATGGAAGTGATGGTAGCTGGAAACTTCTACTTGTATTTGGAGGCCAGTGTCCTGTCTATAATGCTTCTCCCAGATACTGTGGTTAAAAAAAAAAAGAGAGTCCATTAATGCTACCAATCTTATACATATTTGTAGCTGTTTTTCAAGTGTTCTTATGTAGTCCTTGCAGGCTGTGGGGAAACCCCTCCCTTCCTTTCTGTCTCCATCTCTGTCTCATTCTCTCACTGCTTTTTGAGGGAGACCTGTTAATTTGAGAGCTTAATATTGCTTGGATATGGACTAGTGAGCACTATTTCCTTTCCATTTGATAACATTATTTTTTTGAAAGCTTTGTCAGTGGTAGTAAGATGGAGTAAATAAGTAGATTGTAACTTGGCATACAGTTAAGAAGTGTACCAGTACTGTCAGGAATTGGTGACTCTGGAAAGGAGAAAATATGGACACTTTATTCATAGAAATGTATTAATTTGTAGGTGAGTCAGAATGAAAGGCTCTGAGGAACCAATATGTTATGCCAAAATTCTTGAATCACCTGGGGAACAGTAGTTGACCAGGCATGGCCACTCAGCTGGAGCTTGTAGTAGAACATTCTAGACGGGGAAGGCTTATTACTTTGTGTATTCTTTAAAAAATTTGTCTATAAAGTATATTTATTTGAGGTGAATTCTCATCAATTATCAAATAATAATTGTAAGCTGGATGGATTGGAAGGGCACAAATACTCAGAGGCGAAGGGTGGAGAGCTTTATTGGGTCAGTGCTTCTCTATGAAATAACGTCATTTGTGCTTGCTAGTATAGCAGTTAGTTATGTATTCTCATGTTTCCTGAAGGTTAGGATTTCCTCTAATCTATATTATAAAAACCCAGTGGCCCTAACGCTGTAACGACCAAAGACTGGTCACCAGGAGGCTGCGTGTGCAGCGAGGTGCGCGGGGGTGGGTGGGGACTTGACTCTAGGTCCCGCTGCATGTGGGACTTGACTATGAGTTCTGCGGTGCAGCGGGATTTGGGGGAGACCCGTGGCGCGGTGGGGTCTGGGGTCCTGGGTCTCATGCGATTTCCCATGCGTCTGGGTCTCACGTGATTTCGTGTGCTGGGTCACTAGTGTGTCTTATATGTGCATGTGTGCCATTTGACCAGAACACAGTGTTGGGCTCTGAGACAAAAGGCTCTTATACGGAGTGGGGAGACAAGTTGTTGTACTATAGAGTTGGGAGGGGTGTGTGGGAAAGGTTTCCTGAGTGCGGTGGGTGACATATTATAAAATAATACATATAATAATACATAGAAAATTTGAAAAATACTGACATTATTAAGGAAGAAAGTCAGCATCTGAGTGTGATATTGAAGGATGAATAGGAGCTTGCCCAAGTGGGCATAGGGAGCCTCCTATGAGTGAAATGTGATGTTCTCAAGAAATTGGAAGAATGAAATTGCCAGAAGGCAGCTCAGGACAGCATCATTCAAAGTCTAAGTTCCCCTAGCTTTCTATTAGGGGGTTGCAACATTGATGGGTTGTGACATAGTGGGATGCACCCACAGTAAAAACCAACACTAGCAGCCACTTCTCAGCTGTGTGAGGAATGAGTTGATGTGTGTGTGTAGTTGTAAGTGGAGATAATTAAGTTGTTATGATAACACTAGAGGTCTGGTGCATGGATTTGTGTACTGATGTGGTCCCTTGGCCTGGCCTGCAGGCATCGAGCCAAAACTGGCTCTCTGACATCCCCTGAGGAGTCCCAGATTGTGAGAGGGCACAGGCCAGGCCGAGGGACCCAACTGGTGCACGATTTGGGCTGGGGAGGGACTGGGGGAGGACTCCAGGGCGGGTCTGGCCCATCTGGCCCAGTCTCTTATCAGCCAGACCCCAGCAGCAAGCTAACCTACTGGTCGGAGCGTCTGCCCCCTGGTGGTCAGTGCACGTAATAGCGAATGGTCAGGCACATAGCATGTTAGGCTTGTATTATATAGGACTAGCGGCCCAGTGCATGAATTCATGCCCAGGTGGGGTCCCTTGGCCTAGCTGGTGATTAGGGCCTATCAGAGCTGTCTCACTCAGTCCCGATCCGGGCTGATCAGGGCAGCCAGCTAGCCTGGGGGGGGGGGGGGGATGGGACGGGACCGTGGGAGGTTGGCTGTGGGAGCGCACTGACCACCAGGGGGCAGCTCCTGCATCGAGCGTATGCCCCCTGGTGGTCAGTGCGTGTCATAATGATGGGTCAACCCCGGTTGCAACAGTTGCTTAGGCTTTTATATATATAGACTAGTGGCCTGGTGCACGAAATTCATGCACATTAAAAGGGAATTAATTAGAGGAAATATTGTAATATTGCTATTTGCCCTTTCTCTATAATAAAAGTGTTAGAGGTGAAAGAAAATTAGTAACATGTATATGAAAATATTCCTCCTGTAAGAGTCTGGGGTGTGCTGCGGGACCCAGAGTCAAGTCCCCATCCACTCGTGCCTTGAAATCGCGTGAGACCCAGACCCGGCTGGCCCCACCCCCATCAAGCCCTGCCGGGCAGGCGGCACAGCCTCAAGTCTCCCGGCACAGTCTCAAGTCTCCTGGCCCACCTTTGGGTGGGTGGCACAGCCTCAGGTCCCCCATCAAGTCCTGCCGGGCTGGGGGGCACAGCCTCAGCCCCCATCAAGGCCTACCGGGCGGGGAGCACAGCCTTAGGTCCCCTGACCTGGTGCTAGGCAGGGGGCCAGCCTCAGGTTCCCTGGCCTGGGACAGGGGGTGCAGGCTGAGGTCCCCTGGACTGGTTCCATGGTGGGAGGCGTTGCCTGAGGGGGTGCCCTGGCCTGGCACCGGGGCGGGGGGCCCAGTCTTAGGTCCCCTGGCCTGGGCCAGGATGGGGAGTGTGCTTTGAGGTCCCCTGTCAAGCCCCGCTGGGAGGAGGGCATGGCTTGAGGTCCCCCATCAAGCCCCGCCAGGTGGGCGGGGGCGCAGCCTCAGGTCCTCCGTCAAGCCCCACTGGGTGAGGGGTGCCGCCTCAGGTACCCAGGCCCGGGACGAAAGGCTTGGCCTGAGGTCCCTGGGCCCGGCTCTGGGCTGGGGGCATGCCTTGAGATCCCCGTCCAGCCCTGCTGGACGAGGGGCATGGCCTGAGGTCACAGTCAACCCCCACGGGGGGGGGGGGCACAGCTTCAGGTCCCCCGCCCCGGTGCCACACAGCCTCAGGTCCCTGCTGATCGCTCATTACGGGAACCCCGCCTCTGCTGTGGGCACAGCCATCTTGTGTTATGGGAACCCTGCCTCCACTGTGGGTGCAGCCATCTTGTGATGACGTGAGGGTTAATTTGCATATTACCTCTTTATTATGTAGGGTAGTTGCAGAAACACTGAGACTCTACTGAATTAGGGCAGTGGCAGTGGGGAGCAGTGATGTTTAGAGGCTGGAATTGACAGAACCTGTCAACTTTTGATCATCAGAAGGGGACAGTGGGTTTCTGACTTGGAGGGTTGTCTAGACAGTGGTATCCTGAACTAGGGCAGGAAATGCAGCAGTCATGTGAATTTAGGGGCTTCGTGTGTGCTTGCGGGTGTGCCTCTGATATGGGTGGGCTTGAGTTCTTTGGAGTGTTCTGAGTTAGAGACTGGAATTGGGATTTAACATCATGGTTTGGTTATTAAAGCCACAGAGGCTGATAAGATTGTCCAGGGAGAGTTTGAAGGCAACCACATTTTAAGGAGCAGGTGGAGGAGAAAGAGCTAGCCAGTGAAAGGAAATAGAAACAAAAACAAAGAGTTAGCAAGAGAAACTGTGTGGTATGCGGGAAGCCTAGGAAAAGGGGGTGGGGTTGGTAGCTGGTAAGATGAATGCTGCTGGGAGGCCAAACCAGGTGAGTCAATTATATTCCTGGTTTGGAGGATGAACTAAGCCTGGGTTTCTGAGGTATGAATTATCTCCTCATAAGTGCCAGCATCATGTCAGTATTTTGGGTTGGGGAGGGTTTTGTCAGTTTTATACTTAAATTGCTTTCTAGGAGTTGTGTGTGCAGGGGAAGTGTGTGGTGTGTGTGACTGTTATAGATACAGGCTCTAAAGCCCAAGTTTGATCCTGACTTAGCAGTAAATGATCCAACCTCTCAGAACCTGGATTTTCATGAGAAACATGGAGATGGTCCTGTTATCCTTGGGGTTGTTGTGAGGGTTAAATGAGACAGTGCATGGAGAACAGTGGAGGTGTGTGGTGGAGACTTTTGGGGCTGGCTGAGGATACCATTCTGTGCCAGGACCTTCCAGATGTTTGGATGTATCAGAGCATATACAAACAGTAAATAAATACATTACATATCAAGTCACACTCATTTGGGCCAGCTTGCTTTTACTTCTGTACTTCACCATTGCTACTTGGATGTTCTGTAAACAGGAAGACTTTGAATGGCAGCTCCTGTGGGGTGGGGAGGTAAAGGACCTGTTGAGAGTTAATGGAAGGACAGAACTGGCTGTAAACTCTGCCTGTCAGGAAGGGTTTGCTGAGTATGTGAAGGCTTTGCTGAAAGGCTTGGATGGAGCTTAGGTTGACTTATTGGTTGGTCACTTCTCTTTCTCAGCCTGTGTACAATGGCTGCAGCACTTCATTCATGATGGGAGAGAAAGTAGAAGTGGAAGAGTACAGTCAATGCTAATGAACATTATGATTTCCAAATAGAAATTGGAAAAGATGTATAAAGCAGCGATTGCTAACTGGTGGTCTGCGGACCTTTGGTAGCCCGTGAGATCCAAAAGGTTGGCGACCGCTGATATAAAGAATAAATCCCTGCCCTGACAGCATCAGCCCATGCACCAAATGGTCTTGGGTTAGATTCCAGGTCACATGACTGGATTGTTGGTTTACTCCCCAAGACCCGGATTGGGGCGCGCGTGGTGCAGGAAGCAGCCAATCGATTTGTATCTCTCATATCCATGTCTCCCCCCCCCCCAAATCCGTCCTTCCACTGTCTGTGAAAAGCAATGGAAAAAGTAGCCTCAGGTGAGGATTAACAACATCAACAAAAGAATAAACTCTCTCTTGTTTGTCTTAAGAAAGCAGATTAATTTGTTTTGGTGATGTTCCTTTCATTCCAGTGGCTGAGCCTCAGAATGCATTAGTGAAATTAGAGAAGCAATACTTCAGGAGAGTGAATATCCATCAGGGCTAGAATAGAGCCTGCAGTGTAGAACACCTGTTAATAAGTCATTCATTCAGCAGACAGTTGTTAAACTTTGTCCTTATTACATGGAAGCAACTCACCTGCCATATATTAGAATATCTGAACAACAGAGTTGAGAATTGCCTGCTTAACTACATTTCAGTTCTATAATGTCAAAATTTGTGCATCCTACCTATTGTTTCCTCACACCCCCTTTTTACAGTTTATTCATTGCATCTTAATGTTAAACTGCACAAATCATTGCTGTGGGTTCACATTCCAAATGAAAAGAGCAGCACATATTTAGGGAAAATGATGTACTTTTAGTTTATTTTTATTACTAATCTTTTTTCTTTTTTTAATTTATTGATTTTAGACAGAATGAGAGAGAGAGGGAGAGAGAGAGATTTGTTGTTCTACCTATCCATGCATTCATTGGTTGATTCTTGTACATGCCCTGACTGGGGATTGAGCCTGCAACCTTGGCCTATTGGGATGACACTTCCCTGCAAGGACTATTATTATTTTTTCTTTTTTTAAATCCTCACTTGAGGATATGTTTTTATTGATGTGTGTGAGAGAGCGAGAGCAAGAGAAGAGACGTCAGTGTGAGAGAGAAACTTCGGTCAGTTGCCTCCTGTACGAACCCTGCTGGGGATTGAACCCACAACCTGGGTATGTGTCCTGACTGGGAATTGAACTTGTGACCTTTTGGTGTGTGGGACTACCCTCCAACCAATTGAGCCACACCTGCCAGAATGCATTTTTCTTTAAAAAAATTTTTTTTTGGTTACAGTTGACGTACAGTATTTCACGTGTATAACCCCATGATTAGACAGGTATTTAACTTACAGAGTGATCACCCAATAAATCTATTACCCATCTGGCACTATATATAGTTATTATAATATTGACTGTATTCCCTATGCTGTACTTTACATCCCTATGACTATTCTGTAACTACCAATTTGTACTTCTTAATCCCATCACAATTTTCACCTATCCCGACCCTCTTTGATCTGGCAATCGTCAAAATGTCTTCTGTAACTGTTAGTTTGTTTCTATTCTGCATGTTCATTTATTTTGTTTTTTAGATTCCACATATAAGTAAAATTAAATGACATTTGTCTTTCTCAGTCTGACTTATTTCATGCAGCACAATACCCTCATGTCCATCCATGTTGTTGCAGATGGTAAGATTCCTTTTTTTGGGTCCTCACCTAAGGATATGTTTATTGATTTTTAGAGATAGAGAGAGGGAGAGAGAGAGAGAAAGATAGGAGAAAGAAAAATCTATTGGTTATCTCCCATACACACCTGACTGGGGATCAAACCTGCAACTCTGACCTGGAAATGATCCCACAACCTTATAGCATACAGGGCGACGCTCAAACCAACTGAACCACCTGGCCAGGGCAAGACTTCATTCTTTTAATGACTGAATCATATTTCATTGTATATATGCACCACTTCCTTATCCATTCATCTATTTAAAAAATATTTTTATTGATTTCAGAGAAGGAGAGGGGGAGAGAGATAGAAACATCAGTGATGAGAGAGAATCATTGATTGGCTGCCTCCTGCATGCTCCACATCAGGGATTGAGCCCACAACCCAGGCATGTGCCCTGACCAAGAATTGAACTGTGATGTGACCTCCTGGTTCATAGGTCGATGCTCAACCACTAGCTACACTGGCTCGCTAACCATTCATCTATTCATGGATACTTAGTTGCTTCCTATCATAATAAAAGGCCAAGAGGTATCACAACCTAAATGACCAAACAACCTGTCACCATGAGGGGACCCCCCCATCTGGATCGTGGTTGTGGCCAGCTTACAAACTGCTGGCGGCCCCTGGTCCAGGCTGGGGGGAGGGGGAGGGGGCGCTGGGGGCCGGGCGTGTGCCGCACAGTCTTTTAAAAATAAAGACCCACTGGTGCTCCGAGGTGCCTCCCGGCACTGGCCACCCTGCCCCCACCCCCATCCTCACACTCACCCTGCGAGAGCCCCAGGTGGAACAGCTCCGGTGGGTGTGGGGGTGGAGAAGTTCATGCTGCAACCAGTGTAGCGGCCCTGGTTAACTTTGCTGGGGAGTCCGAATTGGACTGAATGGACTGCAGCTGGTGGTGCTGGCCAGGTTAAGCTCTAGGAAACTGTTTTGTAAGAAGAGTGGGCAAGCCTATTCTCCCAGTAGAGTTCTGATCACTGAGAATGATGTGAAGGAAGGCTTCCACAAGTTCACATTTTATATGACAGAGCAGGAGAAGAGCACTACAACCGCATCTCTGCTATTCATAAGTTGATGCGGGGATCAGACCCGAGCTCCTCCCTCTACTGGCTGGCACACATGTTCGAAGGAGGAGAGGACCCGCTGTATGTGGCAAGGAGGCTGGTGAGGTTTGCCAGTGAAGACATAGGTCTGGCAGACCCATCCACATTACCACAAGCAGTGGGCGCCTACCAGGGCTGTCACTTCATAGGCATGTCCGAATGTGAGGTGCTTCTGGCCCAGTGTGTAGTCTATTTTGCTAGAGCCCCAAAGTCTACTGGGGTGTATAGTGCCTACAACAACGTCAAAGCCTGCCTGTGGAACCACCAGCGGCCTCTGCCCCCGCGTCTCGCTGCACCCAAGGAATTCTCCGACCCGGCTCATGAAGTATCTGGGCTATGGCAAGGGCTACAAATACAACTCCATGTGGACCAGGAATACATGCCTGAAGAATTGAGAGGAGTGGATTTCTTTAAGCAGAGGTGATACTGACTCTTTGGGGCAATGACAGCGGAATGATGTTACTTTCTTTTCTTTCTTCTTCTTCTTTTTTTAAATAGGAATGGCCAAAAAAAAAGATTAAGTGGATAGTGAAGTTGGTTTCCTGGTAAAAGTTTTTGTGCCAGAAATTTGAGAGTTTCTTAAGTGGAGGCTCAGCTACTTCAGCTAAGTATGTAATGTTGAATTGTGTTCATTTGCACTCTGCAGTGATTATGGGTATGGAAATTCCGGCAGCTTTGTGTAATGAATTAATGTTATAAGGAATTATCTATTTTGTCATAGTATTTAAATCATAATGTCATTTCAGAATTCAGTTCTGTAGGATTTTTTTCCCTTTAAAAATGTATATTCTGGGTAGTTTTAACTGGAAAAAAATGTAATTGTGATTTAATATTGCATAGTGTTCTGGAGTATTTTTTTTTTATATGCAAAGGTCTTATGAGCCAATAAAACTATTTCAAAGTAAAAAACAAACAAAAAACAAAAAACAGGCTGATGGGGCTCTGTTGCGTTCGGGGGCAGCCTATTTATGCTGTGATCGGGTGTGTGGCCACACATGCGGTGGCATGTGCTGGGAGCATGGTGCAGGCATCATATGGACATTTGTGTGCTAAATACACTTGTTTCTCTGAAGCGTACCTGGTAAGGTGCTTTATCTGTAATAGGCAGTTTTCAAAATGTAATTCAGAGCAAGGGATCTGTAGCGAAAACATGAACACAAGAAAAGGTTTTTGATACTAAACATAAAGCTGAAGCTGTAATTGAAGTGTTTATGCCCAAATTTACTGTGAATCAAGCATATGGTGATATTTATCGTCTGGTGGGTCTGCTTGAAAGGTTTGGTCAATCAGTTCTCATTTCACAAAAATAAAATAATGTAAGTGATTACTAAATATATACTTCTAAGGCAAAGTAGTTTACCCACTTTGTGTACTTTTTGCACGTGTGTAGCACATCAAGGCTGTTTATAAAGTATAACTTGGATGATATGACAATATGGTTGAGAAGGGGGTGTGGCTGGTTGTTTTTAAAAATTAGGCACCTCACAGTTTTTAAGACAATGTGTTAACCTAAAATCTTCAGAAGGCAGGGTCAGGGGTCTTTCAAGACTTTTGCAGCCCCCCCTTTTTTTATGTAGAGGGAATTTTATTTATTTGTGTTTCTTTTTAAAATAAATCTTTATTGTTCAGATTATTACAGTTGTTCCTCTTTTCCCCCCCATAGCTCCTCTCCACCCGGTTCCCACCCCACCCTCTGCTTTTACCCCCCCCCCCCCCCCCCCCCGTCCTCATCCATAGGTGTATGATTTTTGTCAAGTCTCTTCCCGCATGCCCCACACCCTTTCCCCCCTGAGAATTTTCAGTCCACTCCCTTTCTATGTCCCTGATTCTACTGTATTCACCAGTTTATTCTGCTCATCAGATTTTTGATTCACTTGTTGATAGTTATGTATTTGTTGTTCATAATTTTTATCTTTACCTTTTTCTTCTTCTTCCTCTTCTTAAAGAATACCTTTCAGCGTTTCATATAATACTGGTTTGGTGGTGATGAACTTCTTTAGCTTTTTCTTATCTGTGAAGCTCTTTATCTGACCTTAATTCTGAATGATAGCTTTGCTGGGTAGAGTAATCTTGGTTGTAGGTTCTTGCTATTCATCACTTTGAATATTTCTTGCCACTCCCGTCTGGCCTGCATAGTTTCTGTTGAGAAATCAGCTGACAATCGTATGAATGTATTATACTCCCTTGTAGGTAACTGTTTTTCTCTGGCTGCTTTTACTATTCTCTCTTTGTCTTGTGCTCTTGGCACTTTAATTATGATGTATCTTGGTGTGGTCCTCTTTGGATTCCTTTTGTTTGGGGTTCTGTGCACTTCCTGGACTTGTAAGTCTATTTCTTTCAACAGGTGGGGCAAGTTTTCTGACATTATTTCTTCAAATAGGTTTTCAATATCTTGCTCTCTCTCTTCTTCTGGCACCCCCATAATTTGGATGTTGGTACGCTTGAAGTTGTCCCAGAGGCTCCTTACACTACCTTCATATTTTTGGATTCTTTTTTTTCTTCTTGCTTTTTTGGTTGGGTGTTTTTTGCTTCTTTGTATTTCAAATCTTTGACTTGATTCTTGTGATCCTCTAGTCTGCTGTTGGATCTCTGTATATTATTTTTTATTTCAGTCAGTGTATGCTTAATTTCTAGTTGGTCCTTTTCATACCCTTGAGGGTCTCACTAAATTTATCGGCCTTTTTTTAGAAAATTCTTGAGGAACTGTATAACCGTGGTTTTGAACTCTATATCCAGTCATTTGCTTTCCTCCATTTCTTTCATTTGTGACCTGTTTCTTTGTCTCCGCATTTTGGCTACTTCTCTGAGTTGATAGTGGCTTTGTGTGCTAGGTGTTCTATAGGGCCCAGTGGCCCAGCCTCCCCAGTTACCTGAGGTGGACACTCTTGGTGCACCCCTTTGTGGGCTGTGTGCACAGTCTTGTTGTAGTTAAGCCTTGATTATTGTTGGTATCACTGGGAGGAATTGACCTTCAGGCCAATTGGCTCTGAGGATCAGCTGTGTCTTCGATGGGAGAACTTCTGTGCTCGAGACACCCTTATGAGGCAAGACTTGCTCCAGTGAGGCTTTGGTGCTCACTGAGTCTGCCCCCTGAGTGTGTCCCTTATGGATCTGAGGAGTTGTAATCTGGATGGTCCTACTCTGACCCCTGGGTACACTGGCTCTTGGATCTCCAAGGAGGTGCTAATTTAGCCTCTGCCTGAGACCACCTAGCAGGAGCTATGGAGAGATCTGCAGATTCCTCTTCTTTGTTTGGGTTTTGGAGGTGCCCAGATGAGGCCCAGCTGTGAAGCAATGCATGCTGCTGTGGGGCCTTGGGCCTTATTTTGGATGTTCTGGGTCTCTCTGACTCAGCTGCAGTTTGTTAGGGAAGTTTAAATTTCAAAGGTCCAGGCCATTCATATGCAAAAGCCTATGTGCACAGCTTGGATGGGGCGGGGTCTCAGGGTGGAGCAAACAGCAATGGCTTCCCATAAGCCCTGCCCCAAGAGGCCCCCAGGTCTCAGTGTCCCTTGGTAAATCACTGCAAGCACCACTGAATGAAAGCTGTCCTTGAGATCCGCCCGCTGGCAGACAGTCCAGTTTCTCCCTGTATGAGTCTGGCTCCCCAGAGTCTCGCCCAGAACTGGAGTTCAGAGCAGTCGGGAGCTTGTATCTCCCTCTGGCATGAAAAAGCCAGCCGTGTACTCAGTTGCCAGCCCTCTCCGTGTTTGCGCCTCCATATCTCTGCACTTTACTAGTAGCCGCAGCTCCTCTGAGTCTCAGTGTGCTTTTCTTTTCCCTTCTAGTTGTAGAATTTCCACTTAGTCAGCCTTCCTGTGGTTCTGGACGATGTCCGTTTTGTCTTTTAGTTGTAGTTTTGAAGTTGTGCGAGGCAGCAAGTTCAGGTGTTTACCTATGCCGCCATCTTGGTTTCTTCTTTGCAGCCTTTTTATATGACGGTTTTTTTCATTACAATATTTGAAATAGGTGTTGTCATTATTTTAAAGCAATAGTTTTTTTCTCTCAGTATCAGAGACCTAAAATTTCACAGACACTCCAAAAATGTTTATCTGAAGTAACTTATGCATCTGGACTCTGGGTGGCCTAATAAGCTCAGTGATTAGACAGGTGCTTTTATATTTTATAGCCAAGATCAAAGGCTCTTTCCCCTGATTAGCCCTTGAGGGGGGAGCAGCCAGAGGCTCTCCTGACCAGCATAGGGAAAGGGGGTAGGAACAGGAAAACCATTAGAGGAGAAGGAGTGGGATTGGAAACATCCTCCCAGCAACCTGAAGAGAGTTCACATGCCGCGAGCAGCTGCAGGCGGGTGGGCAAGTGTGTTGGGGTGGTGGACTACGGCACAATTTCGTGCGCTGAGCCTTTAGTTGTTAATAATGTTGCAATAGACATAATGAAGCATGCCTAGTATATCTCTCTGATTTAGTGTTTTGGGTTTCTTTGGAGAAATACCCAGAAGTAGAATTGCTGGGTCCTTCTTTGTTTCTTGTTATAGCCTCTATTATAAAGTCTATTTTGTCTGGTATAATTATTGCTGCCCCAGCCTTTTTTGTTTGCTTTGTCCATTTTCATGAAATATCTTTGTCCATTTCTTTCAGTTGGTGTGTGTCTTTCCATTTGAATTGAGTCTCTTGTAGACAGCATATGTAAGGGTCTTGTTTTGCAATCCATTCAGCCACTATATGTCTTTTGATTGGAGCAGTTAATCCCTTTGCATTGAAAGTAATTGTTGATAGATATGTATTTATTGCCATTTTAATCATATTTTTAATATTTTTTCTTCTTCTTAAAGAAGATCCTTTAACATTTTTTGTGATACTGGTTTGGTGGTGATGAACTTTAGTTTTTTCTTCTCTGGGAACCTCTTTGTCCTTCAATTCTGAATGATAGTTTTGCCGAGCAGAGTAATCTTGGTTATAGGTCCTTGTTTTTCATCACTTTGACTATTTCTTGCCAACCCCTTGTGGTCTACAAAAGTTCCTGTTGAAAAATTAGCTGACAGCCTTATGGGAGCTCTCTTGTAGGAAACTGACTGCTTTTCTCTTGCTGCTTTTAGGTTCTCTTTGTTTTTAACCTTTAGCATTTTATTTACTTATTAAATATTTATTTTTATTATTATTTTTAATACGTCAGCTTCGATTATGTTAGATCACAATCTTTTTAAAAAACATATTTTGTTGATTTTTTTTTTTTTACAGAGAGGAAGGGAGAGGGATAGAGAGTTAAAAACATCGATGAGAGAGAAACATTGATCAGCTGCCTCCTACACACCTCCTACTGGGGATGTGCCTGCGACCAAGGTACATGCCCCTGACTGGAATCGAACCTGGGACCCTTCAGTACGCAGGCCAATGCTCTATCCACTAAGCCAAACTGGTTAGGGCTAAATATTTATTGATTTCAGAGAGAGGAAGTGAGAGGGAGAGAGAGATTGAAACATCAATGATGAGAGAATAATTGATTGGCTGCCTCCTGTACGTCCCCTACTGGAGATCGAACCTGCAACCCGCGCATGTGCCCTTGACTGGCATCAAACCCGGGACCCTTCAGGCTGATGCTCTATCCACTGAGCCATACTGGATAGGGCTAACCTTCGGCATTTTAATTATGATGTGTCTTGGTGTGAACTTTTTTTTGGGTTCATCTTGTTTTCTGGCACCCCATAATGCAAATATTGGGACACTTGAAATTGTCCCAGAGGCTCCTTAAACTACTGTATTTTTCTGTATATAAGACGTTATGTTTTTCTAAAATTGTTAGATTGAAAATCAAGGGGCATCTTATACATGGAACTCAGCCAAGGAGGGAACCTTGTCAAACAGGCTTCCTCCAATCATGAGCCTTATTGTTACTGACATCAGCTGATGCCTTAGTAATTGGAGGTGAAGGTGGAGAGTGCACGTATGCAACAGGGACCTGAGCATTCTGAGCCCATAAAGATGTCAAAAAATAAAAAGATAAATACTGATAAGCAATTGTCTTATCTGCAAAATTCAAACCGAATGTAATCAGCCATGCAAAAGAGCATGGAAATAGAGCTGCAGAGAGACAATTTGGACCTCCTCCCATTGAGTGTATGATCAGACAGTGGAGAAAACAGGAAGAACAACTTAAGATGCCAAAAAAAGAAGAGAGGGCCTTAAGAGGAAACTCAGCAAAATGTTTAAAATATTGATTTCTTGCCCTGACCAGTTTGGCTCAGTGTCGGCCTGTGGACTGAAAGGTCCCAGGTTCAATTCTGGTCAAGGGCATGTACCTTGGTTGTGGGCACATCCCCAGTAGGAGGTGTGCAGGAGGCAGCTGATCAATGTTTCTTTCTCACCGATGTTTCTCACTCTTTATCCCTCTCCCTTCCTCTCTGTAAAAAATCAATAAAATATATTAAAATATTGATTTCTTAATTTTGGGTTGGAAAAGTAGGGGGGTGTCTTATACATTGGGGTGTTTTATACACGGGAAAATACTGTATCCTCATTTTTAAAAAAAATTATTTTTTTCTTTTTGCTGTTCTGATTGGGTATTTCTGCTTCTTTATCTTCCAAGTTGCTGATTTGATCCTCTGCTTCATGTACTCTACTGTTGATTCCTCTATAATGTAATCCTTATTTCTGACTAGTTCTTTTTCATGGTTTTTAAATCTCCATTTTTATGTTTCCCATTTCTTTTTTGAAGTTCACAGTAAATTCCTCTACTCTATCCCTAAGTTCATTTGAACATTTTTATAGCTAGTGGTTTTTTTTTTTTTTTTTAAGTTGATTTAAAGAGAAAGGAAGAGAGAAGAGAAAAATAGGAACATCGATCAGCTGCCTCCTGCACACCCCATACAGGGGATGGAGCCCACAGCTCAGGCATGTGCCCTGACTGGGAATTAAACCAGCAACTTCTTGGTATATGGGTTGACGCTTGACCACTGAGCCAGCCACAGGGCCAGGTAATCAGTGTTTTGAACTTTGAATCTGGTATATTGCTCATCTCCATTAAGGTTAGTTTTTTTTGTTTTGTTTTTGTTTTTTCCTGGAGTTTTGTTCTATTCTTTCATTTGGGACATGTTTCTTTGTCTCTTCATTTTGGCTTCCTCCCTGTGTTTGTTTCTATGTATTTGGTAGAGCTGCTACGTCTCCCAGATTTGGTAGAGTGGTCTTATGTAATAGATGTCTTGTAGGGACCAGAGGCACAGAGTACCTGGTCACCTGTGAGAGCTGTGTGCACCCTCCTCTGGTAGTTTAGGCTTGATTGCTATTGTCATATCATGGGAGGGATTTACCCCCAGCTGATCAGCTGTGTGGATTGGCCTGACCACCATAGAGAATATGCTCTGCAGGGACCAACCCCACAGAGCAGGACTTACTTCAGCAGGACCCTGATGCCTGCTAAGTCTGCCTCTTGAATATGTTGCTTTTGGAAGTGGTTGGGTGGTGCTTCAGCATAGTCCACTGGTGCACTGGCTTTGGGGTTTCCCAGAAGGGGCTTCCCAGGAGTTGCAGGCCAACGTCAGCCATTGCCTCTGCCTTGTTGGGGACCACCTGGCATGAGCTACAAAGCGATGTGTAGAAGGCTGCCTCTTGTTCTAGGCTTGGAGGCGCCTGGAGAGGCCAGGCTGTTAACTAAGGCTGGCTACTGCTAGTGTTGGGCCTGAGGCGGCTTAGGAAGAGGTGGTATGGAGGCCAGATGTTGCATGTTTGAGAGGTTTTAGGAATGTTGGCAGCATGAGCCAAGACGGCAGCATGAGCCACTGGAAAAGGCTTGGGTGGGGCCCGAAAGTTGGGTGGAGCAATGAGTGTCTCAGGGAATCACCAGGGCAGGGTGAACAGTGTTGATGGGCATTCAGATATGGCAACCACCTGCTGGTTTTGTGGGGGAGGGAGGAGGCTCAGCAAGGGAACAATGCCATTAGCCAGCACTTCTGTCTGTGAGAAAGCTGCCCCTCCAGCCCTTGCCCTCATGTCAGACAATATAGTTCCTCTCTGCATGTTTCTGGCATCTTTTGAGCTGCTGCCTCAGAGCTGGAGCTCACAGCTAGAGTTGGAGTAAGTGTATGTACAGAGACCCTTTATGAGGAATGCATGGGACTTCAGCAGCTCTCTTCTCTCTCAGCTGCTCTTAGGGAAAGTAATGTGAAACAATGTTTTATGTTGTATATTGAAGAATCCTAAACTTTTAGAACTAAAGGGGTGTTAACGGATTATAAAATAAAGTTAAATTAAAAATATATTAATAATCTGAGACTTCCCCAACCCCCCTGCCTGTACTTAATAGTCACCCTTTTAGGAGAAAGATGGAAACATACAAGTACTAGACATTTCAGCTATGTCTTCGTTGTCTGTTCTAAAACAGTTTTAGGAAAATTTTTATAGTTACGTAAGGTGTAGTGTAGAAGATGTTTAAAGGCAATTACATGTGTATTTTAAGATCACTTGTCCAATTTTGGGAAAAAGGCAGTTGGGATCTCATTGATTGTGTAGATCTCTTTGGGGAGTATTGCTGTCTTATTATTTAAGTCTTTTACCCATGAACACAGCATTTCTCCCATTTTCTTAGGTCTTCTGTAATTTTTTTCAGCCCTGTTTTGTAGTTTTCAGTGTGCAAGTCTAGCATGTCTTTGGTTAAACTTATTCCTAAATATCGTATTCTTTTTTATGGTTTTGTAAATGGTGTATTTTTTTCTAAATTTCCTTTTTAGATTGTTTATTGCTAGTGTATAGAAATACAACTGATTTTTTGGTATATTTATCTTGTATCCTAAAACCTTGCTGTGCTGTACTCATTTATTAGCTCTACTAGTTTTGTATAGATTCTTTAGGGTTTTACATCCTTTTTTTATGTTGAGTGTTCTATTTGGACAACCAGTTCAGTTCAAGCTTCAGTTGTGTCCCACTGGTGATAGGTTTTGATTTCCTGACTGTGTCCCTGTGTGGTTGGTTTATTTCTTCTGTTAAGCTATGTCACTACAAGTCTTATATTGGGTTTTCAAGGGGGAGGGAATGTAGAGCACTTTTAATGGATTTTGTGAATAAGACTTGTGTAGAATGTGGACAGTATTTTCATGGTGCTGTGTCTGATTCTCTTAACAAAAGACAGACTGGTATCCAGTGTCCTGTAGTCTTATCTTCCTTGCGTTATTCATTTTGTAAGAAATAAAACAGATGAGTGTTGTCAGAGGTTGCAAATAAATAAGCAGTTGTTCTGTAGGCACTTCACACTAATGAAGTGAAATAGCCCTAGCACTGATTTCTGTTATCTTGTGTGTTTCCACAGCCCATGACCCCGATCATAAAATGGTGAGGCCAACAGTGCACTTTAAAGATGGACAGATCACAGCATATTCATGTTCTCTTTCTTTTCTCTTAAATATATTTTTATTGATTTCAGAGAGAGGAAGGGAGAGAGAGGGAAACATCAATGATAAGAGAATTATTGATCGGCTACTTCCTTCACGCCTTGTACTGGGGATTGAGACCACAACCCAGGCATATGCCCTGACCGGGAATTGAACCCTGACCTTCTGTTCATAGGTCGATGCTTAATCACCAAGCCACACTGGCAAGGCTATTCATGTTTTCTTTTGAGTCTTGCCCTTAGAGTGTGATAGTGATTTGGGATTTTAAAAATATTATGGCTAAGAGCTGGAGATATTGGTAATCTATTTCCTGATTTAGAGCCCAGGAATAGCCATTTTATGCCTGTTAATCAGAATTTCAAGTGTGTAATGTCTAAACAACTGTTCCTTATTGTGGCCTTTTATATTGAGGGTGAGTTAGGGAGTCAGGGAATCTGTAAACTTAACAATTGTGGATTTCACAATAGTGTGGTGAAGGCCTGGTGGGGGCGGTCAGGTGCAGGGTGTAGCGGTTCAATGGGGAAAAAATGGGGGGCATCTGTAATACTTTAAACAATAAAGATAAATTAAAAAAAAAAAGAATTGTGGATTGCCTTCCGAATGTTATGGAGTCAGGACATTGGGTACCAGCCTGTCTTTTGTTAAACAGAGGCCTTTTTTCACAGTCAGCTTGCAGGCCCTTTTGAGTTCATGTTTTTATCCTCTAGTTTTCAGGAATTTCCAGTTTCCGTTCTACAGCCCCCCCCCTTTTTTTTTTTTTTCTTCTTTACAGCTATTTATTTAAAAAGCCCATTTTCTGTCTTCTCCCTGGATTTGGTAGCATGAGCATGAAATTTCACTTTAGACTGAAACTTCCCTCAGGGCTTGTGGTGTGTGGGCCTTTTTTTTTTTTTAATTAATCCTCACTGGAGGATGTCTTTTTCATTGATTTTTTTTTTTTTTTTTTTAGTGGAAAGGAGGGAGGGATGATGAGATAGAGAGACACATCTGTGTGAGAGAGATACATCAATTGGTTACCTCCCCACATGTCGGGCTGGGTGTTGATCCTGCAACTCAGGTATGTGCCCTTGATCAGGAATCGAACCTGTGACCCTTTGGTTCCTGGACCCATGCTCCGATCAGTGAGCTACACTGGCCAAAGCACTTTCGTGTTTGATTACTCTCAGCACAATTGTCTGAGAAAGTGGGGGCAGTTGTGCCACGTCATTCCCTCTCTATGTTCATTATGCATCTATTCACTTTGCACTTTCTTCTGTTAAGGCAGGGGTGGGGAACATCTGGCCCGTGGGCTGTATAAGGACAGATAAATCACTTGGTGGCCCTGACAATGAAATCACAGTTAGGACTTGAAATTCAATAAATCTAGGAGCTTTTTTCATAGCAATATAAATTTACATTAAGTGAATAATGTTATAAATATCTAAGTGACCCTTGGCAGGAAAAAGCTTTCCCACTCCTGTGTATTAAGAGAATTATCTTGAAACATTAATTTTCTGTTTATTTTTTGCTTTGTCCTGAAGTGAAAAAGAAGCATTTGAAGAAAGAAGCTGTATGAGGAGCATTTGTTTTCCCTCCAGCTTCTTTCCTACCTCATATTATTGTTAAAGTTTGCTTAGTTGCTTCATTCCTTTGAGCCTTCTTGCTCATTCAAATCAAATGAAGAAAACTTAACAAATAGCACCCATCTGAAACCAAAATACAAATACCCAAAACTCCCCCGTAAAAAAAAACACACAACAAAACAAAAACACACCCTCACAACTTTTGTTTCCTTGAAAGTTGATCAAGGTAAGGATAATAGCCCTGACTAAAGATGACAGGTGGTACCCACTCCACTCCCACAGCAGAGTGAGACTCTCGAATTATGGGCTCTGGACACTGTCAGGGGAGGAATGTTTTATGGCTCATTTGCATATAGAATTTAGTCTGTTGTAGCTTTCTGTGGTTCAGTTGAGGCTAGATTAGTGGTCTTTAAACAGTGTGCACTGAAGTCCTCCAAGGTTACATTTTTAAGGAGATTTAAAAAATATATGTTTTTATTGATTTTAGCGAGGGAGAAGGGTAGAGAGATAGAAACATTTATGAAAGAGAAACATCGATTGGCTGCCTCCTGCACATCCTCTACTGGGGATCAAGCCTGCAACCTGGGCATGTACCCTGATCTGGGAATCAGTATGGTGACCTCTTGGTTCATTGGTTGACTCTCAACTGAGCCACACCAGCTGGGCTTAAAGAGATTTTCAAAGCTGTACTGAGAACAGCATGCATGGTCGTATTTTACATTTTCAGTTTCAAGAGAGCGGGTGGTTGTAAGCGTAGGCTTTGGAGCCAGGCAGCCTGGATTTGAATCCTGGCCACACCATTTAAAGTGGGACCTTGGCTAAGTTTCTCACCCTCTCAGGGCTTCATCTGTAAAGTGGGGATAATAAAGATATCTAGCTTATGGTATTGTTGTGATGATAAAATGAGTACCATATGAAGTTGCTAATATTAGACCCTTTTAAAAATTGAGATTTTTGTAGATTCACATAATTGTAAGAAATAATACAGAGAGAGCCCTTGTCTACTTTGCCCATTTTCTTCCAGTGGTAACATTTTTGCTGAGCTATAGTAAACGTCACAATCATGATATGGACAGCGATACAATCTCTGAATCATATTTTATCGCCCTAGTTTCACTCATGCTGTGTATGTGTGGTTTTATCACATATCCAGGCCCCTTTATCCATCATCACCATGAGGATCTCTCCTGTTGTTTTTTCCCCCCTTTTTAATCCTCACTCGAGGATGTGTGTGTGTGTGTGTGTGTGTGTGTGTGTGTGTGTGTGTATGAGAGAGAGAGAGAGAGAGAGAGAGAGAGAGAGAGAGAGAGAATGAAAGAGAGAAACATCAATGAGAGAGAGAGAAACATTGATCGGTTGCCTTTTGCACGCTCTCTGACTGGAGATCGAACCTGCAAACTAGGTTTGTGCCCTGGCTGGGAATCGAGCCTGCCACACCTTTTGGTGTATGGGATGACGCTTCAACTAACTTAACCACTTGGCCAGGCCTCCTGTTGCTTCTGGCTCATCTCATCACCCTTGTACCTAACCTGACAACCACCAATTTGTCCTTATTTTCTAAAATTTTGTCATATGAGAATGTCATATAAGTGGAATAAATGTAAGCGTAACTTTATGGTGTTGGTTTTATATGCTCAGCTTAATCTCGATATCCATTTGAGTTGTTGTCCTATCAATACCTTCTTCCTTGAGAGGAAGGGAGAGGGAGATAGAAACATCAGTGATGAGAGAGAATCATTGATTGGCTGCCTCCTTGATTCCCCCCACTGGGGGGGAGTGAGCCCAGGCATGTGTCCTGACTGGGAATGAAACCGTGGCCTTTGGTTCATAAGTCAACGCTCAACCACTGAGCCACACCGGCCAAGCTGTGAATATTCTTGTGCAGCGTATTGGATTTACAAAAATGGCTATCTCAAATAGCTCAGTCTGGTATCCAGAAGCCACTAGGTGCTCTGCTATTCAGTGTTTGCACTTCCACTGGACTTAGCTTGTCTCTGTGCATGTATTTGAACTTACTAAAAAAGTTTTTACGTATCAGAAAAAGCCATAGTTCTGCACTAGTCTCTTAAAACCTTGCCCTGAGCACACTGGGAAGTAGGGGGTGGGTAGGGAGACAAAATCGTCTCCAGTCTTGTAGCTCCTTGGGTGTGGCCACCATCCTGGTGTAATTGTGGTGGTTTTGCAAACCAGTGTACTTAAGAGTGCCTCTCCTGCCCTGGGCCCCATAGTCAGTCAGTGGTTTGAATGTGAACTTAACCCATTCAGCCTAGTTTCTATGAATGAAAATTTTAGCTCTATATAAGATTGTGATAGAAAAAGGTGATTCTTTGGCTAACAGTGTTCTAAGACCTGTGGGCTAAGGGAATTCCTAGGCATTAAGGGCTTTTGGAATGGTAATGAAGGGAGGCCCCAGTAATGTTCAGTACTTTAAAATCCAGAGTGAAAATTGTTTATTCAAAAGAATGGTTTGTAAGCCAGTTGAAATATCAAGGTAGGTTAAAAAAAAATACTCATCTTACCTGGCCGGCGGCATGGCTCAGTGGTTGAATGTCAACCTATAAACCAGGAGGTCACAGTTTGATTCCTGGTCAGGGCATGTGCCAGGTTTCAGACTCTATTCCCAGTGTTGGATGTGCAGGAGGCAGCTGATTAATGATTCTTTCTCATCATTAATGTTTCTATCTCTCCCTCTCCCTTCCTCTCTGAAATCAATTAAAAAAATATATACTATACACTAGGTCCTTGGGTTACATTGGAGATCTGTTCCCACGGTGCGATGTAAGTCAGTTGGAACCCACCTACATAAGCACCTACGTCACTCACATGGAACACATACACAGCAGTAATGAAGTGAAGCATTAAAAAAACATTAAAAGAAAGGTAACAAGTCCTGACCTTTACTTGTAAATAAATAATAAAAAACATAAAGCACATACGTCAAAATGACATAGCTTTTTTTCTTTAAATAAACGAGGCCCGGTGCATGAAAATTCATTCACTGGACGGGGGGGTCCCTCAGCCCAGCCTGCCCCCTCTCACAGTCCATGAGCCCTCAGGGGCAGGAGGTGACCTGGCGATCAGGGGAAGGCAACACCCCCATCACACTGCTGCTGCTACCACTGCTGGCAGCGCAAGCCTCAGCCAGCCTTGGTTACCTGAGTCTCAAGTGGCCCTGGGCTGCTGGGCAGCCGACATCTGAGGCTCTCCTGCACCTTGGGCATCAGTTGGGCAGCCGACATCTGAGGCTTGCCTGTGCCTCAGGCTGGCCATGGGCAGCTAGGGGGCTGAGGGGGCTGAGGGGACCGGGGGACTCCGGAACTCCGGAGGCAGGCACGCGGAGGGGCTGGACCTGCCTGTGGGAGGGCCTGGCCGTGCCACGCACCTGCTGGCCGAGTGGGGCTGAGGGGACTGGGCGCCGCCATATCTGAGGGCGTGGCAGTCAATTAACATATTCCCTCCTTTTTTCACAAGGGAAACGTTTATTTAAAACATTTAATTATTATTTTTAATTTAAAAAAATCTTTATTGTTCAAATTATTACAATTGTTCCTCTTTTCTCCCCCTATAGCTCTCCTCCATCTGCTTCCCACCCCCCCTCTCCCCCCTCTGCCCTTACCCCCTCCGTCCTCATCCATAGGTGTATGAATTTTGTCCAGTCTCTTTCCGCATGCCCCACACCCCTTTCCCCCTGAAAATTGTCAGGCCACTCCCTTTCTATTACCCTTATTCTATTATATTCACCAGTTTATTCTGTTCATCAGATTTTTTATTCACTTGAGTTTTAGATTCACTTGTTGATATGTATTTGTTGTTCATAATTTTTACCTTTATCTTTTTCTTCTTCTTCCTCTTCTTTTCTTTTTTTAAATATGTTTTATTGATTTTTTACAGACAGGAAGGGAGAGGGATAGAAAGTTAGAAACATTGATGAGAGAGAAACATCGATCAGCTGCCTTCCGCACACCCCCTACTGGGGATGTGCCTGCAACCAAGGTACATGCCCTTGACTGGAATCGAACCTGGGACCCTTCAGTCCTCAGGCCGACGCTCTATCCACTGAGCCAAACCAGCTAGAGCTTTCTTCCTCTTCTTAAAGAATACCTTTCAGCATTTCATATAATACTGGTTTAGCGGTGATGAACTCCTTTAGCTTTTTCTTATCTGTGAAGCTCTTTATCTGCCCTTCAATTCTGAATGATAGATTTGCTGGGTAGAGTAATCTTGCTTGTAGGTTCTTGCTGTTCATCACTTTGTAGATTTCTTGCCACTCCTTTCTGGCCTGCATAGTTTCTGTTGAGAAATCAGCTAACAATTGTATGGATGTATTATACTCCCTTGTAGGTAACTTAACTGTTTTTTCTCTGGCTGCTTTTACTATTCTCTCTGTCTTGTGCTTTTCGCACTTTAATTATGATGTGTCTTGGTGTGGTCCTCTTTGGATTCCCTTTGTTTGGGGTTCTCTGTGCTTCCTGGACTTTTAAGTCTATTTCTTTCACCAGGTGGGGCAAGTTTTCTGTCATTATTTCTTCAAATAGGTTTTCAATATCTTGCTCTGTCTCTTCTTCTGGCACCCCCATAATTCGGATGTTGGTATTTCAAATCTTTGACTTGATTCTTGTGATCCTCTAGTCTGCTGTTGGATCTTTGTATATTATTTTTTATTTCAGTCAGTGTATACTTAATTGCTAGTTGGTCCTTTTTCATATCCTTGAGGGTCTCACTAAATTTATTGGCCTTTTCTAGAAAATTCTTGAGTAACCGTATAACCGTGGTTTTGAACTCTATATCCAGTCATTTGCTTTCCTCCATTTCTTTCATTTGTGACCTGTTTCTTTGTCTCCGCATTTTGGCTACTTCTCTGAGTTGATAGTGGCTTTGTGTGCTAGGTGTTCTATAGGGCCCAGTGGCCTAGCCTCCCCAGTTACCTGAGGTGGACACTCTTGGTGCACCCCTTTGTGGGCTGTGTGCACAGTCTTGTTGTAGTTAAGCCTTGGTTATTGTTGGTATCCCAGAGGAATTGACCTCCAGGCCAATTGGCTCTGAGGATCAGCTATGTCTAAGTTGGAGAACTTCTGTGCTCGAGACATCCTTATGAGACAAGGCTTGCAAAAGCCTCTGTGCTCAGCTTGGATGGGGTGGAGTCTCAGGGCGGAGCAGACAGCAATGACTTCCTGTCAGCCCTACCCTAAGAGGCTCCTGGGTCTCAGTGTCACATGGTAATCGCTTCAAACACCGCTGAGAGAAAGCCGCTCTCAAGTTTCATCTGCTGCCAGACAGTCCAGTTTCTCCCCGAATGAGTCTGGGTCCCCAGAGTCTTGCCCGGAACTGGAGTGCAGAGCAGTCGGGAGTTTCTGCCTTCCTCCCGATTGAGAAATCCAGCCACGTACTCTATTGCCAGCCCTCTCCGTGCATGCACACCCCGGTACCTCTGCCTTCTGCAGCTCCTCTGAGTCTCAGTGTGCTTTTCTCTTTCCTTTTAGTTGTAGAATTTCCACTCAGCCAGCCTTCCTGTGGTTCTGGATGATGTCCGTTTTGTCTTTTAGTTGTAGGTTTGAAATTGTTGCGCTTGGCAGTAGTTTAGGTGTTTACTTATGCTGCCACCTTGGTTTCTCCTAAAACAATATTTAATCAACATATTCCCTCCTTATTGGCTGTGGGTGTCAACAGCTTTGTGAGGGTGTGATGGTCAATTAGCATATTCCCTCTTTATTAGGATGAGATATGGCCACGTAACCACGAAACGACTTACGTTGAGTCAGACGTAACCCGAGGACTGCCTATATATATCCTATATAATAAAAGGTTAATATGCAAATTGACCAAATGGTGGAACGACTGGTTGCTATGATGAGCACTGACCACCAGGGGGTAGATGCTCAATGCAGGAACTGCCCCCAGCCTGCAGGCCCCAGGCCAGCCAAGGTGGGTGCCAGCAGGGTGGCGGGGTCAGCCAGTGAGTTGGTGAAGGTGGAGTTTGTGCCAGCTGGCAAGCGGGTTGGCACCAGGCCAGGGAAGGTTGATGCCAGTGGAGGCGTGCTCCCCCCTTTGCCCCCCATCGCCCCATAGATTGGCCCTGATCACCTGCCAGGCCTAGGGACCCTACCCATGCATGAATTTCGTGCACTGGGCCTCTAGTGTTTGTATATATATAAAAAACTTATGAAACATCAATGATGAGAATCATTGATCGGCTGCCTCCTGCATGCCTTCTGGTGATTGAGCTCGCAAACATGGTCATGTACCCTTTACTGGAATTGAACCTTGGACCCTTCAGTCCACAGGCCAATGCTCTATCCACTGAGCCAAACTAGCTAGGGCGAGAAAGATAAATTTAAAACCTTGCATTGCTCAATTATTCACGGATAACCACCACTATAATATTAAAGCATAATATGCTAATTAGAGCAGATAGCTGAACACCTGAACTACCTTCCAGATGAAGCTGAATGCCACGCCTGTGAGGGCCAAGCCGCTTGCATGAATTTTGTGCATCAGGCCTCTAGTTGTTAGATATTTCCTGCCCTGCCTGGTGTGACTCAGTGGTGCTTCTTTTTTCACTACAGGATAAAGCAAGCAAGAAATAGAAAATTAATGTTTCAAAACAATTATTATTTTCTCTTTTTCTGCCAAGAGCCAGCACTTAACGATTATCATCTTGTCCATGTTGCCATGCCAAATTGGTGGGAACATCTCTCTTGCTTTTGATGGATTGTTGGTGAGGTTTTGCATCCACGCTGGCCCCCCTCCCAGACATGGATGGGTAAATTATTCCATCAATTGACTTATCTCCTCCTCCTCTCAATGGTCACCTGCCAGCTGTATTAGACACTCACTGTTCATGTCTTCATGTCTGAGTCTTCACTCTGTCGAGACTGATTTCTGTATTTTTGGGTTGGGAATATACTATTTTGAAGTACTATAGCTATAAGCTGAAAGTAAAAAGAATTTTCTAGTGCATTTCTATTTGAAAATGTAGCTTGATTATATATAGTTGTGGTGGTGGTTTTGTTGTGAACAGGTATGCTACATGATGTGAACTGCTGGTAGGTATGCTTATATGAAGCTTTTAAAAAAAATCTTAGACTTTCTTTAGCATGCTTCCCAGAAATGAGTTTACCCTGTCAAGAGGTATACATATTTTAGAGGCTCTTTAATTTGTACTGTTCCAGAAATAAGTGAGTCAATTACTAATTTTTTTTCACTTGGAATGAAAAGCCCTTTAGATCAGGATTTAAAAGACCAGGATTCTGTTTTCAACTTGCTTTTAATTCTCTGCCATGATCTTATAGAACTAAAAATCTCCCTTAACTGAATTTGGGCCCAGTTTCCTTACTTGTAAAATAGCAGGTGGATTAGAGCTCTGGTTCTTACCTAGATAATTTTGCTCCCAGGGGACACGTGACAATGTCTGTTGATACTCTGGTTGTCACATTGTGGGGGATCATTCCTGGCAGCTAGTGGGTAGAGGCTGGGGTGCTGCTCAACACCTGCCAGTGGCAGATCAACAGGGAATAGTCTGGCCAAAAATATCAGTGGTGCTGAGTTGGAGAAACCGTGGTTTAAAGGGGACTCAAATTTTCTTCAGTTTTATTAGTAGATATTATTTGCTGTATTCCTGTTGTAGACATTCATTATACACTCTATTGTTCATTACTGTTTTTATTGGAAAATTGAAAAACTTAATGACCTGTTGCTTTTCACTAAAAGTGAGTTGTGGTGACCGGAAGCTCCTTTTCCACATTCATTTTTAATAGTCCTTGAGGTTAATGTCAGCTTTGAAAAGCCCTATACAGAAATAGAAGGACAGAAAAATCTCACTTCATTTTTGCAAAACACACACACCTGTAAGGTCAGTAAACCACTGTGAGTGCAGGGCCTGGGAATCCCACTTCATAAAAGCACCATGTCCTGAGAACCTTCTCCCTGTCTCCTCCCTGTTCCCTGCCTGATTCTGCACTTTTGATGTGTTTGGAGATAGAAGAGAGCTGATTTTTGGATGGGATTATGGAAAATGGGCATGAATGGTATTTTTTTCAAAAATTAATACTGGTTTGTTTTATTGTTAAAGATCTCAAAGCTGTCCTGGGAGGTGATACAGTTTTATTCAGTTTTTTTTTTTTTTTTTCATGAAACTGAAACTGTAGTATGATTTCTTCCTTTCTTACTGGCAATATTATTGTGTCAGATGTCTAGGCTATAGTGGTTACTTGATTTATTTGGTTTCTTGTGTATAGGAAGTTTGAGAGGCTTCTAAATAAAATCTGTTTCTCATAGTTAGTTTGCAAGATTGTATATTTTGTCATTTGTTCTTTTTTGATAGTAAACTTTCAGTTTTCCTTAAAATTGTTGAAATTGCTACGTCTTAATGTAAAAATATTTGATGAACGAAAATAAAGTTTTTAGTTGTCTGTATACCATTAAATTCTTAGTTGTAAATGATAGAAATAAATGATTTCAATTAATCATAAATGGAATTATAGGACCAGTTGTTCAATTTAGGGACCAGGGATCAGCCTGGCTTTGTTTTCCTCTCCACACCCTGTCAGGGCATTAGAGGGGGTGAGGGGTGTGCAGCCTCTGTTACTGTTGGAATTTTGGAAGACTATAGCTAGTATATCATGTAAGCTACAGGGGTTATAATGGTATAAATATGAAAACCAGTTCTTTATACCCTGTGTTCCAGCCAACCCTGCTTTAGCAATATTGTTGAAACTTCTGGTGCACTTCCCAGTTGGTGTCCATCTCCCACTGACAAGAGGAAGCATTATTTTGAATTTTATGATGATTTGCTTTTCACTGGCATTTTACTGTATGTATATTAAGTCAAATATTTTAAGTTTCCTGTACTTTTGAAAGACACAGATATATTTAGTATATTCCTCTGAAACCTGTTTTTTTCATTCACTGTTAATGGTATTTGAGATTTGATTATGTTGATACTAGAGGCCCGGTGCAAAAAATTCATGCACTGGAGGGCGGGGGTGTTCCTCAGCCCAGCCTGCACCCTCTCACAGTACAGGAGCCATCAGTCGGGCATCCTTCCCGCTGCCACGGAGGCGGGAGAGGCTCCCATTACCTCCGCTGCACTTGCCAGCCATGAGCCCAGCTTCTGGCTGAGTGCTCCTCCCCCTGTGGGAGTGCACTGACCACCAGGGGCAGCTCCTGCATTGAGTGTCTGCCCCCTGGTAGTCAGTGTGCGTCTGACTGGTTGTTCCACCCTTTGGTCAATTTGCATATTAGCCTTTTATTATAAGGATGTATGGTTGTAGTTTAGTAATTAATAAAGAGATTGTTTACATGTGGATTTTCTCTGTAAGGAATAGGAGCCTCTGCTCCATGAGCCTCAGCACTGTGTTCTTGCCACAGTATTCAGATACTAACACCCCCACCTCCGACAACATTAAAAAAAAAATCCTTACCTGAGGATATTTTTCTATTGATTTTTAGAGAGAGTTGAAGAGAGAGAGAATATGGTTGTGAGAGAAACACATTGATTGGTTCCTCTTGCACAAGCCCTGACCAGGGCCTGGGCTGGGGAGGAGCCTGCAACCGAGGTATGTGCCCTTGACCATAATCGAACCTGGGACCCTTCAGTCTGCAGGACAATGCTCTGTCCACTGAGCAAAACCGGCTAAGGCCGTTTATTTTTAAAAAATAAATCATAGTAACACATTTTAAACATATGTTTTTATTGGTTTATTAAAGAGGGGAAGGGAGAGGGATAGAAAGATAGAAACATCAATCAGCTGCCTCTTGGATGCCCCTCACTGGGGTTGGATCAACCCACAACCCAGGCATCTGCACTGACCGGAAATTGAACTGATGACTTCGTGGTTCATGGGTTGATATTCAACTTCTGAGTCACATCAGCCAGTGCAAACAACATTTCTTAATCACATTTACAAAATGTTCAGACCCTCCTGGAGTTTCCCTGATTTTCTGCTTGTCCTTAGTTGTGTTGGAACTCAAATGCATGATAGGAGGCTTGAATCACGTTTCTGAATTGGCTTCATCTGAAGCACATTGGTTTGAATTATGGTCCTTTGTCTTTGATAATGGACCCATAAATAGATTGAGGGAGAGACTGAGAGATAGATTTAGGGTGGTCAGGAATGTCCTGCTGAGAGGGACCAGTGAGCACAGACACAGACCAAAAATGGAAAAGAGAATGTGGGCAGTGTTGAGAGGGAAGTGTCCAGATGGAGGCCACACAGAACAGGGAAGTGGAGTTGGGTATGGGGTAGGAGTGGAGGCGCAGTGTATTAGGAGGCTGTGGGAGGTGGAGAGAGGTGGGCTATCAGGGTTTTGTGAACCAAAGGGAGAGTTTCGATGTATTCTGAGTTTGAGAGGAAGCTTGCAAAATGTATAACTTTGGCAAAGATTTAATAATTGTGAGATTTCTATCAAACTCCTTGTAAAGAGAAAAGTCTGTGAATCACCAAGCCCCAGTCCTGAGGTCCCATCTCTTGGGAGAGTGACAGGCCCACCTGAGTGTTCTTTCTTCAGCTTGGCCTTCCTGGGTATTGCTTTCCAGGAAAAATTACTGAGAATAGAGATTTCCATTTGAATAGTATCCTAAAATCATCAAGTGTGATCCTCTTTCCTGGGCTTCACTTCCCTTTATAACCCCAAATCAGACAAACATCTTAACAAACTTTTTACATGTCTGGTGTTAAGTGAAATGAAGCAAGGCAGTAATAGAATAAATGGCTTCTCCAAATGGAGAGAGACAAATTGTAAATAGAACTGAAGTAGAAATTACTACTTTCTGCTAATTTTTTATTCTCTTGTTTCAGAATATACACTGCACTGCTCTGGACAGACCTCTATTGGATTTAATATACAGTCCTTATCAACATCAACTTTCAGCTATGGAATCGGTAAATATTTTATTGCATTGCCTCTCATCAATTTGTGTGTGTTTATTTTCTTGTGTGTGTGTGCGTGTGTGTATGTATTTTCATTGGTTTGTAAAAGTAGTGTCAAAATAATGGTTCAGTCTCCAAGTTGATTTATTGGGCTTGATAGAGTTTTTGCTAAGTGTTTTGAATTTTGTTCTGGATTTCACTTTGATGAAAGTGTTTCAGAATAGTGGTAATGAGGTATGTGGAGTTAATAAACAGCATCCATGGTGTCCCAGTGAGGAATTCTTTGGAAAAATTAAACAGGTTGGTATCCAGGCCTGAAGGAAGTTTGTTTCTTCTCAACTTCCTTTTTCTTATTCCATCCCCAAGTAGACTGGAGGCTACCGGGACCCTGTGCTTGCTCACTCATTGTGTTAGTTTTGTGCTCTGTGCGTCTTGCATTACCACTTTGCACGAAGAGGAGAACTTTTCTAGTCTGAGAATGGTTGCTTCTGTCCTGGGGGAAGCCGTGAGGCCTGGCTGTGGTTTCGTCTGGTGTCCTGTGTGTCTGGGCAGCTAGTAGTTTCTGGGTAGTCTCGTAACTACTCCATGGTACTCCTGGAAGTTTGAGAGGAGGGACAGCTGCTTCCTTAAAGACTCTGGTCTCGGGTCTGACCTAACATCTGTTGTTCCTAAACAAAGCCCTTCCTTGGGAAATGTGTCACATTGGCATACGCTTTATTTCCTCTGATATGTGGATTGATAACAATTGGAAAGGAAACTCTTAGCTTATTTTAGTTTTTCATACCATGGCTGGTGTTAGTGTTTTTTAAGCAAACAGTTCAAAAGTGTTATCATCTATTTTGTGTCGTTGTTCCTAGCAGACATGAAGGAAATCTTTCCTGCTACTGTCTTGGCAAATGTTCTTTTTTTTTAAATCTTAAAAAAATATTTTTATTGATTTCAGTGTGGAAGGGAGAAATAGAAATATCAATGATGAGAGAGAATCATCAATTGGCTGCCTCCTGCACACCCCACATAGGGGATTGAGCCCTCAACCTGGGCATGTGCTCTGACTGGGAATTGAACCATGACCTCCTAGTTCATAGTTCGATGCTCAACCACTGAGCGACGCCAACCGGGCAAGTGCCCTTTATCTAATAGAACCTGTCCTTTATCTCAGCCATCAGTGAATCAGGCCACTTTGAAATGCACCTGGGTGCTTTCCTTGACTTGACAGGTTTTGTGTGTTTTTTTTGGTAATTGGGATAAGGTTTGATGGAAAAGATATTTCAGTGTCTCTGGGAGTAGGCCTAGAATTGTCTCCTCTTAATCTGCAGAGTGGTTAGCAGTTAGAAGCCATCCTGGCCAGTGGGAGTGTTGGTGACCAGGTGGGATGGTGATATCTTGGGAATGCTTCCCAGGCATTCCCAGGTTGTACATGTGGATTCAGGTTGGTTATCTTAGGCCATTGAGAGACTAGGTCCACGAGAGAACCATGCCTAGAGGCTGAGCTCTGTCTTTGTTTGGAAACTATAATATTGGCCTTAATTTGTAACAAGAAAAAACAAAATGCTGCTTAAATTAGATTTTTAATAAGTATTTGGTGATTCCTGATTAAAAGAAAACAATTATAGCAACTCTTTGCTGAAAGATTGTTGGGTTGCCCTAATTGGTTGGGTGGATTGAGAGCAATGGATATATTAATGTTTAGAAGGTTTTACTGACATTTGAAGGATTGGCTTTTTGACCATATCACAGTAATAGTCCAAGATGTCTAATGCCATTTAAACTGTAGTGAACCATAAATATGCAGTTAATAATCTGCAGTGTTTGAATTGAATAAAGATAAAGATTCGTATTAACATGAGGTGCTGTTGTGACTGCCCAGCAGGTAGGCAATGGCCCTACTGTGTGAGAGCAGGGGCCAGGGCTCAAGGGTTGTAAACCCTCCATGACCTTTCCTGGCATCAAAAGGCAAAATTCAACCAGTTAACTGCCATGCGTCCAAAACGGAAACCATCCCCACACGCCACGATATTTTGAATTTAATTAAAAAAATAAATTTGCAATGAATATTATAAAAATAAATATATTACTTGTGGAGAGTGGCTACAGTGTTTGGACAGGTTCAAGCCTCGGACTAATGAGAGGGCATGGTCCTCTCCAGGCAAAGCCACATGCAAGTCCTAGCTTGGAGGGCAAAGCCCTCCCAGCACAATTATAGCCAAAGGCTATAGTTGTAAGCTTGACTTTATGGTCCGAACCTGTGGTCCCACGTGGCTAAGTGATATAGGCTGCAGGAGGTGCAGCAAGTAAACAAAACTTGATCAGGTGCATGTAATTAAGTAGATTCGAAACTCGCGAGAACATTGTAAACATCTTCACCACGCCCTTACTTTGCCTCATGGAAACTGGCTGTAAAATAGACTCAGCTTGGCAGGCTGTGGTGCTGACTCTCCATCAGAGAAGCAGCTTCTCACTAGCCCCAGCTTTATTTGCTTATCTGTCCTTTCTAAATCCTTCACCGCCCCCTCTCAGGTTCAGCCATGGCTGTGCCTGCATGGCACAATTACTCACAATTTGGGTGTTCTTGAATATTTTCAGTTGAAAATCTCAGGAAAAATGATTTTAAAGTTGGTCTATAGAGGCTATGGCAGGCAAATGGTTAAAAAATACAATTATTTTGCAGGCTCTCTAATAAATTTTCATTGTTATTCATATTATTCATTATTTTTACTTTCATTTTGACCATTTAAGGTAGAAAATGAGCCATTTAGATCAGATTCAAATCACTTTTTTGGGAAGGTAGTCTTGTTAAAGAACCTTTAGTGATTTTTGGGTAGATTCTGGATTGTTTCTGCTCTGAAATATTCTAGGCATGGCTGTGGTTGGTTACAGTAGTCTGTGGAATCTGGTGCTAGCTCTATGATCTCGGGGAAGAGAGAGAGAGAGAGAGAGAGAGAGAGAGAGAGAGAGAGAGAGAGAGAGAGAGAGAGAGAAGGGTGGGGGGTGGAGGGAGAGAGGAAGAGAGAGAGAGACCTCTCAGTTTCTTCCTTCACAGCTCTGCTTCTTCCTTCCCCACTTTATGTTTAAACTCTGAGTCCCTGCCTTAGGCTGGGTTGAAGCTCCTATGGGCTAATAAGCAGGCTCTCTGCCTGAGCAGCAATAAGAAAAGAGGTAAAGAAGGGGTTCTTTGTAAATCAAATGACACTTTTCTTTGAAAGCTTTTGACTTTGTTGACCTTTTGTTAATGGATAGTTTATTAGAAAAAATAAACCCTGAGGCCTTTGTCCCTATCTGAGGAAGGTAGCAGCCACTGTCTGGATCCTGCGTATTTTTGGAAGGCAGAAAGGCAGAGCTAGAGGGATGAGTCGAGGGCAGTGTTTTCCCTCAGTGCCTGGTCTCTTTGGGAGCAAATGCTTAGTTGATGGTGGCGTCAGCTTGGCAGGGCATTTTACATTTGGTATATGTGCCTAGATCATTCATTCCCCCCACTATCTGTGCATTTTCTTCATCTCCTTGGTGGTGGTCAACCTATGTTTAAAACTTACTTTTGTTCATTTTTTGTTAGTGGAAACCAGAGTTCTAAACATTGCATCTTAGTGGCTGACCATATGCCACCTTTAGAGACAGATGACCTTATGAGAATATCATGTGATGATTGGGTAACTGTACCCACACAGTTGGGTTTCATGATATGCCTATCTTCTTTTTTCTTTTTTAAACATATTTTTATTGATTTCAGAGAGGAAGGGAGAGAGAGAGAGAGAAACATCAATGATGCGAATCATTGATTGGTTGGCTCCTGCATGCCCCTTACTGGGGATGGAGCCCACAACCCAGGCATATGCCTTTGACAGGAATCGAACTTGGGACCCTTCGGTCTGCAGGCTGACGTTCTACCCATTGAGCCAAACCGTCCAGAACTTGATATGCCTATCTTATGTTAAATTCTGCCCTATAGCAGAATAGCAAACTGTTATAAAGTTAATTTTGGATACCCAGAAGTGAAATCACTGGGTCATCAGACAGTTCCATTTTTATTGTTTTCCATAGGGCTGCACCAATCTACATTCTCAACAGTGCACGAGGGTTCCAATTTCTCTACATCCTTGCCAATACTTTGTTGACTTATTGATGATAGTTATTCTGACAGGTGTCAGGTGAGATCTCATTGTGGTTTTAATTTGCATCTCTCTGATTATTGATGTTGAGCAACTTTTCATGTCTATTGGCCATCTGTATGTTCTCTTTGGAGAAGTGTCTATTCAGTCCTCGGCGTTCCTCCCAACCCTCTCACCTGAGGATCTTTTTTCTATTGCTTTTCAGAGAGAGAGTGGGAGAGAGGGAGGAAGGGAGTGGGAGGGAAGAAAGGGGGGGGGGAGAGAGAGAGAGAGAGAGAGAGAGAGAGAGAGAGAGAGAGAGAGAGAGAGAGAGATGAGATAGACACATTGACTTGCCTTTTGCACACACCCTGGTGGCTAGGGTCGAGGAGCAAACCCGCAACCCAGGTACATGCCCTTGACCAGGGATTTAACCGCACCTTTGGTGCACAGGCTGACACTCTAACCATTGAACACACCATCCAGGGCTGCCCATTTTTAAGTTGGATTGTTTCTTTTTTGTTGATTTGTATGAGGTTGTTACAATTTCGTATATTAACTTCTTACTGAATGTATCATTCACTAGTATCATTAGTGAATATCTTCTTCCATTCAATAGGTTGTCTTTCTTTTGTTGATGGTTTCCTTTGCTGTGCAAAAACTTTTTAGTTTGTTGTCCCATTTGCTTATTTTTCCTTTGGTTTCCTGTGCCCGAAGAGATATATCAGGAAAAAAATATCGCTAAGAGAAATGTCAGAGTGTATTGCCTATGTTTTCTTCTAGGAGTTTTGTGGTTTCGAGTCTTACAGTTAAGTCTTTAATTGAGTTTATCCTTGTTTATGATGTATGAAAATGGTCTAGTTTCATTTCTTTGCATGTATCTGTCCAATTTTCCCAACACCATTTATTTGAGTATATTGTCTATATCCCTTTGTATGTTCTTGATTTCTTTATCATATGTTAATTGCCAATATAGATGTGGGCTTATTTCTGGGCTCTATTCTGTTTCATTGATCTGTAGTGTCAAACTATACTATAAAGCTAGCCTATCTAATAAAGAGGGAATATGCTAATTGACCATCACTCCATCACAAAGATGGCTGCACCCACAGCCGAGGCCAAGTTCCCTTAAGGAGCCTTAACGAGCAATCAGCAGGGACCTGAGGCTATGCCCTTCCTCGCCCCCATGGGGCTTGACAGGGACCTCAGGCCGGGACCTCAGGTTGCGTGTCCCACCGGCAGGGCTTGACAGGGGACCTCAGGCCATGTCCCCCACCCTGGCGTCAGGCTGGGGGACCTCAGGCTGCACCCCTCGCCCCAGTGCCAGGCCAGGGTACCTCAGGCCATGTCCCCCACCTGGCAGGGCTTGACAGGGGACCTCAAGGTGCGCTTCCCATCCTGGTGCTGGGCTAGGGGACCTCAGGCTGCTCCCCCTGCCCCAGTGCCAGGCCAGGAGACCTCAGGCAATGCACCCCACCCAGCGGGGCTTGACAGGAGATCTCAGGCCATGTCCCCCACCTGGTGGGACTTGACGGAGGACCTCAAGGTATGCCCCCCGCCCCAGTCTGGGCTGGGGGACCTCAGGCCATGCCCCCCATCCTGGCCCTGGGCCAGGGGACCTGAGGCTATGCCCCCTGCCTGGCAGGGCTTGACAAGGGTGGGACTGGCCGGGTCTGGATCTAGCCCATTGGTGGTGGTGGTGGGGGACTGGGTCTGGGTCTCACGAAATTTTGAGGTGCATGTGGGTGGGCGGGGACTTGACTCTGGGTCCCGTGGTGAGCCCCATACTCTGACAGGAGGAAGGTTTTCATATACATTTTACTAATTTTCTTTCATCTCTGACCCTTTTATTATAGAGAAAGGGCAAATAGCAATATTAAATTATTTCCTCTAATTAATCCCCTTTTAATGTGCATGAATTTTGTGCACCGGGTCACTAGTAGTAATAAAAGAAGACACAGAGATCCGTGTAGTGTGGTACCTCCAACTTTGTTCTTTCTCAAGATTGTTACAGCTATTCTAGGTCTTTTGTAGTTCTTTATAAATTTTTGGGTTATTTGCTCTTGTTCTGAAAAAAAAAAATGCCATTGGTATCTTGATAGGGATTGCAATGAATCTATAGATTGTTTTAGGTAGTATGGACATTTTAATGATGTTAATTCTTCCTGTTCATGAGCACCATATATGCTTTTGTTTATTTGTATCTTCAGTTTCTTTCTTCAATGTCATATACTTTTCTGAGTACAGCTCTTTTACCTCCTTGTTTAAATTTATTCCTAGGTATTTTCTGTTGATGCAGTTTTAAATGGGATTGTTTTTTTAGTTTCTCTTTACTATAGATAATTCATTCTCTCTATATATAAAAAGCTAAGTGACCGTCCGATTGACAAACTGGCTGGTACGTATGACGCCTATTGGCAATTTAAAAATAAATGTTGACTTGCTCATGCGCAGTATATATAAAGCTCGGAATATGCCTACCCGAACCCGTTTTTGGACGTGGTCAGTTATATGTTGCCTTCTCTTGATTTTGAAAAAGCATGTGACATTAAAGTTAAAGTTGTAAATACTTCATCACAAGGGAAATTAGTCAAGCACTCTGAAAGTGTTTTACTCTTACTGTGCTATACTGGGAGATATTAGTTTAATCAATTTATCAGTCATTGTTTTATCAATGTTTTTATATCATGTCTTTGTTGTTATATCATGTTATTGTTTATTAATCAATTTATATATTATTTTCATATGCATTTTACTAATTTTCTTTTAATCTCTGACACTTCTATTATAGAGAAAGGGCGAATAGCAGTATTAAAATATTTCTTCGAATTCCTTTCAATGTGCACGAATCCGTGCACTGGGCCACTAAGTTAATGTATAAAAATGCAACCAATTTCTGTATATTTATTTTGTATTCCACTCCTGTACTGAATTTATTTATCAGTTCTAGTAGTTTTTTGGTGGGATCTTTACTCTATATATAGTATCATGTTATCTGCAAATAATGACAGTTTTACTTCTTCCTTTCCAATTTGGGTGCCTTTTATTTTTTCTTCTTGTCTGATTGTGTTGCTAGGATTTCCAATACTGTGTTAAATAAGAGTGGTGAAATAAAAAAGTGGACAATCCTGTCTGTTAAGTTGACAGTTTTTATTGTAAATGGGTGCTGGATTTTGTTGAATGCATTTTCTGCATTTACTGACATGATCATAGGATTTTTTAAAATTCTCATCCTAGGATATGTTGAGAGAGAGAGAGAGAGAGATAATATTGGTTGTCTATTGTACACACCTCATCTGGGAATAGAAACCACACCTGAGGTGTGTGCCCTGATCGGGAATTGAACCCGCAACCTTTTGGTGTACAGGATGATGGTCCAACCATCTGAGCCACTTGGCTAGGGCCGTATTAAATTATCCTTCATTTTGTTTATATCACATTAATTGACTTGCAGATATAGAACCAATTTTGCATCCCAGGAATAAATCTCAGTTAATCATGTGTATGATATTTTTAATGTATTGCTGAATTAGGTTTGCTAATATTTTGTTGAAGATTTTTGCATCTGTGTTCATGAAATATATTGGCTTATAATTTTTTTTTCTTTGTAGAGTTTTTATCTGGTTTTGGAATTATGATAATGCTGGCCTTCAAAAATGAGCTTGGGAGTCTTCCCTCCTCTTGAATATTTTGGGAATACAGTGGAACATCGTTTCTCGAACTTAATTCGTTTCGGAATTAAGCTGTTTGGGAACAAATCATTTTTTTTTTCGCATTCAAAATAATGTAAATTGAATTAGTCCATTCCAGACCCCAAATGATTCTGTTTTAACCTTTCTTATACAGTACATTTTTATTGTACTGTTTAATCTATAGATAAACACTTTTAAAAAAAAAAGGACATGAAATGTAAATGAAAATTTAACAAAAAAGGAAAGGATACTGTAAAAAAAAAAAAGAAAATTAACAATAAGTATAAGCAGCAACAAAAGCAAAACACAGCACAGTCTCCTGAGATTTTAACAGTGTTGAATGACTCATATTATTGCATTCTCTCCTTTGTCACCTGAGAGATGCTTGACTGATTATACTAGTATCAGCATGATGAAAGGGTTGTCAGGTTGGGAAGGGAATTGTTTGAGATGGGAGATATTTGAGAAACAAGGTTCCACTGTTGTGTGAGAAAGATAGGTGTTGATTTTCTTTGACTTTTTGGTAAAATTTACCTGTGAAGCTATCTGGTCCAGGACTTATATTTGTTTGGAGTTTGTTCCCCCCATCACTCCAACTTCTCACCCCTCCCGAGAGATTATTGCCTTTTTTTTTAAACCTTTATTGTTGATATTATTACAGATGTTCCCCTTGCTTATCCCTATTGTCCCCCTCCACCCAGTTCCTGCCTCATCCCAAGCCTTCACCATAGGGTCTGTGTCTATAGGTAATGCATATAATGCATATATGTTCTTTAGGTAATCTCTTCCCACCCTCTCCCCTTTCCCTCTGATTTATGTCAGTCTGTTCCATCTTTCCATGCCTCTGGTTCTATTTTATTTATCGGCTTATTTTGTTCATTAGATTCCTTATTCATTTATTTTGATTTTTATATTCAGTGGTTGATGCATGTGTATTTATTGCCATTTTATCATTCATATTTTTTTTAATATATTTCTTTATTGATTTCAGAGAGGAAGAGAGAAGGAGAGAGAGATAGAAACATCAGTGATGACAGAGACTCATTGATCGACTGCCTCCTGCACACCCCCTACTGGGGATTGAGCCTGCAACCCAGGCATGTGCCCTTGGCCGGAATCGAACCTGGGACCCTTCAGTCCGCAGGCTGTTGCTCTATCCACTGAGCCAAGCTGGCTAGGGCTATCATTCATATTTTTGATCTCCTTCTCCTTTCCTCCTCCTCCTTTTCTCTTGCTGCTTTTAAGATTCTCTCTTTGTCTTTTATCCTTCGCGTTTTAATTAAGTTGTGTCTTGGTGTGGACCTCTTTGGGTACCTCTTGTTTGGGACTCTGGGCTTACTGGACTTGTAAGTATTTCTTTCACTAGTTAGGGGAAGTTTTCTGTCATTATTTCCTCAAACAGGTTTTCAATATCTTGCTCTTTCTCTTCTCCCTCTGCTACCCCCATAATGTGAATGTTGGTATGCTTGAAGTTGATAGAGGCTCCTTACACTGTCTTCATATTTTTGGATTCTTTTTTCTTTTTGCTCTTCTTATTGGGAGATTTTTTGCTTCCTCATATTCCAAATAGTTGATTTGATTCTCGGAATCCTCTACTCTACTGTTGAATCCCTGTAAGTTATTCTTTATTTCTGTTAGTATATGCTTAATTTCTGACTGGTCCTTTTTCATATCTTTTACGTTCTCACTAAGATCCTTGATAGTCTTACTAAGTCCACTAAAGCTCCCATTAATTCCCTTTAAACTCTCATTAAGATCCTCGAGCAACCTTATAACCATTGTTTTGAACTCTGTATCCAGTAGTTTGCTTGCTTCCATTTCATTTAGTTCTTTTTCTGGAGATTTGTTTTGTTCTTTCATTTGTGACATGTTTCTTTGTCTCTGCGTTTTGGCTGCTTCCCTGTGTTTGTTTTTATGTATTAGGTAGAGCTGCTGGAATTGGTGGAGTGGCCTTGTGTAGTAGATGTCCTTTAGGGCCCAGTGGCTCAGCCTCCCCAGTCACCCGAGCTGGGCACTAAGTGTGCCCCATGTGGGCTGTGTTCACAGTCTTGTAATTGAACCTTGATTGCTGTTGGTGTCACTGGGAGGAATTGACCTCCATGCCAATTGGCTGTAACAACTGCAACTATCATGAAAGAGCTGCTGTGTAGGAGACACCCTATGGAGTAGGACTTGCTTCAGTGCTTACTTTGAGTGTGTTGCTGGTGGATGTATAAAGTTGCAGGTTGTTATGGTCTGATGCTGTCCATTGGGTGCACTGGCTCTAGGGCCTCCTGGCTGGTGCAAAGTCAGCTACTTACTGCCTGAGGCCACCTGGCAGGAGCTATAGAGCTATCTGCAGATGGCTGCTCCTTGTGTTGGGCATGGAAGTGCCCATGTGAGGCCAAGCTGTTTTGGGCCTCTTATTGATAGTTTTGAGGCCTGCTGAAGCCAGCTGATGCTTGTTTGAGAAATTTTAGGAAAGTCTGAAGCTTCAGCCAGGACAGGCCATTCATAAAGAAAAGCTCCTGCAAATAGTTTGGGTGGGCCTGCAAATTAGATGAGGCAGGGTCTCAGGGAATCACCAGAGCTGAGTGCACAGTGTGGGCCAGGCTGATGGAAACTCAGATATGTCTGTAAGTCAGCTCTGTGATAGGGGAGGTCTCAGCATAGAAACAGTGACCCATGTGAGCACCTCTGTCTGGGAGATTGTGTTACTCAACCACAATTCTCACTGGTATTTTACAGCCTGAAGTTGTGGGGACTTCTCTTCTCAGCTCTGGAACCCTGTGCTGGGGGTTTGGTGTAGGCCTGGTACCCCTAGTTCCTCATGTGGGGCCTCCACATCTGAGACATTCCTCCTAATGGAAAAAAAAAACATGCCAAACTTGGGTGTCAGACCAGCCCATTTTATGCCTCCACCCCTCCTACCAGTCTAAGTGTGCTTTCTTCTTTACTTCTCTAGTTGTAGGACTTCCATTTAGCCAACTTTCAAGTTTCTGAATGGTGGTGGTTCTGTATTTTACTTGTAATTTTGATGTGATTGTGGGAGGCTGTGAGTACAGGTATTTACCTACATGGCCATCTTGGTTTTCTAGTTTTTATTGCCTTTGAATCCACCATTGGTATTTCACATTATCTCCTGGTCCCAGGGAGTGCCTCCTAGTACAGGGTTCCTGTGCAATACTTGGCTGATGGAGAGGGAACAAATATGGAAGTGGGGGTCTGGTTTTGCATCAACCACTCAGAACTCCATTGTCCTATCTGGGCCTCAGTTTCCTCACTGGGCCCTTGGGAGGGTCCTGAGGAAATGCAGTCCCTCACTATGCCTAAAATATCTGGGGACTATGGCTTGGCCCTCTCCTTAGGGACTTCCTTCCCAGCAACCCCCTCCACAATCCACACCCTATTCCCCTGAAAAAAATAACATGACTTTTGTTTTGTTAAAACTACTGAATGCTCTGTGGGTACAGAAACCACGAAGTGATTAGCAGAGAAAAAGGTAGAGTGGCAGAAGCAACTGGAAGCCATTTGGGGCCAGTTTCCCTCTGTGCACAGGTGTCATTCTCCTGCCCCCCAGCTGGGAAATTTGCTACTTGGATATGCCCTGGCAGGGACTTCCACACTACATGCATCTGGTCCTGGCCTTCACGGACCCTCAGCTGGAAAGCCCTTGAACATAAAGAAAAACAGAATGAAAATTCCGAAAGCCCTGAAATTTCAGATGGAGCAATGATGAGGGGTGACACCTACAAGGGGGGCTCAGTAGCCTGCCTCCTCTTGGTAGTAGGAGGAGGTATTCCCGGACCTTCCCTGGACTTGGGCAGTTGCCAGTTGACCATGGAACCCAGTCAGCCCCTGGGCCTTGTGGGCACTACTTAGGGTTGTATAACTGCCAGCCAGGCCAAAGACTGGTCAGTCTGGTTGGCTTCTTGCATGTAGCCCATCTGCAGAGACATGGAGGACTTGTCACACTTGTTGGTCACTAGCTTGGTATCATAGACGTGCTGCCCTGATCCCGGGAGCTGTCATGCTCACCTGCCTGGCACATTTGTTGGTGCCCATTTGCAGGCTGATTGTTGAGTGGTGCAAGGATGGCAGGATATGGTTCTTGGGGTTGTACAGATGCCTTCTCATGCCATATGCTGTCATGCCTGACTGGCTATAGCACTCTTGTTGGTGCTCATTTGGAGCCTGATGACGCACTCGTCTGCCTTCATGGTGGTGTTACTGTAATTCTGCTCCTGCTTCTTGGAGTACTTCATGCTACTCTGCAGCCCCTTTGTCTAGGCTTTTCCTGCTAGAGCCAAAAGAGAGACCTGCACCTGTGTCATTTTCCACTCTCAAATAGGTTATTGGCTTCGAATAGGACCACGGAGTTTATGTCGTAACTGACCATGGCCTTGATGAAGTTGGAGAGGTTTTCTAGATGGTGCCAGTTTTGCATGGAGTGGTTATATTGGGGAGATAACCTGGCTGCAGCTTATTCATGAGTATGTACAGGATAATTCTATCCTTTATACTCTTCTGGAAGTCAGGACTGATAGGCCCATGAGTCCTTTGATCCAGCTGAGGAATTCTGCCTCCTATTGAGGGTCATATTTGGACAGGTGTTGGTTCTTGACCTTGGTCGAAAGCCAAGCGCCCCTTGTTAAACTGTGTGGAGATGGTGGCGACGGTGGCATGGATGGCCAGCTGGGTGCCTATTGGGAGTTTTTTGGATACTGCTTTGATTTCTTTAATTGTAATTGGTCTGTCTAGATTTTCTGTGTCTTGATTTAGTCTTGGAGGATTGTATAGTTCTAGGAGTTTATTCATTTGGCAGAGCCTATTTTCTAAAGGCCTCCAACCTGCCATCCTTTCCTTCTCTGATTTCCAGGGAAGTAGCTCCTGATCCTGGCCTTTTCTGCCCAGTCAGATGGCTTACCTACATAGCTGACCTTTTTACACTATTTTTCCTCTTGTCTGTTTATATGACAGCCTGAGACTTAAGTAAACATGAAAGGCTTGCTGAGTTAGTGGTTTATTTCATTTATATAATACAGTCTATGTCCTGAGGTCCTAGTCTCCTCTGGCCTTGCCAGAGCTTCCTGCCACAGGACAAGCTCAGCAAAGCCCTGTGGTGTTGGTCAAAAAGGATTCTAAGGGAGAAGGTATGAGGTGTCTCAGCTGGTAACTCACTCAGCATTGGTTTGGTGACTGACTGTGTACACCAGTATTCTTCAAATAGTGCAACACCCTCAGAATCCTGCCAGCTGTGGCTGTGGCCTCTTCCCTTTCCTCATCTGTGGTCACACATACGCCAGTGTCTCCCTGTCCGGGATTGACTTTAGAGAAAGCAGCACCACTGCTTGAATCTGTAGCTGAGGAAGGGCAGCCATGACTTCCCACATAGTTATCGGCATCCTCATTCTTGACCCAGTAATTTATCAGCTTGAGCCTTTTTTTTTTTTCAAGTTAAATGAAAGATGGAGTTTTATTGTTTGAACAAAGGAGTTAATTTCTTACTCTACATGTGTTTTCCAGTGGCCCTAACACTGGTGAGCTGGGTGCCTTTGCCCTTGGCGTTAGGACAATGGCCGGTGGAAAACACACCCTGTAGTCGTTAGCTCTGTTGGGTTTCCTGAGCTTCATTCTTACTCTCTTTCTTCAAATCTCTGTGACCATATTATATTTTTTATTAGTTTCTGCCATCTGCTCTCTATAGTTTTCCTTCTCCTTTTTTTAATGTGCTGACGTTTCTCAGGATTCCCTTCATTGCCCTTTTCTTTAATGTTCTCCCGTGGGCTGTGGGTTTCAGAGTCTCCCACCTCTCCTCTTTGGAATTTTGCTTCTGCCTCTGTACATAGCACACTGCATCCTCAGTAGCTTGGTGCTAGTGCTGTGAGCTTTGGGAAGGCACTTAGGCCTAGCTTCTTTGAAGAAGTCATCCCTACAGATGCCACATCTGCTCTCCTGCCCCTATGCTGCCCTTTTCTGTTTTCTGTGTCCCCTTCTCCCCTAAGACCTTAAGCACCAAGGGCTCATCTGATTTCTTCACTATAGCTGTCCTGTTTCCATGTCTCATGGTGGGGCCTTTTTATCTCATGCCCTTCTGAGGGCTGCAGACTTTTGTTTCTCCTGCAGGACAGCCTGTAAGTTCAGAAGCACATTGGGTGGTTTTTGATTGGGTCCCACCTCCCCTGTGTGCAGTGTTGGTGAGGCTGTGCTCTAGTGGTATGAAGCATGTGCCTCTGCCATTATGTCTCAGTGGGTGGGTCCACAGCTGCTTGGCTGAATGGGATGAGCAGCACTCCCACAGCAGGCCGATCCCCGCAGGCCACGCCCCCCCACCAGTGCATAAATCCATTCACTGGGCCTCTGCTCTATTATAAGGTAGTGAAAATTGTTTGAGATCACAGATTCTGGGGGGAAAACTACTCTGAAAATCACTTAGAAATAACCATAGAGAAATATTAAAAGGGAGACATTTTAGGGTTTTCCTCCCCCTTTGTCCCAACAGTCTCCAGATTAATCAGTGGGTGGTTGTGCAGGAGAGCATGTGAGAGTGACCTTGGGCTGTGGTCTTTTTTTTTTTTTTTTCTTTTTTTAAATATATTTTATTGATTTTTTTACAGAGAGGAAGAGAGAGGGATAGAAAGCTAGAAACATCGATGAGAGAGAGATATCGATCAGCTGCCTCCTGCACGCACCCTACTGGGGATGTGCCCGCAACCCAGGCACATGCCCTTGACCGGAATTGAACCTGGGACCCCTCAGTCCGCAGGCTGACGTTCTGTCCACTGAGCCAAACTAGTTAGGGCCGGGCTGTGGTCTTGATTGTGATCCTGAGGTGGGGTACAGACTGGAGAGACTAACAGGTGTTTCTTTTTTGAAGTTTGATTTTAGGTTTACTTAAAACAACAAAGTTCACTTATGATCTGTGGTTACCACTCTATTGCTAATGTGTCCACATTACCTATTCCAGAGAAAAGAAGGTCAATCAGAAGTCAGCAAGTGTATTTAGATAGTGCCCTCTTATTGGGGAGTATTTTGAAAACCAAATCTCCATCCATGTGGGACATGAATCTTGGATCCTATGTCCTGAGGTCCTGTGAGGTTGGAAGAGGAGAGCATGGAATTGGCTTCTGCACTCTTAAAAACACACCTCTCTGGGGTGAAGTCTCTGGTAATGGTCAGTATCTCATGTTCAGAACCTCTCCTGGGAGGGGCATGACCCCAGGGTGGGTCACATTGGCTTTAGAATTGCTTGTTGGCATCTTGTAGGACTAATCTTCATTTTCTTCTCTTTTGCCCCTGACCCTTGAAAATATCCTGAATTTTCTGAAGGATACCAGAAGGACAAAACATTTTCTTGCTAGTAATCCTTTAAAATCAAAAGTTTTACATGGGAGCCATAAAAGGTTTCTACATTTTTCAGTGAAGTCAGTGTTTTCCTTGTCTTTGGTTCCCTTCCTACAGTTTCATTTTCTTTAGTTATGGAGATTGGTAGTGTCAGAGGCTTTTACTCAGGACTCAGTGCTTGGGCAGAGGTGTCTGAAAAGACACCTGGCTCCCACACTTGGCCCCTGGTTCCTACACTCAAGCCTCCAGGGGTTGTTGGTAACCTCTTGCCCAAGAGGCGTGTATGGCATTGTGCTAGCTAGACTGTTGACTTATTTTTTAAAAATATGTACTTTTTTATTGTTGACAGTATTACAGGTATCTCCCAAATCCCTCCTCCCCCCTAGCCGCTACCCACCCCCAGGTCTTCACTACCCTATTGTCCATGTTCTTGGGCTATGCATATAACTATATAAGTTCTTTGGTTTCTCTCTACTTGTCCCCCCACCCCCACATTGAGGTCTGTTCCGTGCCTCCATGCTTTGGGTCTTATTCTGTTGGTCAGTTAATTTAATTCATTAGATTCTACAAATAAGTGAGATCATGTGATGTTTGTCTTTCTCAGATGCACTTTATTTCACTTAGCATAAGAGTCTCCAGGTTCATCCATGCTGTCCCAAAGAGTAGGAGATCCCTCTTTTTTACAGTGGCATAGTATTCCATTATGTCCCACAGCTTTTTAAAAAAATATTTTTATTGATTTCAGAGAGAAAAGGAGAGGGAGAGAGAGATAGAAACATCAATGATGGGAGAAAATCATTGATCGGCTGCTTCCTGCATGCCCCCCACTGGGAATCGAGGCCAAAACCCTGGCATTGCCCTGACCAGGAGTCAGACTGAGACCTCCTGGTTCATAGGTCAATGCTTAACCACTGAGCCACACACACCAGGCCCACAGCTTTTTTATCCATTCACTTACTGATGGGCACTTGGGATGTTTCCAAATGTTAGCTATCCTATCTAATAAAAGAGTAATATGCAAATTGACTGTCACTCCAAGACACAAGATGGCTGCCCCCATGTGGCCAAAGATGGCTGCCTCCATGTGGATACAAGATGGCTGTCAGGGGAGGGCAGTTGGGGGTGACCAGGTGGGCAGTTGGGGGAGATTAGGCCAGCAGGGGAGGGCAGTTGGGGGTGACCGGGCTGGCAGAGGAGGGCAGTTCGGGGAGACCAGGTCAGCAGGGGAGGGCAGTTGGGGGGGACCAGGCCTGCAGGGAGTGCAGTTGTGGGCAATCAGGCCAGCAGGGAGGGCAGTTAGGGGTGACTGGGCCGGCAGAGGAGGGCAGTTGGGGGAGATCAGGCCAGCAGGGAGGACAGTTGTGGCGGGACCAGGCCTGCAGGGAGGACAGTTGGGGAGGGGGGACCCAGGCCTACAGGGGGGCAGGGCTGCAGGGAAGGGCAGTTAGGGGCAATTGGGCTGGCCAGGGAGCAGTTAGGCATTGATCAGGCTGGCAGGCAGAAGCGGTTAAGGGGCAATCAGACAGAAGCAGGTGAGCGGATGAGAGCCAGCAGTCCTGGATTGTGAGAGGGATGTCCAACTGCCTGTTTATGCCCGATCCCACCGATGCGACATCCCTCAAGGGGTCCCAGGTTGGAGAGGGTGCAGGCTGGGCTGAGGGACATCCCCCCTCCCGTGCACGAATTTCAGGCCTCTAGTTGTAAATAATAAATGTTACATAGGGGTGCATATATTCTTTCTGATTGGTGTTTTGGGATTTTTAAGATATATTCCTAGAAGTGGGATCACTGGGTCAAATGCAAGTTCCATTTTTAATTTTTGAGGAAACTCCATACTATTTTCTATAGTGGCTGCACCAGTCTGCATTCCTACCAGCAGTGTACTAGTGTTCCCTTTTTTTGCATCCTCACCAGCACTTATTTGTTGATAATTGATGATACCATTCTAACATTTGTGAGGTAATACCTCATTGTGGTTTTAATTTGCATTTCTCTGATGATTAGTGACTTTGAGCATTTTTTCAGGTCTCTTGGCCATTTGTATGCCTTCTTTGCCCATTATATTTGGGCAAAGATCCCTTTATATATTTGGGATCTTAACCTTTCTCAGATGTATCATTGGCAAATATCTTCTTCCATATAGTCCACCATTTTGATGGTGGACTTTTACGAGGACCCTTAAATAAGCTTGTCTCCACCCTGGCCTGTATGGCTCAGTTGGTTGGGTGTTGTCCTGGGCACTAAGGGGTTACCGGTTCGGAACTTGGTCAGGGAAAATACCCAGGTTGAGGGCTCAATCCCCAGTGGGGGTCATGTAGGAGGCAGCCAGCCAATCAGTATGTTCCCCACTCATTGATGTTTCTCTCCCTCTTCCACTCCCTCTCCCTCTCGGGCTGGAGACTGTCAGTTTCTGGAGTGCTTTAAAAAAATTAAATAAAAAAAATATATACTTATAAATTCTAGAGAGGAATGAAGAGTGAATGAGAGATAGAAATGTCAATGACTAGAGGCCTGGTGCACAAATTCGTGCACTCGTGGAGGGACCCTCAGCCCGGCCTGCTGAGCTTACCACCACCTCTGCTGCGCTTGCCAACTGTGAGCCTGGCTTGTGGCTGAGGGGTGCTTCCTCTATGGGAGTGCACTGACCACCAGGGGACAGCTCCTGCGTTTAGCATTTGCTCCCTAGTGGCCAGTGTATGTCATAGTGAGTGGTCATTCCGCCGTTCGGTCGATATGTACATTAGCCTTTTATTATAGAAACTAGAGGCCCAATGCATGAAGATTCGTGCAAGAATGGGCCTTCCTTACCCTGGCTGCTGGCACCGCCTTTTTGCTCCGGCCCGGAGCCACCTTTCCACCGTTCCACGTTGCACAGAGGCTTGGAGCGGCTGGGGTGGTGTGGAATGCCTGCGTCCTGCCCTGCCCGCTCAGTGCCTGTGTATGCAAATTAACCCACAATATTTGTTGGGTTAATTTGCATACTCACTCCTGACTGGCTGGTGGGTGGTGCGAAAGTATGGTCAATTTGCATCTTATTCTTTTATTAGTGTAGATATCAATGATGAGACAGAATCACTAATTGGCTGCCTCCTATATGCCCAACACTGGGGATTGAGCCCACAACCCCAACATGTGCCATGACCAGGAATCAAACCGAGACCTCCTGGATCATAGGTCGACGCTCAACCACAGAGCCACACCAGCAGGGCTGGGAATGCATTTTCAGTCTCCATCACTGGGGTCACCATCACAGAGTTTTGGGCCTCAGTTTACCTATGTATTATGATTTATTGACTTCTCCCGATCTGGCTATCCCTCATTGAGCCTGGCTCCTTGAAATCACACAGATCCTCCAGGAAGCCAGACCATTAGAGACATGGTCTTAGACTTGGTTGGGACAGTCAGGCTCTGAGTTCTTGGAGAGTCACATCAAGACCAGATAGGATTTAGCCACACAGTAATTATTTTAAAGCTGCTTTGTGGCTGGTCTGAGTTGGCACATGTCAGATATTTCATACATTTTAGGCCATGAGGAGTGTTATATTTACTTGTCCAGAAGGAATTTTTTGGAAGTGTTTTACCTGAAGAGTTAAGGAACATTTCACATTGTGTAGTTCATAGTATCTCTGCATATGTTAATGTGAAGGTCCTATTTAAGGTTACTTACTGTCCTAGTCATCTGGGTGACCTCTTGGGGCAGTGCGCAGTTAGAGATCCTGGGGTTGAGGTCTCAGGGCCTGCTCTAAACATGACTCAGAGGCAAGAGAAGATTCAGTTGAAAGGTTAGTGGGGATGTTTCTCTACGTCTCTATTTGTCTCTATGTGCGTGGTTAATTATAAACTAGTATCAGTAAGGTAACCCCCATTTTTTTTCTACAAAGAGCTGGTTAAAAATGAAGTATAGGTATCCAAACATAATGGCCTGGCTATTGCTTTCTTTTGATGAAAGAGTAGTATTTTTTTTGCAATGAACTGTGGAAATCTTATCTTTAAGAGTTATGCTATGTAGTGTCATTTAGGAAAATTAGCTTTTCCTATTATTGATGTAGTTTATCCACATTGAACAAAACTTAAGTGTATTAGTTGGTCATGGCTGCTGTAACAAAGTCCCCCACACTGGGCAGTTTAAACAGCAGAAATTTATCTTCCCACAGTCCTGGAGGCCAGAAGTCTGAGACCAAGATGTCAGCAGAGCTGGCACTGAGGAGAATCTGTCCAGGCTCTCTCCCAGTCCTGCTGATCTGCTGACAATCTTTGATGTTCCTTGGTTGTAGAGCATTATCCCATCTCTGCCTCCATCTTCACATGATGGTCTCCCTGCCTGCGTCTCTGTGTCCAAATATACCCTTTTTATAAGGACACCAGATATATTTGTATTAGGACCCACCCTATAATGATCTCATCTTGACTACAACATCTACAATGACACTTTTTCCAAATAAGGCCACATTCTGAGATACTGGGGGTTAGAAGGATCCCAATATATCTTTTCAGGGGAATACAATTCAACTAATAACATTTAGTAAATGAAGTTGAATATAAAGAAAATAAAAGTATGTGTAATCCTTCTGGTCGTTGTGGCTCGGTTGGTTGAATGTCGGCCCATGCACCAAGTGGTTGCATGGGCCGACATTCTGGTCAGATTTCTGGTCAGGGCACATGCCAGAGTTGCAGCAGGCTTGATCCTTAGTAGGGGTTGTCCATGAGACAGCCAGTGGATGTTACTGTCTCATCGATGTTGCTGTCTCATTCTCTCTCTAAAAAAACCCAAAAAACAATAAAAACATAAAAAATGTGCAACCCGACCAATCAAATTTAAATATCTGAATGGACAATTTTTAATATTATGCTTTTCACAAAATAAGGACTATGCTGTACATAATTTCATATTCTGCATTTTAAAATGTAATATTAATTTCCCATGATATTAATCTTCAAAATATGGCTTTTAATTTTTTTTTTCAATGTAAAGAGAAATAATGTCTCAGATAAAGTTTTAATTTTCACATTTTCTGGAGAAGGGACCTTCTCCATTTGGCACCTTGGTTTCTTTTCCATCTTAGTGGGAGCACACAAGGCATCAGCACAGTTAGCAGGTGCTTTATTATTACTATTTTAAAAATCCTCACCCGAGGATATTTTTCCTTTAATTTTTATTTTTAAAATATATATTTTTTATGATTTCAGAGAAGAAAGAGATAGAAACATCAATGGGGAGAGAGACTCATTGATTGACTGCCTCCTGCATGGCCCACACTAGGAATCAAATCTGCAACCCAGGCATGTGCCCTTGACTGGAATTGGACCTGGGATCCTTCGGTCCACAGGCTGACACTCTTTCCACTGAGCCAAACTGGTTAGGACACCATTGATTTTTAGAGAGAGTGGAAGGGAGAGAGAAACATGGGTATGAGAGAGACACATTTATTGGTTGCCTCCCACATGCAGGGATCCAGCCTGTATCCGAGGTACGTGCCCTTGACTGGGAATTGAACTCATGATCTCTAGGTCTGTGTGTCAACGCTCTAACCACTGAGCGAACCGGCAATGGGTGGCAGGTGCTTTATGAGGGTGGGCAGAGATAACTTGAGCTTGTCTGTGAACCTCAAGAGGTCAGAGACCATGTGAAAAGCGGGTCTGGAGGTTGGAGGGGCATCATGAGGTGGGGTGCCTGGGCAACCAACTGGGTGGGGGGCCAAGGCCTGGTGCTATCAAGGCCTTCCTGGTTGTCCAGGCTGTTCCTGATGGGCCTGGGAAGGGATTGCCTTTGTTATGTAAATCAGTCATTCTGTTTATTGGGGCCTTCTCTTGGGACCTCAGTTCTCCCTGGGAACTGACCCAGTAAGTACTGTGTGCCTGTTCTGCTGCACATTGTGTTTTTCTGGCAGGAGGATCACTAAAAAAACAAAACAATTTTTTAGAGCAATTTTAGGTTCACAGCAAAATTGAGCAGAAGTACAAAGATTTCCCATATCCCCATTCCCCAAGCTTCCCCGTTATCAACATTCCCCCACCAGAGTGGTAGATTTTTTTTACAGTCAATGAACCTATATTGACACATTATCACCCAAAGTCCACACTTCACGTTAGGGTTCATTCTTGGTGGTGTCCATTTTCTAAGATTTCATTGTACAGAATAGTTGCACTGTCCTAAAACTCCTCTGTGTTCTACTTATTCATCGCCTCCCTTTAATTCCTGGCAGCTACTGATCTTTTTACTGTATCTGTAATTTTGCCTTTTCCAAAATGTCCTATGGTTGGAATCCTACAGTATTAAGCCTTTTCATATTGGTTTCCATGGCTTGACAGCTTAATTTTTTTTTTAAAGTGCTGAATAATGATCTATCATCTGGATTTTCTACAGTTGATCCATTCACCTACAAAAGGGAATCTTGGGTCAATTTTAATCATATCTCCAATCTTCTCTGATGGAGAAACAAACAAAGCTAGTTGCTGACTTCTGAACTCAGTTCTGGCTTCTCTGTGAACTGCCTGGAAGAGAGGGGCTATTCCTTCCCAAAGCTTGTGCTGTGTTGTGTGTGTCCCCAGTTAGTTCCAAAAGCCCAGGACTGTAACAGGGGGATATTGCTCAGGAATGATGCAGACCTTAGTTAGGAGGGAACACCTGAAACACCTTGCATGGAAACCATTCCCACAACATTTTAAACACTGCAGAGTTGGTGATGGGAGAGAGGGAGTGAGAAGGATGGCCTTAGGTTGTAGTCTCTCTGGGATGTCTGAGAGGTACATACACTGAGTCCAGAGATGTGTGAGGTCCTTGCTGGATTCCTTGGGAAAATGTACGCCACTGTGTCAGCCAGTGTGCCTTTGCCCACGCCACTTAATTTTTGTTTCAGAGACTAGACTAATAATTCTTAACCTAGATTTAGATTTTTAGCTGTTTAAAATGTCATCTGATTCTTGAAACATAATTTAATTTTATTCATGGCCTTTTCTGATTATTTTTGAGAGGGAGCTCTTTACACTGATTCAGCAACAGTATTGCTTTTTAATCCCCCATTCTCCCACCCCCATCTTGTCCGAGGTGGAATCCTACCCAGCAGAGTACATGTCTAGAGGCGAAAGATGGTGTCCCAGGCTGGTAGCCAGCTTTGGGATGACTTAGAACCAGTGTACTCAGCCTGTGCTGCAGCCTCTCCTTTAGGCTTTTGTCCTTGTCACACCCATTACATAATTCTGGATCCTTTTCATTTTGACATTCAAGGGATAGTACTGGGTCTGGGTCCACAAAAGGAGGCAGCAAAATTTGAAATAGTGTGTCTTATCTTTGCTGAGCAAAAGGGACACAGTCCTGGTCATGCCTCAGCCCAAGGCAAACAGGCTTCTTGTGTACCCAGGTCCCATCCCATTGCCCAACTGGACATGCTCTGTTGGTCTTCACACATCTTAGTTGGAGGTGGCTACATTTCTTCTTCCTAAAGGAGCGTGCATAGACAGCAGAAAAGTTCACCTGGTGAGGCCAGGCCTGCCTCTGTGCTCCTGACATGGAACAACTCTGTGTTGGACATCTGGAGTTACCCCAGGGAAACAGCCAGAAAGCGACATATCTTTGGGAGAAATGCTCAGATTACATCTAGTTAATAGCATTTGTGGTGGGGTTCAGGGAGTGGGATACACAATTGAAAGGGTATTGTCGCAGGTGAGGTCTTGACAGGCTCTGTGATGGAAGGCAGGGTCCTGGACTGTCTCCTGTCCTGGACTCTGTCCTTACACTTTATCATCTCAGAACTCTTTAAAATTTTTTTTTATTTGAGCCCTAACTGGTTTGGCTCAGTGGATAGAGCATCGGCCTGCGGACTGAAGGGTCCCAGGTTCGATTCTGGTCAAGGGCATGTACCTTGGTTGCAGGCACATCCCCAATAGGGGGCGTGTAGGAGGCAGCTGATCGATGTTTCTCTCTCATTGATGTTTCTAACTTTCTATTCCTCTCCCTTTCTCTTTTTAAAAATATCAATAAAATATATTAAGAAAAATTTTTTTATTAGAGGGAAAGAGAGAGATTTGTTATTCTACTTATTTATGCATTTATTGGTGGCTTCTTATATGTGTCCTGATAGGATAAAATCCACAGGGGCAATGGTCTAACCAACTGAGCTACCCAACCAGGGTTTAGGAGCTCTTTATGCTATAAATAATTAGAAGTCAAAGGAATTTTTGTCTATATGGGTATATCTGTTGATAAAATGTTTATTTTTTAGTAGGAATGATAAACCCATTGCATATTACTCTAAATAACAAATCTTTACTAAAAATAACTATTTTCCAAAACAAAATATTGATGATTATCAAATACTAGTAGCCTTGCGCATCTGCACCAGTAGCTCGCTGCCACCCTCCAGTAGCTTTCTGCCCACTGCCCCACCCTCCTGTATCTCTCCCCACCCCTCTGTTCCCCCCCATATCTTGCTGCTCTGATCCCTCCTGTAGCGCTCCACTGCCCTCTTGTAGCTCAGTAATGACCATTTGTATATTACATCTTTATTATATAGGATTGCTTTGGTTAAAGTATACCAAGAAAATATGTATTTGGAATATGGAAGGGTATTTGAATAGCCTCTTGACATAATTCTGGTTTGTTTGTTTTTTGTTTTTTTTTTTTGATATGACAGCAAAACTGGACAAATGGTCACTCGGGGAAAGGTCACTGGCAGCCTGAAACCTCCACTGAGTCATGGAATGTTACTTTTCAGCTACATTTAAACCCACCGTCCTTCCTTGCACTGTGAGATGATCTTTTACAACTGTGTTTGGTTTGCTGAATTATTTAGATCTTCCAGGTGCTGATGTACTTATTTTATTACTAGAGGCCTGGTGCACAAATTCGTGCATGGGTGAGGTCCCTTGGCATGGTTGGTGATCAGGGAGATCGGGGCCACAGGAGGTTGGCCAACTGGGGGGAGGGACCGCAGGAGATTGCCTGTGGGAGTGCACTGACCACCAGGGGGCAGCTCCTGCACTGAGTGTCTGCCCCTTGGTGGCCAGCATGTGTCATAGTGACCGGTCTACTGGCTGTTCAGTTGTTTGGTTGCTTAGGCTTTTATACCAGATGTACTGGTTAATAATGCGCATTTTGTAATCAAAGAAAACATGACAAATTCAAGAGAAACATCAGAAGTGCTTTATTCAAAGTAATGTCCATTGCTAGCTACACATTTCCCCCATGTTTCAGGTAATTTGTGGATACTGTCCCAATAGAAATTTTCTTGTTTTGAGGCAGACCATTCAGAGACCCAATTTTCCCCTTCCTCGTATGTTTTGAGGTGCTGCTTAGAAAGTACGTATACCATCGATTGGAACAAATGGTAATCTGAAGGAGCAAGGTTTGTTGAATACAACGGGTGGGTTAATACTTCCCAGGCAAGATCTTTTAATGTGTCTTTAACTGGTTTTGAAGTGTGTGATGGTGCGTCATTATGAAGCAAAATTACTTTGCTGTGTCTTCTGGCCCATTCTGGTTGTTTTATGATCAAAGTGTGGTTCAAATTGATTATTTGTTGTTGGTAGCAATCAGTATTAACGGTTTCACCTGGTTTTAGAAGCTCATAATATACCACGCCTTCCTGATCCCACCAAACACAGAGCATTGTCTTCTTTCCAAAGCGATTTGGCCTTGCAGTCGATGCTGATGGTTGACCTGGATCAACCCATGATTTTGTGCATTCGGGATTCTCAAAATAAACCCACTTTTCATTGCCAGTCACAGTTCCATGCAAGAAAGACTTTCTTTCGTGCCGTTGAAGGAATATTTTACTGATGAATTTTCAGTTTTCCATTTGTCTTTCGTTCAGTTGACGTGGCACCCATTTTCCTTCCTTTAAAATCTTTCCCATTGCTTGTAAATTATAGGAATTGTTTGCTGAACAATGTTTAATCTTTCTGCAAGTTGTTTTTGAGTTTGACACGTATCTTCAATAATGCTTGTAATTGTTGGACTTCAAACTTTTTCGGTTGACCTGGACGTTCTTTGTCTTTCACGTCGAAATCGTCACTTTTAAAGCATTTAAACCAGCGTTCATAAGTATCTGGAGATGGAGCATGTTCACAGTAAGCTTCCCGAAGCATACTATAACTTTCAGCAGCACTTTTCTTCAAAATAAAGTAACGAATTAAAACTTTCTGCAAATGCTCTTTTTTTGGCACGAAATTCGACATTTTTAAGCGTAAAAATATCTATGATGTTAACACCTTCAGAAAATTTGACATATGAAGTTTTGAAGCTTGTTCTCAATACAACAAAATAGCATACATATCAAATCGCATATATATCAACATATATGTAACTCCATCTATTAAAAAAATCTGCATTATTAACTGGTATACCTAGTGTGTGTGTGCGTGCGTGCGCGCGCACACACACACACACACACACACACACACTCTCTGAGTGGCCAGATTATTTTGATGACCCCATTAGTCCTTCGTTGGGCCACCTTTTGCCTTCAATATTGCGGCGATTCTTCTTGGCATTGACTCCATGAGATGTTGAAAGGATGCGAGGAATCTGACACCATGCCTGATGAATAAGCACTGTCCAGTTCTGTGAGATTTGATGGTTGTGGAACCAGCTTCCTGATGGCTCTTTTAACTTCGGCCCACAGATGCTCAATTGGATTGAGATCTGGTGATTGTGGGGGCCATCTAAGCAAGGTAAAGTCTCCCTCATGTTCTTGAAACCACTCCTGCACAATACGAGCACCGTGGCATGGCCCATTGTCTTGTTGGAAGAAGCCATCTCCATTGGGATACACCATCAATATGATAGGATGAACTTGATCAGCAACAATACTTAGGTATGTTGTGCTATTCAGACTTTGTTCCACACGGATTAAAGGGCCCAAATCATGCCAGGAAAACATGCCCCAAACCATAACACTGCCCCCACCAGCCTGAAGGGTTGTACTCATGCATGTGGGGTGCATGCTTTCATGCTGTTTCCATGAAATTCTCACTCTGCCATCTGCATGATGCATCTGCATAGAAACGTGATTCATTGGACCACATGACTTTTTTCCAATGCTTGACTGTCCAATCCTGTGTTCTTATGTGAATTGGAGACGTTTTATCTTGGTAATTGAAAACAGCAAAGGTGTTCGAACAGGTCTTCGGCTTCCATATCCCATACAATGCAGTGTACGGCCAATTTGCCTACAAATATCAGGTGGTAATAATAATCTGGCCACTCAGTGCGCGCGTGCGCGCGCACACACACATACACACAGTGCATGAATTCGTGCACCTTGAAAGGAACTGTGTGCTGCAAGGCTGCGGTAGGCACGGGGGCGGGTTTCGGCCCATCCAGCCCATACTGCTGTGGCTCCCGGTCACCTGTCAGCAGCCCCACTCCTGCTGCCGCTGTCCCCACGTGATGATGGCGCTGGCCCTGCTCGCACCCGCTGATGGCGTGGAACAATTGGGGCCAGTGCCAGCAGCAGGTGAGAGGAGCTGGTGCCGTCAGCGGGTGTGAGTGGCAGCTGCTGCCCTGATGGCCCCTCAGGAGCAGGGGGAGAATCTCTTAGGCGGGTGATCAGGGCTGGCAGCCACTGCTTGCACCTGCTGATGGCGCCGAGAGATTGGGACCAGCACCAGGCACCAGCTGCAGGTGCAAGCGGGGCTGGCACTGGCAGTGGGTGCAAGCGGGCCCTTCGCTGGCAGCAGGTACGAGAGGTGGCTGCCAGCCCTGATCTCCCCTCAGGAACAGGGGGAGGTGGAGAAGCCCTGAGGAGCGATTGGGCCCAGCAGCTGCCACTCACACCCGCTGACTGCGCTGTGTGAGCAGCAGTTCCAATGCCGGCAGTCGGTGCAAGTGGGGCCGGCCCCGGCAGCATGTGCAAGTGCCAGGCAGGACTGCGGCCCGCAGGAGCAAAGAATTTTCAGTAACCACCAGAGGTTCACCCCGATGACAGCTACAGCCTTGGTCTGGCTTTCCCGCTGACCTGCTCCACCATCCTGCCGCTTCTGACACCAGCCATGTTCTGCACACGCCCCCTGGTGGTCAGGATACAACACAGTGATTGGTTGTTCCACCGTTTGGTCTATTTCCATATTAGCCTTTTATTATATAGGATAGGATAGACTAGAGTCGGTGCACGGAATTTGTGCACTGAGGGGGGGGTGTCTCCTCAGCCTGGCCTGCGCCCTCTTGCAGTCTGGGACCCCTCACTCCTTACTGCTCATTGCTCCTTACCACTTGCCTTGCTGCTCCTTAGCGCTGCCGCAGAGATGGAAGAGGCTCCCACCACCGCCGCTACACTCACCAGCTGTGAGTCCGGCTTCTGGCTGAGCAGAGCTCCCCTTGTGGGAGCGCACTGATCACCATGGGGCAGCTCCTGTGTTGAGCGTCTGCCCCCTGGTGTTCAGTACGCATCATAGCAATTGGTTGTTCTGCCTTAATGGTCACTTAGGCTTTTATTATATAGAATAGAGGCCCAATGCATGAAATTCGTGCAAGGGGCTCGGCCCTTGCAGCCTCGGCCAGCCCTCGCAGCCCTGGCTTTGTATGGAAGGTTGTCTTGACGGTCGTTCTGCTGTTTGGTCTAATTAGCATATTAGCTCTTTATTATATAGGATAGATTACAGAAAAGTACTTTTTTTTTTTTTTTGCTGTCACTACCCCTCCCTTCAGAAGAGCATTTAAACTACCAGATGCTATCTGCTCATAGTGCAGAGTTTTTAAAATTTTTAATATTTGATGAATGTTTGAATTTTAGCATTGGCAGTAAATTAGGTCGGGTATTTTTCTTGAACTAGTATTCTCGTTTTGTTCATTTTCTAGAAATGATCTGTTAAATACCTACATCAGAATATTTGGAGTTTGTATATAAGTCATTCTTTCACAAAACTTGTGTTCCCTGAAAAAGTACTTTTGCTGGAGAGAATTGTTGTATTTGGTGCATGGCAGAAATGCTTTATGCACACTTCTCACTCAAGGCTTAGGATTTCATGAAATTAACAGTTACTGTTTATCATGGAATATGTTAAGCAATTTGGACCTTTGCATCATCACTACAAATATCACCCCAGCTAAAAAGGTAGTGTTATTATGAAGAGTTTCAGAAGAGCCGGGTTCTTGGACAGCACTTTGAAAACAGCTATACTGAGAGAAAATGTAGCTGAACAAATTATGTCAACCTAAATACTTATTGATAACTAAACATTTTATAGTATCTGATTGTGCGTGGCTCTCCCCTCCCCCGTGCATAGCTCACAATTTGTATGCATTTTCATAGGGGACCCTTGGCAGAGAACACCCCTCCTACAGCTATGGAAATTTAAAAACTGGTTCCCATTTAAAGTGTATCTGAGTATCTGTCCTGGGTATGTGCTCACACATCAGCACATCCTCAATTGTGTATTGGCTCACTATTAGTGTGCCCTTCCTTTGCTCTTGCTACCAGTAGCAAATGGACTGAGCCCCACAATGCAGGCTGGGTTCTTGAATGATAGTTAGCTTGTTTTTAGGAGTATGAACTCTACTCCCTGGGTAGGTTGCTGGGTGAAGTCCAGCCCATTCCTCTGGCAGTGAATAGCCTTTCCCTGGTGCTCATCCAGTTTACTTGCATAATTCTTCCTTTTAAGAAGCTGCCTCAAAATGGATCATGTATCTCATATTTTTAAGACCCCGATTCTCTTGGATTATTTCAATTATGTTGCCTCTCTGGGCTCACTATAATCTTGTCATCTAGTTCAGCTTGGTCACATGGTTTAAAAATTTGTCTTTGCTTTTCCAAATTTTGTAGATTATTTAAGAAGATCTGGATTGCAGTGGCTTGAAGTATATTATTATATACTAGTGGCCCGGTGCACGAAATTCGTGCACATTAAAAGGGAATTAATTAGAGGAAATATTTTACTATTGCTTTTTGCCCTTTCTCTATAATAGAAGTGTCCCACTGGCCCCACCACCATTGGGCGACACTAAGACCCGGCCGGCCCCACCCCTGTCAAGCCCCACCAGGTGTGGGACGCAGCCTCATGTCCCCGGGCAGGGGGCGCGCAGCCTTAGGTCCCCTGGCCCTGGGGTGAGGGGCACAGTCTCAGGTCTCCCAGCCCTGGCCCGCATCACGCAGCCTCACCCAGACCCGCCGCACCTTGGGACCCATCAATGCACCTCCTGGTGACTGGTCGTTTGGTTGTAATGGATGAAAATAAAGTCATGCACTTAAGCATGCACATTCATTTTCAATGCCTGATATGTTTATGTTCTCTAAATTGCAAAATAAATAAGATCTTCAGCCAGATAGCATCATAATGCCAAGTTCTTTATATAATGACACATACCATTCTCTCCACTCAGTATGCTCCATTTGAATGGATTAAATGTATGTGACTCATATGAAAGGCACTGCTGCTTGCTCTTAATAGAGAAAGCATGAGCTCATTACCTAATGCCATAAAGTGGTTTAAATGGCATATACTGTCTTGAAGAACAGAAGGAAAAATAACAACAACAAACAAAACATCCAAAAAACAACGTTCAGTGCTGTGGACAGCAGAATCCTCTCCTTTTCCCTTTGTTTTTTTCCCCCCTGCTTTTCCCATGAACCTATTTGCGCTCTGTCTCAAAGTCAACACAGAAGAGAAAATCAGATGCTGTAATCTGCATTTTATAGTGCCATTCGAGTACAAAGAGGTGTTTTTCAATCTTTACCTTTTTTTTTTTTTAAATCAATGCAGCTCAAACTTGCTCCCAATGTTCCAGGAGCCAGGCCAGCATGGCTGTGCAGACACACCTTTGGTAGGTGCTGTCAGACTATAGGGTTGGGGCAGGGTACACGCCAGGTGTTACTGGAAATGAATCAGCTCTCCTCTCTACATAGCAGGAGTCTTTTCATTATAAAATGCAAAGCAGCAGCCATTTTCCATTACCCCCATCCCCAGCCCTCCTCACCCGGGCGTAGGAAGGGGCTGGGTGGGTATTTACTCTCGGCTCTTTGATTTCTCTTACTTAACTGAGCCTAGTGACAGTTGCTTCTCTGAGTGCAATGCCAGCTGGCTCAGGGCTAGCCGCACCTGGAAGGCAAGTTGCAGAGCTGACCAGGGGCTTTGACCAAGCCCGAGCGTGCGGGTCACAGCAACCTGGGCAGGTGGGCTGCTCCCAAAGACTCTGGGCTCCTCCCACCTCTGCACCCTAGCTCCCTGCTCTCCCCCTTTCACCCACAGGTGCCACTGGCATGGTGTGCCCCAAGGCTTGGTGTGCTGATGCCAGGGTTGCAGGTTCAAGATGCTCCACCTCCTCCTGGCAGTTTGAGCCATAAGTGCTGGCAGGGACCTTTCCACTCGGTCTTGGTCTTTGGTCACTGCTGAGGTTTTCTGGACTCTCTAGGCCAGGGACAGCCAGGACCTTTGCCTCTGACCAATGCCTTGCCTGCAGCCTGCCTGGGGTACCCCCAGCCCTTGGAAAGCATGGGGGTGTGGCTGGCCTGGGTGAGAGGCCATGGGGGGGGTGGAGAGGTTGGCTAGCTGCCCCACCCTCAATTGGGGTGGGAGAGGCTGATCAGGGATGGGGTGGGGGGAGGGGCTGGGCAGGGCAGTCCTCTTGTGACAGTGTTACGGCATAAGGGTCAATTTGCATATTGCCTCTTTATTTTATAGGAGTTGCCATTTTTGAGAACTTTTTAAAAGTTATGGAGTTCTGTTTACTCAATTTTTATTATTTAAAAATTGCTATCTCTGAATTGGCTGTAGTGAGACCTTGAAACACACTTTTTAATAGTGCTAGAGCTGATTTGCTTTAATTGAAAATGAGGACTCAGGACCTTTTCTTTCAATAAATCAATAACCTCTTTAGGCCATTTATTATGAAATGATGACACACAATCCTATAAGGATCTTTACTGGAGCTCTTTATCATAAGTTGTAATTCCTGTATATGAAAATGATATTTTCCAGGTTTTATTGAGATGAGGAAGAGGAAGTACTCCCAATTTTCTGTCAGAGGTATTTCTATATTAAGAGAAATTTCTTGATTATTGAGAATGGCATGGCAGGGTTGGAGGACTCAAGGCCATTTGTTTTCCAGTGACCTGGAAGCCTGGTTGGGAAAGCAGTTTTAGCATGTTCTACATTGTGGACTGAACCAGGTAGGAGCTCCTGTTGTCTTTCATGGACCTTGTGAATTGCTCTCACCTCTGGATTGGACTCAGCAGAGCGCTCCTATGGAAGCTCACTCTACATCTGGGACATGGTGAAAGAGGCCAGAGAGGAGCAACCCTTTGAATTGCTAGCATTGTTTGGTTTGCATATACACCTGTGGATCAGCAACACCCAATTCCATTTTTGACAAGTGGTGTTTGAGCTTTCCTTATTCGTAGCCCTCAGAATTAAATCAGTCTGTATTATAAGAACTTTCTTTGTGAATCTTCTGGCAAACTTTTTTTTTTTTTTTTAATCCTCACCCAAGGATATTTTTCCATTGCTTTTTAGAGAGTGTGGAAGAGGGAGGGAAAGACAGAGAGAAACATCAATGTGAAACACATTGCATTGGTTGCCTCCTGCACGCACCCACCAGGGCCCAGGCCGTGGAGGAGCCTGCAACCGAGGTACGTGCCCTTGACTGGAATTGAACTTGTAACCCTTCCACTGAGCCAAACCGGCTAGGGCTGGCATACTTTTTTTTATACACCTACTCATGTAAATCAAAATAATAATTCTCACCGTCCGACATACTTCCTTCTGTTTAGTAAATATTTAACACCTATTATGTACAGTATGCTGTATAATACTCAGCTGGGTTTCCAGGATGAAGTGTAACGGCACCTGGAATGCTTACTGTCTGTCAGCATTGGGCAGCTGCTTCGCCTTTTAATCCTTAAAGACCCGCTGATGTGGGCATTATTCCAATTACAGAAGAAAATGGAAGTTTAAAGTGTGTGTGGGACTCCCACAGTCCAAGGGTATGCTCTTCCATGAGGCCATAGTGTTACTTGTGAACACAGGTGCATGAAGCTCTGGCTTCTGCCCTTGATGCACTTACAGTCTGCAATAAGATGCAGTGCTCACAGAGAGACCAGCCAGAAGCTCCTGTGAGAGGAAGTGTGCAATGGGAAGGGAGGAGATCAAGTCTCTTGGGGGTTGGGGTTGACAAAGGCTCCACCAAGGCAGTAGCATTTGGATGGGTTTTGAGTAAATAAGTAAAATGAGAACAAATGGCCATGGGAATCAGAAAAGGAATTTTGGGTGAGGAAAACAGAATGGACCTAGAGCAGAGAATTGATAAGGTTGGAATGCCAGACCTAGGAGGGTCCTGAAAGGTGGTGAGCAGAAGCAGGTATTGGAAGAGGGGTGTAGTGCAGGAAACCCAGTGAGGTAGGCATGAGACCCTAATTTCCATGACTGCTCTGGGATGTAGGGTTCAAGGCATGGTTCCACAGAGTGTGGGGCTTGGGAATTTGTGCAATTAGATTCTTGAGACATGGTGATTAGGATGGCAGTGTTGCTGTGGAGACAGGAGACAGAAGTTGTGATTTAGGCATAATGGATTTGAGCAGTAGGAGTGACTGAGAAGGAGGTTGAGTGGATGGTAATGGAGTTAAAGGAACTCATACCCTTGTCACCATGGCTCTGACTGTTAGGGGGATGTTCTTTTTCTAATTTAAACAACACATTTTTTAGTTTTTCCAGACCAACATGGGTTGTTACATTCTCACTCCTCTTCACCCATCCTATGATGTTGGCTTTAAATAGATAATTGGAAGGGTGGGGAAGTGGTTGCTGGGTGGCAGGGAGAAGTTCTTTTGGAATGGATATGGGCTTATGCTTGCCTGGTACTTTGAAATAATTGATTAACAGTTCTTCAGAGTTGATATTGAGTGTTTTATGAATTAATTGGTTTTAAGCTTTATCACTTGGGGCGGGGAGTGATATCAAAGTGTGTTTGCTAAATTGGAGTGATATCAAAGTGTGTTTGCTAAATTGGATGAAGTCAGCCACTAGCAAGATCATTTGTGATTAGATATAGGTTCACTTTCCAGGGTGTCTTCCTTTCTTTTTAGATTTTTAAAATTGATTTTGAGAGCGAGAGAGAAACTTTCCCTGCACGCCCCCCAACCTGGATCAAGCCCACTGTGGTGTTTCTCTCTTTTCCACGTCCAGTGCGGAAAGAGAGCGGGTCCAGTTCCTGAGTAGAGGAGCTGGGGATTAAGAAATAAAAGAAAGAAAGAGACCAGATAGAAAGATAGAAACAAAGCTGGGAGCCAGGTGGGACGCCATCCTCTCTGATGGAGAGGCAGGGACCCCCAGCCCACGCAGTAAGTTTATTTTATACCCCCAAATACCAGGAAGTATCACTGAAACTTAGGATCAAAGGAGCTTATTTGCATTCTTGAGTAGGACCAAGCATTCCTGGTGCTTGTCTAGATTTACATATCAAAGCCCGCTCCCCTGACACCTGGACAGAGGTAAAAAGTCAGTACTGATAACACCCCCCACCTTCTTGGGGAGGGTGTAACCCAGACGCTGCTCTGCCAATTGCCTCAGGCTCAGCTGACAACAATTTAAAGAAATGCCCATGTGCCTTCCCAGGCAGCCCTCTACATCCCGCAATCTGGGGCAGGGGTAGGGAGATGGAACTGGCAGCCTTCTGGTGCATGGGATTTTGCCCATCCAACTGAGCCACACTGGCCAGGGCTAGGGTGTTTTCTTGATTAGATAATGGAGTTGGTTAAAATCTGTTTCCTCTGTTACTTTTTTTCTAACATAGTGTTCAGGGAAAAGCTGCTTTGGGGGAACTTTTTTGTTCTAGGAGTTTGTAATTAAGAAGTACAGGCTCTGGGCTTATGGAGGCCCTGGACCATATGTTCAGATCTGTTAATGTGTGCATTCTAGGTAATGGGTTAAATATCAGCTGCTGTGGCTGGATTCTGAGGTAGAGTCAAGAGAGGTTTGTTTCTCACACAGTCTGCCCATTGTCAGTTCTCAATAAATGTTTCCTGAATTAGGGACAGATCTTCTAAGCACCTAAGCCAGTGCTTCACTATTTTCCTTTTGTTTAGAAAATGGACCAGGAGGGCCATTGCGAATTTCTTTAAAAATAAATATTGGTTTTCTTTATTTCCATTTTCCACCCATGTAGAAAGTATAAGAAAACATGAAAAAGGGGTAAAATCTACCTTAAACCCCATCATCCTGGCAATGAGTCTTATTAACTACCCTTCAGCATTGGACAGTTAATATCCTTACTGACTTTCAATGTACCTGTCCTATCATTTACAGTTAGCCCTTTGCATCTTTAGGTTCTGCACACATGCATTCAACCAACTATGGATAGAAATTACTTGGGGGAAAAAAGTTATGTAATTGCTGATGGATACTGTATACTTAGGCCTATGATGGTTGCTCTATACTGAACATGTACAGACTTTTTTTTCCTTGTCATTATTTCCTAAACAATACAGTATAACAACTATTTATATAGGACTTGCATTATATTAGGTATTACAAGTAATATAGAGATGATTTACAAGTATACAGGAATCCCGGCCTGTGTGGCTTTGTGGTTGAGCGTCGACTATGGTCACGGTCTGGGCACATGCCTGAGTTGCGGGCTCTGTCTCCAGTGTGGGGTGTGGGAGAGGCAACCCATCGATGATTCTCTCTCATTATTGATGTTCCTATCCCCTTTTCTCTCCCTTTCTCTCTGAAATTAATAAAAATATATTTTTAGAAAAGTATATAGGAGGGCATGTGTAGGTTATATGCAAATACAACTATCTTTTATATAAGGACTTGAGCATCTGCATATTGGTATCTGCAGGGAGTACTGGAATTAGTAATCCCTGAGACTACTGAGGGACAACTGCATTCAGAAAAAGGTATTGAAATCTCTAAGGATGTATGTGATTTTGTGTATTTCTCTGTGCAGTTTGTTTTTACTTCATGTATGTTGAAGCTCTGTTACTTAGGGATATAAACATTGAGACTTACATCCTCTTGATAATCTGCCCCTTTATTATTGCAAAATGACCTTCTTATCTCTGATGGTCTTTGTCCTACAAGCTATTTTGATTTTGCAATAGCTACTCTCTTTTTACTAGTATTATTATGCTGTATTCTTTCCATCTTTTTAAGTAGAAACTACTTTATATTTAAAGAGGGTTCTTGTAGACAGCCTAGAGTTGGGTATTGCTTTTTAAAAAAATATTTATTAATTAAACTAGAGGCCCGGTGTACAGATTTGTGCACTGGTGGGGTCCCTCAGCCTGGCTTGCACCCTCTCATAATCCAGGACACCTTGGGGGATGTCGGAGAGCTGGTTTTGGCCCGATCCCCGCAGGCCAGTGTGAGGGACCCCACCAGTGCATGAATGCATGCACAGGTCCTCTAGTATGCATATAAGATCTTTGGTTAATCTCTTCCCGTCCTTCCCCCTTCCCTCTGAGATTCATCAGTCTGTTCCATGTTTCCATGCCTGTGGTTTCCACTCCTGTGTTGAGTGTCTGCCCCCTGGTGGTCAGTGTGCATCATAGCTACCAGTTGGCTGGTTGCTTAGGCTTTTATATATAGATTGTTTGGGGTCACATTGGTCATTATGAACATATAGGTTTCAGGTGTGGGTTTCTATATTACAATATCTATATATTGCACCGTGCACCCACCATCCAAAGTCAAATCTTCTCCTGGCATCTTATATTAGGACCCCCTTTTCCCCCAACCCCTTCTCTCTGGCAATCACCACACTGCTGTTTGTGTTCATGAGTTTCAGTTTTATATCCCACATATGAGTGAAATCATATAGTTCTTATTTTTTTCTGACTGATTCCACTTAGCATAATGCTCTGAAGGTTCTTCCACGTTGTTATAAATGACACTATTTCATCCTTTCTTATGGCTGAGTAGTATTCCATTGTGTATAACTATGTACCACATCTTCTTTGTCCAGTCCTCTATCATGGTACACTTTGGTTGTTTCTATGTTTTGGCCACTGTGAATAATGCTGCAGTGAACATAGGGGTGCATATAGCTTTGTGAATACATGATTTTGAGTTTTTGGGATATATATACCCAGGAGAGGGATTGCTGGGTCGTATGGTAGTTCTATTCTTAATTTTTTGAGGAATTGCCAGCTTGCTTTCCATAGTGGTTGTACGCGTTTACATTCCCACCAGGAGTGAATGAGGGTGGGGTTTGTTTTGCCCTCATAATCATGGCGACCCCTGACTTTTGTGGGGTCCTACCCCAAGCGTCCTTCCTGCAGATTAGACACAGGGAAACAGTGGTTCTACTATAACAGTTCTTAGTTTACAGATAATATGCTCCTGGACCAACTTCAAGGCAACGGGAGGATAGTTTTGGGGAGTCTAAGGGGAAGCAGGGTTTATGGTTTCTTTTCTTTCTCTGGAACATCACTGATGGCCGATGGCAGAACTTCATGCTCTGTCAGGTGTCTGCTTACTCAGTCAGTTTGCTCCCTTGCCACTCACGGGCCCTGTTTCTCCCCTTCCTCTCCCCCTCAGCCTTGAGCTCCATGCTGCAGGACTATGTCTGCAGGGTCGTTTGTGCTCTCCCTTCTCATCTCCCCATTTATTCCTGGTTGCTCACCTTTAGATGTTTCAGTGCGTGGGTCTCTCAGGTGTCCATCTGAGTTGAGCAGGGATTTCTTTGTTGAATTATAGTTGTTTAACTTGTTGAAATTTAATGGGAAGAGGAAAAGGTGCCTCGCAAGCTACCATTCCTTTGATGTTACTCCCTCAGGTATTGCTTTTTAAAGGAACTCAGTCTATAATCTTTCCCCTTTTAATGGGTGTTTAGACCATTTACATCTAGTGTGATTATGGATATGATTAAGTTTAAATCTATCGAGTATCACTTTTAATAGTGTACATCTATGTCTCCCCTCCCAGTCTTCCTGCTATTGTTTTTTTCTTTCCTTTTCCTGTTAGAAGGATGAGTAACTTTTGTCTAACACACACTTTATAACTTCACTTCATGAGGCCTCAAAACAAACCTTTGAGGCAATCAGGTTCATACTCACTTTAGAGAGGAAGGTAATTTAGATAATAGCCATGGTGTGAGGTTACATTTCTTGGATCTGAATCCTATGCACTTCACATTATATTATACACATGCTACTTTACTCCACAACTAATCAGGGACTTGGATTTCGTTTTTTGCCCCTCAAAACAACTTCCTTTGTACTAGTTCCCTTTGGAATAGAAGCCTTTCTGCTTTTACTTTCCTTATTGTTGCCTCGGGGAAAACATGAATTCACTGCTATTTATAATTTCAGCTCTTCTAAGTGTGATGTAGCACCGAGGTAGCAAATACATATTCATTGGTAAAGTAATAAGTTTGAACTTGACAATGCTTAACACTTAAGAGCATTACTGTTTTAACTCAAGTAAAACACCAGGGTGTATAGTGTGTGTGTTGGAGACACCAAAAGGAAATTACTGCGAACAAACATAATCCCAAATTAAGTAACTTAAACTTTATCTTGTTCAAGTTCTTATCTCTTTTGTGGAGTCTCCTCTGATAAGCACAAAATGCAAGATCCCTTCTAATAGGTCTTTTTTTCCCCCCTTAATAGCTGACGTTGGCTGCACTCTCAAGAGCCCCTTGCTCTCATAGCTGCTGTGCTTTCCTGGTTTCTTTTTCACAGAACCTTCCAGGATCTGCTCTCATTTGTGGACACGCTGGTCCACCGGACAGTCAGGGTGTGGGGGAGGGTACTCAAACTTCCAAGCCATTCTCATTAGGTGGCTTAGGTCACTAATGTGTATTTCTTTCTGATTGTCTCTGAAACGCTTTGGCCTCCATCAGCTAGCTCATCCAGCTTCTCCTGACCATTTCTCTAGAGCTTTTCAGCTCAGTCTATTATTTGTTAGGAGATCCTCAGCATGAGGTAGCAGACTCTGATTCCTCTTGTTTACCAATCCATTATGAGACCTCAATTTTAGGAGCTTTAAAGCTCCCCTCAGCCTTACCTGGACAAGGTTTCGCCTTCTCATTCCGGAAGCTGCAGTTTTACCTTCCTCTCCAAACAGCACCTCTTTGCTGACATCCTCTTCCTTGCTAACCCAGCACGCCCAAAAAAACCTTCGCCAGCTGCACTCAGAGGCAACCATCCAGACTCCCTGGCCACGTCCCTCCTGCCAGCTGCCGCAGTTTCTAGTACCCTGCTATTGTATTTTACTTTTACATGTGTTCTAAGCTGTTGTTTTTGTTTAAACAGTGGGGCATCTTTAAAAGAAAAAGTCTGATGTGTCTGTCTGCGTCATTGCCATTTCTGGTGCTTTTCATTTCAAGTGTAGATTCCTATTTCCATCCAGTGTCATTCCCTCAGGCTAGAAGTATTCTTGTCAACATTTTTTGTAGTGTGGTTTTACTCATAAGTTCTTTCAGTTTTTGTATGTCTGAAAAAATTTTTATTTCAGCTGTGTGTGTGTGTGTGTGTGTGAAACCACCTTTATTGAAACAATTCACGTATATAAAGTATAACAGTGAATGTTTTTAGTGTATTCACATGGCTTTGTTTTTGGAGGATTTTCAGTGGGTGTTGAACCCCAGGTAACAAGTATTTTTCTTTTAATTCTCCACAGATGCTGCTCCCTGTTTTTTTTTTTTGCTCAGGTTGTTTCCTTTGAGACTCTGCTATCATCCTTGTGTCCTTTTTTTGTGTGGCCTTTCTTTCTGGCTGCTCTTTAAGAGTTTCCTTTTATCTCTGTGATGTGCCTTGGTACAGTTTTCTTCATGTTTCTTTGGTCTTGGGATTCATCGAGCTCCTCCAATATCCAAGTTTATAGTTTTCCTCAAAATTTGAAAATTTGATTGCTTTCATATATTTTTTCTGTCCCTCACGCCCTGTGGGAATGCCAGTCACACATCTGTTCAATTGATTGCAGTTGACCCAGTTCACTAGTGCTGCACTCATCTTCTTCTACAATCATCTGTTCTCTCAGTTCAGGGTAGTGGAGTTCACCGATCTTTCTTTCTGAATGTCTGGTTTGCCACTAATCCCATCCAGTGTGGTTTTCATCTCCCGTGGTGTAGTTTTCACCTCTAAAATTTATACTTAACATGCCTCTAGTTAAGCTTTTGAATATATGGGAACTCAGTTATAGTAATTGTTTAATGACTGTGTCTATTAATTTTGCCATCTGTGTCAAGTCTGGGTTGGTTTTAGTTGATTTATTTTTCTCATTATGTGTTACATTTTGTTAATTACATGATGAGATTTTTTTCACTATACTTTTCATTTTTGAAAAGTTTTAGATGGACGGAAAAATTGTAAAGATAATAGAGAATTCCTGTGTATCTCTGATCCAACTTCCCCTGATTGCTAACATCTTACATTACCGTGGTACCTTTGTCAAAACAAACCAGCATTGATTCATAACTACAAATTACACTGCAGATTTGATTCAGATTTTCTCTTCTTGACAATTTTGAGAGGCACCATTTAGGTATTTTTGTAGAATGTCCTCCATTTGGGCTTGTCTCATGTTTTCTCCTTAGGAAGGAGCTTTGGTTTTAGGGAGATGACCACAGAGATGAAGTGCCTTGTCATGACATCTTCTCAGGGGGTGCAGGTTGTCACCATGGCATGTGGGATGCTAACCTTGGTTGGAGAATGTCCCTCAACTGTGTTTACTGTTTACTTTTCTTCCTTTGCTCTTCTAATGCCAGCACTAAATCCAGACCTATGCAAGAGGATTTGTGGGGAAGATTTGTTTTTTTTTCTACCCATTTCTTTGTTCATTCAGTTTTTTTATTTACATTAGTATGAATTTGTGTATATTTATATTATAACATCCTTTTTCTTCTTATTATTCTTTTTTTTCTTTCTTTTCTCAGATTGTTTTAACTTCCGTGCTTGGGAATATATAGATACCAGACACTGAATTTTGCCTCATTGGGCGCTGCAGTTTTGCATTCCTGTAAATCCTCTCGAGTTTTGCTGTGGAAAGCACTTTGCTTCTTTTAGGTCTTGTTGCTCTTAAGGTTTGTGAGGCAGATAGGGTCTCCTTAGTTGTGGGCTAATGCTCCTTTGGCTGAGACCTTCCTGACCTTTCATCAGTCCCTAGGCTATGATTTGGCCGATGGAGACTGGCACATCCTCTTCCTGGTTCTCTGCCTGCCTGTGGGTTGTTTCCTGCTTGCTGCAGATCTAGGGTACCTCTGCAGATTTCTGGATGATTTGAGAGGGAAGGGAGGAGGGTGGAGGGAGGGGAGAAGTAAGATAGAGGGGTGAAGATGTAGAATTCTGCCTTTTTATTTTTATTTATTTATACTTTTTTGTTAATCTTCACCCCAGGATATTTTTCCATTGATTTTTTTAGGGAGAGTGAAAGAGAAAGGGAAAGACGGAGAGAAACATTGATGTGAAAGAAACACATCAATTGGTTGCCTCCGGCACAAGCCCTGACCAGGGCCTGGGCCGAGGAGGAACCTGCAACTGAGGTATATACTTTTGACTGGAATCGAACCCGGAGCCCTTTGGTCTGCGATGTTCTATGCACTGAGCCAAACCAGCTAGGGTGAAATCTGCCTTTTTAAATAATCTTGTGGGCTTTTTTATAACTCTGTATTTGACAGATCTATGTGCAAAGCAGAAACTACTTCCATTCTTTCATGTAATTTTTGAAAGTATTGTTTCATTTTATATCATTAAAAGTAACCTGATTAGGAGGACAAGGGAACATGACCCCCAACTTCAGGGTGGTATGTCCTGGGCTGGAGTAAGGTCTGTGCTGTTGTTCATAGCATGGTGTCAGGTGTTTGGAATTAGATAATTTTATTGTGGTTGCAATGAGATGTTAACATTCGGGGAAATTTGAGTTGAGAGTATATTGGAACTCTGAACTTTTTTTGCAACTTTTTTTTTTTAAATAAATCTTTATTCAGATTATTACAATTGTTTCTCCTTTTTCCTCCCATAGCTCCCCTCCACCCGGTTCCCACCCCACCTTCTGCCCTTACCTCCCCCCCACTGTTCTCATCCATTGGCGTATGATTTTTGTCCAGTCTCTTCCTGCACCCCCCCCCCCTTTCTATGCCCCTGATGCTATTATATTCACCAGTTTATTCTGTTCCTCAGGTTTTTAATTCACTTGATTTTAGGTTCACTTGTTCATAGATATGTATTTGTTGTTCATAATTTTTATCTTTACTTTTTTCTTCTTCCTCTTCTTAAAAAATACCTGTCAGCATTTCATATAATACTGGTTTGGTGGTGATGAACTCCTTTAGCTTTTTCTTATCTGTGAAGCTCTTTATCTGCCCTTCAATTCCGAATGATAGCTTTGCTGGGTAGAGTAATCTTGGTTGTAGATTCTTGCTATTCATCACTTTGTAGATTTCTTGCCACTCCCGTCTGTTGAGAAATCAGCTGACAATCGTATGGGTGCTCCCTTGTAGGTAATTAACTGTTTTTCTCTTGCTGCTTTTAATATTCTCTGTCTTTTGCTCTTGGCATTTTAATTATGATGTGTCTTGGTGTGGTCCTCTTTGGATTCCTTTTGTTTGGGGTTCTGTGTGCTTCCTGGACTTGTAAGTCTATTTCTTTCACGGGGGGGGGGGGGAGTTTTCAGTCATTATTTCTTCAAATAGGTTTTCAGTATCTTGCTCTCTCTCTTCTTCTGGCACCCCCATGATTCTGATGTTGGTACGCTTGAAGTTATCCCAGAGGCTTCTCACACTATCTTCAACTTTTTGGATTTTTTTTTTTTTTTGCTTTTTGCTTTTTCGGTTGAGTGTTTTTTTGCTTCTTTGTATTTCAGTTCTTTGACTTGATTCTTGCGTTCCTCTAATCTGTTGTTGGGTCTCTGTATAATATTTTTTATTTCAGTCAGTGTATGTTTAATTTCTAGTTGGTCCTTTTGCATATCTTCGAGGGTCTCGTTATATTTATTGGACTTTCCTAGGATATTCTTGAAAAGCCTTATAACTGTGGTTTTGAATTCTATATCCAGTCGTTTGTTTTCCTCCATTTCTTTCGTTTGTGATCTGTTTCTTTGTCACTGCATTTTCACTGCTTCCCTGAGTTGGTAGGGTAGCTTTGTGTGCTAGGTGTCCTATATGGCCCAGTGGGTCGGCCTCCCAGTTACCTGAGGTGGACACTCTTGGTGCACCCCTTTGTGGACTGTGTGTACAGCCTTGTTGTAGTTAAGTCTTGATTGTTGTTGGTATCACTGGGAGGAATTGACCTCCAGGCCATTTGGCTGTGAGGATCACCTGTGTCTACCCTGGGAGAAGTTCGGTTCTGGAGACAGCCTTATAGGATTAGACTTGCCAAATTGCAAAAGCCTCTGTGTTCAGCTTGGATGGGGTGGAGTCTCAGGGTGGAGCAGACAGTCTTGGCTTTCAGTCAGCCCTGCCCTTGTGCATGCGTGCGCGCGCAAACCTCTGCCTTCCCCGGCTCCCAAGCCTCTGCTGAGAGTCCAGATTCCCCCCTCAAGAGCATGGGTCCCCAGGGGCTCACCTGGAGCTGGGGTTCAGTGCAGTCAGAACTGGGGTTCAGTGCAGTCAGGAGCTTCCGACTCCCTTCTGCTAGGGAAAGCCTGTGGCAACCTCCTCAGTCTTTGTGTGCACTGGCGCTCATGCCTCTAGACCCCCTCCCCCCAGGTCTCTGAGTCTCCGAGTGCCTTTCTCTCTACCTCACAGTCCAGACTCCCCCTGTATGAGCCTGGGTCCACGGGGTTTTGCCCGGAACTGGGGTTCAGTGCAGTTGCAGGCTTCCTTCCCCCTCCCGCCAGAGAAAGTCAGCCAGGCTCTCAGCCTCCCTTCCTCTCTGTGCGCACAAAGACCCTTTGCTGTACCTCAACCCTTTGCCGTTCCTCCAATTCTCCGTGAGCTTTTCTCTTTCCTTCTAGTTGTAGAATTTCCACTCAGCCAGCTTTCCTGTGGTTCTGGATGGCGTTTGTTCTGTCTTTTAGTTGTAGTTTTGAAATTGTTGTCAACTTTTTTTATAGGTCTAAAATATTTTAAAATAAAACATTTTAAAAGGAATCCAATAGATAAGTACAGTCCTCTTTCCCCCCTCCAGTGGATGTTCACAGTGTTTCACAAAATGAGTACAGTTGTAATAGAAATTGCTCAAACTCACAAGTGTATGTTGTGAAACCTGAAAGTCCCCTCCTTTCTCACCCTCCCCATCATTCCCAACCCCTCCTCTTTTCTAGACAGGAGGTCGCTTCTTTAGAGAGTGTCCTTCCTCCCCTGTGTTTATATTGTATTTGCATTATTCAGCAGATTGGCTTTTCTTTTTAAAACTTGATGTCAACTCCTAGAGATATTTCCTGCTGTACACTTTTCCTTAGTTGGGCTTCACTGTTTTATTTCACCATCACTCTGGTGGTGGCTGGCATCTACCTCTCCTGGTTTTTCTCCCCTGCTCTGTGTAGCCACAGTTCTTATACATCCTGTCTACATGCTTCATGTGTTCCCACCTGTCTGGAATGCTGTCTCTTGGCTCTTTGCAGGGCCTTCAGCTCTCTCCTTGTGGCTCTTCTCCCTGCCCCCCGCCCCCTCTATACCACACTCTGTGGGGGGCCGTTGGATTATGACTGCAGGTGGCCTCAAATTCTCAGAGGGTCCTGGGAAGCCTGTAGTGAGACCCCTTCCTGCTTTCACCACAGATGTACATTATTGGCACATTATTAAGCCTGTTCTGGCCTTGACCTAGGACAGTGGTCGGCAAACTCAATAGTCAACAGAGCCAAATATCAACAGTACGACGATTGAAATTTCTTTTGAGAGCCAAATTTTTAAAACTTAAACTTCTTCCAACGCCACTTCTTCAAAATAGACTCGCCCAGGCTGTGATATTTTGTGGAAGAGCCACACTCAAGGGGCCAAAGAGCCTCATGTGGCTCACGAGCCGCAGTTTGCCGACCACAAACCTAGGATGTTCATGGTACAGGGAATGATTCCAAGGTGTCTTGCTGGTGCCTGGGGTGTGCATTTCAGGCACACCATAGTTATGAGACGTCCATTTACCTGCAGCTTAGTTAGTGATGGAATCGAGTTGTCAGGCTTCCATTTTATGACGATGCTGTTTAAAAGTCAGTGCATCATCTGAAAATGACTCTGTGTCTTGTGACTTGGTATATTCTATGCTTGTAAGGCTATTATTTTCTTAAATAAAAAATTTTTGTTACTTGCGAAAGTATCTGCTTTATCTAAGGTAATTTTACTAAGTCAGGACATACACGTATGTCACTACTTGTGTCCTGAAGGCTTCTTTTAGAAATACTGTTTCCTAACCAGGTGTATTTTACGATAAAATGCCGATGAGCCAGTGTTGGCAGCCCCAACCCCCTTTGCCCCCATGGTTGCAACAGTCATTCTAAGGGAGACCATTCCCTGTGGTCTTCTGGAAGGCCTTACTCTTCCTGATAGCTGTGCTGTGTTCTCTGTTCTCAGCCATCACAGCTGAGAAAAGAAGGGCCCCTTGAATTGCTGAGCTGTTGTGTCCATACAACCACATTGGCTACAGTCTTTTAGTATCTCAGATCTGGAAGAACAGGTGTCTCATGAATAGGGACAGCAAAAATTAGCATATGTTTTTCCTGGTACTGTCATGTCATTTAAAACCTGGTTGTACTGATATAAGAAGGAAAGGTTACATGAATTGTCTGTTTTAATCATCTAACTTTAAATATTATCTGTTATCTTGCAACTTTCATCCACAAATTCATCATTTCCTTCTGTGGTCTCTCTCTATATCCCAGATAACCTTGGCATCACACACCTATCTCTCACCTCAGTCAGCCCCACTGGCATCTTTTTTTTTTCTTCTTTTTTTTTGCCTTAGGTCATAGGTATTTATTTCCAGGTGACAACAGGCTGCTGGTCATGGTTTAGCAGCAGCCTGGAGAGACTGAAGCCATTGGGGCCTAGTACAAGGAAGGCAGGAGCTGGTGATGCCCCCAAGTTCCTCTCACTAGGAGCTGTCCATTGGGGAGTTCACAGATGAATTCCGATGTCAGAGTATTTTCTATTATGTATTAATTACATGGGTGGTGTCCCACTAGACATTGAGTGACAATATAGTTCATGTCCCTACATGTGCTGTTCTAGGAGATGAGGTAAACACCGTCTTTGGCACCTTGGAATAAATTATTTAATTTTTACTTTTCTGCTATTAAACAGCAGTGGGGGAAATCAGGTTAGGATTGTGGGTCCTTGCAATTTTATAAATTAGTGTAGAACCATGCATAGATTTGGGTAATCACTCATGTGTTTCAGTGTTAATTTAGGCAAAGTTTGCTCATGCACTACATTTGTAATCTTTTTTTTTAATCCTCACCTAAGGATGGGTGGATATATGTTTGTGTGTGTGTGTGTGTGTGTGTGTGTGTGTGTGTGTGTGTGTGTGTAAGTGTATATAACTGCTTTTAGGGAGGGGATGGAGAGAGTAGGAAAAACATAAATGGGTTCCGTATGCACCCTAACCAGGGATCGAACCCACAACCTAGGTATGTGTGTGCCCTGACTGGTAATTGAACCTGAAACCTTTTAGTGTACGGGTTGATGCTCCAACCAACTGAGCCACTTGGCCAGGGCAACATTTGTAATCTTAAATGGAGAGGTTAGGAATGTTGATTTTTAAAAAGTAAATTGCAAAACAGTACATTCAGTATGATCTCATTTTTGACTAAAAATATCCACTAATTCCTCACTGGAGATGTGGGTGGTGGGGATTGGGCTCTAGTTTTCTTATAGTATGCCAGTATTATTTAAATTTTTGCAATAAAAATGTACTGCTTCTGTTTTCACATTAAATGGTTGTTGTTGTTTTTTAAAAAGAGAGAGATCATGGCTCACTTCCTCTTTCTCCAAACCCCTTGAGCCAATCTGAGTGAGGCCTGGGTTAATGTTTTCCATTGGCTATTTTTAGTAACTGTTTCAATAACTTTTTAAATAACTGACAGTGGTTTGAAGGTTGAAAATCTAGATAAAGGAAGAGGAATTTGACATGGCATAAGTGAATAGATAAATGGCTTTATTAATTAAAAACTGTACTTTATTTCTTGGTTATGTGGTAAGGTGGGGATAAAAAGTTTATTTTTTGACTTTGGGTAGCCTGGTTGTTTGGTTCCAGGTGCAGCAGGGACTAAAGTAACTTTTTTTTTTCTTTCCAATTTTGGTTGGGGCACCCCTGCAGTAATCACTGGCCTGAAATGTCTTGATGGCTTTGAGGGCTCTAGGGGAAGAGGAGATGGATCAGAACAGGTCTGCTGGGGGTGAGGGTGGTCATGTCCCTCTCTCCACCTGTTTGGAGCCCAGCCCACTCCCTACTTCCTTCTGCCTTCTTTGGGCCACTATGATAATGATGGCAAAGCTTTTTCACATGAAAGATCTCAAACGCCCTGGGAGGGATAGAATAGATATGATCTGAGTGCCAGTGGGAGGCCATGGCCCAGAGAGCTTGAATGGCTGTACTGTGGTCACCAAGTGAATGACTCATGCCCTCAGATATCTAATGTGGCTTCCCCTTCCACATCCATTTGTGGGGCTAAAAATGTTCATGAAACATGATTATGTAAGTAAAATTGGCATATATATATATATATCTGACAAATCAGCCTGAATTTTAAACAGCTGAAGGGCATTGATTTCTTGAGATGAGAATTTTAAAGATCCAATTCTGTGGATCACATTTCCTGACAAGCTTATCGGTGGGGGTCTGCCTGGATTTGGAAAGAGGAATGTGGTTGTGTGGAGGGTCCTTTGTCTGAAGCCAGAGTTGTGTGGGCCATCAGAGATGGAGGGGCAGGGGGAACTCTTCATGGTGTGCGATTTACAATCTTGAGTCCAGCTGGGTACATTCAGTAGCAAGTTACTGGATCATGGAACTCTGCAATCAGTGGCAGTGGGTCTGGGTTCAGGTGCAGCTTCCCCCTCTTCCTGAAAATATTTCTTCCCAGAAGAGTCCTGAGGCTCTGCTTCTTAGGCCAGCTGAGGATATGTGTTCACCTAGTACCTTCCAAGGCACAGGCACTGTGGAGATTTCAGGGGTGTGACTTGGGGGCTGTTCATGCTGCTCCCAGCACAGCAGCTCCCCTGGATAGGCTGCCTAGGGTCTGCATGTTTTACCTTGTTCAAGACATAAGGTGACACCCCTCTTGAAAGGAGGTAGCAGGCAGCATGGAGGGCTTCAAAGTCTTCTGGAACCCATAGGGTTTGATATGACTCTTACTGTGACCATCTCATTCTAGTCACCCTCAGTACAGGATTAACTGTGTGTTTTTGTGTTGGAATGTGTGTCACCCATGTAAGTAATTTGTTCCCATAATTACAAAGTGACCTAGCCTGTTTTGTAAACTAGAAGGATACTTGTCATAATTTGATTTTTTTCCATCAGTTAAGGTCACAACTTATACAATGTAAACGTTGTTGTTGTAACCTTCAGGCAGCAAGCCTAGACTGATAGGTGTTGGTTGTTCTTTGGTATCTTTCTTTGTGCAGCCTCCTCTCTGTTGCCCATTACTACATTCATTTTCTGGAAAGGTTGTTTACCATCTGCTCAGGGCCTGGGCACTGGGACTTGTCAGAACCTTGTCTGGTGTGCCAATGCAACAAGCTTTCCTCTGGACTTGCTGGGAAGCAATTGTACTGTTTTTTTTTTTTGTTGTTGTTGTTTTTTGTTTTTTGGCTATCTTCCTAACCTCAGGAATGCGTTGCTGAGTAGTGTGAGCCTCATAATGTTTTGGGCCAGAACTGCACAGAATCCTTATCTCCTTTAAACCCCATTCTTAGTGATAGTCACTTTAGTAAATACTTGTTTGTGAAATTGCCCAGTTTCTCTCTCTAGCATCTGTTCCTTTCTTTCCTCCTTCCTTGAAACAAGCATGCTCATTTCATTAGAGAGCCTGTCATCTGGTCATGTTCCACTGTAGTTTTCTCCGATTTTCTGCAAATGAACCTATGTTCTGTTGATTTTTGTCTTTTAGCACAGACTTGTTTGGCCAGCAAAAATGTTGGCTCTTTACACGTCCAGGGCACTCCCCCAGTTGTGTATGACTGCATAATGTGCAGACCCTTGAGAACATCCCTTTAGGATGGGGGGGGCTTTCGAGGATGTGGATGTAGCCATGTGGTGCTCTAGAGTAGCCTACACTACAATACCTGAAGGCTCATGGCACTCAACCAATTTAGGAGAAAAGGAATTTAAAATGACCATCGTCGTTTTGCAGTTGGGGATGCCAGAAATAACATCTTTTCACAGTGAATTTCTTGGTACAAAAAAATAGACATTTATATTTGGAGCTGAATTGAAGCTGGAGTAATTTGAAGATGCAGGAAATTATGTTTGGTGAGTAAAGATGAAGGTGTATGTTTTTGAAAGATGAGGATTGGAAACTGTGAAATGGTAAATTTCTGCAGCAGGTTATTTTTAAGTCTTTTGTTTTTCTGCATTTTCAAAAAATTTAGATTTAAATTGTATTTCTTTGGAGTTATTGAAAACAACCACAACATAAATGGACATGACAGCCCCATTTGCCCTCCATCTCCCACCCCAATTCTTCTTCAGTCCTGAGAATGCACATGTCTTCCATAAATTGAACCTAAGCTGCTTCTTGTGGAGCTCTTGCATTCCGCGAGAGAAGTGAAAAAGCAGCACAGTCAGAGTTCAAGGGCAAAGCTGGAAATACATTGGTTCGGTTAGTTGCATGAGCTGGGTTCTGGATGCCCTGCCAAGATCTAGATGCACACAGTTAGTTCATCCAGGCTGTGCCTCTTCAATCTGGCAGCCTCCTAATCCCCATGTTCCATTTTTAAGAATCCCCATGTTCACTGTTTACATTTGATTTAAGCTTTAAAATAAATTATTTTACAGATTTTTAAAATTCTATCTAGAAACTGATAGAGAAGGTCTGTGTCAGAAATTTTTGGACTAAAAAAAATGAGATAAAATACTTGAGTGTACCTTGTTTGCTGGGATGCACACCACTTTTCTTCTAAACCCTGCTAAACTGCAGATGGCTGCTCCAACTGCTTCATGACTAGTGTGGGACAAGTGTGGGGACTGCCCCCACCTTCTAGTGACCAGTCAGAAAGTCTTTACAGGCATTCTAGGTCACACATTGTAGCGCCAGCTCTTTTAGGAATATTGGTGGGTACAGATGGACCCCACGTGCTGAGTCTACTTTCTGCTGGTTGGTCATTCTCAGGAAGTACCAGAGTTCTTGTTCTGTTGTTCAGAGGCAGGGCAGATACCTGGGCCTGGGCTTGGCCATGGCTCTAAGGATGCCTCGATACTCCCAATGTGCTATCCACCTCCTTTACAATGATCTGCTCCTAAAAGGACAGTCAACTTTATAAATTCCCTCCCCACCCTCCATTTCTCCCAAAAAACATGCAGGAAAGAAAATAAAAAGGCTTATAATTTCCCCCTCGATCTTCCAGACTCTGTCTGCATCTCCTCTCCACATTTCCTAGTTGTGCTTGTCACAGAAATGATTCCTAACCACAGCAGGGTATCTGTGGATCAAAGTCTGTGGCAGGCATGGTTCCTGCCCTATGTGTGGGTGGGAGTCCTGAGTGGGCATGTGCTGTGTGGAGGCCTGAGTATGTGTGGAGGTTGCTGTGCATGTGGAGAGCCAGAGTGAAAGACACATAGAATAATGACAAAAGTGACGCAGTAGATGTTTATTAACCCTTTCTGAACTTCTAGCCACTACTACACTTAGACTGTTTTTACATATTAGGTTTATATTTCAGGCTTATGGATAAATTTAGATGGGTTTTTCTTAGCCTGCTAATATTAAAAATCTTTGTATACCAGTGTATTAAAGAAAGTCTGAGAAAATATACTAGTTAACCATGCTTTATAATTCTATCCAACATGTGCTGTCTGTAGCCTAAGAACACATAAATTTAGTTTAATATCTTTTTAAAGTATACACTTTTGTTTTCTATTGAGGTAGTTAGGGTGGTCAGGCCTCAATGTCATGATTTGAAATTATTATAAAAAATTGGGACTAAAGCCTTGGCCAGATAGCTTACTTGGTTAGAATGCTGTCCCAATTTGCCAAGGTTGTGGATTAGATCCCGGGTCAGGGCACATACAAGAGTTAACCAATGAATGCATAAAAAGTAGAACAACAAGTTGATCCCTCTCCTCCCTCCTCCCTCCCTTTTCTTCACTCCCTAAAAATCAATCAGTAAAAAATATTTAAAAAAAAAAGAGTGATGGGGACTAAATATCATTACAGTGACTTTTTTATGCATTCAAAGATACTTGTTCATTATTTGCTTTTTGAACCTGGATGGTTTAATTCTTCTTAACTTTTCCCATAACTTGGACAAGTCTGTGAAAATACTTTTATTGGTGTGTTCTGTAGAGGAGCTTTTCTTATCTAAACAAAATGATCTGAATAATACTACTTTTCTCAGGTGTTGCTGCTTGGATGGCGCAAACTAGAAACACAGAGATACCATGGGGAGGGGAGATGGTGAAGAAAATTACCAGTAAAATAATTATGGCTACCCCATGTCATTCACTTCTACTTAATGGCTCCCTCACTGCAACTTTGTAAAGGTATGAGTGAAAAACAACCTTGTATCAGTCTAACTGTTCCTAGGGAGAGATGGAGGAATAACACCCAGGAATTGTACTTGCCCATCAGTCATCAAGTGTTTTCTTTAGTACTTGGAGGGTATTAAGTGTTGTGTTAAGTGTTTTTTAAGGTTCTTACAGTTGATAGATTTATTCATGAAATGAGACATGAAATAGCAAAACAAGTATCTAAAGTAAGCCATCTAATAGTTAATAGAAGTTCAGGGGAAAGAGGTTTCCAGCAAGGAGTGTAGGATTTCGGGAGAAATGGAGGGATGAGAGAAGACATTGGGGTACTTTTTATGCTTGAAGCAAGACTTTAACTGAGTTGGGTCTTGAAGAATGGGCGGAGGAAAGACCCAGAGAACAGTGTTTTGGAAACAGAAAAGCAAAGAAATAATGAGCAGTAAGTTGCCACTGTCCTGGTGAGTGAGGCAAGGAGAGCTGAGGTTAAAAGTAGGCAGGAGGTTTTGGAGGATGACTTCAAAAGCCATCTCCCTAGCTGGAAAAGCATCCATATATGTAAAAAGCCAGGGGCTGTGACAACCAAAACGGCTGTCGCCATGAGGTGGCATTGACTGGTGAGCAGGCTGAACGCTGACCTCTCGGTCCCTCCCCCTGGCTCCCATGGGCAGCGGCAGCTCCCTCCCGCCTCCTGCGGGCGCTGGGGGCTCCTTCCTACCCCCCACAGCGGCGAGGGCTCCCTACCACCTCCCGTGGGTGGCTGGGACTCCCTCCAGCCTCCTGCCAGCGGCTTCGGCTTGCTCGGGTGCCTCCAGTGAACTGCCGCCGCCCACTGTAGCCAGCGAACCAGCCTGATCAGGGGGTGGGGCTGGCCACCCTCGCGCCCCTACCCCTGCCGGCCTCCCCCTGATCAGACTCTCCCATCCCAATCAAGAGCGGGCTGCACAGAGCCTGGACCCTTCCTGGCAGCCCGGAGTCCCTGGGGTTGAGAATTCTAATGGCTCTGCCCAGAGAGTAGAGGTGCATGAAGGTCAGGGACAGGGACCACAGGCCTTCAGGGATCACCACACAGTTGGCAAGGAGAGGAGAGGGCCTGTGGAGTGGGGAGGAGGCTAAGCCAGGGGATATCAGCCCAGAATCCAGCTCTTCCCCCGGAGGCAGCGGGCCCTCAACCCAGAACCCCAGCCCAAATCAGAAGAGCCCAAGGGAGGCTTCAGGAAGCTCTATGCAGAGCTGTGTGTTGAGAACGAGAGACTTCGTGAGGCCCTGACTGATACCATGCTGCTGTCTGGCGCAGCTCAAGGTGGAGCTGGAACGTGCCATGCAGAGGCAGGAACGCTTTGCAGAGAGGCCGGCCCTCCTGGAGCTGGAGAGATTTGAGCGCAGGGCCTGGAGCACAAGGCTGCTGAGCTGAAAGAGGAGCTGAAGGACCTGTCCAACCTCCGGGCTGACAACCAGCACCTCAAGGAGAATATGGCCCTGATCCGTGTCATCAGCAAACTATCCAAGTGATCCTGGAGGACTTGCCCCTGCACCTTCATTTATACAGCTGCTTTTGCCACATGCACCCCTTCCCCTGTGTGAACATGAGTGACAGGGCTGCCAGGGAGTCTCTGAGAAGCCATAACCTCCCCTTGGGACCTCCAGGCTGGGAGGGGAAGACAGAGCCCCCAGGAGCCAAGGGGGCCATCTGAGGCCAGGATAGAGAGGGGAGGCTGAGCCAGGTAGGGGGACCGGGGCTGCAGACAGGATTAAGAAGGGACCGAGGACCAGGAAGTGCCAGGAACAGTAACCAGGGCCAGAGTGGCTGCCTGGAGGTCACCTCTCACGTGTGCTGCTACCAGTCGTCCGCCCCTGAGCAGGGATCTGAGAATGTGTCAAGTATCCTGCTGGCTGGGCCTGTATATAGGGTCCATGTGCAATAGGGAGGGATGTCTTCTATTTTTTGCTGTCCAATCCCTGATGCTGGGGGAGAAGGTATTTTTGAGCGCGGTGGGGTGGTGGGCGAGTCTGCGAGCAGTGGCGGGCTACCGCACGTGCGATTTCGCGTGCTGGGCCCCTAGTCTGTATATAAAAGTCTACCCAACCATTATGATCAAATGACCAGAGCGACTGGTCGACCATTGTGCTCCCACAACCAGCCTCCCGTGGTCCCTCCCTCCTCCCACCCCAGCCAGCCGGTCAACCTCCTGCAATCCCTCCCCCTGGCTGGCCAACCTCCTGGGGGTCCCTTTCCCCAGCCAGCCAACTGGTCCCCCGATAGGCCTCTATCGCCAGCCAGGCCAAGGGACCCCACCTGTGCACAAATTTGTGCACTGGGCATCTAGTTATAAATACATTAGGTGTTCATGCTGGGTCTGAAATGACAGGTGTGCATACTGTGTCTGAATGGACATGAGACCCTGAGACCCTGTCCTTAGCACCTCATATACTCATTTAGCCTTCCTGCCACAAGATGGAGAAAAGAGGTTTGTGGCTGGAAGTTTAGGGGTTGGTCTGGTAGCATTGTGCTCATCAAGGACCTATCATAGATACATCGGTGCTTGCTTAGAGCACAGGGATGGAGGCGGGCTGGAGTGCGGTCAGTGGAGGAAGAGTGGATCTCCTGACTCAAAGGCAGACCTGCTTGCCTTTCCAAAGGCGGCAATGGTTTGGTTCAGGGAGGAAGGCTTTCTTCCAGAGCCGAGGAGGAACTGCTCCTATTTATAGAGTCCTAATAGTTCTAATGATTCTCTCCTCCAGAAGCTACTGCTCTAGATGGCACTTGGGCTGGGACCCAGGCCTCCTTTCTCTGTCCAGTGGGTACCACCTGCTGAGACTCATGACCCTACCTCTGTTTCTCAGATGCTTGGTTGTCTGAGACAAATGGAATTAGCAGTTCTGGTCATAAATAATTACACTGATTATGCCAGTCTTGTCATTGTCAATGGTAGGAAGGTAGGTTGAGGAGTGTGTCTGCTCCAAAGCAGGAGTTACATTTTTAGAGCTTTCCCGTGGGTCTTGGTTAAATGTTAGTGAGAATTGCACACTTTTTTAATTTTTATTTTATTTATTTTTATCGTCTAAAGTTTTACATGTCTCCTTTCCCCCCAGTTGACCTCCCCCAGCCATTCCCACCCCGTGCAAGTCCCCACCACCCCAGTGTCTGTGTCCATTGGTTATGCTAATATGCATGCATACAAGTCCTTTGGTTGCTCTGTAAACTCCCCCCCCCCCCCCCACACACCATTTGTCTCTGGATCTATTCTTGTGCATCAAATTATGTTGATCAGTATATCCCACATATAAGTGAGATCATGATCATGAGCTACACACTTCTTTGACTTTGACTTTGCTAAGTAAAGCATCATGGAAATATGAACCTGAAGTGCCCCTCCCCCCCCCTCCCCCCCCCACCCCAGTAGTTACTTTCTGGATTTTGTGAGCTGCATTTAGCATTCTGTCGATTTCCATCCTATAGCACTTTCCTTTTTTTCTGGCTCAGAAAGTCTGCACCATGACATTAGCCCTGTGATGAGGTTGACAACATAGCTTACTGTGCAGTTGCTATTTCTTCTGCTCTTCAAAATTAAATGTGTGGATTGTGGAATGATTTTCCTATACCTGTACACTGTTCTCCTCCCTGGTAACAAGGTAAAGGCTGCAGGGAGTTCTCCTCTACCCTCTGTGCCATTGCCCTCAAGTCCCTGGGATTGAGACCTGTATCTGGCACTGTGGGTGGGCAGGGTAGCACACTGCTAGGAGGAGGGAGAGTGGCCCTGGCCGTCGTGCTGATAGCTGGTGCAAGTGTTCCTAGTGTGCTCACTATTTTAGGAACCAGAATGTACAATTGCAGCAGGTGCTTTCAGTCCAACTACTCCTGCAATGCTTAACCCTGAGGGTTCCAATAGCCCAAGGTACAGTGTTGCTGTTATGAGTATTGCCTTTTACCCCATAGCTTATGTTACATTGGATGATCTTTATTTTTAAATAATTTTTTATTTTTCAATTACAGTTTACATACAATATTATATTAAAATACTAGCTGTAGTTTCTTTGGCTTTTCTTAGTTGTGTGTGTGAATTGACTGTCTTTCAGGAAAATGTCTAGGGATCTTTGAATAGTTATGGCTGACTGAGAGGGTAGACAGTGAACTGTCAGGAAATGACTTTCAGGGAGCCACTGAGACTCAGCTCTTTTCTGACTACTTCACATATAAAGTTAAATTTTTTACTTCTCATTGAGGGATATTTCTGAACATCTATATAATAAAAGCCTAGGCAACCGTTACTGCTATAATACACATTGACCACCAGGGGCCAGACACTCAATGCAGAAGCTGTCCCCTGGTGGTCAGTGCACTCCCACAGTGGGAGTGCTGCTTAGCCAGAAGCCGGGCTCACAGCTTATGAGCACAGTGGTGGTGGTGGAAGCCTCTCCTGCTTCCGCAGCAACGCTAAGGAGCAGCAAGCCGAGCGGTAAGGAGCAGCGAGCAGGCAGGCGGTAAGGAGTGAGGGGTCCTGGACTGCGAGAGGGCACAGGCCGGGCTAAGGGGACCCCTCCTCACCCCCCAGTGCACGAATTTTGTGCACTGGGCCTCTAGTTCACAATATTTGAGAGAATGGTCCCCTGTGTACCCAATTTCAACAGTTACTATTTTTTTGTTGTTGTCTGGTTATATCTCTTTCCTCCCACTGATTGTCTTTGTTTTATCTTTTTAAGCTGAAAATTTTTAGTATTTTAAAATAAATCTCAAACATTCTATTATTTTACCTAAACACACTTCAATAGTGTCTAATAGTTAAAGCCTTTGTTCTTCTACCCATGGCTAGTTTAAGCAGCCACTACTTATGACTCTGTCTCTAACTCTGTCCCTTGCAGAACTGCTGACAGCCTTGCTGCAGGTGGACACAGTGGGTGCTCCAGAGCAGGCAGCTTCCTCTGGGTGAGCCTGTTGCTTGGCCTTCCTGCAAACCCCTTCTGACCCCTCTTGTGGGCAGCACCCAGTACCCTCACCCTTTCCATGGAAAATAAACATGTGTGGCTTTTTTCTTAGACTTTGAGTATTACAGCATATATTGCTATGTGCTTACTTGGTTTTTTCTTCCTAAGGGTGTAAACTCTTAAAACAATTCTCTCTTTTTTAAAGTATGTGTTTTTATTGATTTTTTTTTTAGAGGGGGGGGAAGGGAGATGGAGAGAGGGAAAATAGATGTGAAAGAGAAACATTGATCAGTTGTTTTCCATACATACCGTGACTGGGGGTCGAACCTGCAACCTGGGTATGTGCCCCGACAAGGAGTTGAATCAGCAACCTTTTGGTAGCATAGGATGATGCTCAACCAGCTGAGCCACATGGGCCAGGGTTTTAATGGTATTTTGTATAGAACTGAGTTTTAAAATCTTTATTTATATGACTAGAGGCCTGGTGCACAAAATTCATGCATAGCGGGGGGGGGTGTCTCTCAGCCCAGCCTGCACCCTCTCCAATCTGGGATCCCTCTCACAATCCAGGACTGCTGGCTTCCAACTGCTCACCTGCCTGCCTGCCTGATTGCCCCTAACTGCTTCTGCCTGCCAGCCTGATCACCCCCTAGCCACTCCCTTGCCAGCCTGATCGATATCTAACTGCACCCCTGCCAGCCCGATTGCCCCTAACTGCCTTCCCCTGCTGGCCTGGTTGCCCTTAATTGTCCTCCCCTGCAGGCCTGGTTGCACCCAACTGCTCTCCCTTGCCAGCCTGGTTGCCCCTAACTGCCTCCCCTGCCAGCCCAATTGCCCCTAACTGCCCTCCCCTGCCAGCCTGGTCACCCCTAACTGTCCTCCTCTGCAGGCCTGATGGCCCCCAACTGCCCTTCCCTGCAGGCCATCTTGTGGTGGCCATCTTGTGTGTTGGAGTGATGGTCAATTTGCATATTACCTCTTTATTATATAGGATTATATAAGATAATCAGGTACTATTATTGGTAGTCTTTGTGGGTTTTTTAGTTTACAGTGGGAATTGGTAGACAAAACCCCTGGATTCAATGCAGACGCTCACTTCTGTCTCTGTATTCTTCTATTTATTGCTTATCTTGTCCCACCTTTAGAGCTCTGGTAGCATTTTTTTAAGAAGGGTTGTTTAGTGAACCAGCCTTTGGCATTGTGTAATGGACCTGTTTTTATGATAAGGGAATGCCAACACAGTTGCATACTAGCCATTGGATTCACTTCCTTTTCTGGTTAGCATACCTGAAGTCAACGTGATTCTTTGATTTTTGTGGAAGAGCTCAGTGAGGTGGAGGTATGGTCCTGACAAGGCCACCTGATGAGTGCTGGTTCTTCTCGAGCACTTGTAGTCCAGACCTCTCTTCCCTCTACATCCTGGTACCAGTTGTTAGTGCCTCAGTCTCCAAGTGTGGCTCTGGTGGATCTGCATTGGCTTGGTCATCTTGGAGTGCTCCTTCTTGGGATTGGGTGCACTGCCTTACCACTTTCTTGCCACTAGAAAGAAGCTCTCTGGCATAAATGGCACTGGACTTGTGCACTGACTTCCAGGCAACTTCTGTGTATTGCCATCAACCATCCTACTGGTAGGGCTCACCTGAGCACTCTCTGTCCTAGATTGTGGGCGGTAGCTGGATTCAAACTACACCAAACTATAAAATTGGCACTGCTCTGTTAATCTGTTTCTTGGGAATAGCTCAGTTTGGTGTCATGTTCAACCTGTCCTCTTTGTGATGTGTGCTTTTCTTAAGTGAATATTTTTAAAGACTTTTAGGTGGAAATAGAAGCCTTCCAGTGACATCACAAAAGTACAAGGGCATTGTGCTCTGTTCTTCCATGGCATTTTAAAATTTTCAATAGGTCTCATTTGTCATTAAATAAGGTGGCCTATAACATTATTACCAATCATATTCTTCTCAGTTAGGGAACCTGAAGCATGGAGCTCAGTCATACAGTCACAGGACCATGGGGGCAGTCAGTGGAGAGGGTTCTCACCTGGTCCTTTGTACAGAGCTGTTGGGTACACAGGTGCTGGCCTGGGGACTATGCAGGCTGTCATAGGTGTAGTGGGGCAATACCGCCACATTTGGTAGTCTCTTTAACTCAAATCATGGAAACCTTCCTTGAAATGATGGTCTCCTTGGTTAAACCTCACTACTGCATGTGGGTTCTGCAGTGGAAGGAAGTGAGGTTAAGTGAGCATACCTTGATGGGGCCCCTTCTATCATACTCAGCTGGAGGGAACTCTGGGCTTCACCTGGTTCATTTTTATTAGTAGTAGGAGTCATAGGATAAGTAGGAATTGTGCTCAAGGTAGAAACTGCCTCTTGATATTCTCTGTGCCTTGTTGAAGGAATTAGCTCTAAGGCTCCTGGGTGTCAGATTGTAGGAGTCTTTTGCTATTTTGCCTCACATGGCAGGTGAGAGGTTTTAGGGGTCACTGCTGGGTCAAAGATGTTGCTGGGGCTTCAAGGCGGTGATGAGGGTGGCCCTAGAGAGGTGTTGGCTGAGCCATGCAGGACTCCACATTGTTTTCTGGTCTGAGGTGTCTTATGGAATGCCTGCAGACTGAATTTAGACTGCCGGATGAGACTTCTGGCCTGCGTGGTGGCTCAAACCACTTTCCAGAAACTTTTCCACATGTTTTCCAGATCACACTTCCTCCGGAATGCTGTCATGATGCTCACACTGGCCAGCTCGGAATGTGGGGTCCTCTCAGTCTGAACTGAGGCCTGGGAAGAAAGAGCCATGCATACTCTTGTACTTGCAAGAATTCTTCGGAAAAGAACATGGTTTCTTAATTCTAGTGCTTGACCTTTCACCATGCCGGATTGATTTGAAATGGCCCATCTCTTTCCCTGCTGTTCCTGGGACATGAATCTAGAAAAGGTTTGCCTCATGGTCATGTGAGCATGGGCTGTGCCTGGAGGACCTGTCCCTAGCCTTCAGCTACGGGTGGGAGGTTGAAATGGGCTGGCTCACCTGATTTGTAATTTTGGTTTTCTTGAGATTGTTGTAGGTTCACATGCAGTTACAAGAAATACAGAGAGAGCCTTGTACACTTTGTGTAGTTTCTCTAATGGTAACATCTTGCAAAACTGAGCAGTATCACAATCAGGATAGGATATCAGCACTGATAAAATCCTCTGATCTCAGATTGCTCAGGTTTGTTCTCACATAGTTGTGTGTGTACTTCCGTACAGGCTTAACACATTTGTGGCTTCCTGTATTCAGCACCACAGTGTGGAGAATTTAACAGTACTCTCACCACAAGGATGCCCCTGCTATTTTTTATAACTTTTGACCACTAATCTCCTTTATGTCTGTATGGATTTGCCTATTTTGGACATTTCATGTAAGTGGATTCACACACTATTGGGACCTTTTGTGTCTGGCATTTTCTACCAAGCCTCATGTTTTCAAGGTTCATCCATGTTATAGCGTGTCAGTACTTCATTACTTTTTATAGATGAATAATAATTCATTGTGTAGATGGACTACATTTTGTTTCTTTATCATCAGTTGATGGACATCTGAATTGTTTCCTCCTGTTGGTGATTATGAATATTTGTGGCTTTGAACATTTGTATACAAGGTTTTCTGTGGATATGTGCTTTTTTTCTCTCAGGAATTGCTGCAACTTTTTTTGTTTGTTTTTGTTTTAAAATATGTTCTTATTAATTTTAGAGAGAGGGAGAGAGATAGAAATATCAATGATGAGAGAGAATCATCAATCGCCTGTCTCCTGCTGAGGATGTAGCTCACAACCTGGCTATGTGCCCTGACCTGGAATCGAACCATGACCTCCTGGTTCAATGCTCAACCACTGAACCACACCGGAAAGCCTTTGGATATGAGAATATTTTATTTTCTCTTTTAAGAGAACCTATTGAGATTGGGGTGCTTGTGACTTTGATCTTGTATATGTACCTATTCTAGAGTAGTTTGCCAGGGTTGAGCTGATAATGACTAATTCATGTTGGGGGCAGCTCAAGGCTCAAAGGAGAAAAAAATGGATTCCTGGTGAGGTTGTTCCTTTCCCATCTGGGGCCCATGCCAGTGTTGTTCCCCCCCTCCGCGCCCCATCCCCCCACGTCCTGCGTGGTTTTAGGGTTCGGGCTCTGGAGGAGGCCGCACGCAAATGAAAGAGACTAGAAAATATTAATTTGGAAATATTGGGGGCCAGGCGTGAGCCCAGCTCAAGTGGAAGGACTTCGCTTTGCTCCGGCCTAGAGATCCCTTTTATTCAGATTGTGGGAGGCAGGCAATTCCAATGGTAGCCAATCAGCAGAGATTTACATAAAACTAAAAGGTGGAAGTTGCTTTAGCTACCATAGTCGCAACTAAACAGTGGGTGGTTGGCTCTGACCTTTCAGAGCCTTCAAGGTTAACCAGCCTTCCTGGTTCCTTGCACACCTCTCTGCTAGTGAAGGCAATGGGTGGCTTCCAATAGGCCCACATCCTGATTGAAATTCCAAGTGACTGTAGAACTGTCTGCTTACCTCAAGAAAACAGGAGGGCCTTCTGTTATTATCCCACCTCCTACCTGCTTGTTCTGTGGTCTTTTATTGTGATGTATTTCCCTTTAGAGAAAGAAATTAATATGGGAGCAAGAGAAAGTGCTACACAGAAAAGCCTTAAACACATATGTTTGGACAAAGTATATTGGAAGCTGGTTTGATTTAGGATTTATTGTTCAAACCACTGAACAGTGTAGGTGTTGTGAACAAAAATAGAAACCAGGTAAATGCAGCCTCTTCAAATAAGTAGTTTGCTACAACTATAGTTTCTTATAGAGCAGATATTTAACCAGTTAACTGCCATAAGCATCCATAGATGCAAGCGGTGGACCTTTTTTAATTAAATTCAAAATATCGTGGCAGTTAACTGGTTAAATTTGATACTTTCTGTTGGATGCTGAAGAGGTGCAATAGCAAATGAGCATGAGGACTAACATGATAAATGTTTCCTTTGTATTTAATAAAACAAAAAAAGGAAATTTAAAAGGGTTCTCTTGCTTTTAATTACTGTTTTAATGTCATTTCCTCAGCTATAACTGATTTTAATCTAAAATAGAGAGTGAATAATGGTGAACAATGTGTATCTAGGAAATATTTCAAAGCATGAACCCCTTTCCAAATCACTTTTCTTGGGACCTCTTGGAGGTGGTGCCTGCCCATAGAAGTGCAGGGCAGGACAGGACTCTGCCAGTGGCGGTTTGGGAGGGCAGCAGCACATACGCCCACATGGTAGCTAGATGTAGTAAGGATGGTGCGTGTGGAACTTGACCCAGGATTATGAGCACACCACAGCTGTTGCTGGCTGGAGTTGCTTTGAGGGCCTTCTCAATGGAGAGGATTTTGTTCCATGGAGGATTTCTGGAGGCCTCTAGAAATAGGTGGACTCCTCAGGCTGGGGAGATGCCTGCAAAGAGGGACCAAGGTAGAGGAACAGGGCTGAAGGAGGCCTTAAGAGAGTTCTGCAATTGCCATGGGCAGCTGCACATTAACGGGGATTATTTGAAAGCTGAAGCCATATCTGGTTTCCTGGGGTTGCTGTGCCCACTAATCTTAGGTTCAGCCCCCTAGAAGAGGAAGTAAGCAGCCCCAAGGCTTGCTCTGTAGGGTAGGGTGCTCCAGCCAAGCACTATTCCACTCCAGATGCTTGGATATTCAGAGTTGTATTAGGTGTGGAGACACACAAGCCTGTGTAATTTCACTCCCCTGCACACAGCGTTGGGCTTACTCCTTGTTCTCGGAAGTGGCAGGAGGTAGGCAGTAGGCATCTAATGAGTCCCTGCATGGAGGTGACTGAGAGAAAAGAGAAGAGGGTCTCAGTGAGGAGTTGGGGTTGCATGCCAGTTTGATCATAGGCCAGGGGCTGGCAAACTATGGCCTGTATTTCTGTGACCAGATTGGTAAGGGTGTTTTTCACATTTAAAGAGTTGTTCACAACAGCAAAGCCTGCAAAGGCCAAAAGGTTTGCTTTCTGGTCCTTTCCAGAGAGTCATCCTATAGGAACCAGGTTAGGGGTACTCTGTTGAGTCATGTGGCTTTGTTAAAGTCCTGAGTTCTTTCCCATTAAGTGCCATACCTCTCACTAGAGTCTATTTCAGCAGTCCTTGGAAAATGCAGGAAAGGAGTTAAGTTAGAGTCTGCTGGTTGTAGGCAAGTTGAAGGCAGGTTTCTGTTGAAAACTCCCCTCAGTGCCATCCTTGCATGTCTTTGTGGACACAAGCAGGAGCTGTGAGCAGCCTGGAGAGTTGGCTCACTGCTCTTCCCTCTCTCCAGTGAGCATACCTGCTTTTCTACTATTAAAGCATGCATGAGACAAGAGCTAGTTTTTCAAAGAAAGTTTCAGGAAGTCCTGTAGCTGCTTCTTTATTGCAAAGTGTCTCTCCAGTGCAGTGGAGATCACCTGCCCTGCTGGGCCCAGGAGAGGCCTTTCCCCTGTGAGGCTCAGCCCACCTTTGGAGGGCGCTCTGCAGCACGCAGCCTGGAGCCACACTCAGGTGTTCTCAACCTTCTGAACTGAAGGGTGATTGTGTATTTTGAATTTTGTATTTTCCCCATAAATAATCAGGTTTATTCTCTCTAACATTGGGACTCTGAAACTACTAAATTATGGTGGAAATATTAAACAAGTGACATTGGATATATTCAGGGTATCCCCCAAAATGTATGCACACTTTACAGCTTATAGCCCAATTTTGAAAAAAAGATTTTTATTGATTTCAGAGAGGGATGGAGAGGGAGAGGAAGATAGGAACATCAGTAATGAGAGAGGATCAATTGATTGGTCACACTGGAGATCGAGCCTGCAACCCTGGCATGTGCCCTTACCGGAAATCGAACCGTGGCCCTCCTGGTTCATAGTTTGACGCTCAACCAGTGAGCCATGCTGGCTGGGAGAAACTGAAATGTATTTTAATAAGCACTGCCTTTATAATTATTCAAAGTGTGTGTATGCATTTTTTGGAGACTGTATAGATGCTTGTATGTAATTAAACAGTAGGACCCAAGGGTTTAGAATACATGATGAGATGTCCTGGGGTTCACAAGTATGTGTTGTTATCAAATGGAATCGGGGGTTTCTGAAGTTACATTTATAAATTTTATCTCTAAAAACCAGTTATCTATTGTGGAACTTCCCTTCCTAACAGGACTTTGGACGACTTAAAGAATTCAACTCTCCAACCAGTCAACAAAACTGTCACTTCTGATAGGGCTCTCAAAGAACTGAATTAATATTCTCGTAGAAAGGATGGCAAACGGTGTCTGTAATGAGGAGGGGGCAGTGGAAAGGTGATTGTTGTCATTATGGCCCATTTTGTTAAATCTTGATTATTTTGGATTACAGACTTGTTACTTATTAAAAGAGGTTTCACAGCATCCTCCAAAAATTTTGGAAAAAATATTGGAATGTGATTGTCATGCTTAAATTTGACAATTAACTTAGCATTGTTCACTTTGATTCATATTAAAGGGTTTCATAAGTATTCAGCATTTGGTTATACTTTTCTCTGGGCCATCTCTATGCCAAACACTTTGAGTGTAATAAGGGACCACTGTGATAAAGGTGATGGGTGATGCTGATAAAGGCTTTTACTTCAAGGAGGCAAGATAGGATCATTTCACTTGGAATACTCTTTTCAGTCGTACAAGGGAACACTAGTAACTTTAGGGCAAAATGGAAGAAGGGAATTTGGAAAAGAAAAATAGTTCAAAGGTAAATATGTGTTTGAATAGCACTTTCTCCATATTTTAAAGTAGATCTTAACCTCGATGAGATGTATATTAGTTGTTTATTGCTATGTAACAAAACGATCCCAAAACTTAATGTCTTAAAACAACAATGATTTATTATTTCTTACAATTCTTATTTTGTCTGGGTGGCTTTTCTGCTGGTCACACATGGGGTCATGAGGTGACAGTAATCTGGTGGATTGAGTCTTTCATCTTCTGGTCTTGCCCAGACTTCCCTGTGTGGGGGTGCAGGAATGTTTAGGAGGGTCTTTGGGGCCCAGGTGCTGGGAAAGGAGGCTCTCTTCTCAGTGGAGGAGTTGAGAGTCTTGTGGCCTGTTACCCAGTCTGCTCAAGGTATATTTGTGAAAGAATAGGTCTAGTGTGTTTGTTGTATATGAGTAGTGAGGTAGGCTTAGTACAGTGTTTGCATCTGAATTTAATAGAATGAGAAGAAAATTTGGGTTGAATTGTGAATTGCCTGTTTTTCCCTTTAGAGCATTAATTTTCAAGCCATGTGCCACAAGGATTTTAAAAATATGCAATATCTGACTATTTAGTCAGAGGCACTAATCTCTTTTCCTTTAGATTGTCACATAAAAAAATGACATCAGCCAACAACAATGGCCACCTGGAGTGAATGAATCAAAATTATACCTATTTTTAAAAAATATATTTAAATATTTATTTTTTATTGTTGACAGTATTACAGATCTCCTCCCCCCCCCCCCCCCCCCAATCTTCACTACCCTATTGCCTGTGTCCATGGGCTATGCATATAAGGATATAAGTTCTTTGGTTTATCTCTTCTCGTCCTATACCTTTTTTTTGACAGATCGGCAAAAAATATATTTTTGGTATGCTGCAGAATTTTAGTAATTAGTTTATGTGTGCCATGAGATTAAAAAGATTGAAATTCTCTGCTTTAGAAATTTTGAAACTTTGTAAGACTAAATCTTAATCTGTGCCTGGCATTTAAGGATTAATAGCAAATTTGTATGCATTGTCAAATTACAGGGTGAATTTAGAGAATGCTTCAGCTTATATAGAGTGAATGAAAATATAGGAATGAAAACTTAAATATTTGTGACCTAAATTCTTTAGCCTGGAAATATTGTGTGTTTTCAAATACCATAGTCCTCCTTATCTGCAGGGGATATATTCCACAGCATCCAGTGGGTGCCTGAAACTTGGATAGTACCAAACCCTATGTTTTCTTCTGTACATACATAGCCTGTAATAAATTAGGCATAGTAAGAGATTGGTAGTAGAATAATTATAACAATGTTCTATAATAAAAGTTATGTGAATTTGGTCTCTCAAAATACCTTATTGTACTGTACTCATCCTTCTTTTTGTGATGATGTGAGATCATATAATGCCTACAGGATGAGTGAAGTGAGGTGAATGATGTCGGGATCATGATGTAGTATTAGGCTACTATAAGGGTTACTTAAACACAAGCACTGTGATGATACCACACTAGTTGATCTGATAACCAAGATGGCTACTAAGTGACTAATGCAGTGTAGATGTGCTGGACAAAGGGATGATTCACTTCCCAGGTAGGATGGAGCAGGAAGGCTACTCCGAATGGCGTGCAATTTAAAACTTAGAAATTGTTTATTTCTGGAATTTTCCATTTAGGATTTTAGGATGCATAAGAAAACTATGGATTAAGGAGGACTACTGTAATATCGATAGATGTATTTTTTCCAACTTGGATTTGGGTTACTTTTATTAAATATTATGTTTCATTCAGGCTTCAGTGTTGTCCATGTCATTTTGTAAGTGTACATTTTAGATTTTGTTCTAAATCGGTGAATGGACACTGCATTCAGTGCTGCTGGGGCTGAGCCTCGTAATGGGCATTTTCCAGCAGATACCCTATTAATGATTTCAGATTTTAACAATAACCAAAGAACATAACAATTTTTAATGTTTTTGAGATGTAACTATGGAGCATGAAACATTTGAATCAAACCCTTAGTTTTAGAGTTGAATTGTGACAAAGATGGTCACTGACTTGAATAAGTAGCTCACTGCTCCAGGGTTTTGCTGACACTGAGAGAAGTGCAATTGATAATTCTCCAGTAGTCTCTCCTAAGCCCTCACTGTAACAACTGTGCCCCGGCCAAAGAGGCCTAATTCCTGAGTCACCCTTGTGCCTGCTGCCTCAGGTGGGCCTCCTGGGAGGGCAGAAACAGATTCTGTGGAGTTTCCTTAGGAGAGGGCAGAGGTAGTAGTTTAGGATAACTGAGAGGGTGCTCCACCTTTCTGGAGCAGGTTTCACACTTTGAGAAAGAATGGCAAGGCCAAGGATGGCAGCCAGGATCAGGAATAAGGGGTCTTCATGGGAAAGTAGGAGAGGTTCTATAGCAGTACAAGCAGGAGTGAGGCTTTCAATGATCTACTCTGTAGTGGAGACAGAAAGCCCCGGGGCGGGGAGGGTTGGGCAGGGTGGACGGAAAAGACTCTGTATTGTGTTCTCTGCTGTTTTGATTACTATACCCTTGAAGTCTAGTTTGATGTCAGGGAGCGTGATTCCTCCAACTTTATTCTTCTTTCTCAAGATTGCTGTGGCTATTTGGAGTCTTTTGTAGTTCCATATAAGTTTTTGGAATATTCCAGTTCTGTGAAATATGCCATTTGTGTATCTTGATAAGCATTGTGTTGAATTTATAGATTGCTTTAGGTAGTATGGAAAAAGATGTCTCATATGGACTTGAGAATCAGCAGTGAATAATTTTCTAATTTGTTGATTTTTACAGAGAGATAGATATCAGTTTGTTGTTTCACTTATTTATGCATGTATTGATTTTTTTAAAAATACATTTTATTGATTTTTTTTTTTTTTTTTTTTTTTTACAGAGAGGAAGGGAGAGGGAGAGAGTTAGAAACATCAATGAGAGAGAAACATCAATCAGCTGCCTCCTGCACACCCCCTACTGGGAATGTGCCTGCAACCAAGGTACACACCCTTGACCGGAATCGAACCTGGGACCCTTGAGTCCACAGGCCCATGCTCTGTCCACTGAGCCAAACCAGTTAGGGCAGTGGTCGGCAAACTTATTAGTCAACAGAGCCAAATATCAACAGTACAACGATTGAAATTTCTTTTGAGAACTGAAAACCGACTTCGGTGCATGGGCCACGAAGTTTCAATCGCACTGTACGTGCGCTCCCGCACGTGGTATTTTGTGGAAGAGCCACACTCAAGGGACCAAAGAGCCGCATGTGGCTCGCGAGCTGCGGTTTGCCAGCCACTGGGTTAGGGCTTTTGATTGTTTTTTTGTATGTGTCCTGACCAGGGATCGAACTGCAACCTTGGTATATTGGGATGACACTAATCAACTGAGCTACCTGGTCAGGACCAGCAATGATTAATTTTTTAAAACCCATAACAGATTGTACATTGTTTGTAATCTATGCATGCTATATCTTTTAAAAGGTAAGGATCAGAAGTTGAGAAAAAATGTACTGTCCTTTGATAAGGAAAAGCTACAGTTCATGGTAAGGTTTTCAAAATGCTTTCACAATCATTTACTTGCTGTCTACAGTATAATGTGAGGCAGCCTTGAATTATTAAAAGCTCATCACATATGCTTGCATTCACTTTCTCATTCCAGTGGATGGGAGTCGTCTCACTTTGGGCCTGGCTCTTGGCCAGGACAGCTGATGCATTCCTTTATGTGCCAGCCAGCCCTGGGCTTGCACTCATCAACAACACTAGCTCTAGGGTTTGGAGGATTTAGGCAGGAATTAAAGTAAGAGGCCCTAGGCTTTTATCTATGTTCCATTTCTTATGATCTTGGAAACTCACTTAACATTTCTGAGCCCTGGTCTCCCTAACTACAAGATGAGAATAATCATGTTTTCTCTCTACTTATTTCATGGGGTTATTTAATGGTCCACATCACATTAAATGGAGCACAGGCGCTCACTGTAAATAGTTGATTGCGTTCTCCAGTCATTAAAACTACTCACCCCTCAGTGTATGTCTGCTTATTCTAAGATGAAGGAAAACAAGCATCTTTTTATTTTGTTTATTAATGAAAGAAAGACTTCGCTTGTAAATACCTTATTTTAATACTGGCAATGCTGTGGTTTGAAGGTCTAGTTTTGCGTTATACTGATGTTTGATATCATAGCTGTATAATTTTTAGTAGAGCATGCACCTTATATTGAGGTGATGTTCACCACAGGTGATAGTTGTGAAAATTTTTACTGATTCGATAACCTTGATTAGGTCTTTCAAGCAAAACAGTCTGGCCGATGAACAGTTTATCCCAGATTTGGGAATGTTGGCTCTTCCTTTTTGTGGTTGTCATCGCCATGGTTGCTCATGTGGTTTTGGTCCTTGCAGGAACTCCTGTGACTGTTTGCCCATGTTCTGAAGGCCTGCTTTGGCTAAGAGTAAGCAGGGAGTGAGCCATTGGTTAGAATCTATGGTCCCTTACTCCTCCTGTAGTCCTAGTTGGCTTGGGAGATCACTGGTACTTCACACACAGCTAGTGGTCATCTGCCTGGGGAAGGGTTAATAACTTTTAGATTTTTAAAAAAATGTTTTTAGATAAAAACAAGTTGTGTCGTTTCAGTTATTTTTTTCTTGCATTCTAGTGAATCTTTAGTGCATCTTTCTGTGAACTCTCTTGGGGCTTATTCTCTCCTTACTACTGTTACCTTCCTGCCTTTTGGCTTTCTATCTTTCCTTAAGGAACTAGGAGAATGGAACTTAGCACAGCATTCATAGCCTTTTTATTGGAAACACATTGATGATAAAATACACACAGATGAGTCAGACCTCTGATTCCTGCAACCTTGCAACTGGTGTCCCTGTCTAGGAGCAGTGGGCTGGCTACCTGGGCACACTTTACTCTCCACCTGACCTTGTGAGGGTCCCAGCATTTTCACCTGGTGATGGATTGCTGGCTGGCTTTATATGGTTAGTACTACTCAATGAAATTCTACTTATTGAGCCCTAGCCAGTTTGGCTCAGTAGATAGAGCATTGGCCTGTGGACGGAAGGGTCCCAGGTTTGATTCTGGTCAAGGCCAGGTACCTTGGTTGCAGGTTCCCCGGCCTTGGTTTGGGGTGTGTGCAGGAGGCAACCAATCAACGTGTTTCTCTCACTTCATTGTTTCTCTGTCTCTCTCTCTCTCCCTTCCACTCTCTAAAAATCAATGGGAAAATATCCACAGGTGAGGATTAACCAAAAAAAAAAAGAAAAGAAATTCTACTTATTGAAATATTGTCTTAAGTGCTTTATATTTGGAGATGTCTAATATTCATGAAGTCATTTCTTAGAGTTTCCTCTTTAAATACAGCGTGAGGAGGAAAAGGAGACTTCAAATTCGAGGGTGAGATATTTGCTTCAATAAGAACTTTTTTTTATTTTGCTTAATGCAAAATTTGCTTATTGCATGTAGAATCAACTTGTGAAGATACATGCCTCAGGAGATTTGAATGAGTAAGGATATGTTTTTCAGCACCCCATGCAGTATATTATTTAAAAGCAGTAAAATGACATGGCTTGTAGACTTTGAGGGTAGAATAGGGGTGGGGATGTCTTTGTTCCCTGGTGGGGGTAGCATGCCCACTGAATGGGGCTCATGTCAGTCATTGCAGACAGAGGACACACAGCCTGCCTCAGCTCTACTGAGGTCCGCCTTCCTGCTGGCCTGGGCAGCACATGTTCAGCTGCAAGGGCTGGATCTTGTTTCTGGTGTCACAGTGCTGATGGTTGTGGTTGTGTGTTGGCTGCATGTCTCAGCATTAGAAATGTTACATTATGTAAATATGTAGCCAGGTCTGTTGCCTGATACTGGTGTTCATTTGTGATGAATCTTCATTCCAGCGTTTCTGGCTCTCCCTTTGAGATGCACTGTAGAGACAGGTAGAAGCTTCCTGTTTTTTCTCTTGTATTATAATTTCCCACCAGTCTTAAGATGAATTAACTAGACCCTATAAAGTTAATATTTAAATATTTAAGGTTTAATTATTCCATACCCTTTTCCTCAAACATGTGATTTTAGAATAATTTTTTTGTAATGGGCCTCTTTGCCTAAATGCGCCACTGAGTAGAAGAAATAATGAGTGAAAGAGGCCTTGGGGATTCATGAAGCAGTGTTGGAGGATGCCTGTGCTCTTGCCTGTGCCCTGGTTAGCTCTTTGCCATAATACTTTGCACAACTTGCAGTGTATACAAGGTGTGATGAATAAACCTGCTTAGCTAAGCTGCAGACATTCCCAGGAACTAGTGGAAGCTATGTAGTTGGAGATTATTAATGCTAAATTGGGTCACTTGATGGGCAAGGATCAGCTATAGGACACTTTTATGCTGAGGAGTGGTGTGGCCAGAGCTGCAGTGTGTGCTCTGGACAGGCTGTAGCGAGAGGAAGTAGCCGTGATCATAGATGGGCCTCCCCATTCATGTGAGAGCTGTACAGAAGGATGACAGTTTGTTCTTTGCAAAGCAGCTCTAATAACAGACCTTCCTTTATATGCAAGACCTTCCTTTGCATGTCCTTCTGTGTCCAGTGCCATGCTGCCCACTGACCAGCACAGAAAAGAAGGTTGCATCTTGGGAGTGCACATTTATTTCTTCAGGTGTCACACTGAGGTGTGCTTCCTGCCATTGAGTATTGGAGAAGGGCTGTGCTGATCTGGATACCTGCTTCTGACCCTGGCCTTGGGTGTGGTCGATGCTTGGCCAGCATCACAAGGCCCACTTCTTTTGAGAAATCCTATCATTTATAATCAGGTTGCTCAGTTGGTTATAGCATTGTCCCTAGTTGGGGCACATGTAAGAATCAGCAAATTAATGCATAAATCAGTGGATTAACAAATCGATGTCTGTCTCTCTGTCCCCCCACCCCCCTTTCTCTACTTCACCATAAAAGAAAAAAATAAATAAAAGAGCCCTGGCTGGTTTGGCTCAGTGGATGGAGCATTGCCCTGTGGACTCAAGGGTCCTGGGTTCGATTCTGGTCAAGGGCATATGCAATGGGTTGCGGACTCGATCCCCAGTGTGGGGGGTGCAGGAGGCAGCCTATCAATGATTCTCTCTCATCATTGATGTTTCTATCTCTCTCTCCCTCTCCCTCTTCCTTTCTCTCTGAAATTAATAAAAATATATTTAAAAAAATATAAAAAACCCAGCTTTATTGCGATATAATAGAAATATCATAGTTTACCCATTTAAAAAGGGTTTTTAGTATGTTCAAACTATCACTAGAGGAAATTTTAGAACATTTCATCACAGAAAGAAACCCTTTGGTTATCCTCATTTTCTCCTCCCCAGTCCTTCACAAACTACTATCTCTATGGATTTTGGACAGCCTATCTAATAAAGAGGGAATATGCTAATTGACCGCCACACCCTCAAAGATGGCAGTGCCCACAGCCACAAGATGGTGCTGCCCAGTCCCTCCGCCCCGCTGGGGCAGCAGGTGTGCGGCAAGGCCCGGCCTGCCCCGCACGCCTGCCTCTGGAGTCCCCCAACTCCTCAGCCCCCAAGCTGCCCAGGTCTGTCCCTAGGCGCAGGCAAGCCTTGGATGGCAGCTGCCCAGCCCCCCAGGTCCACCTGAGGCTCAGGTAACCGGGGCCGGCAGAGGCTTGCGCTGCCAGCAGTAGCAACAGCAGAGGTGTGATGGGGCGTCGCCTTCCCTTGATCACCAGGTCACCTCCTGCCCCTCAGGGCTTCCGGACTGAGAGGGGGCAGGCCAGGCTGAGGGGATCCCCCCCACCCCCACACACACACGCCAGTGCATGAATTTTCATGCACCGGGCCTCTTGTATTATATAATGGAATCAAACATGTCATGGCACCATAGGAAACCTGTGCACATGTGTATGTGAACATATGTCAGAAATGCCCATGGCAGCATTGCTTGTAATGACAAAAACACAAAAAGAACTCAGATGTCCATAATTTAAGATTATGTCATGTTTCATTTTAAGTTTGATTTGGTTTTACTTAAGTGAGACTGCATGTGTACACTTTTATGAGATGAGAATCAGTTCTTAACTTGATGAGTAATGAAGGATTGCAGTGAAAGTCAGCCTCCTTTCCAGCTCTGCAGCAGTCTCTGGTTCCATCCCCTGAGGCAGCCATCAAACTGGAACAGCTCTCACAGACTACAGAAGCTGTGTGACCTCCCACTGTGCCTATGGGTGTGCTGTTGTCTGCCTAGTACAAAGCCTGCCAGCTCTTGCTTGAAGCTGCTGCTTCCAGTAGTGCTACCTCCTCTCCCCCAACTTGCTTTTTGAGGGACTGAGCCTGGGGTGTTCTCATCAGCATGCAAACATGCTTTTCTTTCCCCATTTATTACCAAAACACCCCATCCCACTTTTATTGCCAGCTGCCACCCCATTTCTTGGCTCCCCTTTGCAGTAGAAGTCCTTCCTCTTAAAGAGATGGAGATACTTGTCTCTATATCCTCTTCTGCCCTCTCTTTTTGAGAGATTTATTAAGATATAACTTAAATACAATGAAATTCAACAATTTTAGGTATAAAATGTGATATTTTAACATATCAGTACAGTCATGTTCTCACCACCACAATCATGACAAAACATCTCCATTATCCCAAAGTGCACTTTTCTCACCGTCACAGTCACGATATAGAATAGAACATCTCCACCATGCCCAAAAGTGTACCTTTGTCATCAACACTTTTATCCTATCCCCTGGGCCCAGGAAACCACTAATATGCTTTATTCACAATAGGTTTTCTTTTTCTAAAATTTAATATAAATGGAATCATGCAGTATGAAGTCTTTTGTAATTGGTTGTTTTACTTAAAGTGCCATTCCGTTGGATACATATGTTTATACAATCAACAGTTGGTAGACATGTGCACAGTTTACAATTTTTAACTATTATGAATAAGGCTGCTGTGACTAGTTGCTTACAAAACGCTGTGTGGCTATATGTTTTATTTTTTTCTTTGGTAAATACCTAGGATTAGCATTTCTCTGTTATATATAGTAGGGGAATGTTTTAACATTATAAGTACTGCCAAACTGTTTTCCAAAGTGACCATATAATTTCATGTTCCCAACATCAATGAACATGAGTCCATTTGCTCTCTATTCTCACCATCACTTGATATGATCAGTCTTTTAATTTCAGTCATTCTAGTGGGTATCTAGTGGCATCCCATTGTAGGTTTAATTTCCATTTCCATAACGACAAATGTTGATTACCTCTTCATATATTTAAAAAGAATTTTGGTCACCCATGTATTTTGTTTGGTGAAGTATCCAGTTCCTTCCTATCTGTAATTTTTGTACATTTTACAAAGTTGGGGTTGCCTTACTGAGAGTTTCTAAAATATATTTTGTACCTTAGTGAGTTCTTTACATATTTTAGACATAGGTCCATTGCCAGATATATGTTGTGCAAATATTTTCTCCTAGTCTGTGGCTTCTCTTTACATTTTCTTTTTAAAAAATATTCTTATTGATTTTAAAGAGGAAGGGAGAGTGAGAGAGAGATAGAAACATCAATGATGAGAGAGAATCATTGATCAGCTGCCTCTTGCATGCCCTATACTGGGGATTGAGCCAGCAACCCGGGCATGTGCCCTGACCAGGGATCGAACCCTGACCTCCTGGTTCATAGGTTGACACTCAACTACTGAGCCAGGCCATCCAGTCTCTTTTCATTTTCTTAACAATTGACGACCCAGGAACCAAGAGGCCACCAGTTTGATTCCTTGTCAGGACACATGCCCAGGATGCAGGCTCAATCCCTTGTGGGGGGCGTGCAGGAGGCAGCAGATCAATGATGTTTCTTTTTCATCAATATTTCTATCTCTTTATTTCTCTCCCTTCCTATCTCTCTCCAATAAATGAATGAATGAATGAAAACCTATTTAAAACTAACAAAATAAAACAAAACCTTTTGAAGACAAAGGTTTTTGTTTTGTTGTTGTTTTCAGAGAGAGTAAAAGGCAGAGGGAGATACAGAGAGAAACATCTATACGAGAGAAGACACATAGATTGGTTGCCTCCTGCACACACCATGACCAGGGCCGGAGAACCTGCAGCTGAGGTATGTGCCCTTGACTTAAATCGAACCCGGGACCATCCAGTTCGCAGACTGATGTTCTATCCACTAAGCCAAACTGGCTAGGGCGAGAGGTTTTTGTTTTAATGAAGTCCAACCTAATAATTTTTTCCTTAGATATTTGATGCTTTTTGTGTCTTAAGTCTTTGTCTAATCCAATGTCATAAAGATTTAATATTTTCCTTAGAAGTTATGTAGTTTGGCTCTTATATTTAGTTCTGTATTCCATTTTGCAATCAATTTTGTTCAAGGTAAGGTTAAAGGCCCCTTTTTTTGCATAAGGATACTCTTATTTTGACATTACTTGTTAACAAGATTATTGTTTCTGATTCAGTTGCTTTAACTTTTTTGAAAATTAGTTGAGTGTAAATGTGTGGGACTAAAATCCTTATACCAGTTATCATAATGCCTTGATTACTTTAGCTTTATAATAAGTCTTAAAATCAGATGGTGTATGTCTTTCCACTGCTCATTTTCAACATATGCTATAATAGGTCCTTTTTCATTTCCATATACATTTCAGAATAATCTCATCAGTTACAAAAAGAGTCTGCTGTGATTCTGATTGAGATTGTGTTGAATCTGTAAAATAATTTAGAGAGAATTGACATCTTAACTAAATTGATTTTTATGTTTCTTTGGAGAGGTCTTGCACATATTTTATTTTATTTCTAAGTAATTCATTTTGGAGATGTTATTGTAATTTTTTAAATGTCAGTTTCCTATTGATTTTTGGTAGTGCATAGAAATCCAGTTGATTTTTTTAAAAATAGAGACCTGTCTTGCAATTTTGTTAAACTCACTTATAGTAGTAATTTTATTTTATTTTGTTTGTTTTAAATATGTTTTCATTGATTTTTTTTTTAGAGAGAGATAGGAAGGGAGAGGAATAGAGAGTGAGAAATATTGATGAGAGAGAAACATCAGTGATCTGCTGCCTCCTGCATGCCCCCTATAGGGGATTGAACTTGCATCTTGGGCATGTGCCCTGGCTAGGAATCAACTGGTGGCTTCTTGGTTCCTGGGTCATCGCTCAACTGTTGAGGTACACCGGCTGGACATATAATAGTAGTGTTTTTTTTTTAAAGATCCCATATAATTTTCGACATAGATGTTTATGCTAAATGTAAATTAAGACAGTTTCAATTTGTCCTTCTGTATACCTTCTATTTCTTTTTCATGTCTTATTGCACTATCTAGGACCTGCAGTACAGTCTTGAATAAAAGTTCACAGTGGGCATTCTTTTTTTAAATATATTTTATTGATTTTTTACAGAGAGGAAGGGAGAGGGATAGAGAGCCAGAAACATCGTTGAGAGAGAAGCATCAATCAGCTGCCTTCTGCACACCCCCTACTGCACACCCCGCAACCAAGGCACATGCCCTTGACCGGAATCAACCCTGGGACCCTTGACTCCGCAGGCCAATGCTCTATCCACTGAGCCAAACTGGTTGGGGCAACAGTGGGCATTCTTGTCTTGTTCATAATCTTAGGGGAAATGTTTTGAGCCATTCACAACTAATGTTGCCTATTGAGTTTTAATGGATTCTCTTTATTAGGTTGACCAAGTTTTCTTCTTTTTTTAATGATTCCTATAACATAAAATTCACCATTTATTTATTTATTTTTATTCTTTATTTATTAAAGTATTACATATATCTCCTTTTTCCCCTGTTGGACCCCCCCCCCCCCCCATCCCCCCGAGGTTTGACAGTCTGTTTGATGCTTCTCTGTCTCTGGATCTATTTTTGTTCAGTTTATATTATGCATTATATGCCACAAATGAGTAAGATCATGTGATATTTATCTTTCTCTGACTGGCTTATTTCACTTAGCATGATGCTCTCCATATCCATCCATACTTTTGCAAATGGTAAATGTTCCTTCTTATTTACAGCAGCGTAGTATTCCATTGGGTAGATGTACCACAGTTTTTAAATCCACTCCTCTGCTGATGGGCATTTAGGCTGTTTCCAAATCTTTGCTATTGTAAATTGTGCTGCTATGAACAGAGGTGTGCATATATTCTTTCTGGATGGTGTTTCTGATTTTTTGGGATATATTCCTAGAAGTGGGATTACTGGGTCAAATGGGAGTTCCATTTTTAATTTTTTTAAAAGTTTCTTTATTGATTAAGGTATTACATATGTGTCCTCATTCCCCCATTACCCCCCACCTCCCATTCATGCCCCCATCCCCCTATTGTGTGGGTCCATTGATTAGGCTTATATGCATGCATATAAGTCCTTTGGTTGATCTCTCCCCCTTACCCCTACTGTCCCCTACCTCCCCTGAGGTTTGACATTCTGATTGATGTTTCTCTTTCTCTGGATCTATTTTTGTTCATCAGTTTATGTTGTTCATTATATTCCACAAATGAGTGAGATCATGTGATATTTATCTTCTCTGCCTGGCTTATTTCACTTAGCATAATGCTCTCCATCTCCATCCATGTTGTTGCAAATGGTAAGAACTCCTGTTTTACCGCAGCTTAGTATTCCATTGTGTAGATGTACCACAGTTTTTTAATCCACTCATCTGCTGAGGGGCACTTAGGCTGTTTCCTAATCTTAGCAATGGTGAATTGTGCTGCTATGAGCATAGGGGTACATATATCCTTTCTGATTCGTGTTTCTAGTTTCTTGGGATATATTCCTAGAAGTGGGATCAATGGGTCAAATGGGAGTTCCATTTTTAGTTTTTTGAGAAAACTCCACACTGTTCTCCATAGTGGCTGCACCAGTCTACATTTCCACTAGCAGTGTAAGAGGGTTCCTCTTTCTCGCCAGTACTTTCCTTTGTTGATTTTTTCATGATAACCATTCTGACCGGTGTGAGGTGCTTACCTCATTGTCGAACCCAGAAATCGACCTAAGTCATTACGCTCAATTAGTATTTGTCATAGGAGGCAAAAGCATACAATGGAGTCAAGACAGTCTCTTCAATAAATGGTTTTGGGAAAATTGGACCAGATATGTGCAAAAAAATGAAAGTAGACCATCAACTTACACCATACACAAAAATAAACTCAAAATGGATAAAGTACTCAAACGTAAGACGACAAAGTTTTCTTCTTAGTTTTTAAAAATGTGAATGGGAGTAGAGTTTTGTCCTATGTTTTTTTTATCTATTGAAATGAACATTAAAAAATGCAATAGAGAAAAATCAGTGGAACCAAGTTATTTCTTTGAAAAGATAAAGTGAAAAATTTTGAGCCCAACTTTATAAAAAAAATGAAGTTTCAGTATCAGTCATGCAAGAGATAAGAAAACATCACTACAATTCTATAGCTACTAAAAGGATAAGGATAACAACATTATGCCAATAAATTTGACAATTCAGATGAAACGGACACATTCCTTAAAAGATACTTACTCATTGAAGAAGAAATAGATCACACGAATAACCCTATATCTATTAAAGAAATTGAATTTTTAATTAAAATTCTTGACACAAGGAAACTGCCATTCCTAGATGGCCTCACTGGTGATTTTACCATTCACTAAAGCATAAGTAATGTTAGTTATACACAGGTTCCTCCACAGCACAGGATGGACACATCCTGTCTTGTTCCATGAGGCAGGATTGCCTTGATACCTTAATTAGAGAAGACTGTGATGAAAAAAATATATATAGATTAACACCCTCCGGAATATAGCTGTAAAAATCCTTTGTAGCAAATTGAATTTAGTGATATAAAAAGGTACATCATGAACAAATTTGGTTTAACATTAAAAAATCAATTAATGATAGAATATTGATGTAATAAAAAGAAAAACCATGAGGTCATCTCAAAAAGATACCAAAAAAACCCCCCAAAAACCAGCATTTGACAAAATTTCATACCCATTCTTGATAGAAATATTCTTTGCAAACTGAGAAGAAAAGGAAACTTCCTCAGTTTGCTAAAGAACATAAAGGTGAAAGATTGGATACTTTTTCCCTAATATCAATTACTAGAGGCCCAGTGCATGAAATTCATGCACGGAGGGTCGGAGGGTGTCCCTCAGCCCAGCCTGCACCCTCTCCAATCTGGGACCCTACCGGGATTGGGCCTAAACGGGCAGTCGGACATCCCTCTCACAATCTAGGACTGCTGGCTCCCAACTGCTCCCCTGCCTGCCTTCCTGATTGCCTCTAACAGCTTCTGCCTGCTAGCCTGATCACCCCCTAACCACTCTCCTGCCATCCTGATTGATGCTTGACTGCTCCCCTGCCAGCCTGTTTGCCCCTAACTGCCCTCCCCTGCAGGCCTGGTCACCCCTAACTGCCCTCCCCTGCAGGCCTGGGTCCTCCCCAACTGCCCTTTCCTGCAGGCCTGGTCATTCTCAACTTCCCTCCTCTGCCAGCCTGGTCACCCCTAACTGCCCTCCCCTGCAGGCTTGATCGCCCCCAACTGCCCTCCCTTGCAGGCCTGGTCCCTCCCAACTGCCCTCTCCTGCTGGCCATCTTGTGGTGGCCATCTTGTGTCCACATGGGGGCAGGATCTTTGACCACATGGGGGCAGCCATCTTTTGTGTTGGAGTGATGATCAATCTGCATATTACTCTTTTACTAGATAGGATAGAGGTCTGGTGCACAGGTGGTGCCAGCTGGTTTGCCCTGAAGAGTGTCCTGGATCAGGGTGGGGATTCCCTTGGGGCGTGGGGCGGCCTGGGAGAGGGGCCTGTGGTGGTTTGCAGGCCGGCCACGCCCCCCAGCAACTGAAGCAGAGGCCCTGGGATCTGGGATTTATTTATCTCCTACAATTGAAACTTTGTAGCCTTGAGCAGAGCATTTCTGTTGGGATTTATATATCTTCTGTAAGTGAAACTTTGTAGCCTGGAGTGGAGGCCTGGGCCGCCAAGGGCAGGCAGAAAGCTTGGCTTCCTCCATTGCCAGGGAAACCCAAGTCTCCCTCCTGCTCTCTGTGGCTGCAGCCATCTTGGTTGGATTTATTTGCATATTCGCTCCTGATTGGATGGTGGGCGTGGCTTGTGGGCGCAGCAGAGGTATGGTCAATTTGCATATTACTCTTTTATTAGATAGGATAAGGTGGGCTTTTTGTGTTTCCCTCCCTCTCTCCCTCTCTCCCTCTCCCTCTCTCCCTCTCCCTCTCTCTCTCTCTCTCTCTCTTCTCTTTCTCTCTCTCTTTAAAAAAACTTCTATTGCCCTGGCCAGTTTGGGTCAGTGGATAGAATGTCAGCCAGCGGACTGAAGGGTCCTGGGTTCAATTCCAGTCAAGGGCAGGTACCTTGGTTGTAGACTTGATCCCCAGTCCTGGTCTGGAGGCAACCAATCCATGTGTCTCTTTCACATTGATGTTTCCCTTTCTGTCTCTCCCTTAACCTTCCACTGTCACTAAAAATCAATGGAAAAATCTCCTCGGGTGAGGATTATCCATAAATAGGAATAAAACAACCTTTATTGCTAAAGTAATACTCTGCATTTTAAAAAACTAGGAAACAATGAAAAGGAAAAGTAAAACAAATGTCACATTTTCATTGCCTAGAAAAGATATGTACTTTTGTGTGTGTTCGTGCACAAGTTTGCATTGCATGCATGCATGCATGTATACGTATGTGTACATTTGTCTTACAAGGTTAGTTTGGTCGATTGACCTGGTTAGCTACAGTGCTAGTTTAGTTGTTACCGTGAATTTATAGATATGTGTATAGTCCATGATCATTTGGAGTAAGGCAGAGCATTCCAGGTAATGTTGGTGGACTGATGTAATATGTTCAAAGGATTTAAGACGAGCAGAGCTGAAGCTTCTACCCCAGAGCCCAACTTGTCAATTTCAGACTAGCGTTGCCAGACCTCACACTTCTGTAAGCCAGTGATTTTCAACTGGTGTGCTGTAAAAATTTTTTTTAGTGAGGGACATTGACTTCTTTCCCCTTAAATTGTCAAATAAAAAAATGACAGCTAAGACAACGATAGCCTTTCGGTGTGAATGAATCAAAATTATACCATTTTTTTTTTTTTGTCAATTGGTGAAAAATATACTTTTTGGTGTGCTACTGAATTTTAGTATTTAGTTCATGTGTGCCATGAGATGAAAAGGGTTGAAAATTGCTGCTGCAAGCCAATTTCTTGGAATAAATTTCTTAGTATATTACCTGTTTAATATATAGCAGTGTCTCTGATTGAACCCTAGCTTATATGCATATATAATTTATACTTATTAATTTTATAAAACCTTACTAGTACCTCTTTTTTATTCAGTGATTGCCACTTTTTCTTTTCAGTAATCTTCTATCTCATTTTCTATGCTTCACCATGAAGAGACTTTTTGTGGTCCAGTGTTTTATCCCAGCCAGAGTCTGGTCCATGCATTGCACATGGTCACTTCCCTTAAGTCACTATCATCCAGCATGGTTTCCTTTCCCTCTACTGACCTGAAAGCCCTCCCTTTCTCATTTTCCTTATTGCTTTCCTGTTGCATCGTTTAGCTTGTTCTATATCATTTAGCTTGTCATTTTATGGGTCATTTGACTTTGGTTAACCTTAATTATATAGTTATTTATTGTGTTCTTTTATATATATATAAATCTTTATTGTTCAGATTATTACAGGTGTTCTTCTTTTTTTTCCCCCATAGCTCCCCTCCACCTGATTCCCCACCCCACCCCATGCCCTTACCCCCCGCCACTGTCTTCATCCATAGGAGTAAGATTTTTGTCCAATCTCTTCCCGCACCACTCACACCTGCTTCCCCTGAGAATCATCAGTCCACTCCCTTTCTATGTCCCTGATACTATTATATTCACCAGTCCATTCTGTTCTTCAGATTTTTTATTCACTTGATTTTTAGATTCACTTGTTGGTAGGTATGTATTTGATGTCATTTTGTTGTTCATAATTTTCATCTTTACCTTTTTCTTCTTCTTCCTCTTCTTAAAGAATACCCTTCAGCATTTCATGTAATCCTAGTTTGGTGGCGATGAACTCCTTTAGCTTTTTCTTGTCTGTGAAGCTCTTTATCTGACCTTCAACTCTGAATGATAGCTTTGCTGGGTAGAGTAATCTTGGTTGTAGATTCTTGCTGTTCATCACTTTGAATATTTCTTGCCACTCCCTTCTGGCCTGCATAGTTTCTGTTGAGAAATCAGCTGACAGTCGTATGGGTACTCCCTTGTAGGTAATTAACTGTTTTTCTCTTGCTGCTTTTAATATTCTCTCTTTGTCTTTTGCCCTTGGCATTTTAATTATGATGTGTCTTGGTGTGGTACTCGTTGGATTCTTCTTGTATGGGGTTCTGTGTGCTTCCTGAACTTGTACGTCTATTTCTTTCACCAGGTAGGGAAAGTTTTCTGTCATTATTTCTTCAAATAGGTTTTCAATATCTTGGTTTGTGTGAATTTTCATGAGCTTTTGTTCCCAATGTCCTTGAAAAGAATGGGCATTGTGTGATTATTGGCTGGAATATTTTGTATAAGCTAATTGCATAATGCTTGCTTCTGTATTCTAATTTTTGGTAGTGGTTATCTGCTTGGCTTATGAGTTACTGGAAGGTTTTATTTTTATTTTATTTTTAAAATTCTAGTTTTCCTTACCCTTCTCCGCATGTTGTTTGTTTTTCATGGTTTTTAATTTATTTTTTATTTATGTCTGTGTGTGAGAGAGAGAGATCAGTTGCCTCCTGCACGTGCCCCCAACCGGGATGGAACCTGAAACGTGGGCATGTGCCCTGACCAGGAATTGAACACGCAACCTTCTGGTATATGGGATAATGCTTGAGCCACACTGGCCAGGCCTGGAAGGTATTTTAAAGTGTACTCTTGTAATTGAGGCTGTGTCTGTTTTCCCTGTTCTGCTTTTTGAGGCTGTTGTGTGGGAGGAAGAAACTTTTTTCTAGCCTCAAGGTTCTTATGGCTGGTCTAATAATCAAACACGACATGAGACAGATTAGCAAGCAAAAATGACCACGTTTAATACATACATATGTATGGAAATTCTGCATACGTAAGGGAGTCAGGGATCCCATTTGTGTGAGAGGTCAGAGATAGAATTGGTGGGGAGTTAAGATTGAGGTACATAAGACATTGGGAGGTTTAAATGGTCATTGCAGGATGGTTTGGAAGAACAGCTATTTAATAAATAGAAGTTTGCCCTACCATATTATTGTTGATAATGTCATATTATGGGCAAGACCTCCAATTCAATTTTCTTTTTTTTTTTTTAGGTAGTTAAAGGGAGGGGCAGAATTTTCACTTGAGCCTGAAGCTAAAATTGCCCTTAGGTAAAAAATCTGCATACCACTGAGACACATGTTCTGAACCCCCACACTATTCTATTATGTTTATAAGTATTGGCAACCATCTTATCTCTTTAGTGAAAGGAACCTTTTGTTATGTTACAGTGACTAACTTTATCTCATGAGTTGTGTTTTGGCCTCAAGCCTGTATCCATCCAGTAACCTCAGCTCAATATTTACCTCAGTTTAATATTTACCTGGCATATCTTTTATTTTATTTTCTCTAAATCTTCCTATATTTTTATGTATTAGATATCCCTCCCTTTTTCTGAGGTAGGTACATTACTTTTTTTTCATTCCAATCTGACAAAACTTCGTCTTTTACTGGATTTCTTAGTTCCTTTACTTTTGTACTTAGTAAACATTTAGGACTATCATATTCTATTGTGTTTGTGTGTGTGTGTGTGTGTGTGTGTGTGTTTTAAATTTGTCCTGACATCTTTTATGTGTCCTTTTTTAGATTCTTTTCTATTCTCTACAAATTTGGAAATTACGTACTTTCTTTTCATGGTCATCTTGGAAGTTAGAGTGATGTATATGTGGCAAACCAGACTTTTCTTTACCTTCCCTGGTTGATGCTTCCAGATTTTGAAATCCGTGTAAGATTTGAAGAAGTTTTTTGTGGAGTTGTAGGGAACGATCTTAGGAACTCTTTAGACCACCTAGAACATCTCCCAACTCTGTTTTTCTTCATGCTACTTGTCCATTCTTATATTTTTTCTTATGACTTCTCCCAGCTATTCCTTGTAATGATATTTTTCCATAAAAAGTCTCATAATGAAACCAGAGAAAATTCAATTTGGTGTTTATTTGATGAAGATAAAAATTTTCAAAGTTGTTCAGTTTTACACCTCTATATTTGTTGTCCTTTTCATTTTTTTAAATCAAGAGCATTGCTGCTACCAAAATGATCTTTCCTGCTTATTTAGTTATTTAATAATCCTCACCCGAGAATATTTTCCCACTGAATTTTAGGGAGGGTAGAAGAGAGAAGGAAAGACAGAAATGAGAAGCACATCGATTGGTTGCCTCCTGCACTTGCCCTGACCAGGGCATGCTCTTGACCAGAATCGAACCCGGGACCTTTTGATCTGCCAGCCATCGCTCTATTCACTGAGCCAGCTTTCCTGCCCTTATTTTTAAATTAATCCTGATACTTGTGAAGTCTCTCCCCCTCAGTATTGAAGACCTTAGTCAACCTTTCCCTAGGCAAGTGAGCCCTCATTCCCGTGTCTCTGTTCCTGTCCCTCCTTAGCCCTTCAGTGTTCTCTCATAATCATTCCCTCAGACACATTCTTTGAGACCTTGAAGAAATACGGAGAGTTTATTCTCAAGACTCTGAGGCAGTTTTTATACAAGGGCAGGGCAGACTCGTCTATTCAAAGGTGATTTTGGAAGATGGAATTATTTTATCCCCAAGAGGATAAAATGTATGTTAGTTTACTTGGAGCTTTCTGACCCTACTGTGGCCCCAAGAGATGGCCCCCAGTTGGAAGACCTGCCAGGCACTCCCAGGGTGGATGTCTTTTGATTATCTCAACTTCCACCTTCGTTTGTAAAGTAGAAATAATACCCTGTTCAGCTGAGGCTAGTTAGAGGCTTTAAATGACACAGAAAAGTAAAGTACTCTGCAAATGTCATTTGAAATGGATCATCAAACCCCAGTCACTGACTGAAGGGAGTGGGATACTGTCATTAATCACAGTTGCCAATGTGTAACAAGCACTTGCCTGTGCTCCAATAGCCTAGGAGGATGGTGATTTCCCCCCCAATTTATAGATGAGAAGACCGAGGCACAGATTAAATCGCTTGCTCAACAATTTCAGCCAGTGAGTAGTGGAGATGTTTGATTGATACCTATGTTCATGTCCATAGCCATACTTACGGGTTTCAAGGGTCTAACTTGCATATTCCCCAGACCTGAAACAGCTCCATGATCCATAGTTTTCAAGGTGCCTTCACATTACCTATACTCCATTAGTTTACCCTAGTCTTTTGGAGCAAGGAAGAGAGTCCTACTTAGCCAGCAAAACAGAGCACATTGGACAGAGAAAATACGTGGTGAAGGAGAGATTATCCAGAGCACTGCTGTGTGGCTTGATGTTTCACTGCATTTTGATTCCTTTCTCAGAGTGTGAGGTACTTCCTTGAAAAAATATGAACAGTGAATCTTTGAGAATAAACCTCATAATTTTTCTCTGTGAAGGTATTAAAATGCTTATCATCAGGTAGCAGCTGACCAAGTTCAGACACTGTGCTAACTTTGTGTTTTCTCACTGGAGTGAAATTCTGAAACAGATCCATTTTCTAGTAGATAGTCAATCCAAGATGAGACACTGGCATGTACCTCCCTCTCTCCACTGTCAGTATCCGCCCATCCCCTGCACATATGCCTGTGTACTCTGATTTTTAAGAAAGTTAACATAAAATGACAAATCAGGGTTTATTTTATGTGGGAAGAATCACACAGATGCAATTTAAATAGGTGAATCTTTTAAAAAAATTAAAGTGTTGGAGTGATCAGTGTTGATTTGTATCTATTCAGGAAGTTTGATATTGCTTGAACAAAATGCACTTGGATTTGCAAACAAACGTGAGTACATACTTTTTACTGGTTTTGAATCATGAGTTCAGAATAATAAAGTATCTAAATGATACCTTTTCCAGGAGACATGCTGTAGACATGCTCTTCTTTCACTTCATTCCTTTCCTTCCAACCCTTTTCTCTTTGGGGATAAACCACTTTAGAAAGACATTCTGAGTAACAAGTTTGATTACAGTAGAGATCTCCTTATCCATGGGGGATATGATCCAAGACCTTCAGTGGGTGCCTGAAACTGGATATTACCTAACTCTATATATGTTTTTTTTTTCCTATACATACATGCCTATGACAAAGTTTAATTTATAAATTAGGCACAGTAAGAGATTAATAGCAATCTGTATATTTAAAAGCCAAGCAACCGGAACTCCGGAACAACTGGTCACTATGACGCACACTGTAGCCGGCCAACCTGCCGGATCAGGGTATGGCCCCTCCCCCTGGCTGGATTGGGGGAGGGGCCAGATGGCCAACCTCCCCCAGCCCCTTTGTTTGGCCCCCCACCCCATTTGGGGGCAGGGCCAGCTGGCCAACTGCACACGGCCCCTCCCCCCAACTGGCCCCATCCCTGATCAGGGCCCCCTCCAATTGGTGGCTGGGCCAGCTGGCCAACCTCCCGTGTGCCCTCCGCCCCCCACCGATCGGCCCCCATCGTGGCGGACTGGCCAGACCCCACCCGTGCATGAATTCGTGAACCGAGCCTCTAGTAACTAATAAAATGGAACGGTTATAACAGTGTGCTGTAATAAAAGTTATGTGGAAGTGGTCTCTCTTTTAAAATTTTTATTATTAAGAGTATTATAGATGCCCCCCTCCCATCACCCCCTCCTCCATCCAATTCCCACCCTACCCAGGGCCTTCACCACCCTATTGTCTGTGTTAAAGATAATGCATATAAGATTTTTGGTTAACACCCACCCCCACCCCTCAACCCCCCAGTCTTTCCTCTGAGATTCATCAATCTGTTTCATGTTTCCATACCTCCCAGGTAAGGGTGCCTTATTCATCAGTTTAGTGTGTTCATTAGATTCCATGTCTATTTATTTTGATTTTTAGATATAATTGTTGATAGATATGTACTTTTTGCCATTTTATTGTTCATATTTTTTTTAGATCTTTTTTTCTTCTTCCTCCTCCTCCACCTCCTCCTTCCTCCTCTTCTTCCTTTTCTTAAAGAATACCCTTCAACATTTTATGTAATATTGATTTTGTGGTGATGAACTCCTTTAGCTTTTTCTTCTCTGTGAAGCTCTTTATCTGACCTTCAATTCTAAATGATAGCTTTGCTGGGTAGAGTAATCTTGGTTGAAAGTCTTTGCTTTTCGTCACTTTGAGTATTTCTTGTCACTCTTTTCTGGCCTCCAAAGTTTGCTGACAGTCATATGGGTACTCCCTTGTAGGTAACTGACTGCTTTTCTCTTGCTGCTTTTAAGATTCTCTCTTTGTCTTTAACTCTTGGAATTTTAATTATGATGTATCTTGGTGTGGGCCTCTTTGGGTACTGACTCTCTGGGCTTCCTGGACTTGTAAGTCTATTTCTTTCACCAAGTAGGGGAAGTTTTTTTGTCATTATTTCTTCAAATAGATTTTCAATATCTTGCTCTTTTTTCTTTTCCTTCTGGCACCCCCATAATGCAAATGTTGGTATGCTTGAAGTTGATAGAGGCTCCTTACACTTTCTTCATATTTTTGGATTTTTTTTTGCTGTTTGGATTGGGTGTTTTTTGCTTCTTCATATTCCAAATTGTTAATTTGATTCTCAGAATCCTCTACTCTACTGTTGAATCCCTGTAAATTATTGTTTATTTCAGTCAGTTTATTCTTCATTTCATTTTTTGGGGGGCATAAATATGTCACGATATATATTTACAGACTGTCTGTGAAGCCCCTAGAACCATAAGAAATGCAAAAAATTCACTGTTGATAACTCATTCTCACATTGCTCCCCTTAAAAAACAAATTGCCACCCTGTGGGGCGTGTGCCCCACATTGGGGAACGCTGGGTTAGAGAGAACTGGGTTTCCCACATAGGAGACACTGGCTTGCTGCTCAATCTCTGATCCTCAATTTCCTGGTCTGTGAAATGGGAATGCTGATTCAGTGGGATAATTGTAGGATTAGAGACCATGCACTTCAAGGATTTGGCCCAAAGGAGACATTCACCTGGGAATTACTGTTACTGAGCAAGAGAGGTCAGACTTTACCTATAACCTCTGAGAAGCAAGCGTAGATTTTACCTCTTAATCATCTCAGCAGTGAAATTCTACGTTGTCCCGAATCATTTCATCCTGTGAAGTCTGCAGCGCCTGCAAACAATCATTTTGATCTTGCTGGATGGTTTGATGGTATTCAGCTCTTTTAGTAAACCCTCTGGGAGAGCCAAAACATGGAGACTGAATTTAGTAACATGCAGACCAGACACCTTGGAAAAGCAACTTGGCATCGCGTAGCAACAATGTGCTGGCACTCAGCTCTTCCGTTGTTGTTATTAGGTGTGAATTCTAAATCTGGGAGCGGGGGTTGTCTTAAATTCATCACTCCCCCAAACAGATGTCTTAAAAGTGCCAGTGTCCCACTTGCAAACGGCTCCATTCCCCCTTTGGGCTTCCAAGGACGTGAGTGTGGATGCGGACCCCTCTCCCCCATCCCCGGGGTCGGAGGGCTAGGCAGACAGTGTACTGAGGAAGAAGCTGAGAAGAGGGGCTCCGAGTGGATTCCTGAAGGATCCACTAGAGAAGGGGCCCTGTATGAGGACCCCAGCCACTAGCTTCCTGCCACTTCCCTTCTGGACTGGTCTTCATAGCTCAGTCCACAGGAAGCTCCAGGACAACCACTCACGTCATCAGCACGGTGTTCCCATCCCACTCAGTCCCTCAGTACTAGAGTCCTTGCCTTGGGAGCCAATGGAGCCCACTGCTGCCCACCATCTCCCAGGAGGGATGCAGGTACCACACCCCAGAGGCTGGACCTGCCTCTGCTCCTGCCACCCACCTGCTGTGTGACGGCCAGGCAAGCCCTCCCCCTCTCTGGGCCTCAGTTTCCTCATGTGGCTGTGAGCGGGGAGAGGGTTATTTTTGATCTCCAAGTTTTGTCCCAGCTCTGTGGCATTTTCTACCTTAATTCATGCTGGGTAATGTCCCATATGGCTAAGGGCGCCGGGCACGAGAGAGGAGTGCATGGCATCGTATGGGCACGAGTGGACACGGCAGGGGTGCACTGCCTCACCACCTGCCATTCGCTCCCCTGGGGGTTGCTGGGTGGTTCCCAGGAGGACCCTCATATGATGCCCCTGTGACATAAGCTGCCTCTTCCCATGGCCCCTCCAAGGACCAGGGTCACTCCAGGGCACCCTGACTGCCACTTTTGGCCATACGTCACCAAACCCGCCCTGGAAAGAGGCCCTCTTGGCCAGCAATCTCCTCCAATGCGAGACACCCTTGGAACTTTGCAGACAGTTCGCAAAATTACCCTCAGCAGTCTTCCCAGCCAGCCTTCCAGGAGGTGGAGCTGCGGCTGCAAGCAAAGTCAGTCTTTCTGCTAGTAGGGACTCTTCTTCATGTCTGAATAGACCTTTTTCATGCCTTTGAAAGTCTCACTAAATCCCTTGAAGCTCTCATTAAGATCCTTGAGCAACCTTAAAACCACTGCTTTGAACTCTGTATTCAGTAGTTTAACTGCTTCCGTTTCATTTAGTTCTTTTTCTGGAGATTTCTTCTGTTCTTTCATTTGTGACATGTTTGTCTCTGCATTTTGGCTGCTTCCCTGTGTTTGTTTTTATGTATTAGGTAGAGCTGCTCTGTCTCCTGGAATTGGTAGAGTGGTCTTCTGTAGTAGGTGTCCTATAGGGCCCGTGACTCAGCCTCCCCAGTCACCTGAGCTGAGCATATTAGTTGCGCCCCTGTGTGGGCTGTATACTTAGTCTTGTTGTAGTTGAGCCTTTATTGCTGTTGTGGCATCATTGGAAGGAATTGACTTTAAGGCCAATTGGCTGTGAGTACCAGTTGCAACTACCATGGAAGAGCTGCTGTGCAGGATACACTCCTTTGGAGAAGGACTTGCTTTAGTAGGGCTTTGGTGCTCCCTTAGTGTGCCCCTTGAGTGTGTTGCTTGTGGATATGTAGATTTGTATTCTGATCTGGTCTGAAGTTGTCCATTGTGTGCACTGGCTCTGGGGCCTCTGGGGAGGTGCAAAGTCAGCCACTGCCTGGGACCACCTGGCAGGAGCTACAGAGCTATCTGCAGATGGCTGCTACTTGTATTGGGCTTAGAAGTGCCTAGGCAAATGGCCAGATCTTGGGCCACTTATTGATTGTTTTGGGGCATGATGATGCCAGCTGTTGCTTGTTTGAGAGTTTAGGGAAGTCTGAAGCCCTGTGACAGGACAGGCTATTCATATGGAAAAGCTGCTGCCAACAGGTTGGGTGAGGCTGCAAATTGGGTGGGGCAGGGTCTCAGGGAATCTTCTGGGTGAAGCAAATAGTGTGGGCCAGGCTGATGGAAACTTAGATCTGGCTGCCAGTCAGCTCTGTGACCCGGGTGGGGGTGGGGGAAGGTCTCAGTATAAGAACTTGGGCCTCTGCAAGCACCCCTGTCTTCCTGTCTGGGAGAAAGCACCCTCAAGTTCTTATTGGACAATCCAGTTACTCCCATATGTCCCTGAATCTCTGCCCAGTCACTGCCCCAGCGCTGGAACCCAGAGGGGTTGAGTCTGAGTAAGTTCAATTCTCCGGCTCTTTAGAGGAACTGCCTGGGTCTCCAGCAGCCTCTCTGTCACTCAGCCACAGTCCATGCTGGTTTTTACATTCCGAAGTTACAGAGATTTCTCCTCCCAGCTCCTGGAACCCTGGGGGCTGATGTGGGGCTTGGACCCCCTAGCTTCTCCTGGTGGGGGTGTGGGCACTCCATAGCTGAGATATCCCTCCTGATTAAAAATAAACCATACATGGGTGTCGTACCAGCTTCCACCCCTTGTAACAATCTCGATATGCTTTCTTCTTTACTTGTCTTGTTGTAGGACTTCATTCAGCCAGATTTCAGGTGGTTCTGAATGATGGTTCTATATTTTAATTGTAATTCTGATGTGGTTATGGGAGGCAGTGCATACCAGCATTTGCAGCCATCTTGGTTCTTCCCCTTTCAAAATATCTTTTGTACTTACATTTTTACTTAAGGGAAGCATACCATGGCTTCTCCTTGGCATATCCAAATTGCCAGCATCATTAGTCTTAGTCTTTGGGGCTTTTATCCTATCTAATAAAGATGGAATATGCTAATTGACCCTCACGCCGCCACAAAGATGGCAGCGCCCATAGCCAATATGGGGGCAATATGCAAATTAACAGCCACACCCTCAAAGATGGCTGTGCCCATAGCCACAAGATGGCGGCGCCCAGTCCCCTCAGCCCCGCCAGGGTGGCAGGCGCATGGCAAGGCCAGGCCTACCCCCAGACAGGCCCGACTACTCTGCGCACCTGCCTCCGGCGTCCCCGAGTCCTCTCAGCCCCCCAGCCACCCAGGGCCGCCCCGAGGCACAGGCAAGCCTCGGATGATGGCTGCCCAGGGCCACCCAAGGCTCAGGTAACCAGGGCACTCGAGGCTTGCGCTATCAGCAGTGGCAGCAGCAGGGTGTGATGGGGCGTCGCCTTTCCCTGATTGCCGGGTTGCCTCCTGCCCCTGAGGGCTCCCAGACTGTGAGAAAGGGCAGACCGGGCTGAGGGACCCCCCCCCCCCCCCGCTCCAGTGCATGAATTTTCATGCATCGGGCCTCTAGTTAAGTAATATAAGGGTTACTCAAACACAAGCACTGTAGTCAATCTGATCACCAACTTGGCTGTTAAGTGATTAATCGGTGGGTAAGTGTATACAGCTTGGATACAATGGACAAAGAGATGATTCACATCTCTGGCAGCACATCATAAGATTTCATCACACTACTCATAATGGTGCACACTATTTTTGGACTGTGGTTGACTGCGGGTAACAAACTGTAGAAAGCAAAGCCTTGCAAGATAAGCAGAACTACTGTATTTGTAAAAACTATTTCTCTGAACATTTTTTAACATCTTAGTTTTCACATACAATTACTATTTCCTTGAAGTATTTAGGATTTAATTTTAATGTCAGAATATGGTAGAAAGGAAAAAGCATCTTATTTACCACACTAGAGGCCCAGCACACGAAATAGTGCAGGTAGGGTCCCTAGGCCTAACATTTGATCAGGGCTATCTTCTGCCCTTTCATCATTCCCCAGTCTGAACGCCGCCTCTGCCACTGGGGTGGATAGGTCACAGGCGCGCCCTGCAGCTTCCATCAGCGCTGCAAGCCGCAGCAGCAGCAGCACAGTGGCAGCGCCCGCGTGAGCAGCCCCAAGAGGGCAGCACATTCCATCAGCGGCCGGCCTGGTGCACGCACATGGAGGTGAAGTCGCCGGCACCTGCTTTCCCGCTGACCTGAGCCCCTGAGCAGCTGGGGATGAGCTGGGGATCCCAATGGCCTGACAGCCAGCCCAGTCCTGCCACTACCCACGCCAGTTACCCTCGTTTACCATCACTCATCCATTGGAGCCTGTGGGCTGGGGGGGAGGGACCAAGAGGTCAGCTGTTCCACTCCCTTGCCAGTGCCCAGTCCCACCCTGCCGCCACCCACCCACTTACCCATGGTTCCCCGTTCGCCTGGGGTGGGAGTGGGGGTGGAGCTGGGGGAGGGGAGGGACCGAGGTGGTCAATGCACCTCATGGTGACTAGTCAAGTAGTCATTCCGGTTGTTAACACTTATGGTTCCTGGCCTTTTATTATATAGGATTACACGCTGGAAGAAGATTGAAGATAGGGGATTAATATTTATGATCTTAATTGGGATGGTATCTGGGAGTTAATATGAAATGATGTCAGTTTCTTTTCTTTTCAGTCTTGCCCTCACCCACTTCTGTTTAGTTCATGTTGGGCCATCTCTTTGCAAGTCTGGTCCAAAATACACCTATTTATACTATTGCTGGTTTATCCTAGTCTAAATGATTTTGTTCCATGGTCTCAAAATCTTCATGGAATTTCATGTTTTCTTCCTCCAAGGTGAAATAGACTATGTTTTTCAAACAAAGATGGAGATGTTTTTTTTTTTTTTTTTTTTGCCCGGATCTCACCCCACTGCATGCCTTACCCCCCCTCCCACTGTCCTCATCCATAGGTGTACGATTTTTGTCCAGTCTCTTCCCGCACCCCCCACATCCCCTTCCCCCTGAGAATTGTCAGTCCACTCCCTTGCTATGCCCCTGATTCTATTATATTCACCAGTTTATTCTCTTCATCAGATTTTTTATTCACTTGATTTTTAGATTCATTTATTGATAGATATGTATTTGTTGTTCATAATTTTTATCTTTTTTAATACATATTTTATTGATTTTTTTTTTCCCAGAGAGGAAGGGAGAGGGATAGAGAGTTAGAAACATCGATGAGAGAGAAACATGGATCAGCTGCCTCCTGCGCACCCCCTACTGGGGATGTGCCTGCAACCAAGTAACCGGAATCAAACCTGGGACCTTTCAGTCTTCAGGCCGACACTCGATCCACTTAACCAAACTGGTTAGGGCATAATTTTTATCTTTACCTTTTTCTTCTTCTTCCTCTTCTTAAAGAATACTCTTCAGCATTTCATGTAATACTGGTTTGGCAGTGATGAATTCCTTTAGCCTTTTCTTATCTGTGAAGCTCTTTATCTGCCCTTCAATTGATAGCTTTGCTGGGTAGAGTAATCTTGGTTGTAGGTTCTTGCTGTTCATCACTTGGAATATTTCTTGCCACTCCCTTCTGGCCTGCATAGTTTCTGTTGAGAAATCAGCTGACATTCATATGGATACTCCCTTGTAGGTAACTAACTGTTTTCCTCTTGCCACATTTAATATTCTCTCTTTGTCTTGTGCTCTTGGGATTTTAATTATGATGTGTCTTGGTGTGGTCCGCTTTGGATTTCCTTTGGGGTTCTCTGCGCTTTCTGGATTTGTAATTCTATTTCTTTCACCAGGTAGGGGAAGTTTTCTGTCATTATTTCTTCAAATAGGTTTTCAGTATCTTGCTTTCTCTTTTCTTCTGGCACCCCCATAATTCTGATGTTGGTATGCTTGAAGTTGTCTCAGAGGCTTCTTACACTTTCTTCATATTTTTGGATTCTTTTTCCTTTTTTCTTTTTCAGTTGGGTGTTTTTTGCTTCTTTGTATTTCAAATCTTTGACTTGATTCTTGTGATCCGCTAGTCTGTTGTTGGATCTCTGTATATTATTCTTTATTTCAGTCAGTGTTTGCTTAATTTCTAGTTGGTCCTTTTTCATACCCTTGAGGGACTCAGTAAATTTATTGGCCTTTTCTAGAAAGTTCTTGAAAAACCTTATAACCGTGGTTTTGAACTCTATATCCAATGGTTTGCTTTCCTCCATTTCTGTCATTTGTGACCTGTTTCTTTGTCTCCGCATTTTGGCTACTTCTCTATGTTGATGGAGTGGCTTTGTGTGCTAGGTGTCCTATAGGGCCCAGTGGCTCAGCCTCCCCAGTTACCTGAGGTAGACTCTCTTGGTGCACCCCTTTGTGGGCTGTGTGCATTCTTGTTGTAGTTAAGCCTTGATTGTTGTTGGTATCCCTGGGAGGAATTGACCTCCAGGCCAATTGGCTGTGAGGATCATTTGTGTCTACGATGGGAGAACTTATGTGCTGGAGACACTCTTATGGGGCAAGACTTGCTTCAGTGGGGCTCTGGTGCTCACTGAGTCTGCCCCCTGAGTATGTCCCTTACGGATCTGAGGAGTTGTAATCTGGATGGTCCCACTATGACCCCTGGGTACACTGGCTCTTGGATCTCCAAGGAGGTGCAAATTTAGCTCTGCCTGAGGCCACCCAGCAGGAGTTATGGAGAGATCTGCAAATTCCTCTTCTTTGTTTGGAGTTTGGAGGTGCCCATATGAGCTGTGAAGCAATGCAAGCTGCTGTGGAGCCTTGGAAGTGCTGGGGCTCTGACCCAGCTGCAGTTTGTGAGGTAATTTTAGATTGCAAAGGGCCAGACCATTCATATACAAAAGCCTCTGCGCACAGCTGGGGTGGGGCGGGGTCTCAGGGAATCAACAGGGTGGAGCAAACAGCAATGGCTGACCTTCAGCCCTGCCCTAGGAAGCCCCTAGGTCTCAGTGTCCCACTGTAATTGCTGTAAGCACCTCTGAGAAATAGCCGCCCTAGTGTTCCGGCCTAATGCCAGGCAGTGCATTTTCCCTCCTTATGAGTCTGGGTCCCCAGAGTCTCACCCGGAATTGGAGGAACTGGAGTTCAGAGCAGTCGGGAGCTTGTGTCTCCCTCCCAATTGAGAAAGACAGTCGCGTACCCAGTTGCCAGCCTTTTCGCGCACGCCTCTGTACCTCTGCACTTTACTTCTGCACCTCCTCTGAGTCTCAGTGTGCTTTTCTCTTTCCTTCTAGTTGTAGAATTTCCACTCAGCCAGCCTTCTTGTGGTTCTGGATGATGTCCATTTTGTCTTTTAGTTGTAGTTTTGAAGTGGTTGTGCGAGGCAGCAAGTTCAGGTGTTTACCATGCCGCCATCTTGGTTTTTCTCTGGGAGATGGGTTCTGATATCAATATCTTCTTGGACTGTATTTTGCTTTACTAGGAGCATGTGTTCTGGCTGGGACACTCTCTCAGGGTCTGCTTTCCCCAGGCTGCTGGCCTTCCACACCATTTTCCTCTTCTCTTGTGACTTCCTGATTTGTAGAGCTGATTTGTCAGTAGTTTGCAGGGCTTTGAAGCCAGGTGCTGAGTAAGTCACAGGAAGCTAGGAATGGGTGGGCCTGAGAGCGATCAGGTGACCATGTGTGGAGGAGGGGATGGAGCCAGCGAAGGCCCAGAGATCCTGGTGCTGGACTGCATCTGCTTCAGGCTCATTGTCCTGTACCACACACACTGCTGTCCCATGGCCAGTTCATGTCTGTACAGGATTTACACAAAGATAATTAATTAAAGGGCCTTATACTTTTTGTAGTTACATAATTATGCAGAATGGTATATCCAGAGGATTAAAAACACATTTGCATACATTGATTTGCTCTCAGTTGTTATCAGTGGGATTTAAGGAATGGGTGGGGTAGAGGGGGGTGTGATCCTTGCTTTAATCGGACCTTTTTATGCCATTATCCACTATTTACAGCTTTCAGAAATCAGTTGGTCCCACTGTACATATGTTTAGAGCCAGTGCTAAGGTGATGAACCTCAGTCTCACCACCCATACAGTCCTTTTGGAAGATAGGGACAGCTTGGTGGGGTCTATTCATACGAGGGCATTGTGAGTGCATGCTGAAGTAATCTGCAGATTGCCCTGTTTCAATTTACGTTGCCTGCTCCCTTTTAATTTGAGTGTTTGATTACTTTACCTAATAAATTAAAAAGAAAAATCCTGTGATGCACTTTAATATGGAGAAAAAAAGGAATGAAGTAATGTTTTCACCTTTTCTTCACGTCATTGTTGCAGCTGAACTTTAGTGTTTTTAGTTGCTCTTACCTGTCTCATTCTCTTTAGAAACAGAACTGTGGACTTGGTTTTAGATGTTTCTCAATGGAAATAATCAATTTTAGAAAACTGTATAATACTACACATAAACAGTGTTAACTATGTGACTTGGACTATGATTTATTCTCTTTTTTTCTGAGTTAAGGAAGGCTGAGATTACTTATATTATTTTCTTCTGGGTTTGTTGGTAAATTTTTAGTCTGGAAGATTGGATTTGGAAAGTAAAGTGTTCTAATGCTTCACTTGGGTGCTAACATTCACTTGCCACATTGCTACATACAGAAAAAACAACTTTTAATGTTTTTTTGGACCATGCACCTAATAATTGGTAAAAGCTATGCGTTCTCTCCTGAGGAAAATGCATACATCTATACTTTCCCTGTGTCATTTGTGGAATCTCCGAACTCACTGGATTATTGTCCTCTCATCTCGGCTCAGGTATCCTTAAACTTTGTCTTAGATGTTTGTCCAGGAAAGCCTCATATTATCATTTGAGTTTATAGTACATATTTAAAATAAATTCCTTGATTATGAAATGATTTTGTAGGACATACTCTTGTTCCACTAAAGAGTTTGTTACATGCAGAGTGTCTTTTCCAACCAAGATCTATTGAAAATTTTACAGTGTAAGACACAAGCCCTAATTAGAAGTAAAAGAGGGCATGTCTGTGAATGACTACCCTGTGTGAAGCTTCATCAGATTGTTAAAAGCATTTACAGTTAGTTTCTTTTATTTCTATTTCTAGTTGTAAACCTTAAAGGAAACTCTTAGATATATACTTAAAGAACTGTATGGATAAATGTTCATTGTGTCATCATTTGTAGTATCTATATAGGGTTGGAACAAAACAAATGACATTCAACAACAGAATGTGTGTTTTTCAGACAATACCACACAGTAATTACAGTAAGTAGAACTGCAGGTAACAAAAGCATGTATAAATACCCAAAGCATATTCTTGTGGTGAAAATTGCATGATGGTTCATGTAATATGTTTCCTATAAAAACATTATACGTTTATTGTATTCATAGGTTTACATGTAGCTAAGTATAAAAACATGTATAGGAATAATTAGCGTCAAAATCCAGAATCTTTGGAGAGGAGGAGAAATGAGAGCAGAATGGGAGTTACATAAGGGACATCAACTGTGTATGTAATATTTTTTGTATTAAAAAAAATCCAAGGCAAATATGGCAAAATTAACAGATGGTGGAAACATGAGTGCTTGTTGTTATTCTCCATACTTTTCTGTATGCTTGAAACATTTTAATATTAGTGTTACTTTGTTATAAAATAAGGATAGAAAATATTTCTTATGAAGAAATCATAAAATACAATAACCCATTTCAAACAAATTTAGGGGCATTCCAAATTCCTGGAATCATTTGAAAAAGAACTGCTTTACACTTGACACTTTATGAATGTAAATCATACTTGGTACAAAATAGAGATACTATGAATTTTGGGGCTTTAGAATTTTACTTCAGTGTTCTGCTGTTGACTAATTCCACCACTTTGCAACTTTTAAAAGAAAGTTTCATAAGTTGAGTTTTTTGGTTTTTTTTAATTGGTGGGTATAAATCTTAAAGCCAACCTGGCCACATCTACTCCTTTGTTTTATATACAGGAGGAATTCACATGTGTCTTAAGGTCCTTTTATTTTCTAAACTATGTTTTTTTACCTTAGTAGTAATACTACTTTTATTATGATTATGGACTTTTGATAGGCAGCACTGAAGGAAATTTCCAGATAGAATGTGGATTTAGTGTTGTTCTCTGAGCTTCTCACTTGCCAGCTCTGGGCATGTCATTCGTATTATGTGAATTTCCAGTTTTTCACCTGTGAAATATATGTCCAGTGGCAAAACTGATGGTTTTTTTTTTTTTTATCCAGTTTGTGTAGGTGAAATGATTAGTAAACATAAAATGTTACACAAGTAAGGTATTGTGAATGCACATAGAAATTTTACTTATTCTTTCCTATAATCAGATTACAAAAATAATGTACACATGGTAGAAAATTAGAAAATACAAATAAACAAAACTTCCTAAAAAATACATTTCCACTACTCAGATCACCAGTGTTAATAACTTTGCGATTTTTGTTTCATGCATAACTTACATTTTATATTTTATTTTCAGTAAAACATGAGAATATATTGTTCTGTATTCTGTGCTTTCTTCCACTATCAATTTTTACCTTTCCATTTTGGTAGATCTTAGAGCTATTTTGTAGAAACTAGTATTGTATTCATGATTACTGTAGGCACCTCTGTCTAGCTTAAAGGACCAGATAGTAAATATTTCAGGCTTTGCAACCTAAGAGGCAACATTGAGGGCATTATATAGGTACTTGTATAACCATTTACAGATGTGAAAACTATTCCACTCCCAGGGTTGCCCATCCCCTGCATGGAGGAAAGCCTCAGTTGGGTGTATGAGCACTGCCACTTGTTATCCCTGGTCTGAGCTGTTATGAGGGCCCTGTCTGGGTCCCCTCTCAGCAGTTTACTTTCTCCAGTGTGGAACAACAAGTGCCTGCTAGCTTATTGCTTTGGGCTCAACAGAGACCCTTTTCACTTTACTGTAAACACACTTTAATTTCTGTGATGAATGTTCTTAGGCATGGAATAGCCATGGTTAAAGTCATTTTATACAGCTGAGGCTCTTCCATTGGGTGGTGATACTCCAGGAGCTGGGGTGCCACCATTCTCCAGTGGTCCTAGGACAACAGGATGGAAAGCCACAGTGCAGCCTCTGCTGGCCTGTAGTGTGAGGTGCATGTCACGTCAGTGTTGTCTTGAAGGCCTGAGGACACAGGAGATAGTACTAATTTTGGTTTGGGGGAGCAAGTGATCAATCATAGGACAATTCAAAAGTTTCTTTATTTTGCATAGATGTGTTAGTTCATAGGGCCGCTATAATATTTAGCATAAACTGGGTGACTTCATCAGAAATTTATTTTTATAATTCTAGAGGCTAGAATTCTGAATTTGAGGTGCTGGCAGAGCCATATCCTTTCAAAGGCTCCCAGGCAGAATCCTTCCTGGCCTCTTCCAGCTTCTGGTGGGTCCCAGCAATTCTTAGCTTCAAAGTTTTGTTTATTTGTATTTTCTAATTTTCTACCATGTGTACATTATTTTTGTAATCTGATTATAGGAAGGAATAAGTAAAATTTCTATGTGCATTCACAATACCTTGTGTAACATTTTATGTTTACTAATCATTTCACCTACACAAACTGTATCACTTGGTCTCTCCTATGTCTTCACATGGCTGCCTCTTCGTTCCCTAATCTCCCTCTACCTTCTCTTATAAGGATTTAAGGTCTTTGGATTTAGGTCTTTCCAGATAATTCAGGATAATCTTAACTGGAGATCCTTAATTTAGTTAAATCTGCACAGAACCTTTTCCAAGTAAGGTCACTCTCACAGGTTCCATGTCGATATACCTATTTTGGGGTGGTGGCTACCATTCAACCCTACTGATGTTTTCTCAAGGTAAATGTACATTTTTCCCTCTTTTTAAAATTAGATGTAATTTAGATATGAATAAAATGCACAGGTTTTAAGCTTACCGTTTGAATGTAAATGTATATACACCATATGAATTCCTACTCCCTTTAACATATAGACCATTTCTGTGAGCTCCTTTACAGTCAGCCTCCTTCCTGTTGAGTGTCTGTCACTGTGGTGTAGTGTTGCCGGTCTGTGCCTTCATCTAAGCAGAATTACATTGTATACAAAATAATGTGTACCTGTCTGTGTTTGGGCTTTCCTTCGGCATTCCTCTCTGGGATTCATCCATGCTGGTGTGTGTACAGTAGTTCATTCTTATTGCTGAATTGTCTCCCAAGGTATGATCACTGCACAGCTCACTTATCCATTGATCTCTTTCTCTTTTTAAAAAGTTTTACCGATTTCAGAGAGGAAGGGATAGGGAGAGAGAGATGGAAACATCAGTGACTAGAGGCCCAGTGCACAAAAATTCATGCACTTGGGGGGTGGGTCCCTCAGCCTGGCAGTCCTAGAGCCCTCAGGAGATGTCTGACTGACAGCTTAGGCCCACTCCCCAGCCACAGTCTGGCTTCCCTCTGCGGGAGGGGACGGGGTGAGCAGATCAGGGGACAGAGGCAGCCAGCCCTGCACCACCACTCCCCACCCCAACCCCCCCCCCCCCCCCCCCCCGATTGCCGTCCCCTTCGTCTGCCTGCTGGCCCACACCTTGGCTGGCCTGGCACTGCCTGCTCGCCAGCTCCCCCCCCCCCCCCCCCCGCCAGCCTGTTGTTCAATTTGCATATTACACTTTTATTATACAGGATGAGAGATTATCATTGATTGGCTGCCTCTTGCATGCCTCCCAATGGGGATCAAGCCCACAACCTGGGCATGTGCCCTGACCGGGAATTGAATCGTGACCTCCTAGTTCATAGGTCGACGCTCAACTGCTGAGCCACACCAGTTGGGCTCCATTGATCTCTTGATGGACATTTAGGCTGTTTGCACTTTATGGCTGTTATACATAAAGCTGCTTTGCTTCCTTCCAAAGGAATTAGTGTATTTTAAATATATTCTCTCAGTTAATGCCCCCTTAATAAAGAAAAGTAACTTAATTTCTTCAGACACTTTGCTGTCCAGCTAGGAGAAGCCTTTTACTTGGTTTTGCAAAGGTGAGCAGTCTGAGATTGAAGTTTTTGTTATGTCAGGCCATGGTCAGTGCATTTGTTGTGCTTCTGAGCTGGTGATGCCAGTGTCCTAGTGGGATACAGGAGATCTGCCTGCAGTGTTTCTAAGGAAACTGGAAACTCATGTTGCATTGAGCTCAACAGAGGCCGTGGCCTCCTCTGGGAGCATTGTCTAGGGCTGTTCAGCTTATCAGTGTGTTTGCCCCAAATGTTCAGCCAAGTTCATGCCAAGCCCTGACTGGTGAGGTGGTACAGGGCAAGCATGAAATGTCACAAGGTTGTCAGCCACTCTCCTACTTTTGAACCTGCACCTCCTGTTTTCACAAATGTGAACTCAATTTTATCCTCTTTTAACCACAAAAATAATGAAGGAAACATTTTTGTTGACCATCATCACAAACAGGTCTTTAGGATATTTTGTCTAAAGTTACTAAGTTCTGGTATGTGTGAGACCTATAGTTAGTAGGGGGAATTGCTGGGGTGGGGGGATGTTGAATTGTGTATAGTTGTGATGAGCAGTTACTCAGAATGTCCTTCTGGTTGAGTTAAAAGGTTAAGCACCAGTAGTAACCAGTGGACACTCGATCTCTTTCCAGTTTTACGTTACTAAGTCTGATGAGACTCTGGGGATGGTGACTTTGAGGAGAAAGTAGGTGGCTTCATCAGGGGTTCTCAATATATAGGGTAAGGTCCCTAGGCCTGTCCGGTGATAAGGGCTGATCTGTGGGGTGACCGGCAGGGCAGTCGGGGAGCCCCCGCTGGCACCTGCCTTGGCTGGTGGTCTGGCACCACCCACTCACCAGCCCCTACTGGAGGGGCAGCTCCTGCGTTGAGTGTTTGCCCCCTGGTTGTCAGTGCACGTCATAGCAACCAGTCGTTTGGTCGATTTGCATATTAGGGTTTTATTATATAGGATGGTTTAGTTAGTAGTTAGGCTTGTTTTGCTCCAAGAATCCCTTTGGCAAATCTTGCATTTAAAAGAGGGAAACTATTATTTTATCCCGTTGATTACCTAACCATAAGGAAAGCAAAGATAGTAGTTATTTTGGTAGCTTTTTTCAGCAAAAAGTCTTCTGTTTTAGAAAACCAAAACATTTTTGTGAATACACTGTTTCCAATTAGATAGGTCTTTTTCAAAGTGACAGCAAGTTGGCATTTGTCAATACCCTCCGTAGTAAACAGATGGCTGTCCTGGTTTAGGTTTCGTCCTGAGGAACATTGCTGAGTGGCACTGAGGGAAGGTCATACAGGGTGCAGCCAATTAGAACAGAACATGGACAGGGCGAGTGCCTTGGTGGTACCTGGCATGGACAGATGGATGTGAAGGGCTTCATGGGAGAGGTATGTTATTGTGGGGCTGCAGATGTACCCACCCTGGTCTAGTGGATGATGCTTCTGGGGGCATCACCCACATTGTGTGTCCTGGCGGCTAGATAGGTCTCAGAATCTGGTGATGGACATAGTGAAGGGATGTGGCAACACTGATGGCCTCCCTTAGTGTGTCCCACATGAAACACTGAGCTTGGGAAGGCAGGACCCTCACACTCATAGGCTGGGACTAGACACAGGATTGAACACAGGTTCAAGCTTAGTTGGTGGGCTGAGAACAAGGGAAGAGGTTAAGTCATTACTTTGGCTCTGATGATTCAAGTTCTGCCTACACATGTGACTCTGGCTGGTGTTACGTCCTGGGTCGCTCTCACTCTCCTAGCAATTGCTTAAAGGCTGAGCTATAATCCTTTTGTTTTCTTTAAAATATACTCTCAGTCAGTATTGTTAACTAATAAAAAAGAAGACATGCATGCCAACTGGAACCACTATGCCTGCACATAGGGGAATACAGTCATCCATGCAGAGCAGATGACTAACTGAGGGGTGCAGGTGATCAGACAGAGAGATGCATGTGGACAGGCAGCCACTCACACTAGTAAGATCATATGGGCCCAGTAGATTGATGTTAAAAATTTTTAAAGCAGTTTTGGCAAGAATGGGGGGTAGGGAACTGGGTGCCTCATGTCTCTCAATGAGGCTATGCATGGGGCAGCCTTTCTGTAGACCACCTGGCAATATCATGTGGATATGTACCCTAACTACCTGCTCATTTCTGCCAAGAGGTTGGTGCAGGAATCTGGGCTAATAAATAGGGGATAGAGACATGGATGAGTTGGCAAGGCAGGAATGCCACCATGGGATATGGGGCTGCAGGACAGTACACTTGGAGTCCTGGGTTTCCTGAAATGTCCATATGTTCAGAGCTGCCTATGTCTGCACACTGGGCTGAGGCAAAAGAGGGAGGAGACATACACATTATCTCTGTTGTTGGAGCATATATTGTTCAACAGAATTAAAAATAATTTTGTGTAAATGAGTGTCTCACAGCTGCCTAGTGAGACCTGGCACCTGTGTCACTTGCTGTGTCTGATCACGTGGGATAAGGAATATGAGCCACTAGTTATGTCTCCTTCTCATAATATTTAATAGTGCTCTGCTTAATGTCTTCACCCTGTGCCTTTTGTTTTGACATTTGAATTCGCAGTTCTAATGGGAAGATGTTTCTTGATATCTAAAATATTATACTTGTATGAAACTTTTTTATCCTCTCTCCTTTGGTTTGTCTAGTCCTAGAGTTAGACCATCCTGGTGGTGGCACAAGAGGTGCTGATAGTTAGTTGTACAGAGTAGGATGAACCGCAGGGACATGTCAGCCACGCTCCTCAGGAGGACCTGCTTCAGCAGGTAGCTTCCCTCCCTTCTTCCAAGGCACTTCTTGTAAACAAGGCACCGCATGCCTTATGGAAGTTCTAGGTTCCCATCATTGTTGTCCAGTTGGTGGTTATTATCTGAATCTTGTAGGAAAGTGCAAAGAATTTTCCATGTAGGGGATTGGGGATGTAATCTTTAAGGATGTGCATGTGCATGTTGGGTGGTCTTTTGTATGTTTATTCAATAAATGTTCTTTATTTAAAATTTTTATTTATTGATGGGAGGGAAGAAGGGAGAGAGGAGAGAGAGAGAAACATACATTTTGTTCTTCCACTTATTTATGCATTCATTGGTTGATATGTGCCCTGACCGGGGATCAAACCCACAACCTTGGTGTATCTGGATGATACTCTAACCAACTGAGCTAACTGGCCAGAGTTCAACAAGTGTTTCTTGTGCACCTATCCCAGCCAGGCCACTCTAGGCTCTGGTGAAGACAGTGAACAAAATAAACTTGTGCCCTTACCTTGGCTTTGGGCCTTTTCTATTCCAGAGGATAGTAGTTCTGAGTCCTCATATTTCCCGGCTGCGGGGTCACATGGCCAAAAACCCATCAGTAAAGGAACAGTTACAGCTTTTTGAACCAACTGGCAGGAAAAGTGTAAGTTGAGTTTTCTGTGATGTCGACCATCACTTCTTAGTTTAGAAATTCTAATAAAAAAAACTACCTGAGAGTCATCAGTCAGATTGAAGCATGTCACTCAGTAGTGTCCTGCACCAGTTGTTACATGTCTGCTCATCACCCTCTAGAACTGTGGGCCTAGAGAAAAGTCAGGGGTGCTTCTTGGGTGAAAGGACAAAACAAACGAGAATAGTTGCTCCAAGGTTATCATCACTTTCAGTGAAGACTGGATTCTGCTCTGTAGGCCCACAGCTCAGGTTTATGTGGAGGGTCATCTCACCCCTGAACCTGTATATATAAGGGGCTTCACAAACAGGGCTGCACACCAAGGTGATGTCACCTGGTGTCCTGTCTCAGGATATTGAGGTGGTACAGAGCTTTCAGAGGGGTGATTTGGTAGGGTAGAGGGGGCCAATATGCTAAGTATTGGGTACAGGGTTTTGTGGGAGAGCCAGTCTTATCCGGAGCTCAAGGGTGACAGAGATTCCTGAATGCAGAGGCCTCAATCGTTGTCATGAGGATTGGTTACAAGTTACAGACAACCGTGCAACCACCCAAATGAAGACAGGGAATTGTCCGATGTTCCCTCATCTCTGAACACACACCCCCTCCCCCCACCCCATATACACTTCTAGCACTGTGGGAGACTTATCCACAGTGTGTTATCATGGCACCACCATGGTCCGTCTGCTCTCCTGCTGGGGGACATTTGGGCTATTTGCAGGTTTTGCATAAGTCAGTGCAGATGTGACATGGCTTTGGTCGTCTGTGCATGCATGTCAGTTGGGGTGTGTCTAGAATGGCAGAGCCTAATGCCCACTGATCTTTGCTCCCAGGTCAGGTCCTGGTCTGCCACCCAGGGATCCCGCTTCTCCCAGGGATCTCACAGTGTGCTGAGTGCCCAGCAGGGTGGTATGTCTTATCACTTTGCATCAGCTGTGGCTCTTTGCCAGCCTGCAGTTGAAAGTGGCAGGACCTTGATGAGAAGAGAATGGTTCCTCAGAGAACGACAGAGCACATACTGTGGAAGCTAAAGTGTGCTCACTGAGAGTTCCAGATCATAGTGTTTTCTCAAGTGAAGTATTTTAGAACATCACATTCAGGGGTTTCTATTCTTAGCTCTACCTTTCCCAGCTTGAGAGATGGGTAGTGAAGGGTCCATCATTGATGGGGCACTTGACCTAAACTCTGAATATGATAAATTTTCATATTTATTGCTCAAGAAACTTAAGATGTATCTGACCACAAACACAGGATTCTTAACCAGTTAGGCCAGTATTTCTGGAATGTCTTGACAGCTTCTGTCTGCCCTCAACACACACACACACACACACACACACACACACACACACACACACACGACGTTTTTGCCAAATAACTTTCTTCCTTCCTTCCCTCCCTCCCTTCCTTCCTTCCTCTCTTTCTCTCTCTCACTCTCTCTTTTTAAAATATATTTTATTGATTTTTTACAGAGAGGAAGGGAGAGAGATAGAGAGCTAGAAACATTGATGAGAGAGAAACATCAATCAGCTGCCTCCTGCACACCTCCTACTGGAGATGTAACCGCAACCAAGGTACATGCCCTTGACCGGAATAGAACCTGGGACCTTTCAGTCCACAGGCTGACTCTCTATCCACTGAGCCAAACTGGTTAGGGTTCTCTCTTTCTTTTTAAAATAAGTTTTTATTGATATTAAAGAGAGAGGAAGTGAGAAGAAGAGAGAGAGAGAGAAAGAGAGAAAATCATCGATGATGAGAAAGAAACATCAATTGGCTGCTTTCTGCATGCCCCCTACGGGGGATCAAGCCCATAACTTGTGCGTGTGCCCTGACCAGGAATCTTGGTACATGGGACAATGCTCAACCCAAATGAGCTACACTGGCCTGGCCAGATAACTCTTAATAAGATGGGGTGTGTGATACACCCTGATATTTTCTGTTTTGTGTTACTTCACTTTTTAAAAAATGGCTGTTCATTATGCTAAAATGATGCAGGGATTGACCCTGGTTTTGGAAACACATTAGCAGGTGATCTACATCTTTATAACACAGTTCCCAAAGTCACTGTTTATCTCTTTTTTGGTGAAATTTCTGTTCATGTCTTTTGTCCATTTTCTAGTTAGATTGTTGTTTACTGTTGCTTTAATTGTTTGTTTATTCTATATACAGGTCCTTTGATTTGTGATTTGCAGATATTTTCTACTCTGCTGCAGTTGTCTTTTCACTCTGTAAACTAGGCCTTTCACAGACTAAAGTTTTAAATTTTGTTGAGATTATTTTTTTCTTTCGTGCATTGTACTGTTGGTGTCATGTCAACTCTTTAACATGTTAAGCGCCCAGCCTGTTTTATCTTCTGGATGGAAAGTATAGTGTCAGTCACCAGTGACTGACTGGGCGCTTAATGTGTTAGTCGTAGGTATTGAATATTTTCTCCTATTTTTTTTTCTAAAATTTTTATAGGTTTTCTTAGATTTATACCTAAGCATTTCATTTTTATTTAGAGTGAATTGTAAATGGTATTGTGTTTTTATTTGTTTCCAAATGTTTATTGCAGGTTTATGAAACACAGTGGATTTTTGTGTGTTGATCTGATATTCTGCAATCTTATTGAACTTATAATTTCTAGGAGTTTTTGGTAGATTTCTTATAATTTTATAGATAATCATGTCATTATCACATACTGATGTCGGCCCTCTGTATCTGCAGATTCAATTAACCACGAATTGAAAATATTTGAAAAAAAGTTATTTTGTTTCTGAATTGTACTATGTAGTTAGGCCTGTCATAGTTGCTGCTTCTCTACTGAATATGTACGGATTTTTTTTTCTTCTTCTTCCCTAAACAATACAGTATTACTTATTATTTACATAGCACTTAAATTGTCTTGGGGTAATGTAGGTAATTTAGAAATGATATACAGAAGGATGTGAGTAGGTTGTGTGTAAATACTGTATGCCATCTTATCAAATAAAGCAGGAATATGCTAATTGACCGTCACACCCTCACAAAGATGATGGCGCCCACAGCCACAAGATGGTTGCGCCCAGTCCCCTCCACCCCGCCGGGGCAGCAGGCACATGGCCAGGCCGGGCCCGCCCCACGCACCTGCCTCTGGAGTCCCCCAATCCCCTCAGCCTCCCCAGCCACCCAGGGCTGGCCTGAGGTGCAGGCAAGCCTCGGATGGTGGCTACCCAGCTGCCCAGGGTCAGCACAAGGCACAGGCAAGCCTCGGATGGCAGATTCCCAGCCACCCAGGGCTGCCCAAGGCTCAGGTAACCAGGGCCGGCCGAGGCTTGTGCTGCCAGCAATGGCAGCAGCACAAGTGTGATGGGGGCGTCGCCTTCCCCTGATTGCCGGGTCATCTCCCACCCTTGAGGGCTTCTGGACTGTGAGAGGGGCAGGCCGGGCTGAGGGGACCCCCCCACCCCCACCAATGCATGAATTTTCATGCACCGGGCCTCTTGTTTTATATAAGGGACTTGAGCGTTCATCAATTTTGGTATCCGTTGAAGGGGTGGGGGTTTCTGGAACCAATTCCCTGGTGGATACTGAGGGTCCACTGTAGGAAGTTTTACTTCTTCCTTCCCAATCTACATGCCTTTTATTTTATTTTATTGCCTTATTACTCTGGCCAGTACTTCAAGTGCCATGCCCATTTAGCAGTAGGAGGGGACATCCTTGCTTTGTTCCTGATCTTGGGTAGAAAAATTCAGTTGTTTTACTGTTAAGAATTCTGGCAGTATTGAGGATGTTTCCCTATAATACTCCTATTGTGCCAAGAGTTTTTATCATGAATTTTGAATTTTGTTAAGTACATTTACTGCATCAATTGCTATGATTATGTAATTTTTCTTCTTTAGCCTGTTAATATGGTGGATTACACTGATTGATTTTTAAATGTTAAATCATCCTCATATATTCTATATTTGTTATCACAAGCATAGCTATACCCACCTCTCTAATTGCCTTCTTTACTTGATGATAATATGGCACTCAGTCCATAGTAATAGATCATTCCCCTTTTTATCCTGCTCCACAGTGTAGATATATGCCACATGACCTGAGCAGCACCTGGTACGTGGGCTTTGTGTACCAGGACCTCTCTAGGTAGCATTGCAGTAAATTGCCCTGTGTCACCTTTTCCTGTCCTTGTTCATGCATCTTGGGGCTGTGTTGCAGGGTGAGGTGTAAATGATACTGTAGGGTACTCCACAGCCCCTTCCTCTTCTGCATTCACAGCAGAAAAGCACGCTTGTGCCTGAGTCCTCTTTCTGATCTTTCTCTCCACTTGTGTTTTTGTCTCCTCCTGGTCACCTCTCCCAGTTAATTTCTATACAGATTAGCCTTAGAAGATGTCTTGGACTCACCCCTTCTCCATTCAATGCTTCATGGCCATTATTATTTTTAGTTATTTGGTTATGTGCCTTTCAGGAGTATACTTACATTTATTTCTTTGTCTTTCATCACATTTAGTCTGAATCTTAGTTCCTTTTTGTAAGACAATTGTTGTTTTTACTGTGTGGTGTGTGTTTTTTTTCAGCCCCTCTTTACCTCCCACATTCTAAAGCTATGTTTACCTTTAATTTATCAAGGCTTTCGTTTTTCACTCTGTTCTGCAATTACAGTGGCTTGTGCATAGATAGGCTAGGTTCACTCCAAATGTTGGTGAGCCTTGTGCTGCTACCTCATTATGTCTGCACAACTACAGTTTTCAACAGGATCAGTCACATAGGGTGATGGGAACACCATCGCTTCCTGGAACTGCTGTCACTTGAGGGAGACCAGGCCTGCAAGAAGATCAGATAATTAACCTTCCTCTTTCTAAAGGCCTGCCAGAGTATAGCATGTACCACGTTTTGAACATATCCAGCATTTAAAACTTTATTTATTGTGAAATGTAACATAAGACCTAAAAATCCACAAAGTGAAAATGTATAATTCACTTAACACAAAGAACACACATGTGTAACCCTTCATGTAGTACCATCTTTTCGTCAGCCTCCTAATCACGGTGCCCCAGCCCCCATCATTCTCCAGACTCATAACAATCACATCCTTATTTTTGTAATAGTCTTGTCACCTAAGTCTGCATTCCTAAACACTGTAGTTTAGTGTTTTCGGAAATCTATGTAAGTATATAATGTATTTTTTTTTCTCAACATTATTTGTTAGACTCATTCAGGTTATTTGTTTATTATCACTGCTGTAATAGTATTCCATGTCTCCATCACAGGTATCATATTACCAGTGTGGGCTTCTTATAAACAATGCTGCATTCTTGTACCTGTGTCCCAGTGCATTTGGGCTTGCATTTGTGTGTGTGTGTGTGTGTGTGTGTTGCACTTGCACTTGCACTTGCATTTTCTTCTGGATATGTTCCCAGGATGAAATTGCTGGATTGTAGGATATGCGTATGTACAGTCTGAGTAGATAGTGCCAAACTTATTGCATTGGTTCACACTCCCATTAGTGTATCAGCTTTGCCCTAGCTAGTGTGGCTCAATTAATTGAGCATTGTCCAATGTACCAAAAGATCACTGGTTTTATTCCTGGTCAGGGCACATGCCCAGGTTGTGAGTTCTACCCCAGTCCAGGTAAGTGTGTGTGGCAATCAATAGATGTTTCTCTCTCTCCCTTCCTCTCTCTCTAAAATAAAAGCATTTTTTAAAAGAATGTATCAGTTTCCTTTGTTGTAAATCTTCCCTTATACCTGATAATCATATTTTGATTTTTGTTTGCATTTACTTGATTGTTAAAAGAAGCTGGTAACTTTTCATCTACTTACTGGCTTTGTGGGTTTCCTCTTTTGTGAAGTGCTTAAGTCTTCTGTTCATTTGTGTATTAGATGGTTTGTCTTTTTCATATTGATTTGTAGGACTTCTTTATATATATATTTTGGATAAGAGCTATTTGTCAGGTGTATGTGTAGGAAATATTCTCTTCTCCTTTGAGGGAAGGTGACCTTTAATGAACAAATTTGTTATTTTCAAAGTGTCAGAATTTTCAGACCTTTCCTTATGGTCAGTGTTTCTGATTCAAAGATCGTTCTTTACCTTGAAATTGTTCTTCTATACCCGTGGTCGGCAAATTGCGGCTCGCGAGCCACATGCAGCCCTTTGGCCCCTTGAGTGTGGCTCTTCCACAAAATACCACGGCCTGGGCGAGTTTGTTTTAAAGAAGTGGCATTAGAAGAAGTTTAAGTTTAAAAAATTTGGCTCTCAAAAGAAATTTCAATCATTGTACTGTTGATATTTGGCTCTGTTGACTAATGAGTTTGCCGACCACTGTTCTATACTATTATCTAGTAGCTTAATGGCTACTAAATATATTTGTAATCTGTCTGAAACTGGTTTTCTGGGTATGGTATAAGTGGGAATCATGCCTAATTTTTCCATATGAATGTCCATTTGTCCCAAAACCTAATGCACAAAAACTGTGTTTCGTGCCCTGTGATCCCTCTGTGGTTATAAGTTATGCTCACTTATGGGCATAGGGTTGTTTCTGGCTCTGCTCTGTTGGTCAGCACCATGTCAGCATCATGCTGTTTTAACACTGTTGCTTCAGCTTGTAAATAACTTTGACTTTAATTTTGAGGTTCTTTACTTTTAATTTTAAGTTTATTTGCATTGAATTCTTTTGTTGTTATTATTGGTAATCCTCACCCTAGGATATTTTTCCATTGATTTTTTTTTTTTTTTTTTAGAGAGAGAATAGAAGGGAGTGGGAGAGACAGAAAGAGAAACATCGATGTTAGAGACATCAATTGGTTACCTCCCATATGCACTCTGATTGGGGCCGGGAATCAAGCCTGCAACAGAAGGTATGTGCCCTTAACCAGAATTGAACTCACAACCTTCAATTCGCAGGCCGGCGCTCTGTCCACTGAGCCAAACTGGCTAGAGCTCTCCCCCTTCCCCCCACGTGTGTATGTGTGTGTGTGAGAGAGAGAGAGAGAGAGAGAGAGAATTTGGTTTCTCTGCAGTAGTCATTTTATAACTTTCACATCATTGCTTTTCTGATTTTGGTTCATTTCCTGAATGCAAGTCTTTTCCTGACCTTGTACTTGCAGAGGTTCCCAGACTTCTTGAACTTGAGGATTAGTGAGGACCCCACAAAGTTGCTTTTATGTGCACTATAATTATAGCTTTCAAATTATTGTATTAAAGCATTGTCTTAAACAGTATAACAGAGAAATGTTAAATATTTAGTTCATTAAAAGTATTACATCTACATATATAAAAGCCTAAGGGACCGTTATGACTGAACGACTGGAATGACCGGTTGACCAGTTGTTATTATGCGCCCTGACCACCAGGGGGCAGACATTTAATGCAGGAGCTGCCCCCTGGTGGTCAGTGCACTCCCATGGTCCCTCCCCCTGGCTGGCCAGCCCGCTGATAAGTCTCGATGGCCGGCCAGGCCGAGGGACCCCACCCGTGCACAAATTTGTGCACTGGGCCTCTAGTATAAATATAAATACACTTAGTGAAAGGTAACTATTTTACAAAAGAAATTACAAAAATTTAGTGAAGAAGTGGCATTATTTGATATATCTGCAAATCTCTTAATATCTAGCTTAAATAAAAGACTGCTGGACACTGCTGACTGTATGTGCACGCCATCTTTTGCATTCTGCTGTTTTGTTTAAAGTGTATGAAAAAAAATCCAGCTTCTCATACACATGTAGTGGGAGAGGGGAGATACTGGGAGCCTTGTCACATGATTATGGATTCTACTTTGACGGGAGTTGCAGCACAGGCTGTGAAAACCCTGTTGGTTCAGTGTTGGCATTGCAATCCCATTAGTGTGTTGGCATTGCAATACCATTGGTGTGTTCTGTGCATGGATGGGTCTTTCCTGTATGTGGTTTTTTAATATCCCATATTGGCCATTTGGAAAATATTGGCTCACTGAATTATGCAGATCTTCCAAATGCTGATGTTATATTACACATTATTTACAAAATAACCTTTTTATATTACCACTGATCTCATTAAAATGTCTTTAAGCATGGAGCTGCTGTCAAGCTAATGGAGGTGATACACGTTTTCTAAAATGCAGATTTTACTTGAAAGTTCAAATTTCATTACTGGCCACAACTACGATTAATTTTTCTTGAAGCGATAGGCTCCGTTTCTTCATTTTTGATGAAGTGACTTCCAGATACCCAGTTCTTAATAATAGTTTGTCTGAAAGAGTCTTTCTTGTAAAACTTGTGTTCCACAGCCAGTTTAGCTAGCCACTCACATATTTGCAGAAGCTTTTCTTCAGATAAGTGTTATGCTTTGATATGCAGCAGAAGTGCTTCACACAGTACTTCCATCTTGTCACCGAATATTGGAAGGACAAGAATTCAAGGTTTACAGTTTAACAAAATTTATACTTTTTAAAATCCTCACCCGGTGATATGTGTCTTTTTTTAAATTTTATTTTATTGATATGGGAGGGAGGGAGGGAGGGAGGTCAGTTGCCTCCCGTATATGCCCCAACCTGGGATTGAACTTGCAACCTAGATATGTGCTCTGATCAGGAATCGAACCTACAACCTTTTGATGTACAGGACGACATTCCAACCAACTAAGCCACCCTGTCAGGGCTAAAATTTATAATTTTTGCTGCTCTATCGGGGAGAGTCATAGGTAACGGTCGCTTATTTCACGGTGATTATGTGACAGCAAGGAGCATAGGGACCGTGAGGAATTTGCCTTCTTCTGGGGCATGGCCACATGCACCTTGGGACAGGCAAGTAGTTCTTGGTATTATTATGAAAACAGTGTTGACCTCACAGGCACCCTGAAAGGGGTCCAGTTATCTTCAAAGCCCACAGACAACACTGAGAACTGCTGCACTAGAGGGGGACCTGGGTAGGAAACACCTTAGGGCTGTGCTCTGTCCAGTCTGCTCACCCTTACAGTGTGAACACATCTGTAGATCAGGGCTGCAATCTGGGCATGACCGAGGTCTAGTAAAACTTAGTTCTAATTCCATGCAATTTTCATGTGTCACAAAATATTAGTCTTTTAAAATATATATGTAATGTTTTTATTGATTTCAGAGAGGAAGGGAGAGGGAGAGAGAGAAACATCAATGATGAGAGAGAGAATCATTGATCGGCTGCCTCCTGCACGCTCCCCCATACTGGGGATCGAGCCCACAACCTGGGCATGTGCCCTTGACTGGAATTGAACCTGGGACCCTTCGGTATGCAGGCTGAAGCTCTAGCCACTGAACCAAGCCAGCTAGAGCATGAAATATTAGTCTTGATTTTCTTGTGGACATCCCCAAATCCCTCAAGGATTTAAAATATAAAACCCATTCTTAGGTCAAATGGAGATGGCTGGCTTTAACCTAAGGCTATAGTCTGCTGACCCCCCTCTGGAGGAGTACAGGCTATAGAGGAGGTTAATGTCACTTTTCTGCATGCATGTTTTTTGAAACTATCTTCAATTTGTTCTTACTCTCATTGACAGTATGGCTGAATTTGGTACTTCAATGTGGAAATAATTTTCTCAGATCCAGGGCTTTATTGTCATCTGGCATTCACAAAGTTGATGAGAATTCTGATGCAATCTGAATCTCACTCTCTCAGGGAGGACCATGGACCTGCCCCCACCCTCATGTCCTGCATGGGTGGGATTTCTAGAGGCCAGGCAAGGTTATGGCTCAGTTCATTTCTGCTGTGTGCCCTCAGATTCTTTCTGTTTAAAGAAGCATGCCCTTGACTGTTTCTTTTTATTATTTCATTGGTAATGTCTTTGCCTTTGTATGATGGTGCGTTTTTTATTGATTCTCCAGACCTTAGTTTTATCATGTTTTTAAATTTTATTTTATTTATTCACTTTTTAAAATTGATTTTAGCAAGGAGGGGAGGGAGGAAGGGAGGGAAGGAAGAAGAGAGATTTGTTGTTACACTTGTTATGCATTTATTGGTTGATTCTTATATGTGCCCTGACTGGGGATCAAACTCGCAACCTTGTGGTATTGGAACAGCACTAACCAACTGAACCACCAGCCAGGGCCTATCTTATTTTTAAACTAGATGGCCAGTGCACACTTGGGGCTGGGGAGGGGCCGCGGGAGGGCTCTAGGGTGTATTTGTCCTGTCTCGCCCATTGCCGACTGGCTGGACCCCAGCAGCAAGCTAACATACTGGTCAGAACATCTGCCCCTTGTGGTCAGTGCACATCATAGCAACTGGTCCAATGGTTGAACTAACGGTTGGACACTTAGCATATTAGGTTTTTATTATATACTAGAGACCTGATGTACGGAAATTCGTGCTAGAGTAGGCCTGCCTTCCCTTGGTTGCCGGCATTGGCTGCCAGCAGGCACTGGGACCTGGGCTGGCTTCCCTCCAGCCCCGGCTTAGTCACGAAGGATGATGTCTGGTCTAATTAGCATATTGCCCTTTTATTATTATAGACTAGAGGCCTGGTGCACAGATTTGGGGTCCCTCAGCCTGGCCTGCGGGGATTGGGCTGAAAATGGCTCTGACATCCCCTGAGGGGACACGGATTGCTAGAGGGTGCAGGCCAGGTTGAGGGGACCCACTGGTGCACGATCGGGGCACACTTGGGGCCGGGGAGAGACCACAGGAGGGCTCCAGGGAGTGTCAGGCCCGTCTTGCCCAGTCCTGATTGGTTGGACCCCAGCAGCAAGCTAACCAAAACCAACCAGTCTGAGCATCTTCCCCCTGGTGGTCAGTGCTCGTCATAGTGACTGATCAAACAAACGGTTGGACCCTTAGCATATTATGCTTTTATTATATAGGAGGACCTTTTATTCTCTTTCCTTGAACTTTTCTACTCTAATGTCAAGATTGTTTCTAATCCTTTGTTTCTCTTTTGTAGCACCCTTTTTTGTTCTGTGTATCTCCTGCCAGGCAAGTAGGGGTTCTTTTGATGTTCTCTGCATTCTCTGCACTCCTGGTGTGCATGCTTGTTCACACTAGTCTTCCTCTCTGACTGCCTGTCCTCTTCCGATGGTTGCAGCTCAGCTGGATACGGTGCCCTGGGGCCAGGTGGGTCTTCCTTGATCATTGGCATGTGTGGCTTGTACAGGCGGCCAGGGCTGTTGACCCTGTATCCTGTTCCACTGTGCTCTGCCTGGCTAGATGCTCCAGCTGGCTGGGCCCACAAGTGCCTTTGAGAACTTGCACAGGTTCTGCCTTTTTTCACTTGGATTCTAACTCTGATCTATATGAGGCCAGTAAAAATGCCTTCTGATCCTCCTTGCTGTTAGCTTTACACTTAAGGCAGGATTGGGCTAAAATTCCTAGGATTTTTGCTAAGCTGCAGGTATTGCAGTAGTGCCCGTCACCTTCCTGCATCAGGTTTTACCTTGGAGGAGCATCCTTCACATCTGCTGTGTTTCTTGCCCACAACTTGAAGGAAAAACAGTGTGATTATTTGGGATGGTCAGCTTAGACAAAGGCCCTTGAATATGTTTATTGGAGTATGGGTAGGGGCTGGGTCTGCTGGCAGTTCTTACACTTGAAGGCTGTTTAAAGCACCTTTGGGAAGGAACATACCTGTCATCCTTGTCCAGAGGCCTCTTGTCATGTTTGTCTTGTCAGCCCTTTGAACGATTGTCTCTCCAAGCCCATAGATACAGGGCCCCACGGCAGGCAGGAAGGAGAATTTGCCAGTTGGATGCCACATGGAGGTTTTGTCAGCTGTGGCCACCTGCAGTGTGCATAGGTACAGGACTGGATGGCCTCTCCTGCCTTGTGTACCCATTGGTCAGGGGCCTGACTATAGACAGTTGTTGCTTACCTCCAGGCTAAATGAATTTTTGTTCGGGCTCTGACACATGGCTGCCAGGAAATTGGCAAATTCCAGTGTAACTCAGGGAGTGTGACTAAGTCTCTTTATAGAAAACTTGCTCCATCTCAGAACTTCTTGAGTGCTTTCCTGAAAGGTCTCTGTGCCCCTTCCTGATAACTTGCAAAGCTGGAACCACTGCCATTTAGTTTGGAGGTGCAGAAACAGAACCTGCATCCAGCAGCTTGTTCCTGCGCAGGAGCTGGTCAGAGGCCAAGGCGGGACTCAGACCAGCTATGCTATCCTCGACCACCTTCGTACTGTGTTGCAAACATTTCCCAGATGCTCAGCGTCAAGTCTACATGTGTCCCAGTGTGCTGTAGAGTGTTTCGTTTTGATGTGGTTTAGAGTGTCCCTGGGTTTACAATAGACTTCTTTTAATACTGGAAGTGAGGGAATTCAGACTGCATTTACCATGTGTCTGAGCAGGGACAGCCAGGTCACCTCCAGAAAGAAGGTAGCCTTCCATGGGTGAGGCATGTTGGTCACCCATTGGGCTGTGGTCAGCTGTGAAGCAAGTTGATCAGAAAGCCCTAGGGCCTGAGTTCAGACAGCCTTGGAACTCTATAGAAGGGATGATTGCCAGCCATGAATACTGTCTCCACTCTGTCAACTGTTGGGTGGTCCCAGCCTCTTCCTGGGTTTAACACTGAATGCCCAGCACTGAGTGAGGTGGCCTGGGCTTCACAGCAACGTTCTAGAGCCTAGTTCCCGATGTGGGGAGTCAGCTCCTCTAGGCGGCCTCACAGTGTTGACTAGAGTTGCTAGTGGTCCCACTTCATCTGTATCATTTTCTTGGCTGGCATGGCCACTTCCTGCAGCTGAGGGAGAGGCTGACCAGGAAGAAGGGCACAAGCTGGTGTGGAGCCCGAGGGACCAGCAGCAGAAGCCCGTGGCATAGTCAGGATGACCAAGCAGATGGCCAGGATGACCAAGCATTTGAGCTTTTATTTTCATCTAATATGTCATGAGAAAATAACAAAATTAGGGTTGGCCAGGGAGTCATGTGAGGAATGGGATGGATTGACTCGTGCATCCAGCTTTCCTACAAATTCATCTGGAATGTGTCGCTGGCAAATCTGAGCTCTGTCTCTTTGTCACTAACAGCTTGTGTAAACCCTGTTTCAATGACTGCTCTGAAAGAGATAAATCTAAGTGTGCTGGGATTCAGCAGGCCCTGAGGAAATAGTTTTCATTGTCCTGGCTTTCCTTATTAGTGCTGAATATTGAGGTGTTTGTAACAAGCACCATTCACAAACTTGAGAATCCTCAGAGTGAGGTACCTAAGTGGTCTTAGCCATCATTATAAAGGTGGGCTTGAGAAATACATATTACAGAAAACAGTATTCGTGATGACATTCCTACCTCACCTGTGCTATCCCTAGTCTTTGTGGGAGAGGTGTGGTGGAGCCTTGAGGACAGTGGCCTTTTCAGGAGTGAGTGAGGCCCATGGGCCAGGACAGGACATAGCATGCTTGACCAGTTGGCAGCACGTAAGGTATTTCAGGCTGTCCTGTTGAAGTGCGGACCTGCCCGCACTCAGTGATACATCACATGGCGTTAACTGGTTGGTTGTTAACAAAATGAAAATACTGGCAAGTGTCTCCTGGTAACAAGGGACAAGCTGCATGTGGTAGAGGATTATGTGCCAATGTCTAAGTCAGAGGAATTGGACCCAAAGATTTGCACCTTGAGGTTTCAGTGTTTTAATTTTAATATTAACAATGACAACTGTGACAGCTTTACGTTAGTGGACTACTTCATGGTTACACAGTACTCAGAAATGATTGGTACACCTTTGAGGGCCACCCCTTTGTGAGCTCAACCTGTACTTTGAGATGTCATCTCCATCACTGGTCCTGGGCCATGGTGAGCAGAGCTCCTTCCCAGTGCAGCGGTGTGTCACCTCAGAACTCAGCCTAACTGTAATGCCCATCTGTAAAACACCTCGCCCTCTAGTTTTTTAGGACACTTGGAACATGGAAGAAATCCTGAATGAGCAAACTCAGAACTCATATCACCACTTTTTTCTGGCCCTGCAGCTTCAGTGGTTGTTTTTAAAGATAATTAGACTTTGGCGGTTGGGAGCAGTTGTTCTGGAAACATCCTATTCTCTTCGTGGTGTCTGGCAGCCATTGTACTGCCTTTCCCAGGGGAAAAAGAGGAATAGGAGAAGGAGGCAGATCTTCTCAATGAGATCTTGGTCCAGAAACTGTGGGGTCCATATTGTGGCCACACGTGGGTGGTTCTCGGTGTTTCCTGCACCTTCTCCACAGACTCACGTGTGTTCACATCCAGGAGCTGGAGGGTTGAATATCCCATGATTACTTTGCTCAGTTTTTCCATTATGAGAGTAGGCAGTCAGGATTTCTACAAAATTTAACTTCCGGATAATCTTTAAATTTCTACTGAAACATTGCTGATGAGTCCCCGACAGTGGTTGAGTTTCAACAGTTATTACTGAATTAGGCTCTAGGATACTAATTCCTCCAGGCTGAGATGTTCCCGTTCCATAGTGAAAAATTGGAGGAGAATTTAGAATTCATAGTTTCAAATAGAGATAGAAAATGTCATTTCTGGTCTCAGCCATCAGAACATGTGGATGGAAATACCCTGTTCATCTGCATTGTGTGCTGGGAAAGGAAGGCAATAAAATTGGTCAGCCATGCCCCTCTCCCCAGAATAAATTCAGGTGTATTCTTAAGTCAGATAAGCACCAAAGGGATACTTCGTGAAATTTTAACAGTTAATATGGAAAAATAAGATAGGCTCTCTAGAAGGCACGGTGAAGAGCAGATTGCTCTTTAGCATACAGAGAGCAGGAAAAGTAGGTTGCTGCCACTTACGGAATGATTTTGAACATGTCTTTCAAAAGCTACACATCATACATAATAGAAGCTGTTTAATTCTAGGTGAGTTAATTATAAAAATTACTCATCCGAAATGGATAAGCACAAAGGTGTATGACTGTGGGAAAAGGAGATGAAACAGTGCATGTAATGTGGTTTGTATGAAATGTTTTCTACCTCTGACAATGAAAAAATGCATTAAAAGGAAGGCAGTGACTTTTAGAAAGCTAGAATAGATGTAACAACACCTCCCCGCCCCCCCCCCCCCCCCCGACGACCACCACCACTGTTCCTCTTGCTTTGTGCAACTGAAAATCTGGGTGTGATTATGGAACAAGCATAAGAGGACTGGGAAATGGAGAGAGCCGGTCTGTATTATATGAACGTTCATGTCAGGCATGTCTGGTTAGGCCATGTGGCCACAGGTGGAGATGTGAAAAGAAGTTGATTCTTTACACAGGTCCCAGAGAGAGGTTACTGTGTGCCATGCAGAGCAACTGGGAAGAGCATTGAGGTGGTCAGGAGCAGAATACAGAAGTGAGAGGGGTCTAGGCCAGATCTTTGTTGGGGTTTCCGCAGGAAGGCAAGGGACACTGTGTCAACAGTTTAGGATTGACTAATTTGAATAATTCCGCAAATTGTATGCTGGTCTGTATTGCCTACTGGGTTGATTTACCTTAGGGGAAATAATTGTCCTGTGTGTAAGTGACATGGGGCTGATTGGTAGTTTTTTGTGTGAAAGGCATGTCTACCTCAGGAGCCCCTTGCTGTCTCTAAGAAAGAGCTAGACCTGGGAGGGGCAGTCTCTCCCAGACAGCAAACTTTTTAAGATAACAACACATCAGAAAATAAAAGCATGATGAATACAACATGTGTTCTGGGATTTCCTGGAAAATGCAGGGGCCAGGGCCTCTGGCTTATGTGCAGGGTCTGGCTTAGTAGGTAGGAACCTGGACATTTTCTGGAAACTCCTTCAGAGGCGTCACATTACTGCCTTCTGAATATTTTATTCAGGAGAAGTTGGTGAACTTTTTTGGGGGGAAAAAAAAATGATTCTCACCCAAGCTGTCTGGGGGAGGGGCGCAGTGTGGGGATGGAGCAGCTTTTCTTGTGTGGTGAGTGATGTTGAGGCCATGGCGGACAAGATCTGTAGACCTAAGGGGCAGGTACTGCACCTTTGGTGTGACCATGCCCATGTGGGAGGGAGTGGCAGGGTGGGGTGGTACCCAACTCTGAAGAGCAGAGCCATAGGTGCTGGAACCCAGCATGCAGTCAGAGATTCAGGCATTGGAGCTACTGACCAGAAGCGTGGCCATTACCTTTGCTGGTTGATTCTTTCTGCAAGCTGAGAAATGCTTGCTTGCCCCACCGTGTTGTCAATTATGTATTGTAGACATTTTTTTCTGCTGGTGTTTACCACCTGGGTACATCCTAAGTGGTCTCTTCCTGGGTGCTGGTCCGAAGAGCTGGTTATGATCTTTTGATTCATTATGTCACATGAGTTTGAGATTGCCTGGGTTTTGTTTTTCAACAAATTTTAACCTTCTTCCTTTCTTTTGAAGCAGACGGTCGATGATGAAGCAATGGCCGTATAAATGAAGATCAAGTGAGGGGTGAAGAACGATGCCCAAGGGTGGGTGTTCTAAACCACCACAGCAAGAAGAATTTTCTCTCAGCAACGACATGGTGGAGAAACAAACAGGGAAAAAGGTAACACTTGGCCTAGCTCTTCTCTTCTCCTCCTCCTTGCCTCCTGTTCTTCTTCCTCCTGGTCTTTCTCTCAACCTTACCTTTCGTTCCTCTTTACCCTCTTCTCCTTTTTTCATCCTCATCCCTTCTAATCCTTGTCCTCACGCTCACCCTATCCTCAGCACATTCACCGTGTCTAAACAGGGATTAGGGCTGAGAATGTCACCTTGCCTCTTCTGGTTGTCTGTCTCTGTGCCATGTATTTTCTTTGTTGGGCCTCCTTGGCAGCCAGCAGTGGAGGAGGTACTGTTGGGTGGGTGAGTGTGGAGAGCATTGATCTTGCCAAAGAGGTCTTGCTTTCTTTTTAGGATGTTTATTGTTTGGGGACCAAAGTAAGTCTTTAAATAATAGTTTTGTGTTTGAGATAACCTCGATTTGGCCCCACACTTCTGTACTCCAGGACCACAGGATTTCTATCATGGTTTCAATAAGACCAAATCTGACATTTAACCATATTTGAGTTATCCTGACTAATACCACTGCTGGATAATTTAAATTTCCATTTGGCTTGTTCTCACTGTGAGTAGGAAAATGGGATGCAATTCTAAAATTCTTGTATCTTACTAATGCACTGTTACCACTGGGCTCTGGGGTGCACACTTCCTTTCCTGCAGTGTGAGACTGCCCAGTGAACATGGATTTGGAATCAGACAGAAAGAGGTTAAGCTCATGCTTTCCAAGTGTGCCTTTATGACTGTGAACAAGTCAGTTATCTGCCCTGAGATTCTGTTTTCTTTTCTATACAGTAGAAACAAAAGCATCTTGTGCAATTGTGGTGAAGTAGGGTAACAGTGCTGGCTTTTGCCCATGGGTGATACCACTCTATCATCACCATTTTTTAATCCTGATGTTTCTTGGCTCCTTTCCCTCTTTCCCTGGATGCCTATGTGGCAGGTCATCCACACTAAACGGTCTGACTCTCAGCCCCTGGCGGAAGTGCTCAAGGGTTACCTCTCCCAGTCCAGTTATCAGTCCTTCAAGCTACTTCTCCCTGCTCTTGCATCAGTCCCACTCTATCCTGACACTTGGGAATGAACAGAAGCTCTGGGGCTGCTGCTTGTCCACTCTCTGCCGGTGCTTCCTATTGCTGCATTAGTTCATGCCACCATCTCTGATGACACCCTGGGTTTGGTGGGGGGTGTTATTAGCATCTTTTCCACATAAGCAGATAAGTAGAACCATGTATTCATTTAGTTGAGGTTTAAAGTGTAGGTCAACCCCAGCCGGTGTGGCTCAATGGTTGAGTGTCGTCCTAGGAACTATGAGGTCACAGTTCGATTCCCAGTCAGGGCACATGCCTGGGTTGTGGGCTCTATCCCTGGTGTGGGGCATGCAGGAGGCAGCTGATTGATGATTCTCTCTGATCATTGTTGTTTCTATCTCTCGCTACTTCTCCCTTCCTCTATGCAATCAATGAAGATATATTTTTTAAAAATAAAGTGAAGTTGTTCATGAGCATATAGATGTGCTAACATGTTCATCAGAATGACCAAGCAGGTCTCTAAGCCCCTGATGTCTGGGCAGTTGTGTCCATGTATTTTATACCACTTGCTCTGCCCCCAGTGCTTCATGCTGCATGCAGGAACAGGTTGAAGCTGCAGCATGGAACTTGGGGCAGGCTGAAGCTTGAGCTTGATCTGAGCACACATGAGGATGTGCATGTATCTGTGAGGCCTGTGGACAGTCTGGGTTCAGCTTGGGATGGATGAGTGCTACTGTGCCCATGAGGAGATGCAGTCAGTGGGCAGTGTGCCCTGGGGAGCATAACTCCTATTCTGTGGCCAAGAGTCCCAATTGTTGGGACACTTGGACACTGAATAGGCCAAACCACCCTTGATAGCGTCACAGTTCCCAAGTTTCTGTATGGATTTTTCTTGCAAGAGGATTTCCTAGCTGTGGGCATAGGATGAGGAAGAGGCCCACCTATGCCTTGCTCTTGTGCCAGAGGCCCATACAGCCCTGCCCACGCTTTCTCTGCCTCCAAACTGGGTCCTCAGGAGCTCCAAACTGCTATCCCCTCTGGCCCAATTTTCCACAATGTGGAATTGCAGCTGGGCCTGCCCAGAGGGCTTCTTGCCCAAAGCCAAATTGAAAAAGTCAGCGCCTACCTTGGAGACGGCAGCTGCCTGGGCCCTTGTGGGTACCTGATCCAGGGCCTTCTGGCAGGCATCCTGCTGACCTTCTAACATGGGGCTTGTTCTGGGCTGGTTTGCACTGTTTTCCTTTCCTTGAGGAGAACAGAGATGCAAGTGGACTGAACTGGCTCTGGTGTGGTTGATATGAGCATCGTGTATACATATGCCTCAGGACATGTGTGGATTTGCTTTGGTATTTTTTTCAGTAAGGTAGCTCTTATCATGAGCAAGGGAGCATCCCCGAAAGGAGTCACTCACACACGTTTGTTTTTCCATAATGCCAGGTTTATTAAGGGAATCCTCCCCAGTAACCCAATAGAGTTGCATGCAGGTTACACACAGAGAGGGGGGGCTTACACAATAGAAGCTAGCAAAGTAATCGTTTGGTGCAGAGTCCTGGTCACTAGCTGCATCTGCAGATGGAGACATGGGCGTCGGTCTCAAGCCAGGCCCCTATAGTGGTGGCACATCTGGTGGAGTGGAATTCTGGCAGGGCTCTGGGTATGATCCTTGGTACAGCCAAGCTGGAGCATTGAATAGTTGGAGTTCTGAGTTCTTATAGCCCACAATGGATGGAGTCCACTCATATTGGTGTCCAGATGGAGTCCTTATCTGAGTGTCCAGACTTGTGGTTTTTGATGTTCTGGGCCAGTGGTCGGCAAACTGCAGCTCGCAAGCCACATGCAGTTCTTTGGCCCCTTGAGTGTGGCTCTTCCACAAAATACCATGTGCAGGCGCACACGTGCAGGCGCGCATGTACAGTGCGATTGAAACTTCGTGGCTCATGCGCAGAAGTCGGTTTTTGTGGCTCTCAAAAGAAATTTCAATCGTTGTACTGTTGATATTTGGCTCTGTTGACTAATGAGTTTGCCGACCACTGTCTGGGCCATCCAAAGGATGTTCCTGTTATACCCAATTACTTCAGTCTGACATAGCACTTGATATAACTGTCATGGCTGACATTGACTCCATATTGGGTTGTCAAAAGTGTTCAGAACGTCTGCTCAGTTCTTGCTCTATACAAGGCCACAGTAAACAGAATCTGCAGGGCCACAGGTCCCCATGCTTGTTTCTTTGACACTGAGGAGCCCTGGGAGCACCTGGTTCCACAAATCCAAAAGAAATCCGCTGAAGAAATAGTAGGATGTTATATCCTTGTAATGAAATCACAGAAAGGATGATGGTGGGTCCTGTTTTCTTGGATCCCAGGCCCCTGAGAGTGTCAACTCTTTTCAGGCTTCAGATAAGCTTTCTGATGACAGCAAAATCTCCAGCAAAGTCAGATTATTGTCACAGATGGATTCCTGTAGTCTCTATCACCTGGAGCAGTGTTCACCAACCAGTGGTCCGTGAGGTCCGAAAGGTTGGCAACCGCTGACCTGGAGAATCTTAGCTGTTGGGATTTCTGTTTGTCTGTCTGTCTCTCTGTTTTGTGAGGGCAGAGAGAGAAATAGAGGAAAACCACAGAGGATATGAGATGGGCCAAGGTTTTCTTCTGCGCCCAGACTGGTCCTGGAGTTGGGAAGTTACTTAGAGGTTTCTGCTCACTTATCCACAAAAGGGCTTCCCCAACTGCTAATTCAAAGTGAGCAGCACCAGCTACCCTGCACCCTTTCTGCTCCCTATACTACATGATCCTTCTATGTAACATTTGCTCCCCTTTGAAACACCTGCATTTGCTTATCATATAATCTCTCCCAATTAAGCTCTTGGGAGGAGCCTTTTTGTGTTCTCGCAATGCTTTATTACTAGGCACTGACTAGGCATTATTGTGCAAATGCTGACACCCTCAGATGCTCAAATCAGATTTCACAAGTGAAGGTAGGTCAGGCCTTTGAGAAATAAGGGACACAGTTTGGAAAGGAAGGGGTGAAGCTATCTTTCCTCGCAGAGGACATGATTATCTACATAGAAAAATCTTAAGAAACCTACACAAAAGATCCAAGAACTAAAAAGTGAGCTTCGCAAGTTTGCACAATACACGGCCAATATGCAGATATATTTCTAAATGCTGTTAGTGAACAATCAGCTATTAAAATTTTAAAATACACTTATAGTAGTATCAAAATATGGATTCTTTTAAAAAATGTTTTTTTATTGATTTATTTAGAGAGGAAGGGAGAGGTAAATAGAAAGAGAAATGTCAGAGAGAAACATCTATTGGCTGCCTCCTGCAGGCTCCCTACTGGGGATCGAGTCTGCAACCTGGGCATGTGGCCAGACCGGGAATCAAACTGGTGACCTCTTACTTTTATAGTTCATGGGTCCACACTCAACCACTGAGCCACACCAGCCAGACAAAATATGGATTCTTAAGGAATAAATTTGGTGAAAGATGTGCAAGACTTGTACCTTGAAAGCTACAAAACATTGCTGAGAGAAATTATGCAGACCTAAACAAATGGAGAGTTAGTTATATTATACTCATTTGTCAGAAAACTCTCAATATTATTTAGATACCATTCTCCCCAAATTGATCTATAGAGTCAGCATAATGCCACTCAAAATTCTTGTAAGCTTTTAGGTAGAAATTTATAAGCTGATTTCAAAGTTCATATGGAAATTTAAAGGACCTAGAATAACTTCAAAAGCACTTTGAAAAGAAGAAAAAAATGTTAGAGGACACAAACAGTCTGATTTCAGTCCTTACTATAGAGCAACGATTTTCAATCCTTTCATCTCATGGCATACATAAACTAATTACTAATCTTCTGTGGCACACCAAAAAGTATTGTTTTTGCCAATTTGACCAAAAAAGAGGTATAATTTTTGAATCATTCATAGATGACTATTATGTTGGCTGTTATCACTTTTTTCATCCTTACCCTAGGATATGTGTTATTTGTGGGGTTTTTTTTTTTTTTTTTTTTTTTGTAATTACTGATTTGAGAGGCAGAGAGACATTGATTTGTTGCCTCTTATATGTGCCCCAACTGGGGATCGAACCCACAACCTTGCTGTGTGCCCTAACCATGAATTGAACTCACAGCCTTTTGGTATATAGGACGATGCTCCAACCGACTGAGCCACCTGACCAGGGCAGTTATTTTTTCATTTGATAGTTGTGAGAAATGCTGACCTGTCTGAATTCAAATAATGGACTCGGAGACATGAAGTATAGTGAAAACAAGACTTTTAATACAGTCTTGTAAGTTAAGCGGGTGTCTGGTTGAACAGGCACACATGGAGCAGTGAGGACAGGGTATTTATTCCTAGGGTGTGATAGTCCCTTCTCCTGTTCCTCATTGGCTGAGTACTATGGTGTTAATAGTTTTCCTCATATGTCTCCTGGGTCTTAATTGTCTCCTATTTGGTTATTTTTAAAAAATGGGCTGAGGCCTTTTCTAGTTGTCTCCACCTCCCGTTGTCTAGGTGGATCTTCCTGGAAAATGTGCTGTTGGTCATGTACACAGTTTTTGTTCTTATACCCTCTCCTCCCCTCTCTATATTCTGTTTGCCCTGGGAAAATTCAGTAACTGTTTCCATTAAAAGTTGACTGTGCTGTAGATGGATCACAGAGGCCTATTTCCTACAATAATCTAAGGGAAAAGAAGTCAGTGCCCCTGACTGAATAGTCAGATATTGCATATTTTAAAAACTCTTACGCACACTGGTTGAAAACCACTCTGTAGAGTTATAATAATAAGATAGTGTGGTATTAGCCTAGGACAGGCATATCAATGAGGGGAACATAGAAACCCACACACACGTATGGTCAATTCTTTTCAGCAAAGATACTGAGGCAACTCAGTTGGGAAAGGGTAGTCTTTTCAACAAATGGAGGTGGAACAATTGGATTGACATATTGATGTTGTTTTTAGTGGCTAATATGATTTTGTTCCTATTGAATTCTTTTGCTGTTGGCCATTTATAGATTAGTTGACCATAGTTAAGGTAGTTCCAGGGTGAATGTACCGAGTGGACCATGACTATCCTCCAAACAGTACTACACCTTTTTTTTCTCCTCTGTGTGGAAAGCATGGTGTCGTGGGGAATTACAAGCTGGCCTGCCTTTCTTTGTACATGATGTGTGTGGAGCTTCCCCTCCCTGCCTGCCCTCCCCCCCCCCCCAAATTTATTGTGAAGGATACTAGGAGATGAGAAGGGCCAACCAGGTCCCACCATCCGGTTGTCCTATTCAGCTGTTACCACTCTGAATAGGACATAGGTTTTTATGGCATATCAAAGTCTGACACGGAAATGGCTGATTAGGTTGAATTTAATGTTTTAGGTATTCTTTTACCATTTGCGAATGAAAACATGTTGTAATGTGTACATTTGGTTCCTATTGTGATTCCTATTTTACTAGTGAGGAAAGCTCTACTTTGCCCCAGCCTAGCTGCTCAGCAAGGTTCTGAACCCAGGTCTTTCCAGAGAGCTGTGTTCCTGCTGTACAGCTCAGAGCTGAGCCCCTACCGCATTCTAGCTGCAGTGCAGGTGTTTGCTTTTCCCTGTACAGCTAGTATGGTGAGGAGCTTCGATTTTTAAACTTTTGGAACTTTTTTATTAACATATCAATGCATATCATATATTATAGTTCATTTTTAAAACCTGGGATAGCCTCCATCCAGATCAACACATACCAGTGTTGTCAGTCTCCTCGGAGCCTTTCTGTGCAATCTGTAGCACTCCTGACCAAAGTGACCTCTGTTCTGACATCTATTACTGTAGATAAGTTTTTGCTGTTGGGATTTACATGAGAACACTTGTTCAACGTTACATCTGACTTACAGGCTTTTTCTTAGCAGCAGTTCTCTTCCTTTGTTGCTGTGTAGTATTCCATTTGTATGAATGTTCAGCAACTTATTTATCCATTTCTCCTGTGAACATTTGGATTCTTTTTAGTTTGGAATATAACAGAGTAATGACACGAACACATGTACAGTGCTTCCCCCCTCCCCCCCCCAGTGGTTTAATAATTTGTCAAAATTATTCTATCAGTTCTGCAGTCCCAAAAGCTGTGAGAGTTCAGATTAACTCACATTTTTGCTAACACTTGGTGTCAGTTTAATTTTAGTCATGCTAGTGGGTATGTAGGGGTATCCTGTGGTTTTATTTGTATTTTTCTGTTGTTTCCCAGTTATGAAGATGTCTTCCTGTACTATCTTCTGAAAGCTTTCAGTCTGGGGTTCATCTAGAATTAATTATTGTTGTGTGGTATAAGTTAAGGGTCAAGGTTTATTTTTTTCCCTATGGATGTTCACATGGTCATTGTCACTTACTGAAAAGACCTCCTCTCCTTCCACTGTGTTGCAGCAGAGACTTTGTCACCAGGTAGGTGGGGTTCCAATTTGTACTCTTTGTTCCAAACCTTTGGTTCTTGGTCCAGGACCACCTGTTGTGATGACCGTAATTTTATAGTCTTGATCTCTGGTAGTTTAGTTGGCTGAACTTTGCTGTTTTTCAGAGTTATCTTTACTATTTTTGACCCTTTGCTTTTTCTATGTGCATTTGGAATAAGCTGATTTCCAAAATAATGCCTACTGGGATTTTAACTGGATTGCTTTAAATATAAAGGTAAATGGGGAGAATTGCCAGATTAACAATGTGAGTTCTGTTATCATAAACATATCCTTCCATTTTTATGTCTTTTTCCTCTCTCAGTAATGTTTTGTAACTGTTTATATAGAGGGTTTAAACATCTTTTGTTAGATTCATTTCTGTGTATTTGATGTCTTTTGATATTTTGAATCATTTCCTAATTGTTTATAAGAAATAAAAAATCAATTCCAGCATCTAACAACTTCTTTAATTTATATACTAATTTGCTATTTAATTATATATTGCTTTGGATTTTTCAGGTATACAGTCAATCATTTTAAGATTAATACTTTGTTAGCCTTTGGGGTGGGTGGGTGGGAGAAAGGAATTGAGCCAAATCTAGTTTCAGAGGGGATTTTATTTTTGTGGCCCAGAAGTGCCATGATGTAATTACTCATGCATCAATATTGTTCTCTTAGAGGTGTCATGGAAGTTATCTATGTTGTTACTTGTAACCATGTTTTTTTATTGTTGTAGAATATTCCATTTATGACTACACTAGAATAAATGTATCCATTTCCCTTTCAAGGGGCAATTGTGTTGTTTCATTATTTTACTATGTGAACAAAACTGCTGTGAACATCACTGTGCCAGTTGTGAACATATGCACTAATTTCATTAACTTTATGAGAAACTCGCAAAGTGGTTTTGCCATTTGAGTCCCACCAGCAACAACTCAAGTTCTAGTTTTTCTGCCACATCCTTGTCAACATTAGATACTGTTAGTCTTTTTTATTTTAGCCATTCTAGTGAGATTATTTAGATCTTGTAGTTTTAATTTGCATTTTCCTAATGCTGAGAACACCTTTCCAAATGTTAATTGGCTATATGAGTATTTTCTTTTGCAAAGTACATATTCATGTCCTTTGCTCATTAAAAAAAAATGTTTTGCTTCTCAACAGATGAGGTGATTATAGGCAACCTTGCCTAGATACATCCCCCCTCATTCCTCCTCAGGACAACACCCAATCTTCTGCACTTGAGCAGAAGGTTGCTGAACCCCCTTTGTCAGGTAGAAGACTGTCCCTTCTTTTTATGTGCTGAGACTTAGTGTCAGAATTAATGTAAAATTTTATCACAGGCCTTTTTCTGCAGCTATTGAAATGATCATGTGATTTTATTTTCTCTATTTTCTTCAGGTGGTGAATTACATTGATCTTTTTATTTCTTGCATTCCTGAATACTTTGTTATTTGTAATATAATCTATAGATCAGATTCACCAACTGGGCCAGGAGTTTTTTTGGTAGGCAGATGCTTATTACAGTTTGGGGTTTTTGCTAATGGGTTCCATGCCTCTCCCAGTTCCGTGATGGCAGGTACAGGTAGTGACAGGTGTGGCTGGATCCTGACATCTCAGGTACATGGTAGGGTGAGATGACATGTCTAGCATCTGTTAGGCTCTATCTTCCAGGGGTCCTTCCTCATCCCAGCAGTATTGTCCATAGCTCAGGCTCTGCCTGGTGGCCCCTCTTTGTACTCCAGATGCCCTCAGAGTTGGCAGAGATCTCCCTGGTCACTTGAGGATATCTCTCAGCTGCTAAGGTTGGTGGATGCTGTGGCTGAATGATCAAGCTGGAGGTTCATTTGGGCCACAGGAGGAGGGAATTCAGTTATGTTTGGTGCAGGGAGGTAGCTTCTCCTGGGAATACCCCCACCTCTTACGGTGCTATCCATGGAGGGGTTGGATTCAGGGTGTCCACCTGCTGCAGATAGCAAAGCAGGGACTCCTCTTGCCACAAAGTGCCCGTTTCATTAACACACACACACACACACTCTCTCTCTCTGCTTTTTGGGATCAGACTACCCTATCCTCATGTGACCTTACCTCATATGGCACAGCACTGCATGGTGAGCGGCTGAATTTACATGCCCAACAAACACTGAGATCTCCCATTTATTCATCTTGAGGTGGGCACTGTCTTCCATTGTACAGATGATAACATCAAGGCAGACACAGTGCTAGACTTGCACAAGATTGGCCAGCTTGTAAGGGTGGGGCTGGAATTTGGGCTTGCTAGTACTCACCCTGCAGGACAAACCAGCCCTGAGACTAGTGCAAGGAAGGGGGGTGATGAGGACAGACATGTCCTGCCCACTTTCCAACTAGCTCTTGCTTTGGGGTGGGTCATCTGTACTCAGGTTTACAGATGTGGGCTCTGCTCTGAGATTGATGCTTGCTCTGCAGGATTTGTCCTGAAGGACAGCTTCACAGTGTCACAGGCCTGTAATGGTGCCAGAGACAGCATGAGCACTGGAGGTCATGTGAGGCCATGTGGAACTATGCAGAAGATGTCAGACAGGGAAGGAAGAGAATCCAGTCCATTCATAGGAAGGGAGGAGTGCAGTCTCTTGGGGGATGGATACACTCCTGTATGGTGGGAGGCCCAGGCAGGTTGGGTGGCTGGGCCCCTTTATTCCACAGGGAGAGTTTATGTTGAAAATCAGGACGCCACCTGTCCACACACCTTTTTAAGGCTCTTGCACCTGGATCTTTTCCCTGGGAAAATGGGTTCCAGGGCAACTGTATGCTCTGCTTTCTTCATACTTACGATAATATTTGTTAGCCGCAATTTCTCAAGACTCCTCTGGTTCAAGACAAGTAGTGGGGCCATGTTTGATCATGGACAGGGCTCAATGGCAGCTCTGGTCTGTGAGGGGCCTAATGGGTGAGCTTGGCTATCTGCCCTATAGAGGAAGACTGAGGAAGCCAATAGGCACACCTAATCCTGGTGGGCAGGAAGGACTGTTAATTGCCCAAATAAGAGATTTGCTTTAACTGGCACATAAATGAGAGCATAGTGGATGTGAAGATTTGAGACTAATTTGTAAATGATATCTGAAAGTGTGACTTTCTTTTCTAGGATAAAGATAAAGTTTCTCTAACCAAGACCCCAAAGCTGGACCGCAGTGATGGAGGGAAGGAGGTGAGAGAGAGAGCAACCAAACGGAAGCTGCCCTTCACAGTGGGGGCCAATGGAGAGCAGAAGGACTCAGACACAGGTACCAGGAGCCCAGCGCCGCCTCTGTCCCTCCTGTTGTCTCCTGTCCCCTGGCTCCTTCCTGACTGCCTCCACGTCATCCTCACTTGAACCCTTCCCATATCATATCTGCCAACTCTTCTCCCACAGAAAGTGTCCTTGACACCCATCCTCAGGGGTCTGCTGACAACAGGCTCCACCTGGGAGGTGGCCTCAAACCCATTCTAGGAGTCCTACTGCAGTCCTGGGGGGTGACCCATAGCAAGGCCTCACAGCTTCTTCTCTTTATCTGATGTTCAGGGGGGTACTTGGAGATTAGCACACAGAGAATTCACGTAAGTCTGCATAGCAGAAATGCTCCCTGGACCCTAGCATGCCCAGGGAACCTCCAAGTGTATATCCAGTCATGAGGCTTTCAGGCATTTCCATGTTGGAGGATAAACATGTTTTCCATGAGGGCTACAAAAACATAAATTAAACCAAATTATTTGAAATAAAATCTAAAGGGACCACTGAAAACAGGATCCAGTGAGTGCAGGTCAATCCTGGGCATGAGTATAGGTGTACATGTGTGTCTGTGTGTGAATGTGTAAACATGTGTGAGTATGTGTGCACATGTGTGTGAGCATGTGCGTGCATGTCTCTGTGCCTTCGAATGTGTACATGTCGGGTTAATAATACTTGGTGTGTACACTTTTAAGTTGGTTCCATCTAGAGCTGCTCACTGGGACACGTGCTGTGTCTAGGCAATAACCTGCCCTCTCTCCTGCTGGCCCACACTCTTTTTCTCTTGATCCTAGTGCCCAGGGGCCTTTCTAGCCTGCTGGTCATCTGTCTGCTCTGCAAACTTGTAGGCCAGTTGCATACCAGGGGTGAGAAAGGTCACAGAGCATGCACAAGGCCACAGTCTGGTTGAACCCACAGAGCTGTGAGGTGGGCCCAGGCTTTCCCACAATGCAGCCATAGGACAAGGAACAGAAGCCCTGCAAAGATAGGGCATGGCTTGGGGCTTCCTGCATGTGGGAATATGTGGCCAAGTACTGAAACAAGATAAATGTAAGAAAATTGGGAGAAATGGCAGAGGGAGCAGCCTGGAAAAATAATCTGTGTCACAGCTTTTATTCATGAGGTCACAGATCCTAAAAGAAGCAGGTTCACGGTAGCTGTGCTGCAGATACTGTGATTAGTTAAAACCCAGTGAAATGGATATGATTTTGCTGGCTGGGATATAAGGAAGGTGGTATTGACCAAACCCATGGTTTTTGTCACTCAGTAGGCACATTGGGGATGAGAAGGGGTGAGTTTGCAAGGGGAGGGGCCATGGAGCAGTGGAGCAGAGGGAGGATATGGGTACGTGTGTGGACATGGGGCTTCTGCCAGAATGGAGGGGTGCTCACAGGGATTCTGTAACTCAGGCTTTAGGTCCAGAGATCAGGCCAAGCCTGGGCCTCTACTGTTATTAATGACCGTGCCAGTTCTAGTTGTGGAAGGTGTGCTGTTGCTGTTGGTTATTGGCTGCCTGGATGTGGGGTTCTGAAAAACTCCAGAAGTTGGGGCTGTGGGGTGGTCCTGTGTGTTCCTGGAGTCTTGCTTTCAGAGTCAAGGAGATAGTGCTGAGCTCCCATCTCCTGAGAGAATGTGCTGCCTGAGCAGAGGTTGATGTATCTGCATTTCCGTGGAGCATGCCTAGGGGTGGACGATCTTGGCTGCCTACCCTGTCTGGTTGGTAGGATTTCTTTACAAGGCCTATTTCATGTCTTTAAAAAAATTTTTTAATTGAATTTATTGAGGTGACATTGGTTAATAAATTACATAGGTTTTAAGGGCCCATTTTATCTTGATGGTGGCTTTCTAGGTTTGTGTGTTCCAGCGGGCCTCATGGATTAGTCTGTTGATGGTTAGCATCTTCTCAGTAGGAAGTCTCCGTGCTAGTTCTCTGAGGTGTCCAGAAGATTCTTGGAGCACCCCAGGAGTGCTCATGTTTACTATCTGTGAGTCAGGATGTAGAGAAAATTATGGTGAAGTAGGAAAAAAGTGAAGACCATTTAGAAAACAGAATTTTCCAAGTAAGGACTATGTTACAAAAATATAAGTTAAATATAGTACTTGCCCTCCTATGTTTATTTTCCTTTTGGGGTCCAATTTTAATAATTTTCTTATAAATCTGCTCTGTTAATATGACAAAACCAGATTTTCCCGTGAGAGGATTCTGGTTCCACGGGTGTGTCGGGTATCACTTGTATTAGGAGCCTCTAAACTAGCTGATCTTTGTGCACCATGTACACCAGTGGGAGGCCCTCTGCCTGGCCCTACTAGGTCTGGAGACCATGATTAGTTACCTGTTAACCTGTCTTCTTCCTACTCGCACTTTCTGATCAGCAGGAAATCTGAGCTGGGTATGAACTCCGTACTAACTGTAGGAGCATTTCTTGCTCAGAAATATCGGCTAAGATGGATGAGGCCATTTCTCTGAGAGACACAGACCTCTGGTAGGTCCTGCCCCCACTGCAAGGCTGTACCTCCAGCTGTCAGAAAGGGGGAGAAGCCACACAGGAGAGAATTATTAACTCTGATAAGTGACTAAGATAGATGCTGGTCCCTTTGGTCTGAGGCTAGGGCAGTGGTTGGCAAACTCATTAGTCAACAGAGCCAAATATCAACAGTTACAACGATTGAAATTTCTTTTGAGAGCCAAATTTTTTAAACTTCTTCTAACACCACTTCTTCAAAATAGACTCGCCCAGGCCGTGGTATTTTGTGGAAGAGCCACACTCAAGGGGCCAAAGATCCACATGTGGCTCTTGAGCCACAGTTTGCTGACCACAGGGATAGGGTCCTCAAGAGCAACGGACCTGGAGACTGCCCTGCATCGTGGTTCTGCATGTTCCTTTAGCGCCCTCTGCTGGTAAGATGTGGTCCAGCTTGCTCTATAAGGTGGACGTGGCAGAAGGCTCCAGAAGTTGGGGCTCTGAGTGGCAAATAGTGCATTTCCTTGGCTGTACCCTGACTGGACAGAGGCTATTGAGCCTCCTTCAGAGACCACCGAGCTGCCTAAGAACCTTCTGTTTCATAGAACATCAAGAATTGCTGCACGTGACCCAGTCCATACCAGGCTGGTCTCTGCAACACTTAGTCAAGGTTGGAGGCGGATTGCCAAGAACAACACCGTTTGTGGTAAAAGCTGGACATACCCTGCACATCCATGCCTAATCAAAGCAAATTCACCCTGACATGGTTTGTCATGTTCGCATCCTGAACATTTCATGTCCAAGTGAATATGAGTGTGTGTCAGGAACCTACTTCAGTATCCTTCCAGAAACACTGGCCTGAGCATGCCCCAGAGCCAGGTCTCTGTTAGGGCTGGGCACAGGCTGCACATGCTGTGTCTTGGCCTTTCCTAGGACCGAAACAGGTCTGGCTATCTGTCTAGGAAAAGCAAGCAGGCCACTCCAGCAGGACAGCCTTTCATTAGCCAGGCGTCTGAGGACGCTCAGCCTGCCCAAGCACCTGAGTGCTGACTCACTGCTAGGTTTGTTGTAAAGCATCTTACCACTTACAGTGTTCATGATGAAATTGTATGATGTCTGCTTCTTGCTTCAAATTACACTATTTTGTTAACTTTTTATATGATTAAATTTTCCCACAACTTGAAAAAAAATCTATAAGTAAATATTGTTTAGGTTGGTTTAGATGATTGCCTTCTCTCTCCAAGCTCCTTCATAAGCCTTTTGATTCTTTACAGTTTTCCATCCCTTAGTCTGAACATTAACATGCTGCCTCCCAACTGAAACCACACACAGATGGGCCCTGCTTGTCCCCTGAGGATGCTTCTTTGCCAGAAGCATCAAGAGCTGGCAGCTGCCTCTTCTCAACACCTGAATGTGTCTTTGGAATGAGGAAAATTTAAGATTTTCTTATTTTATTTTTACCTTGTAAGACTTGTCTCTGATATCTAGGGTATTTATTCAGCAGTGCTGAAATGCGAGCTCATTCATTAGAGTGTTTGAGGACACTTACTTATTTACTGAAATCATGATCTCCCTGGTTCTGTAAGATGGGAAAGTACTGGCTGCTGTGACTGCTTGGGGGCTGTCCTCTGTTTGTGAAAGGAAAATATTTCTCTCTTCTATTGGCATCTGCAGAACTTCTTAGAACCCAACACCATGATGAGGAAGGGGCTTCTGCTCACGCACTGAGTGCTGGACTGTGGCAGAGAGAGAGCAAGGTGGCATCATGAAAAAGTGACACCACTGTGAAACCTCTGGCTGTAAAGGGTACATGCCATCCACAGTGTGACCCTAGGACTCTCAGGACTTGGCTAATGCATTATGACAAGACTCCTAAAGGTAGAAGGACTCGGGTAGGATGCTTTAGCCACATGGAGCAGGAAGGCCTGATCAGTCTGCACTGCACTGGGCACCTGATCACCTTGCATCTCAAAGTGTAGTAAAGAAGGAGGGCAAGGTTGGGCCTATTGCTCTGTGGCTCTCTTCTCACACTACATGGCTAGACTTAGGTTCTGCCCATTCCTAACTTGCCACTGCCATGGAATAAAGATGAATTCTGTTATGTAGCAAAGAGATTGGATGTGGAGGTTGGTGAGCAGCAAGTGGGGCTACAGGGCAGAAGGTGAAGAAAGCCCAGCACCTGCCCCTCCCATGATGGTCAGAGTTCAAGGGTGAGAGCCCAGTTTTATCTGAGGAACCACATTTGGTCACTCACAAGGAAGAGGAACCACATTTGGTCACTCACAAGGAAGCACATCCAAGTAAAATATTTTCAAATAATTAAGAATTCCTCTGGTTAAGCTATTACCCAAACATGTTTCCTCTCTAAACTTGAACAGCTTCATATACAAAGGGGAGTTTGGAATAAAGGAAGATTCTTTGTATTTAAAATTCAGTTGCAGAAAAGGTGTGATTCTATAGGGTATCACATCCTCCCTTAGGACCCTTTACAGATGCACTCCAGCAGGTAGCCAGGCCCATTCTATCAACATATCATAGGTGAGTCAGGGCCTCATGACCACTCCAGCTTCCGTGATTTGCTGGGAGGATTCCCAGGACCCCTCATGTAGTCCTACTCATGACCATAACTAATCACAGTTAACAGTCCACAAAGCAAAGTCAGCTTGTAGTCGTCCTGCGGAGTCACAGGACTACTTACTTCTCTCGATTTTGAGGACACTCAGGAGTATAATTGACCAGGGAAGGCCATAGAGGGGAGGGCACAGGAGCCTTTCTGGGATGTATCCTGGTGAAATATTATGGGACTTTGAGTGTATTTCTTAAATTCCCTGTGCTGCTTGGTGTTTTCATCTGTAAATCTCTAAATTGTGAGGAGTTAGTGATTCTGACCTGTGAAGTTTTGGGGGGTGGGTGAGTGGGTGGAATTTGCAGTAAATGCTCCAGTCAGCTCTCAGGAGGAGTCTGGGTCAGGGCGTGGCCCCTTCAGTAATGCTGCTTCCAGGATTGCAGTTGAAGACCTGTGCAGGCAGGCCCAGGGACTAGCAAGGATTGATGGCATGGTTCAGGTATGGCTGCAGGTTTGAATTATGAATTTAAAAAAAAAATCTATCCCTAACCTGTTTGGCTCAGTGGATAGAGCGTCGGTCTGTGGACTCAAGGGTCTCAGGTTCGATTCCGGTCAAGGGCATGTACCTTGGTTACGGCCACATCACCAGTAGGAGGTGTGCAAGAGGCAGCTGACCGATGTTTCTCTCATCGATGTTTCTAACTCTCTGTCCCTCTCCCTTCCTCTCTGTAAAAAAAATCCATAAAAATATATTTTAAAAATAAATTAAAAATTCTATATGCTTTGGTGACTAGAAAGTGATGGGCGGTGGTTGAGGCTGTTGTCTAGGCCCTTTATGCTGATACCGCTTTCTTATATTTTGGCTTCCTGGTTATAATAGCCTTCATTGAATTACCACAAACAGAGCTAGTTGCTCCCTTCTTGGAGAGAGGTGATTAAGACCAGAGAAGGGACCTGCTGAGTCACACAGAGCCCCTCTTTTTAAAATGATGAATGATAGTAATTTCTAAAAGAAAGAAAGAAGTTTATATAAATCAGGAAATTGGAAGGAGAAGCCAGTCACAACTGCAGCAACTGCAGCCTAAATGTTAAATGATACCCTAACCAACCTTGGGGCCTGGATGGTTGGAGAAGTAAAACAGACTGGCTGTAGGAAATAACCATTGGCTTCTGGGGAGATCTGGTAGTCAACTCATTGAGACCAATGGCCATTTGGTAGTTCTAGCTCAGTGGTCGGCAAACTCATTAGTCAACAGAGCCAAATATCAACAGTACAATGATTGAAATTTCTTTTGAGAGCCGAATTTTTTAAACTTAAACTTCTTCTAATGCCACTTCTTCAAAATAGACTTGCCCAGGCTGTGGTATTTTGTGGAAGAGCAACACTCAAGGGGCCCTCAAGGGGCCAAAGAGCCGCATGTGGCTCGCGAGCGCAGTTTGCCGACCACAGTTCTAGGTTAACTGTGGTGTTGCAAGCTGATGGTGGGAGATGGCCTACTGTTATATTGCCTTGTGACCTTCTAAAGCATAAAGGGGCTTGGGCAGTTAGTGGGGTGTGTGGAGTGATTGGACCTGTGACCGGGAGGGAGGAAGGAGCAACCTTAGGGAGGAAGGCGCTACCTTAGTAAGAGATAGAATATAAGAATAGAAAAGAAGGGAGGCTTGATTTGCCTGGGATGTGGGATAATTAATTACCTGTAAGGGTGTCTGCCTTTTTGAGAAATACAGTTTCCTTTTCCTTTTTATAAGCTAGCGTGATTTTTGCATGATTCCATCTCTTGATTGGTATAGAGATGGTGGTATACACTGAAAAGGAGAGGGAAAGGCAGAGCCAGCACTTCCCAGCTAAGGAGGGAATGGGTAAGGTTAAGTGTTCGTTCAAGATGGGTGGAGATGAGAAAGTTTCTTACGGGTGTAGGAGAGGAGGGCTGGAACAGGATGAGAAGGAGAGTTAATTCACACTTCCAGGGTCAGGATTGTCCTAAGAGGGGAAAGGGTATGTTTAGGATCTAGAAAGAAGGAAATCTTGTCCCATGGATAATAGAAATCCCTTTGTAGAAGGCAGTCCCATGGAAAGGTGAGAATCCTGATGAAAAGGGAGAGGGGGCAGTAGCTAGGACCTGTAGGATTTGTATTGGGAGAGGAGGTGGGCTTTCAGGGAGGTTAGGGTACATAGGGAGCACCTGTAGGAGTGCTCACTCATTCGTCCTCTTCTTCTGGGATGTGGGTAACGTGGAGTCTAGGGGGCCCAATCTGGTGGCTGTAATACTTAGGGGACTCCAGCTCATGTGATGGAGGTGTTCTGGGGATGGGTTTTCATCTGGAAAGGTGGAACCATGGGGTATGCCCTGATAGTTTAGCTGCATTTGGGGCAGTTAAGAGTACCTGATAAGGGCCTTGCCATCAGGGCTGTAAATTATTGATAGATTTCCTTTAGGAAGAGTAGGGGGGGTGTCTCCTATAAAGATTGAGGGAAGATCTGATCAGTATGTTCTTCAGTAATTGTCAGATGAGATGTAAAATGGGGACATAGTCTCTGCGAGGGGTCTCTGTGCAAGGAAGTTTCCTAATAAGAAGAGTCTTCCATACATGAGCTCAAAGGGACTAAGAAAAGGAGGGTGCAGGGAGAGATTGCCCCGATGTGCATAAAGGCTAGAGGTAGGAGAGTAGTTTAAGGTTCTTTAGTTTCGAGAGTTAATTTAGTTAGGTGAGATTTAATTAAGAATTTGCCTTTTCTACCTTGCCTGAAGATTGGGGCTTGTAGAGGGATGTAAGTTCCACTGGATGCTCAGAGTGGAGAGGACCTGGTGAGTTTTTTGAGATCTGAAAGCAGGTCCATTTTCTGATTGTAATGAGGTGGGTCAGATGTAGTGGGGAATGGCTTCTACCCACCCTGAGACATTATCTATGGGGGTTAAAAGATATTTGTGTGTTTTTAATAGAGGGCATGTGAGTGAAATCAATCGGCCAGTCTTGTCCAGCGATTTGGCCCCTTGACTGATAAGCAGGGAAAGAAGGAGGTCTAACCAGTCCTTGGGGAGTAACAAGTAGAACAGGTTTTGGTGATACCTTGCAGTAGGAAGGCTAGGCTAGGACATTTGATGAGGGGTTTTAGGAGTTGTAAATATATCCTATATGTAGGGAATTGTGGATAGTCTGTAAGATATCGGGGGCCTGTCCCTGGGGAAGGATATATTTTCCCTGAAATTTTAACCGTGGATCTTCCTGAGTGGCCCCAAGAGCTAATAGGAACTGAAGTTCCCTGGGGTGTATTAGGGTGTTATATGGGGTATAGCTAAGAGCTGGGGAGATGGAGGCTTCCTCTGAGCCGCTGCTTTGGCCTCCTGGTCTGCTTTGTTATTTCCCTGTATTACAGGATCATTCCCTACTTGGTGTCCTTTGTAGTGTATGACTTTTAAGAAGGGTAGAAAAGGGGAGAGGGTTCCTAAACACCAAGCAGGAAGGCCTGTGAGGCTTTCAGTGATAGTGTCAAGGACTGGGAATGAACCGTAGAAATAAAGAAAGCCTAGGTTTCAACTTAAGGACATAAGCAACAGGAGAGAGCCTGGGAGGGGTTGCTTTAGCTTACTAGGAGAGAAGGGGTCCCTTTGGATGTCAGGGGTGATCAGGCCCTGACTCAGTGGACAAACTTTTTCTAGAACTTTCACAATTATTTCTACCCATTCAAAAATAACCAGCTTTAGCCTAAAAGTAAACAACCAGCATTTCTTAGATTGACATTTATCAACACACTTTAAGCACTTTCTTACTTTCAAGAAAATATACATTCAACAAAGTACAAGAGAGACTTTCTGTAATAAAAACTAAGAGCAGGTGAATTAAAATGTGTCTAGCAATCAATGTTTCAGTATTGTATGCTATTTTAAAATGTTTATCATTTAACCCAGCAATGCTCCAAAGTCTTTAAGTCACCAAAGATTTTGGAAAATTATGTAAAGATCCTATGAGGCTGGAGAAAAGGGTAGGGGTGAGGGTGGGGGTGGAGCAGGGGTGGGAGCAGGTCCAGCAGCCTGTTCCTAGGCCTCTAGCCGCTTGTGATTCAAAATTGCCACATTTTTCCTTAGAGATAACATACTTTGGTTTGGGAGATAATGAGTTCAGCTTCTGATAATAGCTGGTCTGTTAAGTAAGCATTCTTAGTTTTGCAGTAAAGAAAGTTGTTCTTAGGGAAAGGTGGGGTGGGTGTGGGTGAGAAGGCACTGAGGTCAGCAGTTTTCAGAGCATTAAAGGGGTGAGAATGTTGGCCTTGGGATCTAAAGGCTCAGTGAGTGGTCCCTTTGCTCAGTGGGAGAAGACTAAATTTGGGAACCCAGAAGTGAAAGTATCCAGCGAGCCCAAGAAAGGAGACCATTTCTTGATTAGAGGAGGGGGCAGTCATGGAGGAGATAAGGTGCTTACAGTCCAAGGAATGGCTCGGCCTTGTGGGGTGAGAGTGAAACTGAGGTAGGTGACTGTGGTTTGGGACAACGGGCTTTATGAGGGGATGCATGGTAGGCCTGGCTGGGCACCGAGGTAGAATGAGAAAAAAGTGAATTGGGTGTATTTAGTAAGATGCAGTGTAGAGGTGAGGTAGCTAATGGCTGTGAGATTAATCCGTCAACGCCCATAATAGAGACTGAGGAGTGGACAAGGGTCCCAGCAAATTCGGAGAGGGCAGAATAAGTGGTCGCAGTGTCAATTAAAAGGGAGATCGGCTTACCTGCTACCACAGTCGTTACCCGAGGCTCTGCCCTGGTGATGTAAGTCTGTGGGCCCTATCAGGGCCTGGGCAGCTTCTTCAGTGGCCATTCCCAGGAGGTCAGGGAGCTCCAAACCAGATCCAGAGGGTGGCCTTGCTGGACTGGCTGAGGTCCAACCTGGAGGGGGCAGACTACAATCTAATTTCCAGTGCCCTTCCCTTCCACACCTTGGGCAGGGCCCAGGCGGGAGTCTCGGGTTTGAGCAGGACTTGGTTGTTTGAGTGTCCTTCCTTGTTGCATTTGAAGCATGGGTCTGGAGGAGGCTTAGCCCCTGACTTACCCTTGGTAGGGGTTCATGAGAGCGGTGGCTAGGAGCTGGAAGGCCTCCTTCTGGGCCTCAGCCTTAGCCTGATCTCGCCTTTGTTTTTGGATTTGGGTCTCCTCATCTCTATTATTAAAGACCTTAAAGGCTGGGTTAATGAGGTCTTTTTGAGGGGTTTGTGAACCTCTGTCTATTTTTTGAAGTTTATGGTGTGTGTCAGGGGCTGATTGGGATATAAAATGGGTGTTCAGAAGAAAGGTTCCCACTGGGGAGGTGGGATCTAAGGTGGTCAATTTCCGTAAGGCCTCTGTGAGGCAGGAGAGGAGAGCTGGGTTTTCATCAGGGCCTTGAGTGATTTCATTACATTTGTCAAATTCCTTAGGTCGGTGGGAAAAGTTATGAGATGCCTCTCAATCTGTGCAAGGTCAGACATAAAGAATGGGACATGGACACAGACTATGCCCTTCATTCCTGCTACCTCCCTCAAGGGTGGAATTGGCGTGGGAATAGAAGAAGCTGTTGAGGAATATAGTCTTTGGGGGGCCTGAGAACGAGTGTTAGGTGGGAAAAGGCTGTTTCGGAGCTCATGTTCTCAGGATTTGGTCTCTCGTGGATTGGGGGAGAAGGTGATTGCTGGTTAGGAAGGTCTGGGTTTTGGGAATCTACTGCAGGTGAGAGAGGGGATATGTAAGGGGGTGGAGGTTGATGGTCTGCTGGGTCAAATGTAGATTCAGAATCAGAAGTGTTAGGGGTATGATGTTTTGTGTGAAGGAGAAAGATCTGAGGGGTAGAGCAGGACTGAGAGAGAGGATTGGGACTGAAGGATGAAAAAGGCCTGGACATAGAGAATCTCTGATCATTTTCCATTGCAGTGACAGCAATTATCTAAATTGCTCAGTGTGTTAAAATCGAAAGTGCTGTTTTCAGGCCATTGAGACTTGTTATCTAGTTTACGTTGTGGCCAAACAGTGTCACAAAATAAAGCGAGGTGGTTGGGCATGATCTTCCCCGCGAGTATACAGAGGGAATGTGGCGTGGCCCATGAGAGAGGAAGGGTGAGTGACAGACCACAAATCCAAAGGTGACTGTTTAGGGTAGGTGTCCCTTCTGCTAAACAAATCACCATGAGAAATGAAAGGTGACCCTCTGGACTGGGCGTCCCCAATCCAGAAGGTCCCAAAGCCAAATGGTGAGGAGTCTTCTGGCCTAGTGCTAGGACTTTTGGGACGAGAGACTTTCAAGAAGTCAGTGAGAGTGAGTGGGCAGAAGACCTGGGGAGAGGGGAAATGTGGAACATCACTTACCTTGGCCAATGTGGGATGGAGAGTCAGCAATGGAGAAGGAGAGAAGGAGAGATTCCTGGTCCGGTGTCCTCCTTGGCTGGTTCGGGAGGGTCCATATGGGAGAGAAGCCCAGTCATGTTACCTGAGTAGGATTCAGAGTTAAGCCCAGGTCGAGCTGCCGCTGTCTACTGCTCTCAGAGTAGCAAATTTGGGGTGACCAAAGCCAGGGTGATGGCTCCCCATCCCCGTGGAACCCTCCCGGGTTTTGGCACCAAATGTTAGGGTCTCTGAAGGAGGAATGCACAAGGCCAGAATGGTGAGGGGTTATGAATTGATTCAATCATCCGCATACCAGGTGGCTGAGCCTGGATGGTTCCAGCACCCCAGTGACTTTTGGTGGGCTTTTTCTGGGTGGAGAATTGTCTGTACAGGTCCCGATTTTGGGAAGTCTGGAGGGGAGAGAATGGTCTTAGCAAGTGATATGTGGTCTAAGCAAATGGAATGGTCATTGTGAAGTGGCCTAAAGGTCAGTTCCCAGAGGAGGGGGCATTGATTCAATTATTTGATCAGACCTAGCAATGATGAAGAAACCCATCCTGGTAGAGAGGTTCAGCCCCAGGGACTTCACACCTTTGGATGACTAGAGAATGTAATAAAAGAAAATTGAAAATATGATCAAGGAACAAGATACTGTCAAAAAATATCATGTAGATTTTAAAATATATATATAATGGAACATATGGAAATTACCACTTAATTAAAAATGCAATAGGTAAATTATTGGGAGTTTTAACTAAAGAAATTGCCTAGACTGAGGATAGAACGAAAAAGAGATAGGAAACATGAAAGACATTATGAGATGTGTGTGTGGAAAAGGACTGAGGCACGACGTTTGCATCTAACCAAGGAGAGAAGACAGAGAACTTCTCATGTCTGTGAAAACAGGAGTCCTTAGTTCAGGAAGGATAGTGCATTATGAGCAGGGGAAAGATTACACATGAATTTTGTGATGAAATTACAGAACAACAAGAAAAAAATGTTAAAAATGGCCAAGGAGCCGAAACCGGTTTGGCTCAGTGGATAGAGCGTCGGCCTGCGGACTGAAGGGTCCCGGGTTCGATTCCGGTCGAGGGCATGTACCTTGGTTGCGGGCACATCCCCAGTGGGGGGCGTGCAGGAGGCAGCTGATCGATGTTTCTCTCTCGTCGATGTTTCTAACTCTCTATCCCTCTTCCTTCCTCTCTATAAAAAATCAATAAAATGTATTTTTAAAAAATGGCCAAGGAGAGGAAATGTTGCCTACAGAAAGCTAGTCAACTTCCCAGTAATTTTGTGGAAGCCAGAAACTGACACCACCCCACAGAACTGGACTGGTTCTAATGGGTGGGGAACATCTGGCTTGTGAGCTGTTTAAGGCCTGCAAAATCATTTGGTCTGGCCCTGCCAGTGCATTAGGAGTGAGTTAATTAAATGTTTGACCAAATATAGCAGGCTAGTTTTTAAGTTGATAAGTTTTTGTATGGCCCACGAATGATGTTATAAATATCCAAGTGGTCCTTGGCAGAAAAAAGGTTCCCCACCCCTGCCCTAGATGCTACTCTGTGTCCTTGCTGCCAGAATTCACTCTTACTCAGACAAATCTTTTCTCCTGTGGATGCATCTGAGTTCTATTGGGGATTGAGATTCAGTTGCAGGAAGTGGACTCTGAACGCTGACTCCTGCACACAGAGGTCCCTCAGAAACATCTGCCCTTGGCAGTCCTACTACCCTGGGGAAAGGCCCCATTCTAGTCAGACAGCTGTAGTAAAGAATGCAGAAAGTGTGTTCTAGAATGGATGGGTTGAGGAGGAGAAAGGGCTTTCGTAGGAAGCCCAGTGATGGCCTGGGGAGGGGAGGGATTCTTGCCATATACCAAGAAGGCCTGATAAAATGTGCACCGACTTCAGAGACCAGAGGTGAACATGCACAAGATTATAGGCGCTGTAGAGATACAGGGTGCTATCACATCACCATGTTTTCCTAAAGATGATGTAGGGGGACTGGCCAGGCTCATGTGAAACCCATCTTTCATCCATCAGCTTAAGAGGAGTGCCCCAGCTAACATTGGAATACCAGGAACAAAGTAGGAATGAGAAAGACAGCAGACAGACTTGAGGGAACAGGAAGTAAGAATCTCGTAGGAAGATAGCCCTGCTCCAGCTATTGGGATTATAGGCCCAGCTGTTTCCCACCCATGCTTTTCATCACTCTGCCTTCCCTGGAATTCTGCCTCTGTATGTCGCCTGCAAAGCCCTTGGAGCTCTTAAAGCATATAGAAGCTGCAGACCACACGCCCTGCTCTGCAACCCTGCCCCTTCCCACTCCCAATCTAAGCGTGGGGGATGTTTCATAGACTGGCTTGTTAGAGCCGTACCCTAGACCTCTATGTGCTGCTCAGCTGTCACATGGAACTACCAGTTTTCCACTCTACAACTTGGCAAATGCCATTTGGAATTCATGTAAGTTCTGCTTTGTTTCTGGTTGGATATTACAAACAAAAAATTAGCAGAATGCCAAAGGAGTTGCCATTTGTCCCAAGTGTTACTCCTCTCGCCCTGAACCCAGCATTGCACTGGCCAGTGGGGGTGCTGATTGGCGGGGCACATTGCCTACTTGGAGTAGGAGGCAGATTTTATAGCCTCCCACCTCTGAGAGGTTGGTCCTTGCCAACAGGACATAGTGGGCCAAGGCTGGGCTGGGAGGTGTCTGGAAGAAGAGCAGTGGGGTTGCTTCTGTAGCATTCAACAATACCCTGTGTGCATGGTGGGCCTCAGCTTCATGGCCTCATTGAGGCTGGGCCAGAATGGAGAGGCTTCCTCTGTAGGCAGGGCTTCTGCAGGCTCTCCTTCCACCCCATGACTCACAGCCTGGCCCGACTCAGACCCCTCAAGATACTGGTAGCTTTGAGTGCTTGTAGAAAATGATATTACACCCAAGGCTCTTGTGGGGCAGCCCAAGGCACCTGTGAGGGTGTGAATTCATCCCCAGGGGAGAGTCTGCACCCTTCCGTCAGCATCATCGAAAGCGCTTACAGCTCACGGCCACGGGAGAGAGGGAAGACACAATCCTGCCTTTGCTGAAGCAGAGGCAGAGGGAGGGATGGTTGATAGTGTGTGGAGAGGGGCCGGGCCACCAACTGCCCCACACACAGGGCTATCTCCACATTCTACCTCTGACCTTTGTTCCTTCCTAAACAAAGGTGCCATTGGGTCCTGCTTTGCAACCAGGGACAAATTTACTGCAGAAAGCCCTCTAGGTAAAAGGTCACAAGTTCTCAGCTGCCACTCTCAGAAAGTGTGCGGTGAGCTCCTGGAGGTCCTTGTCCTGCCTCCTCCGACCTTCTTGACCCCTAAAGAGATTACTGCCTGCAATGGCACTTGAAGACAGTGGCTCTGTTGCCTTCTTTCTGCTTGGTTCATTTTAAAGTTGCTGTTGCATTTACCCTGAAGACTTACCACTCAGACCCTGCACTGCCCTGCCCTCCCTGGGGCTACCCAGCACCCTCCACATCTGCACACAGCAGAGAAGCTATACCTCTGAAGTAATTAGCAAATGTTACCCACAACCAGGAATTCTCCATACTGCTTTTCTCAGGTCTGCTTTCATCCTCTTCCCAATGAGCTTCCTGTCTTCATGGCTCTAGGTGAGGGAGAGGCAGTGGCCTCGTAAACTGTGTATGTTTAGTAGGGGCCCAGTGAGCAAGAGACCCTGAGAGGCTAGAGGCTGACTGTTTGAGACCAAGCAGTGCTTCCTGGGAGATTGGGCAGAAGTGGGGTCCAGCTCATAGAGTGTGGGGAGAGTGCATGTGTCTTTATCCTGCGTTCCTGTGAGGGAATTACAGTGGGATTCAGAACCCTGTGCTGGAAACACCTCAGTGGCGGGGCATCACATCTCTGTCCATGGAGGGGTGCTGGTTGGTTTGTGCTTGTGGAGAACTGCCGAGGAGGTGGGTCTGGCCTTCCCACTGGTCTTGTTTCTATCATTATTTGTACCTTGGCAATGGAAAACTCTATCATCTTCATCATCGGAATGTGTCATTTAAGCAAGCAGCAAAGGAGCAACTGGGTAAATGTAGAAAAGGCAGGCAGAGCATGGAGCGGCTGCAGAGATTAGAGCCTCAGCTGTGTAAGAGCATTTAAACCAAATGATTTGGATATGACTTTCAGTCATTTCAAAAGTGGGGTGAGAATGGCTGTGCCAGAACTAGTTCATTATCCTGTGCAGAGGCTTCCTTGAAGGCTCTTGCCTAGGCCCTGTTGCTTGGAAAGGAGGCTGTAGGTAGAATTGGGGATGCGTAAGCTGGGGTCATCAACAAAGAACATTATTTCTGGAATTTACTTCCTTTCTCAGACCTGTGCTTGTGGATTGGTTGAACATTAATTATTGCTGGTGATGGTGAACTGCGGTGCCCAAGTTACCACCTGAACTCATAAATCAGCATTCTCAACAAGTCACAACTTTAGTTTTTAAAAAGGCAATTTAAAATACTTTTTAAAGAAATAACAGTTTATGAAAATCTTTTCTTAAGGAAATAAAAATGATGGACATGTTTGTGGGGCCTGAGGAGGTGAATAGTAAAAGGGATATTGTTTTGGGAAGGAAGGGACAAGGTGGAAATGTGATCTGTTTAGTCCTTGATTCACATATGTCACCACCTCTAGGGTCAAGCCCCAGCTTGACCTGAACATAAGGATCTGAAGAGAGGGGCTCCTTGGATATGCCAAGTGGGAAGCAAGGGAAACACCCCTCAGAGGAGAGTTTCAGAGACCCACGTCTCCTTTCCTGCCTGCAGCTTGTACCCTATGACCTAGAACACCCTGCAATATCTTGGCCCTGAATAGGGTCTCCACCCCAAAAGCATGGGCTTTGGGGGAGGGTTCTGAGGCTCTTGATGAACCCCAAATTTCCCCTCAACAGGAGGGTGAGGTGACAGAAGAAGGCGAGCTTTTGGCTCCTGGAGTTGGGGGTATCTTTTCTCTCCCTCAACCCCTGCCTCTTTTAAAAGAAGCAGCACATGCATTTCTGTTGAATGTTGACAGGGCATTTTATAATGGGTGAGATAGGTGGAAGATTTGCTTGTTATGAAGAGGCTGAGATGGGATGGCCGCGCTGTTCCATCGTGTCTTGTTAGTGCTCTGTGTTGATGCCTTTAGATGCCTCCAGCTCAGTCCATGTCGTGGTTCAAGGCGGGTTCGCTCCTCGAAGCGCCATGGCATGAAATGGAGGTGCCTAGAAGCAAGAAGAAAGGTACAGTACTGCAAGTCAGCCTTGATCTGTTTATGTATTTCTAAACTATGTTTGCCATTTTATGTCTGTACTGTTTGGAGGCGGGATGGGAAGGAGGACTTGAATTACAGACATGTGTATTTAATAGATGGTGACCTGTCCTGTGTGAGCCAGGACATTGGTGATCAGCTGTCCCCACCGCCTTGCACATGGGTGGGTGGTCTGGGGAGGCACCTGGAGCCGAATAAATGGTTGGTGGGGGCCTCAGCTTAGCAGGCTTCATTGGCTAATAACAAGGTGTTGGCATTGTGTCTCACAGTTACTGCTGGAAGAGGTGATGATGGGCAGCAGGAGTGTTGCCAACTCTATTCTTTCCCTTTCCCTGTGAGGTGGGAGGCAGGGGCTCTGAAATTCCAGGTAAGGCTCTGGGTTCCAAGGACTCCGTGGCATGAAATATCCCCCCTCTCCTCCACCACCTCACAGAGAAGCAGGGTCCTGAGCGGAAGAGGATTAAGAAGGAGCCTGTCACCCGGAAGGCCGGGCTGCTGTTTGGCATGGGGCTATCTGGGATCCGAGCTGGCTACCCCCTCTCTGAGCGCCAGCAGGTGGCTCTCCTCATGCAGATGACAGCTGAAGAGTCTGCAAACAGCCCAGGTGAGCCCCCAGGGTGATGGATGGTGGGTGCTTTCTGAAACTGGAGAGGCTCTCTCCCTGGGGATGAGCACCCATGCAAAGCCACCCTCTTTCCCTCGTGAAGACGGCCCAGGTTCTGGAAGTTTCTATAAAGCAGAGAACACCCCCAGGCCCAGCCTCCCTGGCTCTATCCCCAGTAATGCTCCTCCTTTCCTTTCCTTGACCTGCAGTAGATACAACACCAAAGCATCCCTCCCAGTCGACAGTGTGTCAGAAGGGGACGCCTAACTCTGCCTCAAAAACCAAAGATAAAGTGAACAAGAGAAATGAGCGTGGGGAGACCCGCCTGCATCGGGCTGCCATCCGGGGAGACGCCCGGCGCATTAAGGAGCTTATCAGTGAAGGGGCGGATGTCAACGTCAAGGACTTTGCAGGTGAGCACTCCCAGCGCCCAGGAGACAGCAGGGCAGGAGGACCCTGCAGCAAGTTCACAGGAGGATGTAAGGCTGGCCTCCAGAGATACGGAGCTCTCTGGCCAAGTGTCATCAACCTGGCAGCATTAGCCTTGCACTTGGGATCAGCATGGCAGGAGCAAGAGCCAGACCCTGGGCCCCTGTTGTTCTTTGGGTGTGTTCTAGGTGCATGAGGTAGACGTATAAGTTGTTATTTCTGAGATGGAGGGAATTAGTGTTTCTTGGAAAGTATTTAAAAATCAATTTTTTTTTCATTATTTGTAGGAGAATTGAGGAATTTTTAGCTATATTACTCCACTGTTATATAAACCCCAATTCTATGCTGAGAAATCATTCTTCCTGGCTCCTCAAGGAGTGCCTCTGGCATATTTAGGAAGAAGTTACGTTGCCCAAGCAGAGAATGCCTTTGTGCCTGTCATCCCAGGGACACCTTCCCATCTCCCAGGGAAGAAATGTCACCCCGAGACTCTGCTTTTAATATGACAAATGGGTGTGCTTCCCTGACCTGAGACAGGCTGAGAGAGGGCCCCATAATTGCATTTCAGTGTTGCCCGTTTTTGCATAAAATATTTCCATTAGGCCATGATGCGTAATCAACAGATTTGAGCTGTTAAAGGGGAATGAGAACATAAGATGAGCAAAGGAGTCTTCATGCAGAATACTTGTAGATTTTTCCCATTGCCCTAGTTGATAGTATCTGAGCAACACCTAATTTAGCACCTTTTTAAAAAGAAGCAAATTTTCCTATATCAAGATTTTTCACAGCACTGGAATTTGTGTCCAAAGGAGTGGGCCCTGTTTGCACAATGATGTGTGTGGCCATCTACCTGGTGGCAGATTGAGGCTCCAGGCTACCGCCAGGGGAATTATCCCGATGTGGCCTCATCTATGTGCTCCATAGAGAGTGTGTTTCCAAAATGGGAGGTTTTTCTCCCCATGTGTTGATGGATGAGCCAGTCTGAGGCTCCCCTCATGATGCTGTGTTCACCAGTCCTCCACTCTTACTGTTCAAGATTAACCCTGCAGGTGGTTAATCTGTAGGGTTAACAAGCCAAATATCCCTGAGCAAACAAGAGGCTCCACAGTAAAACACACTCAGGGTTTCCCGGGACCACTCGCCTTTCAGTGCAGAGCAATGCCCTCCAGCGCTCTTTCTTGTCATCAGCTTCCTTGGAGTGCTGCTTTGAGACAGGAATGACATTCCTAAGGATTAAATAACATATGTCCTAAGTGTCTGTTTCCAGGCTGGACAGCACTGCACGAGGCATGTAACCGAGGCTACTACGATGTTGCCAAGCAGCTGCTGGCTGCGGGTGCAGAGGTGAATACCAAAGGCCTGGATGACGACACGCCCCTGCATGATGCTGCCAACAATGGGCACTACAAGGTGGGTCTCTTGTCTGAGACTTCCACATCATTCTGTAGCTCCTGCCTCTCTGTCCTCGTTGTCCTTCATGTTTGCTGGGTAACTGAGAAGTTCTGTCTTTATCCCTCACCAGAGCTGTCCTCTCTGACCAGCCCAGCTTTCTCATCCTGGATCAGCACTTGGATGGCTTCTCACAGTTCCAACAGTCAGTACTGTCTGCATTATGTGTGACAGGGCCCTGCTCTGGCCATGCAGGTGTAATTGGATTTTAGTAGGTGACCATCATACTGATAGGAACAGGGGGGGGGATCCTGGGGATTGCTCCTGGACCCTGTCCTTGTCTCTGTGGTCCTATTAAACTAGGGAAGGCCTTGACTGATGTGATACTGAGGGGTGTAGCCAGTCCAATAACAGTGAGTACCCTAGTGCACGGTTTCCCCTGAGAGACTTGGCTTCCTTGGGGAAATGACTGCCTCCAGGTCTGAAGCAGGAGATACACTAGTACATGATGTGCCTGGTGTATCTTGTGGTACTAGAAAGCAGGGCAGTCAAAAGATAAAGTCTTGCTGCAGTCATTACCCGAGCCATCTTGACGAGGCCCCTGCATGGTGAGGATGATGACACCAGTAGATCAGAAATGCTCCTTATGACAGCTCTTCCTGGTCACTTTTGGCAGATACCAAGGAACCAGTAGCATCAAGAGTGTGATGAACATAATTTGACAAGTCATTGCAGGGGAGAGAGAGATTGGGAGGGCACTCTTGAGTTAAAAGATTTCTGAGACAAATAGAGAAATGTGAACACTGATTATATATTTTATGTTAGGAATTATAGTTAACTTTTTAGGTAAGATAATGGCATTATAGTTTCTTGAGTTTTAAGAAACCTTTTGAAGAAGTATACTGAAAAAGTAAATGAAATGTCTGTGATTTGCTAAAAATACCTGGAGGAGTGGGCAGATGTGGGTGAATTGAAGCTGGCTGTGAGCAGGTAAGTGAGGAAGTAGAGAGGAAGGGAGTCGTCATTTGAAATCTCTGTATTTTTTAAATTGTCATTTTGAAACTTTCTATTGTGGAAAATGCCAAAGAGTGTGGAGTCGTGGTGGGAGAGGCAGAATAATGGCCCCCAAAGATATCACCATCCTGATCCTGGAACCTGTGACATGTGACCTCACATGGTAAGGGGGCTGTAGATGGAAGAAAAGGAAAGACCATGAGATGGGAGATGATCGTGGATTATCTAGGCTGGTCAAGTGGCCTTCAAGGGTCCTGACAACAGAAATCCTTTCCCAGCTGTGTCAGAGTTGCAAGCAGAAGCAGGAGGAAGACTTGAGGGAGACCTGAGCTACACTGCTGGCCTTAGAGTCAGGGGCCATGGCAAAGGAATGCAGTGGCCTCTCGCAGCTGGAATGGCCATTAGCTGGTAGACAACATGGACATGGAACCAGAGTCCCTCTCACTGCCAGGAACCCTATATGCATGGAAAGGAAAGAGCCAGTACCATACTACAGCAGGGTCAGGGGGACTAATTTTGGACTTCTGACCTCCAGAATTGTAAGACGAAGGTGGTGGTGATTTGTTAGAGCAGCAATAGGAGACTGCCCTGATGGAGCAGTAGAAATTGTAACTACTGAGTGAAAATAGAGTATGTGAGTAATAAGAGTTTTGTCCTTTTTAAAGATTCTTCTCATGCTCTTATCTCAGACTGACTGGACTAAAGTTGAGATTGAATTTAATATTTGTACTTCAGTTCAGTGAATCAGCTGTCCTGACATGTAGTCAGCCCAGGTTGCTGATTACAGACAGTTGAACAGAGCTATTAAAAGATCACCTTGAGTGTTTCTGGCCATCCTTACCCATATAAAATAAAGCACTGAAGAGATTATCCTATTTTCTAAAATAAATGAAAACATAAAATAAACCTGCTTGCAGAAGCTTGGTCCTTGTTTCCTTTCTCTGTAAACCCTCCTCCAATAAAAAACTTCCCCCTAAACTACTAGAACCCTTTCATGATCATTGGACCCTGTTGGATGGTGAGCTCATCACATTGGCAGGAGGGGAGATCCTATGTGAAAAGATTCCAGTAAAGTGGTCGACTCGTCATGAGTGAGGAGGTCTTCTGTGGGAGTTGAAACTGTTCTTCCTGCAAGAGAGCCCTGGAGGGGTGCCAGGATTCTGTTAGGGTCCTTCCTGTGGAAGGAGGCACAGGTCTAGAGACCCCACCAGAAAGTGCTATGCCCACCAACTTCTGGTCCTCTGCCTTGGGTTGTTCCCTGGTTAAGCTCAAGGTTCTGAACAAGTTACAGTTTTACACAATTACTATAGTACAGTCAGTGTTTCTCAGAACACATCCTCAGGCATCTGCTACTGTCTTGTAGGTGGTGAAACTGCTGCTGCGGTATGGAGGAAATCCTCAGCAGAGCAACCGAAAGGGCGAGACACCGCTGAAGGTGGCCAACTCCCCGACCATGGTGAACCTCCTGTTGGGCAAGGGCACCTACACATCCAGTGAGGAGAGCTCAACTGGTCAGTGGCTGGGCATTAGGCTATGTGCAGGGTGGGGGTCATGGGTGTGGGAGCAGGGTGTGTGACACTATGGGGTATAAGCCTCCCAGTACTACTGTGATAACAGAGGCAATGTTGGCTTTCATCTGCAGATCAGCACACCAGATCCCAACCTCCTAGACACCTGGCACTTACGGGAAATTCTGGACTGTGAGGACCTCGGGTTTCAGTACCAAAAAACCTGCAGGCTTATCCTAAGATACCAACCTGTCTTTGCACAAACTTTTCTTTGGTTTCCTTCAGCCCATGGTTGGCCTCAGATTTCACTAATTCAAGTGAAATGCTTTCTGTGGGGTTTCCAGGACTCTTATCCTAGGGGTGACCAAGTGCTTGGGGAGGCCTTTCTCCAGGTCATCCCTGAGACAGCTTTCCCCATCTATGTGTTTAGGTGTTTTGAATCTGCCTCTGACATCTTTCTCCTTATTTCCAACAGAGAGCTCAGAGGAGGAAGACGCCCCGTCATTTGCACCTTCTAGTTCAGTTGATGGAAATAACACAGACTCTGAGTTTGAAAAAGGACTAAAGCACAAGGCTAAGAATCCAGAGCCCCAGAAAATTGTGACTCCTGTCAAGGATGAGTATGAGTTTGATGAGGATGACGAGCAGGACAGAGTCCCTCCAGTGGATGACAAACACTTACTGAAAAAGGATTACAGAAAAGAGACTAAATCAAATAGTTTTATTTCTATACCCAAAATGGAAGTGAAAAGTTACACTAAAAATAACACGATTGCACCAAAGAAAGCGGCTCACCGCATCTTGTCAGACACATCAGATGAGGAGGACATTGGAGTCACTGTGGGGACAGGAGAGAAGCTGAGACTCTCTGCACACACAATTTTGCCCAGTAATAAAACACGGGAACCTTCTAATTCTAAGCAGCAGAAGGAAAAAAATAAAGTAAAAAAGAAGCGAAAGAAAGAAACAAAAGGCAAAGAAGTGCGGTTTGGGAAAAGGAGTGACAAATTCTGTTCCTCCGAGTCAGAGAGCGAGTCCTCAGAGAGCGGGGAGGATGATGGGGACTCGGTGGGGAGTTCTGGCTGCCTTAAGGAGTCCCCGCTGGTGCTGAAGGACCCCTCCCTGTTCAGCTCCCTGTCTGCTTCCTCCACCTCATCTCATGGGAGCTCTGCCACCCAGAAGCATAACCCCAGCCACACAGACCAGCATGCCAAGCACTGGCGGACAGACAATTGGAAAACCATTTCTTCTCCTGCCTGGTCAGAGGTCAGTTCCTTATCAGACTCCACGAGAACAAGACTGACCAGTGAGTCTGATTGCTCCTCTGAGGGTTCCAGTGTGGAGTCACTGAAGCCGCTGAGGAAGAGGCAGGAACATAGGAAACGGGGCAGCCTACAGAGCACTCTGTCAGAGAAGAAGAGCTCCTTCCACCCCAGTGTGGACGGTGCCATTCCCAAGCTAGACAAGGAGGGGAAAGTGGTCAAGAAACATAAAACAAAACACAAACACAAAAACAAGGAGAAAGGGCTGTGTTCAGTAAGTCAGGAACTCAAATTGAAAAGTTTCACTTATGAATATGAGGACTCCAAGCAAAGGTCAGACAAAGCTATACTTTTAGACAATGACATTTCCACTGAAAACAAGTTAAAAGTATTAAAGCATGATAGAGATCACTTTAAGAAAGAAGAGAAGCTTAGCAAAATGAAGTCAGAAGAAAAAGAATGGCTCTTTAAAGATGACATAATAAAAGTCTCCAAAGATGAAAAGTCACTCAAGAGAATCAAAGACACAAACAAAGACATCAGCAGGTCTTTCCGAGAAGAGAAAGAGCGTTCAAATAAAGCAGAAAAGGAAAAATTAGTGAAGGAAAAATCTCCAAAAGAGGAAAAACTGAGGCTGTACAAAGAGGAAAGAAAGAAAAAGTCCAAGGACAGGCCCTCAAAATTAGAGAAAAAGAATGATTTTAAAGAGGACAAAATTTCAAAAGAGAAAGAAAAGACTTTCAAAGAAGATAAAGAAAAGCCAAAAAAAGAAAAAATTTACAGGGAAGATTCTGCTTTTGATGACTATTGTAACAAAAGTCAGTTTCTGGAGAATGAAGACACCAAATTTAGCCTTTCTGATGATCAACAAGATCGGTGGTTTTCTGACTTGTCTGATTCATCCTTTGATTTCAAAGGGGAAGATAGTTGGGATTCTCCAGTGACAGACTATAGGGACATTAAAAATGACTCGGTGGCCAGGCTGATCTTGGAAACGGTGAAAGAGGACAGTAAGGAGAAGAAGCGGGAAAACAAAAGCCGGGAGAAGCGAGACTACAGTGAAAAACGGAGTGACAAAGATGCTTTCTTTAGGAAGAAAGACAGGGACTATCTGGATAAAAACTCTGAAAAGAGAAAAGACCCAATTGAAAAGCATAAAAATCTCCCCAGCTATCTTTCAGAAAAGGACAAAAAAAGGAGAGAGTCTGCTGAATGCGGGCGAGACAGAAAGGACAGAGATCTGAGCGACATCTGCAGGGACAGAAAGGACCCTCTTGAGAGCACCAAGGATCGGAAAGATGGCAGAGTGAAGGCCGAGGAGGCGTACAGGGAGGACCTGAAGGAGTATAGTTGTGAAAGTGTATTCAAGGACAGGTCTGACTGTGACTTTGGGAAGAGTCTGGAGCCTTGGGAAAGGCATCATTCAGTGAGAGAGAAGGAGAAGAAAGACGGCCTTGAGAAGGAAAAGAAGGACAAAATAAAATTAGAAAAATATAAAGATAAGTCCAGTGACAAAGATAAAAGTGAAAAGTCTATCCTTGAAAAATGTCAGAAGGACAAAGAATTTGATAAATGTTTTAAAGAGAAAAAAGATACTAAAGAAAAACATAAAGATATACATAGCAAAGACAAGGAAAGAAAAACATCTCTTGACCAAATTAAAGAAAAAAAGGAGAAGAGTTTCCCTGGAATCATCTCAGAAGACTTCTCTGAAAAAAAAGATGAGAAAAAGGGCAAAGAGAAAAGCTGGTATATTGCTGATATATTCACAGATGAAAGTGAAGATGAAAAAGATGATTATACAGCAAGTGGATTCAAAATTGGAGAGGCCAGTGAAATGCAGAGGGCAGACAGCCTTCAGGAAAAAGATGATGGGAGGGAGCCATACCCCTCTGATAGACACCGGAAGCACTCTGTTGACAGGCAGCACTTAGAGAAGCAGAAAGAGAAAGAACTTAAAGAAAAGAAAAAGGAAAAGGGAACCACAGAAGGGGCTAAAGACAAGAAAGAAAAAGTCTTTGAAAAGCACAAAGAGAAGAAGGATAAAGAGTCCACAGAAAAATACAAGGACAGGAAAGACCGAACTTCAGTTGATTCTATTCAGGAAAAGAAAAACAAACAAAAGCCCTCCGAGAAGGTGGAGAAGAAGCCCTCTGCAGAAGACAAGGCCAAGAGCAGGCACAGGGAGAGGCCAGACAAGGAGCACTGCAGAGAGAGGAAGGTGTCGAAAAGTACTGAGGTGGAGAAAAGCCTGCTGGAAAAGTTGGAGGAAGAAGCTCTGCATGAATACAGAGAAGATTCTAATGACAAGATTAGTGAGGTGTCCTCTGACAGCTTCACCGACCGAGGGCAGGACCCAGGCCTGAGTGCCCTTCTGGAGGTATCTTTCACAGAGCCTCTAGAGGAGAGAGTCAAGGAGAACTGCCCACAGGAGAAGCTGAAGGAGAAAGAAAGACATAGGCACTCTTCATCCTCATCCAAGAAAAGCCATGATCGAGAGAGGGGCAAAAAAGAAAAGTCTGAAAAAAAAGAAAAAAATGATGATTACAAGGACCTTGGCAGCAGAAAGGACTCCAACCAGTATGAAAAGGATTTCTTGGATGCTGATGCTTACGGTATTTCTTACAGTACAAAAACTGACATAGAAGATGAATTAGATAAAACCATTGAATTGTTTTCTACAGAAAAGAAAGATAAAAATGATTCTGAAAGAGAACCTTCCAAGAAAATAGAAAAGGAACTAAAGCCTTATGGATCTAGTGCAATCGGTATCCTAAAAGAGAGGAAGAGACGAGAGAAGCATCGAGAGAAGTGGAGAGATGAGAAGGAGAGACACAGGGACAAGCACGGTGAAGGACTCCTGAGACATCACAAAGACGAGCACAAACCTGCAGTCAAAGACAAGGAAAGTCCTCTAAGTTCCTTTAAAGATAAAACCAAGGATGAAACCCTGAAACTCAGTGAGACCAAACTAAAGGATAAATTCAAGGAAACTTTAGATAAAGAAAAAGGTGACTCTGTAAAGATCAGCAATGGAAACGATAAGTTACCACTGTCTAAAGACCCAGGCAAGAAAGATGTCAGGCCCAGAGAGAAGCTTCTGGGAGATGGTGATCTAATGATGACCAGCTTCGAGAGAATGCTTTCCCAGAAAGATCTGGAGATTGAAGAACGCCACAAACGGCACAAAGAAAGAATGAAACAGATGGAGAAGATGAGGCACAGGTCTGGAGACCCTAAGCTCAAGGAGAGGATGAAGCCAGGTGAGGACATGCGCAAGAAGAGTCTAGATATCCCTCCAAAGAAGCCACTGGGGCTGGACCCTGCCCTTAAAGACAAAAAGCTCAAGGAGTTGGCTCCTGTTCCACCAGTCCCTGAGAATAAGCCCCACCCAGGACCAGCTGTGGATTCCAGAGACTGGTTGGCAGGACCTCATATGAAAGAGGTCTTGCCCGCTTCTCCCAGGCCTGACCAGAATCGGCCCACCGGGGTGCCCACCCCCGCATCTGTGGTGTCTGGCCCCAGCTATGAGGAGGCGATGCACACGCCCAGGACCCCATCCTGCAGTGCCGACGACTATCCTGACCTCATATTTGACTGCACCGACCCTCCACCTGTCTCCAGCACAGCTGCCAGCGCTTGCTCCCCCTCCTTCTTTGATAGATTCTCTGTTGCAGGGAGTGGGATCTCAGAAACCCCAAGCCAGACGCCTACAAGGCCTCTGTGCACAAACCTTTATCGCTCGGTCTCTGTTGATATCAGGAGGACTCCTGAAGAAGAATTCAGCATTGGAGACAAGCTGTTCAGACAGCAGAGTGTCCCTACAGCATCCAGTTACGACTCACCAGGGCAGCACTTGGAGGATAAGGCCCTTGTGCCACCAGGTCCTTCGGAGAAGTTTGCCTGCTTGTCTCCGGCATACTACTCCCCAGACTATGGCATCCCCTCCCCCAAGGTGGACACTCTGCACTGCCCACCCACAGCCGTGGTCACCACCACCCCCTCTCCAGAGGGTGCCTTCTCTGGTTTACAAGCAAAGTCCCCCACTTCGCACAGAGATGAGCTGTTGGCCCCATCCATGGAGGGGACCCTTCCCCCTGACTTGGGCATTTCCCTGGATGCCACAGAGGACCAGCAGGCCACCGCTGCCATCATCCCTCCAGAGCCCAGCTACCTGGAGCCCCTGGATGAGGGCCCCTTCAGCACGGTAATCACAGAGGAGCCGGTTGAGTGGGCTCATCCCACTACCTCGGAGCAGGGCCTCTCTTCTAGCCTAATTGGGAGTGCCCCTGAAAACCCTGTCAGCTGGCCCATGGGATCGGACCTTATGCTTAAGTCTCCACAGAGATTCTCAGAGTCCCCAAAACATTTCTGCCCTGCCGAGTCCCTCCACCCTGCTGCACCCGGGCCCTTCAGCACCACAGAGCCCCCTTACCCAGTCTCCCCTGTCCCATATCCTTTGTCAGTCCCTGAGCCAGGACTTGAGGAAGTTAAAGATGCCTCGGCAGAAGCTATCCCAGCTGCCATCTCCACTGCAGAAGAACCAGCCCCTTTTGCGCCTTCCTCCAGGCTGGAGTCCTTCTTTAGTAACTGCAAGTCGCTTCCTGAAGCGGCCCCTGATGTGCCCCCGGAGCCTGCGTGTGTGACCACCGTGACTCAGGTGGAGGCTCTGAGTTCTCTGGAAAATACCTTCCTGGAAAATGGCCACAGTCTCTCTGCCCTTGGACAGGTTGATCCAGTCCCCTGGCCTGATGCCTTCCCCAACTCTGAGGACGACCTGGACCTGGGGCCCTTCTCACTGCCAGAGCTTCCTCTGCAAACTAAAGATGTTTCTGATGTTGAAACAGAACCTGTAGAAAAGAGTACTCTTGTTCCTCCAGAAAATACCCCTGCAGGGGCCCCTGTGGTCCTGAACGGTGGGGATGTGGCTGCATCAGCTGCTGAGGAACAGCTTGTGCTGTCTCCTGATCAGGCAGCTACCCGGCTCCCTGCCGAGCCTGAGCCCTTGCCCTCAGAGGGGCCAAAGCCAGACATGATTCTGGAAACCACAGTGGAAGCTGAGGCTATGTCAGAGGGGAAGGCCCCTGAGGCCTCTGACTCCAGCCTGGGGCTCACACCAGCACCCCCAGAGCAGCATCCACTAGGTAGTGGAAACGAGCAGGTAGAGGCCCCAGACCCCTTGGCAGCATCCCAAGGCACACCTGAGCCCCTTGGGGACAGCCCTGCACAGGCACAGGTGGTGAACGGGGCTGGCCCCCATGACAGTGCTGGGCTTGAGGGGCCTTCAGGAAGCATCCAGACTGAAACTACAGAACCAGAACCCAGACCCACAGCCGAAACCCCAAAAGTCCCCAAAGTGGAGGAGATCCCCCAGCGCATGACTAGGAACCGGGCTCAGATGTTGGCCAACCAGAACAAGCAGAGCTCACCTCCCTCTGAGAAGGAACCTGCCCCTGCCCCAACCCCGAGAGCGAAGGGTCGATGCTCTGAGGAGGAGGACCCCCAGGCCCAGCACCCACGCAAACGCCGCTTTCAACGTTCCAGCCAGCAGCTGCAGCAGCAAATGAACACATCCACACAGCAGACACGGGAGGTGATCCAGCAGACACTGGCCGCCATCGTCGATGCCATAAAGCTGGATGATATAGAGCCCTACCACAGTGACAGATCCAACCCGTACTTTGAATACTTACAGATCAGGAAGAAGATTGAGGAGAAGCGAAAGATCCTCTGCTACATCACCCCACAGGCACCCCAGTGCTACGCTGAGTACGTCACCTATACAGGCTCCTACCTCCTAGATGGCAAACCGCTCAGCAAGCTGCACATCCCAGTGGTGAGTACTAAGGTGGACCCCCAGCCCCCAAGGGTGCCAGTCAACAGGTCAGGACCCTGTTTGCTGTATGTCTAAATGCAAATGCCAAACTGTTGGGATGCCAAAGCTTGGAGTAGGTGGGCCATCATGGGGACCAGCCTCCAACATGGATGTCCATGTTGATACTATCCCTCTGTGTCAGTAGATCCAGTTTCCTCTTTGTCATTCATCATTTTTCCTATGCCTTCTCCCCATCCAGTGCCTGACTGGGTCATTGAGTGCCCTTGGGTCCATGCCCATGCCCTCTTGACTGTCACCCAGCTCCCTGTCTGCTATGGCCGCATCCTGCCTTCTCCCAACTAGAGCCAACCCTGGTGCTGCTCAGTCCCTGGTCTCCCCAATGTTTTGCTGACCAAGGCCCCCACCTCCATGTCGGGCACACCTGCACAGCATTCCCCCTTTCTGTATCTCAGTGCCTCCTTTCAACTCCCTTTTTTTCCCCCCATAAAAGTTCTTAATTTATTAGTCCTCTCATGAAAAATCTATACAATCGCCACAGATAGTCACTGAAGAATCCACTTTCCAGCTCACTTTTAGTAGCACCAAGATTGGCCTTTGCAGTTCCTGACTTTCTTCATTCCATTCTTGCATTTCTTTCTGTTTTCTTGAGGTTGTCTTATACAAGTCTGTTTTCTTTGCGTAATCCAAGGAATCATAAGTCATGCCAAAGCCAGCTATCTTGCCACCACCAAAATGGGTTCTGAATCCAAATACAAAGATGACATCTGGTGTGGTCTTACACATTTTGGCTAGTTTTCTCTGAATTTGTCTTAGGTACTGTTGCTTTCCCAGGATAAAGGACATCAGTGACCATTTGTTTCTGCTGAAGTAACCTGTTGGCTCATGAACTTCCTGGTCCAGATGTTAACTGTGTCATTCATTATGGCAGCTGATCTTCAAGCAGCCAAGGAGAGAAAGAGTTTTCTCAACTTGTTTTAACAGCTGAAGGCCTCCACAGGGATGTTTGGCCTGGCTCCAACCCTAGCCTGTCACCCTTGAACTCCTCTACACCTCTTATCTTGGTTTGCAGCAGTTCCATGTTACTGACCTGAGGTCAGGCCTCAGTTCTCATCCCACTGGAGCCCTAAATGATCCTGGCACCTTTGTCACTTGCTCAAAGCACACCCTTCATTGGGCTTTCCAGGCTTCTCTATCCAAGCGGGTTTGTCCTCAGTCAGCACCCATCTGTCTCAGCACTGTACCCAGAACCTCTATTTTCTTCCTTTTTTAAATATATTTTTATTGATTTAAGAGGAAGGAAGAGCGAGGGAAACATCAATGATGAGAGAGAATCATCGATCGGCTGCCTCCTGCATGCCTCCAATTGGGGATTGAGCCTGCAACCTGTGCATGTGCCCTTGACTGGAATCAAACTCAGGACCCTTCAGTCTGCAGGCCAACCGACACACTATCCACTGAGTCAAACCAGCTCGGATCCTCCATTTTCTTTCATCCATTTTCATCCCTTGGTGGCTCACCCTTCACCTCAACCTGATGACTCTTGGTTTATGCAGATGTGACACATTTAATCCCCACTTTGGACATCACCCTTTTATCCTCATGCCAGGAGTAAATCCGTCTTACATGGGGTTCTGCAGGCCAGCATCTCCCATGTCACTGCTTGTCCCACTCTACTCTCTCACCTAGGCCAGCTCCTGCTTCCTCCTTGCCCATTGGGGTCTGTTCTCTGCAGAGCAGGCAAAGAGTTCCTTTTACAGTGGAGCCAGACCTCTGCCCTCCTCTGCTCAGCCACAACCTTCCTGGCTTTCCAGGACTCCAACTTAATGTGCTCCCCAGGGGTCACCTGTTCACACAGTGTGCAGTTGACTTGCTTCATTTCTTAGACCATTCCACCCCCTTGAAGAAAAGCCAGGACTTCTGTTTGATTTGCCTATTAGGCCCAGAATGAGCCTCAGTCACAGCTGTTGAAAGGATGCTGGTCAGGATTCCCCAGAGGGAACTTCCTGTCTCAAAGGAGGGTCATGTTGGATATATGTGTTCTGCTGTCAGATTTTGGTGTTCCAAAAGTCAGTATCTATGTTGGCTCTCCATCAGGCAGCAGGCTCAGCTAACCAGGACTAACACCCAGTATCTTCTGAACGAGGGTGAGTGGCTCTGAGCATCAGGTTCAATGGTTGAGGTATGGGGGCCCAACTACCAGGGCCACCCTTCCGGCCCAGCCCAGCACTTTGTTCCCAGGGAGCATGGCTAGCTTTGAACCCAGCGGGATGTCAGCATCACACTCCCTTCTCCTGGTACACTAACCCCGAGCTGTTCTAGGGAGGGGAGACTGAGGCAACCTTGCCCTTTTCTGGCGTGGGAAGATCCAGCTGTCTGCCTTCATGTGGGTCACTAGATTCTGAAAAATCTGGCCTAAGATGTGTTGTTTGGTGAGTCTTTTTGTTGTTTTATTGTTTAAATTTTAGTTACCAAAATAAAAGAGTACCATGACAAAGTTGAGAAAATAAAATAGTAGACGTCATTATACTACTACCCAGGGTTCATCTTGTCAGTGGTCTCTACATCTCTACTTTTACTGGATTCATGCCTTTTTAGAAGAAAGCTCTGTTTTACTTCCTGTTACCACATAATTGAGCACCCAGGCTGTTAAATGAGGTCAAGCTTCCCTGGATTTCTCACCAGGCCAGAGGCTGGGGGCCTTGTTCCAGCAGCTGTGGCACCAGGTCTTGGTGCTTTTTCTTGAGGATCCAGAAATGGCGGTGCCTTAGAAATACTAAAACCCAAAAACAAGAAAGGCTTACACCTAGATGCCCCACTATGTTTGTGTCTCCCCACCTGGTACCACCTCTGGGTGGCTCAGGTAGAGTCAGAAGAGGAAGGCACACCAAGACCCCATGGGGCTGGGTCTTTTGAGGCAAAGGGGATGGAGCAGAGCCTGATGAGCGAGGTGTGCCATTGAAGAGACCAGCTAGATGTTCTAATGTCTTATTTTGAGATAATTTTAGACTGACAGAGTTGAAAGCACAGAGTATATTTTGTGCCCTCACTGGGCTCTGGGATGCATCTCCTCCTGGGTCTCCTGAGCTGTGGTTGGTCATCCACCCCTTGTCTTCCTTGAAAGGCACAGTTTGATGTCACTTTTGAGGAATACTGATTAGATGTTTGGTCTAATGTCCACACCTGGATGTAGGGACATGTTTTTAGTGAGAATGCACAGATGTGTCGTGAGGTCTTGGTGTGTTGTATCTTGTTCTTGGTGTCAGCAGTTGCATTGTGGCGCAGCTGCTATATTTCCCTTTTAGTTGATAAACATCTTGGGGAAGGTACTGTGAAACTCTTAAGGCCTATTATCCTCAAGCTTGTGCCTATCTATTTTAGTCTCCTTAGTGAATCTTGTCTGCAGCAGTCAGTACTGTGGTTTTGGCCTAATGATGATTGTCTACTTCCCTCTCTCTACGTTTATTGATTGGAATGCTCTTGTAATCCAACATGAATCACAATTACTTATTTTGTGTGCAAATTGTTCCCGCCTTGACCATTAGGAACTCCTTTAGGTTGCCCCATCTTTCTGAGCATGTTCTCACTTTACAGCCTCACAAGATGTTCCAGCTGAGTCCTCTCATTAACCACGTGGTCCCTTCTAGTGGGAATGGTGTTTAGAAACCACATCCTGGGTGCAGGATGTGCTCACTGTCTTGAGTGACATATCCAGGTGAGGTGTGTTTCTCTGCATCCCTCCGTGTGGTCTATATTGAAATCTTGACTTCATCATGTGCTTGCATCTTCCTTCTTTAAGACAGAGACTCGGTGCTTCTTACTGCAAGGTGTTTACTGGCCTGTCACTCCCAGTATACATGTCTCATTTCACAAGTTGCTGGCCCATCCATGAAATGCCTGCACTGGTTAGATGGCCTTTATGGTGGTTCTCCTGGTCTTCTGCCTAATGATATCTTTTCCAAAGTAACCCAAGTGAGCACTCTCTTTCCCTCACTCTCACCCCCAGTAGGACAATCAGGCTCTGTTGTTGCATGTGTTCCATGTTGGCATCTGCATCCCATTTGGTGTTAGAGTTTATTTGGGGGACATGAAACCTCACTACTAATAAAGGAAATAGCCCAGCATCCTCCTCCTCTCCTCTGTCCCATTTGCTCTTCTTCTGTCTTTGTCATATTTCTTCTGCACAAACAGCACAGCATATGTGTTCTTGATCTCTACTTTCTTGCATGAAGGGTAGCAGTGTAGACACTCTGTACTTTGCTTTTTACACTTCACACCATCTCTGGAATTCATTCCCCTTCATTCTTTTTCATAGCTGCATAGTGCTCCTTTCTGGGCCAGGGTCTGTGCCATTGTTCATTTGCCTACTCTCTTGAGTATGAGCATCTAATTATTTCCAGAAAATTCCTTGGTGCATCTACATTTTGTGGGACCAGAGGTGTGTCTTCAGGTCAGACTTGGTCACTATTGTTGGTGCAGGTTCCCAGCCTCCACTAACCACCCCCCTCTCACCCTTTGTGACTGTAGATTGCACCCCCTCCCTCCTTGGCGGAGCCCCTGAAGGAGCTGTTTAAGCAGCAGGAGGCTGTGAGGGGGAAGCTGCGCCTGCAGCACAGCATCGAACGGGTAAGAAGAGATCTTGCATCGGGGACTGTGGGCCTGGGATATATCTGGCCGTGTTGGGATTGGCTCATATGGTTTCTGTCCTCCAGGAAAAACTGATCGTCTCCTGTGAACAGGAGATCCTGCGGGTTCACTGCCGGGCAGCGAGGACCATCGCAAATCAAGCGGTGCCATTTAGTGCCTGCACCATGCTGCTGGACTCTGAGGTCTACAACATGCCTCTGGAAAGTCAGGTCAGTGGTTGCCAAGGTTGTGCACTCACATGTGTCTCCTAAGAAGATCTGTGCCCCCACAAACCACTCTGAACACGTGAGCAGGTCTGCCCTCGGGACAAGGGAGGCAGGGGTGATCAGATAGCAGTACATGTAATGCTGATGTCATGAGATGCTGCATGGGCTCTTCGAGGCCCCATTCCAGGGTCCTCATAAACACAGGCTCTTAGGTCACTGGGTTGCACTGGGCCTTAGTTTCAATCACATAAAGAGTTAAAACTTTCCTCTAAAACATACAAATGATCAGGATGAGCAGCACCCAGAGCTGCTGCATAAATAGACTTCTTGCAGCGAAAACCCCCATAGGAGGCTATCATGCTGGGGATAATGGTGCCCTTGCACCAGCATGGTGACATTGGCAGCCAGGTCCTGCAGCCAAGGGCCAAGAGGTATGGGAGCCTGGGGCTGCTTAGCATAGCAGTGGTTCCCTTCCCACTTCCCAGAGTCCTGTTTAGGACTTCCTCGCTGATCTGATGCAGGCTGGGCAGCAGAGTCCAGAGCAATGCCCATCTGTCCTCCAGAGAGGCCCTGCCTCATCCACCCCGTCTGATCATCCTGGTTCCCCTTGCCCCCAGGATTAGATTTGTCCCATGTGGTCATACCCTTTGCTTCCCCTACCAAACCTGACCTGTCATTAAACATTTGGGTGCCCTTGCCCCCATGGGTCTGCTGGGGTGCAAAACTATCCCATTAAGTGGCTCTGTCTGCTAGCAACCCCAAGCTTCAGGAGATTTCAGCTGCCTCTTACCAGTCCATGGACACAGTTAAAATTTAAACTGTGCCAAGTAGTCTCTCATGTCCCCAATTATCCATCTTAAGCCTGGCTGCTTCTCCCACCTCCCTACTGCCTGCCGCACTTAGGCCTGGTCTCCTGAGGCTGTCTGCCCTGGGTTTTACTCCCCAATTTATTCTCTTCTCCAGCAACCACTGTGACTTTTTTAGAAACAACCCAGTGTGCATCATTCCAGGCCTGCCCTCTGCTTCTTGTCCCACTCATGTTGACTTTCCCAGAATACTGTTGCTCTCTTGGGCCTCTCCTGCTGCCCCCCCTTCACTGTTCAGGCCTTGGCACCAAGAGCCCTACTGACAGATGCACCTCCTGGCACCCTAGCTGACATGAACTCCTGCTGTGTCCGGATCACATGGACCCCTAGGGTTCTGAGCAGTGTTTCTAGTTTGGCTGTGGCTGTGTGGTATCATACAGTGAGTTCAGTGGTGTTAGTTAAAATTTTATTTTAATTAGTACATTAAAGATTTTCCATTCACTTAACATACATTTTTTTTTTTAAATAAATCTTTATTGTTCAGATTACAGGTGTTCCTCTTTTTGTTTCCCCCCTATAGCTCCCCTCCACCTGATTCCCCACCCCACCCTACCCCATGCCCTTACCCCCTGCCACTGTCTTCATCCATAGGAGTAAGATTTTTGTCCAGTCTCTTCCCGCACCACTCACACCCGCTTCCCCCTGAGAATTGTCAGTCCACTCCCTTTCTATGTCCCTGATTCTATTATATTCACCAGTCCATTCTGTTCTTCAGATTTTTTATTGATTTTAGATTCACTTGTTGGTAGGTATGTATTTGATGTCATTTTGTTGTTCATAATTTTTATCTTTACCTTTTTCTTCTTCCTCCTCTTCTTAAAGAATACCCTTCAGCATTTCATGTAATCCTGGTTTGGTGGCGATGAACTCCTTTAGCTTTTTCTTGTCTGTGAAGCTCTTTATCTGACCTTCAACTCTGAATGATAGCTTTGCTGGGTAGAGTAATCTTGGTTGTAGGTTCTTGCTGTTCATCACTTTGAATATTTCTTGCCACTCCCTTCTGGCCTGCATAGTTTCTGCTGAGAAATCAGCTGACAGTCGTATGGGTACTCCCTTGTACGTAACTAACCGTTTTTCTCTTGCTGCTTTCAAGATTCTCTCTTTGTCTTTTGCCCTTGGCATTTTAATTATGATGTGTCTTGGTGTGGTCCTCTTTGGATTCCTTTTGTTTGGGGTTCTGTGCGCTTCATGGACTTGTAAGTCTATTTCTTTCACCAGGTAGGGAAAGTTTTCTGTCATTATTTCTTCTAATAGGTTTTCAGTATTTTGCTCTCTCTCTTCTTCTGGCACCCCAAAAATTCCGATGTTGGTACGCTTGAAGTTGTCCCAGAGGCTCCTTACACTGTCTTCATATTTTTGGATTCTTTTTTCTTTTTGTTTTTCTGGTTGGGCGTTTTTTGTTTCCTCATATTTCAGATCTTTGGTTTGATTCTTGGGGTATGTTGATCTACAGTTGAGTTTCTGTATATTCTTTATTTTAGACAGTGTATGCTTCATTTCTGACTGGTCCTTTTCCATTTTTTTGGCATTCTCATTAAGGTCCTTGAAGGTCTCACTAAGCTCCTCAGAAGTGTCATCAAGTTTCTCAGAGGTTTTTAGAAGATTCTTGAGTAACCTTATAAATGTGGTTCTGAACTCTATGTCGTCCAGTAGTTTGCTTTCCTCCGTTTCTTTCATTCGTGACATGTTTCTTTGTCTCCGCATTTTGGCTGCTTCCCTGTGTTGATGGAGTGGCTTTGTGTGGTAGGTGACCTATAGGGGGCAGTAGCTCAGCCTCCCCAATCACCTGATGTGGACACTCTTGGTACACCCCTTTGTGGGCTGAGTGCAAAGTCTTGGTGTAGTTAAGCCTTAATTGCTGTTGGTACGCTGGGAGGAATTGACCTCCAGGCCAATCGGCTGTGAAGACTCGCTGTGTCTATAAGAACTGCTGTGCTGGAGATACGCTTAGGGTGCAGGACTTGTTTCAGTGGGACTTTGGTGCTCACTGAGTCTGCCTCTTGAATGTGTCACTTATGGATGTGAGGAGTTGAAATCTGGTTTCTCACACTGACCACTAGGTATACTGGCTTCTGGATCTCCAGTGGGGTGCAGGTCAGCTATTGTCTGAGTCCACCCAGCAGGAGCTACAGTGAGAACTACAGTTTTCTCCTCATTGCTTGGGGTTTGGAGGTTTTGGAGCTGTCTGACCCGGGCTGCAAGTTTGCTAGGTTAAGCTGCGATAGGGCAGGCCTTTCTTATGCTAAAGCTGCTGCTTGGAGCTTGGGTGGGTTTGTAGGTTGTGTGGGGTGGGGTCTCAGGGCATCACTAGGCTAGGGCGTGGCAAACAGCGATGGCTGCTAGTTAGCCGGCTCTGTGTCTTTGACTGCGTCCCGTGCCCCAGCGCAGTAAACAATTATTCTTGCGTGCAGCTCTGCAAGCAAGCCCCCCTCACTTTCCGACCCGGTGGCAGACAGTCCAGCTTCTCCCCGTAGGAGTTTGGGTCCCCCCCGTCTCCCCAGATACTGTATTTCAGAGTAATCGGGGGCTTGTCTCCCTTTGGGTTGAAAAAAGCAACGCCTGCCGCCTGCCCAGATCACGCACCTCTGTACCTCAGCTTTTCAGCGCTTGTGCACATGTCAATGCTCTTTTCTCTTTCCTTCTAGTTGTAGAACTTCCACTCAGCCAGCTTTCCCGTGGTTCTGGGTGATATACGTTTTGTCTTTTAGTTGTAGTTTTGAAATTGTTGTGCGAGGCAGCAGTTAAGGTGTTTACCTACGCCACCATCTTGGATTCTCTGTCTTAACATACATTCTTGAAGGATATATTTGAAAGTTTCCCCACTTAACGTACTCTGTATTGAGACAAGGTTTTCCTAAAACAAAACATTTGTCAACAAACTATAAAACAAAATACGTGGTTGGGGATCAAGTGATTACTTCAGGGTTAGGTGCTTCAAAGTTTTGCATCTAAAACAAAAAAGGAAAGGAATATGGTGGTCTTCAAGGGATTTCCTACATTCCTTCTGAATGTCTAAGAGAGAAGGCCTCAGGGTGCACTTCTTCCTGGCAAATATGTTTGGTGTGGAGCCTGGGCTCAGCCACCAGGTGGTCAGTTGCTCACATACCTGTGGCTGAGAGACTTTCACATGTTCTTCTCAGGACGCTGTCCACTCCAGCATCCAGGGAGAACCATACAGCAGGAATCTGAAAACTACTTGGTCCATTGTCTCCTGGTCCCTCCTAAAGCATCCCTGTTTGTAAACTACAGTCCATCACAGGCAAAGATACTGCCGTACTTGAAAATGGTGACCTCAAGGTGTAGTGCTCCTACAGAGTGAAACCAGGAGGCTGGCCCTCAACCAACTCAGGCCTCTCAAACACCCTTTACAAAAAAAAAATAAAAAAATTACTTCCAGTGTTTACAAACAGAAGTTAAAACAGATACCATCACCAGCTTTACCGTGCGCCTGTGTGTGGCCTCCAAAAGCAGTGCAGGCCAGAATGTGAGGGCTTCCCAATTCTGTTTCTTCTATGGGCATCGTAACAGACATGCAGAAAGCCTTCATGGACGGTACCAAGTCATCCCCAGGGCAGCTCCATCACAGACAGCATCCACCCAGGCATATTACATAAGCTATATGGGGAGGAGGACAACCAAGGGTCATACTGGTTTGTCTTTTAGCATGATGACAGCGTGTGGATTCAGGAATGAGATTACAGCTTTCATTCTTCACTTAGGAAGGAGGATTTGAAACACCCTGCAGGTTTGCCTTCTCCATTATTCCCCTATCAAACACCCATATTTGATTTCTCCTCCAGGGTGACGAAAACAAGTCTGTAAGAGATCGTTTCAACGCCCGCCAGTTTATCTCCTGGCTCCAGGATGTGGATGACAAGTACGACCGCATGAAAGTGAGTGCACTGTACTCCCCTCAAACATTACTTGGGCTGGGAGCCCCCAGGAGTCTTCTGGGATGTGGGGAGGCTGCTGCTGGGTCCCATGTTTGGAGGTGACAGTTTCAGACTCTCTGAACCCAGCAGATACTTTCAGGGAATCCCCACCCCCATGTTACCTCCTTAGAGTATCTTCCCTCCTGTCCAGGTATGCGGGGAGCAGCTCCTGTCACCAGCTGGCGGTCAGACCTCTGTGGGACCCCACCTTGAGCCCTCCACAGCATACACCCATCACCACTGCTCTGGATGTGCTGACCAGTGCAGCAGGCCAGAGGATGGGTGGGAGATAGAAAAATTAGCAAGTAAGAAGCACATCCTCATCTTCAGTTGCTAGAGTTGCACATGGGCATGGGGTCACTCATGAGAATGAGCTGTAAAACTTATCAACAATAATGAGCCAGTTACAAAATTAACACACAGGTCAGCACCACCCTAGGAAGTTCCATGAGGCAGGACTGAGCGGACTGTGCCTGTTGCTCTTCTCACTACGAGCTACAGAGCTGGTGCAGGGGAACCCAAAGCTTCCCCATTCCCAACCCTGTATTACCTGTACTTGGAGAGTAAGACAGTGTTTCCAGGATTCCAGCCTTAACCTGTGCTCCTTCCTTACCTCAACGGCCCATGACCATGTTGTCATAGCAGTGCACACAGGTACCACATGAGATAGACACAAAACACAGAGCAGAGAACAGTGAGCCCATGTGGCATTTCAGGCCCTAGCATCTCATCATGATGTGGGTGCAGGTGCAACTGAGGTGAGGCCCATCTCCCAGGTGACGGTGCAGAGTCATACCGTTGCTCTTAGCCAGACTTGAAGGGAGCCACAGGGAAGATTTCCCAATAAAAAGATAAATAATTTTTAACCACATTAAAATTAGACTTTATACATTTAAAATGCCACATAAGTTCAGTTTCCTTAATGCACCAAAGAACTTACAAACTAATAAGAAAAAAGGTGGATAGAAAAAGAAATTAGTGAAGAATGTAGTTGGTTTATGAAGATGAAGCAGCCACACCTTCATGAGGCCACGTGTTGTGTGACCATTTGTTTCAGAACCACAAGTTAAATTAGATCCTATTTAGAAGACAGACTGCTAGCGTCCCCTGCAAGTTCCTGCATTTGGGGACAAATGTCATTTGGTAGTTTTGTAGAGTAAATAGTATCTATCAAATTTCATAATATTTTGGCCATCTAACCTAGCGAGTTCCCTTGAGTCATTTAAAACTCGGGAAAATGTTAAAAAAAAAAATCATTGGAACAACCCAATAAAATAGAAATCCAGAAGCCCATTGATAATTCTGTGATTAAATGGAGTATGAGAACATCTGAAGATGTAATTACTACAAAATATTTTAAAGTAGGCAGACATGGCCCAGCCTGTGAAGGTATCTGAGCTACTCATAAAATGGGTCCATCTTGAGGTTCAGACACATTGCAGCGTACACATGAAGACAGTGCCAAGCATGGCTTCCAGACTGCAGCACTCAGAGGTTATTTCCAGAAGACTAAAGATGGAGGATTTTTATCCCCCACCCTCAACACACTTTTAAAGAACAGTTATTTTAAAACGAATTATACATTGTGATATTCCATCCCAAATATTTGTGTGCACACTTAAGAAAATATTATTTTTCTGTACAGTCACTGTAACAGAGTCAAACTTTGTTAATCCAAAGTATGGTCTAGTACCTGGCCGTGTTTAAATCCCCCTTGTTCCCAAAATGTGCCCAACCCTGGACCCACAGGTGGTACATTTGGTTATGTCCCATTTCAGTAATCCAGTGAGTCATTATTTGTTTTTAACTATACTATTTAATATGATTTAATATCTATTTAATAATATACTCATGAAGATTAAACACTTTAATACTGAACCCTAGATAACCCTTTTTTTAAAATACAACTTCTATAAATGCAAATGAAATCAATATCACCACCCATAAATTAGAACTGTAAACAGAAGAAAGTGAGTTGCAAATTCTAATTAGATACTGTTGTGAAATCCATGGAGGGTGAGGACACAGAGCAGGGATAGTCTCCTCATGTGGTCAGCAAGACTACTCAATGGGCAGGATGAGAAGGCCAGGGGTGGTGCTGTGGGCCATTCAGAGGGGCAGGCCATCCTGCTGCCAGAGCTTAGCCTGGGTCCCTCAACCCCATCCTCCCAGTGGGTATTGCGGCAGGGGGAGTGGGCAGGGGGGCCCAGGCCCAGTCCTCTTAATTGGGTACCTGGGAGCTGGGCCAGGGTCTTGCTTCCACTTTCCTCACCTACTGTGCTTTCCATGCAGACGTGTCTCCTGATGCGGCAGCAGCATGAGGCTGCAGCCCTCAATGCTGTGCAGAGAATGGAGTGGCAGCTAAAGGTCCAGGAGCTGGACCCTGCCGGGCACAAGTCCCTGTGTGTGAATGAGGTGCCCTCCTTCTATGTGCCCATGGTAGACGTCAACGATGACTTCGTGCTTCTGCCAGCGTGATGCACCACAAGGACAACTGCACAGGACACAAGCAAGGGCCACATGGGTCAGCCCAGCACTGCTGCCAAGTCCAGGTGGCGGAAGGAGACCTTGTCCCTCAGGTGGGAACACCCAGGGAAAACCCTGCACTTTGCCCCCCTAGAGCACGTCTCTTTTATACCAGCTGCCAAGGGAGGACAAGGAGACCTCGGGGACACAGACACGGCAGCCTTGGGATCTGTTTTCCAGCCAGCTGCACGGGCATTTCAGGAGCTGCAGAATGGATTGCGTTTTTAAAAATCTCTTGTTCCATTCTGATCAACTAAAGGAAATAAAATTAAGGTGTCCACTCCTCATAAACAGTGACCTTCAGGTTGGAGGGCAGGGAGAGTGCCATCCTTGCTGCTGTCCTGTTGCCATGGAGCTGCTGACAGCCACGGGCCTCAGACTGGGGCTGGGACGCTGTGCTGTGCGAGGGCCAGCTGCGCCGCCCACCTGCCTGCCACAGAGGGACACAGAGCCAGGACTCTCCGGTTGTGTTTTTAATGGAGTCAAATCCACGTGGTTTGTATATTTTTTCCTTTAATCTTGGGCATTTTGTTTCTCTTTCTGAGAACATAACTTGAAACACTACAGAGCCAATAATCATATAAAAAGTGTACCCGTAAACGCTGTACAGTTTTATACACATTCACAATGTACTTTTTGCTGCCTTCTAGATAATTTATTTTGCAACACATTACTGCACAGTTGTAAATAACTTATGTACTGTAACATCACTTCAGTTATGTGTAAAGAAATAAATAAATTAATTAAATGCTCTTTGTACATGACAGTCCCCTTCCCGGGAGGGGCCAGTATACAGGACTGTGAGATGAGGGTTGTTCCACTGAAAAACTCCATTGTCTTAAACATTTTTCCTCCCAAATGATTAGCTTTTGATTTTGAAACAAATTATACAATTGACCCTTGAACAATATAGTCAAAAATCTTTGACTCCCTCAAAACCTAACTACTAATAGCCTACTGTTGACGAGAAGCCTTACTGGTAACATAGTTGATTAACACATATTTTGTGTGTTATATTATATACTGTATTCTTACAATAAAGCTAGAAAAAAGAAAATGTTATCCCATATAATAAAAGGCTAATATGCAAATCAACCGAACAGCGGAACAACCGGTCACTATAATGCATACTGACCACCAGGGGGCAGACGCTCAATGCAGGAGCTGCCCCCGGTGGTCAGTGCACTCCCACGGGGAGCACCACTCAGCCAGAAGCCCTGAGCTGGGCTCACGGCTGGTGAGCGCAGCATTGGTGGCAGGAGCCTCTCCTGCCTCTGTGGCAGCACTAAGGATGGATGACTGTCAGCTTAGGCCCAGGGAGCAGGCCTAACTTGTCAGTCAGACATCCCCCAAGGGCTCCCAGAGTGCAAGAGGGCGCAGGCCAGGCTGAGGGACCCTCCACCCACGACCCCCCCCCCCCCAGTGCACGAATTTTGTGCACCAGGCCTCTAGTTAAAATCATAAGAGAAAATACATTTACAACATTTATTGGGGGAAATCCTATCTAATAAAGAGGGAATATGCTAATTGACCATCACTTTGTCACAAAGAAGGCTGCACCCACAGCTGAGGCCAAGCTCCCATAAGGAGCCTTAACAAGCAATCAGCAGGGCTTCTGGCTGAGTGGTGCTCCCCGTGGGAGTGCACTGACCCTTCCCCGCCCCCTTGGAGCTTAACAGGGGACTTCAGGCCGCGCCCCCTGCCCTGGCATCAAGCTGGGGGGCCTCAGGCCACGCCCCCCACCCCGGCGCCAGACCAGGGGACCTGAGACCATGCCCCCCACCTACAGGGCTTGACGGGGGACCTCAAGGTGCACTTCCCGTACTGGTGCTGGGCTAAGGGACCTCAGGCTGCTCCCCCCGCCCCAGTGTCAGGCTAGTGGACCTCAGTTCGTGCCCCCTACAAGGTGGGGCTTGACAGTGGACTTCAGGCCACACCCCGCACCCAGGCACCAGGCCAGGAGACCTCAGACCGCACCCCCCCACCCAGCAGGGCTTGACAAGGGACCTCAGGCCACGCCCCTGGCCCCAGCACTAGGCCAGGGGACCTGAGGCTGTGCCCCCCTGCCTGGCGGGGCTTGACAGGACCTCAGGCCGTGCTCCCCACCCAGTGGGGCTTGACAGAGGAACTCAAGGTGCACCCCCAGTGCTGGGTCAGTGGAACTCAGGCCGCGACCCCCATCCAGCACCACGTGAGGCTGCACCCCCCTGCCAGTAGGGCTTGACGGGGTACCTGAGGCTGTGCCCCCCTCCCGGTGCTGGGCCGGGGGACCTGAGGCTATGCCACCCTGCCTGGCGAGGCTTGACGGGGGACCGCAGGCCATGCCCCCAACCCAGCAGGGCTTGACAGGGGGACCTCAAAGTATGACCCTGCCCCGGTCCGGGCTGCGGGACCTCAGGCCACGCCCCCCTGTCCTGGTGCCAGGCCAGGGGACCTGAGGCTATGTCCCCTGCCTGGCGGGGCTTGACAAAGGTGGGACTGACCAGGTCTGGATCTAGCCCAATGGGGGCGGGGTCCGGCCAGGTCTGGGTCTCACACGATTTTGAGGTGCATGTGGATGGGTGGGGACTTGACTCTGGGTCCCATGGTGTGCCCCAGACTCTGACAGGAGGAAGGTTTTCATATACATTTTACTAATTTTCTTTCATCTCTGACACTTCTATTATAGAGAAAGGGCAAATAGCAATATTAAATTATTTCCTCTAATTAATCCTCTTTTAATGTGCACAAATTTCGTGCACCGGGCCACTAGTATACATATAAGTGCACCCATACAGTTCAAACATATATTGTTGTAAGGGTCAAATGTATTTCCCCTCCTTTCTTGCCCTTACTAAAAGGCTCTCTTCCACTGCCCCAGAAGCTGCTCAGTTCACGATGGGGTGGATTTAGTTGGGGAGGCCAGGGGCCAAATCGCGATCTTCACATCCCACAACCCAGACAGACAACAAGGGCCTGTGGCAGAGCCATCAGCTCCTGCAAAATACCAAGGCTTTCTCTCTACTGAGGAGACTGAGGGCATGGGGACATAGAGAAGACCAGCCTTTGGCAGCCAGAAACATAACAGGATGCCTGCGTCATCTGTCCTGAGAGGCCTTTCAGAATAGGAAGGAGACAATCTCTTGCTGCTGGGGCAGCAGGTCTCTGGGCATCATGGCCTTAAAGACCACTGTCTAGGCCTGATCAGCTCTCACTTCCTGGCTCTACCTGTTCCCTGTGCTGAGAAAGCTTCTGCTTGGGGATGACTCTGCATTGTTAACAGCTTCTCCGTTGCACAGCAGCTGGTGTGGATTCCCCACTTTAACAACCTGATGCTAACAGCCTGGTCCCAGCTCCAGGGGCAAGAGTTGGAGGTTTGAGACCAGTGCATCCCAAGAGGGGCTGGGGCATTACAAAGAGCAAAAAGGGCATTCACACCCTTCGCTTCTCTCCAAGGAGGACACCTGCAGGAATGGGATGAGAACCTGTGTGCTGGCTACAAGGTGTGCCAGATAGTCTGGGGGTGTGCAGGGGCCACCTTCGTAGTAGGAGCTCCCAAACTGGCATTTTCCCCTAAACCACCCTTACCCTATTCTGTCTATAACTCCTAACACTTGGCTCACCAACAGTTGGCTCCCCCAACACCGGGGATGCTGTAGGAATGCACAATGTGTGGAGGAGACAGGTTCAGGTCCACGGTCTGGACAGCCCTTTTCCTTGCTCATCTTGGGATCCCTCAGCCTTTTCTCCGTGCTTCATATACCTGGTGGGTGTACCAGGAGTTGTAGGAATGAGTCCAGATAACCAGCTCTGCCTCACAATGTTCCAGGGCAGGATTCCTGGTGCCACATCCACTGCAGAGCACCCTGCTCAAAAGTGTACCCCAGAATGGCCTGAGACAGCCTGTGACCATTTTCTTCTCAGGTGGGTGCAGGTAGGGCTCCTGGGCCTGCCCTGACCTCTCTAGGAGCAGGCAATGGGCAGGGCCATTGTTTTCCCAAAGGGTATGAAAATGGTGTGGCCTTGCAGGGTCAATGCCTGGGATAATGGTGAGAGCACCCATTCTCTACTTCTGACTCCCTTTTCCCCTTTGTGCAAATCCCCTCCAGCCTGGTCCCATCATTTGTGTGTCTCGGAAGGGGAACAGAGATACCAGCAAAGCTCCATTGTATATTCTGGGCAAAAATTAGTTGGTTTTCCTAATTACAAAACTCTGATCAAAACACCACTTCTTTTAAGCCATGCTACTGCTGCATTTTTTTTTAAATCACCCAAGGATATGTTTTTACTGATTTTAGGGACAGAGAGAGAAACATAAATGTGAGAAACATCTATTTGCTGCCTCCCATATGCACACCAGCTGTGGATCAAACCCACAACCTAGGTATGTGCCCAGACCAGGAATTGAACCCCACAACCTTTTGGTATACTGGACAATGCTCCAACCAACTGAGCTACGCGGCCAGAGCAACTCTGCTTCTTTTTTTTTTTAAGACAACATAAATTGGACTCATTCCCAGGGATATGCTTTGGCATCGGCAGCATAAGGCCACAACAGATATTCTGGAATCCCTGACTCCATGCATATGGCCACCTGCACAGCACAGCATGCATAGCCTGGTGGCATCAGTGAAGTGCCCCATAGATAAATTCTAAAAACAAAGGCTGTCAGTTATTCTGCTCCCAATATTCATCTCTATCGGAGTTTGAGGAGTCAGTGCAGGCTTTTTTTTTTTTTTTTTAAGATTTTTTTTTTTTATAATTGATTTTTAGAGAGAAAGGAAGGGAGATGGAGAGACAAACATTGACATGAGAGTGAAACATTGATCAGCTGCCTCCTGCACAACCCCTACCAGGGATCAAGCCCACAACCCAGGCATATGCCCTGACTGGGAATTGAACCGGCAACCCTTTGGTGCACAAGACAATGCCCAACCAATTGAGCTACATTGGCCAGGGCAGGTGGTTTCAGAACACTCAGGGTTCCGGAATTGTGCCTGGTTGGAGATACTGTTGATGGTCCCTGAGGCCTGTGACTGCAGGTGTGGGTATCAAACTACCCTCAGAAAGGTCTGGCTTGAGCTTGAAGAAGGCAGTGCTTGGCCACAGGCACTGGTGTCTTGCCATTAGCCCCCTGCTCCACACACCTAGTGCCCCCTGACTGCAGCCTAGGATCCTGGCTCTGGCACAGATGGGTGCTGAATTCCTCACTGTGAGAGGGTCTACCACCCCATAAATCAAGGCCTCTGCAGACACTTCCTGATACTTTGGCCTTCAGAGGCTTCAAAATCTTATCAGTATCAAAAATAAACTCTAGACAAATGCCCAGTCCCCAGGGGCTGTGGGCCAACATGTCAATCTGGACACAGGGTCCTATCAAGGAAGTTGGTGCCTTGCACAGGTAGCCTCCAACTTAGATGAAAACATAAAAGAAACGAAGGCCTTTTCCCAATCTGCAGAAGAGAAGCTGACAGCAAAAGAAAACTGAAGTTAATATATTAGGACTAGAAAATAAAGTAAGCAATACAAAAAGCTGAAATGTATAAGCAGAATGAAAAGATATAATGACCTTGAAGAGAGATCAATAGAGATTATTCAATCTGAATTACAAAGTGAAAAAAATTTTTTAAAAAACAGATTCTCAGGTATCTGAGGGACACAAAGATCTAACATTCATGTCATGGGACTTCCACAAGAAGAAACGAAAGCAGATAATGCTGAAATTTTTGAGGGAATAAAAGGCTGAAAAGTGCTAAGTTAGGCAAAAGATATGAACCTATATATTCAAGAAGCTAAACAACCTAAAGAGGATGAACTCCAAGAAATCAATACCTAAGTAAAGCATAAACTACTAAAAGTAAAATTAGTAGAAATGAACAATTTGAAATTCATTACAAAAGTAATTTCACAATAACATGACAAAGATTAAAATATTTAGGGATTCATCAAAAGGGCACTTGTACACTGAAAACTACAAAACATTGCTGGGAAAATAAAAAAAGACAAATAATGGAAATGCATACTATGTTCATGGATTGGGAAACAATCTTGTTAAGATGTCAGCACTAGCAGATTAAAAATGGTAGCGGACTAAGTGGACGCTGCACAGACATGCTTCTAGAACCAAACTGGAATTACAACTAAAATACAGAAAAACTTCCTGAATAATCAATAGAAGACTCACTGGAGAGAACCCTGATAACCAAGGACAGAAAGTGGAGATTGCATAAAGACTGGTAGGAGGGATGGAGGCCTGAAAGAGCTGGCTGGGCTCCCACAGACAGCAACTGAAGTTCTCAGCTGTGGGGGGTTGCCACTGAGAATTCTGGGGTCTAATCCTCAAGCTGAGCCCTCCAGCAGAGAGCACCAGAACTGATAAGGGTACCCATATAACATCTGGCTGTGAAAAGCTGCAAGGTTGCTGTCTAACAGGGAGAGATGGCTAGAAATGCAGGCACCCTCTTAAAGGGCCAATGCACAAAATTTGTGGAGCCACTCACCTTGTGTTCTGGCAGAGGGAGGGCAGAGTGGACGAGCTATGTGAGCAGAAGCTAGGATCAAGGGATTTGGGGTTAGAGCTCAGAAGGCAGACAACCCAGTTTCCTGTGCTGAGTCATTGTCTCACACTGCAGAGGTCATCTTTTTCTTTTTCTTTTTTTAATTGACTTCAGAGAGGAAGGGAGAGAGACAGAGAGAGAGATCAATAATAATAATGGATTGGAATCCTCTTTGCTGGATGTGTGGTGTTTGTATTTTTTTTGGTTTATCTATTGGTTCTGTGGTGTCATACACACACACACACACACACACATATATATATTCTCCTTTTTATTTTATCTTTTATCCCTTATCTTTTTCTCTCTCTTCGATAGCATTTGTGCTCTCTTTTCTCTGCCCTATCTCTCTTTTCTCAGGTGGTCACTTACATTGGGGTTATTGGTGTCGTGAGTACATTTGTGCTTAGTTCCCTCTGTGTTGTGTCTTGTTGAGGTGAATTTTATCTGGTCTGGCCAAGGGGCTTGAGAGCAAGCCACATAACCAGACACCTGGAGAGGAAACTCCATCCACGAATGGGTCAATAACACCCCAGACCCAACTATAAAGGCAGGAAGAATGCGTGAGGGAAAGAGCATGAGTGCGTGAGGGAGTAAGAGAGGAGTGTGTGGTCAGGTGGTGTGTGTGTGTGTGTGTGTGTGTGTGTGTGTGTGTGAGAGAGAGAGAGAGAGAGAGAGAGAGAGAGAGAGAGAGAAAGAGAGAGAGAGAGGCATAGTTAGATCCCACAGGACCTTCAGGGGCAGGCTAATCAGGCTTGCCTAACTAGACAGCTCCTGCTGCCATTGCAAACAGTACCAGAAGGCCAGCTTGTCCTTAGAGGCCTAGACTTTTTGAAGGGGAGAGCTGCTGTAACTGGGTTCCCAGCCTCAACTCCACCCAGAGTGCCCAGATAACACCTGGGACTCCACAGCCACCCTTCCAGGGTCCTGCTACCTAGGCTGTGATCCCACAGTCAATGAGGCTCCAGCCACCCTGGGCGCAGGCTCCTGTGAGTTCAGAAGCATGGTCCCCTCTTATCAGCCCAGGGCACTGCAACCAAGTGAAAAGCAGACACGTGAGCAGCCCGCTTCTGTCCAAGGAGCAGCAGCCCTGCGAGCAACCTGCCACAGGCCTAAGAGCAGAAGCTGCACGTAGCCTGCCCCTGTCCAAGGAGCAGCAGCTGTGTGAGCAGCCAGTTCCCCCATCTGAGGAGCAGCAACCATACGAGCAGCTCACCCCATTCAAAGAGCAACAGCTGCTTGAGCAGCCCACCCATTACTGAGGAGCGGCAGCCCCACGCAGCCACCCCCCTCTGAGGAGCAGCAGCTGTCGCAGCCCATACTCTGCACCTGTCTGAAGAGCAGCAGCTGGGCTGCACGAGCAGCCTGCCCCCTTCTGAGGAGCAGCAGCTGTGTGAGTAGACTGTCCCTTTCCGAGGAGCAGCAGCCGCACAAACCATCTGCCCCCATCCGAGGAGCAGCAGTTGTGTGAGTCACCTGCCCCCATCCAAGAAGCAGCACCTGTGTGAGCAGCCCACCCCCTTCTGAGAAGCAATAGACACACGAGCCGCTGGCCCACATCCGAGGAGCAGCAGCTGTGTGAGCAGCCCACCCACATCCAAGGAACAGCAGTTGTGTGAGCAGCCTACCCCCTTCTGAGGAGCAGCAGCCACACAAGCAGCCTCCCCCCATCTTAGGAGCAGAAGACACATAAGCAAACTGCCCACGTCCAAGGAGCAGCAGCCCTGTGTAGTCTGCACTGGTCTGAGGAGCAGCACCCACACACAGCCTGTATCTGTCTGATGAGAAGGAGCCGGGTGAGCGGCCCATTCCTGTCCGAGGAGCATCAATAGCACGAGCAGCTCACTCCCACATGAGGAGCAGCAGCCACATGAGCAGACCACACCCCATCCGAGGAGGAGCAGCTGCACGAGCAACCCGCACCCGTACAAGGAGCAGCAGTCCTGCAAGCAACCTGCCCCTGTCCAAGGAGTGGCAGCATCACGAGTAGCCCGTCCCATCTGAGGAACAGCAGCAGCACACAGCCAGCCCCCATCTAAAGAACAGCAGCCACGTGAGCAGTCCACCCCTGTCCAAGGAGTAGCAGCCACGTGAGCAGCTGGCCCCCGTCCAAGGAGCAGTGGACATGAGCAACCCATCCCCATCCGAGGAGCAGCAACCTCATAATCAGCCCACCCCCATCCAAGGAACAGCAGCTATATGAGCAGCCTCCCCGACCAGCCAGAGGAGGCACCACAGCTGCGAACAGCACCCACCAGAGGAGCTGCTGCCAACTGAGAAGCAGCTGCTACCGTAACCGCCCGAGGAGCAACCACAGCCAGAGAAGCCACTGCCACCCAAGGAGCAGCCCCTGCACAGCTCGACATCTAGATCAGTTGGTGAGACCAAAAATGGGTAGACAAAGATACCCCCAAAGGAAAGAAAAGGAAGAATCGCCAGAAAAGCTGCTAAGTGAAACAGAGGCATGCAATATTTCATAAAAAAGAATTCAGAATAAGGGTCATAGAGTTCATAAACTGGATGGAAGAAAAAATCAACACCTTATGTAAGAATCAAGAAGAAATGAAGAGTGATATAGCTGCAATAAAAATACACCATGGAAAGTTTCAACATTAGACTAGGAGAAGCGGAGGACTGAATTAGTGAACTAGAAGACAGGGAAGCATAACACACCCAAACTGAACTGCAACTGGAGAAAAAAATTAAAAGACAGGAGGAGAGCCTAAGGGAGCTATGGGACAACATGAAACAAAGCAACATATGAATAATAGGGGTTCCAGAACAACAGGAAGAGGAACAAGAGTTAGAAGAACTATTTGAAGAAATAATGTCAGAAAACTTCCCTGATGTGGCAAAGAAAAATGTCACACAAACACAGAGTCCCAAACAGGATGAACCCGAAAAGACCCACACCAAGACACATCATAATTATGATGACAAATATTCAGGACAAAGAAAGAATCTTAAAGGCTGCAAGAGAGAGACAGAAAGTTACATACAAGGGAGCTCCCATTAGATTATCAAATGATTTCTCAACAGAAACACATCAGGCCAGAAGAGAATGGAAGGAAATTTATAAAGTGATGCAAACCAAGGGACTGAACCCAAGAATACTCTATCCAGCAAGGCTATCATTCAAAATTGAAGGGGAAATAAGGAGCTTCACAGACAAAAAAATGCTAAGGGAGATTATCACTATCACGCTAGCAATGCAAGAAATGCTAAAGGGACTGGTGTAAAAAGAAGAAGTATAAAGGTAAGAAGGAACACAGACACAAAAAATAAAAATGGCTACAAATAAGTACCTTTCAATAATAATTTTAAATGTAAATGGACTAAATGCTCCAATCAAAAGACATCGAGTGGTTGAATGAATAAAAAAACACTACCCATATATATGCTGTCTACAAGAGACCCACCTCAGAAAAAGGGACTCATACAGACTGAAAGTGAAGGGATGGAAATGAAAAAAAGGCTGGGGTAGCAGTACTTATTTCTGACAAAATAGACCTCAAAATAAAGGCCATAACAAGAGATAAGGAAGGCCACTTCATAATAATAAAGGGATCGATACAACAAGAGGATATAACCCTGATAAACATATGCACCCAATGCAGGAGCACCCAAATACATTAAAAAAAAAACTCCTGGAAGATATCAAGAGAGTGATCAACAACAATACAATCATAGTAGGGGACTTTAATACACCACTGACATCACTGGATAAATCCTCTAGACGAAAAATCAGCAAAGAAATAGCAATCCTAAATGACTCACTAGATCAGAAGGACCTAATTGACATCTTCAGAGCATTTCACCCCAAAGCCACGGAATACACGTTCTTCTCAAGGGCACATGGGACATTTTCAAAAATAGACCACATATTGGGTCACAAAGTCTCCCCAAATTCAAAAAGATTGAAATCATATCAAGCATTTTCTCAGATCACAATGGCATAATATTAGAAATAAACTACACTAAAAACATTCCAAAAAATTCAAACAATTGGAAGCTGAATAGCATGCTATTAAACAATTATTGGGTTATCAATGAGATCAAAGAAGAAATTAAAAACATCCTGGAGACTAATGACAATAAAAACACAACAATGCAAATACTATGGGACACAATGAAAGCAGTCCTGAGAGGGAAGTTTATAGCTCTACAGGCCTACCTCAAAAAACAAGAAAAAAATGGTAATAAATCATCTAACTCAACAACTCAAAGAATTAGAAAGAGAGCAACAAGAAAAGCCCAGTGTAAGCAGAAGGAAGGAAATAACAAAGATCAAAGCAGAAATGAATGACATAGAGACCAACCAACCAAACAAAACAATACAAAAGATCAATGAAACCAAGAGCTGGTTCTTTGAAGGGATAAACAAGATTGATAAACCTTTAGCCAGGCTCACCAAGAAGCAAAGAGAGAGGACTCAAATAAACAAAATCAGAAATGAAAGAGGAGAAATAACAACAGACCCCACAGAAATACAAAGGATTATTTAAAAATACTACGAACAACTCTATTCTAACAAACCAGACAACCTGGAATAAATGGACACATTCCTAGAAAAATACAACCTTCCTAAACTTACTCAGGAAGATATTAAAAATCTCAATAGTCTGATAACTATGGAAGAAATTGAAGCAGTCATCAAAAAGCTTCCAGCAAACAAAAGCCCGGGGCCAGATGTCTTCACAAGGGAGTTTTACCAAACATTCAAGGAAGAACTAAAACCTATCCTCCTCAGACTATTCCAAAAAATTCAAGAGGAAGGAACACATCCAAGCTCCTTCTATGAAGCCAGCATCACCCTGATACCAAAACCAGATAAAGATAACACAATGAAATAGAATTACAGGCCAATATCCCTCATGAACATAGATGCCAAAATCCTCAACAAAATTCTAGCAAATCGGATCCAGCAGTAGATCAGAAAGATCATATATCATGACCAAGTAGGATTTATCCCGGGGATGCAAAGATGGTACAATATTTGCAAACCAATAAACGTGATACATCACATAAACAAATTGAGAGATAAAAATCACATAGTCATATCAATTGATGCAGAAAAAGCATTTGATAAAATCCAACACCCTTTCTTGATGAAAAAAAACCTCTCAGCAAGGTGGGAATAGAAGGATCATAGCTCAACATAATAAAAGCCATATATGACAAACCCACAGCCAACATCATACTCAATGGGCGAGAACTACAACCATTTCCCCTAAGAACAGGAACAAGACAGGGATGCCCACTCTCACCACTCCTGTTCAACATAGTGCTGGAAGTACTAGCCATTACAATCAGACAAGAAGGAGAAATAAAAGGCATCCAAATTGGAAAAGAAGTAAAACTGTCCTTATTTGCAGATGACATGATACTATACATAGAAAACCCTAAAGACTCCATCAAAAAATTATTAGACTTAATAAATGAATTTGGCAATGTAGCAGAATACAAAATCAACACCCAAAAGTGTATGGCTTTATTTTTATTTTTATTTTTTCCAAAAACTTCACTTTCTTCTTTAATACCTACCCACACCAGGAGCCAGCTGTCTGTTTCCAGTTGGGGAAGGGGCACCTGCCCCTCCTCATTCCAGGGAACAGGAATTTCCCCACAGGTGATCTTGGGGAGAGATTGTTGTTCCCAGGCCATCTTGGAGCCTGGCTCAGTGCACAAATCTGTCCAGGGCAGATGGCTGGGCCCCCAAGGGCTTGGCTGCCTTTTCTTGCTTCTGTGGCTGCTGCTCAAGGCTCTGTTGGACTTTGTCCCTGTGTTCCTCGTTCATGACCTTCCTCTTCCTCTTCACCAGGCTTGCTGTCGAGCTTCGGCCCTTCAGCTTTGGCTTTGGCTGGAAGGGAGCCTTGGTCTCTGGGTTGTACCCCAGCCTCTCTCTCTGTTCCTTCTTTGCCTGCTCCAAAGAGATGACATCAACCTCTGCCAGGGCTCGTGGGTCCAGACAAATGAGCTCTGCAGGTACCTTCTCCAGCAGGGCCTTCACCTCCCACTCCTGCCTCTGCTTCCAGCTCCTGTACGGATTACTCTGCAGGCCACCGAAGTTGGGCTCAGCAGCCCCAGGGACCAGCATGCTGGTGGTACCCGCACTGTGCCCCAACCCCAGCACATCTTCAAAGGGGCAGAACTGAAGGCCATGCACGTGGCCTGAGAGCCAGTGGGTGAGATAGGGCTTCTCTAGAGAGGGTGGGCTGGCCTTGCCCTGCCCTGCCCATATGTTGACCATATCACCCATTCCTGCAGCCAGCAGTCCCTGCTGGGAGAAGGCCAGGTGCCCCGCTCCCTGGGGCAGGGTCCGAGCACTCAGAAGCTGGAACTTCCCTCGCAAGTCAAAGATCTTCAGCTGGTGGTCCAGGCCAGAGGTGGCCATGTATGTGCCTGTAGAATCTACTGCCACAGCCTGGACCCCTGCGGTGACAGAGAATCTTTGCCAGTGGCTCCGTCATGGCTGGACTGCATAAGGACATAGTACTATTGCTGTGTCCAAGATGGATGACGGCATTGTAAGGGTTCTGTGTCATGATGTCCAGTCGTCCAGCCCGGGCATTCAGAGCTGCCACAATCTTCTCCACTGACACGTCCAGGTAGGTCAGATAGCCTGTCTCTGAAGATGTGGCCAGGAAGAAGTGGAAAGGCAGGAACTCAAGCCGCGTGACACGGTCGCAGCGGTGGATGCAGTGGAGTTCAATTCCCTGGTTGTCATAGATGTGAAGCCAGTGGTTCTGAGCGACAGCAAGCAGTGCCTCTGAATGCAGGAACCGGATGTCCCGCACCGCCTCCATGACGTTGATCTCACACATGAGCTTCTTTGTCACCCAGTTAAGGGCAGCCACATGACCCCGGCACCCTCCAAAAGACAAGTGTCTCCCAGACTGAGAGTAATTCAGCCTGTAGAGTCCAAACTGTTGCAAGTTCAAGTCAAAGTGCTAGGCTGCACTGGCAATGTCCACAGCCTCCACGATGTCCGCCTGGCGAATCCTGGCTGTGTCCTCCCCATCCTCCCCTTCCAGAAACCCAGGTTCCTCAGCAAGCAGCAGCTCAGAACGAGCAGCTTTGACACTTATTTCCTCTTCCTCAGCTTCAGCCACCTCAAGCCAGCTTTGGGTTTTGGACTTAAAATGTGGCAGCCTTTTGGATTTGTCAATGCGACGGAACTTCTGAGCAACCTCCACAGAGACCGGGGCGGGGCCTGGGAATGGGTCCTGGGCCCCCGTCAAGCTCCGCTGAGGCTCCGCATTCCTCTGTTCTCAGGGTTTCTTTAAGATCTGGGGCTTCTTGGAGATGCGAGACTTCTTTGGGGTGTGAGTGTTCTTTTGCTTCTGGGGGCAGAGCTCTCCATTCCTCTTCTTGTTAGGAGGGGGCTCTGGAGAGACTGTAGCAGTGGTCGGAGTGATCTCTTCCTCCCAGTATCGCCGCAGTTTCTTTTTCTTGTTCTGAAGTTTATCTTTCTTGGGAGGAATATCCCTGCACAGCTTGGGGACAGTCTCCATCCTGACCACCCTAAGGACGATCCACGTGCCAATTCCTCTCAGCTGTCCCACAGTCGCACAGGTATCTTCCGGAAGTCCTCCAGCCCTCCTGTATGGCTTTTTAAAAAATATATATATTTTATTAATTTCTTACAGAGAGGAAGGAAGAGGGATAGAGAGCTAGAAACATCAGCTGCCTCCTGAACACCCCCCACTGGGGATGTGCCCCAACCAAGGTACATGCCCTTGACCGGAATCAAACCTGGGACCCTTCAGTCCTCAGGCCGACGCTCTATCCACTGAGCCAAACCGGTTTCGGCCTGTATGGCTTTTTTTATACACCAACTAGAGGCCCGATGCATGAAATTCGTGCATGGGGGGGGGGGGTTCCTCAGCCTGGCCTGCACCCTCTCCAATTCGGGACCCCTCGGGGGATATCCGAATGCCAGTGGCTGGGATCGGGCCTAAATTGGCATTTGGACATCCCTCTCACAATCTGGGACTGCTGGCTCCTAAATGCTCACCTGCCTGACAGCCTGATCACCCCTAACCACTCTACCTGCCTGCCTGATTGCCCCTAACTGCCTCTGCTTGCTGGCCTGACCACCCCTAAATGGGTCCCCTGCTGGCCTGGTCGCCCCCTAACTGTCCAGAAGGAAGTCAGATATCCAGAAGATGTCTGGTCGACCCGGTCTAATTAGCATATTACCCTTTTATTAGTATAGATAATGAATTCTCAGAAAGAGAAACTAAACAAATAATCCCATTTACCATTGCAACAAAAAAAAATTAAGATACTTAGAAATAAACTTAACCAAGGAGGCAAAAGACCTGTATTCAGATGTTGAAAAAACAGAGGAGATATAAACAAGTGAAAGAATACACTGTGTTCATTGGATTGGTAGAGTCAACATTAAAATGTCCACACTACTCAAGGAAAGCCACAGATTCAATGTAATCCCTATTAAAATACCAACAGTATATTTCATAGGTCTTAAACAAATACTCCAAAAATTTATATGGAATCAAAAAAGACCCCGAATATCTTCAGCAATCTTGAGACAGAAAAGCAAAGTTGGAGGAATCACAATATCAGATTTCAAGTTATACTACAAAGCCATCATAATCAAAACAGCCTGGTACTGGCACAAGAACATGCATATAGATCAATGGAACAGAATTGAGAACCCAGAAATTGACCCAAGCCATTATGCTCAATTAATATTTGACAAAGGAGGCAAGAGCATATAATGGAGTAAATACAGTCTCTTCAATAAATAGTGTTGGGAAAATTGGACAGAGACATACAAAAAAATGAAACTAGACCACCAACTTACACCATACACAAGGATAAACTCAAAATGGATAAAGTCTTAAATGTAAGTCGTGAAACCATAAAAATCCTAGAAGAAACAATAGGCAGCAAAATCTCAAGACATCTTTCATAGCAATATGTTTATGGATACATCTCCTAGGGCAAAGGAAACTAAGGAGAAATAAAACAAATGGGACTACCTCAAAATCAAGTTTCTGCACAGCAAAAGAAACCAGTAACAAAAAGAAAAGGGAGCCCACTGTGTGGAAGAACATATTTGGCAATGATACAGCTGATAAAGGGTTAATATCCAAAATACTAGTATATAAGGAACTTGTACAATGTAACAGAAGGAAGACAAACATTCCAATCAAAAAATGGGCAAAAGACCTAAATAGACACTTCTCCAAAGAGAACATACAGATGACCAAGAGATGTACGAAAAAATGCTCAGTCACTGATCAGCCCTAGCTGGTTTGGATCAGTGGATAGAGCATCAGTCTGCAGACTGAGAGGTCCCAGGTTCAATTCCGGTCAAAGGCACATGCCCGGGTTGTGGGCTCGATCCCCAATAGGGGGCGTGCAGGAGGCAGCCGATCAATGATTTTTCTCTCATCATTGATGTTTCTCTCTTTCTCCCTTCCTCTCAGAAATAAAAATATATTTAAAAAATTTTAAATATGGAACTTCCATTTGACCCTGTGATCCCACTTCTAGGAATATATCCTAAGAAACCAGAAACACCAACCAGAAAGAATGTATGCACTTCTATGTTCATAGCAGCACAATTTACAATAGCCAAGATCTGGAAACAGCCTGAATGCCCATCAGCAGATGAATGGATAAAAAAGCTGTGGTACATTTACACCCTGGAATACTATGCAGCAGTAAAAAAGAATAATCTCTTCCCCTTTGAGACAGCATGGAGGGACCTGGAGAGTATCATGCTAAGTGAAATAAGTCAGTCAGAGAAAGGCAAGTATCACATGATCTCCCTCATATGTGGAATCTAATTAACAAAATAAACTGATGAACAGAGTGGATCCAGAGACATGGAAGCATGGAACAGAGTGCAGAATCTCAAAGGGAAGGTGGGGGAGGGTGAGTGGGTGGGAGGTAATTAACCAAGGACCTTGTATGCAGACATGGATAAGCCATGGACACAGACAATAGGGTGCTGAAGGCCTGGGGCAGGGGCAAGGGGTGGAGGTGGTCTGGATGGGGTCAATGGGGGAAAAAAGGGGACATTTGTAATACTTTCAACAATAATTACTAAAAGAAAAAAACTGAAAAAAATATACTAGGAAAAACTGTTAAACACTATAAAAATAATAATAATAATAAAGCAAAATACAAAACAACCATCATTCAAAACCACCTGAAAGTTAGCTGAATGGAAGTCCTACAACTAGAGAAGTAAAGAAGAAGCACGTTGAAATTAGTAGAAGAGCTGGAGGCGTGGAACAGTCTGGTCCAACACCCATGTGTGCTGTTTTTTTTAATTTTATGTTTAAATCAGGAGGGATGTCTCAGCTGCAGAAGTCACCCGTGAGAAGCAAGGGGTCCCATCCCCACACCAGGCTCCCAGCCCAGGGTTCCAGATCTGGGAAGAGAAGTCCCTGTGATTTTGGGCTATAAAAACCAGTGGGGACTGTGACACAGAGACTGCTGGAGAACCAGGTGCTCCTCTTAAAGGGCTGGCACACAAACTTACTTGGACTCGATCCCTCTGAGCTTCAGTGCAGGTGGCTTTGGGGGACCCAGGGACATCCAGCAGGAAACTGGATTGTTTGGCATCAGAGCAAGAACTCAGGGGCAGCTTTCTCCCAGATGGGGGTGCTCACAGGGGTCATTGTTCCTGTGCTGGGACCTCCCCCATTGAAGAGCTGACTGGCAGCCATATCTGAGTTTCCAGCTGTTTCATCATCTTTTTCATATGAATGGCCCGTCCTTGTTCAGGCTTCAGGCTTTGCTAAAATCTCTCAAACAAGAAGCAGCTGGCATCAGCATGCCCCAAAACTATCAATAAAAGGTCCAAAATCCAGCAATAGCAACAGCCTGCTTTGCTTCACAGCTGGGCCTTGCCTGGGCACTTCACAAGCCCAATACAAGTAACAGCCATCTGCAGATCTCTCTGTAGCTCCTGCCTAGTGGACCACCACAGTGGCTGACATTGTACCTCCCAGGAGGCCTTAGAGCCAGTGCATCTGGTGTACAGCTTCAGACCATAGCAGATTACAACTCTACATATCTACAAGTGACACACTCAAGGGGCAGACTCAGTGAGCACCAAAGTTCCACTGAATCAAGTTCTGCCCCAGAGGGGTGTCTCCTGCACAGCTGTTCTCCCACTGTAGTCATAGCCGGTCCTTATAGCCAAATGGCCAAGAGGTCAACTCCTCCCAGTGACACCAACAGCAGTGAAGGTTCAACTATGAGACTGTGCACACAGCCCACACACTGGCATACCTAGAGTGCCCAGCTCAGGTGACTGGGAGGCTGAACCACTAGGCCAGTGCTTGGCAAACCGCGGCTCGCGAGCCACATGTGGCTCTTTGGCCCCTTGAGTGTTCTAATGCCACTTCTTCAAAATAGACTCGCCCAGGCTGAAAACCGATTTCTGCACATGGGTCATGAAGTTTCAATCACACTGTATGTGCGTGCCCACACATGGTATTTTGTGGAAGAGCCACACTCAAGGAGCCAAAGATCCGCATGTGCCTTGCGAGCCGCGGTTTGCCGACCACTGCACTAGGCCCTACAGGACATCTACTATATAAGGCCAGTCTACCAATTCTAGGAGACATAGCAGCTCTACCCAATACAAAGAAATAAACACAGGGAAGCAGCCAAAATGTGGAGACAAAGAAACATGTCACAAATGTACAAAATGGAAGCAAGCAAACTACTAGATACAGAGTTCAAAACAATGGTCATAAGGTTACTCAAGGATCTTAATGAGAGCTTCAAGGGACTCAAAGAGAGCTTCAAAGGACTTAGTGAGACTTTCAAGGATCTTAGGGAGAATGTCAAAGACATGAAAAAGAACCAATCAGAAATTAAGCATACATCAACTGAAATGAAGAATAATTTGCAGGGATTCAACAATAGAGTAGACGATTCTGAGAATCAAATCAACAACTTGGAATATGAGGAAGCAAAAACCACCTAATCAGAAAAGCAAAAAGAAAAAAAGAATCCAAAAATATGAAGATAGTAAGGAACCTCTGGGACAACTTCAAGTGTACTAACATTTGCATTATGTGGGTGCCAGAAGGAGAAGAGAGAGAGCAATATATTGAAAACCTATTTTAAGAAATAATGATAGAAAACTTCCCCTATCTGGTGAAATAAATAGACTTACAAGTCCATGAAGAACAGAGAACCCCAAACAAGAGGAACCCAAAGAGGCCCACACCAAGACACATCATAATTAAAATGCCAAGAGTTAAAGACAAAGAGAGAATCTTAAAAGCAGCAAGAGAAAAGCAAGTTAGTTACCTACAAGGGAGTGCCCATACGACTGTCAGCTGATTTCTCAACAGAAACTTTGCAGGTTTGAAGGGAGTGGCAAGAAGTATTCAAAGTGATGAATAGCAAGGAACTACAAACAAGATTACTCTACCAAGCAAAGCAATCATTTAGAATCAAAGGTCAGCTAAAGAGTTTCAGAGACAAAAAAAAGCTAAAGGAGTTCATCACCACCAAACCAGTATTACATGTAATGTTGAAGGGAGGAGGAGGAGGAGGAAGGGGAAGAGAAAGAGGAGGAGGAGAAGGAGAGGAGGAGGAGGAGGAGGAGGAGGAAGAGGAGGAGGAGGAGAAAGAGAAGGAGGAGGAGGAGGGGAAGGAGAAAGAGGAGGAGGAGAAAGAGAAGGAGGAGGAGGAGGGGAAGGGGAATAGGGATCAAAACTATGAACAATAAAATGGCAATAAATATGTATCTATCAACAACTAAATCTATAAATCAAAATAAGCGAACAAGAAATCTAATGAATAAAATAAACTGGTGAAGCTCTAGTTGGTTTGGCTGGTGGATAGAGTATTGGCCTGAGGACTGAAGGGTCCTGGGTTCGATTCCAGTCAAGGGCACATGCCTGGATAGTAGGGGGCATGCAGGAGGCAGCTGATCAATGATCCTCTCTCATCATTGATGTTTCTATCTCTCTCTCCCTCTCCCTTGCTCTCAGAAATAAATAAAATAAATAAATAAATAAAAAAAATAAACTGGTGAATAAAATAGAATCAGAGGCATGAAAACATGGAACAGACTGATGAATCTCAGAGGGAAAGTGTGTGTGTGTGTGGGGGGGGGCGCTGGGGCAGGAAGAGATTAGCCAAAGATCTTACATGCATATATGCATTACCTATGGATACAGACAATAGGGTGGTGAAGGCCTGGGGTTGGGCGGGAACCAGGTGGAAGGAGGCAATGAGGGGAAGAAAGGGGGACATCTGTAATACCCTCAACAATAATGATTAATACACTATATATATATATATACACTGAGTGGCCAGATTATGATCTCTGAACACATAATAATCTGGCCACTCAATGTGTGTGTATGAGGCCTGGTGCATGAATTTGTGCATGGGTGAGGTCCAGCCAGCCTGGCCAGGGGGAGGGGACATGGGCGGTTGGCAGGCCTGCCTGCTGGTCAAACTCCTGGTCAATGGGACAATTTGCATATTAGCCTTTTATTATATGGGATATACACTGAGTGGCCAGATTATTATGCGTTCAGAGATCATAATAATCTGGCCACTCAGTGTATATTATAAAAGGCCTGTGGCCCTAATGCCATAATGACCAAAGACAGGTGCGGGTGGGCGGAGCTGTGAGCACTGCGAGGCCGTGCAGGTGGGCAGGGCTGCGTGATTTCGTGCACTGGGCTTCTAATATACTAATAAAAGGGTAATATGCTAATTAGACCAGGTCAACCGGACATCTTCCAGATGTCCAACTTCCTTCCGGAGAAAGCCACAGTAGCAGGGGCTGAGGCAGAGGCAGTTAGGGGCAATCAGGCCAGCAGGGGAGAACAGTTAGGGGGCGATCAGGTCGGCAGGGGAAAGCAGTTAGGGGGTGATCAGGCCGGCAGGGGAGGGAGGTTGGGGGCGATCAGGCTGGCAGGGGAGGGTGGTTGGGCTGGCAGGCAGAGGGGTTAGGGTCGATCAGGCTGGCAGGCAGGCGAGCGGTTAGGAGCCAGTGGTCCCAGATTGTGACAGCGATGTCCCAGATTGGAGAGGGTGCAGGCCAGGTTGAGGGACAACCCCCCACCCACCACTGCACCATGCACACATTTCGTGCTCCAGGCCTCCAATGAGAGAGCACCAAAATATATAAAGCAACTACTAAAGGGAAAAATAAACAAAAACACAATCATAGTAGGAGACCTTAATACTCTATTGACAGCTCTAGAGAGATCAAACAGAATATCAATACAGAAATAGGCCTGAAATGATACATTATATCAAATGTACATAACTGACATTTCAGGACCTTTCATCCTAGAACCACAGATTATACATTCTGCTCTAGTGCACATGAAACATTCTCAAGGATACTAGTATGTTGGGTCACGAAACTAGACTCAACAAATTTAAGAAGATTGGAATTATACCAATCATATTCTCTGATCACAATGCTTTGTAATTAGAAATCAACTGCAAAAAGGAAGTAAAGAAACCCACAAATACGTGGAGAGTAAACAACATCTTCTAAAAAATGGCTGGGTCAAAGAAGAAATAAAAGATAGAGACAAATGAGAATGACAATACAACATCTCAAAACTTCTGGGATGCAGTGTAAGCAGTAACACGAGGGAAGTTTATATCACTACAAGCCTATCTCAAGAAATGAGAAATCCCAAGTAAACAAAACATTACATCTTTTTAAAAATGTATTCATATTTTTATTAAAATGATCACAAAATCATAAAATATTGGAAACTCTTCTCCTAGAATATAATACATAATGAAAGTGAGGGGTTGAGCCTCCCAGATGAGGGCAATTTTATGGGACATTCAAGTTATGTTTGGATTGTTATATCCATTTCATTCTTTTTTCCTGGAACAATAAAAGGTAAAGGGCTTGAGACTGAAATTCAGAAAGAATTAAGATTGGCTTGTTTCATTTGGTAATATGCATTGACAAGATCTGTTTCCTCCTTGTCTTTCATGGCTTGATAGCCCACTTCTTTTTAGAACTAAATAATATTCCATAGTATGACTGCACCACAGTTTATTCATTCACTTCCTAAAGAACATCTTGGTTGCTTCTATGTTTTTGCAATTATGAATGAAACTGTTATGAACATCCTTGTGCAGGTTATTGCGTGGCCACAAAATTTCAGCTCCATTGGGTAAGTACCAAGGAGTGCAATTTCTGGATCTTATATTAACTTTTATGATCCATTTTGAGTTAATTTTTTTCCTGTTTATTTTTTTATTTATTGTCTAAAGTTTTACATATGTCTCCTTTTCCCCCACTAGACCCCCTCCCCCGGTAATTCCCACCCCAGGCAAGCCCCCATTGCCCCAGTGTCTGTGTCCATTGGTTATGTTAATATGCATGCATACAAGTCCTTTGGTTGCTCTCTAACCCCCTCCTCCCCTGCCATTTGTCTCTGGATCTATTCTTGTTCATCAAATTATGTCGATCACTATATACCACATATGAGTGAGATCATGTGATATTTATCTTTCTTCCACTGGCATATTTTGCTTAGCATAATGCTCTCCAGTTCCATCCATGCTGTTGCAAATGGTAGAAGTTCCTTCTTTTTTATAGCGGCATAATATTCCATTGTGTAGATGTACTACGGTTTTTTATTCCACTCATCTGCTGATGGGCACGTAGGTTGTTTCCAAATCTTAACTACTATAAATTTTGCTGCTATGAACATAGGGGTGCATATATCCTTTCTGATTGGTGTTTCTGTTTTTTTGGGATAGTCCTAGAAATAGGTTACTGGGTCAAATGGGAGTTCCATTTTTAACTTTTTGAGGAAACTCCATACTGTTTTGCACAGTGGCTGCACCAGTTTGAATTCCCACCAGCAGTACATGAGGTTTCCTTTTTCTCCACATCCTTGCCAGTACTTGTTGTTTGTTGATTTGTTGATGATAGCCATTCTGATAGGTGTGAGAAGTTATCTCATTGTTGTTTTGATTTGCATCTCTCAGATGATAGTGGCTTTGAGCATGTTTTCATATGTCTCTTGGCCTTCTGTATGTCCTCTTTTGAAAAGTGTCTATTTAGGTCCTTTGTTCACTTTTTTATTGGATCATTTATCTTCCTTTTGTTAAGTTGTATGAGTTCTCTGTAAATTTTGGAGATTAAACCCTTATCTGAAATAGCATTGGCAAATATGTTCTCTCATGCAGTGGGCTTTCTTGTTGTTTTGTTGATGGCTTCTTTTGCTATACAGAAGCTTTTTATTTTGATGTAGTCCCATTTGTTTATTTCCTCCTTAGTCTCCATTGCCCTAGAAGCTGTGCCAATAAAGATATTGCTACGACATGTGTCTACCTTTTGCTGCCTATGGAGTCTTGTAGGATTTTTATGGTTTCCTGTCTTACATTTAAGTCCTTTAGCCATTTTGAGTTTGTTTTTGTGTATGGTGTAAGTTGGTGATCTAGTTTCATTTTTTTGCATGTTTCTGACCAAATTTCTCAGCACCATTTATTGAAGAGACTGTCTTGACTCCATTGTATGCGCTTGCCTCCTTTGTCAAATATTAATTGAGCATAATGGCTTGGGTCGATTTCTGGGATCTTTGTTCTGTTCCATTGGTCTATATATCTGTTCTTGTGCCAGTACCAGGCAGTTTTGAGAACCGTGGCTTGGTAATGTAGCTTGATATCTGGTATTGTGATCCCTCCAACTTTGCTCTTCTTTCTCAGGATTGCTGTGGCTATTTGGGGTCTTTTTTTAATTCCAGATGAATTTTTAAAACTTTGTTCTAGATTTTTAAAATATGTCATTGGCATTTTAATGGGGCTTGCATTGAATCTGTAGATTGCTTTGGGTAGTATGGACATTTTAATGATGTTGATTCTACCAATCCATGAACATAGTATGTTCTTCCATTTGTTTATGTCTTCCTCTGTCTCTTTCTTCAATGTCCTGATGTTTTCCGAGTACAGGTCTTTTACCTCCTTAGTTAAGTTTATTCCTAGGTATCATAATTTTTTTGGTGCAATGGTAAATGGGATTGTGTGTGTGTGTGTGTGTGTGTGTGTGTGTGTGTGTGTGTGTGTTTCTCTTTCTGTGAGTTCATTATTGGTATATAAAAAGGCCATAGGTTTCTGGGTGTTAATTTTGTATCCTGTTATATTGCTGAATTCATTTATTAGGTCTAGTAGTTTTTTGATGGAGTCTTTGGGGTTTTCTATGTATAGTATCATGTCATCTCTGAATAAGGACAGTTTTACTTCTTCTTTTCCAATTTGGATGCTTTTTATTTCTTCTTCTTGTCTGATCGCTATGGCTATCACTTCCAGTACTATACTGAACAGGAGTGGTGAAAGTGGGCATCCCTGTCTTGTTCCTGTTCTTAGGGGAAATGAGTTTAGTTTTTGCCCATTGCATATGATATTGGCTGTAGGTCTGTCATATAAGGCTTTTATTATGTCTAACGTTACATCTTAAAGAACTTGGTAAAAGCAATAACAACTCAATGTTAGCATAAGAAAGGAAATAATAAAAATTAGAGAAGTGAATGAAATAGAGAACAAAAAGATTACACAAAAAATTAATACAACAAAGATCTGATTCTATAAGAAACTCACTAAGGGGGGGAAAAGACTCATAAACAAAATCAGAAATGAAAGAGGAGAAACTACCATAGACATTACAGATATACAAAGGATCATACTAAAATACTATGAAAAACTATATGCCACCAAACTCAATAACCTAGAAGAAATGGATAAGTTTCTAGAAATAAGTTCTTAGATTGAATCATGAAGAACTGATCAACAGTAAGGACACTGAAACAATCATCAAAAACCTCTCCCCCCTTCCCCCTCCAAAAAAGTCCAGGACCAGATGGCTTCACCGTGAATTCTATCAGACATTCAAAGAAGATTTGAAACCTATCCTTCTCGAACTCTTCTAAAAGATTGAAGAAGAGACAATACTTCCTAACACATTTTATGAGGCCAACATAACCTTAATATTCAAATCTAGCAAAGATAACACAAAAAAAGAAAATAACAGACCCATATCTCTGATGAATAGAGATGCAAAAATCTTAAGCAAAATACTAGCAAATCAAATATAACAATACATTAAAAAAAGTAATACATCAGGATTAAGTGGGGATCATTCCAGGGGTACAAGGATGGTTCAACATATGCAAATTAATCAATGTAATACACCACATTAACAAAACAAAGGATAAAAATCATATGTTCTTATAAATAGATGCATAAAAAGCATTTAATAAGATACAACATGTATTTATTATTAAAACACTTAATAAAACAAGTAGAGAAGTAAAGTACTTCAACACAATAAAGGCCATATGAGACAAACCCTCAGCCAATATCATACTCAATAGTGCAAAAAAAAAGATTTTCCTTTAAAATCAGGAACAAGACAAAGATGCCCACTCTTACCACTCATATTCAACATAGTTCTGGTAGTACTAGCCAGAGCAATCAGGCATGAGAAAGAAAGGGCATCCCAATTGGGAAGAAGAAGTAAAAGTGTTACTTTTTGCAGATGATGACATGATTCTATATATAGAAAACCCTAAAGACTCTACCAAAAAAACAAACACACACACAACTATTAGAAACAATAAACAAACCAAGTTGCAAGATACAACATCAATGTACAAAAATCCACTGCTTTCCTATATACTAACAATGAAACTTCAGAAGAATAAATTGGGAAAAAATTTCTTTTGCAACCAAAAGAATAAAATACCTAGGGATAAACTTAACAAAGGATGTGAAGGACCTATATACTGAAAACAACAAAACATTATTAAAAGTGATAGAAAATGACACAACAAAATGGAAATTCCATGTTGATGGATTGGAAGAATCAACATAGTTAAAATGGCTATATTACCCAAAGGAATACACAGATTTAATGCAATCCTAATCAAAATCCCAATGTCATTTTTAAATAAGTGGAACAAAAGATAATCAGATTTATATGAAACCACAAAAGACTCCAAATAGCCAAAGCAATCCTGAGAAAAAAGAATGAAGCCAGAGTTATCACACTACCTGACTTCAAATTATACTACAGAGCTACAATAATCAAAACAGTATGGTAATGGCATAAAAACAGACACATTAACCAATGGAACAGAATTGAGAGCCCAGAGCCGAAACCGGTTTGGCTCAGTGGATAGAGCATCAGCCTGCGGACTGAAAAGTCCCAGGTTTGATTCCGGTCAAGGGCATGTACCTGGGTTGCGGGCACATCCCCAGTGGGGGGCGTGCAGGAGGCAGCTGATCGATGTTTCTCTCTCATCGATGTTTCTAACTCTCTCTCTCCTTTCCTCTCTGTAAAAAATCAATAAAATATATATTTTTTAAAAAGAATTGAGAGCCCAGAAATAAAACCACATGTATATGGGCAAATAATTTTTGATGGAGGAGCCAAAAACACACAATGGAGAAAGGAAAGCCTCTTCATAAAATACATACTAGTAGAAGAAAATATAGGTACTAAACTTATGGACCTTAGTTGCAGAGAGCATATTATTGATTTGACCCCAAAGGCAAGGAAAGTAAAGGCAAAAATAAATGAATGGGAGTATATCAAACTAAAAGGCTTCTGCACAGCAAAAGAAACATATAACAAAACAAAAAGGCAATAACTGAATGGGAGATGATATTTGCAAACAACAGCTCCAATAAAGGGTTAATATCCAAAATAATAAAGAACTCATACAATTCAACATCAAACAAACAATCCTATTAAAAAATGGGCAGAGTACCTGAACAGACACAGACACCTTTCCCAAGAGCACATACAGACTGCCAACAGATACATGAAAAGATGTTCAACTTCACTTGCTATTAGGGAAATGAAAATCAAAACTACAAAGAGGTAATTATCTATCAACAAGATAGGTAAGTGTTGGAGAGGTTGTGGAGAAAAAGAAACCCTCATTCACTGCTGGTGGGAATGTAAACTTGTAAAACCACTATGGAAAACAGTATGGCGGTTCCTCAAAACACTAAGAATAGAGTTACCATATGACCCAGCAATCCCTCTTCTTGGGTACCTACCTGAAAAACTTTGAAAACATTTATTCACAAAGATATATGAACCCCTATGTTCATTACAGCATTATTTACAATGGCCAAGACATGGAGACAACCAAAGTGTTCTTCAATAGAGGACTGAATAAAAAAAGATGTGGTACATATGTGTATACTATTGAATACTACTCAGCCATAAGAAAAGATGAAATACTGCCATTTGTGACAACATGGATAGACCTTGAGACTATTATGCTAAGTGAAATAAGTCAGTAAAAAAATGCTAAGAACCATATGATTTCACTTATTTGTGGGATATAAAACTTAAACTCATAGACTCAGACAACAGTATGGTGGTTACCAGAGGGAAGGGGTAGGGAGAAGTAAAGGGTAAATGGGATGACAGATGATTTGACTTTGGTGATGGGCACACAATGCAATATACAGATCATGTATCATAGAAATGTCCCTATTGACTAGTGTCACCCCAATAAATTTAATTAAAATAATAAAACATTGGAAAAATCAACTCAAAATGGATTAAAGACCTAAATGTAAGACTTAACACTATAAAACAGAAGATAACATAGAGGAAAAGCTTCATGATACTGCGTTTGGCAATAATTTCTTGGATATGACAACAAAGACACAGCAAGAAAAGAAAAAAGAAACAAATTTGGCTTCATGAAAATTAAAGTTTTATTTACCAAAAGACAATATGAAGTGAAAACACAACCACAAAATGGAAGGAAATATTTGCAATCATATATCTGATAAAGGATTAATATCCAGAATACATAAGAACCCCTAAAATTCAAAATAGAAAAAAAACAAACAACCCGATTCAAAAATGGGCCAAGGACTTGAATAGTCATTTCTCCAAAGAAGAAATACAAACAACCAATAAGCATATGAAAAGATGCTCAACATCCTAATCATTAAGGAAATGCAAATCAAGACTATGCTATACTATCTCACATGCATTAGGATGGCTACTACCCAAAAAGCAGAAAACAAGTGTTGGCAGAAATGTGGAGAAACTGGAACCACTGTGTATTGTTGGTGGGAATGTAAAATGGTGCAGCCATTGTGAAGAATAGTATGGCAATTCCTCAGAAAGTTAAAAATATTTACCAAAAAATAAGTACCACACAAGCCAGAAATTCCACTTCTGGGTAAATACCCAGAATAATTGAAACAGGGTGTTGGAAGCCACCCATTGTCTTCACTAGCAGAGAGGTGTGGACAAGGAACCCGAAAGGCTGGTTAACCTTGAAGCTCTGAAAGGTCAGAGCCAAGCACCCACTGTCTAGTTGAGACAATGGTAGCTGAAGCAACTTCCACCTTTTAGTTTTATGTAAATCCTTGCTGACTGGCTATTATTGGAATTGTCTGCCTAAGGGCTAGGGGTGTATCCCAAAACCTGAATAAAAGGGATAGCAAGGCCAGAGCAAAGCAGAGCCCTTCCTCTTGAGCTGGGCTCCCCCCGGCCCCCAATATTTCCAAATTAATATTTTCTAGTCTCTTTCATTTGCGTGCGGCCTCCTCCAGAGCCTGAACCCTGAACCTGAACCCTGAACCACGCAGGACGTCGGGGGGGTGGGTGGGTGGGGGGAAACACTCGCAACTGGCGCCTTCGACATGTGACCTCTGGAGGGGATGATATTTTGCCTAGAGCGAAGAAAGGAAGAATACACTGAAAAGTTGGGGAAGAATTCACCCAAAAAGGTGGGGAAGAATTCACTGTATAGGTGAGGGAAATCTACTGCACACAAAGTCCACAATCAGCTGCAGAAGTCACCGTCTGTAAGTAGAGTGGGAATGTCTTTTTCAGCCAGGCTAATGGGGCAGAATTAGGTTATAACGTAAACTTTATTATAGACTTTTGGTTTGCATGCTTAAGGAATGTGTTTTCTTGTTCAAATTAAAATCTTAATTTGTATTTGGAATCTAAAATCTGTAATAAGAAATGAAACCCTGCTGCTGAAACCGCCTTTGGTGCGGAGAAATTCAAAGGTGGCAGGAGAGGGCAGGGCTATCTGCTCTCCCGCAATGAGATTACTTAAAATTTTGTTTAAAAATTATACAGTAACTCGCAGGGAAATGCAAAATTTGGCCAAATTAGGTGCTAGAAATTACTTTGGAAAGCGAAAAAGGAAAACATGTAAGATCTGTCTTTATCTATTAATCATGAAAAGATACACAGCCAGATCTGTTACTGAAATCTTCTCCCAAAGCAAGCAGCATGTGGGGGAAGGGAGACACATGGCAAGCCAATATGGAAGGCCACTCTTCCAGTATGCTAATTTAAAGTCTCTTTTCTCACCATGAAAAAGTTTTAAAAAATTTTAGAAATGTGTCTGGTATTTCTGTACGTTGCGGAGAGAAGCCTGGCTTGAAACAAATGTGCGCAACTGTCCAATTTTTGGACATATTAGATAGAGTTTTAAGCTGGAATCTCTCTTTAAAAGCTACAGAAATGAAAAACCCAGAACTGGTTTTTTCCTAAGAAAAATGGCAGATTTGACCAAAAGGAAAGAACACAGGCTAGTTCCAGCAGTGGGATTGGCATTTCCATAATAAAGAATAGTTTTTGAAATGCTAATGAACCATGTTAAAAAGTTATGTCTTGTATTTTTGAAATTTATTCTTAAAAAAATAAAGTGTTATTAATCTAGGAACTGCTAAATATTTGACTTGCCAGCTCTAAAAGTTCAAAATTCAAATTAAATTGGGAGAAAATATAGTTGTGGTAATTAAATGCCTAAAGTATAAAAATTGTTGAAAAAATGTTGTTTTCTCTCTGAAAATAATTAGGAATTCAAAATATGTTGTTTGTTGGTCTAATTAAATAATAAGGATTAATTCTGTGAAACCAATTGAAATTTTTAATGCAAAAACCAGTTTAAATTTAATTGATATCTTAAGATAGTTATAAGAAGTATTATAATCTTTAGATCATATATAGATATTTGTTTGGTATTTTTTCCAAGTTAAATTTCAAGGCTGTAATTGAGGGATAAATTTGAGGACATTTTCACGGGCCCTGAAATGTTTTCAAGAAGTTATTCTCTCTTCTTAAAGGAAATCTTTTTGAAATTTAACTAATCTAATATACTTGACATTGCATGGAAAGTTTTATCAAGTAAAAATTAATAACTATGTTTTACTTATAAATGTATAAAAGTTTTGGCCTCTAAGGAGGACAAAACAAAATTTCTAAATAAAGCCAAATTTTTAACAGCAGGATTTTAAAACAATTAAAAATAATAACAAGCCCATAGCCACCTGCCTTCTTAATTAAACTAGAGGTGGGTCAGCATCTGGCACCTTGTGAATCAGCGTAAAAATTTACTAAATTTGCTTTGCTTTGCTTTTTAAATAAAGATACCTACTTAAATTACTTTATAAATTAGCTTTCTAAAATATAATCAAGGTCTCATATAAATTAAGTTATATCAAAAGACCAGAAACAGCTAGTGAAATTTCTGTTTGTCTTACTCTTCCCTTGTTTATTGTGAGAATAGACAAACCATCTTTTCTGTCAACGAACAGCTTAGACAGCCACCATGAGGACTGCCTGACTTGGTAGCTGCCATGTTGGCCACATGAATTGCCGCTCCCCTGGGGGCTGCCATCTTGAAACAACAAAGGCCCACCCCTCCCTTTGAATAAGCCAATGTCTTTGTAAGCAATTCGATGAAGTCTTCTAAGAAAGTTACTGAGACCTCCCATAATCCCTCTGTATATGCAAATTAGCCAAAGGGGATACTCTTTAAAAATAAAATTCTAGCTTAATAAAAAGGAGAAATTTGAAAAGTTTGAATTCTCTTTCACTGGTATTTACAGGATAAACTGAGGATTGTTATTAAAATATTAAATCTAATCCATACTAGTGGTCACCATAACCTCAAAAGAAGTTGTTTCATGTGACATGACCTGTCAATACCTGCCAGGATTAAGCAGCAACTCTGTAGGTTGTTTATTGTAAAGACAAAGATTTTTTAAATGAAACTCTGTACCCTGAAAATTATTTTGAAAGGAAATAAAGAGAGGTTTCCTTCAAACATCTGAAGAACTGTAATTGGAAGTTAATAAATTTGGCCTCATAAACTGAAGTAAATAATTTGTGTTTTTGTCTCTCTGACAAAGCTAATGTAAAGCTACTCAAAGGTTAATTGTGGAAGTTTCATTAATGTCATTTATTGTCCATAATCTATGACAAATGAAGTTAAAAAATAAGCTTTATTTCAGATTCATTTAAATTGGCTAATTGAAATAAGTAAATATTCATAAAAACTTAATTGTACTGGACAAAGAACCTGTTCCTGAAGTATTAACTAAAATTTTTATTGATGGTTCAATATCATAGTAAAATTGCTTAACATGCAATGAATCCAAAGCAGTCATGTTTTTGTGCAAAAAATTAAAATAAGTTATCAAGACTGCATTAAAATATTTCCAAAAGCCTCCTAATATTTAAATAAAAAAGGGGGAATAGTGGAAAAATATCCTGTAAGTAAATTACATCAAGAAAGTTTTTTACTTTGAAGGTTATTTTTCATTTATAATGCTAATAGCAAGACACCGATGAACATACATGATGTCAAAATAAGCCAAAGGAAAATTGTTTGGGCAAAAAATGAAAAAGGATCCCAAGTCAAATTTATAGAAAAGATTCCTTTATTAACCTTTGTTCAAGAATATGTTTGTATATTTTCAGAAAACTCCTCTAAGACGGAGTGGATTCCTGCAACAATGGATCCCAGAGTTGAATTGACAAAACTGCTCCAGCCATGAAGACAAGAGGAGAAACAGTCCAGAGATGGAAGATGGTGAAGATGCCTTGCCATACTAGCAGTCAGCAGCTGTGGGTCGCTGCAGGTTGCCCAGGACCAAGCCAGAGAGGGTTGGACCTGCATTGCCATCGTTTGTCCACCATCCAGAACTGAAATATCATTGCTGACATGTACACATAAAGAACTGTTGGACATTGAAATTGGGACTCAAAACTGTTGGACATTGAAATTGGGACTCAAGGAACTGTTGGCCCAGAAAGAAACTTACTACAGACTGATTCATTTGCCTCTCAGCATAACCACTATTGCTTGTCTCATTTTTGTTCTTATATGTTCATTTCTAGTCTGCAGATGCAAGATTTTTTAAGGAAAAAAACCGGGGAGATGTTGGAAGCCACCCATTGTCTTCACTAGCAGAGAGGTGTGGACAAGGAACCCGGAAAGCTGGTCAACCTTGAAGCTCTGAAAGGTCAGAGCCAAGCACCCACTGTCTAGTTGAGACAATGGTAGCTGAAGCATCTTCCACCTTTTAGTTTTACATAAATTCTTGCTGATTGGCTATTATTGGAATTGTCTGCCTAAGGGCTAGGGGTGTATCCCAAAACCTGAATAAAAGGGATAGCAAGGCCAGAGCAAAGCAGAGCCCTTCCTCTTGAGCTGGGCTCCCGCCTGGCCCCCAATATTTCCAAATTAATATTTTCTAATCTCTTTCATTTGCGTGCGGCCTCCTCCAGAGCCTGAACCCTGAACCTGAACCCTGAACCACACGGGACGTGGGGGGGACACTCGCAACAGGGTCTTATAGAAATCTTTGTACACCCATGTTTACAGCAGCATTATTCACAATAGCTAAAACATGGAAGTAACCCAAGTGTCCATTGATGAATAACTGGATAAGCAAAATGTGCTATATACAGACAGACAATGGAATTTTATTCAGCCTTAAAAAGGAAGAAAATTCTTTTTTAAAGATAATTCTTTATTGTTGAAAGTATTACAAATGTCCCTTTTCCACCCATTGATTCCCTGTCTAGCCCTCCCTGCACCCCCCTTCCATCACAGGCCTTCAGCACCCTAGTGTCTGTGTGCATGGGTTATGCATATATGCATACAAGGTCCTTGGTTCATTACTTCCCACTTACCCACCATGCCCTGCCTTCCCTCTGAGATTCTGTACTCTGTTCCATGCTTCCATGTCTCTGGATCCACTCATCAGTTTATTTTGTTAATTAGATTCCACATATGAGTGAGATTATATGATATTTGCCTTTCTGACTGACTTATTTCACTTAGCATGATACTCTCCAGGTCCCTCCATGCTGTCTCAAAGGGTAAGAGATTCTTCTTTTTTACTGCTGCATAGTATTCCATGGTATAAATGTACCACAGCTTTTTTATCCACTCATTTACTGATGGACATTTGGGCTGTTTGCAAATCTTAGCTATTGTAAATTGTGCTGCTATGAACATAGGGGTGCATACATTCTTTCTGATTTGTGTTTCTGGTTTCTTAGGATGTATTGTTAGAAGTGGGATCACTGGCTCAAATGGCAGTTTCATATTTAATTTTTTGAGAAAACTCCATAGTTTTCCATAATGGCTGCACCAGTCTGCATTCCCACCAGTGTACTAGGGTTCCCTTTCCTCCGCATCCTCACCAGCACTTGTCATTTGTTGATTTGTTGATGGTAGCCATTCTGACAGGTGTGAGATGGTACCTCATTGTCGCTTTCTTTTTTTCTTCCCTCACTGTCATTTTGATTCGCGTCTCTCAGATGATTAGTGACTTTGAGCATTTTTTCATGTCTCTTGGCCATCTGTATGTCCTCTTTCTTTTTAAATATATTTTATTGATCTTTTACAAAGAGGAAGGGAGAGAGTTAGAACCATTGATGAGAGAGAAACATCGATCAGCCGCCTCCTGCACGCCCCCTACTGGGGATGTGAGCACAACTCAGGTACATGCCCTTGACCAGAATCGAACCTGGGACCCTTGAGTCCGCAGGCTGACACTCTATCCACTGAGCCAAACCAGTTTCGGCTGTATGTCCTCTTTCAAGAATTGTCTATTTAGGTCCTTTGCCAATTTTTTAATTGGATTGTTTGTCTTCCTTTTGTTAAGTTGTATGAGTTCCTTATATATTTTGAATATTAAGCCTTTGTCAGATGTATCATTGCCAATTATGTTCTCCCATACAGTGGGCTCTCTTTTCATTTTGTTGATGGTTTCTTTTGCTGTGCAGAAGCTTTTTATTTTGATGTAATCCCATTTGTTTATTTTCTCCTTAGTGTCCTTTGCCCTAGCAGATGTATCTGCAAACATATTGCTATGAGAGATGTCTTAGATTTTGCTGCCTATGGTTTCTTCTAGGATTTTTATGGTTTCACGACTTACATTTAAGTCTTTTATCCACTTTGAGTTTATTCTTGTGTATGGTGTTAGTTGGTGGTCTAGTTTCATATTTTTTTGCATGTATCTGTCTAATTTTCCCAGCACCATCTATTGAAGAGAATCTCTTGACTCCATTGTATACTCTTGCTCCTTTGTCAAATATTAATTGAGCGTAATGGCTTGGGTTGATTTCTCTGTTCTGTTCCACTGATCTATATGCCAGTACAAAAAGGATGAAAATTCTGACACATGGACAAATTTTAGGTAAGTGAAATAAGCCAGTCACAAAAAGATATATACTTTGTGATTCCACTGATATAAGGTACTTAGAGTAGTAAAAATCATACAGACAGAAAAATATAATGGTGGTTGCCAAGGGTTTAGAGGGCAGGAAAATGGGGAGTTTCTATTTAGTAGGAATTGAATTTCAGTTTTACAAGATGAAAAGAGTTATGGGGATGGATAGTGGTAATGGCTGCATAAGAATGTGAATATTACTGTATTTAATACCACTGAATTATATATGTAAAACTGATTAAGACGGTAAAATATGTTATGTGTATTTTAACACAATAAGAAAAACGTACATAAAATAAAGACATTTATGTAATATAAAAGTAAAAATAATATCAAGCAGATGCACATTACATGAAAAAAGAAATCCTGCACACAGAAATAAAATGATATCAGATATAATTCTGCATCTACATAAATGAATGAATTAGAACTGTTAACTATATGGTGAAATGGATAAGCTTTATTTCATGCTAGAGGCCCGATGCATGAAATTCGTGCAAGAGTAGGCCTTCCTTCCCCCGGCTTCCCTCTGACACCCGGGACCCGGGCTTCTCTCGCAGCCCTGGCTTCATCCGGAAGGATGTCTGGTCTAATTAGCATATTATGCTTTTATTATTATAGATATTTCTTTAAACCAATTGCCTGTTTAAGATAATAATACAATGTGCATTATAGAACATGTAAAAATAAAATATATAACAATAGCATAAACAAACATCTGGGAGAAATAGAAGTATAATATTGAAGGTATTTATATGTGAAATGGCCTCCTATCACTTAAAGGTAGACTGTAATAAGTTAAACATATACTACAAATCCTAAAGCAAAGAATAGAACAAAACAAAAAAAGTTATAGCTATTATGACAATGGAATCATGAAAAATAATTATTCCAAAGGCAGACATAGAGGTAAGGGGAGAACAGAGAAGAGCTGGGACAAGCAGTACACAAATACCACAGTGACAAATTCAAACCTAACCATATAAAAAATCACATTAAGTGTGAATGTTCTGAACATCATAACTAAAGGCACACACTGTCAAATTGTATTGAAAATCAAGACCCAACTACATGCTGCTTATAAGAAACACACTTTAATGACACAAGCAGGTTAAAAGTAAAAATGATAGAAGATGATATATCATGCTAACACTATTCAGAAGAAAGCTAAAGATTATGGTATGGAGTTTACAGATCTATTTTTCAAAGTCAAAGGAAGAAACTTTAAATTCAAAAGTTCTTATCCATAACACCCATGAAATAAAGTTTATTTACAAAGAAAGAAAAAAGAAAGAAAGCTATCATGGCTCTTTTAATATCAGACAAAGTAGATTTCAGGAAAGAAGGTCACTTCATAATGATAAAGGGGGTCAATCCATTCAGAGGACATAACTGCTAAGTATGCACTTAATAGCAGTTTTCAAAACACAGGAAGCAGCCCTAGCCAGTTTGGCTCAGTGGATATAGCTCTGGCCTTTGGACTGAAGGGTCCCACGTTTGATTCCAGTCAAAGACATGTACTTCGATCCCCAGGACTGGGTCAGGGTGCATTCAGGAAGCAACCAACAGATGTGTCTCTCTCACATGGATGTTTCTTTCTCTCTCTATCTCTCCCCCTCACATCTCCTCTCTCTAAAAAATCAATGGAAACATATCCTCAGGTGAGGACAAACAAAAACCAAAATACAGGAAGAAAAACTAATAAAATTGCAAGGAAAATTAGACAAGTACTAAATTTAATCAAAGATTTGAATCCCTCTCTCAACAATAGAATAAGAAGGTAGAAAATCAGCAAGGACAATAAATGTGAACATAAATAAACTAACCTAAGTAACATTTATAGAACACTTCACAACAAAGCAGAATACATATTATTCTTAAGCACAGGGGACTTTTAGCAAGATATACCATACTTTGGTCATAAAGAAGTCTCAAGAAATTAAAGGATTCAAGTCACACAAAAATATGTTCTTATTTGTAATGGAATTAAACTACAAATCAATAACAGAAAGATCCTTTCAAAATCTCCAAGTATTTTGGAATTAACTAATATGATTCTAAAAAACCCATGAATCAAAGAATAAATCAAATGTGCACTCCAAAAGCTGGTCCTTTGATAAGATCAATAAAATTGATAATCTCTAAGCCAAACTGTTCAGGAAAAAGAGTAAGGCATAAATTATTAATATCACAATGAGAGAGATGACATCGCTAATCGCTAATCACTAATCAATATCACAATGAGATGACATCGCCAATTGCTAAGAGATTTTCCAGATATTAAAGGATAATGAAGAAATACATAAACAACTTTTATACCAATAATCAACAACTTAGATGGAATGGACAAATTCTTTGAGAGACACAAATTACCAAAGCTCGTCCATGAATAAATATATAAACTCAGTAGTTCTATATCTATGAAAGACATTGAATGTGTAGTTTAAATTTTTTATGTTTTCAATTACAGTTGACATTCAATATTAGTTAAAGTTTTACAGCATAGGAGTTACACATATAATTTATGAAATGATCCCCCCATAAGTCCAGTATCCACCTGGCACCATACATAGTTATTACCATTTTTTTCATTTTTATTTATTTATTTTTCTGGAGTTAGTTTTCATGATTCAATAATTAAGGAGGGATGGATAATGAGAATATTTTAAATACAAATAGAAGAGCTAAATAGGCACTCTACTGAATTTCTCCCAAATGACTTCACAATCCATCTAAAACATATAATCCTGTTTTTTTTCTTTCAATATTAAATTTATTAGTTTCAGGTGTGCAGCATAGTGATTAGATAATCGTATACTTTACAAAGTGGTCCCCCTACTATTTTCAGTACCAACTTGGACCATACATAACAATATTATTGACTATACTAGTGGCCCAGTGCACAAAATTCGTTCACGGGGTTCGGGGGTGTTCCTCAGCCCAGCCTGCAATCTGGGACCCCTCGAAGGATGTCCTACTGCTGGTTTACAGGGATCGGGCCTAAACCGGCAGTCAGACATCCCTCTCACAATCTGGGACTGCTGGATCCAGCTGCTCACCTGCCTGCCTGATTGCCCCTAACCACTCTGCCTGCCGGCCTGCTGGCCCCCAACTGCCTCCTGCCGCTGGTCTGCTGGCCTCCAAATGCCCCCCCCCACCAGCCAGATCACCCCTCAACTTTCCCCCATGCCAGCCTGCTCACCCACAACTGCCCCCCTGCTGGCCTGCTTGCCCCCATCTTCCCTCCCCACTGGCCTGCTCACCCCCAACTGCCCCTCTGCTGGCCTGCTCACTCCAAACTGCCCCACCCACTATCCTGATCACCTCCAACTGATCCCCACTGGCCGTCTGCTCACTCCCATCTGGCCCCCCTGCTGGTCTGCTTACCCCCAATGGCCCTTGCCATCCCATCCTGGCCTGATTACCCCCCAGTGACCCAAGGTCCCAGCCCCGCCTTTTTTTCTTTTTCTTTCTTTTTTTTTCAGTGCCACCTTGAGTGGGGGCCAGGGCCAGCTGGAAGCAAGTACCTAGGATTTATTTATCTTCTATAATTGAAACTTTGTAGCCTTGAGTGGAGGTCAGGGCCGGCTAGGGCGGGAAACTTGGCTTCCTCCATTGCCAGGGACAACCCAAGCCTCCTGCTCAGCTCCAGCTCTGTGGCTGCCACCATTTTTGTTGGGATTTATTTATCTTCTATAATTGAAACTTTGTAGCCTTGAGCGGAGGCCAAGACTGGCCAGGGCGGGCGGGAAGCTTGGCTTCCTCCATTGCTGGGGCAACTCAAGCCTCCTGCTTGCTCTAGCTCTGTGGCAGGCCGCCATCTTAGTTGGGTTAATTTGCATACTCGCTCCTGATTGGCTGGTGGGCATGGCTTGTGGGGTAGCAGAGTGATGGTTAATTTGCATGTTTCTCTTTTATTAGTGTGGATTCCCTATGCTGTACTTCACATCCCTCTGAATGTATAGTTTTAAATATTTCCATTAACTAAAACCCTCCAGGTGTGCTCTCCCTCCCAGGAGCACACCTGTGCCTTTTCCTTTCTCCTCTTCTTTCCCCACAGGCATGCATCTCCTCAACTCTAAGGGCCCCACAAGACTTGCAACCAGGGGAGCAATGGGCAGCAGCAGCTTGCCCCAGGCTAACCCCTGAACCTGTCTCCAAGGTCCCCTTGTCTCTGACTTCCCAGAAAGCCAAAGCAGCCCCATCAAGGCTCTCTCCTGTTGCTTCTTCTGTCCTAGGCCATTCTTTGTTTCACTGTTCCCAGCTTTAATAAACGTACTCTTAAAATAAAAAGTAAAATAAAAAAACCTCCAGTTCCTGATAGCTTCACTGGTGAATTTCACCAAACATTTTTTAAAAATATTTTTTATTTTATTTTTTAAATCTATATTTATTGATTTCAGAGATTAAAGGAGAGGGAGAGAGAGATAGAAACATCAATGCTGAGAGAGAATCATTGATTGGCTGCCTCCTGCACGCCCCTACTGGGATCGAGCCTGCAACCCGGGCATGTGCCCTGACAGGGAATTGAACCATGACCTCCTGGTTCACAGGTTGATGCTCAACCACGGGGCCACGCCATTTAGGCTCACCAAACATTTAAGGAAAATACAATATAAATTCTAAGTAAAAATCTGTCAAAATATTTAAAAGCAATATTTTCCAACTCATTCCATGAAACTAGAGTTACCCAGATACCAAAAGGAGGCAAAGATAACACAAGAGAGCCGCAGACCAATATCCCTCATAAATGTAAAGACAAAAATTCTAAGCAAAATTTTAATAAATAAAAATTAGTAATACTATATTAAAAGGATAATTCACCACAACACAGTAGGTTTTATTCCAAAAATACAAGGTTGGTTTAACATTCAAAATTAATCTATGAAATTCACCATATAATAAAGTAAAAAAAAAGTGACAACTATATTAATAAAGTTAAAAAAGTAACTATATGCATTCTGAAAAAGCTTTTCACAAAACCAATATCCACTTCTGACTTAATAAATAAATAAAACTCTCAGTAAACTAGGATTAAAAAGAAGTCCACTCACACCAAAAAATGGCATCTATGAAAACCCTACAGTTAACTTAATGATGAGTGCTTGCTTCAGCAGCACATGTACTAAATTACTTAGTAGTGAAAGACAATGCTTTGTTCCTAAGATCAGGAACAAGACAAAGAGCCATTCTCACCACTGTTATCCAGCATTGTACTGGTCATTCTAGCCTCTACAATAAGGCAAGCAAAATAAATAAAAGGTAACCAGATTGTTAAGTGTAATGGTTGATATTTCCAGGCAACACGATTGACTATTTGAAAAATCAATGCAATCTTTATTTTTTTTATTTTTTATTTTTAAAATATATTTTATTGACTTTTTACAGAGAGGAAGGGAGAGGGAGAGAGAGTTAGAAACGTTGATGAGAGAGAAATATGAATCAGCTGCCTGATTCGTACATGCCCTTGACCGGAATTGAACTGGGTACCCTTGAGTCTGCAGGCAGATGCTCTATCCACTGAGCCAAACCAGCCAGGGCTCAATGCAATCTTTAAAAGAAAAAAGCTACTGGTTATAAGTTCAATATTCAAATATCCATTGTATTTCTTTATACTGACAGCATATAATCAAATATACAAACTAGAATGAAAGTGGGATGTTACTTGTATTTGATAGAATGGCTGAAATTGCTAGTCTTTATGTACCCTGACCATACTATTAGAAATGCTCTTCAACAATGTCTTGGAAATTAGACAAACACTCTAAAATGGCTTGGCAAAGCAAATTTACTTCTGCGCAGAAGGGTGTAGTTGCCGGCTGAAAATCATGGGCAAAGTACACTGCAAGGAGAATTCAAGATGGTGGCGTAGGTAAACACCTAAACTGCTGCCTCGCGCAACAATTTCAAGACTACAACTAAAAGACAAAACGTCTATCACCCAGAACCATGGGAAAGCTGGCTGAGTGGAAGTTCTACAACTAGAAGGAAAGAGAAAAGAGCATTGAGACGTGCACGAGCGCTGAAAAGCTGAGGTACGAAGGCGCGTGATCCGGGCTGGCGGCGGGCATTGCTTTTTACAACCCGAAGGGAGACAAGCCCCGATTACTCTAAAATACAGTTTCTGGGGAGACGCGGGGGACCCAAACTCCTACGGGGAGAAGCTGGACTGTCTGCCAGTGAGGGTGGCTTGCTTGCAGAGCTGCGCGCAGGAATAATTGTTTACGGCACTGGGGCATGGGACTCAGGGATGACGACGGGGACGCAGAGCCAGCTAACTAGCAGCCATTGCTATTTGCCATGCCCTAGCCTAGTGACACCCTGAGATCCCGCCCTGCACAACCTACAAACCCACCCAAGCTCCAAGCAGCGGCTTTAGCATAAGAAAGCCCTGCCCTATCGCAGCTTAACCTAGCAAACTTGCAGCCCGGGTCAGACAGCTCCAAAACCTCCAAACCCCAAGCAAAGAGGAGAAAACTGTAGCTCTCACTGTAGCTCCTGCTGGGTGGACTCAGACAGTAGATGACCTGCACCCCATTGGAGATCCAGAAGCCAGTGGTCAGTGTGAGACACCAGATTTCAACTCCTCACATCCATAAGTGACACATTCAAGAGGCAGACTCAGTGAGCACCAAAGCCCCACTGAAACAAGTCCTGCCCTATAAGCATGTCTTCAGCGCAGCAGTTCTTCCATTATAGACACAGCGAGTGCTCACAGCTAATTGGCCTGGAGGTCAATTCCTCCCAGTGTACCAACAGCAATTAAGGCTTAACTACACCAAGACTTTGCACTCAGCCCACAAAGGGGTGTACCAAGAGCATCCACCTCATGTGATTGGGGAGGCTGAGCTACTGGCCCCTATAGATCACCTACCACACAAAGCTACTCCATCAACACAGGGCAGCAGCCAAAATGTGGAGACAAAGAAACATGTCACGAATGAAAGAAACAGAGGAAAGCAAACTACTGGATGACATAGAGTTCAGAACCACATTTATTAGGTTACTCAAGAATCTTCTTAAAACCGCTGAGAAACTTGATGAGACCTTTAAGGATATTAATGAGAATGCCAAAATAATGGGAAAGGATCAGTCAGAAATGAAGCATACACTGTCTGAAATAAAGAATATACAGAAACTCAACTGTAGATCAATGTACCCCAAGAATCAAACCAAAGATCTGAAATATGTGGAAACAAAAAACATCCAACCAGAAAAACAAAAAGAAAAAAGAATCCAAGAATATGAGGATAGTGTAAGGAGCCTCTGGGACAACTTTAAGCGAACCAACATCCGAATTTTTGGGGTGCCAGAAGAAGGGAGAGAGCAAAATATTGAAAACCTATTAGAAGAAATAATGACAGAAAACTTTCCCTACCTGGTGAAAGAAATAGATGTACAAGTTCAGGAAGTGCACAGAACCCCATACAAGAGGAATCCAAAGAGGACCACACCAAGACACATCATAATTAAAATGCCAAGGGCAAAAGACAAAGAGAGAATATTAAAAGCAGCAAGAGAAAAACAGTGGGAGTATCCATATGACTGTCAGCTGATTTCTCAATGGAAACTATGCAGGCCAGAAGGGAGTGGCAAGAAATATTCAAAGTGATGAACAGCAAGAACCTACAACCAAGATTACTCTACCCAGCAAAGCTATCATTCAGAGTTGAAGGTCAGATAAAGAGCTTCACAGACAAGAAAAAGCTAAAGGAGTTCATCACCACCAAACCAGGATTACATGAAATGCTGAAGGGTATTCTTTAAGGAGAGGAAGAAGAAGAAAACGGTAAAGATAAAAATTATGAACAACAAAATGACATCAAATACATACCTACCAACAAGTGAATCTAAAAATCAAGTGAATAAAAAATCTGAAGAACAGAATGGACTGGTGAATATAATAGAATCAGGGACATAGAAAGGGAGTGGACTGACGATTCTCAGGGGAAGCAGGTGTGCGGGGTGCGGGAAGAGATTGGACAAAAATCTTACTCCTATGGATGAAGACAGTGGCAGGGGGTAAGGGCATGGGGTGGGGTGGGGAATCAGGTGGAGGGGAGCTATGGGGGGGAAAAAAAGAGGAACACCTGTAATAATCTGAACAATAAAGATTTATTTTTAAAAAATTAAAAAAAAAGAAAGGTAAAAAACAAAACAAACAAACACAAAACAAAGTACACTGCAAAGGAAGTCAGTTCAGGTTTTATTCCCTGACACGGTCTGCCCTGCCCCTCACTCTGACTGACTAGATTGGTCAGCGCTCAGAGCTGACCAATCTAGTCACTTTATTGCACGATTGGTTAATTCAGAGGAAGGGGAGGGGTAAGGTGGAGCCTAAGATGCCCCCCCCCCCCAAATCTGCAGGTCATATCAAAATGGTGGAACCTAAGATGGCAGCAAGCTGCTCTCTTTGACAGAAAAGATCTCTGGTTCACTCTCACACATACCAAATATTGGTGATGACATGGAAGAATGGTCATTCTCTATATTTATGAGGGAAATGTAAAATAAAACAACTACTTGGAAAAGTTTCTTTAAATGGTACACAGGAGATCCCTAGCTGGTTTGGCTGATTGGATAGAGCAGACTGAAGGGCCCGGGTTCAATTCCGGTCAAGGGCATGTACCTTGGTTGCGGGCGTCCGCCATAATTGGGGGCATGTGGGAGGCAACCAATCAATGTGTCTCTCTCACATCAGTGTTTCTCTCTGTCTTTCCCTCACCCTTCCATTCTCTCTCAAAATCAATGGAAAAATATCCTTGGGTGAGAATTAAATTAATAATGATAATAATAATAATAATAATAATAATAATAATAATAATAATAGAAGATACACAGGAGTGACTTCACAAAAAATGGTGGGTTAGGAATTCCAAAATTCCACCCTCCTATTAAAGCAACAATTAAGCTTGCAAAAATACTCAATCAAACTTTTCAGAATTCTGGAATCTAATACAAATTTTTATAAGAACCAGGAATGTTAAACAAAGAAATAAGCTGCTAACTTTTGGCAACAAAGTATGTGGAATATATCACAGAAATTAGAGTAGGAAGCTCCAGGAACCCTTCCTTTCCTCCACCTAAACAGCTACTGAGCTGCAGGAGCTCTGTAGTAACTATTTTGGAACTCTAAAGTCTAGTTGGTAAGTTTGCAGCAGAGTTTGATGATAGGCTTGTAAATTTAGTTTCAGCCTTTTGCATGTTAACAACTGCCATCTCCCACCCCTAACATGGGGGTGGTCCCCCATGTTCCTGGAGTAGCTTGCTAGGGCCAGGTGTACAATAAGGGCCTTTTCTCCAAATAAAGGGGTTTGGGTTCTTATTGCTGATCACTGTTTTTTTTTTTTTGTTTGTTTTTTGTTTTTATTACTGAGGAGTCAGAACAAAAGAAGTGGCCATTGTTTAAAAACCCATCAGCTGAAGTGGCTTCTTGGAAATTTAGAGACAGTATTTGGGATTTTTGTTCATGTGGTTGTTTCCACTCACCCCCTTTGGGAGCCAGACATTTAAGAAAATATTTGTCAGGTCATTGGCTGACAGCAGAGATAACAGAACAGAAATGTTAGTGGCTACACATAACAAGAAATATACACTTTGCAAAAAAAAGAGTACGGAAAAGTCACATATGAATAAATCTAGTCCTTAAGATTCAGTAATCCTTGAGAAATGAGAGAATATGATTTCCAGAATTACAACAACATAATACTTAAAAAAGCAAGTTCTTAAACAAAATATTATAAAACAGAAAAATATGTTCTATTCACAGAAGGGGAAAAAAATCTACAGAAACCATTCCTGAGGAAACCCAGATATTGGACTTATTAGGCATGGGTATTAAAATTGTTAAATATGTTTAATGAACTAAAGAAACCATGGACAAAGAACTAAAGTAAATCAGGATAACAATGTATAAATACAATAAAAACACTAATAGATAAAAATTACAGAAAGAAACCAAACAGAAATTCTGAAACTAAAATGACAAACTCCTTAGAAGGATTCAACAGCAGATTTGAGCAGACATAAGAAAGAATCAGTAAATTTGGAGACAAATTATTCAGTAGGAGGAGCAGAAAGAAAAAACGCATGAAGAAAAATGAACAGTGTTCAGAGACCTGTGGGACACCATGAATTGTATGCATTATAGGACTTCCTGAAGGAACAGAAAAAGAGTAAGGAGAAAAAAAAAACACGAAAAAAAAGAACAACCATAGAAGAAATGGTCAAAACCTCCCAAATTTTAGTAAAGAGATGAGTATGCGTGTCCAAGAAGCTCAGTAAACTCCAAGCAGAATGAACTCAAACAAAGCCAACCCAACACCCATTATAATCAAACTAGAGGCCTGGTGCATGAATTCGTGCATGGGTGAGGTCAGGCCGGCCCACCCTGATTCAGGCCGATTGGACCGGGCTGGCCAGGGGGAGGGGATGCGGGAGGTTGGTGGGCCAGCCACGCCCCCTGGTCAAACTCCCAGTCGAACTCCTGGTTGAATGGACAATTTGCATATTATTATATAGGAAGGATTGTGAAAGACAAACTGTTGAAAGCAGCAAGAGAGAAGTGACTCCTCGTGTACAAGATAGACTCAATAAGATTAACATTTGATTTCTCTCTAGAGACCATGGAGGCCAGAGAGCAGTGGGATAGCATATTTAAAATCTTAAAGAAAATAAAACCTGCCAACCAAGAATTCTATATCTGGCAAAAAATGACCTTTAAGAATGAAGGAGAAATTAAGACATTTCCATATAAACAAAACCTGAGTCAGTTCTTCACCAACAGACCAGCTTACAGAAATATAGGAGGCCTTCAGGGGAAATGAGAGGGCACAGATGGTAGTTCAAAACTTTAAGTAAAAATAGGAACACTGTTTCTTAGTCAATTTGGATGCCATAACAAAATACCATAGGCTGAGTGGCTTAAACAACATTTCTCAGTTCTGGAGGCTGGGAAGTCAATGATCAAGGTACCAGCAGGTTTAATGAGTACTCACTTACTGGCTTGCAAACAGCCTTTTTCTTATTGTGTCCTCAAATAGTAGAGATATAAAAAGAGATCTTGAATCTCAGAGGTAAGGCAGGGGTGGGTGGGAAGAGATCAACCAAAGAACTTACATGCATATATGCATGACCCATGGACACAGACAGTAGGGTGGTGGAGGCCTGGGGCAGGGGACAGGCTATAAGGGGTCAACGGGAGAAAAAAGGAGACACAAGTAATACTTTCAACAATAAAGATTTTTTTTAAAAAAAAGATATCTCTTGCATCCCTTCTAATCTAATCAAGAACTAATCATCTCCCAAAGCCTCCACCTGTAAATAGCATCATGTTGGGGTTTAGGGGCTTCAACACATGAAATTTGGGGACACAATTCAGTCCACGGTAAATAGTAAAGGTAATAACATTGGTAAACATAAATGCCAGTATTACTGTATTTTGTATAGTGTGTAACTCCTTTTTTCCTATATTATTTAATATGCAATTGCACAAAATAATCACTAAAATCTATGGTCATGGGTTCATGATATATAAAGATACAATCTGTGATGATAATAATATAAAGGAGGAACAGAAATGTATAGGAGCAGTGTTTGTATACTTTTCAAACTTATTGGTATTATTCAAATCAGGGTGTTGTATGTTTAACCTAGGTTGTCATAAGATGTTAATTGTAATCCCGAAGGTAACCACTAACAAATACCTAAAAATTTTGTTTAAAATAAAAAGGGAATCAAGAAGGTAAATATTAAAAAACAAACAAACAAACAAACCAAGTAGCCCTGGCCAGCGTGGCTCGGTTGATTGGGCATTGTACCATTCACAAAAGGTTGCTAGTTTAATTCCCCGTAGGGGCACATGCCCGGTGCAGGCTCAGTCCCTGGTAGCGGGTGTGTAGGAGTCAGCTGATCGATGTTGTGCTCTCACTTGGTTAGAGTGTCATCCTGGAGGGTCATGGGCTCGATTCCTGGTCAGGGCATGTACCCAAGTTGTGTTCAATCTCCAATCACCTTGTGTTTCTCTCTCACATTCATATTTCTCTCTCTCTCCCTTCCGTTCTCTCGCTCTCATCAATAAAAAACATATCCTCAGGTGAGGATTAAAAAAAAGTTCAACCCACCAAGGACCTGTAACAATCATAATCATATACACACCAAACAACAAAGCCCCAAAGTATATAAACCCCAAACTGACAGAACTGAAGAAATACATAGGTTATACAGGGTGAGGCAAAGTAGGTTTACAATTGTTGTGATACACAGAATTTATTCTTGTATTATTATTGGTTAACTAGTGGCCCAGTGCACGAAATTCATGCACATTAAAAGGGGATTAATTAGAGGAAATAATTTAATATTGCTATTTGTCCTTTCTCTATAATAGAAGTGTCAGAGATGAAATAAAATTAGTAAAATGTATATGAAAACCTTCCCCCTGTCAGAGTCTGGGGCGCACCACGGGACCCACAGTCAAGTCCCCGCCCACCCACATGCACCTCAAAATCGTGTGAGACCCAGACCCAGCCACCCCCATCCCCACCCAATTGGGCTAGATCCAGACCTGGCCAGTCTCACCCTTGTCAAGCCCTGCCAGGCAGGGGGCATAGCCTCAGGTCCCCTAGCCTCGTACCAGGACGAGGGGCATGGCCTGAGATCCCCCAGCCCAGACCGGGGAGGGGGACGTGCCTTGAGGTCCCCCATCAAGACCCTCTGGGTGGGAAGCATGGCCTGAGGTTCCCTATCAAGCCATGCCAAACGGGGGGGGGGGGTGCAGCCTCAGGTCCCCTGGCCCAGCACCAGGAGGGGGTGCAGCCTCAGGTCCCCCATCAAGCCCCACTGGGTGGGGAGCATGGCCTGAGGTCCCCTCTCAAGCCCCGCTGGGTGGGGAGCATGGCCTGAGGTCCCCTCTCAAGCCCCGCTGGGTGGGGAGCATGGCCTGAGGTCCCCTGTCAAGCCCCACTAGGCGGGGGGGGGGGGAGGGGCCCACAGCCTCAGGTCCCCTGGCCCAGCACCAGGAGTGGGGCACAGCCTCAGGTGCCCCATCAAGCACCAAGGGGCAGGGGTGTGGCCTGAATTCTCCCGATCCAGCACTGGGGGTGCACCTTGAGGTCCCCTGTCAAGCCCCACCAGGTGGGGGACATGGCCTGAGATCCCCTGTCAAGCCCTGCCGGGTGGGGGATTCGGCCTGAGGTCCCCTGTCAAGCCCCACGGGGGCAGGGAGGGCACAGTTTCAGGTCCCTGCTGATTGCTCGTTAAGGCTCCATATGGGAACTTGGCCTTAGCTGTGGGTCCAGCCATCTTTGTGACGGAGTGATGGTCAATTAGCATGTTCCCTCTTTATTAGATAGGATTATTGTGTTATTTTTCCATATAAACAACTGTAAACCTACTTTTGCCCCACCCTGTTGGAAATGTCAATTCCCCACTTTCATAATGGATTGAACAACTAGACAGAAACTCAGTACAGAAATAGAGGACTTGAACACTGTAAGCTAATGAGTCCTAACAGAATATATAGAACATTTCACCCAACATAGCAGAAAAACATTCTTCTCAAAGGCACATGGAACATTCTCAAGGACAGACCATTTGTTAGGTCACAAAACAAGTCCCAATAAATTTGAACAGACTGAAAACATACAAAGAATCTTTTCTGACCATAAAGGAATGAAGCTAGAAATCAGTAACAAAACAAAGCGGAAAATTTCAAACACATGGAAATTAAAGAACACACTCTTTTTTTTTTTTTCAGAAAACATTTTATTTATTTTTATTTTATGAACAATTGGCAAGATAAACTAAATTCATGAAACATGCTTTTTATTTCTGGGTAGGTATTACAGGTTACATCTGCCAGCCGTCCTTGCTGCCTTTAAAATGTGTTCCCTTTCCAGCATTACTCACATTCTCTCTGCTGGCCACTCTCAAAAATGTATTTTGCTTTTGCATTTGATTCTACAAGTTACAACTCTGGAGTGTAAGTAAAAACCAAGGTGGGCCCAAAGGGCTTCTGAGCACTGTCAAGGGCACAAAGTGCTGAGTAATATAATCTTTGGTTAAAGAACAATTATCAACAATAAAAGCTTTATAAAAAGGATTTAAATTCTATTATTCATAACTTTATAGAAATAAAGATATTTTTCTAAAACTTTTTCACAGTAGAGGACTCGGCTCACACAGATACCCTCTCACATAACCTCAAAGTTTTTTTCTTTTCTTTACAGATAAAGTAATCCTTGCTGAGCGTTCTCATCACATCCCCATGGGTGATGCCTGCCGTCTGCTCCCTGACTAATCTGTAATGCAGCTTCACATATTTGGCAAAGGGTCTCACATGGGGCTTTATGGGGGTCCCATCTTTCCGAGTTAATGGCAGCAGGACCAGAGGTCCCTTGCATTCAGCACAGACAAAGCGCCCAACATCCAACGATCTGGTGTAGCGGCCAACCCTGGTTTTGCATCGAGCACACTCATAATAAATCTTGTAGTTAATCTTGTAGTTATGGCAACGGGTGATCAAGGGCAGCTCTGGATGCACCATATTACATTTTCTGGCATAATATCTCCATGCTTGGCCATGAGAATCTCGGATGCCATCAAGCAGCCAAGAGGCTGCATGGCATAGCTCATGAATCAAAGTATCCCGGATTCGGTCTGCAGAATCACAGACTTTCAGAGAAATCTCAATCTTAGTGTAAGGCTCCTTCGGGTAATGAAACAGGCCAGAGCTGCACAAGCCAGCAGTTCTCAGCATCTTATTATTCCAACAGATATCCAGTCTCTCTGGCAGCTTGTTCTCAAAGACAGTGTTGTTCATCAGGATGTACAATTTCTGAACCAGTTCATCCTTATTTCTCTTGAATTTCCTTCCAGAATACTGTTTTAACTTTTCAATGTCACCCAAGAAACATCCAGGTATATTGCAGTCAGTGTTCCTAGGCTCACGTTTCTTAGGTCGTGCTGCTCGGTGTTTCTTCTTTGAAGGCTGTACCCGCTTTTGTCCTCTAACAGCAGGTGTCCCACATATATTTTTGGTTTTACATTTCCTTTTCCTTGGTACAGGTACAAGCTCTCCATCAGTTGACATATTTATATCTGAAATCTCTACTTCAACCTCAGCAGCATTTGGTAGTTGGCAGAGATTTTCATGAGATGAATTATATGGGGAGAGAGCACACTGCTTCATCTCCTTTTCAATTGAGGCCATTTGGCCCTCATCAGCTGCATCCTCTTCTGTTGTCACAGGGCCCTCCACATTACTATCATCATCATCACTGATAATTATTGGAAACTCCTGGATCATAATGTCATCAATATTAGATAACACTTCCAGAATCTCACCTCTGCCACTTTTAGAGTCCTTACTTCCATCTTCCTCAGGGAAGTATTCATCATCAGAATCCGAGTCAATCACTACGTAATCCGTGTTCCTATTCTGTGTGCTCATTCCGGCCACACAGGGCTCAAATTCTTCATCACTGCTTGAGTCCACAATAAGAATGCAATCATCATCATGAATCTTTGATTGGCCAGCCTTTTCTTTGGACATGTCCTCACCCGCTTCTGTAGTGGCTGAATGCAGCTCAGCTCCCACCTCGGTTGGAAGGCGAGATCCTGAGCAACTGTGAGGTTCGCCGGCAGGTGCGGACCAGCTTATCAAGAACACACTCTTAAATAACCAATGAGTCCAAGAAGAAATTACAAGAGAGACTTTTTAAATAATTGGAGAGTATAGAAAATAAAACGTATAGGAATGCAGGGAAATTTATAGCTCTGAATGCCTGCTACATAAAAACAATCAAATTACACCCAGCTGGTGTAATTTGGTTGCGTGTCCTCCCATGCACTGGAGGCCAATAAAAAGGTGTGCAACTCAAATAAAAAACGGGCAAAAGATTCGAACAGCTATTTTCCAAAAATATACACATGAACAACAAGCACATGAAAAGATTTTTGACACCAGTAGCCACTAGGGAAAAGCAAACAAAAACCACAATGAAATACCAGGATGAATATAGTTCTGTTTTTATTTTTTAAAGAGAAGGTAAGTGGTGGCAAGGAGGTGGAGAAATTGAAATCCTCGTACATTGCTGGTGGGAATGTAAAAATAGGCAGCTGTTGTGGAAAATCATTTGGTGGTTCCTCAAAAAGTTAAACATAGACTCACTACTTGACCCAGCAATTTCGCTTCTACACATACACCTGAAACAGGTAATCAAATATAGTAACGCTCACTTAACATCAACAGGTTTTGCAACTAAGCAAAATGACATGTAACAAAACCAATTTTACCATAGTCTAGTCCTATATAATAAAAGGCTAATATGCAAATTGTCCCTACGGGTGGGAGTTCAACTGGCCGGGAGTTAGACGTGTGCTGACCACCAGGAGGTGGTGGGGAACACGGTGGGCGTAGGTGATGCAGCACTGGCAGCGGGTGGCAGGGGAGGCGCTGCTGCCCTGATGGGGCCCGATGAGAGTGGGACTGGGATGGGTTGGTGGAGCAGGTGAGCGGGTGGTGCCAGGCCAAGGCGGGTGCAAAGGGAGGCCCTGGCTGGCAGCCAGCAGCCGCTAAGGACCCTACCCATGCACAATTTTGTGCACTGAGCCTCTAGTTGGTATATAAACAAGAGTGAAGTTCCCACAGCAAATCATCAATGTGTAACAAAACAACTTTGGATGAAATTATGTTATTGGAGAATATGCTGTACACCAATGTTCACAGCACTATTCACACAACAGGCAAAAAGTGGAAACCTAATGTCCATCAGCAGATGAATGGATAATCAAAATGTGACAGATTTATATAGTGGAATTTACTCAGCCATAAAAAGGAATGAAGCCCTGAGAGATACTGCAAAGTAAGTGAACCTTGAAAACATTATTCTAAGTCAGTGGTTGGCAAATTGTGGCTTGAGAGTCACATGCGGCTCTTTGGCCCCTTGATTGTGGCTCTTCCACAAAATACCACGTGCGGGCACACACGTACAGTGAGCTTGAAACTTCGTGGCCCATGCGCAGAAGTCGGTTTTCGGCTCTCAAAAGAAATTTCAATCATTGTACTGTTGATATTTGGCTTTGCTAATGAGTTTGCCGACCACTGTTCCAAGTGAAAGAAGCCAGACCAAAAGGCCACAAATGGTATGGCTGTTGGGACTAGGAACTGATGACTTAAAACGATTACCAGGTTTTCTTTTGTGGTGATGAAAATATTTTGGAACTTGATAAAGGTGGTGGTAGCATAAAATGGTTAGTTTTATGTTATGTGTATTTCACCTCAGTAAAATATTTTTAAAACCAATAACATCCTTAAACATTGCCAGTTGGAAAATACAATGCAAATCCGCAGTCCCTTCACAAAGCAACAGGAAGCAAACTACTTAGGAACATTCAGGTGTGATCTATAGGACCTCTTGTAAGGCTCCTCACGAGGAAAAACAGAAGTTGAAAACAAGCGACCTACTTTGCTCCTGGGAAGGGAAGCCTCCACTAGGGTGACGGTATCCGTGCCCCTATTTAATTCACAAACGCAATGCCATTCCGAGCCAGGTTCACAAAAGGACCCAGAGCTGGACAAAGTAACTGAAGCTAGTTTTGCAAAATAATGACGATAATCTTCAAACTTCTGAGAATGAAGCACCAAGCAGACCTCACTGGATACCACACTCCACCAGGGCCGCAGCAACGGTGGCCACACAGAAGGGCCAGGGCTGGACACGGGGAACAGAACGGTCCGAGCCGCTCCCTCCCGCGGCTGCCGGGCAGCTCCAGGCTGCCGGGCCGGGGGTGGGGAAGTGGGAGGGTCGGCATCCCGTGCTCCGTAGGCCCCATGCCAGGCCAGTGAGGGATCCAGTGCGCATCTGGTCCGCGACCCCCAGTTATCCCACGGCCGCGGGGCTCTCAGGCCAACGCCGAGACCCGGAGATCCCGAAGCCACCTGACAGCGTTCGCCCGGGGCCCGGAGGACAGCCCAGGCTCGGCCTCCTGGGCGGCCCCGACGCCCGGCTGCCACTCCTCAATCCCGCAGGCGGGCCCTGGCTCGGAGACCCTCACGTGCCTTGCAGCCTGTGGCCCTGGCCTAGCTTCGCTCGGGCTTAGCCTCTCAGCCCGCCCCAGTCTCCGCCCCTCTCAGGCCCCGCACGAGGGTCCTGTCCGCAGCTATGACCACGCCCCCGACGACCACGCCCCTCCGGCTCCGCCCTCCCAGGCCCACCTGCCGACCCCGCCCATTAGGCCCAGCCAGCAGCAAGGCTCCCTCAGGCAGGTTCCTCCCTCACCAGTTTCGCCGAGGCGCAGAGGCGTCGATGGAGCCGGAGGTGCGGGTATTGCGCGCGGCGGGAGGCTTCGGCCGGGCGCGGCGCCTACTGGCCACAGCTTCGTGGCTGCCGTGCGTGGCGCTGGGGCTGGCACTGGGCTCGGAACCACTGCTCACCGCGCTGCCCGCGCACCACTGCCAGCCGGATCCCGCGCTGCTGCCACCAGCGCTGCCCACCCTGAGCGGGCCCGCGCTGCTGGACGCCAGCGTGCCTCGCCTGGGCCCCGCGCGCGCCCGGAGCCCCTGCCTGCTCCTGCGCTACCCCTCGCCCTCGCCCGGCGTCCTCCCCAATGGCACGGGGTCCTGCACGCGAGGTTGGCACTACGCGCTGCCCGCCGCCGGCCTGCTGCGCAGCCCGGTCACCCAGGTGCGAGAGGACTGCTCTTCTGCACCCTGCCACCCAGCCTCTGCTCCCCTCCTTCGTAACCCCCTTGTTCTGTACCCCCATTCCTCTGCCCCCCCCCCTGCCCCTCTTCCCCCATTTCTCTGTTCTCCTTCCTCCGGTCCCTCTCTGCTCCCCTTTCTCTATCCCCTCTTTTCTGTTCCCCCACCTTCCTCCCCCTTTTCCCTTCCCCTTTCTGTTCCCCCTCCTTTCTCTCTCTTCCTCTCCCCCCCTCCTTTCTCCCATTTTTTCTGTTCCCCCTCCTTTCTCTCCCTTTCTGTCCCTCTTCTCTTTCCCCCTTCTTTCTCCCACTTTCCTCTATCCCCTTCCTCTGCTACCCCTTTTCTTTGTCTCCCCTCCTTCACTCCCATGTCTGCCCTTGGTCTACTGAAGCTCTCTCGTTTGGGCTTGCTGCCCCCCCTCTCTGATGGTGCAGCTGATGCCCAACTGATCAGGGTGCCAGGTAGAGTCCAAGGCCCAAGGGCTGCCAAGGTGGGCAGGCAGCCTGGGGAGGAAGAGGAGGAGTTGAGCTGAAGGTATGACCAGATAGACGGCACCAGGAGTTCAGTGCCAGGAACATTTTGAGCAACCTGTAGCTTTGGGCTATGTCAAGACTGGGTTTCCAAAACAAGGCTTTGAAACAAGGGAGCAATACAGTCAGTTCAGTTTGGGAAAGGCAGACCTCCCACCTGTGGGGTGTTGGACTAGAGGCAGGGGTGCCTGAGGGGGCAACTCAGGGGTCTGGGCGAGAAGAAATGGTAAGAGGGCAGCTAGTACCTTCTGACCCTAACTCCCTTTGGCAGCCTCAGCCCCACAGCTGCGCCCCCATCCCTGGGAGGTTCGGCAGTGTGGAAACTGGAGCGAGGTTGCCACATCCCTGCCAGTCCTGTCTTTGGCCCTCCAACCAGCAGGGCTTCTCTTCTCCCACCCATTCTGTTCCACCACACACCTGCTTCCTGTTGGTATATCGATCAGTCAGCTGGATTTTAAAATTAAAACTCTGACACACTGTGACTCCAAACAGTATGTTAAGCTTGTACAAAAGGCACAGGACCTTAATGGGAAGGCGAGGAGGTGCAAAACTGAGGTCAAGTGCCCTTGACAGGAAAAGCAGGTAAGCAAAGCTCTGCAGGCTGTTCCGGGAGTTGCTCTTGAAGTGAGCAGGGCAGGGGAGAAATGAGGGTAAGGCCTTGGAGGCCCTGGGCACAGCAGGTAGAAACTAAGGTCAGCCAAGGTCCAGGCTCGGGGAGAGAGTGAGGGCTGGAAAGAGGTGAATGAAACTCCATCTAGAACAGTGGTCGGCAAACAGTGGCTCGCGAGCCACATGTGGCTCTTTGGCCCCTTGAGTGTGGCTCTTCCACAAAATACCATGGCCTGGGCGAGTCTATTTTGAAGAAGTGGCATTAGAAGTTTAAGTTTAAAAAATTTGGCTCTCAAAAGAAATTTCAATCGTTGTACTGCTGATATTTGGCTCTGTTGACTAATGAGTTTGCTGACCACTGGTCTAGAAAAACAGAAACCAGACTTGGGGCTCCATGTGGGTACTCTGGGGACCACAGGTCATCACCCCCTGGGGCCTCAGCCTAGACATTTTTCTAATTCCATGTGAGGCCCAGCAGAGTCAGGAGATCACACTGTGTGACCTTAAGCAGGTCCCTTGCCCTCTCTGTGCCCCGATTTCCCCTTCTATCAAGGGAGGATTGGAGCAGGATGTCTAAGCCCCCCTCCAGCCTGATATTCTGGGGACTTCAGCAAGGTGGGGGGTCCTGGCTGGCTGACAGTGATGGGTGTTCCCTGCAGTGGAACCTCGTGTGTGAAAATGGCTGGAAGGTGCCACTGGAGCAGACGAGCCACCTCCTGGGCTGGCTGTTGGGCTGTGTCATCCTGGGCATGGGCTGTGACTGGTGAGGTGCTGCCCCTCCCTTGAGCCCCTCAGGGTCCAGCTAAGCCCCTGAGCTGTCCTGACTGGTGTGTGTGTCCCACACTGCCCACCAGGTTTGGCCGCAGAGTTGTGTTTGTGGTCTCCCTGGTGCTGGCCACAGGCCTGGGGGCCGGTGAGACTCTGGCTGCCAGCTTTCCTGCCCTGCTGGCCCTGCGGCTGCTTCATGGGGGGTCCTTGGCAGGGGCCTCTCTGGCCCTCTACGTGACTCGTGAGTACTGTGGGGGACTGGAGAGGGGCACCCACTCAGGCTAGGCCTCCCACCCCACTGGAGGAGGACGTCAGCCACATGGGAGGATTATCTGTACTCTTGTTGAGGGCTCTTCTTGAGAAAATGGAGGGCGCTGTTTGCTGTGTGACTCTGCTGTTTGTGGGCGGGCTCAGGTGCTGAAGTCAGCAGTGAGTTGGCTCAGGTGCCCACTCCTGGGCATGTCACCAGGTGGTGCCCACAGCCCTGAACAGAGCAGCCCTCTCTAGAGGACTCGGCCTCAGGCCATCTATATCTCCTCAGGCCTGGAGCTGTGTGACCCCCCACACCGCCTGATGTTCTCCATGGGGGCCGGCCTCTTCTCGGTGGCGGGCACTCTGCTGTCGCCTGGTCTGGCCTTGCTCGCACAGGACTGGCATCTTCTGCAGGGGCTGAGTGCCCTGGCAACAGGATTCCTGCTGCTCTTTTGGGGGTAAGTAAGGCAGGAGACAGGTCAGCAGCCTCCTTGGAGGCCACCTGTCACTTCCTTCTACACCTCTGTGCAGCACGAGGCATGTGGGTGTGGGATAGGGACATAGGAAGCCACTTGATGTCCTGACCCTGGTTCCAGGGAGGAAGGGCATTGGCCCTTTGTTATCCCTGTGTGGAGGACCTGAAGGCATCCTCATCCCACCCCTGCAGGTTCCCAGCCCTGTTCCCCGAGTCTCCCTGCTGGCTGCTGGCCACGGGGCAGCTGGCCCAAGCCAGGAAGATCTTGTGGCACTTTGCAGAAGCCAGCGGCGTGGACCCCGAGAGCAGCTCTGAGGAGGAGAGCTCCCTGGCTACGGGTAATGCACCAGCCAGGAGAAGGGAGGCCTGGGTGCAGGAGGAGGAAAGGCATCACCCCCACAAACACATCTTCTCATGTTCTCTCATATCCATAGAGCTAGATGTGCTGTCTGCAGGGAACCCCCAGACCCAGTGCCACTGGGTCCTAGAGCTACTGCACACACGTGTTGCCTGGAGAAACGGACTCATCCTGGGCTTCAGTTCGTGAGGAGAGGAGGGTGTGGGTGGGCTGAGAGGGATTTGTGCTCCCCACCCCTTTTGGGGGTTCAGTCGCCTGAGTCCTGAGCTCTGGCTGAATCCATAGCTTTGCCCTCTCCCCCAGGTTGGTCGGTGGGGGCATGAGAGCCAGCTTTTTCCGAAGACTGGCCTCTCATGAGCTGGCCTTCTACGGACCCTACTTCCTGGGGGCTGGCCTAGAGGTGGTGGCCATCATCTTCCTGCTCCTGACAGTGGACCGCTGGGGGCGCCGCCTGGTCCTGCTGTTGGGCACGTTGGTCATGGGCCTGGCATCCCTGCTGATTCTCTCGGGGGTCCAGTGTGAGTGCAGAGCCCTGTAGGCGAACAGGGTCACCCTGTTTGGCGGAGGGCAGCCCGATGGAGTCGGAGGGTCCTGGGATCAGCCCCCTCCTGGGGTCATAAGAGAGAAGCACATGTGTTGGGATGAGGCTACTGTTCTTTTTACCGTGTTCATCTTCCCACTGTGCGCCCAGCAAAACTGAGGCCAAAGGCGTTAAGGGCTGACACGGGTATGCGTGAAGGGGCTAAGGCTAAGTGTCTGGTCTGGACGGGGTGCCTGGAACACCTGATGCCAAACCCAGAGTGCAGGTGCAGGGGTGAAGGGCTGGGGAGGGCAGGCCCAGCAGGACCCCTTGAGACATGGACAAGGGGGAGCCTGGCACCGCCAGGCCTGGGCACCATGGGACCCCTCTTCATCCCCAGACCTGCCGGGCTGGACTGTGCTGTCCCTCTCTGTCCTGGGGCTCCTGGCCGCCCAGGCCGTGTCCACCCTCAGCAGCCTCTTTGCAGCTGAACTCTTCCCCACAGTGATCAGGTGAGCTGTGGGCTGCCCAGCCTGACATCCTCTGTCCTGCCAGCCCAGCCCCCAGAGCCCTCTTGGGATTGGACACCCCACACTGCTCCCTCCCCAGTGTATACCCAAGACTTCTTCATTCAATCACATCTGGAGTCCAGATGGTCTTTTCCTGGGTGACATGGGGGACACTGGCACAGAAAGGTCAGGAATGGAGGATGGCCACCTGCCCAGGCTGCTCACACTGTACCCTCTCCTGCAGGGCGGCAGGGCTGGGCCTTGTGCTGGGTGCTGGGTTCCTGGGCCAGGCGGCCGCCCCCATCACTGACATGCATGGCCGGCGGGGCTTCTTCCTGCTACACGTAGTTCTTGCCTCTTTTGCCATCCTTACCCTGGTGTGTGTCCTGCTGCTGCCTGAGAGCCGTGGACGTGGGCTGCCCCAGTCACTGCAGGATGCTGACCGCCTGCGCCGATCATCGCTCCTTCGGGGCCGTCCCCGCCAGGACTACCTGCCCCTGCTGCCACCCTCCCACTGCTGGGCTCAGACACAACTGGTCCAGGAAGGGTGACTCTGGCTGGACAAACACACCTCCCCTCAGATGGCCACATGTCAGTGTGGGCAGAGGGGTCTCAGGGAGGAGCTGTGGGCTCAGTGTGAAGGGGGAGTCCTTGGTTGGGACCCTTGTTCCTGGGGGCCCTGGCCTCCTCACCCCAACCACCATTTGTGAAGGATAAAGAAGTCTATGTAACTTGGCATCCTCACTGGTTCTTCCTTCGGGCTGCATCCTGGGCTGAGGGGGTCCCCACTCCAGGCTCGCCCACGCCAGGGTGCCTGTAGCCTTTCCCACCGCTCCCCTTGGGAGGCCAGTTCCCACTGCAGCCCTGGCGTGACTAGGGTGGAGTGAGGCACTGCAGGTCATTGTGCAGACCCTGTACCAGAAAGACCACACTTTTAATTCACATTTGCTGGAGAGCTGCTTCCTTTCATACAAAGATGAGACCTGCATGGGGGTGTCAGAGCTGGGAATGAGGGTAGCTGACCCCCTCACAGGTGACTCAGAGCAGTGCTTGTTAGGCTTTCAGGGTGGGAGAGGCACCTCCTTCCCACAGCTCCACTCCAGGCTCTGGGCTCTGCCCCTGGGACTGTGTCTTCCCCTGGGAGAAGCAGGCTGCCCAAAGCACGTTGGGTGTGGGACCAGGTGCCCTGTGACCATCTCTGCATAGGCCAGCTAGTCCTCCTGCTACACGGCCATCTGTTGCCATGTGCAGTCAAACCTCTGTGGTCAGGCTGTCCATCCTGGTAAGGATGTCCACCCTCTGTGTCCAACTGCTGTGCCCTCAGCAGGGTGGGTGTAGGTCCCCATCAGAAAGCTCTCTGCCCTGTCCAGAGTGGCCACTGCATCCGGCCCTCAGGGAGGCCCGTACAAGTCGGCGAGCCGGGCGAAGCGAGGGCCCCAGTCCTGGAGACAGCTGTAGTCTTGGTCCTCGTCACCCAGGCTGGAGAGGATGGAGCTCAGTGTCCCTGCCATGGACCCATTGCCTTCGTAGTCATAGATGAGAGCAGTGTCGTAGGGCGGGACGCTGAGATCACTGTCCGCAGCTTCCAAGCCCTACAGAGAGGCCCCAGGAGCTCAGAAGACCAGCACACACACCAGCTGCAGTGCAGGGTGAGGTCAACCAAGGTATGGCACCAGGAAGGGGCAGAGGAGGTCTGAGGGTTACCGGGGGTTGAGGAGCAGCCCTGAATGTGCAGGCACCATTGGGAGCTCCAGTCCCAGGATTCAGATTTGAAAAAAGAAGGTTCCCTCTGGCTTTCCTTCCTTGGGCCCAGCCCTCCCTGAAGACTGTGTCCTGCCTGAGGCTTCCTGACACCCCATCTGGGAGAACAGTTGGTTCTGCCTCTTAAAGGTTTGGCTGTGGTCTGTTGCCTCCACCTGTTAATATACACATTGGCTTCTACAGGTTGCATATCTGAACCTGGGCCTGCCCATCACCAGGCAGCTGTCAGGGCGTTCTATGAGCCAGGGCACTAAGTGGGCAGGCAGGTGTGGCCCCTGGCAAGCTACTGAGAAATACCTGCATGCTCCCCCTGTTGCTCACTCAGTTGGATTTCCCAGGTTCTGGGCATCTCCTGTGTTGACCTTAGGAAGTCAGTGATGCTGTGTCCAGAGGAGCAACTATGGATGCCTGGGTTCAACTGCCAGCTGCACTTCTACCTGCAGGGGTCATTACGTTTCCTCTGCCAGCGCTGTGCACAGTGCTGCAGGGCAGCCTACAACCAGCCCCAGCTCCACTAGGTGTACCACAGTCTTGTGCAGGGGTCACCAGCCCCCTCTTCCCCGGGGCTTAAGTGGCTGTGACCCTCTGTTCCACAAGCCTTGTTCAGCTCTCAGGGCCTCAGGAGCTTCCTGGAAGCTCAGCCAGGGTCCCCAGGAGTGAGCCCACGCCCTGCGGCTGCGTGTGTGCGGGGTACACAGATGTACTTGTATGTGGTGTGTGTGCCCCCTGCCCTCTCTACCCCTGGGAGACCTACATCGTTGATGAAGTCTGCCATGTCAGCGGGACTGGTGGGCAGCACGCGGGATGGTGGGGGGCGCACCCAGCTGAATGGGGTGTCGCGGCGCAGCAGCGGCCGTCCCAGAGGGGCACTCAGGGCTGCCAGCTCTGACGGGTGGCGCAGCTGGCTGATATCGTAGGCATCCTGCAGACAAAGTGCGTGGACTTGAGCCTGGGTCCATGACGGGGTGGGGTTTCCAGCCCAGGCACCTTTGTGAGAGCGATAGGTTTGGGGGTTTGGAGAGAGGATCTGGGGAGGCCCCTACCCTTGGAGCCTTGGTGCTGGCCCATGGCCACAGCTTAACATTCTGAGCCACCACCCCACCCACCCCACCTCTGCCCTTACCTGGTCTTCCTCCCCGCCCCCCTGCTCATCATAGTTGAGGATGTTGTCCCGGAGGTCATCCTGCAGCCCCTGTAGAAGCCCCTTGTCCCATGGCTGCTGTCGGAACCGCGAGAGGAGGGCCACTGGCAGGGAGAGCACTGGGCAGGCAGACAAGGTGAGGTTGGCCCCCAGAAGAAGGAGGCGTGGGACGTGGGGGCGGGGGGCGGGGCGGGTCTGAGGACAGTGGTCTCAGGGCGTGGGCACTCACAGAACAGCAGGACGACACTGGCCAGCATGATGACCAGGGCGCCCAGGCTGATGCCTGTGCCCTTTGCCCTCAGCGCAGCGGCCCCCTGCAGGCAGACACCATCCTGGCCACAGTGGCACACAGTCACATTAAGGAGCTGCTCGCGATGCTGAGGTGGCTGCCCTGAGTCCTGGAGCAGCAGGCTGAGGCGGTGCAGCCCCTCCTGGACCTGGTGCCGCAGCCTCAGGCGTGCATGGCTCACTGTGGAGGGCACCTGAGGTCAGCAGGCCTGTTTCCATCTGTTCACTGAGTGTGATAACTAACCCCTGCCCCACCTGAGGGTGCACTGAGGTGGAACCAGCAGGACCACGTCTTGAGTGCCCCTCAGGTCCCAGGTCCCAGGTCTGGACCCCACCCCCTGGGCGGGGGACAGAGCTCACTGTTAATCTGGCTGAGGCTCCAGTTCCGGGCCAGCTCTGGGACCCTGGGGCTCAGCTGGAAGTGGAAGGGGGCCCCATGCGGGGGCAGGTCCTCGTCTGTGGCACCCAGGAGAAGGCCAGAACCCTGGTCTGGCTCATTGCACAGGCTTCCAGATGAGGGGGACAGCTCAGGGGCGTGGTCATTGACCTCCAGGATCTCAATGGACAAGGTCCCAGTGGCCGTGGAGGGTGGGGAGGCTGCAGACAGAAGAGCTGGTGGGTTTCTTGCCCTGCCAGAGCCATTGCCCACCCTATAATTGCTCAGTTGAGGGCCTGGCTCCCAGCCCCTGGGCCAGCAGCAGGGACTCCCAGCCTGGGTCAGAGAGCCATGGAATCCAGGCCTGGACTCGGTGCTCACCATCGTCGTAGGCCAGGATGATGGCCCTGTACCAGCCATCCTTGAGGAAGGGGGACGCTGGGCTGAGCACACTCTGGGTCTGGACCCAGCCTGTGGCTCCATCCACTTGCAGCCAATCCTCAGGGTCATAATCTTTGGAGTAACTGTAGGCCAAGGAGAGAAAATGGAAACAGGGTGGCTCTGAGCTACATGGAACCCTCGAGGTGTGGTTACATACAGACACACATGCATCTTCCACGCTGTGCATACACACACACACACACACACACACACACACACACATACACACTCACACACACATACACATGCACTCACACACACTCATACACACTCACACACATATACACACTCACTCACACACACACTCACACTCCCTCACACACTCACACACACTCACACACTCACACACTCTCTCTCTCTCTCTCTCTCTCACACACACACACACACACACACACACACACACACACACACACACACTAGCCTTTGAGGCCCTAAGCTGGTGTTTTCTATCCCAATTCACAGATGAGGAGACTGAGGCTCAGGAAGGCAGGTGCACTGACCAGGGCCCTGTGGCAACTGAGTGACACAGCATCACATCAATAGGATTCAATCATGGACACCATATAGACAGACACACATACACAGGGACAGGGCTGGGGTGAAGTCCCAGGACCAGTCCCATGGGAGCACTGCTCACCAGGATGGACAGGGCTAGACACCGTCTATTCTAAGGCTGGTCAGAATAGACAGTGGCTGTGTCAGTATGTGCCAATTGTAGCCCAGTCCTGCCCCAGAGCAAGGTCACACCAATATGTGCACACATGGGACTTGAGACCCCCTGGACGGTCAGGGAACACACAGATGAGCCCTCTACCCTCTGACTTATGCCCTGATGGGAACCCGCAGCTGTGCTTCTGGCCTTGGCAGGGAAATTTGGGAATGGGCTATTAGCTCCCTCTGCTTCACCCCGAGGGTCCCCGGGAAGTCACCTGAGCCTCTGCAGCTGCTGTGTGTCAGGGTCTCGGGCAGAGAAGGTGGCCACAGGGGTCCCTGGTGCCGCCCCCTCCGCCAGGCTGGTCCTCAGTGGATTCTCCTGGAACACAGGTGCCTCGTTGACATCCCGCACCTGCACGCTGACTCTGGCCTGATCCCGCTCCGCCCTGGGAGCAGCCGCCTGCAGAGGGACCTCGTTCTGCACCTCCACTTTGAGGTCATACTGGTCACAACTCTCATAGTCCAGGGGCTGTGGGGAGGAAGCAGAGCTGATAGCCTGCTCAGGACTCCGGGCACCCGGAGGCAGGTGCGGCCGGGAGAATGCCTCCACATGGCGCTGCTGCCCCAGATCTGTCCTCGAGCCCCTGCTCTCCGTCTCCTTTTCAGCCTTGGAAAAAGAAAACTTATGCAGGACAGAAGAAGGCACAAAAATAATGTAAAAATGATCAAAGAAGTACTTGTCACTCAAAATGAATTTGTTGGGTGTTGTGTGATCAGGTCAGTGTTATTTGGCTGGGCATCCTCCCAGCGACTCCAGCAAGCACTCATCTGGGTATTGACGGAGAGACTTGGTAGATGTGGTTAAAGTAACGTCTACAATCAATTGGCTGAAGTAAAGAAGATTATCCTGACCCATCTGGGTGGGCCTCACCCACTGTTGAAAGTCTTTAAGAGCGAAACAGATTTCTGAGGAAGAAGGAATTCCGCCTCAAGAAGGCAGCCGGCTCTGAGCTGCCAGCTCACCCTGCAAATTTCAGACTTGCCCAGCCAGCCCCATAACAGCAGGAGCCAATTTCTTGCAATAAATCTCTTCAGATATCAATATCTAAATATATCTATACCTTTACATGTGTGAATATACACACGTGTTTCCTGCTGTTTCTCAGGTTCATATCTGGCTGATGCAGGTACAGTCTGTATTCACACATGATTCTTACACGGAGTGGCAGCACACGGTGAACAACGCACAGGCCCTGTGGTCAGCGGGACCTGAGCCTGCACTCGCAGCATTTCCTGTCCTCTGGCTCCATCTCCTCCCTCTACTCTCTCCTGAGGATGCACAGAGGGTCCAAACAGGGTCCCAGGGTGTGAGGAGAGGCACCCTGCATGGGATGCTTGTGCTGGGGGAGTTGTGCACCGCTCACCTTCACCACAGACAGCACGCCCTCGTTGGTCTTGGGGTCTGTGCGGATAGCAAAATGCCCATCGGGGTCGCCCTCCAGGATGGTGAACCTGGCTGCCCAGTTGGGGGAGCCTGGCAGGTCCCTGTCCTCCACCTCCAGCCGCCCCACATCGACTCCACTCACAGCCTCTGCGGCCTCCAGGAAGAACTGCGGGAGCCACTCCAGTTACCTGCCAGGGTTGTCAGGGGTGGGGCCTCCCTCCCTCAAGCCTCCCAGCTAAGTGCTGCCCACCCACTGGAGTCCTCCCAGATTTGTTTGCCTCCAGAGTCACTCACTACCCACCCACTCCAGAGGCCCCATGAGCCCTCTCTGTGGGCTCAACTGCACACAGATTTGGGGGAAACAGAGGGATGTCTGGGCTGCTTCTCCCAGGGCCCCCCTCCTGACTCCATATGATGGTTTACTGCTCACAAGCACCGTCTCTGTTGCCCCCAATTCAGGTCTCTGTGCTACCTGTGCAGGACTCCTGCTCCAAAGCACCCAGCCTCAACCCGTCATGAAGCCCTGGTCCCCACTGGGCCTGGGGAGGGGAGGGCAGCCTGGCAGGGGCTGGTGGTGTGGGGACAGTGGTGGCACCTCATCCCTGGTGAACCCGGGGGCATTGTCATTGACATCCTCGAGAGTGATGATGGCTGAGGCAGTGCTGGTCAGGCCGTCTCCAGACATGTCGGCCACCTGCAGGGTCAGATTGTACACGGCGACAACCTGAGGATGACAACATGGGGTCGGGAGACTGAGCGGGCACAGGTCCAGGTAAGGAGTGGGCCCCCTGCGGCCTCAGTTGACCTGGGAGAGCCCTGTGGGTGGCAGAAGCCTCAAGTGGCTCCAGGTACCCTGCCTGCTCCCAAGCCTCTCAGGGTCCAATGGCAGTGCTGTCAACCCTAGACTCTACCCAGCCTTGGGGTGGGCAAGAGGTCAGTTACCAAGCAGATAAGCATTTACAGAGCACCTGCTGCTGCTGGGTGCTGGGTGCCTGCCATAGTAGAGAGAAAGATGGATGAGGGTCACCTAACACAGCAAGTGACCAGGCAGAGGCACACAGGTGGCTGTGGAGAAACCAAGAAGGGCTTCCTGGAGGTGCGGGCGCTGCACAGAAGCTGGGCAGTGAGAGGCAGCAGTGGTCCACAGAGGGTGGCCATCACTCCAGAGCATGAGTGATCGCTGTGGGGCCCCAGAGGTGACAAGCCCGACTGCCTAGTAGGCAATGGGTATTTTTGGCAGAAAAAACACTGAGGATGTGTCAGAGCCAGGCACTGTATTGAGGGCCTTTCACTCCCTCTCTTGATCTAACCCTGCAACCACCCAGGAGGCAGGTGCACCCCAGGCAGAGTCTGTGCCAGAGCCAGGAGCCACCATGACCATTTGCAGCAACTGAGGGCCTCCTTCAACTGCAGGGGAGGGCAAGTCTGGCTGAGCGGCACTGGGTCAGAGGGCCCAACTCTAGATGAGTTGCCCTATGCATCTAAAAGCACCAACAAGGTGGGTAAAGATTGATCAAATAGGACACTGGCTTCCCTGTTCCCAGCTTTCAAAGCAGCGCGCTGGCGGCCTCACCTCGCGGTCCAGGCCCACTTGCACCGTGCGTATCTCCCCTGTATGCTCATCAATGCTGAAGAGCTGGGGGCTGCCCTGCTCCAGGATGGAGTACCGTAGGGCTGCATTGTCTGTTTCTGGGTCGTCAGCATCTGTGGCCTCGGCTCTGGTCACATAGGTGCCTGGGAAGGATGAGGGCATGTGAGCAAGACACCCATGAGTGCCAAGCCCTAACTTCCACTCCCCAGTGGCCCACCATGCCAGGTCCAGGCTCCCAGTTAGGCCTGTGCCAACACGAATGTCCAAGCCATTGCCTGTGTTGTTGGAGGGGGAGAAAGCAGAAGTGTATGATACATGTTCAATCAACAGCTGATATCTGTGACTCCCACAAAACATTGAGACAGCCGGCAGGGGCCGAGAGCACTGGGTCAGACGAGGTGAACCAGCAGGAGAACCCTGGGCTGGCCCTGAGCCCCAGCTGCCTGGGAGTCAGAGGGTGTGCCGGCACGCGGAGCAGGCGCTGTCCTCAGCCCCACCATCAGAGAGAAGCAGTGGCCAGGGCCGGACCTGGGCTCTGGGGCAAACAAGCCATCAAATCTCAGGAAGGGGTGGGGGCTATGCAGGGGCCAGGAGGCTCCTCAATGCCTGTCCTCACCCCCATTTCCCTCTGGTGAGATTTAGGTCTGACCTCCATCCTCCCCATAGTCCGTCTGAAGCATGACTTGCCTGGGATCTGACCAAGCCCCTGAGAGCAGGATGGGAAAGAAGGAGGGAATCTGTCTGGAAGGAAATCTGCCTGCCCTGGAACGGACTCAGACAAGCAAGTCCATCCTGTAAAGACTCATAAAGGACGGAGGGTTGTGTTTTGTTTGTGATCAAAATGTAGAATTAAGAAGCAATGAGAGGCATGACTGCTTCGTGGGCATGGGGTTTCCTCTTGGGGGGGGGGGTGACAATGTTCTGGAACTAGATAAGGTGGTGGTTGCGCAGCCTTGTGATTGTACTAAATGCCACTGAAGCGTTCATTTTAAAATGGTTAATTTAAAAGAAGCAGCAGCAGCCAGAGCTTTGCCATCCATGAATCCTCTCAATGCATTTTGGAAGACTTGGGGGTTTGAAATTAATATTGAAATAGGAAGTGACTTGAGTTGACTTGTAGAAATTCCATCAGTACTGGAGACTGTTTACTGATTTTTAGACTCTTTGAAGGACCTCTGACATTCTGCTAAAGGGAAATCCTGGACTTCTGACCTACCCAGAGCCCCTCCACAGCAGTCCCTCCCCCCCAACCCCCACCCCCGCAGGTGGCCCGGCTCCCTCTCACCTGGCACAGCACCCTCCAGCACTTGGCCGGTGAACACCTCTTGCCGGAAGATGGGCCGGTTGTCGTTCTGATCCACAACCACAATCTCCAGGTCCGTGGGCTCCTCCAGGGTGGATCCTCCCAGGTCCAGAGCAAAAGCCCTTAGCTAGTCGAGCAGAGAGCAAGGGCTGGCACTGTGATCCCCACATGTCTGTGGCTCCCATAAGGGCCATGCAGAAGGGACAGCACGTGCAGACTTGTGTTCTGCTGGAAACACCAACTTAAACAGATGAGAAGCGGTCCAGGGGTGGGGCATGTGCTGCAGCAAATGGAACTTCCCCGGAAGAGCACACTGCTTTCTACTAGCAGGCAGGGCGAACCCGTTTCCCCTCTTGCCTTGGCCACCAGGAAGCTCCTAGCCCAGGTATGTTTCAAGTGGGACGGAAGTAATGCTCTCACTGGCATTCCTGGTCTCTCTCCCTTTTTCTATACAGTTTGGCTCCTCTTGAAGATTGTTTTAAATCCTCTGTACGCATGAAATTTTTAATTAAACCACCTTTTATTCTTTCGGAGCATGGCCATGATATAATTTCCAGGTAAAGACATCACTCTAATGACTTCCTGTGTAAGAAAACAGTCTGAAGGAAGATCCCAGGCACACGAGGAAAAGGCAGAGGACCCTTCCCCAAGGCAGGTTCCGAATGACAGACCAGGATGGGGCTGGGCAGATTACTCTGCAGGGACTCCGATAAGGGCCTGGCTCCCCCCTCACCCTCTTGCTTATGTGGCTCCTTACCTCCCTCTCCACTGCCTTTTCTCTCAGATCTCACAGTCTCAAACCTTCCAAGGGTCTAGGGTGCCTTCCCCTGGGCGCCACCCCCGTGGATCAAGAGGCACCTGCCAGTGGGATTTGGCAGTACTGTGGGATTCTTCCAACATCCCATCCCCACCAAATGTAGCCAGCTGTGGGAGAACTGGCTATGGGTGAAGAGGGTGTCACCAGTATGGGGTGATGCTTTCCTTGCTGCAGGCTGCCCAGTCCTCCCATAGGGACCAAGCCACTGCTCCATGGGGCCTCAGTTTGCTCCTTTGTTAAATGGGACGATTCCTTGGGTTGCCAGTCCTAGTCCCCAATTCCCACCCCTGGCCGCCAGTTAAGGACGCCAGATCTTGCTGGAGAAGTGATCTAGCCTGAAGTGCCCACCCGGAAGCGGTCCATCTTCTCCCGGTCCAGCAGGGCATTCAGGAACACCTTCCCCGTGAACTTGTCAATGGAGAACACGCCCCGGGGCTCCTCATCCACGCCGGGCCCCTGGATGCTGTAGATGACGCTGCCCAGCTGCTGCTTGTCAGACTTGATCTGCCAGGGCAGGACATGGGCTGGGGGAGGCACCCCAGGGAGGGGTCCCCTCCATTTCCGCAGCCTCGGTCCCTCCCCCCGCTGGGGTGGGCAGCTCAGCCTGTAGCCCCATGGCATTCCCATCCTAAAGCACACACCTTCAGGGACCTGCTGGGGACAACCACCCCTGCTCTGCCCCCTCTTGCCCCTCAACTCACCTGCACCAGTGGGTAGGGGAGGCGCTTGTAGTTCTCGGACACACTGATGGGGGGGATGACCCAGGCTCTGCGCACGCGGCCAGGCGAGGGCGCCCGGTGCCAGAGGAACAGGGTGCTGGGCCTCCTCAGCCCAGGAACCCCCAATGAGAGGTCCAGGCTCTGCAACAAAGACACAAACAGCCATCACACAGCTCGTAGCCTAGGGAGCCTGGGGAGCAGGCTGAGAGTACTCTCCCACGCCCATCACGTGGGTGATGGGCAAGGGAACTCCCTTCCGTGGAAGGCAAGGAGCACCTCACCCCACGTCAAAACCCTGAGCTCAGGACCCTGCGAGGCCCCACGCCCGGGGCCCCTAATCTCAGTGTCTGTCCCTAGCCCTCTCCTGGGAGCCTGGGAATCTAGGGACCAGGAATTATCCCAGGCCTCGGATGACTGAGGGGAACTGACTGTGCTGTACTCCCACCTCACCTTCCTGAGGGCCAGGCACCTCTTCCCCCCAACGTGGCCCACGGGAGACTCAGATGCCAGGGCCTGGGAGACATGGTATACTGGGGACGGGGGAGAACCTGGGGCTGGGAGAGGAGGGCTGGGCGGGAGGCAACTGATGAGTAATGGTGACAACAGCTGGCCCAGCTGGGAGGACCCTTGTAGTGAAGAATGTGGATAAGGGGGTGGAGAGTAGGCGAGAGCAGGTGCCAGGGGCGCGCCTGCGCCCTCCACGTGGCTGGATCTGTCAGAGGTGGAGGTGTGGGGGCTCCTGGCTGCAGGCTGGGGGCAATGGGAAGTGACACATGGCTTTCCAGGCCTCCTCACAGCTTGGATCCTTGAGGACTGGTGAGGTCAACCTGACTAACGCTTTTGTCAAAAGAGGCCCAGCGACAGGAAGGACCGGCTGAGGGCCAGAGCACCCGCCATTCTGGGCTGGCTTTCTCCCAGATCTGTGGAACCAGGTGCCATTTTCACCCCTTAGTTCCTAGCCCCTGGGGACCCTCGGACACACTCCTGCCTCCCAATCCACACGCCCAGGGGACTGGGATGCCCTGTGTGCCATGCTGACACTCAAGCCCCAGTGCCAGTCTGTGGGGCAGCAGAGGGGGTTGAGGCACACGTGGCAGCCATGCTCCCTCTACTCTGCCCCGGGGTGGGGGCCAGCAGACAGGGTCCCAGGTCCTGCCCCCTGGTTAGGCTGTCACCGCCTATTGAACTCTGGGATCAAAACCAGGTGGGCCAGCATAGGAGAGGGGCCCAAATGCTCCTCAGACCCACTGCCAGCTCTCTGTCACACAGACAGCCCCACCCTACTGCTCAGATGGGGAAACTAAGGCTCAAGAGAAAGTCCCATCCTATGAGTCAAGGGCAGAGTTGGCAGCAGTCCCACAAACCGCATTCTTCAGAACGGCTGGCCCTGGCTTACCCATGAGGCCTCTACACCGGCTCCCTGGCCCGGTGCTGGCTGGCTTGAGTACGGACTCTGGAGTGGAAGTGCTGAGGACCCCTCATGCTCCCCAAATCATGGGTGAGCTGATGCTGGAGCAGCTCTTGGATAGGCCAGGCCATGGGAGGGTGCATTTCTTACATTCTCCTGCAGCCAAACCCAGCTGGGCCCCAGCAGGTGACTGGACCCCCAGCCCCACCACAGGCCTGGGAGATGTCTGCCCCCACCCAGGGTCTCTAGGCACCTGGGCCCTTCTGAAGGGGGCTCTCTTCTAGTTGAGGCAGACCAGGTGGCTCCCACAGCCCCTCTGAGCCCCGCAAGGCCCCCTGCCAGCTCCTTGATCCTGCTGACTCCACTTTCTCTTCCTCCCAGCCATGCAGTCTATGGAGGGACAGCATGGGAGCAGGTGGGCTGGTGGCCTCAGGGGAGTAGGGGGCAATGTTTGGTGAGTGGGGGTGCTTGGGGGGGGCAGGGGCAGAAGGCTGCTGGGCTGTGTAACCCTCTTGTCTTCAATCCTCGTCGCGACCCCTGCACGCTCCCCTCCTCCCCCCACCGCCTTGGCTTCTGCCCAGGGCTTGTTCTCTCCCGTCCCAGGGCTGGGCACAGTGGGTCCTTAGATACTTTGCTGACAGAATGGCAGTAACATCCAAACTAAAGCCAACCTCTCGGATGGCCCTAGGCCGTCTCCTCAGTTTTGGAGTCCTCCTCCCACTGCCTCACCTAAAATGCCAGCAGCTGTTCACCTATGGAGCCTGGAGTCCAGGTAGCAGAAACCTGGTTTACAGAAGGAACCAGGCGGCTGGCCAGGCTCTGAGCTCCCTGTAGCCGGACAGATGGCAGCACTGGCCTCTGAGCCTGCCTGGGGCTTCTTGCCAGAACCACCCAAGCACAAGCCACTTCCAGGTTGGCGTGGTGTCCCACCAAGTAGAGACCCGCCTGCCTGCGTCACCGTGCTAGTGGGGATAGTGTATGCTTTCTGAGCATCTAGGGGAGCACCAAGCTCGAATCCTCCCTTGCCCCTTTCCTTTCTTTCCCTCTCTCCTCCTCCCCAGACCCTCTCTCAGCCCTCACAGTCCCTAGGAATGGCAGTGATCACCTCTTTCACAGCTCCCAGAGTGAGGCTCCCACAGGCTGAGTCCCCATTTGCTCGAGGCCAGAGCGCAGCAGAGCTGGGAGCCAAAGGGAACCTCGCTCAGGAGCGGGCTCTGCAAGGAGCCCAGTGTTTACCGCAGCGCCCTCCCTGCCCTGCCTTCAGCATGGGGTGGGGCTGGGACAGGGGCTGGCACAGACCACAGGTGCTCCTTGTCCTCAGGCTCTTGGCAGGACCCTGGGGACACACTCAGCCCTGTCTAGTTGTGGCCACATCTGGGCCAACCTTTACCCCCTCAGCCCACCACAGAGCCTCTGTCTGCCCCCTTCCTGCCAGGGCCTCTCTGACACTCCACGATGCCCACCAGCTTGGTGTGGGCCCAGTGCGGTGGAGGCAGAGCCTGGGAATCCTGGGTCCCAGTCTGTCTGTGGCTAAAGTTCATGAGGTCAGCAGAAGCCACAGAGGCTTGGGACGGGCCCCTCACCCAGATCAGGGGCTGTGGTGGGGTGGCTGCTCTGACTTCTGGATGTAAGAGCAATTCTCAGTGTGTCCTCTGCCCTCCCACACCTGCTCCCAGACGATGTGCTGGCTGGGGGACCATGGAACAAAGTCACATGGACAAAGCCAGCTCACACAGACCCCCAGACGCAGGCAACACTGTTGAGTGACATGTACTCACATATGCCACCCATCTTGCTGTCTCCCATGCCAAGCCAGTACCAAAGGGTGTCATGGACCCACTGCCCTCAAGTGGGTGCCCAATAACACCCCCATGTTTTCCCTTGACCTGCCTTTAACCAAGGACCTGAGAGAACACTCTGGAAGCCCTAGAGACACCAAGGCCATTGCCCTTCACTGGGTCCACTCCAGTACTGGCACCCAACCCAAGGGCTGCCAAGTAATGAAGCTCCCACCGTGCAGAGCCCTTGCTATGACCAGGCTGCGTGGTGAGCACCTTACAAATACTCCTGCAGAGGCCAGGATGGTGCCACCCAACCCAGACCCCGCCAGGGCACTGGGCCTGTGAGCAGCTGGCCACCTCCTGCCCCATGCTTCTCTGGCTTTAGGGAAGTTCCCATCCCATAGGATTGGTTATTCATCTCCTCCCTGGTCAGACAACACAGGCCACACTGTGGGGCAGAGGCACGAAGCACAGGCCAGGGTTCCAAAAGCTGACTAATCAAATCACAGTGTGTGTGTGTGTGTGTGTGTGTGTGTGTGTGTGTGTGAGAATAGGGATTCCATGAGTATACCCCAGACCTTTGAATTAGGACACCCAGGTAGTCATGAAGCCCATGTGATTCTTGGAAACATTGGGGAAACTGGGCAGCACTGAGCTGAAAGGTGGGACTTTAGGGTCAAACAGCACTGATGTGGCTTCAGCCCTAGAGGCAAGTCCCTCCACTTCTTGGGGACTCTGTGTGTGGGGTGACCCAGAGCCTGTGGTGAGCGCTGGGTGAGCAGATCACTGCCAACATCAATTCTGTTCAGAAGCAATGAAGAGACAGTGCCTGCCAGAGGCTTCTCGCCCTTTGCCAGCGTCCGTCCTGCCTGTGGGCCTGGGGCAGCCCCAAGGGCTCTGCTTCTCTCCATCAGCCCAGGAGGGTTCAAAACCAGGAGTTATAAGGCAAGGCCCCTCTCTCAGGAGCCTGGGAAGAAAGCCGGGCACCTCCTGGCACGGGGGCTTCTGGTGGCCCCTGGTTGAATGGGAGCAGGGGATCTGGGCTTTGGGCAGGATATTTGCTGACTGGGGTCCAGCTCCCCGAGTCCTGTCCACAGCTGTATGTCTTGGTTGGATAAAAGGGAGCATTCATTTTCTATTCCACCTCCTCCTGGTATAGTTGGGCAAACCTGAGAAAACAGGATGCAGCAGCAGCTTGGGGAGGTTTCTGGGTGCAGGGACATACCTCCATCACAGCCTAGGCCCTGGGTTTCTCAGATTCAAAGAACCAGGCAGGAGGCCTGTAGCCTGGAAGAGCCTGGGCTGGGGGGTGGGGGGTGGGGAGAGGCCGGGTGCCATGGAGGTCAAGAATCCCTGCTCTGGACTCCCCACAAGCCTGAGCCCCTAGCCCCAGGCTGGAATCCAGGCCACCCCATTCCTGGATGGCCTGGCAAGCATCAGGCATGCCAGGAATGGGCCCAGCTGTCGGCCTGGCCCAGAGCACCCCTGAGCTCCCCTCCAGCTGCTGCAGGCTTTAGGGAAGGAATGAGGATGGTCAGGCAAAGGGCCGTGGGAAAAGCAGCTGTTTCCTCTGCCTGTTCCCGCTGCTGTGACAAACTGCCACTGTGCCATCCAGCCATCCAGCCACCTTGGAGAGCCACTCCCCAACTGTCACCCTAACGAGTGGCTGACAGCCCCACTCTGCACTGGAAATGATGAGCATCTGCTGTGGGTGCCATCTTGTTCTAGGCACTTTCCTACTTTGCCCCTGGGGCGGGGGTCTTCACACTTTGCAAAGTCCCCAGCAGTGTGGGTGGAACCTCTTTCTTCCAGAAACCATGTGGCTCACTGGCCAGACACAGCTTGGGGTCCCTCCCCGCAGGGCATGGACCTGTCCTGAATCATCCATGCTACCCCAATCCCTCTGCCACTCCCAGGGTAAGCTCAGCTATTGGAGCCACTGTGGGCAGAGGATGGGGTGACTAACGCCAGTTCTGAAAATACAAACTCTAAGCCCCCTGGTTGAGATATTTAGGGGACCCAGGCAGGGGAGGGGCATGCCTCATCCAAGGCAAAGGATCTGCCCAGCCTGGTCTCCAGGACCCTCACCCCCCACCCAGGGGCCCACCCCAGACAGCCCTGCAGGGCCTGAGGCTGACCTACCTGGGTGGTTCATGGAGGTGGAGGAAAGTGTCAAAGGGCAGCCACAGAACCCATGTGGCTGGACAGAAGAGGACTAAAGTCTGAAAGCTGAGCTGGGCAGGGGAAGGGTGGGCTAGACCCTCCTTCCCTTGACAGTGGATCTAATATAAGCCGCTGTGTGCAGGAACTTGAGCAGCCAGGCCCCCATTGGCTGGCTCCTCACCCCCACCTGAATCCCAGCTGTCTGGGGAGGGGCAAGGAATCTGAGAGGTTTCTACTCCCCTCCCCTCCGCAGAGTGGAAGGTGGATACCCCCAGACCCAGAGGAGCAGGTCTGCGGGAATGTGCCTGCGATGATATGATGCTATGACATCCACTGGGGTGCTGGGGCAGAAATGCTGTTCCTAGATCAAGTGGGGAGGGAGCATGGGAGGTGTTGAGGCATCTGGGCCCCACAGGGGTGGTCTCCCAGCGGAGGGCTGGAAGGGCAGAGGCCTTGCTGGGCTTAGGTGATCACCGCTGTGCTGAGCCAGCTGGACATGGCAGCTGAGGCCTAGGCATAGGCACACTGTCAGGAGGGGAGTGGGGGGGGGGGGCAGTGGGAGGGCCTAAAGGCAGGGGAGGAGGTGATTGAAGCCTGGTGCTAGGTGCCCTGAGGGGCCAGCTGCTGTGGAGGGTCGGGCTGGCAGGCACCTGGTCAGCTGCCAGGGCTGAAATCTGAGCTGGCCAGCCGGATCTGGGAGGTCTATGGGAATTAGGGGACTGCAGGAAGCCCCTGTGGTGGGTGCTGGGAAGCCCGCCTCTCATCAGCATCCTGTGCTGCCTAATGGGCCTGGGACTGTAACAGCAACAATAATTCTACCACTGCCCGGCCCTGGCCCCTGGCCTTTGGCCTGTGACCCTGGCTCAGCCCAGTCCTCTGAAGGCAGGAGGCCACTGAGGTCACGCTCCATTCTCGGCACAGCCTAGCGCCTGCCCAGCAGCCGAGGGATGAGGAGATGTGGCCCTACAGGGGGTGCCCGTGGTGGGGAGGAAGGGGGCAGTCTGTGCTTCCTTCAACCTATCCTGCTCCCATGTTGGGGATACTGGAGGGCTTTGTGCTGGGACCTGGCTTCCCTGGGCACAGGGTACTCCCAAGGGAGAGTGAGTTCCTGGAGGGTGGAGCTGCAGCTGTTCCTGCTGGCAGGGCTCATGGAGAGGGGCTCAGACTTCCCCCAAACCTCAGCAGGGTCCCGACAAAAATCTGGCCTTCCAGCTCCTCCAGCTGGGGGGTGCCCCTGCTGTTCCGCCCTCTCCCTGCCCTCTACCACAAGACTGATTACCCCAGGGCTGAGGGGCTCACCTCAAAGGGAGGGGCTGGCCTGCTAGGTGGTCCCCTGGCAGTCCCCCAGCTTGGCTCCCCGTCCAGGCGGAGGCAGTTACTCTGGCATCTACACCCCCCCCACACTCCCCGGGCATACAGTGCCCTGGGCAGCGGGTCCTCACCCAGGACCCTCAGCTCACAGGCCCACAAAGGGCCAGTAGTCCCAGGGTGGCCGGGGCGCCCTACTCTAAGACTCTGTCGGGCAGTGCAGGGAGGCAGGGACCCCGTGCAGCGCCTGTGCCTTACCTGGGCCAGCAACCCGAGGGCGAAGAGGAGCACAGTGTCCATGGGGCGACCAACGGGCTGAGTGTCCGCCTGCGGGCAGAGCTGCGCCTCCTGCTCAGACAGAACCCACTAAGTGACAGCACAAGTGCGTGGTGGAGGGGCAGAGTGAGTGACTGCACGTGGGCGGGGCGGGGCCTGGTGCTGAATGACAGCACAAGTGTGCGGGCTGGGGATCTAGTGAGTGACAGCACGTGTGTTGGGGCGGGACGGGGGCGGGATCTGGGCCTGAGTGGCAGCGCAAGTGTGCGGCAGGACTGGGGCGGGGCCAAGTGAGTGACAGCCTGTGTGATGGGTGGGGTGGGGGAGCGAGGCTAGAACTGAGGGGAGGGGACTTGGGCTGAGTGACAGCACGTGTGCAGGGCGGGGCCTGGGCTGAGTGACAGCACGGTGCTGGGATAGAGAGCTGGGTCAAGAATGAGTGACAGCACTGTGTGGGCAAGGTCTGGCGCTGAGCGACAGCATTGCAGGGGATTGGGTCGGGGTGGAGGGGTGGGGTTCAGGTGGTGGTGGGGTCGGTGACCAGGGGCTGAGTGACAGGACTGCGTGCACCTAAGTTGGGACGGGGGGGGGGGGGGGGGTGGTGGCCCGGGCCGTGACAGCACTTGGAAGGCTGATGGCAGGCCCTGGAGGATCCGGGAGTCAGGAGGCTATTCTGGGACGCTCACTCCCAGGGTCAGACGGTGGAACCAAGGCTGTCTGAAAAGGCAGCGGTCGGTGAAGTTGGGCTAGGGTACCAGAGTGGACTCATTCACTCATTTTCTTTTTTTACTGGTCCCCAAACCTACCAGGCACACTCCTGCTTCGGCAGGGCCTTAGCACTATCTGTTCCCTCTGCTTGGAATGCTCTTCCCCGCCTTAAGGGCTTTGTCTAATGGCGCCTCCTCACCACCCTACTAGACATTGTCACTCCCCTTCACTGGCGTCTCTCATCTTGAATTACATGTGCCAAACGTGTTCACTGTCTGCTGCGGAGCTCTCCTGGGCCGGGTTATTCCCTGCCGACCCCCAGGGCTAGCACAGAAGGCCAGGCACCAACCCGGCCCTACCACCTAGCCAGAGCCCTCCGTCCTGCTCTGGTCTCTGGTCTCCTCCGTTGGCAGTTACCTGGTTAGGGTCATAATGCTCTTCCCAAGCCCTGCCTGCCTCTCACAGGCCCAGCATGTGTCAAGGAGTGGGGAGGGGGAAGGAAGGGAGGGAGGACCCTGGGGATGACATGAATTCTGAGGAGCAAGAGCAGTGAGGAGTGGGGTGCTGACCAGCCCTGGCCCTAGCCTAGGGAGCCCCTGTCTGGGTCTCTGTCGCAGGAGCAGGCACGGGCTTCTTGCTTTTCTCTTCAGATTGCTGGGCTGCCGAGCAGGTGCAGCTCCATCTGTGCCCTTGGCCTCCTTGGAAGGAGGCCAAGCTACCTGGGGGAGGCTTTGGCAGTGACTGGGTCCCTGGCATTCACTGCGCCAAGGTGGGGAGTGGGGAGCCCCCTCCACCTCCAGGCTCTGAAGGCCTGGGGCTGGGGAGCAAACCCTGGGGACCTCCATCCTGCCTTTGAGGGTAGGGCCCTCAAACACAGGAGAAGCCCTCAGTGCTTTGGGTTTCTGCCTCTTGGTACTAGTGTAGGAGTGGGGGTGGGGGCGGGGAGTGAAGTGGCCGAACCACCCCCGAAAGCGGCAGCACTTGTTCCCCGGGTAACATCAAGCAGGAGCCGGCCCTCTGATAGCCTTTCCTCCTCCCCACCCCCACTGCTTTTCCATCTTTCCTCTGCCTTGCTTTCCGCTGCTGCCGGCCTTATCTTCCACCCAACAACCTCCCTCCCCCTCTCCACCCCCAACCTCCAGTTGGAGGGGAAGCTGGGTTCTGTCATGAGTGAGACCCAAGTGCAGGGGTCACTGGGGAGGAGTGTGGTGCCCAGGCTGGGCAGGAGCCCAACCCTGGGCCAGGGCAATCTTTCTCTCCACCAGCCTGTTTCTTCCTTGTCCAAGGGCAGGGGTTGGGTTCCATGAGCCAGGAGGTCCTGTTGGGCGCTGGCCCACCCCAGGTCACAAAGGGACGGTTCGCTATCGGCAGCTGGCCCTCTAAGCTCCCCTCCCCCGCTTCCAGTATCCCAAGACTGTAGCCCTGACCTACACTCTGGCTGGCCCCCTCCTTTCTCAGCTCTGCAGCTGCCCTCAGATGTTCCAGGCCTCCAGGCTGTCATCCCCAGGACTCAACCCTCCCTCCCTTGGCTGACCCTTCCTCCTCCTGCCATAAGGACTTGTCTAGGAGGGAGGAACCTGTGGGCTGGGTGCCCAGAGGCGGGCCTGTGGGCAGGGCGCACGCCTGGGCGGGCTGGAGGCTTCAGATCACCCTCCCCACCACTACGTGATCCCTCATGTGGATCCTTGGAGTTTGAGGCGCTCAGCCAGAGTGGAGCTGGGGCCGTGAAGCCCCTGTAGCCCTAGAGCCCTGAGGAAGGTCAGGCCACTCCCATCCCTGCTCTGCTGGGTGTCCCCTCCTGGGCAGTGCCTCTTAGGCAGGACTGACCTCACCTGCCCACCAGTGCCAACATAGGCAGGGTGCAGAGGGAGCCTTCCACTCATCTGAGAGAGGAGCTTGGGCCCTGGCAGGAGGCAGGTCGGGCATGTGCAGAATCTGGAGAGGCCCAGAGGGCAGCCAGCTGTGCCCCGGTGGAAGGCAGGGGGCCAGAGTGGCAGGGTCCAACCCTGGAGCTCACTTCTCTGTTTTGGGATTTTCAACTTTTTTATGATAAGGGGGTGAAGGCACAGACTGCCCTCAGCTGCAGATGAAGCTATTATAACTTTAGAATAATGTGATTGTTTACTTTAGAGTAAGAATTATTATTATGTATAGTATGCAGGTTTATATGAAGTTAAACACAACCAAAACACACACATACACACACACACACACACACACACACACACACACACACACACACTCCTCTGAAGCAGGGGCCTCTCAGGGAAGGTAAGGACACTGCAGCTTAGCAGGTGCTTGAGATGGCCAAAAATGTGCATGCCCTGAAGACAGAACCTGTGAAAAGTCATCTTCCAGGGCAAACAGAGAGAGAGAAAGAGAGAGAGAGAGAGAGAGAGAGAGAGAGAGAGAGAGAGAGAGAGAGAGAGAAACACTGAATGAGAGAGACACATCGCACATGCCCTGACCTGGGATCAAACCTACAACCCAGAGGTGGGAGATGATCCTGGCCTGTCTGGGCAGATCTAACACAATCACATGAGCTCTTAAGAGCAGAGAGTGATTGGCTGGTGGCAGAGACATTTGGCAAGAGAGTGACATCAGAGAGCTTCAAGGTGCACCAGGGACCAAAAGGTGGGTGTTGGTTTGGAGGTGCAGGGGCCACGGGCAGGGCCTCTGAGAGCGAAGGATGGCCCAGCCAACAGCCAGAGGAAACAGGCCCTCAGTCCTACAACTGCAAGGACCTGGGTTCTGCCAAGGACCTGAAGGAGTTTGCAGCAGATCCCACCTCCACCCTCCCCGAGCTGGGTAAGAGCCTGCCCAGCTGACACCAACTTTAGCCTCTGTGACCAGGAACAGACGACTTGGTCCAGCCCCCTTAGATGCCCTCGCAGATCTAAAGAAACAGTAAGATGACAACTCTACGTTGTTTCAGCCACTAAGTTTGTAGTAACTTGTACTGGTGACCAGAGGCGACGAGCACTCAGGTTGAGTAACTTGGCAGTACCAGCGGGTGTTAACCGAGCGTGGGCTTGGCTCCTGGCAGGGGGGTGACTGAGTGCCCACACTGCCTCAGCCGCCAGGGGCTTTGGCATCCACAGGTCCACTTTGTGAGGGGGGCCAGTTAGGGCTGCGTAGCAAGGAGAGAGCCAGGTGTGCACCAAGTTCCTTGGGCTGCAACAAGGGGCACCTGCTCGCCCAGGGTTCAGTTGCCATGGCGGGGGTAGAGAGAGGGTGCACACAGAGGGGAGGGGAAGAATGCCTGGGCATTCGGGAGGTGCTGGATAAGGAGGTGATCCTGACACCAGGCGACCTGGGCCGAGGACAGGCTCCTTGTGGACATGAGCTGGGTGTCTGTGGTCATCAGGGGAAGGTGCCCAGGGGCGATTGCACATCACACAGTGAAGGCTAAAAGGTGCTTCTGAGGCCCAGACACCTTTCTCACCCCACACGTGGCTGGACCCTCTGGGGCCCCAATTTTACAGGCAAGGACCTGGAGGCTGGAGGAGGCGAATACACGTAGGACAGACTGGGAACCCAGGCCCACCACAGCAGGCCCGTGCCCTTCCATGTCTGAGCCTGGTCTGAGGTCTGGGAGAGAGGCTGAGTGGGGCAGGCCTCCCTCCCGCAGTCCTTCTGTGCCAGGCTCTGGGGCTTCAGTGCTGAGGAAAGACCCTCCCAGAAGAGTCAAAGCATAAACAAACCCTAAGGTGGTGAAGCAGGGTGTGTCCTTAGTGGAGCCAGTAAAGGTGGGGGCAGATGGATAGGGAGTTGGAGGGATGAAGGGGTGGGACAGATCTGGAAGGGCCCTGAACCCTACCTGGGCCCCCCTGGCCTAGACAGGGCAGTGAGGTACCACAGAGAGGATGGAGGGGTGGGTTGGAGTGTTGGGCATTGAGAGACATGAGGGGCAGGTGAGGCTAGGCTGGCGGCTCTTGGACATAGCTCCTGGCCTGGGGAGCTCAAGGGTGTCACTGACCCAGTTCCCGTCCTTGTACGCCCTCTGGAGGCCACAGAGCACAATACAGGCAGAGGCCTCCCTGGTCCAGGCAGCACCCGTCAGGTTTGGGGGGCTTTGTCTTTGTCAGAAGCCCAATGACATCCCCAATAAGTGCAGAACAGCCATTCTGTGTTTTTACTCTTGAGTGCTCAAAAAATATAGATGGACAGACAGCAGATAGAAGCTTCAGGCCTGGGGCCCTGAGGACTTGGAAGTGAGGAGCCAACAGCTGTTGATGCAGTGTGGCCCTTGGTCCTGGCTCTAAAGGGAGCTGGGCCAGAGGGACCCTGGGCAGCAGGCTCTGTCTTAGATCCCTCCAGGGCTTTCCCTGAGCTCCAAGCCCCTGTTTGCTGGCACTGAGGTCCTGTCCTGCTGAGCAGTCGCCTACACAGAAACCGAGACACGGAGATGGAGAATCTGGTCAGCAGCCAGGTTTTCCTTTCAGCTGATAATCAGCCCCAGCCAGAGGGCACTAGACACAGCCTGGAGCACCACCAGCCCGGGCACTGGGGAGGGGCTCAGCCAGGGTGGCAGGGCCCGGCAAGGGGAGGGCCTGGGTTCTAGTGGCTCCCGCCATGCTTGCTGGCACCAGCAGAGGGCAGTGTGGCTCCAGAGAAGCCAGGTGGAGCTGGCAGCCTGGTCCTCTTTTTTATTTATTTTTTATTTTTGTTAATCCCCACCCAAGGATATTTTTTACATTGATTTTAGAGAAAGGGGGAGGGAGGGAGGGAGGGAGGATAGGATGGAGGGGAGAGAGAGAGAGAGAGAAACATTGAGAGAGACACACATCACACATGCTCTGACTTGGGCCTGGGATCAAACTTGCAACCCAGGTACACACCGTTGGCCGGGAACAGAACCTGTGACCCTTCGGTGTATGGGCTGAGGCTCTAACCACTGAAAACACTGGCCAGGGCTGGTCCTCCATCTTGCTGGCTCTCTGCTTAGGGAGCAGTGGGGAGGGGTTATGGGCCCTTCTCACCCCCACCCTGGACACATCTGTCCCCTACACACTCCTCCAGAAATGCATCCTCCATGTGACCCTGCACCCCATATCCCTCCCAGGGTAGAAGTCCCTCCCTCCTCTGAATGGACCCTTGTTTTCCCAAGTGAGATCAAAGGGCTGTTGGCCACGGGGTCACACAGACTCCTACACACATCCGCCCAGAGGGGCCTTGGGCTGCCGACTCCTCAAAGGCCCTGGCCCGGTGGGGGCAGCTCGCCTCAGGTCTCACCCTGGTGGTGTTGGCCCTGCAGCTAGCCAGCCTGCTCCCCATGGCAGGTGCTCTGGGGCCATGACCTCTGCCAAGGGGCACTGTTGTGGGCTGAGGCAGGTCAGCCCAGCCCCTGCCTTGGCCGGAAGGGCGAGAGGACCAGTGAGGTTCAGGGAGCAGGCCTGGCCACAGTGATAGAGGCAGTGCAGAGAGGACTAGGTGGGGGGCAGGCCAGAGAACAGGCTGGGCTCAGAGGGTTGAATTTTAAAGCAATTTGCAAGTCATAACAGCCATTCCCCCCCCACTTGGTTTTGTGGGAAAAACCCTCACCAAGACATGCCAGGGCCAAGGCTGGGGCCCCCATGCATCCAAGACCCCAGGGTGGGGGTGCAAGACCCTGCCCTTCATCTGCAGAGCCTCAGGGTGCGGGGGACCCAGGAGAGGGGCTGGTGTGGATGGCTGCCCTCTGAGCTGGGCAGGAGGGCGTGGAGGGCAGGAAGGAGTGGCACAGGCCCTCGGTGAGATGTTGGATGAAGCGGGTGGGGTGGGACAAAGGCAGTGTGAGAGCCCTCTCAGTGCTGCACACCAGGCTGGGCCTCCATCACCAGTGACCCCTGGCTGCCTGGCCTGGGCCCTGGCAGTAAACGCCCCAGCCTGGCTTCACACACAGCAGGCGTGGAGAGGATCTTCTTGAAAGACCAGGGGGCTCTGCTTCCAAAGCCGCCTGGGCCCTGGCAGCTCTCAAGTCCTTGGAGCAGCCTCAGTGAGTGTGTCTCCCACTTAGTCACTACAGGTCATCTCAAAGGGCCCTTGGTGCACAGCCCGGGCTGGGAGGTCCCTGTAGGGAGGAAGCTGGCGGGATGGGCTCCAGGCAAGTGAGGACACTTGGTGGCTGGTCCTTCTGGGTGTGGGGGGAAGGGAAGGGAGGGGAGGCCAGGGACTGTCCCCTTGGCACTATGGGCTGCCTGGGGGTCTGCAGGGCATGGGGCCCCTCTCCTGCCTCACTGTTCTTCCCACAGGGCCTGGAGAGGCCACTAGCACGGCACCTCCTCCATCAGAGTCCCCGCCCACCCCCAGACTGCTCCACTGGGCACCAGCACCGTTATCTTTCAATCAATATCAAGTGGACTGCTGACAGATTTGGGAGCAAAGAATCCCAAACAGCCGTATAAATCACATTAATGACCATTCAGATGAAATCAATTGCTGTAATGGAATCAATTTAGTCTGACGACATCGTTGCTGCATTTAATCTCACCCTCTATTCTGGGGCCACTGGTGGGAGATGGGTTGTTCACTCAGGGGCAGGGTCTCCGTGGGGCTGCTCTGTTTCCCTCTCTAGTGACAGGCCCAGGAGGAAGGTACGGGACACACGGGTCTGGGGCCATGAGCCCTCCCTGCTGGCCTTTCTCCTCCAGACAGATGAACCCAGGCAGAAAGGCCTGGGGAGGCTATGCCCATGTTGGTGCAAGAGCTGGTGGGTGGCACAGAAGCCTCCCATGGCCAGGACTGCAGGCCAGCAGCATTGCCGGGCCAACTCAGCCGCCGGGCAAGGGCATCGGAGGCCACAATGAGTGCACCTGGCTAGCAGCCTCCTTGCCTCTTTGGAGAGAATCAGCAAGTGCCAGCCACTCTCCTAGTTCCTGATGCTCCCTGCTCTGCTGAATGTTGGGAGCAGACACCCCTCTCCCCAAGTCCTCTCCCCTGGAAGTGTCTGGTGGTGCTCCAGGCTGTGTCTAGTGCCCTCTGGAGTTCAAGCTCAGCCATGCAAGCTTAAGCCCCCACTGTCCCTCCTCTCTGCCCTGCCACTCCTCCTCCTGTACCTCCATCCAGGCTGCTGGGCTGGAAGCCTGGACCATCCCAGACTCCTCCTTCTCCACCTTCTTCCCCTCAGAGCCAGCACTCACCTCCTGGCTACCCCCTCCTGCCAGTCAGCGGCCCTCTGCGTCCTATGACTTTTCCAGAGTGTGCTCTGTCCCGCCCCTGCCCAGCACCCTCCTCCATGCCAGAGAGGACCCAGATTTCATTTCAGGGCACCACTTCTCCTCACCCGCAGGAGTCTTGTTCTCCCCAGCCAAGGGGGAGTGTGGCCAGCTGGGGTTCAGCAGACATGCCCACTGTGCCTTGTCCCCCAGAGGGGGCTCCCTGGGACAGGACTGTACTGTGTCTAGTTAATCCTGGGTTTAATGAGTTACCATACCTGACAGATATGCCTGAGCTCCAGGGGGAGGGGGGCTGGAGGGGGAATACAGGAGGGGACTTCTGAAGAAGTAGGACTTGATGAAGCACCTCTGTGACGTGACGGTTCCCCTTCAGAGTGATGGTGTGAACATGGGCTGAGTGAACTGGCAGCCTCCACCGAGCAGTGCCTTCACCTGAGGAAGGTGCAGGTGGGCCCACCCTCCACCTCGCCCAGGTCGGCAATTCCATTGGTGCCTGGAAACAGGTTGCGGGAGGTGGCCCGAGGCTCTGTGACTGCTGACAAAAGCAATAGTCAAAACACTCAGAGAGCGGTCACACTAGCCCATCCCAACAGGATGAAACGGCACTAACAGGGTTCAGGAAACACGGAGGCTTCGGTGGATGTGCATATTAGAGGGGTACTGAAGGGCTGGCCTGGCTGACATCTGCACACAGTGAGGCTGCTTAGGGAGCCCCGTGCAGTGTGGACCCAGAGCGGTCTGGCTGCTGGTGGAGGAGTTTCTCCACCTGCATTCACAGAAAGTGCGTTCCCTGCAGGGCCGAGCGCACCTCAGTTGTGATTTCCGTCTAGAGGGGAACATCTCACCCCGAGGACGCTCAGAGTCCAGGAACCGTGCTGAGAACATGGGAACCAGGGCTGCTCATCTGTGCGATGCAGAGTTACCACCTGTGCAGACAACCTGTTGGGTCGAGGACAAGAAAACCTTAAGAGAATCAGAGGGAAAAGACCAATGAACTTGAAAGCCGCAAAGGCCAAGATGCCAAGAAGCAGAGATGCAGAGGAAAATGGCTTACATCTGGTACCACACTGCCTGTCACTCAAGAGGAGGGAAAAAATAAAGACTCAGGTGTACAAAGGTTAAGCGAGTCCCCACTCAGAGGCTTTTAAGGGAACTGTTACAGAGCATTCTTTATTAAAATGAAATCTGTTGAGCCAAGAAGTTCATAAAATGTCAGAAACTTAATTGTATAAAACAGAACCTATTAATTTTTGTGTCCAAAACAAAAAACAAAACGGAAACTCTGAAATACCAAGGTGATAGAGCGGCAGGTATTAGAAGAAGGTTCAGCATGCAACAGCCCTGTCCTGGCCAGAGGTGGCCATTGTTGCTTAACCATAAACTTGGTTGGAAGAAGAACTATAGGCTTTATAGCAGGTATTTAAAAATTTTAAGGGTTTTCAAGGAACAGAAATATAATTTATGATTTCCTAATAATCAAAGAGAAAAAAGTTGAGAAGGTTATTCACACAACAAAAGAGGAGGCAAAAACAACAAAGCAAACATCCCTAAGATGGTAGGCAGGACACGCAGAATAAGATTGCAGAAATAAGTCTTGATACATCAGCAACCACAATAAATGGGCTGCATCAGATCTAGCGATGCCACTCAAGAGACACAACACCTGTCAGTCCAAGATGTGGACACCACACAGAGTTGGTGATGAAAGACTCCAAAGACGGCCACTGAAATATGAGCCCCCAGAATAGCAACATTAACCTCAGACAAATATAGTTTTCTTTCTTAATCCTCACCCAAGGACATTTTTCACTGATTTTTAGGTGGGGGGGGGGGAAGGAAAGAGAGAGTGAGAGGGAGGTAGAGAGAGAGAGAAAGAGAGAGAGGCCGGGGATTGAACCTGTGACCTTTTGGTGCATGGATGATGCTCCTACCAACTGAGCCACATCAGCCAGGGCTCAAGACAAATATAATTTAAGGAAAAAACATAAATAGGGGAAAGAGATGCTAAATGACATCCACAAAAAATATAATAATCTATACTAATAAAAGAGAAAGATGCAAATTGACCATACCTTCTCAACACCCACCAGCCAATCAGGAGTGAGTATGCAAATTAACCCAACAAAGATGGCAGGTTAATTTGCATGCACAGGAGACGATGCAAGTGTTCCGCACTCCCCCAGCCACTCTGGGCCTCTGGGCAGTGTGGGAAGGTGGCTCTGGGCCAGAGCAAAGGTGGAAAGGTGGCTCCGGCCAGAGTGAAGGCAGTGCTGGCAGCCAGGGGAAGGAAGGCTCATTCTTGCATGAATCTTTGTGCATCAGGCCTCTAGTCTATCTAATAATAGAGGAATATGCAAATTGTCCAGGACGCCATCACAGTAACAGTAACGACCAGGAGGCTGCGTGGGGCGACCAGGCTGGCAGGGGCGTTAGTGAGGGACAACCAAATGACTGAACAGCAGGCTGCATGGGGTGACCAGGCTGGCAGGGGGGCAGTTAGGGGTGATCAGGCAGGCAGGCAGATGAGCAATTAAGACCCAGTGGTACCAGATTGTGAGAGGGATGTGCAACTGCCAGTTTAGGCCTGATTCCTGGGATCAGGCTTAAACCAGCAGTCAGACATCCCTTGAGGGGTCCCAGATTGGAGAGGTTGCAGGCTGGGCTGACGGGAATTTCATGCACCAGGCCTCTAGTCAAATATAATATGGGCCAAAGAACATAATGTTGAAATATATGCAGGGCAACCTGACAGAGTGACAGGGAAAAACAAACAATTGTGCATGGTGGAGATTTGAACATGCCTTAGACTGGGGGGCCAGGAAGGCCAGACACTGCGGCATAGAGGCTCTGAAATAACCAAATTAACAAATTTAATCTAACAGATTCTTTTCAATCTCTGGGCTCTGAAACAAAACCCAGCTGCACAGAACATAAAAGATGCCTCAGATTGCAAAGAAGTGGAATTGCATGGCCCATGTTCTTGCAGAATAATATGGAGAGCAGGAGAAAATGGTGGATGGAAAATGGGATTAAATGATAGTGGAAATGACAGAGTGTCTGGGACTGGTGGTGCCTGAGGACCTGGGATCTATTTATAAGAACAAGCCAGACAGAAGCCAACTGAAGCCACCAGGAAAGGAAGAACGATGATGGGAAGTTGATGAAATGCAAGAGACACAGTGAGTATTAGCAAACGAAAGAGAAAGTTAAATAGACAAGTGCAGCACGATTGCTGAGGACAGGACAGAGGTTCTAGGCCATGAGAGAGGCTGGGCACAACTTTATGCCAATAAAGCTAGAACCTAGATGAAGTGTATGGCTTTATAGAAGATACAGATAATCAAATGGACTCATGAAGAAGTGGCAATTTTGAACAAACCAGTAACCATTCAAGAGACCAAACCAGTAATTAAAGACATCCTGCCCATGATAGCATGCCTGGATGCTCTTGGGGGCCATTTGATCCCCTTCAAAATCTTAAATAAAATGCAGGCCCAAGCCCTAGCCAGTTTGGCTCAGTGGATAGAGTGCCGGCCTGTGGACTGAAGGGTCCAGAGTTCCATTCTGGTCAAGGGCACATATCCCTGTTGTGGGCTTGATCCCCAGTGGGGGGCATGTAGGAAGCAGCCACTCAATGATTTTCTCTCATCATTGATGTTTCTATCTCTCTTTTCCTTCCTCTCTGAAATCAATAAAAATATATTTTTAAAAAGTGCAGGTCCCAGTCCTGCACCCAAAGTCCTAGGCAAGAAGGGTGTTGGGGATTCAGAATTTTTCAGATGTTTGAAAGGAATAACATGTGTTATTCCCCCAGGATCTGCAACCAATACACAAATACTGACACAGCCTCACGTCCCTTCTGCTCAGGTTGTCTGCTGGCTCACTCCCTTCAGGTTGCTATGACAAAACAACTGGGTGGCTTACAAATAGCAAACACTGATTTCTCATAGCTCTGGAGGTTGGAAAGTCCATGATGTGGACTCCAGCAAACCTGATGTCTGGTGAGGGCTTCCCAGTTCAGTGACGGTATTTCTCCCTGAGTGCTCACATGGCGGGAGGAGCAGGGAACAGGGAGCTCTCAGAGTTCCTTTATAAGGGCACTAATTCCATCATGGTGGCCCCACCCTCAGGACCTAATTGTCTCTCAAAGTGCCTACCTCCTAACACCATTACATTGGGGGGTAGGTTCAACATATGAATTTTCAGGGGACACAAATACTTAGTTTCTAGTATCTGTCAAATGAGTTTACCACAAACATAAAAAACTTTGGTTTTCAGAGTTTTGATTTTGGAATTGTAGATTAGAAACCATGGAGCTAGTTTAAGGGTCACATTAAACAGAGTCTAATTTAGCTCCCTGCCCCCCACATTGTGATCAAGTAGGGTTTATCCCAGGAGCAGAAGTGTAATGTCAGAAAATCATCCACATTAACATATTAAAGACAGAAAGGGTGGTCAATTTCATAGATTAGAAAAATACTCAATAAATTTCACACTCATTCACCAAACCCTTATCAAGCAGGGGTAGCAGCAATACACGAGTTGCTCTGTGTCACTGGACATGGCTCTAGAGGCATTTGTCCACCCACCTTCTTCTAGTTTTTATTTTACTGATGATTCCAACAATGCAGTCAGCAGAGAAAAGGAAGAGACAGGAAGGCTAAGAGTTGTAAAGGAGGAGCGAGAACTGTGCTAATGGGCTGAGGTTGGTAACACAAGAAATTCACAAATTCAGCAAGGCTGCAGGTTGGAAATCAACACACACACCATTCCAATAACCAAGAGAAGAATAAAATTTAAAAATCCCATTCAGGCTTACAACAAAAAGTATAGAGCCCCTGTGACTTGCCCTCTCAGATGTGCACAGCTATTACACAGGACAGTCCAAGCTTGTGGTGGAGGATGCAGTTTGTAACGACGTCAAGTCTCACCAGATCAAGGCACAAATTCAATCACTTCCAATGAAATTTACAATGAGGCTTTTAAAAAAGGAACTTGAAGTTTCTCTTAAAACTCAGATGGAAGAGCTAAAGGACAAGAAGAGCCAAGACTATCTTGAGAAAGGAGCTGGGAATGGGAGTCTTGTCCTAACAAACATGGAGACCTGGGAAGTCAGCGGGAGTCCCACAGCCTAGAAAAGACAAGTGGCAGAGCGCTCGGATACCTGATGCGACTGGGCTGCAGGCGGTTCAGTGGGGAGGGACGGAAGATTCTGTGACTGGAAATATTCGTTATTCCATGTTGGAAAACTCAGGCTCTTCGTATATATGTGCGAAAATAAATTCCCAGTGAATTAAGGCTTAAATGAGAAAAGCAAAGCATTGTAACTTTTACAACAACATATGGAAAAATATACTTAAGAGCTTGGAGTAGGAAAGGCTTTTATAAGCAAGAAAAATTCAAACCATAAAAAATACTAATGCATTTGAGTACATTAAAATTTTTAAATTTGCATATTCAGATATCATTAAACGAAGTAAAAGAGAAGCCACATAACTAATTCATAATAAAAAAAATTACCAACAACCAATAGGAAATGGGCAAAGAACATGAATAGGCAATTCACAGAATAAGAAACGCAAATGGCCAATAAACATATTCAAATTATTCCTTTTAACTAGTAATTATGGAAATGCAAATTAAAACAAAGAGATTCCATTCCACACCCAGCACACTGGGAGAAACTAAAAGTCTGTTGGTCCATGTTGGCGTGGAGGTGAGATTGGAGTCTCACGTGTGCTGGAGGGCGTCTGCATAGACACAGCCACTTTAGAAAGAATGGGGCGTGGTGCCAGTGGCTGTCAGCTTCCAGACCGTCCCCAGGCTTTCCTCCATCCTGTCCGGCTGTTACTGGCCACCAGGTGCCCGAAGGCAGCTGACACCTGGTGGGTGGCTTCAGAGCTCAGAACTATGCTGTCTATGGACATTTATGTGTCTGTATACGTGTGCATGCACAGCATGTGCACTTTATATACGTCCATGCATGTGCACATGTGTATATGGTTGTGCACACACATGCCTGTATGAATATGCATATAGCATACACGTGTTCACACCTGCATGTATACACGTAACTCTGTGATTGTATGTATGTGGGCACAGGTGAGCATGCATGTTGGTGTGCATGCACACACGTCCAATGTATGTGACACACATGTACACACACACGCACATCTGTGTGTCTAGGTGTGCATGTGTACAGAGGCAGCCAATCCGGCTGGTGCAGTGTGCCACCTTCTAAGGAGTGGCTCTCCCCTGTCATGGCAGTGCTAATGGGAGTGTGGCTGATGCATTAAGGACGCGCCTGCTTGTTGCCGTGGTTGTTTTAATGGTTTTGTTGCTCGATGGTGAGGAAAGGGCTGGCAGGCTGGAATGAAGTAGATTGTTGGCTTAATGGCCCACAGCCATTACAGAGTAATTGAATGGCTGTGTATATATGATCAGACTGTCAACGGGCTACGTGCACCGCAAGCTGATGATGAGAGGGGCTGCCGGTGGGCACAGCTCAGCCTTGGAGAGACCCTGAGGTGGGCAAGGAACGTGCAGATGTGCCGGGGTCAAGTGCTATGCCCAACAGCATATTCCCACAGAGCTAGGTCATGCCTGCATGCAAACCCACAAACACGGTTACTCATATACAAGCCTGCAAGATGCACAGCCCCATGCATGTGCCCACTCCTCTTACAAAGTGTGTAGTGCTCCCCACATGTGAAGCCCCGTGCTTCAGCAGGTGCAGAGGGATGGCACCTTTGGAGGCCCAAGGGAGACACCTGTGCCCTCTGGGCCCAGGGCTCGGTGTGCCTGGAGTCAGGTGTCAGAGGCCTGCAGATCCCCTGCTCATGGAGGTCACAGCTCTGGCAAAGGCTGACTGACCACCTGCCCAGTCCCATGCTGAGGGGGCTGCATGGCCTCAGGGGAGAACAGGGAGGCTGCCGAAAGCCAGGACCAGGGTGTCAGCCAGGTGGGAGCTGCCCCCTGTACCTGCTCTGTGCTCTGATGTGGTTGTGCTGCAGGAAGGGCCTCTGCCCCTAGGACATAGCCTCGGCCCTGCTTGCCCAGGCCCCGGGGCCTCTGCCCGGTCCTGTGCTCCTGCTCCTATGTCTCGGGTCTGGGAGGGGCCCTGCCAGCCTGGCACCCAGCTCCACACTTCCCTGCTTGGGGAGGACCTTGAACTCCATCAGATTGTTGCTGAGGGCTGAGAAGGAGCCCCACCCTACCCTCTTTGTGCTGGGAGCTCAGAGGAGCCTTCTGGAACGTGATTTCCACTGAGTCCCTTGCCTGCCCTCGAGCACAGGCACCCTTGACCCTGTCTTCACAGATGAGGGAACAGGCTCTGAGAGGCACACGGGTGGCGGGAGGGGTTGGGGTGAGACCTAAGGCCCTGGCCACCCACCTTGGCGCTTGACTGAGGAATTGTCCCCAACTTGGGACCTGGAAGAGAAAAGGAAGGGGGCCTCCCACCAGGGCCTTGGACAAGCCAGCCTCCCCCTGCTGTGCCCTAGAGCCCTTGGTCCCAACCCCTCCATTTCTTCATGCAGATGCCCCTCTACAAGCCTGTCTGGGCCTGTTTCCTGTTCTTCATACCTGTGAGCCTGTGAAGGATGCCTCAGTTTACCTCTTGGAGCAGAGGCCTCACAATCATGCTGGCTGGAGACTCAGGATGCTGAAGCTGGCTCGAGAGGACATGGAGCCACCACTTGGACCAGGTTCCAAAAGAATTCAACAGCCCCCTTTCCGTCCTCTTAAAACGCCAGCTAAAGGGCGATTGGTGCAGGAAACAGGAAGATGCCTAGCCATCAACACGCATCTGGGGACTGAAACACGCTGCTCTCTCAGCCTGGAGGTCGGAAGCCCAGCACCGTGTCTCCGGGGCTAAAATCAGGCCAGACTCCCCTGGCGGTTCTGGGGGAGAACCCATTTCCTCATCTTTTCTGGCTTCTTGGCCCTTGGCCCCTCCCTCCACTGTCCAGGCCAGCAACGGCTGCATGTGTCAGCCCATAGCCCTAACTCTGCCCCTCCTGCCCCTCTCCAAATGTGAGGACACTGTATGACACTGGGCCTACCCAGGGACCCAGGATCAGCCTCTGTTTTAAGACTCCTTTGCCTCATGAAGTAACATTCACAGGCCCAGTCTCAGGACCAGGATGTGAACAACTTGGGGGCCCTCACTGGTGGTCCCAGCATCTGAGGGCAGCTGAGGGACCCACAGGGACTGGGCAGAGGGGAGCCAGGCTCATCCGGGACAGCCATGCAGCTCCCACAGCTCCTGACCAGTTCTGGAGGAGCTCCCTATCTGGGAAGACCGAACCAGGTGCCCTGGGCCTGGGCTGGCCCTGCCAGGCAGGCCAGGAGCCAACTCCCTTTTCTCTGCTGCACCTGTGCCAGGCTCCTCCCTGTGCCAAGTTGGACTCCAGCACGCTGCTGCCACATGCAGCCAGCCCCGCTCCCCATCTCCCGTCCAGCCACTTCTCTCAGGTCCCACATGTAGGTAACCCTAGGGGCCTGCCGACTTCATCCAGGCCTGTGCCCTGGGTCGTGCTGCACCCCCCCCCCGCCACCTTTATAGGGCTGCCCAAGCCCAACTCAAACACTGCTTCCTCTGGATGCCCCCAGCGTTCCGGGAGCCCCTCCAGCACCCACGCACTTTGATAAGGTCTGTCAGTATCTTGGTTATTCGTGTGAGTGGCCTCACCCCTCAGACAGAGTTCCTGAAGGTAGAAGAACTAGTGCTTTGAGCCCAAATAGCATGGGTGGTACCACAGCCTTTCTCTTCCCAGGACCCTGGGACAGTTGCTCATCTCACTGGTCCTCAGTTTCCTCATCTGTAAAATGGGCTGAGCACTCCCTTCAAGGTGCTCACCTGCCTAGCCTCCGCGGCAACGAGAGCAGCTTGTCCCATTAGGTATGTGAACATGTTGGGGTCTGGAGTGGAGAGCCCCTTCCTTTCCCTCGTATTCAGGTGTGTGGGAGCCCCTCCCCACCGGGTGGTGCAGCTCAGACAGGCTCCCTGGGTGAGGCAGGTGGCTTGGCCCCTCCCTGCAGTCATCCGTCTCCCAGCTTTATTAATGGCTGTGTCAGTGCCACGCAGGACGCCTGCAGCTGTCTGCAGTGATGGATGACGAAGCGCCTCTGCTGCTATTTATTCTCCAGTGACCCTGTCCCCCCATTGTTGCGTGTGTAAGAGTTATGAATGTGGGACATGATAATTTGATATTGATCTATTTGGTGAGCTAAGAATTTACTGCATCCTTGATGTTTTAACAAAGGATACACTTGAGTCCTGCAGGCAGTTTAAAGGCTGTCTGACCGCTGCTCCCAGCCCAGTGGGAAGGGGCAGCCGGCCCCACAGGGCCCAACGTAGGGCGCAGCGGCCAGCTCTGGTGAAGCATGGGCTGCTCTGGCTCAGGAAGGTTCTAGAAGGGGCACCAAGAGGCCATAACAGTGCATATAGGACCACAATGCAAAGGTGACCTTGAGCAATTGACTGACTAGAGATGCAGCGTCCACACAGGGAGACAGTCCCCACTGCAACCGAGGACACAGGGACAGGGGGACATGGGCTGAATGCTGGGTGGGACGGGGGACTGTAGGAGTGGCAAGGGGACTATGGGGAGGTGAGGGGACAGGGAGGGGACTGCTAGGAAAGGGGACCAAGGAGGGTGGGAGGTGATGAGGAAGAGGTCCCATGGGGAACCCTGTCACAGATTCATCCAGTGGCTGGAAGGTAAGGGGCACAGAGGGTAAGAGGAGGAGCAGGAAGAGGCAGTATGGCAGGGCTGATGCAGAGGCCCAGGGCTCCCCAGAGGGAGGCCACAGCACAGGACCATTAAAAAACAACTTTATTGTTGAAAGTATTACGTGTCCCCTTCCCCCCCACCCCCCCGCCGCATTGACCTCTTCTAGCCACGCCCTCACCTTCACCACCCTACAGTCTGTGTCCATGGGTTATGCATATATGCATACTAGTTCTTTGGTTGATCTCTTTGCACCCACCCTCCCATCCCCGCCTTCCCTCTGAGGTTCGACAGTCTGTTCCATGCCTCCATGTCCCTGAATCCACTCCATTCATGTTTATTTTGTTCATTAGATTCCACATGAGTGAGATCTTGTGATATTTGTCTTCCTCTGACTTATTTCACTTAGCATGATACTCTCCATGTCCATCCATGTCGTTACAGATGGTAAGAGTTCTTGTTTACATCTGCATAGTATTCCATGGTGTAAATGTACCACAGCTTTTTTATCCACTCATCTACTGATGGGCACTTGGGCTGTTTGCAGATCTTAGCTATTGTAAATTGTGCTGCTATAAACACAGGGGTGCATAACTTCTTTCTGACTGGTGTTTCTGATTTCTTTGGATATATTCCTAGAAGTGGGATCACTGGGTCAAATGGGAGTTCCATTTTAACTTTTTGAGGAAACTCCATACTGTTTTGCACTGTGGCTGCACCAGTCTGCATTCCTACCAGCAGTGCACTAGGGTTCCCTTTTCTCCACATCCTTGCCACCAGCACCTATCGTTCGTTGATTTGTTGATGACAGCACAGGACCATTTTAAGAACTGAGCTATAGTTTTCAAATTTGCTGTTTAGCGCTGGAATTTGTCTTCAATTTTTTTTAATGTAAAAACTCAACACAAAACAGAAAAAGAATTGGGACTTCAGAGTTTAAGGTGATTCCAGGAACTCTTGGAAAACTGCTTTATAATCCTGGTCCCACTTAACCCCAAAATGGGGGGGGGGTGTTGTCACAGAGCATGTGCATGTGTGTGTGTGCGCACATGCATAGGTATACATGCAAGGATGTCTGTGGGCATGCATATGAGCACGCATGTATACAGACATGTGAGCATGTGTATGCGGGGGTGTTTGAGCACATGTGTAAGCAGGTGTGTGGGCAAGTGTGTGAGCACACACATATATGCAGGGATATGTGTGTGTGGTATGTACACCTGTAGGTAATACCTCTTATTCATTGTTGCTTAAAGTCAACCTGGCACTGTACCTATTTTCATAGTTATCTCATCTAAAATGGGCAGTGAGCTGCCGTTTTCTGCACGACGGTCTCATTTTGTCTCCCAATGGGCTGGAGCAGGGACTATCTCCAGATCCCCTTTATAGACAGGAACGCCAGGCTTAGCGCCCCCTGATGTGGTTCTCAGGGTGCTGGCTGGCCCCTCTGTCTCTGAGCAGGCAGACTTGGGATCTTGTTCCCCGGGGGCCTGGGCTGCCAGTGGGTCCCAGCCCCACCTGTGTTGGCTGGGGACCAGGGTGGCAGGCAGCTCTGCTTTTGGACACACCTGGAGAGTCCGATCCCCTGGCCCTCTGGGGGTCAGGACTCACTCCAGGACATGAGGCACATCTGTGTTGGTCCTGGGGCCCAGCACTGCGGAGTTTGTTTGCGGCTGTGACATTTTCTGCTGTGGCCCCTGCTCTGGGGAGGACTCGGGAGAAATGTTGCAGGGGAAACCTAGTCCAGGACAACATTTTTAAGTCCCAAGTGTGAAGGTGGCAGGGTGAGGCCATGCCTCCTCAGAGGGAGACAGAGGACCGGATGTGAACACAGGGCTGTGGCTCGCTGCAGGCCTGGCGCATTCCTCACCACAGGGAACCTCAGGCCATAGGTGTGGCAGCAGGGCCAGCGTGGCGAGTAGACCAAGGTTTGAGCTGTGGCTGAGACTGGTGGACACGGAAGTGCCTGGTGCCTGGGCAGTGGGTGCTGGTGGCCTGGCCTGTGCAGCCCCGGCAGTTGGAGCTCTATGCCCTGCCCTGACTTCCTGCTGTGGCCTCCTCTGGGGAGCCAGGAGGGCTGGGGAGCTCCTAGGTGGAGACCCTGTGCCGTCGCCAGCCCCCAGACTCAACTTCTGAGGAAGTGAAGCCCTCAGCCCTTAGTTAGAACCCGAGAGCCCAGGGGAAGCACCAGCCTCAGATCACAGACAGGGAAACACAGGCAGAGGGCATGGGCTGGGGTGCTGGGAGGGGCTGTCTCAAGCCTGTCTCTCCTCAGGGGCCTCTTACCTTGGCTGGCCTCGTGCCTGCAAACACAGATGCTGGATGGACGTGAAGGCAGCTGGGCTTCCCCTGACCGCTAATGAGCAATGTCCAGGAGGGACATAGTAGGACTCGGGGACCAGCTGAGCCAGGTGTGCTCCCTCCACTCAGGGTGGGAGGGATCCTGGAGGCACAGGCTGGCCTTCCCTCCGCAGAGGAGGCAGGCTGTCTGTGCAGCAGCCCCCACCCGGAATCCTGGGCATTCCAGGCCACCTTTCCATGAGTTCAGACCCAGCTCAGACCCTCCCAGTGAGGCTGAAGGCAGATGGGCTGTCAATTAGGCCGTCACAGCTCAGCTCCCAGGGCGCCTGCTGCTGGCTTCACTGTGGGAGCTGCGTGTGGGATGGGCGGGGCTGCCTCAGGTGTGCAGGGGGCATTTTTAGCAAGGGGAACTTCCTGGAAGCCTCGTGACCCTCCATCATGTTGATGTAACAAGTGGGCCCAGCGTTCTGTGTCCTTAGAGGGCCGTTCCAAGGACAAATCAACATCCTCTGTCCTCTTGCTGTTAGCTGAAGGGGACTGTTATTTTCTGAAAGTATTTGACATAGATTATAGCATAAAACAAATAATTATGTACACATTTTTAGGAATTAGTATCAAATCACTGGGATTAGGAAAGACCCTGCAGTGTTCAGTCTGACTTCTCTCAGCAGCACGTGGTTATGTGGTTCCCTAGTTACCACAGGGGCGGCCACAGGACCGGGGGAAGCCGGTGTCCACCATAGTGTGGAGGGCTGCCCTCAAGAGGAGCCAGCTGTGGGCACAGCGGTTGAGCCCCTCAAAGGGGCCTGCCTGGTAGGTGGGTGACTGGCGTTCATGTCCAGACCTCAGCCAGGAGGGAGCCTGGGGCTGGATGTTCCTCTGAGCAAATGCCACACCCAGGTTCAGGCCTTGGGGAGTCACAGGCCACAGGCGGGGCTGAGGGCGGGAGGGTGGTCCCAGCCCCGCCTCTCTCACCAGGTATAGCCTTTCAATAAGGCACTGTACCCTGCACAGGCTGAGGTGGCTCCTCCAGTTCCCACAATTTGCTGCTCTTTCAGACACACATTTTGGAGACAGGTTCTGGAAAAGTCAAGGCCAGACTCCTGCTGTGCTGTGAGGGCCACTTCCCACCAGCTGTGGGCAGAGGAGCTGCCCTGGTCTCTAGTCAACTGTCCAGAAGCCTCTGGATTCTTTGCTCAGAGTGCACAAAGGGCACCCATGCGTCGGAATCAACACGGCCAAGAGCAGGAAGTGGGGACGCTGAGGTCCGTGCAACTGTGGCCAGGAGTGTGGAGGACAGGGCCTGCCTGGGGGGAGGGTCTGGGAAGGAGAAGGTGGCATTTAGACAAAGACTGAAAGGAGGGGTTGTGGGAGTACAGGGGTATATGGTGGGCACAGCATGGAGGGGGTGGGGGTTAAGGGTCAAGGTGGAGCAGCTGCAGGGCCACTGGTGGTCAGCCTCTGGCTACCGAGAGGATTTAGACTCCACAGAACAGCGGGATCTACAGCACAACCACGGAGGGGAGCAGCTCCACAGGGACCATGTAGCCACAGAGACTGAAATATTGCCACCTGGCCCATCCCAGAAGTTTGTGGGCCCTTTGTGGGGGCTGAGGGATTACACCCAGCTACTCAGCAGGGGGTTCAGACACGCAGCTTCCCTGGCCCTCTGGTTGCCTGAGCTTTGTCCCTACGGTGGTCAGCTTGGCCTGAAGGCCTACATGAGCCTCTGCCAGACTCTCGGGTGCAGTGAGGCCACTCTTGTGACGTGGACTGTCCTAGAGCCACACTGGGAAACCCCAGGGAGGACAGAAGAGATGATGGCATGCCCAAATCCCCTCACCTGGATGCCTGGGTCTGTCCTCCAGGAGCTCCTCAGAGCAGTCAGGGTTCAATCAGGAGGCTCTGTAGGGGTCGAGGCCTCAGGTGGCATGGGCATCCTAGACAATGGGGGGATACCCCGGGCTGCGTGTGTGCACATGTATGCAGACAAGTGCATTCTTTGTCCCTGCCGCACAGCCCCCCACGCAGGCCCCCGGTAGACAGCACAGCACAGGCGTTTTTCTCTAAGAAGCTTTACTGAATTTCCTGTAGAGACCTGGATCCCTGGTCCCTCCTGGGGCCTGACCAGGCAAAGGTGTGGATGTAGCCACAGGGACGGACAGAGGAGGCCTCTGGCTGTGATCTTACTCCATCAGGCCGGACTCTGTTCCACCCAATTTGGGGGTTTTGGTGTAAAGTAGATGCTGGCTCATGGGTGCCTGGCCTCCGGTGCTCCCTGGCTGTGCGGGTAGAACTGCCTGATCAGGTCCCTCTTGTTGATCTTCCCCATCTGGTTCCTTGGGATCTCCTCCACCAGCAGGAGCTCCGAGGGCACGGCATAAGGGGCCAGGATGCCTCTGCAGAGACAAGCATGACTTGAGTGGCAGGAACTCCAGGCCCAGATAGCACCCACCTCACAGCCAGGCCATGCCTGTGCTTGTTCCAGGAGGGCGCCCTCCTGCAGGACACGCTGACACAGAGATGCCCCTCTGCCCACCGGGGTTGGAGGTGAGGATAAGCCCACCCTGCACCTGGTCACTGCAGCAGCCTTAGCTAGACGGGTGGAGACGGTGGCCTCCCTGCACCAGAGCCCAGCACTGAAGCAGCACCAGCATTGTCCAGGGATGGCTCTAACCTGTAGCCCCCACTCCCATAGGCTCTGCTCGGGACCTCCTCCTTAGGCTGCAGGCCCACACTCTCCCTCCCAAGGCCCTTTCTGGGCAAGCGGCTGCTCCCTGCTCTCTGACAGCCACACCCGGGCCACGTGCTCCTTTGTAAGGAAACTGCAGAAGCATCGGTTGCTGCCTGGCGTGGCAGTTCCCTGCCTCCTGGGACACAGGGACTACAACCTGCTGACAACAACCTTCAGGCCAGGCTGGAGTGATAGAGATAGCGGGCTACAGGACACATGGCCCCTAGTGTCTGCCCAGGGCCAACAGGTGGCCATGGCCCTCCATTCTGTAGCTGTGGGGTCTTGGCCACTAAGGATTAGTAGCAAGGAGCTGGTGATAGGGGTGGACGAGAAACCCCTAATTCTTGCCTAAACAGCCTGGTGCTTATGAATAAACATGAGCCCAATCACCCTTTCAGGCTGGGTCCATCTGCCCAGAGGCAGAAAGCATCAGCAATATAGCCCTGAACACATTACTATCTCGGGGCAGCTTCTTCCTTAAACAGACTGCTGCAGGCCAGGGCTATAGTGTGGCTCCCACTCCAGGGTTCTTGAGTACAGGCTGCTGCTGGCTCATGAGGAGAAACAGTGCCACCATCTGTGGTCCTGGCAGCTGTAGGTGATGGCCGGGGCTGCCCACGGGTTGAAGGACATGTGGGGCCAGGCTGGACTTCGCTGGAATAAGCCACCAGAGGGAACACTACAAGTTGTTCCTGAAACATAGCTGCCCACTGCTCTGCAGCCTGGCTGCCAAAACTCAGTGTCTCCAGTGGTATTTGGGTGGCACGCCATGCTTTGTGGCCTCCACTTTTCTTTACCACGCTAGCACTGAGCTGGGTGCCAGGGCCCAGGGAGAAGAGGGCCCAGGAGGGCCTGGGGGTGTGGCCTAAGATGATGGCAGATTCCCAAGATGAACAGTGCAGGGGAGAAGGTAATAGAGCACCATTTCCCAGGAACCAAAAGAAAAACCAGCCAATCTAGAATCCCATGTCCAGCAAAAGTATCTTTCAAGAATGAAGGTGAAATTATAGACGTTTTTAGACACATAGACACTGACGAAGTTCCTCACTAGCAGACCAGCACCAGATGGGAGCGTGTCTGCAGGCAGGAGGAAATGCTGCCGACAGAATTGAGGGCGAGCCAAGGCAGGAAGAGCAGCAGAGCTGGGAAACAGATACCATTTCCTTATTATTGACTTCTCTTTAGGAGTAACCGCTTAACAAAAATAAAAGACGGTAATGTGGATGTGTGACGAAAGTAGATGCATGGCAATAATAGCCACAAGCTATCTATGCATGAAGAGGCCGATGTCATGGGAGAGAGACTGGAAAGTTAAAGATGCACAGTATAAACCCTAACTTAGCAACCACTAAAAAAGGGGAAAAAAGTATAAAAATTAAAATGATCTAAAAGTGTTGTGAAGAACACAGGCTTAAAATCTGCAGACCCTGCATTTCCAAGAACAGTGATCCCTTCATTGTAGGACAGAGTCTGTAAGCTGGGCCTGCTTTCCTCCAAGGGTCCTAGCTTAGCAACGGGTCTAATACAAAACTCTCAGAACTGCTTCAAGGCAAAGTGAGATCTCGCATAGGAATCCAGCAAAGCTGAGCTGTTAAGAGCAAGTTTCCCTGTGAAAAAATCCACATGGACAGTGGAGATACCAAACACGTCTCCTTACAGGAGGATGGTGGGGCACAGCGGGGACAGGACTTTAGCCACCATCATGACTCATCATGGTCTGATTGGATGGTGACACTGAGGATTCTTCCGGGTATGTAAGTCCCACCTGGCCCACTTCAATTGGCAGTCTGGGGGATGGAAGGGTGGTAGGTTGTCCATGTCCTAGACCCTGCACACATGGTAGTGTTACCCAGCTCTGAGACCATGCCCCATGAAGATGCGCTGCCTAAGCTGGGGCTGCCAGCTTCCCTGTTACTCCTGCTAAAAGCACAGCATGGGGGAGGCAGGCAGCTCTTTACCTGGGGAGCAGAGATTGAGAGGACGGCAAGCATCTTCAGAAATTAAAAAAAAAATAGCAAAAGAGAAAACATTATTTAAAAAAAGTTTTTAAAAGACTCCAAATGGTAGTGAACATAGAAACACAGCCTTACTAAAAAGTCAGTGTCCAAAAGAGTCAGAGGGAAGCTCCTCTCCCCATCCCTGCACCCAGACGGGGGACACAGAGGGTGGCTCTGAAAGGAAGAACCTCTTCTCCCTCCATGGGGTGGACAGTCTCTGTGTCACACCCAGTGACTGCCCAATTTGAGGACACAAAGGCCCAGACACCAGCCTCAGTCTGGCAGTCCTCATGGAGACACACGGCAGGCTAGCCAACTGCTCCGAGCAGTCCTGTTCTCCTAGGAGCATTTCCCCAAAGCACCCCCAGATCCTCTGCACAAAGTGTCCATTTTAGGGTTTTCGCACACCCACAGTCACAAGCCATGACCATCAGGACAGGACCCTGCTGGGGGCTGGGCCAGAAGCCTGAGCTGAATTTGAGAGACGTAGAGGTGAGCCGAGGGTGAAGGGGCATGCGGGCACCTGCCTGAGGACAGCTCTGGGTTAATGTGCGACTGCAGACTTGGACCGGAAACTCTCTGGGAGCTCTTGGGATAGGATACACACATGTACACACACATGCACATAAGTGCACACATGTACACACACATGCACACATATCCACCCGTACTCACATACACACATGTAATTGTTAACAGAGTAATTGTTTAATCAAAGCTGCCTCTCCTCTTGTTAAATGGCAGTGCTCCGACTGTGCTTTTGCAAATCCCGGGGATCTAATTGCCCAGCTGTGCTGCCCCTGATGAAACCAGGATTCCTACTGTTTGTGAAATCATGTTGGACAAGCCAAAAATATCTTCAGCACTGAGAAGGAGACAAGCTGGGGTGGAGGTAGAGGAGGGTGTGGGGAGGAGAGAGAGATAAGAGGAAAGGAGATTACTAACTGCCTCCTTTCTGAGCTCGCAGGACCACTGCTCCATGGTTCCATTACACCCTCCCCTGTCCTGTCCAGTTCTGTCTGGCTTTGACAAGGATGGGGCAGGGATTTGGGGTGGGCTGTGGGACTGACCACAGGGCCCAGGGAAGGGGCCTGTAAGCCTTGTGACAGAGAAACTATGGGACCAGGCAGATGGCAGAAAGGCTCCTGAGAGAGGGGCTAGGGTTAGGCGAAGGCAAACCGGCCAAGATGCAGGGTGAGGGACAGGGACTGCACTGCTGGAGACGTGGGAGCTCTGGCCTTGGGTAGGCAGTGAGAACCCACTGGGCATGGGGAAATGCCCATGCTCAGCGCATGTGGTTTACAGCAGCGGTCGCCAACCTTTTGGACCTCACGGACCACCAGCTGGTGACCGCTGGTTTAGAACACAGCCAAGAGGTGGGTGTCATGGCTGAGGCGGGAGAGGCGCAGGAAGGCCCTCCGAGTTGGCTCACCCCACCGCCCTGGGGCCTGGCTGGGTGCTCTGGATCTGGCTCCAGGTTAACCGGATGTCCCCCTGACAAGACTCTTCCTAAACCCAGGAGAGAACCTGCTCGCTCACCACAGGGACATTGTCCCAGAGCAAGTGTTTCTGCTACCTCAGAACCTTCCCTGAGTCGTATTGTGGGAAGTGGGGGCTCCCATTTCCCTGCGAGGGTTCACGGCCCTGTGGTGATGGGCACGCACGGGTTCTACATCTGCTTCTGCCATCATTACAGAGTGTCCCTGGAGCCCCCTACTGGGGCAGCCTCATGTGAGTATCATGTCGCCTGACCTTCCAAGTCCTCCCCAAGACGAACGACAGCAAGGCCCAAGCCCCTACTCGTCCTCTCCAGGCCATGGGACAGTCCACTCCCTGCCCATCCATTCCTCTGAGGTGGGAAAGTTCCCTCCCCTGACCCCGGCCGCTGGCCCTGCCTGCCCTTACCTGGCCCAGTCTTTGAGCTCCCTGTGGGACAGTGAGTGTCCCTCTTCCAGTGTCACCACTGCAGTAACCCGCTGGCCCCACGTCATGTCTGGGACACCGATCACAGCCACATCTGTGCACAGAACAGGGTGGGCACCTTAAACGCCAAATGATCATTGCAGGCTACAGAGTAGCAAGAATGTGCAGGAAATGCTGGGGATGTGGGGTCCCTGGAGCAAGTCCTGGGAAACAGTTGCTGGCAGCATCCCAGCCACTCACCCTTGATGCTGGGGTGTGCCAGCAGCAGCCGCTCCACTTCCAGGGCGCTGACCTTGTAGCCACCGGTCTTGATGATGTCCACTGATGTGCGTCCCCGGATCCAGTAGCTGCCGTCCTTAAACATGGCTGTGTCGCCTGAGGAAAGGGGTCTGGTCACCAGGAGGCATGCTGGGGCAGGCACAGAGGACACATGGACATGGGTGGGTGCCTGCATCTGTGCCCATCAATACTGCTGGCGCGCTGGCTGTGTGGGGGGCAGTTTTGAGACAAGGCAGCAAGCACCAAGTTTGATGGCTGTGCTCTCAATCTGCGGTGCTGACAGAGGAACAGCCCTCTGGCTGTGACCCTATGCAGGTGTGATGGAGGGGCCCGCACTGTCACTGCCCAGGGTACCTGCTGTCTCTCAGGCCCCTGAACACAGAGGAAAGAGGTTCGCTGTCTGTCAATGTCCGCAGTTGGGTTCTAGCCTCGGCAGGGCCCTGGTAGAGCTGGGTATCACTGTGGTCCTTTCCCGGTGGGGTGCTCCTGGTGCCATGTGGTTCTCTGACAGGAGGAAAGAGATTTCCTGCTCCTTTGGCTCACTGCCTGCTTTCCCATCTTGCTTCTCTTGGGCATCACCCTGGCAGGAACCCTCCCAGCTAAGGATCCAGTGTCCTTTCTCCGACATCACCGTGCATGAGGGGGTGGGATGGAGGACAACCAAGAGCTGGAGGTCTGCACTTCAGCCCGAGGCAACGAAGGTGTGGTGAAGCGGGCTGTGTGAGTGCACACACGTGTGTCAGTGTGTATACATGTGTGAATGTGTGGTATGTGCACCTGGGGACACCCCCATCCCGCCCGTTGCAAGGAGTGCTGTTTCACCCGCCTGCTCTCACACCCTGCACTTCATGCTGGGTTATTAGCTGAAATAAATCATAAATATTTCATTATACATCATGCGTCCGATGCAGGAAGGAGCCATCCATCACTGCGCCACTCCTTGAGACCTGCTGCGGTGCGGGGCGCTCTCCAGTCTATTAAACAAGACGGATGGGTGTGCTGGACGGCTGCTGGCTTATTTATAGTGCAGCGGGAAGGCCGGACTCCCAGAGCATAGGTGGCAGTGTGGTGGTTCTCGCCCGCCCTGACAGGAAGCGTAAGAAATGAGAGGCATTAGAAAGCTGCATCATGGGGCTGGGACAGCCTGAGGTGCGGGTGTGAAGTGACAGGAGTGGCTGCAGGGACGGGGTGGACACAGCCTGTTTAAGTCCACAAGGCCTCTGTGACCTCTCTCCCATCCCTGCTCTGGCCCTGTCTTCTCTGCACTAAACATCTGCACGGTCTTTCCATGTTTCCATGGCTGCCAGCTGCCTGCTATGTAAATGCAGACTGCGGCTTCAGCCCAGGCCGTCATCCTGTCCCCGCCCCAGCTGGCCTCCACGAGCCCAGGGACTCAGTGGAGAGGTACTGCCGCCTGCCCCAGGCTCTGCCTGTCCCCACTGCCCGGAGCACAGCCATCGTGGTTTCAGGGCCTCTGTCGATGTCACCTGCATCCTCTCTGAACTGCTGTCAGCCCTTCTCTATGTAAATGCAGCTTAAGCCAGGGTGAGAGCCCCCTATAGCTGCACCCACATGGCCACTCTGCAGCCCCTGACATATCCCCTTGCCCTGGAGCAGGAAGACGGCTCCGGCCTGCAATATTCTAGTCCTCCATCTGCTGCCTCTCCTCCCTTCAGCCTCTTCAGACATCACTTCTGTGGCATCTCCAGGTGTCCCGTTCCCCCATGCCAGCTCCCGGTGGAAGGTGGCTTCCTCCAGCACCTGTCTCCTGTCACCAGCCTGATGCAGAGCAGTGAGAACTAGGGTCTCCTCCGAGAGAAGCCAGGCACCGAAACGGAGGGGATGGTGCTGGAGACATATGGAAGTTGTATCATGGAGGGATTTGGGGGTTTATATGCCAAGTAAGGACAGGTGCACACTCGGGAGAGTCCTGGTCACTTATTTGGATCACTGTCAGCAAAACCAACACAGGATGACAGGTAGTTCAGATCATGCTGGATTCCCCCGTGGGCTTCCCATGTGATCACACATGTCCTTAAGAGGGAGGCAGGGGCTGATACGACACACAGAAGAAGGCCATGTAAGGACAGAGGCAGAGGTTGAGGTGACATAGCCACAAGCCAGGAACACCTGGAGCCCTCAGGAGCTGGAGAGGCAGGGGAGCTCCCCTAGAGCCTCCAGAGGGAACATGGCCCTGTGGCCTCTGGTTTCCAGGCTGGGTGGGAATAGATTCCTGTTGAAGTCCTGGTTAGTGGTGAGTGGTTCCAGCAGCCCCAGGACACCCCCACCAGGTGAGGAGCTGTGCTTATCCAGGGGCAGTGAGCTCAGGAGCACTTGCTGGCTGGCTGGGTGCAGAGGCAGGGCAGCCTGGCCCGTGGAGGCTGGCCGGGGAGGGGGAGCAGCATGTGAATGGAGGCAAGAGTGGGCTGAGGCTCAGTGTGAGGGGCATGTGGTATAGTCCTGTGGGAGCAGCAGGAAGACTGTGAGGAGCCTGGAGGGTGGTGGGGTGGACAGTGCAGGATGTGCCAGGACACTGTCTCTACAGAGAGCCCTGGAGGCTGTGGGAAAGCCTGGCATGGGATGAAGGGACATTTGCATCTGAAAGCTCCTTCCTGCTGCCCTGTGGAAAATGGAGGGCAGTGTGATGGCTGGGCCTGCTTGTGGCTGCAGCCATGCCCAGGTGGGAGACAGGATGGGAGGAACAGCAGGCAGAACGAGGGCACCTGAGCACAGGAGGGCAGGCCTGGATTAGGACCAACAGGTGGAGAAAGGAGTCCAAGCTCTGTGGCCCACCTCTTGGGTGGGGTGCACTGGAGGCCTGGGGAAAGCTTGACCAGTGGGGGCTTTATAAGGATGGGCACGGAACCTGGAGGGGGTAAAGGTGGTTATCCAGGAAAACACTGAGCAAGGAGAACCGAAAACAGTTCTGAGAAAGCCTGTCTCATAAGGACCCTTCTGGAACTCGAGCAGGCAGGGTCTTCTAGCTGCTGGGAAAGCTGCAGAGACAGCCTCGGGCCTGTGGGAGTGGGGAGCGACAGACAGGGGTGAGGCACACCAAGCCCAGCCCTCCCAAAGCTTCCTCAAAGCCATCTGCTCTGACTGCTCAGCTCACCGTGGAGGAGCAGAGGCCAGAGGCAAGGTAGCCAACCAGAGGTCTGTGGGCAAAGGCTCACAGAGGGGGATGTCTGGGAGACAGCACCGAGACTAACACTGCTTTCAGAAATGCGAAGGGCATGGGACCGTCAGTGGAGGAGGTGCTACTGTGGCATGAAGGTCTGGGACGGTGAAGGAAAGGACTCTTTAAGATTCTAGCTTTGAGGGGGCCCTGGAGAGAGGGAGAGGAGTCGCCAGACTCTAGGAAGGTGAGAGGGGGCCGGGTAGGGGTACCCTCCTTCTCTGGGTTGAGGGCAATTGGAAGGAGTGGAGGGACGAGGGGTGAGCATCGAGGGTCTGTGGAGGGCAGGGTCCATTAGATGCCAGTGTAGTACCACCCTGCTCTCAGGGTACCCCCGTGCTGCCTGGAGACCTGGAGGTCCTGGCTGGACTAGGGGGCAGGATGATCAGGCAATGCACCCAAAAGGCATGCTCAGAATTGAGAGGCGAGGCCCATGTGGCTCCTTGAAGGCCCTAAATGGGGACCCTGAACATCCCTCAACAATTGCCTCGGATACTGTCTGGGACAGTGCTAAATCTCAGCAAAGGACATGTCCTCTGTAGGGCTCCAGAGAGCCTCTGACCCGCAGCACTCTTTCTGAGCATGAGGCTTGCCTGCAGGCTGGTGACATGTGTGCTCAGTGGTGCTGACGGAAGTGGTTTCAGAAAAAGGGGTCCTCGGCCTTCAAGGGAATGGGGAGATGATGCAGCACAGAAGCCTGCGAGGGTGGGAGCCATCTGCTTACAGGGCAGCCCCACAGCACCATTATTTGCACAGTAAGACTGCTGAGTGCTGCGCCCACTCGCTGCACCCACTGTGCCCCCCAAGTCATGCACACAGAGGAGCAGGACAAGGTGTGCCTGCCTTGGCTCCCACTTTGGGCATGAAACACCTGCATTGGGCAGTGTCCAGGAGGGAAAGAGTTAAGGAACAAAGCAAGTCTCCACACCCCCAAAGAGCCCAGGACAGACAGACTTAAGGAAAGAAGGAAGTGTGCTGGGGAATTTCTGCAGCTTGGAGCAGAGACTGTATTCCCAGAGCCTCTGTGCAGCCACACTGAGAAAGGGCAGACCTGCCCGCATGAAAGGGCACGAGTCTAGACGGTGCCCTGGTGTTCATGCCGGAAGATGTACATGGAGCAGTAACAGTGTCTGGAACTGGCTTTGGTGATACGCCAGTTACACTGGACACCATCACCTGGGGAAACTAGGCGAAGAGCAAGGACCTCTCTGTACATTACTTGTGACCTCCTGTGAATCCTTAAGTATTTCAAAATAAGAAGTTTTAAGAAATTGCTGCTTGGCTTATGGAGAAATCCCCCTCCTCAAACCCCAGGGGAGTGCCCCCCCCGCCCCCGGCTCATTCCTATGCAAGTCACTTGCAGCATCTGCAGCACATTATAATGAACAGTAATTCCTTAAAGGAAGAATTGGTATTAACGAAGTTTATGACTGAGAACAAGTGTCGCAAAGTGTGGGAAACTGCCTATCAGGATGCCAATTAGATGCCCCTGATCAGGCTGGACTCTTCTTCAGGTGTGTGCTCCACCTTTCTGGGAACACCTGCTCTGCTCATCTTGAGGGAGAGCCTAGCTCTCCCCCAACCCCTCTGACCTGGCAGGCCCTGCATCTTAGGAGCCATGGCTCGCTTGCCAGGGCTGTGCAGGTGACTCTTCAGTCAACTCTTCCCTCAGTGAAGGACTGACACCTCCATGGAGGCCCACAGGGGCGGGGGGGGGGGGGTGGTGGTGGTGGTGTGTGTGTGTGTGTCTGGGTGAAAGGAGACCAGGTAGGGTCATCACTTGACCCAGCAACTGCACTAGGGTTGCATGTTCTACTGAGTCACGCTGAGGACAGACCCAAGGGCCAGTGCAGCTCTATGTCCTTGAGGCACCAGGCTTCTGAGTCAGAGGACGTGGCAGCCACCTGTCAGTAACAGGCTGTGCCTGAACTCCTATAGCAGCAGGGTCAGGAGACTTGTCTTTTCATAAAAGCCCATCCCTGCACCTGCCTCAGGAGGCTCTGGGGATGCCTGGAACTTGCCTGGCCTTGGGTGTGGTGGTTCTTCGCCTGGAGTATGTGCATCCATGCTGTGGACCATGACAGTTAGGAAGCCACTGCCACACAGCTACTGCTGTCCCACATTGGAATCTTTGTCCTCCTGATGGCTTCAGAATTCCTTTCTAGCTGTAGAGGCTTCCCAAGGCCCCCCAAGGCACACAGAAGAAATCCCAAGTTCCTGATGGGCTCTGTGAGCTGCTGAGGGGAGACTCTAGGGTGGAATTTCTCAGTGCCCAGTCTTCCTTTAGGCCTGTACCAACACCATGTCCCTTCTGCCTTGAGCTTGTGGTTCCGCTTGGAGACCTGTCCTGCCTCCCCTGGCTGGCGCCTTCTCAGAGAGGCTTCTGGACACCACAATCTGAAGGGCCGCCCTGCTTTTGTGCTCTCCATGGACTCTAGCCCCATCCTCAGGGCCTGGCACGTGGAAGCCAAACACAGCCTCAACAGAGTGACAGAAGGAAGCCAGCCCCATGAGGAGGGTCACGCTGCTGAGGAGCTTCAGACACAAGACCCTAAACAAATCAACAACTTTCACTTTTTCTAACAACTTATTTATCAAAATGTACCAATTCTGGAGTTGGTCCCCTGCTGATGAGTGCCAGCTCCTGGCCCTGCCACCAGCTGCAGCCAGGGAGCTGTGCTCTGACAGACACGGCCTGGTGATCAGTACAGTGTGCTGCACACAGCTCAGAGGCACTGCTCTCTGCCTGAAACTGTAATGGAAATAAATCTCCCCATACTCAGAGGCTAACCATGGGCAATGAGCCTGGCCTTGCCCATGTGTGGTCCTGGGACGAAGTGCTCCTGGCTGGGCGAGAATCCAGGCTGGAGTGACTTGGGAATAGCACTGTCCCTGTCCCGATAAGGATCCTGAGCTACTGATGGGGGGAAGGGGGTGTGTGTTGGGCACCCCAAATGCGGCATCCTGGGCTATGCAGAAAGCTAGAGCAGGCGAGTGAGGAAACCAAGTGGAGACCCAGACCCACTCTTACTGTGGCCACGGAGCATCCTGCATTCAGGCTCCTGGTCCTTGAAGAAACTGAGGGAGCCGGAGACCACTGCTGTGAACTCTTCCCTGGCTGCTCTGCCCTGGAGCCCCTCGTATTTCCACTCAGAGTCTCAACTCTGTCTGCAGGTCACCCACCAGGCTAGGTGGTGGTGCAGCTATCCTGTGGGCTCCAGAGATGGATGCCCGTGGTGTAAGAGAGGAGCCGCTGCCACGCAGAGACCTTGGCGGCTGATCTGCTGACCCACTCCTGGGGGATGGAGACCAAGGAAGACACCAGAAGGAAATGAAGACACGACAACTTCCAGGAGCATAAACCTCACCTGAAAACCAGCAGGGAGAGATGGCAGGGTGAACTCAAGTTCTCTCTCCCTTGAAACAAAATCAACAGTAACGTCTTAAAAGTACAAAGCTTTAAACAGGGAGAATAGGAAAGGAGAGTATTTTTTTAAAAATTGAAGCTGAAAAGCAGATGAATCAGTGGTCAAGAACTACAAAGGCCCAAAGAAGTAGCACCTATAAGGGCGTGGAGAGAGGCAGCAGGTGCTGACTCACACCCGAGGCGTGGGCAGAGGTCCCTGGCGGGAGATGGAGGAGAGGAGGGGGCAGGACTGACAGTGAGAAGCAGGTGGAGGGAGCCCCACCTCGCAGCATGTTGTGTTCTCCAGGGATAGAAGGTGCCGTCTGGCTGGGCATGGGGAGGTAGTGGGCTTGGCCACCCCACCACCCTTCTCACTGTCAGCCACCAGAGGTCGCTGGGCATCAGAGGGGAGAAAATCAGCCAAACAATTCCCAGAACTACAGGACATGGTTTCCGAGTGCTGGTGGACCAGGAACGTCAGAGCACCCACAGTGCATGGCCGACAAATTGTGGGCTCTGGGGACAAACAAGACCCTCTATGACTCCACAGGGGGAAGGTCACAAAGTACCAGAAAAATGGCTGCAGCTGGCAGCAAACACGGAAGCTAGAAACCAATAAAAGGACGACTTCTAACCCACTATTCCATAACCCGTCCAACCTGAATGAAGACACGGCCAGACACGTGTCCATTCTCAGGAGGCCTCTGGGGGATGTGGGCTGCAACCTGAGGAGTGAGAGAAAGGAGGAAGCCATGGGTGCAGAAACAGGAAGGAGGAGGGGACCGCAGTCAGTGGAGACCCAGGTGGGAGCTGTGTGCGATGCGGAGGTGACAGCCCAGCTGGGGCAGCAGGACACTGAAGGGTTTTTTCCCAAGGAGAGAGAGTGGCCATCCATGCCTGGGGGTGTGGACACAGACGAACAAATGAGCTCTTCCCGAGCTGGGGAACAGCCACGGTTCCCATACTGCTCAGCCCTGAACGGAATGCACAGGGCCTCATGAGCCGACACTGCACACCAACCGCTGATAAGAGTGCTGCGGCCATGGGGTGGGCGGTATCAGCAGTCAGTTAGGACATGGAGATCAATATAAAAGAAACAGCTAACACATCTTGGGGGCCACTGGTTATTGTTCCCAAACTGGTGAAACCAATGGCACCTTTGAGTCTCGATGTACAGCTTTGATGAAAAACAAAAACTCAAAACATTCACCCGCGGCCCAGAGGTCCGGGACTGACCAGCGCAGACAAAAAAGGCCCAAGGAACAGCACTGAGGTCCAGGAGCAGCCGCAGGCAGCGGAGCCCAACACACAACGAAGCCAGGGTGGTCTGCACAGGGCAACATATGCCGTGACATCGCTTTGTCCCTTCACTCGAAGGCCACTTCCAGGTGGATCGAAGACTCAACTTCGTGAAAGCAAAGTCTGACAAGTTTCAGAAGAAAATAAAGGAGAGCATCTTTATGGCCACTGGGAACAAAGGATTTTTAAGCAACATAAAAAAAAAGCACACACACAGGAGATGGCTGCCAGACGGGACTACACCACAACAAAAGCTTCCGCACACAGGAGGTGCCCCCAACAGGGGACCATGGGTGTCACCGCTGGGCTCAGCATCGTACAGTCAGGGAAACCCCCGGGCAGTTGCAGAATGAATAGCCAAGTCTTTGGAACAGGGACCTGTCTTCCAGGGAAAAGCGAGACTCGGGTACGAGATGGTCATTTTTGGTCAGCCAGATGTGAAGGTGGTGACAGCCTGCAGTTACATGTGCTATCACACTCACTAGCATGAGACACGGGTCCCTGATTTCAACCCTTTGCTTAATTCCTAACTATGGTTCACTGGTCAAAATAAAGGACTCCTTGAGGAGAAACCCATCAGAGCTCAGAGCAGCTATGAGTGAGTGGCCTTGGCAAGATGTGAGTGGAGCAAATGTCACTCCTGAGTGCTATCCTGGGACCTTTGTAACATGAGAAGGCTTAAACTTCAGTGTAAAACTTAAAAACCACTTATACTTATCTGTGCTTGTAAGAGTTACAAGCTTACTGCGGAAGTACCAAAAGAGAGAAAACAGAAGAGGACATGAGATCATGCAGCGATAGCAAGAGTCAGAATTCTGTGCCAAACATGCCCACATGTGACACCCATGCACACATGTGTATATGACACACACCAGCAGAGTACCCTCATGCCATTAGTCTTGAAAATAAGGTTTCTAAGGTCTCACATTATTCTGCTGTTTGGATGGATCACAATGTACATACCATTCCCCATCACTGAGCAAGTGGTTCCAATTTCTGACACTATAAGTAATTCTGCAACAGATATCATTGGACATCCACTTTTGACCACCTCTAATGTTTTTCTTTAGATTCATAGAAATACTGGCCACACAACCCCACCGGCCTTACTGCATTGAGTATCAGCTCTTTTAAGAATCTGCCAGTTTAGTCAAAAGGATTCAATCTTTGTTTCCATGTTTATCTCTTTTATCACTAGGAAGTGAAACATTTTCTGTATTTTTTAGCTAGTTGTATTTCTTTTTTGTGACCTGCCCATCATCTTAGCTCAAAGTTGACCGGCTCTGTGAGCAACTGACTCCCTGGGCTGCATGGTCAGCCCGCATTCTCGACTAGAGCGACACCTCAGAGAATTTCCACGCTCCACTGAGGCTGCAAACCTCGGGCACCCCAGCCAATCCACGTCAGGCTCTCTCTTCTGCTGTCCTACTGGAAATGTGTTTTCTTAAATAAATAGCTTTTAATGTTTGTCTCTGATAATAATATCATGTGCTCATTGCAGAACAAAAAGGGAAGAGGCACCACCATACACCCTGGTGATGTTCTGGTGATTTTCCCATGGTTCTTTCTCCCAGGTACCTAAGTACCTTCTACACATGTATTTATCTAAAATTAGGTAAACAGAGTTGACTGTTTACTATGTCACTTTTCAACATCAACAGTGTATGATGTGTATTCTTTGAAGTAATCAGAGATGCCATTTTTGTTTCCTCATGTTCAGTTATCAGTCTCTTTAAAATGACAAAACTGCTTAGGGAAAAGCACTGAGAAGGCAGTAGGAGCTACGTGTTTGCTCAGCTCTGCCCCTGTGTCCCAGTGCCATCCCGTATCCCTATGTTGTCATCTCTGTCCTCACCTCCCTCCCGTGCCCGTGTTTCCCCACATCCTCATCTCCATCCTGACCTGGGCCCCGCGCCCTCATCTCTGTATTCTCAGGTGCAGCCTGTGCTCTCATCCCCACATCCTCATCTCCAGCCCTGTCATCACATCGGTGTCTTTATCCCCATGTCCTCAGTTCTGATAGCAGGGTCAGTGTAAAGCCCTGAGGATGCCTGGGTCCTAGGATCGCCTGTGTGTGTGGACCGACTTCTCTGAGGGTGTGGCAGTGCTTGGTGGACTCAGAGTCCAAAGGCACTGTGGCTGTCAGGAAAGTGTTGGTGGTGGGGTTGGGCGGAGGGCACTTTGATTTCTTCCCTGAGAGGCAGCTGGGAGCCCTGGGGGTTTACAAGGAGCTCCCCACGTGTTCTCCCTGGCAGAACTGGGCTGCAGGGAAGGAGGCAGGCACACACGGTGCAGGGAGGGCCACAGTGGCTGGAATGGAAGTGGCCAGCTTGTCTCCTGTCATCTAGACATGGAGGAGGCCACTGAGAGGAACTGGCCGGAGGAGGACCTGCCAGCTCCTGCCAGAATTTGAATTTGAATGGCAGGAGGGGCTGGCCAGGGAAAGGGTTAAGTTTAATTTATCCTGATTTCTATTTAATATCATGCTCTCCCCGTAGGAGCCGGCAGCTGTGAGCTGATTGCGCGCTCTCATTATGCAGTCTGTATCGCTAATGGCCTGTGACAAAGGCATGCGGCTTCCAGGCCTCACCCCCGAGAGCCAATTAAACACACATACTCCCTTCCTGTTTGCAGTGCATTACAATGAAATTAAACTGAATTTCAAAATCATTTTCTCCTAAAGACATCTCTTTACAATAATTAATGCATACTATTCCTTTTCAACTGAAATATTCATCAGGAGCAGTGACTAAAATGTTTGAACGCTGACTGCCCCACATTTTGCATGGCTGCCGCCCCAGTGCTCAGTCAGCCCTGCTATCGGCAAAATCCACAGGGTTTGGTCCCTGTGCTTTTAAAGAAAAAATATCTGCAGCTTTTTATCTGAATTTTAAAATAAAAGAAGATGGCTACAAAGTAAGTCAGGTTTCCAAATTGGGACCATTTAAATGGCTAAAGAAGGGATGCATAAAAAGCACGATTTTTTCAAAAGTAGTATTTCCTAAATATCTGTATTTGAAGGACAATTATAGAGAGACAGACAGGTTATTAACGCAGATGTTTATAGGTAAACCAGATGGGCGTGTGTTAATATACTGACTACATCCTGTCACAGGCAGAGATAGTAGGGCCCAATACAGGTCGCCTGGACTCCTGAGTCCCCAAATGGGGCCCTCTGCTGACCAGCACCCCAGATTCTCCTGCCAGGATTCCTGGGGCACCGGTCCCTGTTCTGGGGGCCAACACACATTCGATCTGCAAACCCTTCGGAACCCTCCACAAATCTGCTCTCTTTCCAGTGTGGAGGGACCAGGGGGACAGGACATGCCAACCATAGCTGCTAGGAAATACACCTCTGAGGGTATGTGAGAGAGAAAGCCATGATGGCTGTGGGACCACAGGGTGGACATGGGACTGGCTGGATCAGCAAGTCCAGCCCTAAGTGCCTCCTGCACGAGGGTAGAAAGGGGGCCATTGCTACCTCCTAGTAGGACTTTCTATCTGCCCCTTCACCCTCTAGCCCCCACTCGATGGGCCTGCACAGCTCCCTGCTCTGTCACTTGGTGACCTCAGGCCCATGACAGCGGCAGACTGGAGAGTGGACATGGAATCTACCCCCTACAGATCCATGCTGACCTGAGCCTGTTGAGATGACATGGGTGCAAGTGTCAGCCCCAGGCAGCACATGGCACAGGGGTCACCAGGCTAAGGGCCATGGCCATGGCTATCTCTTACACACCCTCTCTCCCGTCATATTTGCACAGCGACCCCTGGCGGCATCCCATACCACCTGCAGTGGCTTCCTTCCTTCTGAGCTCTGCTCTCATAGAAGGATCAAGGCATGTTTCTGATCATGGGGCCACATCTGATAACATGTGAAAACAGGCCTTTCTTTTAGAAAATATTTCCTTGAGATTATTATGAACTGATGTGTGTCCAAAACAAAAGTTTTAGAAATACAAATAGGCAAAAAGAAAAGGAGAAACCACCCAGTATCTCCCATCTAGGTGTCAGGAATCGATGTTCTGGTGTGTGTTTAGATGAGCACATACACTAGGGAACCATGCAGCTGCAAACCTAAACATCCCAGTGTCTGCCAGGACCAAGGAGGTGGGGAGATGGAGGGACAGTAGGGGACAGGGTGAGGGACAGAAGGGTGGAGGGATATGGGACAGGCAGGGGCAGGGGGTGGAAGGTGCCTCAGATCAGGCTCTGGGTGTGTGTCCCAGGTGACAGGATGCCAGTATGGGGGGCCCCACAAGAGCATTCCTGCTTTTTTTTCTGCCCAGCGCTGGGGCCCCAGGTTATAATGGCAGGTTTATACTTGCTCACTTGGGCAGGTGACACAGAGTGCAGACTTTAGGGAATAGGGAAAGGAATGACCCATACCACAAATAAAACACATTCCACCAAACAACTTGATTCTGAGTGGGGGAGGGGAAATTTTCAAAGCATGATGGGCTAAGAGGGAGGGTGGGTGGGAGAGGGTGAGGAGGATCTCCTATTTAGAGTGCAGTGGTGACTGGGAAGGGGGTGTGCGTGTCCTGACCCAAGATGGGCAATAGGACCACCAGGAGGGGGCTGCTGGCCCTGCTGAGGGCTGTGGTCTTAGGAGCCTCCTTTTAGAGGCTGAAAGGGATACAGCCACAAAGATGTGAGACACAAAATGCACCCCCCAGCCCTGTCTCTGCCCTTGACAGAAGATTCTGGGGTGTTCAGGTGTGGTGACAACCTGGGGTGGCCACGTCACACTCCTTCTCTCCCCTCAGGCCCCCTCCTCCAGTGGCTCTTCCTCTCTGCCCTAGCCCCTACCTGTTTTAAACCAGCCATCTGAGGTGAACGCTTTCTTCGTTTCTTCTGGTTTGCCCCAGTATTCACGGAACACAGTGGGTCCCCTGACCAAGAGCTCCCCTTCCTTCTCCTTGAATCCTGGGGTCACCTGTGGTGTGGGAGAGAAATGTGCATGTCAGAGCAACGCCTCCCAGGATGGGGTCTCCACCTCTTTCACTGTGCCCCTGCCCGACCTGAGGACCACCATGCTTTTCTGAAATTGAACATTTTGTTGGGTGATTGAGAAACACAGCTTTCAACACAGAAACTCAATCAGAGCTGCTCCCTGAGCTCACCCTGCCCTGGGTGGGGCTGTGGGTCATCTCTTCATCCTCAATCGGCTCTACCCTGTAGATTGTAGATGTGAGTAAGTGGCCAGGTCTCAGAGCTTGGACCTGGATGGATTAGCTGTCAGCTTCTAAAAACCATGTTGTTGGCTTCCCATGAAATCCTGCGTCCAGGGCATTTCTCAGACAAACCACGGAACCCAGGAGAAGCAAGCAGCAGCCCACACCCTACCTGTGGCAACTGGAGCAGCTCTGAGTTGAGTTGGTAGCACCTGCTGGAGAACCTTTTGGAGGTGCTACTTTGCTTGGTGAAAAGGAAGCTGACAGAGCAGTCAACGGAGAGGGCGGCTCCAGGAGGAAGACTTGGGTGCCAGGAGACACTGGCACTGGAATTCACGTGGTCGTGGAAGGCAGGGAAGCTCAGTGTTTCTCTAGTGTGACCAGAGTGAAGGGTAGCAGGGAGATTGGGTTTTATAAGAAACTAAGCAGGGGCTTGCATGGTGCCAGGAAAAGCATCTGCAGAGGAGGAACCTGTGAGGTCACAGGTCCATTCCTCTGGTTAGACACCGCTGGCCTATTGAAGAACTCAACACTCCTCACTTAGTAAGAGAACTAGTAGTCAGAAAACCAGCAAGGCTGTGGAAGAACTTAACCAACTGCATCTAATTGACATTTACACTCCAGCCCAAATCAGCGGAACATTCAACAAGCAGGACCACACATTCTGGGCCATAAAACATACCTTAACAAATTAAAAAAAACCTAAAATCTTATCAAGTATGTTTTCTGACCAAAAGCTAGAAATCAATAACAGAAAAATCTCTAAACTCTTGGAAAATAAATATCACACTTATAAATAATCCATGAGTCAAAGGGGGATGTCTTAAGGAAAATTATAAAATATTTTGAACTGAATGAAAATACAATACATCAACAAGGGGTGAGTACAACTAAAGCAGTGTTTAGAGGGAAATTTATATAATTAAATGCATATATTAGAAAAGAGAAAAGGTCTCCAATCAATAACCTAAAGTTTCAACTTAAGAAACCAGCAGTTCAATGGGTACTGGGAGCAGAGAGTGGACCCCCAGAGAGCCTTAAGCAGCCCCAGCACTACCGGCCTAGTTGCCATCACACCTGGGAAGAGCTGCAGCTGCTGCAGCCTGCTGCCACCACCTCAGGGCTGCCCATACCAAGTTCGGCACCACAAGCAGTAAACATGGAAGGCAGTAAATATGTGCAGGGACTGGTGGTCCTGGTGGCCTCACATTAGCGGTGCCTGCTGGCAGGGACAAGAAGGTTTTGGAAAACGAAAAGGGAGCCCACTGTACGGGAGAACATATTTGGCAATGATACATCTGATAAAGGGTTAATCTCCAAAATATATAAGGAACTCATACAACTTAACAAAAGGCAGATAAACAATCCAATTAAAAAATGGACAAAGGACCTAAATAGACATTTCTCCAAAGAGCACATACAGATGACCAAGAGACATATAAAAAAATGCTCAAAGTCACTGATCATCAGGGAGATGCAAATTAAAATGACAATGAGGTATCACCTCACACCTGTCAGAATGGCTACCATCAACAAATCACAAGTGCTGGTGAGGATGTGGAGAAAAGGGAACCCTTGTGCACTGCTAGTGGGAATGCAGACTAGTGCAGCCATTATGGAAAACAATATCCATACTGTTTCCTCAAAAAAGTAAATATGGAACTGCCATTAAACCCAGTAATTCCACTTCCAGAAATATATCCTAAGAAACCTGAAACACCAATCAGAAAGAATGTATGCATCCATATGTTCATAGCAGCACAATTTATAATAGTTAAGTTCTGGAAACAGCCCAAGTTCCCATCAGCAGATGAGTAAATAAAAAAGTTATGGTACATTTATACCATGGAATACTATGCAGCAGTGAAAAAGAAGACTCTCTTACCCTTTGAGACAGCATGGAGGGACCTGGAGAGTATGCTAAGTGAAATAAGTCAGTCAGAGAAAGACAAGTATCACATGATCGCACTCATATGTTGAATCTAATTAACAAAATAAACTGATGAATGGAGTGGATCCAGAGACATGGAAGCATGGAACAGAGTATGGAATCTCAGATGAAAGGCAGGGGAGGGTGGGTGGGTGGGAGGTAATCCATATATGCATAACTCATGGACACAGACAGTGGGGTGTTGAGGGCCTGGGGTGAGGGTGGTCTGGAGGGGGTCAATGGGGGAAAAAGGGGGACATATGTAATACTTTCAACAATAAAAACAAAAGGTTTTGGGAACAGTAAAATGGTTCAATGTAAGAAACAGTTATGGTTTCATCAACAGGAATGACACCAAGGAAGATGTATTTGTACACCAGACTGCCATAAAGAAGAATAACCCCAGGCAGATGCCCAGAAAACGCTAAACCACAAAATGGCAAAGACACAAAAGCAGCTGATCCACCAGCCGAGAATTCATCCACTCCCAAGGCTGAGCAGCGTGGGGGTGAATAAATGCTAGCTTACCATCTCTACCATCATCCAATTTAGTCATCCAACAAGAAATGAATGTGAAATTCAGCAATAAGAAATGAACAAAAGATTAGAACTGAAGACCTTAAGTTAGGGATGGGGAACCTTTTTTCTGCCATTGGATATTTATAACATCATTTGCAGGCCATACAAAATTACCAACTTAAAAATTTGCCTGCTACATTTGGTCAAACATTTAATTAACTCACCCCGAATGCCTCAGCAGGGCCAGACCAAATGATTTCGTGGGCCTTACACGACCTGCAGGCTGGATGTTCCCTACCTCTGCTTTCAGTGCTTGCTTTTTGCCCGTTAACCAGACAACTAGAACTATCTGCATTATCTATTATACAGCATGGAGATTTTATTATTTTTACCTATAGAAATCTCATCTTGGTAATGACAAACGAGGTTTTTATTTCTTAAAAGCCTGATTTTTCTTAATATACCTTTAAAGGTTTTAAAAATTGTTTCATATTTGGTCAAATTAAGATTTTTAAGGACCTTATTTTTAACCCTATCTAATAAAAGAATAATATGCAAACTGACCGTCACTCCAGCACACAAGATGGCTGCCCCCATGTGGACACAAAATGGCCACCACAAGATGGCTGGCAGGGGAGGGCAGTTAGGGGTGACCCAGCTGGCAGAGGAGGGCAGTTGGGAGCAACCAGGCCTGCAGGGGAGGGCAGTTGGGGGAGACCAGGCCTGCAGGGGAGGGCAGTTGGGGGTGACCTGGCCTGCAGGGAAGGGCAGTTGGGGGCGACCAGGTCGGCAGGGGAGGGCAGTTAGGAGTGACCAGGCTGGCAAGGGGGGGCAGTTAGGGGTTACTGGGCCAGCAGGGGAGGGCATTTGGGGGCGACCAGGCCTACAGGGGTGGACAGTTAGGGGTGACCAGGCGGGCAGGGGAGGGCAGTTAGGGGCAATTGGGCTGGCAAGGGAGCAGTTAGGCATCGATCAGGCTGGCAGGGGAGTGGTTAGGGGGTGATCAGGCTGGCAGGCAGAAGCAGCTAGGGGCATTCAGGCAGGCAGGCAGGCGAGCAGTTGGGAGCCAGCAGTCCTGGATTGTGAGAGGGATGTCCTACTGCTTTTGAGGGGTCCCAGATTGGAGAGGGTGCAGGCTGGGCTGAGGGATACACACCTAGCCCCCCATGCATGAATTTTGTGCAGCAGGCCTCTAGTCTACACGAATAAAAGAGAAACATGCAAATTAACCATCACTCTGCGACACTCATGAGCCACGCCCACCAGCCAATCAGGAGCGAGTATGCAAATTAACCCAACCAAGATGGCTGTGGCCATAGAGCTGCAGCAAGCAGGAGGCTTGGGTTTCCCTGGCAATGGAGGAAGCCAAGCTTCCCTGCCGCCATGGCTGGCCCAGGCCTACACTCAAGGCTACAAAGTTTCAATTATAGAAGATAAATAAATCCCAACAAAAATGGCGGCAGCCACAGAGCTGGAGAGAGCAGGAGGCCTGAGTTGCCCCCAGCGATGGAGGAAGCCAAGCTTTCCGTAGCCCTGGCCTCCGCTCAAGGCTACAAAGTTTCAATTATAGAAGATAAATAAATCCCAGATACCAGAGCCTCCGCTTGGGTTGCCAGGGGGCATGGCCAACCTGCAAACCACCACAGGCCCTTGGCCCAGGCCACCCCACACCCCAAGGGAACCCCCACCCTGATCTGGGACACCCTTCAGGGCAAACCAGCCGGCCCCCACCCATGCACCAGGCCTCTACCCTATCTAATAAAAGAGTAATATGCAAATTGACTGACACCCCAACACACAAGATGGCTGTCCCTATGTGGTCACAAGATGGCTGCTACAAGATGGCGAGCAGGGGAGGGCAGTTGGGAGGGACCAGGCCTGCAAGGGAGGGCAGTTGGGGGCGATCAAGCCTGTGGGGGAAGGCAGTTAGGGGTGACCAGGCCGGCAGAGGAGAGAAGTTGGGGGTGACCAGGCCTGCAGGGAAGGGCAGTTGGGGGGGGCACCCAGGCCTGCAGGGGAGGGCAGTTAGGGGCAATTGGGCTGGCAGGGGAGCAGTTAGGCATCAATCAGGCTGGCAGGGGAGTGGTTAGGCATCAATCAGGCTGGCAGGGGAGTGGTTAGGGGGTGGTCAGGCTGGCAGGCGGAAGCAGTTAGGGGCAATCAGGAAGGAAGGCAGGCGAGCAGTTGGGAGCCAGCAGTCCTGGATTGTGAGAGGGATGTCCGACTGCCTGTTTAGGCCCGAACGGGCAGTCGGACATTCTTCGAGGGGTCCCAGATTGGAGAGGGTGCAGGCTGGGCTGAGGGACCCACCCCCCGTGCACAAATTTTGTGCACCGGGCCTCTAGTTTGTAATAAAAATTTACAATTTGTTTTTTCAAAAATTCAACTAACTGCAAGCACCTGTTAATAAAAGGCCTTAAATAACTGTTTGTGTAAAAACAAGAAAAAAAGAAACTAGAGAAGAGAAAGCAAGCACAAAAAAAGAAACAATAAAGATAAGACAGACAGTAGGATTAAAAAGAGAAAAGCAATAGAGGAAATTTAATAAATCCAATAAAGCTAGTTCTTTGAAGAAAGATGAACAAAACAGGTAAACTTCTAGCAACAATAACAAAGAAAAAAGAAATGGAAGACACAAATGACCAGTATGAGCAATGGGAAGGGTATCACTTCAGACTCTACATATATTAAAATATTAATAATGAAAAACTCTATGTACATAAATTTGGCAACTTAAATGAAATTGAATTCAGTTAAAATCTTCCAAAAAAGAAACCTCTAGACTCAGATGGTAAATTCTATCAAATATTATAAAAACACAAAACTCCAATTACACACAAACTCTTCTAGAAAACAGAAGAGGGAACATTTCCTGACTCATTTTATGACACCAGCATCATCGATGCCCCATGATACACTGACAGCCCTCAAGCACAGCAGCTGCCAGCACACAGGTTCTGTGGCCACAGACATGTAGAGAACCAAAACCAACTCTCTTTCAACCAGAGCCCCAGAGTCCCATTCAATCCCATCAATCCAGCTCAAACCCATTCAACACTTAATCTGAGCCCCTTCTTAGATTCACCTGACCACCACAGGGTAAATACCATAACGGCAGGCAGATTCACCAATTCTAACTTAGCACAGATTTGCCAAGGGCGTCTCCTGTCTATGGAAAGCACATATCAAGTAACTAAGACATGTCATCATTTTCATCTATTTAAAAAAAATATTTTTATTCATTTCAGAGAGGAAAGAAGGAGATATTGATCTCAATGATGAAAGAGAGTGATTGATCTGCTGCATCCTGCACGCCCACACTGGGGATCGAGCCCGCAACCTAGGCATGTGCCCTGACTGGGAATCCAATTGTGATCTTCTGGTTCATAGGTTGACGTCAGTCACTGGGCCATGCCAGCCAGGCTGTCATCATTTTCTTTCTTTCTTTTTTAAATCCTCACCCAAGGATATTTTTCCCTTGGATATTTTTCCCATTGATTTTTAGAGAGAGTGGTAGAGAGAGGGAAAGACAGAGAGAAGTATCGATGTGAGAGAAACACATCAATTAGTTGCCTCCTGCATGCACCCTGACCAGGGCCTGGGCTGGGGAAGAGCCTACAACCAAGGTACATGTCCTTGACTGGAATTGAACCTGGGACCCTTCGGTCCACAGGCCAACACTCTATCCACTGACCCATCTGGCTAGGGCTGTCATCATTTTCTTTATGCTAAAAAAGATAAGGCCTTTTCATTTCTTGGGGGAGAGGGAAAAATGAACCACCAGATAGAGCTCTAAACACACACGCACCTAGTACACATTTGCTTATATCATACTAACTACTGGACAGACCTTGACAATAAGGCCAAATTAATTTTGGTGGTTGATGTAAATTTTAGAGACAAGGGTATGATGGGATATCAAGAGTGAAGATAAACCAGGAGAATGGCCGGAGGAAAATATCAGAGAAAAATAACAAATAAACTAAAATCCTATATAATAAAAGCCTAATATGCAAATTGTTCGATTGGAAGTTTGACCGCTCCCTAAGACATGCGCTGACCACCAGGGTGAGGTGCGGAACATGGTGGGCCTCGGCGATGTGGCACTGGCAGCGGGTGGCAGTGGAGGCGCTGCCAGCCCCAATGGGCCCCGATGAGAGTGGGACTGCTGTGGGATGGTGGAGCAGGTAAGTGGGCGATGCCAGGCCAAGGCAGGTGCGAGCAGGGGCCCGATTGCCCTTCAGATGGTGACCAGCGGCCGGCAGGCCCTGAAAGCCCAATCTAGGCCGGGCCCTGGGCTTGGACAGGGAACTGGGGGTGGGTGGTGGTGATCAACCTCCTGCGGCACCTGGGCAGGGGGGCTGCGACCTCTCACTGGCTACCTGGGGGGCCAGGGTGACGGGGACAGAGATGTGGTGAGAATGCGGGGTGTTCCTGAGCTCGCTCTCACTCCCCCTGCTTCCTGCTTCCCTCCCCCAGGATGCCAGGCTCTAGCGCTGGGGAAGCGCCCCCTTCTTCCCCCACGCAGCCTCTTCTTGCTGAGCTGGTCCACAGGGACTGGTCGGGATCCCTGTGGGTTCACACAGGAGCTGGTCTGCGAGGCTGGCCGGGAGAGAGAGTGCCACTGGGCGGCCCAGAGGCTCACCCTGTGCCCCAGCCCGAGGTGTCTGGCCACGCTCACCACATCTCCATATGGAAACTCAGGAGCCATGACTCAGGCGGAGGGGAGCGCACGGGGGCTGCCCAGGGCTCAGAAGTCAGCTGGGACCTGCCCTTCCACACCAGATACTCGTGTTTTGATTGCCAACCAGGCCTAGGGACCGCACCCATGCACGTGCAAGTGCTGGCGAGGATGAGGAGAAAAAGGAACCCTTGTGCACTGCTGGTGGGAATGCAGACTGGTGCAGCCACTGTGGAGAACAGTATGGAGCTTCCTCAAAAAACTAAAAATGGAACTCCCATTTGACCCAGTGATGATCCCAATTCTAGGAATATATCCCAAGAAACTAGAAACACAAATCAGAAAGGATATATGCACCCCTATGTTCATAGCAGCACAATTCACCATAGCTAAGATTTGGAAACAGCCTAAGTGCCCATCAGCAGATGAGAGGATTAAAAAACTGCTACATGCCCCCATGGCTGCTTCGCTTCCCATGCCCAGCTCAAATTGGGACCCAGGTAACAGACAGAGACTTGGCCGACAGCAGCTGCCCTCTCACTGCAACAAGACTTGTTTGAGTTGTCTTGTACCCATGGTGTGGGGATGTGGATTTTTGATATCTAAATCCAGCCTAGCATGAGGAATGCTCAGGGCCTACTCAAGAAGGCAAATAATCCTTCCCACTAATATTTACAGGGTAAAATAAGATTGTTGATAGAGTATTAAATCTGACAGTAAAATAGTAGTCAAGTTCTCAGACTAATTAAAATTGGCTAATTGAAATAAGTGAATATTCTAGAAAAATTAATGGTATTGGACAAAAAGCTGTTCCTAAAGTGTTAACTAAAATTTTTATTGGTAGTTCATCTCATGGTAAAATTGCATAACATGTAATGAACCTAAAGCAGTTATATTTTAGTACAAAAAATTAAAAATTAAAAGCTATCAAGACTACATTATAAAATTTCCAAAAGCCTCCTAATATTTAAATCAAAAAAGGGGGGATAGTAGAAGAATATCATGTAAGGAAAAATATCCTGTAAGTAAATTACATCTAGAAAATTTTTACTTCAGAAAATTAACTTTCATTTGTCATGCTAACAGCAAGACACCCATGAAAAACACACATGGTGTCAAAACAAGCCAAAGGAAAACCATTTGGGTAAAAAAATGAAAAAGGATCCCAAGTCAAATTTATAGAAAAGATTCCTTTATTAACTTTTGGTCGAGAATATGTTTGTATATTTTCAGAAACCAACTCCAAGACCATGTGGATTCCTGCAACAGAGAGGAATTGACAGGACTGCTCCAGCCATGAAGACAAGAGAAACAATCCAGAGATGGAAGACGCTGACGACGCCTTGCCATACTAGCAGTCAGCAGCTGTGCGTTGCTGCAGGTTGCCCACGACCAAACCAGAGAGGGTCGGACCTGCATTACCAACATTTGTCCACCATCCAGAACTGAAATATCATTGCTGACATGTACACATAAGGAACTGTTTGACATTGAAAATGGGACTCAAAAGAACTGTTGGTCCAGAAAGAAACTCACTACAGACTGAAAAACAAACAAACAAACAAAAAAACTGTGGTACATCTACACAATGGAATACTAAGCTGTGGTAAAAAAGAAGGAGTTCTTACCATTTGCAACAACATGGATGGAGATGGAGAGCATTATGCTAAGTGAAATAAGCCAAGCAGAGAAAGATAAATATCACATGATCTCACTCATTTGTGGAATATAAACTGATGAACAAAAATAGATCCAGAGACAGAGAAATATTAATCAGAACGTTAAATCTCAGGGAAGGTAGGGGACAGTGGGAGTACGGGGGAGAGATCAACCAAAGGACTTATATGCATGCATATAAGCCTAATCAATGGACACAGACCACAGCGGGATGGGGGCATGAATGGGATGTGGGGGGTAATGGGGGAATAAGGACATATATATAATACCTTAATCAATAAAGAAATACAAAAATAAAAAATAAAAAAAAAAACAATAAAATCTATCACTCATGTCACCAGGCCATGCACAGAGCCAGAGCCCTGCAGGGGTTTCTGCTGGGATTCCTCAGAACCACTCAGGGTTCACACTCTCACCTGCTAGGATGAGAAGTAGGACTGGGTGGGTGGTCAGTGGGGCCCACTCCCCATGCTCTGGGGACCAGCTATTCCTGAGGGTATTTCGGGTGCAGGTTGGATGGGCACACAGCCAGACCCTGGGTGCCTGGCAGTCTCACATGACTTCATGCCACACCTGCTTTCCACACGGCAATAAAAATCTGGGCTGTGTTCACAAGGGATTCCCCGTCTTTGTGCCTACAGGAACATTGGTTGAGTGAGGGCCTCTCCACTTACTATGACCAGCGCCAGGCCTGAGAGCGGCCAACATAAGAATGAACACTTCTTCATCTGAAGTAGCCTGGATCCCACTCTCACGGACTGCAGTGCCTGCCCTAACTCTGACCCATGTTCCACTGGCCTAGTGACCTGCTGGAAGCAGCACTGTACTTTCCTTGATCAGTGGCAGGTGTTGCTGGAAACAGGTGGAACCCGACACCTGCCCGATTCATGATGAGAAGACAGCTCTGCCTCTCTGTGGTGGAGGGCATACTAGAAGAAGGTGCCAGAATCCAGGCAGGTGAGCAGGTGCAGCACTTGTCCCTATGGCCCCTCCTTGACTGTGGGCTCCCCCTTGTATCCTGATGAAGGGCCGCCCAGTCAAGCATTGCCCACTGCTTGGACCAGAAAGAACTGGCCATCCACATAGGGATGAGCCAATGGGAGGAAGGCGGGACTTCTTGCCTTGTATTTCAGAGCAAAGGGTATTTGGGGACAGGCTCTGGTTGACAGCTGGAAAGAGAGGCACAGGGCTGCTGAGTGCTCTCAGGCAGTCACCTGGCACATGAGGTGACAAATACGAGATTCTCTCTTTAGGGTCATGCTGCCTCCTACCTGGCCCTTGATAGAGGTGGTAGAACTTAAGTAGGATGGAACTGTCAGCTGTTTGTCTGAAGTGAGTGTGTCTGTGGGAAAGGCACCATTACCATCATGGGGCAGAGCGTTCCAGACCCCACTATGGGTCACATGCAGCAGTTAGCGGCACACGTAGCGACAGATGGCCGTGACAGGGGAGGGGACTGGAGATGCTGGTGGCGTGGGGAGGAGAGGCAACAGAGCAGTCTGCTGTCCAGAGTGACAGCCTGCATATGGATAAGATATGAGAAAATTAATTTTTAAGAAGAAATAAAAGGAAGCAGAACTCATAGCACCTGTCCTGCTCTAGCCAATGCACATCCCACATGGGTCTCTTTGCTTCCTCAGCAAGAGGAGATGATTCTGTGTGGAGGCCTGGTTATCCTCTGTGTTACGTACAGCTGTGAAGTCCTTTATCTGCTGATGGACCCCATTGTTGCTGACTGGTGCTCGGCTCTCATGCAAGCAAGCAATTTCAAAAAATAAAAAATAAATAAAGAGAGTGTGCGACGTGCAGAGTTTACAGGCGGGAGCCAGCTGGAGGCTGCAGCACATGAAAGATACATGGCAGCAAACAAAGCCATGCGTTAACCCAGCCCAGCAGGGAGGGCGCAGTCAGAGGAAACCTCGAAGGTGGAACTACTTCAAATGGTGCCAGAGAACCTCCCAGTGGGGGAGGGCGCACGCTATACCAGTGCCTGAAGTCCCACCAAAGTTGCAAGGAGCAGGGTGTGCTGGCAGCAGAGCCACAGACCACAGGGACAACTGAGCCCTTGGGGTGCTGGTCAGCCAGGGCAGCCACACACTCAGGGACATGGAGACATGACAGTGTCACTGCATAACAACCTGCAGTGAGCCCAGGCTGTATTCTGTGGGGCACCCAGGACAAGTTGCTCTCCTGACCCATATATATCTGCCCCTCAGGCACCACAGCTACTGGGTGATTTGGGCTTGTGAGAACCCCTTGCTCTGGGCCTGTAGGAGTTAACAGGAATCTCCTGTTGTCTGGGAAGTTCTGCATGGCCTGCGGGACACCTACCCCGCACTGCGTTTGCCATGATGGGTGCCATTACTGCTGACACCTCTCTGCTGATCTTGGCAGCAACATGAGGCTTGCTGTGCAGCCCAGAGGGGTCTCCTCATGTGCTAGTTGGATGAAAGGAAGGAGTGGATGGGAGAGGCTGAGGCCACAGTTCCCACAGCAGGCTGACTCCAGGGAGGTTCTCAGTGATGTCCTCTCTGAACCTCCACGTTCGTTCTATGCTCACCATCACCACGCGGTACACTTCTGCTCAGTAGGCACTTCTCTCTTTGATAACTGCTACCTACACTGACATCATGCCTATCACTCAGGTGTACAGGCCTGCTTCAAGACCTATCCTCAGGACAAGCCAAGGAAATAGCTGCCCCCAGACTGAACCTGCAGTGAAGAAAGATGCTACATGTGACATCATGAGGTCAGTAGGCAAGGGGAACACCACAGTGTGGAAGAGGTTTGTAAGATGCTGGTTCTGTGCCATGGTTGCTGCACTGTTGGGTGTTTTGGGTGAAGGGCCATGGCGCACGGTGCTGAGGAATCCTGTGTGTGGAGATAGAACAGAGGGTGTTAACAGTAAGTGATCTGGGTGAGGGGTGTGCAGGTGTTCTTTGTACTGTTATTTTTGCAACTTTTCTATAAATTTATTACCAATTAAAAATAAAAAAAACCACACCACTTGAAACAAATCACCTCAGCCATCCTAACTTATGAACATTAAAGAGTCAGTCCTTACCAGTCTGGCTGCACTAACTAGGAATTTATAGTGTATCAGACAGGTATTGGAAGGTTTTGCTTGGCAAAACTCTGTTTCAGAGACAGTATCAACAATTTTCAGCTGCAGGTTCACAATCATATAGGAACTGAGCAGACTGCAGCCTCCTGCAGCATGAGGCCACCCTACACCGACAGTCCATGGGTATCGTAGCTTCCTCCTTTTCTTATTAGTAATCATGGTCTCCAACGAGGCCAGTGCTAGTTCCTGTTTCTGCTGCAACATGCCACTGAAATGTACCGAAATGAGTTCCTTCAGGATGGCCTGGGCTCGTCCTGCACGCTGCAGTGCTGATGGGCTGGTACAGGCACAGAAACTGTGATCTGCTTGGAGCTGAGGCCACATCTCACGGAGTGGGAGGCCCAGATGGAAAGTTCCATGTAGGCAACTGCCTGAGTGCTGCTTCATTCGTACTCTATAAAGTCTTGGGGAGGGGGGGAGGGAAGACTTTTGAGTCTCCACTTTTAAAGGCTAAAGATGGATTGACAAATGTCATCAAACACAAGAGGGAGGTGTCACTCTACCCATGAGTGAGACCCCAAAGTCCTGTTTCTGGTCTGCGGCCCTTGAATGTAACAACCTCGAGAGCAAGTGTCCTACTGCACTGGAGGTGGGATCAGACAAACAGCGCAATGGCTGGTCCACCTTCAAGACAGACACAGGGAGAAAGAGGCAGGTCTTTGCAGCCGGGACTTAACCAGGGGTCCCTCCTGTGGCCCTGGCTACCCCAGAGGTGGCCTTTGCCGAGCACAGCCTCACTGGTCACAAGACTAAACACTAGGTCCAGGACCAAACCCCTGTGTGGGACAACAGGCCCTCTGGTGTGTCTTCCCATGGAGTGGCCCTCGGACTCTGTGCGGCCATCAGGGTGGCTGCAGTCTGGACTGTCTGTCCTCCGATCCCTTCAATGAGTTGAAAATGTTCTAGAACACACCCTCATGAGTGCCAAATCGCCTTATGTTCACATTTAGACAGTTGGGGTGTACCTGTACAGAACTCACCATGCAGGGAGGACCAGACCCAGCTCCCTTATGCCCCTCCTATCTCCATGGCCCCTCAGAGCCCTAGCCAGTGGTACCCATTCCCCTGGAGCCCCCAACCTGTGGAAAGATTGCTTCCTTCTCCCTGGTTGTCAAGCACTCTGGGCCAGGGCTGTGGCTTTTTCTATTTTAAGCAAGTTTCTATGCACAACTCTCTGTAGATGGAAACAATCAAAGATGGGAGAGGAGTTGTCAGATGGCCAGCTGCTTGCCACCACAGGTGCGAGTTATTTAAATTGTATCGTCATTTAGGAGGGAGATGCTCCCAACCCCACCCTTTCTCTCTGGCAGCATCCCTGCCACTTCCAGTGGAACAGGTGTGCACGGAGGCCGAGCCATCAGGTGATCTGCACCTGGCGGAGGCAGTAGTCATGGATCCTGCTGCTTGTGCCACTGGCATCTGATCATCCACAAACCCACAGTTCCTCTCTGTTGGGGACCTCCTGATGAGCTGTGTCCCTGGAACCCAAAGCCTGGACTGCATTCTCCGTTGGCCATCCCTGACCTAGCACACAGGCTAAGCATCCATGGGGAGGGCTGGTGACCAGGGGATAGCAGGAGTCCACGAGGAGGCGGCGGTATTAGGAGGCAGTGCAGGGCACAGACTGAGAGCCAGAAAAGGACCCCATGGTATGGGTGTGGCTGATGCCCTGGACCAGCAGGGCAGAGGCAAGAGCCCTGGCAGGGGGTGGTCAGGGAGTGACAGCAATGGCTCGGACCCTCAGGGTGGTAGTGGAGGAGCAAGGCTGTGTCTATATGTTATCACATCTGGGAACAGAGGCTGAGAGAGTGAGAACCTAGTGAGGGCCCAGGTAAGAGGTGTTCTTGGTAAACAGAATGCCTACTTTTTGACATCATTCTAAAATTTCCATAAAATTACACTTTAAAGCATCCAAGTTCCACCTATTTGTGCCCAGAAAAACATTCAACAACAATCTCCTCAGTCCTCCCATTTCAGATGTGGAACCTGGGGCCCATAGAGCATGGCCTGTACCCAGCCCCTCCTGGCACATGAGGTGCAGAGCAGGGACTGATCAGCCCAGCAGTGCTCATGAAGAAGGATAAGCTGGAATAAGGACTCACTACTGTCATTTTTTGAAACCCGAGTAACAGAAACCAATCACAGGTGATATCTAGTATGGATATCAGCTATAGAGAAATTCATTTCCTTTCTTTTTCTTCTTTTTTGGTTAATTCTCACCTGAGGATATTTTTCCATTGATTTTTTTAGAGGGAGTGGGGGGCGGGGAGGGAGAGACATACAGAGAGAAACATTGATGTGAGAGAGACACATCAATTGTTTGCCTCATGCACATGCCCCAACTGGGGATCGAGCCTGCAACCGAGGTAATGTGCCCTAACCGGAATCAAACCTGCTACCCTTCAGTCCAAGGGCCAAAGCTCTATCCACTGAGCCAAACCGGCCACGGTGAACATCATTTCCTTTTAAATAAAAATTCCACTTCCCACTAATCCTAAACTTTTCTGTGACTCCCCTTCGCTTATGACCAACACATTTGTAGCTATTAAAATCTTCACTGAAATAAGACAATGGACAGTGTTTCTGTTTCACTCTTGTGAATTTTAGAATCACATACAAACTAAGAGAGCCACTAGTGACTTCAGTAGAAATGGGTAACCTTAATTCAAAGGGTCCTGTGGACCTGCCCAAAGAGCCTTAGAGAGGCTGCTGGCATGGCCACACCTGCCCTGGAAGTGTGTGTTGGCGTCACTCTGAGTGGGTACCAAGGTCCTGCCAGCACAGAATTTTTAACTAGATTCCACCTACAGTAACTTCTGTTTTAGCTTGGGTTGTCCTTAGCCAATGCTGTCATAACCCACCTCAAAGTAACACCAGTGCATGGAGCCCAGAAAGAAGCCAGGCAGAGCACTGGAGATCGGGGCACAGCTGGGCCTTGGTTGCCCTCACACTGTCCACAGTGGCACCCTTGGTAAATACCAGCCAGCATCCCCACCATCCAGGAGGGCCATCCCCAAGCAGTGGGGATTCCACCTCCAAAGCACAGAGATCCAAACCTCTGTGACTGACCCGATGGGTGGTCATGACCATGCAACGCCCATGTGCCACCATGGAAAAGAGAGTGGCTCACCCTGGTGTTCTTCTCGTTTCCTTCCACGTGGAGGATGTAGGGGCAGCCCTCCTTCTGCGGGTTTTCTGAGACAATTCGCACCTCAACGCCCGGCAGCGGGGTTCCCACAGAACCTGCAAGGAGAGGAGAAATATAAGAGAAAGATGGAATCAGAGGGATTTCAAAGGAGAGGGCTATACACCTGTGGCTCTCAGATCCTGCCTGGACATCACTCACAGTTGCCAACAGTGTGCAAGGCGAGGCTCTGAATGCTCCAGAGCAGCGGTCACCAACCGGTGGTCTGTGGACCACTGGTGATCCGTGAGGTCCGAAAGGTTGGCGACTGCTGCTCCAGAGCATGCAGTTCATCCTAGGAAGGCCTCCTGCACCCAGGCAGGATGCAGACATGGCTTCTACTTGTACCTGGCTGAGCAGCAAGGGCAATGAAGCGCACCTGTCCAGAACAGGTCCCAAGAGGCACCGATGCTGAAAGTTGGGCAGTGAGCAAGGATCCTCATGGCAGTGGGATAATATTACTGGCATTCTGGTTTATTCATTAGGCACCCATGGTTTGTTCAGTGTCTTCATCCCACTCAAAGGCCCCAGCATAGTGGGCCAGCTTACAATCAAACTTCAAACCTACAAAGGTAAGGCAGGTGGCTTGAATGTGTCCCACAGCCACTGTAATAAATGACTAAGGCATAACAGAGGTTCCAAGACCAAACTCGCAGCATCTATGCAAATTCACTTCAAGGTTTTAAGGCCTTTATTATAACCGCTGAGATCAATGAGGATTTGTCAGGGGATAAATGTCCCCAGAAGTCAGGTCAGCAAACTGCAATTTTTTTCACATCCCGGATCCAAACTCTTCACAAGGTTGGCTGTATCAGTCTTCTTCTGTAAAACAGCACCGTCCTATCCTCCTTGGCCTGTCTCCTGCACCTGAGGTTCAGGGGCGAGGCCTGGGCCCTATGACTATGGTGAGCTCTCCATGTTCTGGAGGACTTTTTCCTCAACTCTGGTCAGTACTCTGTGTCAGGTCCCAGCTGGAAACAGACAGACCAGCATCCTCTCCCTGCCCCCCACCCCTTTTTTTGGTTTTCAAAGATTTTTCAAATTAAAGTGAAATCTATATAAGATGCAACTGATTATAGAGTGGCAATTCAGTGGCATTTAGCAATCATCATCACCATCTAGTTCCAGATATTTTCATCACCCCAGAAGAAGCCTGTGTCCATCAGCAGTCACTTCCCACCTCTAGCCCCCTACCCCCAGTAACCACTAATCTGCTTTCTGTCTCTATGAATTTTCTTGCTCTGGAAATCCTATATAATAAAGAGCTAATATGCTAATTAGACCAGACAGCAGAATGACCTTCTGGAATGACCAGTGGGCGGGGGGTGGGGCTGCGAGACAGACAGGGCTGTGAGGGCCTCTAGTTTCATATAAAAGAAATTGTACGACAGGTGCCCTCCTATCTCTTCTTAGTTGTACATATACTTGGAGTCTGTGGTTACACAGGCATTAAGGACATTCAGGACACAAGAGAGCCTAGAAGCAAGAGCATTTCATCTCCAGTGTAGAGATAAGACTTTGGAACCAGAGACAAGGACTAGCTTGTGAATGTGGAGGTGGGTCCAAGCCCAGCCTGCTCTGACATTACAAGCTATGCTTCTCCTGCTGATGGCTCAGCCTGCCCCTGGGTACAGTCAAGACCAGCTTCCATTCTGCACACTTTAAATTTGGTTTCCAGTTGATCCCAAGGTCATTATCTTTTCCAGATTAAATAATGCCTTTGTCGATCTCTCGTTTCAGTGACAAGTTTAACTCCTGTCATTTACACTGCTCCTCTCTGGACCTCATGGTTTGATGAGGACTGACAGACACACTGGCAGAGTAACCAGAGTGATCAGCAAGGGCCACAGCCCGGACTGCTGGGACACTCACCTGGGCTGGGGTTCCAAGGTCTCCAGATGCTCCCAGTCACTCGTGTTTCATGGTCAAACTTCAGTAGGCTGACCTTGGTTTTAGCCCTTAGTGACCAGGTGTTGGTCATAATTTACGATAAGTGTGTGTGTAAAAGCCACAGAACAAAGGGTTCAAGGGAGAAATTGGGCAGATAATATGCAGAAGACAAAGGCTGCACGTGAGAGGCAGGCTGAGGCCACGCAGGAGGACACTCAGGCCACATTGACCCCATGCCCCCGGCACTGCCATAGGCCGTATGGAGCTGACAATGCTCTCATAATCTGTATCAATAAGATCTTTCTTGCTACTTGAACAAGGGTGATACAGTGCTGGGCAGAGTGATTAGCCCGAATAAGAAGAAAACATCAGATACTGGAAAATGATTGACTGCCCTCTGAGACTGGTCAGATATGATTTCTTCAAGTACCTGCCAGAGATAAAGAGTTCCATAAACACACCTCAAGGAGTCAGGCAGAATATGGTTATTTCATAAGGAGGCATTTTGTCAACTTAAGTGCAGAATCTGAAGCAGGACCAACTGCCTCACTCAGAAATGAAAGCCTGCTTCTCATCCCCTTCCTTCCGAGGAGCCTGTCTGAGCAGCAGTGTGACGCTGGCTCAGCCTGAGTGCGCTCAGACAGTGATGCCTTTTCAATTGTGAGCTGGGAGCTCATCTCCCCAGAAGGAAGGAAGCAGAGGCTCCATATAGGCCCTGAGACCAGAGAGATGTGTGTGGACGAGGGAGTCCTCCTGGGCCTGCCCAGGACAGGGGAGGTGTGTGTCACCTCAGCTATGCCCGACCATCTGCAGTAGCTGTTGGGGGCATATGTGGAGAAGGTTAAGGGCTCAGTCCCACAACTGTTAGTGGGTCACTTCAGTGACTTCTAGTCATAAGTGGTGTTACCTACAGTTTCTGTCCAACTTGGCTACAAATCCTCCTCCCGGGGTGCAATAATTTGCTAGAGTGGCTCATAGAACCCTGGAAAACAGTTTGCTTACTAAAGACCAGTTTGTTACAAAGCATACAACCTCTGAATGGCCAGATGGAAGAGATGCTTAGGTGTGGAGGAAGGGGTGGAATGAGCTTCCCTGCTTTCCAGGTGCTTAGTATAATAATCCCCAGGTCTAGCCATGCTGTCACAAAAGTTAAGAGATCTTCTTCCTGCCTCTGCAGCTGCCATGGCTCCTGTGAAAAAGCTCGTGGTGAAGGGGGGCAAAAAAAGAAGCAGGTTCTGAAGTTTACCCTTGACTGCACCCACCCATAGATGGAATCATGGACGCTGCCAACTTTGAGCAGTTTCTTCAGGAGACTCCAAGTGAATGGAAAAGCTGGGAATCTCGGCGGAGGGGTTGTAACCATTGAAAGAAGGAAGAGTAAGATCACTGTAACGTCTGAGGTGCCTTTTTCCAAAAGATATTTGAAATATCTCACCAAAAAATATTTGAAGAAGAATAACCTACATGACTGCTTGCGCATAGTTGTGAACAGCTAAGAGTGTTACGAATTGCTTTACTTTCAGATAAACCAGGATGAAGAAGAGGAGGAAGATGAGGATTAAAGCTCATTTTTCTGGCAAGTTTTGTATGAGTTCTTGAATAAAACTTGGGAACAAAAAAAAAAAAAGAGAGAGAGATCTTGCTTTTTTATAGCCACACTAGAGGCTCAGTGCACGAAATTTGTGCATGGGTTGGGTCCCTAGGCCTGGCCGCCAATCAAGGCCAATCAGAGCCTACCGGCTGCTGGCCAGGGCCTCCCTTCTCCGGCTGCTGGCCAGGGCCTTCTTTTGTTCCACACTACCCCCTGGTGGTCAGTGCATGTCATAGTGAGCGATCGGTCTCCCGGTTAACTCCAGCAGGGACAATTTGCATATTAGTCATACACACACACACGCACACACACACACACACACACACACAGTATTCCATTGAGTAAATGTACCACAGCTTTTTTATCCACTCATCTACTGATGGGTACTTGGGCTGTTTCCAGATCTTAGCTATTGTAAAAAACACATAGGAATGCATAGGAGTGCATTTATTCTTTCTGATAAGTGTGTTTCAGGATTCCTAGAAGTGAGGTGGCTGGGTCAAATGGCAGTTCCATTTTTAATTTTTTTGGGAAATAATCTACTGTTTTCCATAGTGGCTGCACCAGTCTGCATTCCCACAGCAGTGTACTAGGGTTCCCTTTTCTCTACATCCTCAACAGCACTTGTTGTTTGTTGATTTGTTGATGGTAGCCATTCTGACGTGTGAGGTGATACCTCATTGTAGTTTTAATTTACATTTCCTGATGATTAGTGATGTTGAACATTTTAAAGATATATATTTTTATTGATTTTAGAGAGGATGGGAGAGGGAGTGCGATAGAAACATCACTGATGAGAGAATCATTGATCAGCTGCCTCCTGCATGCCCCACATTAGGGATCGAGCCTGCAACCTGGGCATAAGCTCTAACTGGGAATTGAACTGTAACCTCCTGGTCTCTAGATCAATGCTCAACCATTCAGCCATGCTGGCCGGACATTTTTTCATGTCTATTGTCCAGTTTGGAGAAGTGTCTATTCAGGTCCTCTGCCCATTTTTAATTGGGTTGTCTTCCTGGTGTTGAGTTGTATAAGTTCCTTATATATTTTGGAAATTAATCCCTTATCAGAGATATCACTGGGAAATATATTCCCCTATACCCGTGGTTGGCAAACTGCGGCTCGCGCGCCACATGCGGCTCTTTGGCCCCTTGAGTGTGGCTCTTCCACAAAATACCACGGCCTGGGCAAGTCTATTTTGAAGAAGTGGCCTTAGAAGAAGTTAAAAAAATGTGGCTCTCAAAAGAAATTTCAATCATTGTACTGTTGATATTTGGCTCTGTTGACTAATGAGTTTGCCAACCACTGCTCTATACCATATATTGGATTCCCTTTTCTTTTCTGTTGATTTTTTTTTCTGTGCAGAAGCTTTTTAGTTTGATATAGTCCCATTTGTTTATTTTTCCCTTTGTTTCTCTTCCCCTAGGAGATGTACTGGTGAAAATACTACTACGTGAGATGTCTGAGATTTTACTGTCTATATTTTCTTTTAAGATGTTTATGGTTTTGCGACTTACATTTAAGTCTTTTATTCTTTTTGAGTTTATTATTGTGTATGGTGTAAGTTGATAGTCTAGTTTCATTTTTTTGCATGTACCCATCCAATTTTCCCAGCACCATTTATTGAACAGACTGTCTTTACTCCATTGTATGTTCTTGCCTCCTTTGTTAAATATTTATTGACCATAATGGTGTGAGTTGATTTCTGGGGTCTCTGTTCTGTTCCATTGGTCAAATGACTATTCTTGTGCCAATTCCAGGCTGTTTTGATTACAATGGCTTTGTAGTTTAGGTTGATATCTGGCATTATGATCCCTCCAACTTTGTTCTTCTTTCTCAAGATTGTTGAGGCTATTTGGGGTTTTTTGTTCCATATACATTTTTGCAATATTTGTTCTAGATCTGTGAAATATGCTGTTGGTATTTTAATAGGGATTGCGCTGATTACTTTAGGTAGTATGGACATTTTAATATTATTTCTTCTAATCCATGAATATAGTGTATGCTTCCACTTGTCTGTAATTTCCTCTATTTCTTTTTTCAATGTCCTATAGTTTTCTGAATACAGGTCTTTTACCTCCTTGGTTAAGTTTACTCTTAGGTATCTCTTTTTTGTTGTTGTTGTTGCAATGGTAAATGGGATTGTTTTTTTAGTTTCTCTTTCTGAGAGCTCATTATTGGTGTATAAAAATGCCATTGATTTGTGGATGTTAATTTTGTATCCTGCTACTTTGCCGAATTAATTTATTAAATCTAGCAGTTTTGTGGTGGAGTCTTTATGGTTTTTGATGTACCATATCATGTCATCTGCAAATAATGACAGTTTCACTTCCTCCTTTCCAATTTGGATGCTTTTTATTGTTTTTCTTCTTGTCTGATCTCTATGGCTAGAACTTCCAGTACTATGTTGAAATACTGGAAGTAGCGGTGAAAGCGGACATCCCTGTCTCGCTCATGATCTTAAGGGAAATGCTTTTAGTTTTTGCCCATTGAGTATGACGTTGGCTGTAGGCTTGTCATGTATGGCCTTTATTATGTTGAGGTATGATCATTCTATTCCCACTTTGCTGAGAACCTTTATCATAAATGGGTGCTGGATTTTGTCAAATGCTTTTTCTATGTCTATTGATATGATGTGTTTTTTATCCTTCATTTTATGTGATGTATCATGTTTATTGATTTGCGAATATCATACTAGCCTTGCATCTCTGTAATAAATCCCACTTGGTCATGGTGTGTGATCTTTTGAATGTATTGCTGGATCTGATTTGCTAATATTTTGCTGAGAATTTTAGCATCTATGTTCATCAGGGATACTGGCCTGTAATTTTCTTTCTTTGTAGTGTCTTTATCTGATTTTGAAATTAGGATAATTCTGGTCTCGTAAAAAGAGCTTGGAAGTCTTCCCTCCTCTTGAATATTTGGAATAGTTTGAAGAGTAGGTGTTAGTTCTTTGAATGTTTGGTAAAACTTGCCTGTGAAGCCATCTGGCCCAGAACTTTTGTTTCCTAGGAGTTTTTTGAATACTGGTCCAGTTTCATCAGTTGTTATTGGCCTATTCAAGTTTTCTGATTCTTCCTGATAAATTTTGGAAGATTGTATGTTTCTAGGAATTTGTCCATTTCACCCAGGTTGTCCAATTTGTTGGCATATACTTGTGGATTTCTGTGATGTCACTTTTTCCTCTTTCATTTCTGGTTTTATTTACTTGGGTCCTCTCTCTTTATTTCTGATGAGTCTGACTAAAGGTTCATCAATCTTGTTTATCTTTTCAAAGAACCAGATTTTGGTTTCATTGATCTTATGCATTACTTTTTTAGTCTGTGTCATTTATTTCTGCTCTGATCTTTTTTATTTCCTTCTTTCTACTTCCTCTGGGCTTTTCTTGTTGTTCTCTTTGTAATTCTTTTATTTTTATTTTTTTAAATTTAATAAATCTTTATTGTTCAGATTATTACAATTGTTCCTCTTCCCCCACCCCCTAATAGCTCCCCGCCACCTGGTTCCCATCCCACCCTCTGCCCTTCCTCCCCCGCACTGTCCTCATCCATAGGTGTACGCTTTTTGTCCAGTCTCTTCCCGCATCCCCCACACCCCTTTCCCTCCGAGAATTGTCAGTCCACTCCCTTTCTATGCCCCTGATTCTATTATATTAACCAGTTTATTCTGTTCATCAGATTTTTTATTCACTTTTAGATTCACTTACTTATAGACATGTATTTTTTGTTCATAATTTTTATCTTTACCTTTTTCTTCTTCTTCCTCTTCTTAAAGAATACCTTTCAGCATTTCATATAATACTGGTTTGGCGGTGATGAACTCCTTTAGCTTTTTCTTATCTGTGAAGCTCTTTATCTGCCCTTCAATTCTGAATGATAGCTTTGCTAGGTAATCTTGGTTGTAGGTTCTTGCTATTCATCACTTGGAATATTTCTTGCCACTCCCGTCTGGCCTGCATCGTTTCTGTTGAGAAATCAGCTGACAATTGCATGGGCACTCCCTTGTAGGTAACTAACTGTTTTTCTCTTGCTGCTTTTAAGATTCTCTCTTTGTTTTTTGCTCTTGGCATTTTAATTATGATGTGTCTTGGTGTGGTCCTCTTTGAATTCCCTTTGTTTGGGGTTCTCTGTGCTTCCTGGACTTGTAAGTCTATTTCTTTCACCAGGTGGGGGAAGTTTTCGGTTATTATTTCTTCAAATAGGTTTTCAGTATCTTGCTCTCTCTCTTCTTCTGGCACCCCCATAATTTGGATGTTAGTACGCTTGAGGTTGTCCCAGAGGCTCCTTACACTATCTTCAAATTTTTGGATTCTTTTTGCTTTTCTGGCTGTTTTTTGCTTCTTTGTATTTCAAATCTTTGACTTGATTCTTGCTGTCCTCTAGTCTGCTGTTAGGTCTCTGTATAATGTTTTTTATTTCAGTCAGTGTATGTTTAATTTCTAACTGGTCCTTTTTCATATCCTTGAGGGTCTTGCTAAATTTATCAGCCTTTTCTAGGAAATTCTTGAAAAACCTTATAACCGTGGTTTTGAACTCTATATCCAGTCATTTGCTTTCCTCCATTTCTTTCATTTGTGATCTGTTTCTCTGTCTCCACATTTCCGCTGCTTTCCTGAGTTGGTAGAGTAGCTTTGTGTGGTAGGTGTCCTATAGGGCACAGTGGCTCAGCCTCCCCAGTTACCTGAGGTGGACACTCTTGGTGCACCCCTTTGTGGACTGTGTGCTCAGCCTTGTTGTAGTTAAGTCTTGATTGTTATTGGTAGGGAGGAATTGCCCTCCAGGCCATTTGGCTGTGAGGATCAGCTGTGTCTATGCTGGGAGAACTTCTGTGCTGGAGACACTCTTATGAGACAAGACTTGCAAAATTGCAAAAGCCTTTGTGCTTAGCTTGAATGGGGCGGAGTTTCAGGGTGGAGCAGACAGCCTTGGTTTCCCATCAGCACTGCCCTATGAGGCCCCTGGGTCTCAGTGTCCCTCGGTAATTGCTGCAAACACCTCTGAAAGAAAGCCGCCCTCAAGTTTTGCCCACTGCCAGACAGTCCAGTTTCTCCCCGAATGAGTTGGGGTTCCCAGAAACTTGCCCGAAGTGGAGTTCAGTGCAGTTGGGAGCTTCCGTCTCCCTCCTCCCTCCCGCTTTAGAAAGCCAGCTGCGCACTCAACCGCCCGTGCATTTAGCAGTCAGTTCTCTCTCTGCCCACGCGCGCCTCCAGGCCTCTGCCTTCCGCAGCTCCCGAGTCTCAGTGGGCTTTCTCTTTTCCTGACAGTCCAGATTCCCCCCGAATGAGTCTGGTTTCTCAGGGTCTCGCTGGGGACTGGAGTTCAGTGCAGTCAGGAGCTTCTGTCTCCCTCCTGCTTTAGAAGGCCAGCCGCCCACACAGCCGCTTGTGCATTCAGCAGTCAGTCTTCTCTGCGCACGTGCGCGCCTCCATACCTCTGCCTTCTGCAGCTCCCGAGTCTCAGTGTGCTCTCTTCCTGACAGTCCAGATTCCCCCCAAATGAGTCTGGTTTCCCAGCATCTCAGCCAGGACTGGAGTTCAGTGCAGTCGGGAGCTTCCGTCTCCCTCCCGCTTTAGAAAGCCAGCTGAGCAGCCACCCGTGCACACAGCCGCCCGTCCTCTATGCATGTGAGTCTCTGTACCTCAGCCTTTTGCAGCTCCTCTGAGTCTCAATGTGCTTTCCTCTTTTCTTCTAGTTGTAGAATTTCCACTCAGCCAGCTTTCCTGTGGTTCTGGATGGTGTCCGTTTTGTCTTTTAGTTGTAGTTTTGATATTGTTGTGTGTGTTTACCTATGCCACCATCTTGGTTTCTCCTTTGTAATTCTTCTTCTTCTTCTTTTTTTAATCCTCACCAAGGTTATTTTTTCCATTGATTTTTAGAGAGAGTGAAAGGGTGGGAGAAGGAGGAGGGAGAAAGAGAGAGAGAAACATCGATGTGAGTCACTGCTTGCCTCCCACATGCCTCCTGACGGGGAGACAGGGAGCAAACCTGCAACTGAGGTATGTGCCCTTAACTGGGAATCAAACCTGCAACTCTTTGGTCCATGGGCTGACACTCTAACCACTAAGCAAAACCTGCCAGGGACTCTGTAATTCCTTTAGTTGTAGAGTTAGATTAGTTTTTTGAGCCCTTTTTTTATTTCTTGAGATACGCCTGTACTGCTACGAATTTCCCTCTCAGGACTGCTTGAGTCCATAGATTTCACTGTGTCCCATCGATTTTGAGTTGTTGTGTGTTCATCTTCATTTGTTTCCAAGAAGTGTTTTATTTCTTCTTTGATCTCTTGGTAACTCATTCATTGTTTAATAACATGCTATTTAACCTTCATGTGTTTGAATGTTTCTGAGATTTTTTAAAATTGTAGTTCATTTCTAGTTTTATGCCATTATGATCTGAGAAGATGCTTAATATTATTTCAGTCTTCTTGAAATTTTTAATACTTATTTTGTGTCCTAACATGTGGTTCTTTGAGAATGTTCCATGTGTGCTTGAGAAGAATGTATATTCTCAGCTTTATGATTAAATGTTCTGTAAATATTAATTAAGTCCATCTGACCTAGTGTGTTATTTATGGCCTGTTTCCTTGTTGATTTCTTTGTCTGGAGGATCTATTCAGTGATGTCAGTGGGCTCTTCAAGTCCCCTGCTATGACTGCATTGCTGTCAATGTCTCCCTTAAAGTCCACCAAGAGTTGTTTTTTAAAAAATATACTTAGGTGCTCCTATATTGGGTGCATATATGTTTACCAGGGGTATATCTTCTTGTTGGATCAATCCCTTTAGTATTATGTAGTGACCTTCATAATACAAAGATCTTGTTATGATCTTTGTTTTGAAGTCTATTTTGTCAGATATAAGTATTGCTTCCTCAGCTTTTTTGTTACCATTTGCATGGAATATTTTTTCCATCCTTTCACTTTCTGTCTGTGTGAATCTTTGTTCTGAGGTGGATCTCTTGTAGACAGCATATATATGGATCATGTTTTCTTACCCCTTAAACTTCCTTATGTCTTTTTATTGGAGCACTTAATCCATTTACATTTAAGGTTATTATTAATATGTACTTATTTATTGACATTTTTTTCTTTCTGCCTATGTTTCTCTCTCTCGATTTCTTCTTTTTGTTAAAGCAGTCCCTTTAACATTTCCTGCAATGTTGGTTTGGCGGAAATGTACTCCTTTAGTCTTTTTAAAATTTTATTATTTTCATTGATTTCAGAGGGAGAGACAGAAACATCAATGATGACAGAGAATCATTGATTGGCTGCCTCCTGCATTCCCCCTACTGGGGATCGAGCCTGCAACCCGGGCATGTGCCCTTGACCAGAATCAAGCCCAGGACCTTTCAGTCTGCAGGCTGACACTGGCTAGGGATCCTTTAGCCTTAAAAAAAAAAAAAAAAAAAAAAAATCTGGGAAGCTCTTTATTTCACCTTCTGTTTTAAATGATAGCCTTGCTGGATAAAGTAGTCTTGGATTCAGGTCCTTCTTTTCATTACTTGAATACTTCATGCCAATTCCTTCTAGCATGAAGCATTTCTGATGACAACTTAATGATACTCCTTTGTAGATAACTTTCTGTCACTCTCTTGCTGCCTTCAAGATTCTCTCTTTATCTTTAATGTTTATCATTTTAATTATGATATGTCTTGGTGTGGGTCTCTTTGTGTTCATTTTGATTGGGTCTCTGTGCTTCCTGAACTTGTGTAACTTTTTTCTTTACTACATTAGGGAAGTTTTCTGTCATTATTTCTTTAAACAGATTCTCTAGTCCTTGCTCACTTTATTCTTCTTCTAGTACCCCTATGATATAGATGCTATTAGGTTTCATATTATCCCAAAGTTCTCTTAAACTATGTTCCTGCTTTTTAATTTTTTTTCTTTGCTGATCTAATTGGGTGTTTTTTCTACCTTGTCCTCAAAGTCAGCTTCATTTAATATACCAGTACTTTTAATTCCTTCCAATGTATTCTTGATATCAGATATGGTATTCTTCATTTCTGACTAGTTATTGTTCATGGTTTCTATTTCCTTTTTCATGCCATTGTAGTTCCCACGAGGTTCCTTGTAATTCTCACTAAGTTTCTTAAGCATCCTTACAACCATTACTTTGAACTATATATCTGATAAATTGCTTGCCTCCATTTCATTTAGCTCTTTTTCTAGAGATTCCTCCTTTTCTTTCATTTGGAAGCTGTTTCTTTGTCTCCCCATTTCAGCTGTCTCTTTGTGTTTGTTTCCATGTATTAGGTAGAATTGCTATGCCTCCATATCTTCATGTGGTGACCTTATGTAGTTAAGTGTCTGTGGGACTCAGTGGCACAGTGTCCTTTATGTTCTGAGCTCTAAGAATGTCCCTTGTTTGGATTAAGTGGACCCTCCTGTTGTAATTTGGTCTTGATTGCTATTGGCCTGTTCGTGTGTGGGATCAGGCTGGCTGACTGAGAGGCTCAACTCCAAGTAGCAGTATGTTGTGCAAGTTATTGTACAGGTGAAATCTCAATGTGGCTTCTGCAGTCCTTGGTTAAGTCTCCTCTTCAGATAGTTTCCAATTAGTATTTCAGGGTGACTGTTCCCTAATTTAGCTGTAATTTTCAGTTTGGTTCTGGGAGGCATTGTGAGCAAGATCCACCTACTCTGTGACCATCTTGAACCAGCCCAAATTTATATTTCTTATCTGAAGAGGGACCTACAGCTTTCCTCCTCAAATGCATAAAAGGCCAGCCTCCCCGTCCACTACCCTCTGACTTCCATCTTTCAATCCACTCATTTCTCCTTGGAATATTTTTTTTAAAGGAAGAAACTACCCCCCCCCCCCCCCCCCAGAACACACACACACTCCTCTGGTTCCTCTCTGCTTTGTTTAGAAAGGCCTCATCTCCCCTCACAAAGTGAAAGTTACAAACCATTAAGAAAATCTATAATGGAAGTGCTGACAGAATTTTAATTAACTATGGCATCACAAACACAACAGTAGAGTTAAACTTTTAAGGCAGAGACACTGACTTGAGTTTCACAGTCATGTTGATAAAATAAAAGTGAGGTCCACACTGAAAAGAGACTGAAAACAGGGACGGGGCAGCCCTGGAGCCCCAGAAACACACTAAACCACCTCTGAACTGGCCCTGGCACAGCAGGATCAACTGGGCAGTGGCCACCTTCCTAGCACATGGACAGTGCTGCCCTCCTAGCATCCATCTGGCAGCAGCACTGGCCATAGTCCGAAGTGGCATGTCATTTTTCTGTCTCTCTTTAAAACAGTTGCCTGTTCTTCCTAGATAACTTTAATTGGCCTGCAGCTTGGTCCAGCATCTGGGGAGCGAGGCTGCTCTGCAGCTAGTCCCGAGAGAATGGAAACAGGTCGATAAGGTCCTGGAGCTCCTGTCAACGCTCCACAGAGTCCCACTGCAGGAGCCATTAGCGCCTCTGATCTCAACCTCCAATTAGAATGTCATTAGGCTCAGCAGCGCCTGGCCATGAATTATTCATCCTCCTTCACGATAACTACATGGGACACAGGGAATGAATGATTAGGTCCGACCCAGAGCTTAATACACGGCAAACATCCACCCCACGAAGTGTGTCCCTCCTTTGCGGCTGTCCATGCCCTTCCATGCCCCCAACAGGTTTTGAGAACCTTTAAATAAATCCTGGTGGTCATTCAAGCAACTGTAGGAGCAACATTAAGAGGCTGTGCAGGAGCAGAAAGGAAGGAACCTCCAGAAATGAACCCCCACTGGGAGGCATGGGAAAGCCAGGAGAGGTAGCATTGCTATGTCCCAAGTGTGAAAGGGACACAGGCTGGGGCTCCAACACAAGTTCATAGCCTCCAGCTGTAATGTGCCCCAGCCCAGGAGACACAGTGCACAGAAAAGACTGTAAAGGGCTTCAAAAAACCTTCTCAACCTGATTTCTCCAGAAATGAGGCTCAGAGATGATATTTTAGGGATTTTCATGTAGCACTCTTGAATTTAAGGTTGAAGATTATTTTGTTTACTTTCAAACCAAGGAACTGGCACTACACTTGACTGTTAAGAGGTTTGCTTTACAGAAGAGAAAACAATCACAGATATTTGATTCCAGTGTAGAGAAGAGAGACTACAGCCAGTCCACATTCTGATGTTCCACACACTGTCTTTGAGACGTGTAAGAGCTGTAGTAATAACTTAAGATTCAGAAATTTCTGGCTAATAAACCTTGGGTTTCAGAGTCTTTGGGTTCTACCTACTCAGAGGGAACTGAAGGATAAGTCAGTGGGGGATCCCTTGGTGTATCTCTGTCCAGGGCAGCTGCTTTCCTGGTCCCTCTACTGTCCGAAGGTGAGCCCTGAGCTGGGCCTCTGGGCCTCTGACCTGCACTTTAACACCAGATTGCAGAGTTTCCACATCTCTTTCCTGCAGGTGGTCCCCACTGCTCGCTCTCTCCTGTCCTGGTTCCTGGTCTTGGCTTCTTGGCCTTGTGTTTGCTCCTATAATTAAGGCCCAGAAAGTCTCCTGTCCATTTCTTTGCCTCATCTCTCTTTCTTCAAACTGGGCTGTCTGCTGTGCTCCAGTAAAGTGGGTGTCCCTGTGTAATGGTGGGAATGTCTGTTTGGTCAGGTACCCACTCTGTGGCTTTGGGTAGATTACAGTGGGAAATAATTACAAAAGACAAGGGTCCAGCTCCCCAGATGCTGGACCAAGCTGCAGGCCAATTAAAGTTATCTAGGAAGAGCAGGCAACTGTTTTAAAGAGAGACAGAAAAATGACATGCCACTTCTGACTATGGCCAGATGGATGCTAGGAGGGCAGCACTGTCCACGTGGTACTAGGAGAGGGCACTGTCCACGTGCTAGGAGGATGGCCACTGCCCAGTTGATCCTGCTGTGCCAGGACCAGCTCAGAGGTGGGGTAGTGAGTTTGGGGAGGTTCAGGGCTGCCCCACTACTGTTTTCAGTCTCTGTGTGGACCTCATTTTTATTTACTTACGTCTGTCAGTGGGAAAGGTGATCCCTATATCAGGGGCTATTCTGGGGACAGTTTGGCAATTTCTTATAAGTTGAGCACAGACCTACCTCCTGACTCAACAACCCCACTCCAAGTTGAGAAATAAAGGCATACGCTCACACAGAAACTTGCACACCCACATTTATAACAGTTTTGCTGGTAACTGTCCAGAACTAGATATAATCCAATGTCCTTCAGCTGGTGAACTGGTTAATAAACAGTGACCTCTCCACACCACAAATACCATGTGGCAATGGAAAGGGACATGTGATGACACGGACAAGTTGCACATGCATCCTGCTAAGTGAGAAAAGCCAGACTCAAAAAGGCCATGTCCTGTAGGGATTCATTTATATGACATTCTAGGAAGAGCGCAATTACAGGTGGAGGCCCTGGGGTGGGGGAGGTGCTGACCACACAAAGGGAAAGGTTTTGAGGTGATTAAACCCTTCTATACCTTGAGTGTGATAGCAGGTACATGGCTACTCACGTAACTGAACGTGAGGGGTGAATTTCACTCTATGTGCAAGCTAAATGGATGTACTGATGTAGGATTATTTTACTTTTCCTGTGAATGAGATATTGCTGTGTTCTGGACACACTGGAGGTGACTTCTTTTGGGTAATAGAAAAGGGCCAAGAACAGAACAGAAGATGTTCCCATCTTAGGCCTTGGGCTCTGTTTGTAGATTTCCTGTTAAGGACCCAGGATGGAAAGGTCTATTAAATTAAAGTCAGAGTGGCCATGGCCAGGGTGGCTCAGTTGGTTGGAGCGTTATCCCATGCACCAAAAGGTCACAGGTTCCATTGCAGGTCAAGGCACATACCTAGGTTGCAGTTCGATCCTTGATCAGGGTGCATTATGGGAGGCAACCAACTGATGTTTTTCTGTCACATAGATGTTTCTCTCCCTCTCCCCCTGTCCCCCCACCCTCTCTCTCCCTTCCTCTCTCTCTAAAAATCAATAGAAACATATTCTCAGGTGAGGATTAAAAAAATAGAATGAAATAAACGTCTTAGAGAAGGCTGGGCTAGAGGACCAAAAGGCAACAATTCCTATTTAGAACAGCAGATCATCTAGACATGTGCAGGTCACCAAGCACAGTGGTGGCTCTCTCACCCCTTCCCCCAATACCTGTCATGTCTCCTGCTGCCACTGGCCTTGTGTGGCTTAGGGCACCTGGACAGGAGGCTCTCACCAGTGGCAAACTTGGTTTGGACATAAGCAGCACCCACTCTAAGAGGCACTCTGATGAGCACATGGATTCTGGTGGTTCACATTCTTCCCACCTGTCCCCCCAGGTAACCTGGAAAAGACACTGGTATAAAGAACACCCTTCTGTCCTATCCTTAACTGGCCACTTGGGATAAAGTGAGTGCCCAGAGGGAATAGGCCATGGCCACCCTGCCAGCACCCTAAGTAGGCACTTTGTGTACCTGGCAAGCGAGCTGCTACGGTCAGGGGGTTGGACAGGGCCATGCCGATCTCCGTCATCCCATACCTCTCCAGCAGAGTGTGGCCTGTGATGTTCTTCCACTTCTCTAGGACAGGCAGGGGCAGAGCAGCTGATCCCGAAACCATCAACCTACCCAGCAAACCAGAGGCAGCCTTAGCTTCTGATGACAACAATCTTCAGTACAATTAAAAAAGTCACTATTTTAAGATTCATGATAAAACCATAGTTGGGGGCTAGAATTTAACTTTGTTCTTTGAAAAGAATTTGTTGGGTATATTTTAGAATGTAAATAGGTCTTCAAAAGGAATGAATAATCAAGGTAAAAGAAAAAAATAATTTTAGGGTCTTTGGTGACACTCTTTGTAAATAATTAATATGCTGTTCACAAACAATCCTAAATAACAGTAATAATAAGATGATTATGACCGAATTTAGATTATGGGTAAACTGCTACCAAGTCTGAGGGGTAAGAAGGGTGGATGAGAGGAGACAGTCCACAGCTAAGGGACGCACGGAGGTCTTGCACACTGAATTGCGCTAAAGGGCTCACGATGATGACAATGACATTTATTTAACATCTGAGAGCTCCTAACTACTCCGGTATATAGCATGTCATGTAAGCATTATTACTGCTCTGTTTCCTCACAAAGGTATACAACTCACAAGTACCTCCCCCACCATGAGCCTAAACAGGGGAGGTCTCAGGGGCTCTGTCACCCAGAAATCACCCTGATTTCCCCTCTCTGATATCATTTCTGCCATGAGTTCTATAGGGTTGGGTGCTCCTAATCCTGCTTTTGTATTGGTGGCTGAGCAATGGACACCTCCATCAATAGCTGCCCAACCCCACAATGGCTTGTGAGAGGGTGGATCATTAGGTGATGGGTAGCAGGAGCAAAGGAATGGTGGGAGCAAAATCATAACATTATCAAATATTTGTCTTGGATAATCCAGAATTCTCTTAGGGAAACAAAGTTGCCCTTCCTTTGTTCTTAAGGACTAGGAATCAGATGCATAGAGCGGCCCAGAGGCCACAGAAACACACACACAAATACAATGGAATTTAAAATTCACGTTTGCCTAGTAGCTCACTCACTGAAGTGTTGAGAGGTTGTGCACACCATAGACATAGCTTGTCATGTCTGTCCACATCATGTGTCTATTGGGTCTGTGAAAACCCACCAAGCTGCCCATTCAGGTGCGCACTCCGAGTGGGTCCCTCTTCAGTGTAACAGGGAGAGGAGCCTCCCATGTCCACCAGCTCCTACGAGAATACAGAGCACACTTCTTGCCACCGAAAGACCCAAAAGTCTTGGTGCACCTCTGTAAGGAGGGGTGTGATGGGGCCCCAGCAGGGAGAGTTTCAAAGGGCCACAGTCTGTTGGATGGAAATAATAGAGCAGGAGCTGGGGGGCATGCAAATGTGGGTCAGAAAGGATGAGAGCAAGATGGTCAGTTCACTGGCCTAATCCTCATCCTTCAAACTCTGCCACAAGACAGACAGACAAAGATGGATAGAATACAGATAGAGATATACATGTAGATAGACCTTCAGAAGAATAGGATAGAGACATAGATATAGACTACACACAGATATATAGAGAATGTAGGTTTAAATATGTAGATGTATATTTTAAACAAGGTGGAAAACAGTGCTTCCTAAAACTTAGCAGAACTTATTTGTTAGAAATAAGTCTTACTTGCTGATATATATAATACTTTTTGAAGATGAACTGTTTTTATTTACCTGATCTTTTCTTCACAAACGGCACGCACGAAATCCTGGACATGCGGTTGGGTAAAATGCTTGTCATAATAATCCATCAATTTGGTGTATATTGTAGGCACTGCCATAAATACATTAATCCGTGGAGTCTCAGAACTTAAGAACTTTTCCCAAACCTAAAAAGAAAAAAGGAAACACATAGCAAAAAGACTGGAAAACATGCCAAATGTACGAATGCCTCTGGTTCCAGGAACAGTGTTCTTAATGGAGGGCTCTCCTTTTCTGAAGCGTTAAAGGGTCTGTAAGTAGCTCCCACCTAAAAGGGTATCTCACTTTTATGGGATGACAATGCCTCTAGCCATTCCCATGGAAATGGCCCTGTGCCAGGGACACTCGTATCTGGTCTTCAGAGTGATCTGTAAGGAGGGAGAGGGTTGAGAGAGAAGTCCAGAGAGAGATAAGGTTCCAGCCTTGATCTTCCATCGGAGATATGTGGCACCTGGCCCCTCAGACTCTTCCACGTGGCCACCAGTGAGCCTGAGAGTAAGCACAGTACCTGGCACAGATGAGCATGTGACAGATGTTGAATGGATGACATCTCCTGTTTATTGGAAAAGTCAAGTGAATTTTGTAGTTTACTCTGCAATAAATGTTCTTTGTTTTAATATAAAGATGCTTCAAGTTTCTCACCAGGTGAAGTGCTTGTGTGTTACCCATACTCTCTAAGAAAAGCTGGTGTGCCCTGCCAGGTGGCTCAGTTGGTTGAAGTATTGTCCCGTACAACAAAAGGTGGCAGGTTCAATTCCCAGTCAAGGCATAGATACCCAAGTTGCAAGTTCAATCCTTAGTTGGGGCGTGCACAGGAGGCAACTGATCGATGTTTCTCTTTTCCTCTCTCTCTCAAATCAATAAAAACATATCGTTGGGTGAGGATAAAAAGAAGAAAAAAAAAAAAAGAAAAGAAATGTGACACTCACTCCGTGGTTCTCTCACCGCAGCATTGCTGTGCAAGCCCATGGTCAGGATGGACAGCAGAGAGTTCCTGGTGCTGGGAGCCCAGTAGACTGACCGCAGACAGAGCTCTCCCCTAAGGCATTTGAAACCTGGGATAAATGGAAACTAATGCTGTAGTCCACCCCCAACCCATCCCAATTCCTGACTGGATGACAGCAATTAGCTCCTCAAGTTAGCTGCTAGATAGAGGAAAAAAATAGTCCTCTGGGGGGAAAAACAAATTCTTTTAAAGACAATGACTGGCATCCCTCCAAATTATTAAAGCAGGTAAGGAAAGAGAAAAATGTGACCCATGATCAAGGGGGTCAGGGGGAGTCAATAGAAGCAGACTCTCAGAAGATCTAAATGTTGGAATTATCTGACAAGAAATTTAAAATAATTACAATAAATAGGCTAATGAATTTAGAAGAAAAGATGAACAAAATGAGGGATAATCAAGGATTTCATCAGAGAAGTAGAACTGCAAAAAAGAACCATTATAATACTGGAAAATATATTATCTGAAATTAAGAATTCATCGGATAGACTTAACAGACTAGATGCAACAGAAGATAAAAAAAAGTGAAACATGAGTGAATGGAAATGATCTAAACTGAAGTACAGATAACAAAGAAAAGAAACAAAGAGTGTGAGCGATGTGTGGGACAACATGAAGCAGTCTGACATACTATAACTATAGTCCTAGAAGAGGAAAAGAGAGAAGAGCTAAATAAATGGAAAGATACTCCATGTCTATGGATGAGAAGACTCAATATTGCTAAGATGGCAATTCTCCCCAAATTGAGCTACAGCTTCAACGCATTTCTTCCCCAAACCCTAGCAAGCTGTTTTGCAGAAATTGACAAGCTGACTCTACAATTTACATGGGTATGCAAAGGAGCCAGAGGAGTTAAAACAAATGTAGTAAGGAAGAATAAAGGTGGAGGACTCCCACTTCCCATGCCAAAACTTACTTTAAAGCAACAGTGATCAACGCAGTGTCATACTGGAGTAAGGTGGGACACAAAGATCAATGGAACAGACAAGGGTCCAGAAATAAACCAATACATTGATGGCCAATTGATTTTTGACAAAGGAGCCAAGTCACTTCAATGAGAGAAAGAAAAATAGATTTCATCAAATTAAAAAACATGTATGTTTTAAAAAATACCATTAAAAAGTAAAAAGACAAGCCATATTGGAAGAAAATATTTGCAAACCATCCTATCTAATAAAAGAGTAATATGCAAGTTGACCGTACATCCGTACACCCACAAGCCAATCAGGAGCGAGTATGCAAATCAACCCAACCAAGATGGCTGCGGCCACAGAGCTGCAGCAAGCAGGAGGCTTGGGTTTTCCCGGCAATGGAGGAAGCCAAGCTTCCCTGCTGCCATGGCTGGCCCAGGCCTACATTCAAGGCTACAAAGTTTCAATTATAGAAGATAAATAAATCCCAACAAAAATGGTGGCAGCCACGGAGCTGGAGAGAGCAGGAGGCTTGAGTTGCCCCTGGCGATGGAGGAAGCCAAGCTCCCGTAGCCCTGGCCTGCCTCGGCCTCCGCTTAAGGCTACAAAGTTTCAATTACAGAAGATAAGTAAACCCCAACAAAAATGGCTGCATCCATGAGTGAGCAAGAGGCTTGGCTCCGCTCAAGGCTACAAAGTTTCAATTATAGAAGATAAATAAACCCCAGATACCAGGGCCTCCGCTTGGGTCGTGGGGGGGGGGAGGGGCGGGGGAGGAGGGGGTATGGCCGGCCTGCAAACCACCACAGGCCCCTCGCCCAGGCTGCCCCATGCCCCAAGGGAACCCCCACCGTGATCTGGGACACCCTTCAGATCAAACCAGCTGGCCCCCACCCATGCACCAGGCCTCTATCCTATCTAATAAAAGAGTAATACGCAAATTGACCATCACTCCAACACACAAGATGGCTGCCCCCATGTGGACACAAGATGGCCACCACAAGATGGCCAGCAGGGGAGGGCAGTTGTGGGTGATCAGGCCAGCAGGGGAGGGCAGTTAGGAGTGACCAGGCTGGCAGAGGAGGGAAGTTGGGGGAGATTGGGCCTGCAGGGAAGGGCAGTTGCGGGGGACCCAGGCATCCAGGGGAGGGCAGTTAGGGGCAATCAGGCTGTCAGGAGAGCAGTTAGGTATCAATCAGGCTGTCAGGGGAGTGGTTAGGGGGTGGTCAGGCTGGCAGGCAGAAGCGGTTAGGGGCAATCAATCAGGAAGGCAAGCAGTTGGGAGCCAGCAGTCCTGGATTGTGAGAGGGATGTCCAACTGCCCATTTAGGCCCGATCCTTAAACGGGCAGTTGGATATCCCTTGAGGGGTTCCAGATTGGAGAGAGTGCAGACTAGGCTGAGGGACACACCCCCCGCCCCATGCACGAATTTCATGCACCGGCCTCTAGTACATTTGATAAAGGACTTGGGTCCAGAATCTGTAAAGAACACTTACGACTCACAAGAAGACCAAAAAAAAAGAAAAAAAATTTTTTAAATGGGCCAAGGATCTGAATATACAGTTCACTAAAGACCTATGGATGCAAATAAGACCATGAAAAATGCTAAACATCATTAGTCATTAGGGAAATACAAAGTAAAACCACAATGAGATACTTTATGTCCGCTATAATAATAATTAAAAACAAACAAGTGTTGGTGAGAATGTGGAAAAAATGTGCTGCTCATACACTGCTGGCACAAATGTAGATAATACAGCACTTCTGTATTGTTTGGCAGTTTCTTAAAACATTAAACGTAACTTTACCACACAATGCAGCAATTCTGTCCCTGAAACAAAAACATGTCTACACAAGAATTTGTATGCACATGTTCATAGCAGCAATATATTCTTAATAAACAAAAACTGGAAGTGATCCAAATGCCCATCAAATGGTAAATGGGTGAACAAAATGGGGGACAGCCATACATGTGATGCTATTCAGGAACAAAAGGAACAAACTACTAACAAACTACTAGCATTTGCCACTTAGTAAATACCAATGAGTTAACAGCTCTAGGTAGTAAACATCACAAAAGAGAGACAACCAGTTAAATCTGTCCCTGCTAGAGGAACACTAATACCACCTTCTCAAGTCTTCTCACCAAAACAAAACCAAATAAACAAAACAAAACCCCCAAATCTTATCATGCCTTTAGATCAAATTACCAGTTTTCAGAAAATACAGGGGATGGGGACACATATTAAATGACACCACAGGGATGCAATACACAAAACCAGACTGTGGGAAACTCTACAGGACACACAAGCCTGATTTCTTAAGGAAACAAAAACTGGAAGGAAAAGACAGAGGGGAAAACTGCACGTGAAGCAACAGAAGCAGCTTTTATCAACCATGCTCAAGGCAGAAATTATTCAGATCTAATTCAAACAAACGTAAGAAATGAGGGCCCCTAGTTGGTTTGGCTCAGTGGACAGAGTGTTGGCCTGCAGACTGAAGGGTCCTGGGTTTGATTTCAGTCAAAGCCACGTACCTCGGTTGCAGGCTCCCGGCCCGAGTGGGGGCATGTGGGAAGCAACCAATTGATGTGTCTCTCTCACATCAGTGTTTCCCTCTGTCTCTCCCTCTCTATTCTACTCTCTAAAAATTAGTGGCAAAAAATATCCTCGGGTGAGGATTACAAAAAAAAAAAAAAAATGAGGGGACACTGATAGTGATAGTATTGATGGTAATATGTGATATTAAGGGATGCTTATTCATTACCTCATTATGTTCTTAATGAGAAAAAATGGCCCTACCTTTTTTTTCTTTTCACTAAATAATTATTTTTATTTTTATAATCTCTTCACAAAGAAGTTATGAAAATACTCGTCAATACATTGAAAAGGTACTTTAAAATCCTGGGATGAAAAATTCTAAATATGTTACATCTTCTGTGATTTACAAATAATAAAATTCTAGAAGATAGAATTTCTGAATGATTTTGACAGAAATTTACTAAGAAGAACTAGAACATTAAACTTTAAAAGATATTCAATTTCCACCCCAACTGAGTTTTTGAGGAGCTACATTTGTTGACAGTCACCACATACTGACTCTATAGCCCAATGGCCTGACATTGGTACATGGCTCAGTACCAATGCCAGGCTACTGGAATGCCCCTACCTTTTAGAGAGGCTAAAATGATCTGATATCGAAAATTTGTTTACAAACAATCCTGAGCTAGGAAAAGATGTTTCTAGATGAACCTAGAATGGCTCTGAATGAATCACTGTTGAAGTTGGGCAATGGTATATGGGTATTCATTTCTCTTGTAGATGTCTGAAACATTACACAATTTAAAATGTTTTAAGACTACAATGAAAGAGGGGTTAGATTCAGTTCTCTCTCCAAGGGCCCTTAATACTCATCTATATATATATAAAAGCCTAAGCAACCATCGCAACTGAACAGACAACCAAACAGACAACCAAACAGGCTGTGTGGGGCGACTAGGCCGGCAGGGGGGTTAGTGAGGGGCGACCAAATGACTGAGCAGCAGGCTGCGTGGGGCGACTAGGCCTGCAGGGGGGTTAGTGAGGGGTGACCAAATGACTGAGCAGCCTAAATAACCATCACAACTGAACGGACGACCGAACAGGCTGTGTGGGGTGACTAGGCTGGCAGGGGGGGTCAGTGAGGGACGAATAAACGACCGAAAGCAGGCTGCATGGGGCAACCAGGCCGGTGGGGGGGGCATTTGGGGTGACCATGCTGGCAGGGGGGGCAGTAAGGGGCAACAAGGCCGGTGGTGGGGGGAGGGCAGTTGGGGGTGAGCAGGCCAACAGAAGGGAGCAGTTGGGGGCGATCAGACTGGCAGGGGGGGCAGTTGGGGGCAAGCAGGTCGGCAGGGGGGGTAGTTGGGGGGTAAGCAGACCAGTGGGGGAGGTACAGTTGGGAGCGAGCAGGCCGGCAGAGGGGGCAGTTGGGGGCGAGCAGGCCGGCAGTGGGGGACAGTTGGGGCAATCAGGCCAGCAGGGGGGGGAGTTAGGGGTGATCAGGCCAGAAGGGAGGGGCAGTTGGGGGTGATCAGGCAGGCAGGCAGGTAAGTGGTTAGGAGCCAGCGGTCCCAGATTGTGAGAGGGATGTTCGACTGCTGATTTAGGCCCGATCCCTCTCACAATCGCGAGATCGGGCCTAAACCGGCAGTTGGACTTCCCCCGAGGGGTCCCGGATTGGAGAGGGTGCAGGCTGGGCTGAGGGCCCCCCCATGCATGAATTTCATGCACCGGGCCTCTAGTCTACACTAATAAAAGAAAAAATGCAAATTGACCATACCTTTGCGACACCCACCAGCCAATCAGGAATGGATATGCAAATTAACCCAACAAAGATGGAAGGTTAATTTGCATACACAGGCGCCAAGTGGCTGGGGGCAGGATGCTTGCGTTGTCACCATGGCACAAATTGACCAGGCGTTCCGCACCACCCCAGCCGCTCCGGGCCTCTGGGCAGCATGGGAAGGCGGAAAGGTGGCTCTGGCTGGAGCGAAGGCTGTGGCGGCAGCCAGGGGAAGAAAGGCCCATTCTTGTGTGAATCTTCGTGCATTGGGCTTCTAGTATATATTAAAAGCCTAAGCAACCATTACAACTGGTTGCTATGACATGCACTGAACACCAGGGGGCAGATGCTCAACTGGTGATCAGTGTGCTCCCATAGCTAACCTCCTGCGGTCCCTCCCCATAGCCAGCCAGCCCCAATGGGCCCCGATCGGGACGATCGGGACTGGGCAAGACGGCCCCAATCACCAGCCAAGTCGAGGCACCCCAACGGTGCACGAATTTGTGCATTGGGTCTCTAGTTTAAAATATTAACAACTCATGTTAAAGCAATCCACCTTTGGTATGACTGAGGGAGTTCATTTATGTTAAACCACTCCCACCCCATTTCTCTATTGTTGAATAGGTAGGAAATCAATGTGTATAGAAATGAGAAGTGGAGCTAAAAAAAAATGTGGTCATAAAGAGCCCTTTCCTACAATTGCACTTCTTCTTATGCTGAATAGAAAGGAAATAAAACCTAATGGCTCAGAATCACTGCACACTAAGCAGTGGTCCAGCAGTGAGAACAAAGTGCTGGAAATCCAGACCTTAGCAAATCCATGGGGACAAAACCACAGACAGGCTACCCTCACTGGCTCAGGAGCAGCTATGCCCCTAACCAAGCCCTTCAGCTTCTGTCTTCTCACAACATGATATTAATTGGGACTAAATCCCTCAAGTCCCCTCCAAGCTCTAAAATGCAGAGTTGCTGGAAACTCTGTGTGGCATCCCACTTCCCACTGGCTTATAAAGAAATGCAGGTCGGCTGCCACCTGCCACCTGCCACCAGGGAAGGTGTGGGGCCTGGGAGGAGCATGGCCAAGTGGGCACACTAGACACCACTCAGGCTTCCAGAGAGCGCTGATATGCTGAGCTGGCTGAGGAGGAGCAGCCGCGGGTGGGGGGGGGGGCCATTTCCTTCTCACGCATCGTGCTTTTAGAGGTGAACCGCTGGGTTGTGCTTAGTGTGGCTGACCTGTGCGTAGACTCCACCACCAAGTCCTGACAACACCTTACCTCAGCCTGGTTCTTACTCCACTTACCACGGGCTCACCTGGTACCATGAGCACCTGGACAAGAGGGCACAAAACAGCAGAGAATTAAACTGCACACATCCCAGGTGAGGCACATGCTCTGGCACAAGAGGAGAGAGGACAGGCCTCATGAGCCGTACATCCATTCTCGGGATCAGTGGTCCTGGCCAGGCCTCCTCCACGGGCCACACACATGGTCCTGCCCAGGCTTCCCACAGGAGACTAAAGGAAGGATGGAGCACCGTCGGCCAAATGAAGGGTGTTAACTGGTCCCAGGCTCTCAATGCAGACATCTGATCCTGGCACCAAGACAACCTCCTGAGAACCGCACTACTGGAAAGGCCTCGCCATTTTTAGATTCACCCAAGTCAGTAAAGAGGGCAGCTGCTGTACTGATGCAATATTCCTTCTCCATGTTGTTTTGACACATTCATCACTTAAAAACCATAGCTCTGGGGGATCCCTTTCTAGACCCTGCATTTCACTTGTGAAAACACTTCTACTTGCTCAGATGCGAGCTGTCATAGCAGACCAAAGAGCAGTTCCCAAATCAGGCGGCAGGTAGTCCAAGTACTGCCAGGCATCAAATGTAAGGGCTCCAAGCCCCTCTTTTACTCACCATCTCCCCAAGGTGAGCCTGCTATGCAGGCAGGACTGGAAACCTGGGGTCAGATCCCAACTGGCAGTACTGCCAGGCTGAGCAAAAGCAAGGACAGGATTGACTGCAGGTGAGAAACTGCAACACTTAACCAGCTTAAAGCAACTAACCCTACAGATGAAGCCATCACCCAATTTTTGGTAACTCTACACCACACACAGGAAGGGGTTCTTGTTCTGTTTTTAAGGTGCTCTGGCTAAAATCTGGCAACAAGGACATTCCATAATGAAAGACCGGAGATGGGCAAATAGCTGCCCACCTGGCTCCTAAGACCTATGAGCACCCCCTGTCCTAGTGACCCCCACTGTGGAGCAGATCTGAGGTGTGAGCACCCCTGCCTACTGACCCCACACTGTGGAGCAGATCAGAGATGTGAGCACCCCCTATCCTAGTGATCCCACACTGTGGAGCCATCTGAGGTGTGAGCACCCCCTATCCTAATGACCCCACACTGTGGAGCAATCTGAGGTGTGAGCACCCCCTATCCTAGTGACCCCATATTGTGGAGCAATCTGAGGTATGAGTACCCCCTATCCTAGTGACCCCACACTGGAGCAATCTGAGGTGTGAGCACCCCTGCCCTACTGACCCCACACTGTGGAGCAGATCCGAGTGTGAGCACCCCTGCCCTAGTGACCCCACACTGTGGAGATCTGAGTGTGAGCACCCCCTATCCTACTGACCCCACACTGTGGAGCAGATCTGAGGTGTGAGCACCCCTATCCTAGTGACCCCACATTGTGGAGCAGATCTGAGTGTGAGCACCCCTGCCCTAGTGACTCCCACACTGTGGAGCAGATGTGCGGTGTTAGCACCGCCTGTCATACTGACCCCATACTGTAGAGCAGATCTGAGTGTGAGCACCCCTGCCCTAGTGACCCCACACTGTGGAGCAGATCTGAGGTGTGAGTACCCCCTATCCTAGTGACCCCACATTGTGGAGCAGATCTGAGGTGTGAGCACCCCTGCCCTAGAGACCCCCACACTGTAGAGCAGATATGCGGTGTGAGCACCTCCTGCCCCAGTGACCACACACTGTGGAGCAGATCTGAGAGTGAGCACCCCTGCCCAGTAGTACCCCCACACTGTGATGGGATTTATGGGGCCAGTGTAGCATAATGTTCTTTGCTTCTCTCCCCCAAACTCTCTCTGCACATTGATACACATACTGCCTGAACCCCCTTTCAATAAGATCCAGTTTAGCACAGAAAGAATTTTGTCTGGGGCCACAGGTCAGCATGTTTAACCATAGGAAATGGTGTGCTGGGCAGGGGTGCTGGCCTTAACAGAATGCACTGGTAGCTTCCCCAGCCTCCGGCGCGGCACAGCCCCTGCCCTTGAGCAGGTACCCAGCAGGTCAACAGAGGAGGGAGTGCCAGCCCCAAGGTCCATCCCTGATTTAGTGCTCCTGCTGCTGGATCCTGAGGAAGTCGGCCAGAGCCAAGTCATCTGAAACAAGAAATCGATTGAGACTCTGGACAGCTCATCAACAGCCAGACTTTGTTCTTCAGGGGCGACATCAGGCAGTTTGCCCATCCATCTTTCTGCCTGTCCTCCAAGTCACTGTCACCTCATCAGTCAGGCTCGCAGGATGTGACAGCCTGTCACCCCACTGTTAAGCAGGATGACCTGAGGATCCTGGTATCTATGACTTAAACACCACTATAGGTTTCTGGTCACCCCACACCACTGCTTAAATACAAGCGTAAATAAAACCCCAATATTTAGTAAAAGGATTTTACTAATATAAATGTCTAAATTTGCAAAATTCTGAAACTCAGGGTTGCAATCTTTTATCAAACTTGTTTTGATATTTAGCTCTGCTGCACAGTTTTGAGAAATTCCAAGTTAGGGCAAAGAACCACAAAGGTCTGGGATTTGACCCTTCTTGTGAGTTCCCCTGGTGGCCTCTCATCCCAGCACCTCAACAGGAGAAAGGAGCATCCTAATGACAATGGCCCTTCCTGCTCAGTGGTTAAGGCACCCATTCGCTTCCAGGCCCCTAGTGGAGAGATGGGAGAGTGCCCAAGAAGCCAAAGAATACACCAAACGTGGAGCTCTGGGAACAGATATGAAAACCCTGTAGGTTTTTTCCCTGCTGAGTGCTTACTTGTCCAAAATTTATTCTCATTCTCACAACATCTAAGCTATGCAGGTATGTATTCAACAAAATCAATTCCATCAAGCTTTAAACTACAGACCTCTTCAGAGGGTGGAACACCAAGGATGGCTGGTGGGGCCACCCACTCGCTAAGGATGAGGCTCTTTGTCATGTTTCTATGTGAAATCTCCGACATCCATGCATCACACTATCCATGGCCATAGGCCATAGGCCATGAGTACAAGAGGCCGAGTCCTACTGTCCTGGCCTTTATGAACGTGCACAACCCAGAACTTTGCAGAGAAGTTTATTGCTTTAAGGGACTCTGGTAATGGATTTTAAGTAGACGATCATGTTACATTGTATCTATTTATCCTCTGATTTCAGAGGAGTTGATACAGTAAAATTTCATCAAACAAATAACCTCTCCCCTAAGTGATTTAAGGAACTTTCTCCCCATATACCTGATGGACAAATCCAGCCAGTCATGATCCTATATAATAAAAGGCTAATATGCAAATCGACTGAAGAGCGGAACAACCGTCCGCTATGATGCGCAATGACCACCAGGGGGCAGATGCTCAATGCAGGAGTTGCCCCCCCGGTGGTCAGTATGCTCCCACAGGGGGTGTGCCGCTCAGCCAGAAGTTGGGCTCACAGCTGGTGAGTGCAGCAGCAGTGGCGGGAGCCTCTCCTGCCTCGCAGCAGTGTTAAGGATATCTGACTGCTGGCCTATGCCATCAGTTAGACATCCCCCGGGGGCTCCTGGACTGCAAGAGGGTACAGGCTGGGCTGAGGAACTGCCCCCCTGCCCCGCCCCAGTGCATGAATTTTGTGCACCGGGCCTCTAGTACTGAAATAAAGCAAGAAAGTTTGTAAAGGGGTATGAATCTGCCACCTAGCAGCATATCCTCATGCTCTACACAACCAGTGGGGAAGTGAGAAGCCCAGGGGCCCATGTATCATGTTGATAACCATCCATTCACCCATCTGTTCACTAACACTCTGACCCTCTGATGCTCTAAGCCCTGGGGACACACCGTGAACTGAGGGCAAACCTGTGCCCTTGGGGTGGACCTTCTAGGAGGAGAGAGATGACTCTAGGGGCTTCAAGGTGGTAAGTGCTATGATAAATTGCAGAGGCAGGGCCAGGATGGTGTGGGGACGGGGTGGGGGCGGAGGGGGGGAGGTAGGAAGGACAGCTGCAGTGACTGGGGCCTTGTTGAGTGACGCATGCGGAAAGACTTATGGAGAGGTGAGCAAACCAAGGGTAGGCAGAGTGCTGACTGAGGTGGGTGGGTGGAGTGTATGGACAGCAGGGCAGCCAATGCAGCTGGAGCAAAATGGCGGGGATGGGAGAGAAGAGAAGAGGACAAGGCCTGGCACAGCCGGAGGAAAGCCAGCCATGCTTCCTTCCTGTTTTTTTTCCTTCTCATTCCAGGGTCTCTGTGTTTGGGAAAGAAACGGCCTCCTTGATTTTTGTGTTTTCCACTACTGTGCCAGCACGACACATCTTTGCCAGGCCTACTGGGCACTCATGTCACTCCTGAAGCAAAACTAGGAAATGAGGACTCTGGTAAGTCCACTTGAGAAGTCCGTCAGTGACGGGCTGGGCTGCTAGGTTCCTGATCCAGGCTTTCTGGGGCTCTGAGTCAGGGTGGACCTGCTCTCCTGCTTACAGGGATTCTGGAGACTCAGCTCTCCCTCCTTTGCCCCTATAATCAACCAGCGCTGGAGTCTGGACAGATGGAACCCACAAGCACAGCTCTGGCTCCTGAGAAACCTCGGTGGAGCAGAGTGGGCTGTGCTGGGGGAGCAGGGCGCAGTAATTTACACAAGGAGGAGGCTTCCCGTGCGCCATTGGTCCGGGGAGGTCCTCCAAGTGGATGGAGAATTTGGGGGTCTCGGAGAGCCCAAAGTACTAGTGCATTCTTGTGCACAAGCCTCCCAGTCAGGTGAAGCTTCCCCTGCCTGCTCACATCGCCTGTTGCCATCCCCACCTGCTCTTACTAAGCAGACAACCGCTTCGGATGATGCCTACTCCTCACCCCCATAACTTCCCTTCAGTGCTGAAATCACTGGACTAGAGGGAGCAGTGCTGAGAATCACAGGCTTGGAAGGACCCTCAGTCAGAGGCCCACAATGAGGGGGGCGGTGGAGGAAGTGGCCTGACCCCTGGGCAAAGAGGCCACAGGTAGGTCTTTATGCTTGAAGGCAAACAGTGCCTCCGTACCGTGCCCTGAAGGGCATATTTAAGCTGCAGACTTTCTGTAAAACCATGTAAACCATTAAGAGTCCTGCAGCTGAAAAATACAACACAAAAAGATGAAGGCAAGCTCAAAGGCTGAAGGAGGGGAAGGAGTTCCAGAGCCCTGCCTGCCAGCCTCCACCCCAGAGCTGTGCCCGGGCTCTCAGGACAGGGTGTGAAAGGCTCCAGGGGAGCTGCACACAGGTCACAAGTGTCAAGCGGCAGGTCAGATCCCAGTCCTTTCCCCTTGAAAGCAGTGTCCTTCATGGCTCTGCTCTGCTCAGTAGTGAGGGCTCCACTCCCACTTCCTTCTCCACACGGCCACATCACATGTCCCCTCCCCTGGGACCTCACAACATGTTCAGAAGGAACAGTGTGTGGAAAAGGGGACAATCAAGGAAACTAATAAAGAGCCCCCAGCTGAACCATCTGCTCCAGAACTGTGGAAAGCCAGTGAAATTGGCTCAAGAATGGCTCCAAAATGTCCTCATCTCTAGGGATGTGGCACCTCATGTTGCAGAAGGGACTTTGCTGATGTAATTAAGCTAAGGATCTTGAGATGAGGAGGTGGCCCTGTAGCTGGGTGGGCCCACTGTGATCAGAGGATCCTTAAAAGAGAGGGAGAGGTGACCACAGAAGCAGAGACTGAAGTGACACACTCACAAGGCAAGGACTGTGGTGCCTCTAGAAACTGGAAGAGGCAAGAAGAGATTCTCTGCTGGAGCCTCCAGATGGAATGAACCCTGCTGACCCCTTGATAGTAGCTCCATAAGACTCATTCTGGACACTGACTTTCAGGCGGTAAGATGATAAACTTGGGCTGTTATAAACCCTCACATTGGGCTCACTTGTTATGGTAGCAACAGAAAACTTGAACTGCTGGCAAAGTTTACACCAGAGGAAGGTGCCTGGTCCTCAGGTGCCCAATTTGGCCACAGTGAGAGCTTGTCCCCCACTTACCAGCTGGGCACTGAACTCCGGGAGCATCACACAGGTGGCTCCCACCCAGAATGGACAGAGCAGCTTGTTGACCACGCCATGGACATGATGCAGGGGGAGGACATGAAGGATCACATCGTCTTTAGTCCACGCCCACTTGTGGACCAGCCCCGTCACCTGCAAGACAACAGCACAGCCTCAGAAAGGAGGGAAGCCACTATGCAGGTGGAGGAACGCAGAGGGGGCTTCCCCAGCTGAGAGGAGGAGTGGGGAGAGAAAGCTCATTCTTTATCACTGCACCCTTAATGGCATATACAGGAGATATAACTAAATGATGAGGGTCTGACTGAGGGTCTGTGGTTTACTTGGTTACCCGTGTTGAACAGTCACACAATCAGGAGCTTTAGTCATTATGAAAGGGTCTCCGATTTGGTGCCTCAAGGCCTCTGCAAACATTTTTGGTGACTTCCTCCCAGGTGCTCAGAGTTGCACTCTTGGTGGCCTCCCGCCCGCCCCCCCTACTCTGGGGCAGTCAGAGATGCAATAATTTCAGCTCTGACAGGCCCTGGGACTTGGGGCCTCACCAGAGGCCAGTGTTGTATCCAGCTGCTCAAACTCTGACAGCTGTCTGAGCTCCCTGGCACTTCCAGCACCATCCTCAGCTCGGCCATGAAGCAACCCAGAGCTGTGTGTTCCAGGCATATCCTCAGCTTTTACTGAGAAGCAGTGTGAGACTCGTCCATTTGAATCACCTGAAGTCACCACTGAGCACACTGTCCTGCATATCTCGTGACCACTATGTGCAAACGCATGCGAGATAATCACTCCCCTTAGAAATACAAGTCAAGAGACGGCTCTCCAGGTGAAAAGGACATCTCCTCTTGGAGGTCTAGGTGATATATCAATCGTGCTCCCTTGCAGCCAGCCTGGATTCAGCTTACCACTGACTTAGGGGACTGAGTTAGCCTAGACTCAATGGCATTGACCTCCTTCCTCTTATGGTTTGAGCTTCTGTTTTATTTCTCCTACTGTGCAATTTATTGTGCATTGGAGAGTTTTTTGGAAGGAAGAAATGTATAAATTACAGATAAATAACATGGCTGGGGAGTTTTGCAAAGATGGTAATTAAGGCTACAGAACACAAAAATAACACACAAGAAATGGTGGTAGGATGGTGATAGCTATGAATGCCCTACAGAAAAGTACATGAACACCACACCATCCCCCACCGGCCATACCATAACTGTGTCTACAATTGCCTGACCCCTCCCAATAGTGGTGGCCCACACAAGCACTCACCACAGCCCTGATGTTGTGATGGGTGCTCAGGACACCCTTGGGCCTCCCTGTGGTCCCGCTGGTATAGATGATCATGGCACCCCGGTCTCTCCAGTCTCGTTCCGGCAACTCCCCCACCCCGTGCTCCTCAGCTGCCCCATTGTAGACTGCAAGTGGGAGAGGCAGGAGTGGGACCCCTAGCTTCCTGACCACTGGACTCAGGAGCTCCACGTACTCCTGGCCAGCAAGGACCACAGAGCTCCGGGAGTCCTGGATGAAGTACTCTAGGTCAGCCTGCGGGTGCTTCCTGAAGAGAGGGACGGCGATGCCGCCGCTCATCCATGAGGCCCACTGTGCAACCACGTAGGAGACGTCATTGGAGCACATGAAAGAGATCCTCTCCTCCTGCAGGTCTTGGCCGGCACACTCAAGGAGCCGGCAGATCTCCTGGGACAGGCGGAGGCTGCGGCAGTAAAGGTCCTTGTACGTGTGGAGGCCATGCTGGTCAACGAGGGCAACTTTGTCTCCAAAGGCCAGGGCGCGGGTGAACACTGGGGCGCTCTTGTCAGAGCGAGCTGCAAGGGCCACGTGCAGAGGGCGGCTTCTTCCATGTCTTATGGGAGCCAGCTGGCGGGAGGCCAGTGCACATACCAGGCGCCGGAAGGTCATCATCACGCGGGGTGGCACTGCTGCATCGACAAACATCACCTTGGCTTCCCTGGGGTGGGGCTGGAAGAGGAAGAGAGAGCACCACATGTTATTGTGCCTGAGCCCGTCCTAACTCACCCAGAGATTTAAAATACCCAATCAGACCACGTGGGCCTAACTTTCCATCATAAGATAACATCCTAAGTAGGAAACACTGACTCTCACAATACACTACCTTTGGAATTTAAATAGCCAACATTTAATCTCATTAGTTTAAGGGTTTCAAAAATACACAAGATTTGAAAACAATGAACTAAACTAGGCAAAACTGAGAAGCACATAGAATCCAATGCACTTGTGGGGAAGAGGAAAAATTCCCCTTTCCCTCCTCTGGCTCTTTTGGCTAGACTGATAATCCAATCAACAAGAGAGATTGAAAAGGGAAAATCAAATTCAATTTCATGTGCATGGGAGCCCCACATACATGAGCAAGTCAGAGACCCCACCTATAGAAGAGGTTCAAAGATAGAAAGCGTTAACAGGGTGTATAGGGCATTCTGAGCTAGGGATTAAGTAAGGCAGCTGCGGGCTTCAGAGGAGAGGAAGGTCATCACTGCAGGAGGGTAAGAAGAGCAGAGGGGCAGTAATTAGAAGTTTGCCCTGTCATATAGGCAGGTCAAGAAACGCTATCTCTGAAAATCCCTTCTCATGGGCAATTAGGAAATTAAAGTCCTTTAGAGAGTTGAGGAGGGGGGAGGTTTTCTTGAGCCCACAGGGTCTGAGTTGCCTTTAGCTCAAAATAATCCATGTACCAATGAGGCACATCTTGAGGTGGCTCATTCTAAACTCCTACATACTTAAGGTAAATTCTGAATAATGGTTTTTAAAAATCTGAGCCTGGACAAAAAGACTAGCTAAGAGGGATAAGTACCAAGGGCCACTAAGCAAATGTCTTCTCCATCAGCAGCCGAGGTCAGAGGACTCCAAGAATCCCCACACAGACTCAGGGCTTGATTCTCCTCTCAAAATGGTGAAAATTTAGGAAATTGGTGATGAGCAAGGTCTTAAATAAAGTTCATGTGTGTGAAGTCTGTTTTTTGTTTGTTTTTTTAGCTGATTCTTCCCTCTTTCTCTCCCAAAACATAATACTAAAAAATGACCAAAATGGTCAGCAAGAAGTGAGAAGTCGCTGAAAGGGGCTGTGACCAGCTGACTTTCAACTAGAATTCTATGGAGTCGGAGAGAAAAGAGACCTGGGAAGGGCCCTAGTCAGTCCAAAGCGCAGCCTTCAAGAGCCTGTCTGACCCGGCTCGCATTCCGCTGTAGGACACTTCCCCACAGCGGCAGTCCCGTGAGTGAGCTTTCCAATTGCTTGTGCACTGATGGCAGTTTATAACGGAAGTTTAGCTCAGTTCAAGAGGTCAGGAGCCCACCCGCTGCCCTACACTCCTTACTACCAGTGTAATTGAAAATGGGTCCTTCCCAGTGCCAGTGCAACCTATTAAGGTTAATAACCATTTGCCCTGGTTTGAAAGCCCCAATTTCACAGCTCCTTCAGGAGTCACTCCTCCCATGATAGCCTCTGGAGCTAAAAAGTGTCTCTGTTCCGCCCTCCCCAAGCACCTTCTGGCCTCCGCTCCCATCTTAGCTTCAACTGTGGCACTGGATCAGAGCAGCACCCAGGAGAGGGAGCTGAGGCGTGGACTAGCTGAGTTTTTCCTGAAGAGTGGGGCAGGCACAGGAGACCCTGAGGGTGCTTCTGAATGCCAGGGGCCGACAAGATGCCTTCCAATGGGCCACCCAGTAACATCATAGAATAAAAGCTGTAAATCTCACCGCCCCCCTTCCGACAGGCTCTGAAAATCTAGGAAGGTCAGGAATCACCCAGCAGGTGGCCCTGCCCAGCAGGAGGTGCCCAGGCTGTCCCAAGGCTGGCACTGCCTCCCTCAGAGTTCTCTCTACTGTCTTCCTCACCCTTCCCACATAGTGCTGCTTGGAGGGATCTGTTTCTTCCATGCTCAGCTCTTCCTGACAAAGCCACACTTTTCTCTCTCTGTCATTAACTTGTTCCTCAGGGAAAAGGAATGTGCCATTGTTTGTTATATGTATGTATGAAACAGTTTTGTTCTCTGTTCTTAATTTAACAAACAGATTCTACACAATCTATAATAATAAAAGGCTAATATGCTAATTAGACCAGATGTCCTTCTGGACGAGATGAAGCCGGGGCCGGAGCAAAACCCGGTTCCCGGGTGCCAGAGGGAAGCCAGGTGCTAGGAGCCGGGGGAAGGAAGGCCTGCTCTTGCACAAATTTTGTGCATCCGGCCTCTAGTACTTTATAATTACCTAACAAAACGAACTCCACAATAATAAGAATGGCTGAGCCGAGCTATGCTTTGTACTGACACCCTCAGCATGTGAAATGGCCTGTGCCTATCAGCCTCTTTGGCTGGCTTCTCCAGCAGCCCCTGGCTCCTGGTAAGATAGTCTCCCAGCCTGACCAAGTGGGAGGAAACCCCACACCTCAGAGACACCCCTCACTGCCCAGAGGGGCTGCATACGGAGGCCTCTCAGCTCTGGCTGACTGCTCCCAGGTTCTGTGCAAATATTCCTTAAGGCTTCAGGACCTTTAACAAAGTTCAGTTCCAAATACACTTGCCCATACTGTTTCCAGATGAAAGAGGCCATTTATTAAAAACCAGAGAGTGGCCCTAGCCGATCTGGTTCAGTGCTTAGAGCATCGGCTTGAGGAGTGAAGGGTCACAGGTTCAATTCTGGTCAAGGGCATGTACCTGGGTTGCAGGCTCCATCCTCAGCCCCGGTTAGGGCTCTTGAAACCAAGTGATGTGTCTCTCTCACATCCCTGTTTCTCTCTTTCTGTCTCTCCCCCTCCCTTCCACTCTCTCTAAAAATCAATTGAAAGAATATCCTTGGGTGAGGATTAACATACAAAAATAGAAAAAAAAAGTCAGAGAGTGCCCTAGGACTTCTCTGTACTCTGCTTTCCACACAATGTTCAGAGGCGGTTTCACATCTAGTTCTATACCCAGGATTTCTGTTACTATAAAGAAACCTCACATATTGTAAGAAAACAGCTAGTAGGCTTGACCAGAGACAAGAAGTGTGATAAACATGTGAGATACGCCAGTTTCAGAAAGAAAGCTAGCGAAAAGCAAACCAGGGCAGCTTTAACATGTTTCCCTTTCTCACTTCTAGCAAATTCATCTCTATTTGCTTGGGTAGAGGGAGACTAAAACAAAGAGAATCTACAAAGGGAACAGACACCTCCCATCTCTGCCTCATTCCCCTGGGGCAGTGGTCGGCAAACTCATTAGTCAACAGAGCCAAATATCAACAGTACAACGATTGAAATTTCTTTTGAGAGCCAAATTTTTTAAACTTAAACTTCTTCTAATGCCACTTCTTCAAAATAAACTCACCCAGGCCGTGATATTTTGTGGAAGAGCCACACTCAAGGGGCCAAAGCTTGCGAGCTGCAGTTTGCTGACCACTGCCCTGGGGCACTAGGAGCTTCCCTAGGCTGGGGAAGGGGGAAGTCAGCTTGAGATGGAAAACAGGGCTGACCCACCTGACCCATCCTCCCTCCCTGGCCTGGGGCATAGGTTAAGGCTGTAAATGTGCTGTGGGCTGTGAATGAATGCTGTGAGCAATCACAGCAACAACTCCAAGGGAAACAGGCCACAAATTAATAGGCCTGAAGCAGTGTTCCAAACCCAGACTGGGCTGATGCCACGTGTCTGTCATACCCTAAGTGGTGAGGCCTCAGTGATGGAGGAGTGTCAGTGATGGGGAGAGAGGACATCACATATTCACTCAACGGTGTCTCACTTGCAGGGCTGTCCCAGGGTAGGTGACGCCCGTGGCATTGATTCATCCATCCCAAAGGGCACTTCCCAATCACTTGTAAATGAGACATGAAAATAGAAAACATGGGTCCTTTATTCCATGGCTGTACTTAAAAATGTATCCTAAGAAAATAATCAGAGATGAACATGCAGATGCACATATGGGATGTTCACCGCGGTGTTATATATAATATTGAAAAACTGGAACTGAACCAAGTGGTCCAGAAGAGGGCTGAAGAAATCAGGGCATATACACGTGGGGTGTGGCCCCACTGTGGGAGAGGCTCCCCCAATACTGCCAAGGGTCAGAATTAAAAAGAAGATTCAAAGTAAACACCCAGATGGTCACAAGGTTGCAGGGCTACAGGTGACCTTTGTTTTCTTCTTAGTGCTTCTCAACTTTCTCCAACCTTTCTACAATTAGCATGTATGACTTTTGTAATCAGACTTTACAAGTCTACTAAATGTCATTTATTATTTTTTTAAATGGAGATGCTTCAACTTCAGCATTATTTTTTTCTTTTATACAAAAAATAAAAAATGTGCTCTGGATGGTGGACCTACAGGTTGTTTGTACCAGTCTATATAGCTCTTTAACTTCTCAAAATGATAGAGGTAAATAAAAATGAGATAACAGCATTCTTCTTTTTTCTTTTTAATCCTCACCCAAGGATATGTTTTTTATTGACTTTAGAGAAAGAGGAAAGAGAAACATCGATCAGTTGCCTCCAAAACACACCCTGACCTGGAATGGAACCCACAACCTAGGTATGTGCCCTGACCAGGCATCAAACCTGCAACCTTCGTGGTGTACGGGACAATGCTAGAACCAACTGAGCCATCTGGCCTGGGCAACAGCATTCTTCTTTCAATTAAAGCTACTGGTTCATAAAAGGTCTATGCAGACAATTAAAACGTAAGTTTTGACAAAAGCAGTTTAAATACATGGTTTGCTAATGCTGAGCACCAATTAGACCACGCATCTGTGGCAGCAGGAGACCTGGATGCCCCCCACCCTGCATCGCCTGCCTTCAAATCTCTTGAGTGTCTGGGAGGTGGCAATACCTAGTTGGGTTCTGCATGGGGACAGGCATGAGCCAGGCAGACACAGTCCTGGTCTCTAAGCAGAGTGCTCCTGCAGGCAGGCCCTCCTAGGAGGAGCAATAGAGCTAGAGCTCAGGATGAAGGAGCCAGCAAGCAAACATGCAGCAGAGACTTAGGTGGCCAATTGCAATTGTGGTCGTATCTGGGTGTTTGTGGAGCAGATGCTGACAAGTGACCTTGCCCGGTGCTCCCCATGAGTCTCACAAGAAAATTTAATTTTAATTTGAGTAAATATTGCCAGAGTAGCCTCCAGAGAGGTTGCACTAATTTATTCTGTCACCGAACATTAGGAGCATGGGGCCACCACCCTTTAAAAATAACTTTTATGTTCCGCAGGTATGGGACCCTGAAACACTCCATCATAATTCTTACAATACAGAGCTAAAATCTTCAAAGTGATGGGGATTGGGGACTGCTTTGAACAAGCAAAAAAAATAAATTGGTTCAGGGAAGATGTCTGTGTCCTGAACACGCCAGGTCCAGACCTTTCTGGACCCCAGGAAGAGAGCTCCACCTTACAACCACACGGCCTCCTTTAGCCATGAGGCTCTGCACCCCTAGAGGCACAGCTACCACCAAATAGACGCAAGTTGACCATGGTTTTTCTCTGTTTCAACGAACAAACTTCATAAAACTGCTTAGTACCCTAACCAACCTTAGACAGCCGTGCACTGATGGCAAAGCACAGAAACCGGCATCCTGGTGAGCCAGGACGGCCTTTTCCCAGAGGACGTGTTGTTCTTAGATTCCTCTGCAAGGCAGAAGCCCATCCAGAGACCCAGCAGAGACCACTGGGTGTTCTAACCATCCAGATTCTCAAGTCAGACCACTGGGGCACATGGACTTCTCAGAACCCTCACTCAAACACCAGGAAGTTCACACCTTTTGGTTAGGAGGTCAGATTTCAGTCAACACAGACACCGACGGGAACATCCTCCTTTCTTCCTGTCTAGGCCTTCAATGCTCCATCTATAGATAGACTAATAACAAGACCTGCACACAGAGTTCTGTGGGAATGACCTGGCACACACCAAGGGGTGAGCAAGTGGCGGCACCATCCTCACCATGGAGCTGTATGACAGAATTACCTGATAAGAACGATACTTGCATTCAAATGAAGGTGGCTAGTTTCAAAATGAATGAAATGGCACCTGACTGATTAACATCACCCCAACCCCTCATCCCTCTGGACCTGAGTTTAAAGCAGAGCCCAGCACTTCCTGTTGTCTGCGGCCTGGTGAAGGTGTGGGGTGGGAGAAGTGAACTTCACTCTCCCTGTGGTGGAGGACATTTGCTTCAACACAAAGCCTGCGGTTTGGGGGAGGTTGTTCTCAAGGTTGTATTTTTAAGTGACAGACATTCACATTGCATTCAAGAGTACTGCATTCAAATAAAAAACCCCAAAGGGAAAAACACACACTTAAACCCCCATCCATATTAGCAAGTAAAATACTATTTTTAAAATGGCACCGGGAGGCAGGAAGCCTGCTATCCCAGGCCCCCAGTTTAATCCACCAATCCAGTCTGCCCTGAAGACGGGCTCTGGGATGTGGGGTGAGAGCAAGGAAGCCTCATTTTACAACAACCCCAGCAGAGCCCTCACTAGACCGCCATGTTTCCCTGCAGGAACCTCCAGGGCCTCTGGAGACGCACCCAGAATGTGTGCTCCTAGGCCCAGCTTTGGCCCCCCTTCATCAGTCTAAGCCTAACCCCCAACCACAAACATCTCCCTCTTGAGGGAATCAACGGCTCCCCAAACAGGTGACTCCTGCTCCCACATCTCAAGTTCTCATCGTTTCCCTTTTGGGCAAACTCCTATTCACCCTTCAAAGCAGGCTCCATATCACCGCCTTTTAAAAGTCTCCCCTCTCTTTGGGGAGTTGCCTGTTCACAAGGCCTTCAAAACACCTGGCGCTTACATGTCGCTGTTTGTTTAGAGACACACCTGCTCAAGGTAGTTCTAGGGTGATTCCTGCAGGCCCAATGAGAACAGAGTGAATTTTAGACACAACAGATCAAGTCTTCCTCTAACCAAGGCTAAACGTGGACTCCACTAATTCCAACATTCTTCCGGGACCACTGCCTAGGGAGGGACCCTGCCCGCGAGCACCCCGCGAAGGGCAGAGTCCCCCCACGTGACAGGCACCTGCGGTCAAGCAGAGGACGATCAGCCGGGCCGCCCGAGGAAGGGGGAGGGGCTGGGACGCGGAGCCAGGAGCCCGAGCAGCCGCGGGCCGGCGGATGTCTGCGGGTGTGGGGGAACTCCAGGAGACGCCGGGGCGGGCGGCGGGGCCAGGGCTCTACCTCTGCCAGCGCGGTTTCCGCTCCTCCTCCTGCCGGGTCGGAACCGGAACCGGGCACCCCACGTCCGGTGCCCAAGTGCATCCCCGGCGCGGCGCGGCGCCGCGGCCGCGGGTTCCGACCACAAACGTTACCCCCTGCCCCGCCCCGCCCTCGTCCCCGTCCCCTGTGCGCTCTGAGTGAGGCCTAGGGAGCGGGAGGTATTTCGTTTGAATCTCACTTAATTTATTATCCCGACTGGAAAGCACAACTCTAGACCAAAGCGTCTCAAAATTAGAACCTACAGCGGGTCGATCAAAACGCATCTTGGCCCCCAGCCCTCCCTGGGATTGGAGAGCCTGCAGGTCAGTTGGCTCCGTGGGTTTGAAAAGGACTTGGAACCTGGATCCTGATGTTTTAACTTCAGGTACAGCAAAAGAAAACGTTTACAGCCAGACACAAAAGTCCGTTTAGTTTGCTGAAATGTGTTTCTTTTGCTTCTCTAAAATAAAAATAACACTTTGACGGCTTTGTTGTAAAAACAATAAAAAAATTATTTGTAGAACCACATACACACAGTTTGTAGCACGTATATTTTCTCTGTGCCCCTCTTCTTCCCTAGTGATTGTGGCAGAGGCAGCTGACCTGTCCTTGGCGAGCCCCCGAGATTCCTCAGGAGCCTGAGGATGGTTTTGTTGGGAGAAAAAAAGCTGGATCACAGGGAAGGTTGTGGCACTGAACGTGGACCCAAACTTGAACTTGTGTGGCCTTGGCTGCCACACCGCTAGATGTCATGCAGAAGAAATGAGTGTGATTCTCTGTTATAAATCAACAAGATGCTCTAAGAAAGAACATTCCAGCTCTTGAAGATTAAGAATGCAATAGCCCAAGTAAAGAAGAGATGAAACATCTAGAAACAGAACCAAAGGACTAAGATGGGAAACAGGATAGGAAAGAAAAGCAAATGGGTCTGTCCAGGAGATCCAAAATGAAATATATAGTAGTTTTAGGAAGGGAAAGCAGAGAAGACAGAGGGAAGGAAATCATTAAACAAATTTAAGAAAATTAGCAGAACCAAGGGGCATGAGCTTTTGGACTGAGGGCTGCAGAGTGCCTTGTGCAGTGAGGAAAGTGGGCCCATAGCAACTGAGCAAATAGCATTGGGATATTTCAGAACACGGGGTTATTGAAGATCCTAAACTGTACACCCAACATCTCACTTGGACATCTAAAAGAGTCCAACATCTGATGTGGCTCCACCTGAACTCAAGATCTTCCCTATTATGGTCTTACTAGAGGCCAGTGCATGGAATCGTGAGCCGGTGGGATCCCTCAGCCTGGCCTGTGCCCTCTTGCAATCTGGGGCCCTTTGGGGGATGTAGTAGTGCATGAAACAGCAGGCAGCCAGGGAGGAGCCTGAGCCCGGGCTGGGCGCCTGCCGCCACTGCAGCTTGGTAGGGCTGCCGCAGCTGTGCTCACCAGCCGTGAGCCTGGCATCTGGCACCCTGCTGTGGGAGTGCACTGACCACCGGGGGCAGCTCCTGCATTGAGCATCTTCCTCCTGGTGGTCAGTGCATGTCATAGCTACCAGTCAACCAGTCGTTCGGGCGTTCAGTCTTTCGGTCCCTTTGGCTTTTATATATATAGATGGTCTGAATATTTGTGTCTCCTTAAATTCATATGTTGAAATCTAACCCCCAATGTGATGGTATTAGGAGGAGCTTAAGTCATGAGGGCAGAGCTACCATGAATGGGATGAGTGCCCTTATAAAAGAGACCCCAGAAAGCTCCCTTGTTCCCTCTGCCATGTGAGGAGGACACAGAGAAAAGATGGCCATCTAAGAAGAAGCGGCTCTCACCAGACACTGAATCTGCTAGCATCTGGATCTTGGACCTCCAGCCCCCAGAACTATGGGAAAAAAATGTCTGTTGTTTATGAGCCACCCTCTCTGCAATGTCTGTTACAGCAGGCACATGGACTGAGACAGTTTCCTAAGCCTTCCCATTCATCCTTCATTCCCGGTGCTCAGTCATACTGCGCCCTCTCCTTCCTTCCCACCTCACATCCAGTACTGTTGGCCTTTCCTTCAAAATCTTTCAGAATCAGTCACTTCCCACCATCTCCACTGCAAACCACTCCAGGGGACCCTACGAAACCCTTGTTTCATACCCATATTGCTAAAATAGTTTCCTCCTGGTCTCCCTAATTGCCACCCTCCTCAGTCTGTTCCTAGCATGGCAGCTGGAGTGGCCCAGTTAAAACCTGAGTCAAATTTTAGCTTTCTCATTGGCCTGGTCTCCTACAACTCCTGATGGACCCCTACCTGACGGATGGGAACAGTCATCCTCAGGAAGGCAACACTAATGGGATATTTGGTTAATTTGCTCCTTGGAGAGGAGATTTGAACAATTAAGGGAGAGGTTGGGCATAGAAGAGAGAGAACTACATAGAAAACTGATCAAGAAAAAATGAGGTGATGATGAAATACTGGGAAAACAGAAGATGTGCAACAAAGGCAAAGTTTTAGGAGACTCCATTCCCAATAACATTTACAGAATGACAATAATGCCAACATTTATAATGTAAACATGAACATGCAAACATGGATGTTGATCTAACCGGGTTTATAGTGGACTCTGGGAGGGAGGGGAGGGGCACAGGAAGGGTGTGGGGTGGAGTACAGGGGTGTGGTGGAAGAGAATGAACCCGGATTGTCCATCACAGGAACAAACAGAGATCTAAAGGGAGACTGAGGAGGCTATTTAGGCACGTGGTGATAAATAGTAAAAGAGTCGATTGAAAGTTGATGCCTCTGGTGATTCAGAAGGGGAGGGTGGTTCCTTACACTGTGCGGATGGATGTATAGCTGTGTGTAAAAAATAAAAGTTAAACTAGACCATGAAATACATTTAAGGGGGAGGGGATGAGGAAGTGCTTCAGAGGTATCCATGTAAGTGTGGCTCCTCTCAGCTGTCGGGCAGCCCCTGCCCAGCACTGTCACCTTGGCTGCATTCTTGTCTCTGGTCCCCTAAACACTTTCAGAGAATCCCAAGGATTTTCTGTCCACCAGACACACAATGGGAAGAGGAACCAGATTACCATCTACACGCAAACCCTATCATCTTGCCTCCAACCTCCACAGAGTACACAGGACTCCCGTGCTTCCACCGCCTCCCCTTGGCCTCCCAGAGTTTATGAGACAGACAGACGGCTGTATGCGCAGGTGCAATGTACCCCAGGCATGTGCCAGGCGCAGGCATTTAGGCAGAGCTTTTGCCCTCCTGTAGCTCATGTGCTACTGGAGGGAAAAAGAAAAGTGAATAAATAGACAAATAAACAAGTAATATGCCATGTGATGAGGTTATGGACTGAATGTTTCTGTCCCCCCCAAATTCACATGTTGAAACTTAACCCTTTAATGTGGTGGTGGTAGGTGAGTTCCTTGGGAGGTGATTAGGAATAGATGTGGTCATGAGGGTGGAGGCCCCAAGGTGGGATTAGTGGCTTTATAAGAGTCCCAAGAGCTTGCTTCCTCTCTGCTCTCCAACGTGTGAGGACACACTTGGAGGGACATCTACAGGCCAGGAAGTGGGCTCTCATCAGACACCAGACCTACTGCCACCTCCACCCTAGACATCCAGCCTCCAGAACTGTGAGAAATAAGTATCGGTTGCTTAAGCCCCCGTCGGTGGCATTTTGTTTTGGCCACCTAGCTGACTAAGAGAGAGGGTAAGCGCTATGAAGGAAAATGGAGCGAGGCAAAGTGATGGGGAAGGCTTTCAGGCACAGAGGTCCTAGGGCTCCTCTGAGGAGGGGCATCCCTAGGAGCACGGACCTGAGGGCAGTGAGGCCATGAGCCATGGCACTCTCTTGGAAAGGACTGCATTGTATTCGTTGCACAAATGAGGGAACTGAGGCGCAGATAAGTTATGTCTATGTCTATGTCATATGTCTATGCTCACACTCCTACAAAGTGACAGAACTGGGCTTGGAACCCAGAACTCCATGTCCTGCCCCCTGCTATATGCCTCTCTCACCTTTCTATGGCTATGAGGCCAAACAAATAGACACACGTGCCCCTGTGCTTAAGACCACACTCTCCCCGCACAACACCAGAGCAACCCCTTCCATAAAGAATAAATCATTTCCACAAGCTGTATCCTCAAAGGTGTTCAAGGCAGTGTTCTTTATTATAGCCACCTAAGTGTCCTTCTGCAGGCTTAGTAAATTAGGAGAGAGCAAAATAATGAAAGATAACATAGTCATTAAAAGGATAATAGTGAAGCTATATAGAAACACTAGAATTGCTTATAACTAATTGTGGTTAATAAAAATAGCATAAAATAATTTCCTAAATTCTGCAATTTAAAAATTAGAATACAAAATTGTGTGCACTAGGACTTCCTACTGTGTCCTTGAACAGGTTCTAAAGGAAAATGTGAAAAATGGAAGCAGTTATCTTCCCAAGAGACAAACTCCGAGATTGCTGCTAGCTCTGCCTCTTGAATCTACGCATTCTCCCCACCAGCTGCATGTGTGGTTAGGGGATGGCATGGCCTCAAGGGCCCTTCAGTTTGGTGGGGAGCTGGCCCTGCATGTAAAAGTGCTGAAAGCCATCTTGCACCTCCGTAGCTTAGAGGTGGGAAGCCCTTGTCATCCAGGAGGTGATGAGCCCACTGGGCTGAGCTCCTCACTGCCCCTCCACCCTCCCAGAGAGAGTCCCATCTGTTCCAGACCTGAGCTGCACTTGGAGGAGAGGTGCCCTTGGGAGGGACTCTTGCATGGGTAGGACTTTTGCACTGTTGTGTGGTGCTGGCCTCTCAGTCTGCAGACGCTTCCAGATGGAAGCCCCCCTACAAATGTGAGGGAGCCTTGTTGATGGATGACTGCTCCCATCTACAAAAGGGGGCAATGACAGCACCCACCTCAGGTTCTAGCTTAATCCTGCTGTGAAGATCAAGGAGCCAGGACACTTAAAGCTGTTCATAAATATTAACTGCTGCTGGCATTATCAGCACCTTTATGGCCAGCCCCTCAAACAGAGAATCCAGAGCAGGCGTTGGTAAATGGATGCTGAGGAATGGGCATGGTTTCTCCGGGGGCAGACAAGAGCAGCTGTGGTCTCTGCCTCTGGGTGGGGTGGATGGCTCCCACCTGCCCCAACAACTTGGGCAGAGCTCTGGTGCAGCTCAGCCTTGCCCCAAGGACCCCCATCCACACCCAACCCACAACCTTTTCCAGAGGGAATCCTTGCACTTGAACATCCTGGGAACTGGCACAGAGGCGGGTAGGAGTCATCCCCCCTTCCCTCAATTCCATTTACACCTCCAGTTTAATGAGCCCAAACTGCTGGGGGCGTCTGGGTCACACCTTTTCACTCGATTAAAGCAAAACACAAATCTGGCTGGCAGCAATTTCCTCACAAAGAGAGCTTCTGCAAACTGTGAACATATTACCTTCCCGCTGCAGGCTCTCACACTGCTAACCGAGAAGGGGTTTGATGGTGCTGAGTCAGCTCAGGAAGCACTTGGAATTTTCTAGTCAGCTGCAGCCTGGGGTAGGAGTTACAGACCCCAGCGTTAGAGTCAGGCAACATCTGGGTTCTGACCCTGCCTGCAGCTGCCAGTCTCCAAGATGGCCATGGTGAACCCTGCCTCCTGGTAATCTGTGCCACAGTCTCATTGAAACTGAGTAAGACTGACTGTGTCAACAACAGGATTTTGAGGAATGGTGAATAGCTTCTGGGTGAAGTAATAAAAGGCATTAAGCTTCCTCCTGGCTCTCACGGGGACCACATGCTTTGGGGGTACCAGCTGCCATGTTGTGAGGACACTTAAGCAACTCTGTGGAGAGCCCCCATTGGAAGGAACTGAGGCCTCCTGCCCACCTTGGAAGTAGCTCCTCCTGATCCAGCTGAGCCTTCAGATGAGACAGCAGCCCCTGCTGACATTCCAGCTGCAACCTCTCAAGAGGCACTAAGCTAGAACCATCTAGCTGAGGTTGTGCCCAAATTCTCGACCCAAAGAAACTGTGAGATAATAAATATTTGTTATTTTAAACCACTAAGTTTTGGGGGTAATTGGAACATAGCAATAAAGACCTAATACACTACTTCTATAAGTTATAGTTGTGTGATTTGGAGCAAATTAATCTCACTGAGTCTCATTTTCTCAACTAAAGAATGCCTACCTCTGATGGGTGTTATAAAAATTAAATAAGGTATTTAATGTAAAGCTGTTAGCATGGTGTCTAGAATCTAGCAAATGGTTAAATAATCACTATTATTATAAAACATCTATATAAATATCTATATCATAAAATAAGAAAGGATCAGGAAAATCTGATCAGATTCAGACAGGTGGGTTCAAAGAAGGCTTTGAATTGGTCCTTGAAGGATAAGCAGGACTTGCACACAGGGAAGGGGAGGAGAGGGCAGTAGTGCCCACTGTGGACAGTTCACGCTCAGTGGAAACTGGGGGCTTGACGATATGCAATGGGAGATAAGATTGTGAAAGCTGATTGAGGTCAGGTTGGAGTGCTGGAATTAAGGAGCCTAGAATTTGCTTTGTGAGAAGTGGGAAGCCACTGGAGGATTCTGAGTCAGTCATGGGAATCTGGAAGGAACACCAAAGCATGGCACTTCCTGGCACGGCCATGCCTGGTTCTCAAGGTCTGTGCAGCATGTGGGAGGTGCTCAGAGAGCTTGAACTTGGTCTTCTGCACCAGTGTTCCTCACAGTCTACCAACCCGAGGACCCCAGGGCTCTCTCTGTGTGTCGGTGAGGTCAAAACCAGCTGTGCAATAACATTAAGGCCTCACTGGCTTTTTCACAAGTTGACCTTTGCACTGACGGTGCAGACACAAAGTTGGCAAAACTGGCTGTCAGAGCCCAATCGACACTGTGCTCTCAGTCATTGTGGCTTTCATGTTCACACATACAAAGAAATGCCACTTCCCCTGAGACTGTCCTAGATGAGGCAGCAGAATGACGGTTTGCATTAAATCTCAACCCCTAGTAATCACCTTCTTAAATGTCTTCTGTGACAGAATGGGAAGTGCACACAAACCAGTTCTGCTCTGGAGGCTGATTGCATGTGTCTACCTGACTGGGCTCAGGGGTGCCCAACTGGCTGGCAAACTTGATTTCTGTGGTCTCCATAAGGCTGCTTCTAGAAGAGATTAGCATTTGAATTGGTAGATCCAGTACAGAAGATACTGCCACGGGGAAGGCCAGCAGGACAAAGCAGCCCCCAGCATGGTTGTGCCACAGCCCCAGCTCCCTGCTGTCAGCGCCTTCCTCCACAGGGTCAGGGGAGGTGAAACCACCAGTGTCTGCCGGCTGCCCAGTGCTGGCTGCTTGCATATGGCACAGCAACCGGCTTTGGAAGCATTTTAAGAGTGTCCCTGGCCCACGCCAGTGTGCTAGTTGGGATGTGGCCACTACTTCAGCAACTACCTGTGGCTTAGAGATGAGTTTTTTGGCAACTGGGAATTGAATCTGTTTCCAAACCCTCCTTCCTCCCACCGTGCTCCTCCCCCTCCTCAGGCCCTCTCTCCTTCCTCTGCTGTCACCCCTGAGCCCCCACCCATCCCCACCACATCCCACGTGCCTCTCACTGCACAGGACCAGGAGTACCCACAGAGGCAGACATGGGCTCCTGCAAGGGCTCCTGGGCAAGGCACTGTCTGCCTCACAGTGCTGGGGTCCCTGAGCACGTTTTACCCCCAGAGAGAGGACAGCAGGTGCTGCAAGGTTGAGGGAACCTGCGCTCCTGAGGATCCAGAAATTCTTATTGAGAAAGGAAAATCTGCAAAATCACAAGGCTCTTCCCGAGCCAAGGAAAATCTGGACTTGAATGGGAAAACCTGGAACCAAGTGACAAGAGGGAAGTTCCTGGGAATCTTGGCTGTGCAAACCCGATGGCCCCTTAGCCCTGAGATGAGCAGAACATGTCCTCACTTGGCACTTTCCAATTTACAAAGCTCTTTCCCAGATCCTGAGACACTAGAATTGATCTTCGCAGCATTCAGAATTACTGCCATCTCCACAAAAGGCCTGAGAAGGGAGTGCCAGGAGAGGGTGTGGGACCTGTCTGGGCAAAACGACAGATCATATGAGCCACAGTCTGAAAAGTAAGATGCTCATTCATTCATTCTTCCCTTCAACCAATATGTGGGGGTTGGGGGAGGGGAAGGATGAAGATGTGTTGGCAGCTATGTGGGCTCTAAATTCTTGACTTTGTGCAGGAAAGATTTCACGAGTCCCGATGATTTTGAGTGTACGTTATTAAAGCTGGGCAGTGAAAGGAAGGGCTTAAGATAGAAGAAACAAGATCATAGCAACAGGAATGAGCCTAGATGGAGCTGCCTTGGCCCTTTGGTAATGTGAGGAAGAGTGAAACCTAGGTGTGGCTGCCCTGCCCCTTTAGAAAATCACAGAGGCAGAAGAAGTGAGCCAGCTGGGCTGCGCGGACTCAGGAAACAAGTTACCAGGACAAAAGAAGGGCCCTTAGAGAATGAAAGCAAAGACCGTGTGTCTTAGGAAAGAAGCGGGAGAAAGGAGCAGGTGTGCTCTAGAGAGAGTGTGTGTACACTGGATCCTTTGTCTTAAGGTTTTTTAAATCTGTTTTCTAAAAGCAGGAATTTTAGGAGAGGTCTCGGGAGGGTCCCAATCCAGGTGTGTCCTTTCAGGGTCATGGTCTCTAATGATTGGCTGGTGCTAGGGCAGAGGGTCATTAGTCATGCCTGGAGCTAACACAACTGAGGCCTAGATGTTGTCTCTAGTTTGATCAAAACTCTGTCTCTGTGATCAACAGACCCAAAACTTTGTTCCTAAAATTGTTTAATGCTGTTCAGAACCTCATTGGCCTGAGGGCTTAATGCTTCAGGGAGTGGTCGAGTGAGGGAGAAGAAGGCAGGTAAATCAGGGTGCTGGATGGGGTCAGTTTGAATCAGCCACCTGTCTCACTTTCCCCATTCCACTTGCCAAGGAATTTTCCTAGCTTCTTACTATCCTGCCTCAGACAGAAATTGGGTTTTCTGAGGGGTAGAAGGGGGATGAACCCATAGGTGGATCAGGCCCTGGGAAACCATTTCATCTGTAGAATGTTTTCAGGATGCCGGTGACCAAGGGCTTCATCTGTAGAATGTTTTCAGGATGCCGGTGACCAAGGGCTGAGGGGTGCCAACCCATCAGAGATAGGTCAGAATTACTGGGTCATAGGCTGTGACAAAGGGAATGAGCTACTGGGGGTGGGGGAGAGGTGCATTAAACGTAGTGAGGTGAAACCCTGATCATAACCTAAAAATAAAATGGAAAAATTGTTTTATAAAGGCAAAAATGAGTCCTGACTGTTTTGGCTCAGTGGATAGAGCATTGGCCTATAGACTGAAGGGTCCTGGGTTCAATTCCTGTCAAGGGCACATGCCTTGGTTGGGCTTGACCCCCTATGGGGGGGGGGTGCAGGAGTCAGCCTATTAATGATTCTCTCATCATTGATGTTTCTATCTCTCTCCCTTTCCCTTCCTCTCTGAAATCAAGAGTATATATATATATCTTCCTAAGAAGAAGGAGTGGGGAGGCCCAGGGAGACTGCACCCAGGGCTGCAGGAAGAGGCCAGTGCATCCCCTGCCTCAGCATGGGGTGGGGAACAGGATGGGGGGAGGGGGTGCTTCTCTTTTTGGCATGTTTCTTCCTTTCATCCAGGGCCCCTAGAGTCTCTGAAAATGGGGGTGTGTACAAAGCATGCTGCTAGCTGTTCAATGTGGGCTCCCACCCTGAGCCAAGGTCCAGGAGAGGTTGTGCAGAGCCTTCCATATCCCCTCCCCTTCTTCCTCCTCTTTCACTGTGATCTCTCGGACGTCCCCCTGCAGGCCTCAGGACAGCAGAAGGAGGTGATCCAGGAGTCCGGGGAAGCCGAGGTGGAGTGTGTGGGGCCTGTGTGCAGGCAAGGCTAGTCTACTTGATCTTTAATTGTCCTGGCAGGTGAGCCAGACCACGCCACCTGAACATCTGGACACCTGAACAGCCCTTTCACCTGCCATCAAACATGAGGTCCAGGAGGAGGACAGTAGCTGAGGGCTATGTCTATGAGGCCACAGTGCTCCAGGGTCCAGGAATTTCTGAGGTTGCCCAGTGCAGAGCCATGGGGCTGAGTGGCTGGAGAGGTTGCCTGGGCACCAGGTTAAATCCATGGCCCAGCTCTGCCACAATTTGGACCCAGCAGGAGGGAGTCCTACCTAGCTTAGGCCCACATTCTGGGCTCAGCATGGGCCTGGGGCAGGAGGTGAGCAGGGCACAGTCTTGGTCCACTGAGGCCTGCCTGGCCTCCTTGGCAAGTCCTGCTGCCCACTGCAAGGGCTCAGGCCCTGAGGAGTCATATTGTAGAGCTCCTTGCCTATCCTCCATTCAGCACTCTTGCTGGGACCTGCCCTTACATTCCCATCCTGGGGTCTGGACTCAGCCTCCACTCCCGGCCTCCTCTGCTGTCCTATCAGAATGATTTTTGAAAGCAGGTCACTTTGGTCTCAATACCCCATTTCCAGACCCAGCATGAAAACCTTGGAAGAAGCTGGCCATGCTCCATCCAGGCTTCTCCCTGGGCAGCCTTGAGGGCTGGGGGCAAGGTGGCTCTAGGCCCAGTCCCAGCACCTGCCTGCTCCTGGCCCCCCAGCAGGTGTGGGCTGGTCTAGCAGCTGGCAGAGGCCAGTAGGTGGCAGGGTTGCTGGGCACTGGGCCCAGGACTTCCACAGGCGGTTTCTTGCAGCTCCCCTCCCCCCAGGCTCCCCACGAAGCTATTCCAGGAACACTTCTCGATTCTTGTGCTTTTCATTTACACGCTCCCAGAGCACATTTGCATTCCTAGGAGGACATCTGGGTTTAATCAGAATGACAGCTGAGCAGTCTCGGCCCCTTACTCCAGGCCATCCAGGAGTGGGCTCCATGCCAGCCAGTCTGTGGCACAGCCGTCCTGACCCTGTACCCCTCCGATCACCTCTCTGGGCCCCTCTGAGCCTCAGTCTCTCTTCCTGGAGTGCAGGAGGTGGACCAGAAGGTCCCATGTCCTGCCAGGGCCCTTCCTGTGCAGGACCCTGTCCTGACCCGCCAGACAGAAGCTGCTTCCCCTGGGTTACCTGAACTCGGGAGGCAGCAGAGGAGACAATCAGTCCTGGGCAACCTTTATTGACACAGATGCAGGGTCAGGCCAATTCTTGGCCCAGCAGAACGTCATCTGGGGAGACAGGGTGGGGAAGTACTTGGAGGCTGTGTGCAGAGACTGCTGGGCCACTGATTGTCCAGAGCAGTATGGGAAGGGTCCTTGGGGAACTGGAGAAGGCACAGGGAGGATAAGGTGACAATAATGACAAGAGAGTGACAATGATGACAAGAGTGACAACTATACTGGGTAGTTCACCAAGCTCTAATTCCAGGTCTGCCTGGGCCAAGTGATTCCACAAAACCATCCTGGGAAACTTCCCAAGCCCACAGCAGGGGCTTCTACAATTGAGGAAAGTGCAGCAGGGAGGCCACTCGTAGTGAGCAGCCAGCAGGACCCACTGCCTGGCAGATATTCCTCATAAAGGTATCACGCCAGTACCATTGCATTCAAGTCCAATTCAGTTCCATGAACAAAGGCCAGAGAGCAGACACATTCTTGGCAAGGGGTAGGGGCGATGTTGAAAGTGAGGGAACCTCCCTGGCTCCATCACTCACTGCTCATACCTTACTGAGCCTCAGTCTGTTGGTCTGTAAAATGGGTCCAAAGTGACACCAATTACACAGTGGTGGGAAGACTGGATGAGAACCTCTGAGGGAGGGAGGCTTGACAGATATTGTTTCTATCTTTCTTTTATCTCTCCATCAAGCGGAGGCCAAGTGGAAAAGAGAAGCTTGGGAAGGAGCCAGTGGGACCACAGTGCCCACCTGATACCCAGCCTCCCAGAACAGATGACACAGCCATCCCACTCCTGTCCCAGCTGATCCTCTGGATAAGAAAGTAACAGGTTGGGTGGTTCTGAGCCTCCCCGGAGGCTGTCCCCTCCCCACTTTAGCCACAGGGTTCATGGGAAGACCCTCCTCCCCCCCCAAAAAAAACTAGACAAAATTCCTGTTGAATGAGCCTCCCTCCCCTGGGCCAGCTCTTTAGCCTCGTTGAACATGCTGCCCCATTTTACAGATAGGGATACAGGCTCAGAGAGGTCTAGCAGCTTGCCCAGGACCACATAGCAAGCCCATAGCAGAGCAGGATCCAAGCTCAGACTCCCCAGGGAGGCCTGGCCTCTGCTCTTGGTGTATCCAGAACATGGGGCAGGCGCCTAATGTGCCCTACAAATATTTGCGGATGGTGGCGATGAGACAGTAGGGTGTGCCCGTGTCCATGTGCAGAGGAAAGAGGACCTTTAAAGGCACTGGGTCGGCCAGATGTGGAGGAAGTTTATTTGACCAACACAATGATTACATTTTAAAAGTATGATTTTCTTTAGATATGGTGTGACTTCCTCCCCTTGCCCCCCCCCCCCCCCCACTCACCTCCTGTTCTGCACCTGGCTGTGCCCCTCCTTGGCTGTCACTGCTCCTGGTTGGCGGCTGGTGTGTATGGGGACAGCAGCCAGGTGTGAGGGACAGACAGCCTCCTGTCACCTGCCTCTCCCTGACTCAGCCCATTCCACACATACGTGCTGCTCTCCCAAAGATGACCAGCACCTTGAGACACAGCAACACGGTCCCTTCTACCCTACCCTTCTATAGGAAGAGACCTTAACCAGCCTTCACATATGCAGATGTACAAGTGTCACAAGGGTGAGCAGTGCGAGGGCTCCTCAACTCCAGCTGGGAGCTGCAGCTGTGAGCAGGAGGGACATTCCAAAGAACTTCAGACTAGCAGGAGCCCCCCAAACCTCCACTCAGGGGACCAGCTTTGATCCTATCCAGCCAGGTTCCCAGAGACCAGGGGTGACCAGCTCCAACTGACCAGATGGGAATCTGGCTTCTGGGTTGGCTCCATAGCTGCTCTTGGGCCTCAGTTTCCCTTCTGTTGAAATATGGGGTTGGATGAAATCCATGGTTTACATTTTTAACACATCTGTCTCTCTAACATCCTCCCTCCAATTTTTTTTTTTTACATGGAAGCTCAATATTCACTTATTCCAAATAATATTGACCAGAAATATGTAAACTGGACAGTTGGAATTTCAAAGACCTGAAGGTGATGCTGGGGAGTTTACTTGGCCACCCCCAGGGCAGTCTATGAGGGGCCCACGGAACCCTATTCTCTAGGGAACCCAGTTTGAGAATGCTTGCACTGGGTCACCCATCAGACCAGCAGGACCCACTGCCTGGCAGCTTGGCCTGGGAGTGTGTGGTGGTCCAAGCGCTCCCTGGGGGCTGGGGGCTGATCAGGAGCAAGCCCTGAGTACCTGGTAAAGCTCACGAGGTCTAAGCTTGATTAATGTTCTGCTGTCAAAGCCTTGAAATGCTTCATACTTTTAAAAGAAGTGGCCCAAACTTTCGTTTTCAATGGGCCCCACAGTTTCCTCATCTGCAGAAGAGGGTAGAGTGGATAACAGCTGCTATGGGGCGGTGCTGAGAGACTCATGCTGGGCACCGAGAACAGGGCGTGGTGCAGGAGTGTTGCCACGTAGACCCTCTCCAGCACACTGCCCACAAGGGACCCTGGGACAGGGCATGTAGACAAGTGCCCTGTTGACTGGGCCGCAGAATTGCCTCTTCCTCTGACAGGGGCGTCGGTTGTCGGCGACCTGTCAGCTGGCTGGGCAGGGCAAGGCCTCTTTCCCTTACTCCTGAAGTGCAGTCCTTTCAGACCCTGTGCTGAGGATATCGAGTCCAACCAGGTGCCTGGACAGAAGACCAGTCCCACATCTCCCTTGAAAATCTGCCTGGTGGACCCGACTGGCCCTCACCCAGACACCTAGCAATTTCACTTCTCAGTCCTGGGTGGGTGGGGGGACATTGCAGGCAGAACATCCCCACACCCATGCACTGTGCACATCAGCTCAGGTGCAGCTGGGCTGGCCCACCTCCAGGAGCCTACCGACTAGATGGGGCTGGCTACCAGCACATGGGGTCAGCTAGGACGGCCTCTCCACTCTCATAGGCCTGGGGTGCAGCAGGAACAGATGGTCCCTTCCCAGGGCTGATGGCAACAGGAGACACATGCTTAAGGAGGGCCAACCAGGGCCTCAAACCAGCTGGGTGTGGGACACCTTCCTTAGACCACTAGACAGAGTGAATATGTGATTAGCAAAGCAAGTGGCTCACCTTCACATGCCTTCAAGTTTATGGAACCTTCTAGAAGCAATGAACTGGCCTGAGGCTGAGCCCTCTCACAGGCTGTCCTCAGTGCTCCTCAGGATAATTCATATGAATTCCCGCAGCCTCCCAGGCTCCCTGGGCACTAGAAGAAGGGCCCTGCGGACCAGAGGGAAACTCTTCCCTGGGATGTGAGGCCTGATCCTAGACAGGGGGACTGTGGATGAGCACTCTTTCTCTCTGGCTCCCTAGGGGCCCTTCCGGCTCACGGTGACCAAGGAACAATGACAGGGGACTGGACTGCAGGCTGGCTGCCTATGGGACATTGGTGGGACTCTGGGGTCCAGGCTATGCCTTTGATGTTCCCATAGCTAATCATCCACCCAGAGGTCAACTCACCCAGGCCCTGGGACCTCCACCCTGCTGAGGGGTGGGGCTGAGCCCTGGGCTCCAGAGGCCAGTGGGATCTTGGGTCTGGTCTGTAGGCAAAGGGAGCCACTAAAAGGGCTTTGAGTGGGTGTCTTAAGAAGAATGGTGGTGACAATGTATGGTGTTCACGCTTGAATGTTTGTACTGGTAAAGCATAGAGGGTCAGATGTAACAGACACAGAGAAGATACTTGCTTAATAAACATTTTCTCCTTGAATCACCACATGGCCTCCCCAAAGGGAGTTCATTCACAGAGAAAAGAAAGGAGAGGATTCCCATACCCCTTAACTGATGCCTGCATAAGACAGGGAGGAACAGGAGCTAGTACAAGGAGCATCTCAGATGGACCAGCTGTATTAGGGACCTCCATTCCCAGATAAACGTAGGCAGCCAGTGGATGGCAGCTCTTAGCTTCCAATTGTCACTTTCCCAGGGCCCAGTTAGGGGCCTGGTGGGACCAGGTGGATTCCTTGCTGGCAAGGGGTCGTGCTTTCCCACAGAGCACCTGAGACCCTAGCTATCAGCCGTTCCCACCCCCACCCCTACAGGAAGCAGAGATGAGAGGGCCGGGCTATGGTGGCTTATGGGGCTTGGGACTGGGGGGCTAGGGGGCTGGGGTGGAGTCAGGGATGTGGCTTCTACAGTGAAACAGCAGACTCAAAGATGCTGGGGCTCGGAGGGAGCTGGGGGTCGGCAGAATGGCCCAAACACCCTTGGAGCCTCTGTGCCACTCCTCTGCCCCCAGGCTGTTCGCTGAGCTGACCACCATGGCAGCCCAGGTCAGAATTGGGACGTTTGGGTGGCTTCCCTTCCCAGCAGGCCCAGGGTACCCCTGGGTGACAGATGGCCCCAGCCTTCAGCCAGCTGTCCTGCTGTCCCATGAACTAGGGTGGGTAAGCTGGGGTGGGTCACGAGCTCGGCTTGACTGCAGGCCAGCCCACATTTCCGGGGCCCCACTGGGTATCTAATGGGGCTGGTTGTGCTGCTGGGAAACTCCCGTGAGCCGGGCCCTCCCCGTGCCCGGTCTCCCTTCCTCTTTCCTCTAGCCTGGCCTAACCGGACCACACCTGGGGCCCATGGCCTGCTGCCCTTGCCTGCCATTTTCTTAGACTCTATCCCCTCACTTCTCTTTCCGGGGGTTCTATGGACACCCCAATACCCCAAGGGATTAAGAGCCAGCAGCCTCTTCCCACAAGGAGGGGATGTGGGGTGAAGGCCTCTTGGGACCTCTGCACCCCTCCAGGTAGAGAAGGGAGACTGAGACTCAGAGCATGGGCAATACCTGTCTCCAGCTACATAGCCCAAGCAGCCCCACACTGACCCATCTTCAGAAAGTGGGGTTAGACCTGAGGTGGCTGCAATGTTCATTGGACAAGACCATGTGCACCCGCTGCCCGGAGAGGAGAACAACACCAGGTCCAGAAGCCAGAACAGGGGAGGGCCACCACACACCCACTAGCCTCTGAGCCCTATTTTCTGCCTTCTCTTACTTGTCTGGGCTTCCTTCCTGCAACCAGAGAGGCACCATCATCTCCAGCCCAGTGGGACTGGTCCAGAAGACCCAGAACCCCACCTGGGGACCCATCAGGTATGGGGAACTGACCCTTTAGGGCAGGAGTGGGGAACCCTTTTTCTGCCAAGGGCCGTTTGGATATTTATAACATCATTCATGGGCCATACACAATTATCAACTTTAAAAACTAGCCTGCTGTATCTGGTCAAACCCTTAATTAACTCACCCCCAATGCCTTGGCAGGGCAGACCAAATGATTTCACAGGCCTTATAGGGCCCGCGGGCTAGATGTTCCCCATCCCCGCTTTAGGGCCAGGGGTCCTGGCTCTGTCCTTGGGTCAATGCACAGCTGCCAGGGACACATTTATACTGAAGATGATGACAGGCTCAGAGTCCCCACATCCCAGGACCATCTGTGAGACCCAGCCACCACCCACAACCCTCCCTGAACCACTCAGTGTTTACCCCTTTGAAGCTAAAACTCAGGACTGACTGTGCCCTGCAGGTTCCTTCAGATGAGCTCAGAGTCAAGAGTGCCTCCACCCTTCCTCTCAGGCCTCTTGTGAGGAAGCCTGCACCTGGCACTTTCAGCTTCTCTCCAGGACCTTGGTGCACCTCCCTGGAACATTCTCCAGGACCCTTCCTCTTTAGCTGCCTCAAGCTCCCTCCTTCTCTGGACTCAGCAGACCAGGTCTGGCCGAAACCCACCCAGGTTGCTCTGTCCCTGTGGCTCCAACACCACACGCAGGGGGCACTTTTGTCCTTCTCATCCCACCTGTCTGTGTCCATGACACTCCCCACCTGCCCACCTCTGAGACTGTCCACGGCTGGACTCCCGGCACCTCTTCCTCAGTCCCTTTCATGGCCTCCCCTCCCCAGACTCTGCCCCCTCATTAATTAGTCATGGAGGCTCTATGCCTTGCACCTGGGTGGGAGAGGCGGGAGGGAGGGTGCAAAGGGGCACGAAAGGAAACACCAAAATGAACCAGCACCTTGGTTGTGGTGATGGTTTTGTGACAGAACACATATGGGAAAACTTAAATCATATATTTTAAATATGTGCATTTTATCATATGTCAATTCTGTCTCAATAACTCTGAAGAATGGTGTTAGTGGCCTGGAGAGCAAACCTGAAGAATATGCTAGAATGCATGAGAATGTGGAGAAGCTGGATACACAGAGCAGCCGCAGGTCCTGCATGGGTGGCTGACCTGGTGTGAAGAGCCCAGAGGTGAGACAGAAGCAACAGGCTGTGATGTGTCAGGGGGAACTCTCCCAGCTAAAGAAGGGATGGCTTACCTTGCATCTGGTGAAATTAACAAAAGAAAATAAAACCTTAGATGATTCTCAGAGGAAAAAAGTATTTTAAATGTTGAGACTAAAGAAATAATTCTATTATCTTCCAGGCTGAAAACTTTTAAAATTACATTAAATTCAGCACTTCCTTAAGATAAATTCTAATCCTCTCTCTCCCATTTTTTGGGGGAGGCAACCTAATTTTTGGTGGCCTTGTTTTGACAAGACTAAAAAAAAAAAAAAAGATAAATTCTGAAAACATCAGGCAACACTATCAGAGTTTTGAGAGAAAATGATTCTGATTCAAGATTTTACACAAAACCAAGATGTTATCCTATGTGGTGTTAGCACGAAGACATTCTCAGTTATGCTAAAACTCAGAAATTATGCCACAGGTGAATCACAATCTAACAATGAAATGAATTGGGGGCGGGTCGAACTTCATAAGAATAAGGAAGTGGTAGTATTGAAGACCATCTGAGGACAGAACAATTAAAAATAGAAGGAAATCTAAGTAATCATTATAATGTGAATAAAAAACAGGATGCAAGTGTCATAAATAACTTTAAAAGAAAATTGAATATATTAAAACAAACAACATCAACCAACTGAGTCTTCCTTTTCCTAATGTGCCAATAAAAGTGAGGAAGGTGGAATCGGGAGGGTGGAGAGCAGGAGTCCATGTGGGCGAATTTCCTCAAACACAGCAAGAGGACTCATAACTGATGCAGCTACTTACAACAGTAGGAGGTCAAATATGTTTTTAAAAATAAGGTAACTACAGGATATCTTAAAACAGAAAGACTATCTCACAAGCAACTAGTGAAGATAAATAAAGTATAGTCTATCTGCCAATAGTTTGAAAATGAAGGAAATAGCAAGCATATGGGCATATGCATGTGTATGTACACACACAGACACTCCAAAACAAACACAGAACAGAGGCCCTAGGTGACAGGAGTAATAAACATATCACTGGCTTGTGTGACAATAACTATAAATACATTTGATTCATTTTTTTAAAAGACAAAGCCTCTCAGATTTGGCAAAAAAAATCTAATTGAAATCTATAAGAAAATATCTAAAAGAAGACAAATCAGAACAATTAAATTCATAAGTTAGTAAGGCAGGCCAGGAAATGCAAACCAAAAGAAATAAGTTTCGGTGTTAAAAGTGAAATTCCGCACACAAAGTTCAATATAAGAGAAAGGAGATAAAATCTTATTGATGAACTGTATAAAATAAAGCAAAGTCATAACCCTTAAAACCAGTGCTCATTCATATTTAAAGTGCTCATCAATATTTATTAAGTGGACGACGAGTTGCATAGACCACATATACAAAGTTTGACAATCCTGAAGGCAGAGTCCCCAAACCATCACAAACAGACTGTTTTCAAGTTATTAAGGCAATTTTTAAAATAAAACTTTTTATTTGGAGATAATTATAGATTCACATGCAGCTGTAAGAAATAAAACAGAGAGACTCCGTGTGGCCTTTAACCAGTTTTCCCCAAGAGTACCATGTTGCAAAACTATAGCATAATGTCACAGCGGGATATTGACACCGATGCAGTCAAGACATAGAACACTCCCGCCCCGAGGACTCGGCCTGCTGCCCTTTAGCGTCCCTCTCACTCCCCCCTTCTCCTTAACCCCTGGCAACCACTTAGTCTGTCCTCCATTTCCATGATTTTGTCATTTCAAGAACGATACACAAATGGAATCATGCATTATGTGATCTTGTGGGACTGGCTCTTCTTCACTCACCCTAAATCTCTTGTGATCCATCCCACTTGTATACAACTATAGTTTGTTCCTTATGTTGCACTGGTACAGACAGAACACAGTTGGTTTAACCTTTCACCTATTAACGGACATATGGCTGTTGCCAGTTTTATACGATTACAGTGAAGCCACTATGAAAGCTGCTATGAACACAGATTTCAGTGTGAACATAAGCTTTAATTTCTCTGGGGTAAATCCCCTGAGGGCGCAATGCTGGGTCATATGGAAGTTGCATGTTTTGTTTTATAAGAGACTGCCAAACTTTTTCTGAGAGGCTGTACCATTTGATATTCCCACAGCATTGTCTGAGAGATCCAAGTTTTCCCCATTCTCACCAACATTCGGTGTGGTTGCTGTCTTTGTTGTTGTTAATTGTCACCTAAGGATATTTTTTTCCACTGATATTTTTTTTAGAGAGAGTGGGAGGGAGGGAGGGCGAGTGAGAGAGACTCTGCGTGTGTGTGTGAGAGAGAGACATCAATGGGAGAGAAACACATCTAGCACAAGCCTCAACCAGGGCCAGGGATCAAACCTGCAGCCCAGGTACGTGCCCTTGACCAGGAATTGAACCGGAGACCCCTAGGTGCACGGGCCGGCATTCTAGCCATTGAGTAACACCAGCCAGGACAGACTGCTCTTTTTTATTTGATATAAATCATTTTTTGAACCATCCTGAGAGAAGTATAGTGAAATGTTACTGTAGTTTTAATTTTAATTTCCCTAATATAATGATGTTGAACACATTTTTATATGCTTATTTGGGATGTCCTCTTTGTCTGTTTATGTCTTTTCCCCATTTTCTAATTGGATTGTCTTCACAGTGTTGAGTTTTGAGAGTTTTCTATATACTCTATATACTTGTTTTTTGTCAGATTTGTGGTTTGCAAATATTTCATCCAGTGTATAACTTACCTGTTCATCCTCTTTAAAAAGTTTTTAATTTTGATGAGGTTCAATTTATCAATTTTTCACACATACAGATCATATTTCTGGTGTCAGTTCTAAGAACAAAAATTCTCAGTTGGCCCTAAGATATTTTTTCCCTGTGTTTTTTTCTAAAAGTTTTATAGTTTTCCATTTAAGTCTGTGATCCGTTTTGAATTATTTTTTATTCTGGTAATATAAATCTATCATTTTAGAGTACACAATTCAGTGGCATTAAGTACATTGATAATGTTCTGCAATCACCACCACCAACTAGTTCTAGTAATTTTTCATCATTCCAAATGTAAACTCGTACCCATTAAGCAGTCACTGCCCATTCACTCCTACCCCAGTTGGCAGTCACAAATATGCTTTCAGTCTCTATGGATTTGTCTATTCTGGATACATTTTGAGTTAATTTTTGAGTGTTAGGTCAAGGTAGATATAGATATAGATATAGATATATAGACATAGATATATAGATATAGATATAGTTAAATTACGGATGTCTAATTGCTCCACACCATTGTTGAACAGGCTATTCTTCCTTCATTGAATTGTTTGCTCTTATAACTTTGTCAAAAATTAGTTGGGGATATTTGTGTGGGTCTACTTCTAGGTTCTATATTCTGTTCTATTGATTGATGATCTATCCCTCCACCAACATTATCTTGATGATATTAAGTTTTTATATCAGGTAAAATGATTCCTCTACTTTCTTTTTCTTTTCAGTGTTGTTTTGAACTATTCTTGGTCCTTAGCCTTTCTGTATAAATTTTAGAACAAGCTTGCCTATGTCTATAAAACACCTTTCTGGAGTTTTAATAGAGATTATACTAAAACAATGTGGGGGGAAATGGACATCTTTACTATGTTGAATCTTCCAATCCATGAGCATGGTATGTGTCTCCACTTATTTAGACCTTTGATTTTTTAAAAAATGATTTGAAAGAGAGAGAGAGAGAGAGAGAGAGAGAGAGAGATGAGAGAGAGACCATTGATGGGTTGCCTTCCACATGGGCGCTGGTCTGGGATCAAACCTACAACCTGGGTATGTGCCCTGACCAGGAATTGAACCTGGCACCTTTTCGTGTGTGGAATAATGATCCAACTAACTGAGCCACACCAGTGAGGGCGATTTTTCCTTTTCTTGCCTTATTGCACTAGCTAGAACATTCACTACTATGTTGAATAAGATGGGTAAGAGTGGACATTTCTGCCTTGTTCTTGATCTCAGAGAAAAGATTCAGTTTTCACAATTAGGTATGATGTTGGCTATAGATTTTTGTAGATGCTCTTTGTCACCTGAGGTAGTTCCCCTTTATTTCTAATTCTCTAAGAGTTTTATTATGAATGGGTGTTGGATATTGTCAGATGCTTTTTCTGTACCTCAAAAAAGTCACATCATTTTTTCTTTAGTCTCTTTACTGATTTTTTAATGTCGAACCAACCTTGCATAGGTAGAATAAACCCTACTTGGATATGATGCTTAATCATTTTTATGTATGTTACATTTGATTTGCTAATATTTTGTTGAGGATTTTTGCATCCAAGTTCATGAGGGATATTGGTCTATAGTTCTCTCTCTCTCTTTCTCTCTCTCTCTTTACTGTCTTTGTAGTTGGTAACCAAGTAATTCTGGCCTCATAGAATATGTTGGAAAGTATTCCCTCTTTTTCTGTTTTCTGGAAGAGTTTGAGAAGAATTTAAATGCTTGATAGAATTTTCCAGTGAAGCATCTGGGACTTGGAAAATTATTTTTTGGGAGCTTTTAGAGTATGAATTAGATTTTCTGGAATGGTTGCAGAGCCATGCAGGTTGTCTATTTCATCTTGGTTGAGTTTTGGTAGTCTGTGCTTTTCAAGGAATTGGTTCATTTCTTCCAAGTTGTCAAATTTTTTAGTATAAAATTTTTCTTTGTATTATTTCTTGATCTTTTTAATGGCTGCTGGGTCTGTGTGATATTCCCTGGTATATTGCTGATATTGGCTATATCAGTCTTCTTTCATTTTCAGTTTTGTCAGTCTTGCTAGAGGTTTATCAATTTTACAATAATAAATATTTTTAGATATGAAAATTTAATATATGATACACAAATTATTTTATTTTATTATTGTTTAAAGTATTACATATGTCTCCTTTTCCCCCGATTAATGCCCCCCCCGGCCACTCCCACCCCCGAGGACAAGCCCCCACCGCCCCAGTGTCTGTGTCCATTGGTTATGCTAATATGCATGCATACATGTCCTTTGGTTGATCTCTACCCACCCCTCTCCCCTACCTTCTCTCTGAGGTTGGACTGTCTGTTCAGTGTTACATTATGCTAAGCGAAATAAGCCAGTAAGAGAAAGATAAATATCACATGATCTCACTCACATGTGAGATATAATGATCAACATAAACTGATGAACAAAAATAGATCCAGAGACAAGGTAATACAAAAATAAATTTTTATGTAACGATAACAGTGCTAAACTATATAAGGCAAAATCTGTCTGAAAAAAAATGTGAAAAAAGGATGGCTAGAATAGAGGTGGTAATGTACACTTCTCTCAATTTTTGACTAATCAAATTAGCCAAAAAATAGATATAGAGGAACTGAGAAATATTATTAATTAAGTTAATTAAGTAGATCTAAATTTAAACTCTGTACCCTATAATCAGGAAACACATTCTTTTCAAGTTCCCTGTAGCAAGTACTAAAACAAATCACATTTTAGGTGGTAAAAAACCCCTCCATTATCAGGGTGACCAGCTCATTCCAGTTGCCTGGCACTAAAGGACTTGCGTCCTGGGGAGCCAGGATAGATGGACACCCCAGATGTTATCCAGGCAGAATTCAGAGACTGCAATACATTAAAAATTTAAATTACTAATGAAAAGTTTGTTACAATTCCCAACTGGAATTTAAAACATAACCGATTTGACTGTCTTAAAAAGGCAACCAAAACTGTAATTACAAAATATCTAGAAAATAATGAAATTCTTCAGTTTTTATACTTACAGGATATACTTCAAGTTAGACTGAAAGGCATAGTCATAGCTTGAAATATTTTTATTATTAAAATACTAGAGGCCCAGTGCATGAAATTCGTGCACTGGGGGAGGGGGTGTCCCTCAGCCCAGCCTGCACCCTCTCCAATCTGGGACATCCCTATCACAATCCAGGACTGCTGGTTCCCAACTGCTTGCCTGCCTGTCAGCCTGATCACCCCCTAACCACTCCCCGGCCAGCCTGATTGATGCCTCACTGCTCCCCTGCCAGCCCAATCGTCCCCAACTGCCCTCCCCTGCTGGCCCACTTGCTCCCAACTGCCCTCCCCTGCCGGCCTGATCACCCACAACTACCCTCCCCTGCCGGCCATCTTGTGGCAGCCATCTTTGACCACATGGGTGCAGCCATCTTGTGCAAGGGCGAGAGGGTCAATTTGCATATTATTTCTTTATTATATAGGATGGGATAAAAGGCATTCAAATGAAAAGTTAGAAAAAGAAAATAAACCCTAACAAAATAGAAGAAAGAAATAAAGCACAAAAAATAAATTAGGAGACAGAAAAATTCCTATTAATAGATGCAACTGTTTAATCGAGAAATTGACTAAACAAATAGACGATAAAATAGTTTAACTTGTACTTAATCTAATCCAGAGAATAAGAAACTGGGGCACAGATCAATAATGCTCTCTCATCATTGATATTTCTATCTCTCTCTCCCTCTCTGAAATCAATAAAAACATATATTTTTTAAAAAAGAAACTGGGGCACAAAGTGCAGAATAAAAAAGGGGACATAACCACTAATTAAGAGGTTAAAAGTTATGAGAGAATATGCATAATTCTATCCTAATATATTCTAAAATCTTATTAAAATACATAATTTTGTAGAAATAGAAACTACCTAAAAAAAAAAAAAGTAGAAAGTCCAAATACACCATAATTAAAGAAAAAACTAAAAAAATAATTTAAAAATTACTCCAAGAAGGGCACTAGGTTCAGAAGGTTTTTTAGGCAAGTTTTTCAAATAGTCAAGGAAAATAAATTTCTGGTTTATTTTACAAAGATAGCTGAATCCTGATATCAAAACCAAACAAACACACAAAAAGGGAAAACCAGACTGCTCTTACTATGGATATAAACCCAACAAACTGGAAATAAATACTAGAAATTGAACCTACCAACATATTATAGAGCACTGTAGTGTGACCAAATATGGTTCATTCAGAAATCCAAGGATAGTTCAATATTAGAAAATCTATTTAAATAACTCAAATAAATCATTATATCAACACACCAATGAAGAAAATTCCATTATGAAACATTATCATTCATTACTTCTTTTGGAAGAGGATGTGTTTGTTTATTATTTTGTAACTTTTTATTTCAAAATCATTTCAAACTTACAGATGCTTTAGAGGAATTGTATAAAGAACGACCATGCACCGTTTACCCAGTTTTCCTGATTGTTAACATTTTACTGCATATCTTTATCACTTTTTCCCAACATAAACATATTATTATATTTTTCTGAATATTGAGAGTAAGTCACAGACATGATGCTTCTTTGCCCCTAAACACTTTTTTAAAAAATACATGTTTTTATTGATTTTTACAGAGAAAGGAAGGGAGAGGGAAAGATAAAACATTGATCAGCTGCCTCCTGCAGGCCCCCTACTGGGGCTCATGCCTACAACCAGGACATGTACCCAGACTGGAAATTGAACTAGGGACGTCTTGGTGCATGGGTCGACGCTCAACTGAGACACACTGGCCGGGTGCCCCTAACATTTTTTAAATGAAAAGCAACAAACTTCATAGTAAACTTCCAGCATAGATGTGATTGCAGAGCCACAACTATACGACAGACAAGTAGAAAACTTGTGCTTCCTGAGGGGCTTAAAACAAGGCCTGAATGAAGACTCAGACCCAATTTGCAGAAGAGGTGACCACACTGCCACGTGCACTCTGAGGCACACCCTGAGGCACATGTAGATACGCCCAGTTCAGTGATATCATGTTGGGACTTGAAATTGGCTACAGTAAGAGGACTCACACCAGGAAACTAGCAAATGCTGCTAAGCAGCGTTTTGATGTACCTTTTGGAGGGCTTGTTTGCCAGCATGCTACCACAATCCAGTGCACACATATGCACATACAACCATAAAACCCAGCTGGGAGGGCGCACACGGTCCTATTCATGGATGTGGGGGCGGGGGGCAGGGCGCTGGGATTGTGTCAAAATCAGACTGCCTAGGCTTGGAACTCATGTCTGCCACTCACTGAGTCTCAGCCTTAGTTTCCTCATCTGTAGATAGCAGTGCCGACATTTCAGGGATGTTAGGTAAAGCCCACCTGGTGGGGGCGTGGCTGGCACATGGCGCATGCCCCACAGACTTTAACTGTCATCATTCCAGGAACTGGTGCTGTAATGCCTGCCCTGTGCCTCTTGTCAGTCCTGTGTGTCACCAAGCAGGCCTCAGTGCAAGTCCCAAGGAGAACCTTACAGGCCTTGCCCCGGCCAGCCCCAGGGCAGCCACATTCAGGCCCCCCATAGCTACTTTGATCAGGGTCTCTGAGGGCAGGAGCTCCATGAATGGGGACTGGCCATCCTGTTTGGGAGCTCTCACTCCTCTGACTCATTTGAGCTCCACCTGTCTGGAGACACAGCTAGAGCAGAACAAAGGCCCTTCCACTCACAGAGTTGCCATTCTAATGGGGGACAATCAGCAAAGAAAATGGGCAAGTAAAATAGAGCGCATTAGCCGCAGCACTACGGCAGACAATCAAGCAGGGTGGCAGTGTGGGGCTGAGCAAGTGTGAAGGACATAGAAGGCTCCTCCAGGAAGGTGTTGCTGCAAAGTGGGCATTTTAGCAGAGACCCGGAGGAAGTGAAGGGAGCCACGCAGATTTCTGGATGAGGAGTTTCCCAGGATGATGGAACGTGTGCAAAGGCCCTGGATGGGGCAAGAGCTGGGAGTGTGTGCTCCAGGAAGAGCAGGGAGGCCTGAGTGGCTGGAGGGGAGAAGGCAGGACAGGAGAGAGAATGCCTGAAATTAGTCTCCATCACTACTGCACTGACGCTTCCTCAAGCCCTTCAGGGCAAACCATGACAGAAATAAACACAAGATCACGTAGCCAGAAAGGCTGACTTGGACTGGCCCAAGCCCTTCTGTCCTATTTGGGGTGGGAGAGTTGGCGACATGTATCAAGACTCTGGGGAGCAGCATCTCACCCCAAAGTGTCCCTCCTCACACCCAGCAGAGCTGGAAAGGCCCACAGTGGGGGTCTGGGGACTTCAGGACTCATGACTACGTATAGGGCTGGATGGGCCAACACCCAAGATCTCTTCCAACATCTGGGACTCCAACAGTGGAAAGGGGCAGAGCATGTAAAAGGAAGACACAAGCATACTGTTCACTCGCTCACCCTAAGATGCACACACTTCCAAGGCATGCCCATGCATGCTCAGGCAAGCACATGTTTACAAGCAAGGTAGGCAGGCAGGCACCCGCCTCACAGCCCATCCCGTACTCAGATGTGAAAACAAGGGTTTTCACCTGTATAGCACCTGCTCTCACCTTTATGTCTGGAGCTCCTCTGAGGCCTCACCTAGTCTGTAGAAGTGCTGTCATTTTACACTGGGGGAAACTGAGGCACAAAAAGTTACAGAAGGTGCAATGTTACAAGACTGGATCTGGACCGAGGCTGTTGGTCAGCATGTCCCTGCATGTGCAGTCATCAGACAGAGCTACAGATGACCCCTTCCCCTCGACTCCTGGTTCTGTCCACTGCACAGCCCCAGGGCCAGGGCGGGCTGCAGAGCTGTCAGCCCATGAGAGAGCAGTGGGCAAGCCCGGGCACCCTGTGGAATGTCCTTCCTGCAGCCCAACCACTGGAAGAAGCCCCTCTGCCAAGTTGGCACCTGGCCAGGTTTCTAGGGGCTAAGGGAGGCAGGTGTGGCCTGGCCACCCACCCACCTACCATGGCTAGGGAGGGAATGAGGTGAGAGGCACTTAGTACCCACTTGGCAGCCTCTAAAGGTATGCCTCTGGATGGCTCAGGCAGCTGCTGTGGCCGGCCTACCAGCAGCCCCCAGAAATGGATGAGGCGTGAGTCCCATAGGCACAGGGTGCTGACCCCAGCCAGGGGTCCTCTGTCTCAGCCCATTCATCAAGGTGACAGGTGGACCCCAGGGGGACTGGAGGGTGGGCAAGTATGAAGGAGGCCATGCCACCAGCAGGCTCATGCACAGGTGTCCCGAGGGTGACAGGGCTTGGGGTCATTCTGTACCTGGTGTAGCTCTGTGGTCAGACCATGGCTACCCTCCCCCAACCATGCCCTAAGCATGGCCAGTCCTAAACCCACACTGGATGCCTGGTCTTTTATCACCCTACGCCCATATCAGCTCTCTGCAGCCCAGTGGGCAGTGAGCACCTTTTATTCCATCTTAGCAGGATGTTCTGCTGCCATCATCCTTCGCTTCTACATGCCCTGAGAATAGAAAGGGGTGCAGGGAGATTGGAGACTTGCCCCAGTCCCGGCTCCCACAACCACGACCAGACAGCAGGTGTCCCCTCCCGGCAGAGTGGCAGCTGCGACACTGGCCACAGACCTTGGGTCCCACAGCCCTGGGAGTGCTTCCAGCCCCATCATGTGCCTGAAGAGCACAGGAAGCAGAGCTCAGTGAGTGAGAGGGTGTGGACTGGCATAGGATGACCATCCAACCCCGACTGAGACCAGGGCTTTGTGTTCACACATGGGAATGTGAAGTCCTCCCTATCTCTTAAGCCACACCCAGAGCCCTCTGTCATGGGACTGAGCATCCTCTTTACTAAAAGGGCTTCTCTTCTCATTCATAGTGAGTCTGGCCCTGCCCCAGCTGCGTCCTGCTGTTGGTTAACCTGGACAGAGCATGGGCCAGGCTCAGAAGCCCTCCACCGGAGTGGAGGGAGAGCACATGAACCTACAAGGAGGTTAAGCATCCACTTATAAAGAACATACCTCAGCGACAAAAGAAGGAAGGAAGCTCTGACACAGTCCACAGCATGGACAAGCAATGAAAACGCCAAGCTGCGTGTGGAGGATTCATGAACCTGAAACTCCCAGAACACGCAAATCCATGGGTAGAAAACTGGTCTGTGGTGGCCGGGGCTGGGGAGGGGGGTGACTGTGGGTGGGGGAGGATCTCTTTTTGGGGTGATAGAAGCGCTCTGGAATGAGGAGGTATGGGTGCCCAACACTGAATATGCTAGATGCCACTGAATCATGCACTTTCTAATGGTGACAATGGTGACTTTTTTTTGATGTGCATTTTATCATAATTTCATAAAAAAAAGAATGGTCAGGGAAACCCCCTGAGAGGGTCATGTGAGAGAGTTGAATAAAGAAGAGCATTGGGACATGTGAAGGAGGAGCATCTGGAAATAGCTGATACCTCAGCAGGAGCTGCCAGAATGTTCCGGAAGCAGCGAGGAGGTGGTGTGGAGGAAGGGGACGCAGTGAGTGCAGGAAGGCAGCAGGTAGAAGAAGCTACAGGAAGGCAAGGCTGAAAGGTTAGGAGGCCTCCAGGTGAGGCCATTCCTTCTAGAACCTTCTCCAGCCTGGAGCCTGGGAAAACCCTACAGAGGAAGGCCAGTGACCTAGAAGTCAGAGGTTGCCTCTGGGAGGCAACTCAGAGCCTAAGTGCCAACTGTGACCAGGAGCAGCTGGAGCTTGGGTGGGCATTGACTCTGTGCCAAAAATCAGCACTTCTTCAGTTCAGAACTTTGCCTGTGGTCACTGGGCCTCAGCTTTGTGGGAGCATGAGCGTCCTGGGGCCTTTTCCTTCTTGTCCATTTGGGACACTTGAAGGGGTTTGGAAGCTAATTAAGGTCGCCAGTCCTTAGAGTAATTGGCAAGGAAAACATGAACACCTGGGAAAGCAAAGCGATGCCTGAGGACAAGAGGCTTCCACCACCCAGAGCCCACCGGCCCATCGCCATGCCTTCCAGTCACAGCTGAGGGGAGGCCTTCTGGTGAGGCCATCTGGATCAGGCAAGTGGACTTGGGTCACCTTTGACCCAGAGCCAACCTGGCCTTGGGGTTTCCAAATGGACTACAGTCAGACGGCCCAGGACAGACCCCAAGAGGATCCCTCACACCTGCCCTCTGGCTGGGTCGACATCCTGCCCTGGTGTCTGCCTCCCACCTGCCTCTCCGAGGATGTCAGTCACTTGCCAGGCTCCTGGGCGACTTGGCAAGGGAACCTGCAAGCAGGGTTGTTTTCCCCGGATGAGGAGAAGGCAGGAGGTGGGCAGTGTGTTGAATGGCCACTCCTGGGGCCACCCAGGCCACTGCTTCCGACTCTACCTCCAGACACCCAGCCTGTGCTCAGAGCAAGGAAGGGTGAAGGTGGGGCCATGTGACAGCTGGATCTGCCCCCAACATTTCCCCATGCCCTGAATCGGCTACTCCCTGCTCCAGGGACATGGCAGGTGTTAGGCTCACCCACCTAGGTTGTCTAAGCAAATGGGAGAGGGTGCTAATGGCTTTGAGAAGACAGCTGGCAGCATCCACCTGCTGCCCTAGCAGCTGGAGTTCTGACCAAGGTCTCTTCCTGACCCTCATGTCCACTTAGGACCCTATTCTGACCCCTCAAGTAGACTGTCACTACCCTACAGCCAGGCTTGTGCATCACAGTACCAGCACGTCTCCTCACAGCTACAGGTCTAATCACAACCCTGGCTAGACTGTCAGCTCCAGGAGGCCAGGCCCCCCTCCATCTAGTTGCTGCGCAGCACGTGGCCTGGGGTGGGCACGCCGTAAATAAACATACCTCAGGGAAGGGACAGAGCAGCAAAGCTCAGGCTGGGGGCTGGGCAGGGGGCCAGGATGGCTGGGGCCAGGGTGGGCGGAAGGACCAGGCCGGTGACAAGGTGGACCCAATCAGGAGGCTCCGAAGTGCGACATAAATGTGATGTTCTTACGTAAGAGGAGGGTGATGGGAGAGGAAGGGATGGGCTCGGGGCTGGGGTTTCCACTGATCGGCAGCCCGGCTCTCTGCCGCCGCCCGCTTCTGGGCTTTCTTGGCTGGGGCTGCTCCTGACAGAAGGGATGCATGTTGTCGGGGGTGGGGGGCTTGGCATGTGTGTGTGTGCATGTGTGAGTATGTGTGTGTGTGTTTAAAATACAAAAAAAAAAAAGAAGCGTGGCTACACCCAGCTGCGAGAGGCTGGCCGGGCTTCGTCCGTGCCAGTTGCCTCTGAGCTGGCACTGTGGGGACAGGAGGAGGGAGAGGTGAGGAGCCGCTGCGAGGGGAAGATGGACGCTTGCCATGGACGAGCGGCAGGCTGGGCGCCTCCTGGGTGCCGCGGACTCACGGGGGCAAAACTCACAAACAAAACCCACAGCAAATCGCTGGCAGCCCATCCTGGGGAGGCGGCAGCCGCTTGGCAGCGGAGCCACGGAGGACCCGGCTGGGAGCAGTTGGACAGTGGCGGTCGGCAAGACACAGGTAACAACTGAGTGGGGCTCACGGGGCAGGTGGCTGGGTCTCGGCCTGGGTGCAAGTGACGTGGCACAGCAGCCTGTGTCCAGCGGGGTTCTGGGCCAGCAGGTTCAATCCTTTCACCCCTGGCTCCCTGAGCACTGCCATGGGCACAGGAGATTGTCCACCGCCCTGGGGCCTGTTTGTCCAGGTGTGGTGGCCAGGAGTCCTTCAGGTGGCGCAGGTGCCATCCTGCACAGAGGATTAAAACAGGGCTGGCCGGCTGGGTACGGGGAGTGTCGGGGTTTAAGAGCATAGCAACCACATCCAGGGTCCCTGGTGTGGCAGTGCCTCTGCCTCTGGTACTCAGGCCCCTCCCTCTGGGGTCTTGGGCTGAGTCCCCTCCACCCCATCCTCTGCTGGTTCTTAGGGCCAGGTCCTTGCTGCCCCATTTTTGGAATAGTGTCCCCAAACCGTCCTTGAATGTCTGTCTGTTTCTTTTCACAGGCCAAGCCAGGGACTCAATTGGGGATGGGAGGAGGGCTGAAGGGTGACACCTGGAGGGGCTGGGAGATTCCCAGGAGAAGCATCTTACTTCCCTCCCTCCCATCTGCCCAGAGCCCTACAGCCTGGCTTGGCACCACAGTGCCTGTGTGCAGACTGGTGGGACCACAGCCAAACGTGGCCATCAGAGGGAGCTCAGGCGGCTGTGCCAAGGAACCCAGCTGCCGAGGGCATGGGGCGAGCTGCCTGGGTGGGGAGGAGCTGTGCATGGGGGGGTTCCAAGGATAAAGCCCTGCTGGGCTGAAAGGGCCAAGGCAGTGGGAGAGGCTACGTGGACTTCTTACCCGCCAGGAGGCGGTGGCATGCTGCTAGCCATGGTGCCCAGCTATCCCTCCATGGGGTGAGGGTGGGAGGAACCTCCAAACACAGGGGGGCAAAGGTTACAGGGACACAGACCTTGGGCTTGGGGCACAGGACCAGGGGCTGGATGCTATCCTGTGTGATGTTCAGATCAGCCAGAGTAGATCCAGAAAGAAGGGGGCCTAGGGCACGTGGCAGGAAAGGGCCTGGGGCCCGTGATCTGGGCAGTGTCCAGTCCCAGCTCTGCCAAGTAGGAAGGGGCTTGGACTATGAGAGTGTGAAGGCCAAGGATCCTAGCCCTGGGAGGGCAGTGAGGAGCTTCCAAGGTCTGGGCTCACTGAGGGGAGCAATGTGGGGCTGACCCAGCACTGAGGGCCTAGGGAATGCAGGGTTTGGAGTTAGGCAGGTGGAGATGGAACAAGAGGTGCTTTGGGGATTCAGACAGAGCTCAGATCCTGGCAGAGGACCAACCTCAAGATTGTCTGGGCAGAGAGCAGGGGCCCTCAGTGATGGGCTGTCCTGATCAGCAGGTAATGGAGACTAGAAGAGCATGCCTAGGCTCAGCCTGGCCAGCCCTGGAAGCTAGTGTGATGGCCCTGGGTACTGGCCAGGAGCCGAGTCCGGGGTCTGCACACAACAGAACACCCTAAGGTCTCAGAGCCTCTGCTTGGTTGGCTGTGTGGAGGGCAGGCACCATTCAGCATGTAGGCAGGTGGGTCCTGTGGATCATGCCCTGGCACAGGTGCAGATTTGCCCGGGTCTTTCTAGCCCCAGCTCCTAGGACTCTCCATCACCAGCTCTGACGCCCCCACTATCAGGGTAGGTGCTGCCCTGTCCCGGGTGAACCCCGGTCTGAGCACCCATTGGGGGATTTCAGAGCCTGAGGGGCTGTGGGCAGTGGTCCACTGTGCCTCTAGCGACGGGAGGCAGGAAACCCCCCAACCACAGCCTCATTCCACACCCCAATGCCCATTAGTCCAGGTGGAGTCCCCTGCCTCCTGAGCTGCCCCTGGTCCCAGTGTTGCCCCAGCCTGTGGCCTCATCTGGAAATTGAGACCCAGGGTCCCATCCCCAGAGCAGCTCTGACCTGGCCTCGGGCCTGGGTGGGGAAAGTAGGCAGAAGGAGCCGTGCTGTGAGGGAGCTGACCCATGATGTCCACCCCCACAGCCTTGCCCAAAGTTGCCCCCACTGGCGGATCTTTGTCCCCAGAACTGGGGTGAGTGGCCTGAGCCAGTATGCTGCCAGGGAGAGAGCTGTCCTCAGCGGCAGAGGCCAGTATCCCCTCGTACCACCTCCGAATTTCACAGTCCTGCTTCCTGCATGGGCTCCCAGCTCCCTGGAGAGTCCACCAGATGTTCCTCTACTGCCACATTGCTTCCCTAATGAAATATTCATGAAGTCTTTCTGCCTCTTGGCAGAAAAGCCTCCCAGAGGGTCCTGGGAGTGAGTAGGCACAGACCATTCCCACTTACCATGCCCATCCCATATCTCAGCCACCCCATGTGAGGACAAGCTATCCTACGCTGCAGCCCAGCAGGATAGGAAACCATAGCTTCTGATGGCCTCCATTCCACACCAACAGGTCCTGACCCATAGCCCACCGAAATGCCCTCTTGCTGCGTGGTGGCCAGAGCTCTTACTGGCACTCTGGTCACCTGCCATCCATCCATCCATCCATCCATCCATCCATCAATCCATCTATTTCATTGGAACCCTGTCTTCAGCTTTCCAGTGGCCAGCCCAGGTGTCACTCCAGGTCCCTGGAATGCAATGGATAGGATCTCAGTCGCTGTGTCCACTCCCCAGCCATGTCTAGGAGAAGCAAGTACAGGAAGGCAGGAGGCTATGGTTGGGACTGGCACTGGGGCTAGCTGGTTGAGGGGCCTCAATGGGGCCACTTCTCCAGTGCCCCCTAACTGTGCAAATGGCTCCCACAGGTTGGCTAGGTGTTCCACATGTGCACATCCGGCCTGGGGTGAGGTGGGTTACTGCACCCAGCCCCACAGCCTCCCCAGTCCTGCTGTAGCGCTCTACAAAATGGGAGCACTAACTGGCAGCTGGGACTCCAGGCCCAAGCCCTGCTGTCCATGCCTGTGGGTGGCCATCTACGAGCCACCGCCTGGGTGAGCCCTGGGCAGACACTCACCAATGGTACCAGGTGCACCCGATGGTTCTGAGGCTGGCTGCCTGCACCCTCCTGTTTGGCCCTGCCCTGGCCCTTCAGCCAGCACCTTTGTACCTCTGCTCAGGCAGGGACAGCACCTGGGTGCCCCACCCTTCTCTCCCTGATTTGGACTCATGCTCCAATGCGTCACAACGTTTCTCCTGCCTGGTGGGACTATGAGGTGTGTCTGTTCAGGAAGGTGAGACTCCATCGGTCCTCATGGCTGTGTTGATGGATGAGAGGATGGGGGCTGGATAAAGAGGAGAGGAGGGTGAGGGTGGCATGCACAGGGCTTGGGTGACTCCCTCACACTCTCTGTGAAACTTGATACCCTTGTCCACTTGGCCTCTGCTCACAGTCAGGGTTGGGGGTGGTAATGAAGGGATGGGGGATGGAGGGGAGCAGAAGCATGTAACCTTCCACGAGTAGCGGGGGCAGTGCTGGCGCTCAGTGCACGGCTTGGGGCCGGCCAGGCCCACTTGAAGCTCAAGCTCTGTGCTTGTCCTCTCTGAGCCTCCAGTTTCTTATCTGTAAAATGGTCCGGACCACACTAGAGTTCATAGAAGGATGACTCTTGGCTTGGTGCCTGGCCTGAATTGCCCTCAGGAAATGCCAGCAGGTAGTGGCCAGGCTCCATTCGGCCAAGGCCGTCCCCTGACATCAGCCACCATAGATCTAGACAAACCTTCTGCCACCTTGTCCCCTGGGTCTACCCTCAAAGAGAACAGGGAAGCCTGGGCCCAGAGGAAACTTCCGGTTTACCTGCCTTTAGGAAGGAAGGGCCAACGAGCCCTTGCAGCTGTTGGCAGGGTGAGGGACTCGGAAATCTTGAACTCTGGACTGGATCATCCTACCCTGAAGGGCCATCGAGGCTGCCCAGCCCTCCTGCAGGGGTTGACTCTCGTTGGAGCAAGGGCTGCTGGGAGATTAGAGGCTTCCCTATGCTGTGTGAGTTCCCAGGCACCACCTTGCACTGGATCCCACACCTGGATGGCAGAGTGAAGCCCCCAGAGTGGGTGGCTTGGGGAACTCAGGAGGAGGGAAAGGAGCCGGTGGATGTGTCTTACCCAGAGTGGTCTTCACTTGGTCTCTCTGCTCAGCCAGGGTCTCCCTGCTCTGGAGGGGGGCGGTGGGGGCAAATGGCTGCTCCTGAGATCCCCAGAGGGGGCAGGGAAGCACAGTGAGGCCCGCTGTGTGAGAGGTCCATGACACCCTGGTCTGCAGGTGGTGGCCACAGGGAAGCCCAAGTCCTGTCTGTCCCATAGGCTTCCCTGGGCAACATGTGTTCCTTGGGTGCTTTTAGGGGGTCCACCTGCTCTAGGAGACTCTGCCTAGCATCAGAACCAGGGCCCAAGCCTGTGCCCCACTTTGCCCACTCGCAGGGGCAGGCCCTGGCCTGGAACGGGCTCCTGGTGGGCTCCAGGGCTCCAGCCCTCCCCAAATCTGCACGGGCCTTGCCACCCGCCCTGGCCTCTGGGCTGAATCTTTGTCATTAACTGCCTGCTCTGACGTTGGTAACTGTCCCCTAGAGTGACAAGATAAAAGCTCCATAAGGATGCCAGTTACTGAGAGTAGAGCTTGAGCTTTGCCCCAGTGGTTTTGTCTAATTGTCTGAGGCAGATGCGAAGGCTCCACATTCAAGGCTCAGAGAGGTCAAATCACCTCCCCAAGGCCACAAAGCCGGACGGTGCAGACATGAAACTGCCTGGTAGTGTCAGGCCCAGAGCCCTGGCTGTTGTCACCAGGATGGGCAGACAGGAGCTGGGACCCTTCCCTGAGAATGATCCCCCGAGCTGGGCAACAGCCCTCCAAAGAGTGCAGTGCCTCCCATAGCAGGCTGGGGGGAGCCCCTCTCCCCAGCTGCCTCTCTCCCGCGCTGCTGGTGAGGTAATAAGCTATGCGTGTGGTGTAGAAACAGAACATGTTCTGCAAAACAAATGGTGCTAATTTGCAGTGTGCTCCGCAGCTTGGCGTTACTGAGTGCCTAGAGGGCGGGGGCAGCAGCTGCACCAGAATTGACAGCCGTGTGTGGCGAATTAGCAGGGCCATGCATCACCATCAGAGGCGCAAAGCACCCCACTCCCTGACTCCGGGCAACTCTGCACCTCCCGGGAGGAGGCTGCTTCTGGGGAGGCGAGAAGAGCAACTTTCCAGCCCCTCTCCCCCCCCCTAGAGGTCCCTGCTCAGAGTGGTCAATGCCCACTGCTGGGCCCACCCAGCAGCACCACTTGGGTGCAGTGTGGGGTCAGGTGTGTGGTCTGGTGTGGCAGCCATTGGATCCCTTCTTCCAGAGCCCATGTCACACCTGGTAGCATCAGACTAGAGGGCAGCCTTGTCCTTTCTCAGCGTCAGATCACCCACTGGCTCCAGAAGTGAATTCTGGGCCAGTCTTGCCTTGGACACTGCACTCTTAGCGCCCACCCCCCCGCCCAACACCCCACCTCCTGTCTCCTTTGTCACCCAAGGTTCGAGCTCCTGGCCCCTCCCAAGGCCTTCCCCACAAGGCCCAGTCAACCCTCTTGCCTGTTCGTCATATTTATTTATTACTCACTGTTGCTGCCCAGAGCTTCAGGTCCTTATTGATCCGTAGTGATGCTGGCTGCTCCTGGGCAATCCTTCTTCCTTGACTCCCCATCCCACCCTACCCCCATTCGTCTGACTGTCTGCCTTAGGTGTGAGGGGGAAGCTGGATCACACATCACACCTCATGGGAGAGCCCTGCCACTTTGTTACATTCAATGGGTTCTTAATGTCCCCAATCCATGCCTGTTGGGCTGGCCACTGGTGGGGACTTTGTGCTTCTGCTCTCCTTCCTGACCCTCCTAACTCTGGAAATCTAGGCTATTCCTGAGATAAGCAGAACAAAGGCAGCTGCACAGGGAGGGGGTGTTTGCCTGCCCTGCTGGTTCTCGTTGGACCTGAGGACCAAGGAGCCCCGCATGTACATTTGGCATTGTCCCTGCGTTCTTGTCTTGCTTCCGCTGTGTCCCTCACTTGTCTCCTCCCTGGAGAGGAGCGTCACTCTGGAATTGTACCTCTCTCAGAAAGAGTAGTCTACCAACCCCACTCTTTTTCCTGAGGTCAGTGCTGGGCACCCAGGGCCTTCAGTCAATGCTATGGAGGGAGGGATGGAGGGACAAATGGACATGTTAATGAACAAGGTCCTGGACTCAGAATTTTAACAAGAAAGGATCTTTGGAGAGTATCTAGTCCAACAGTCCTATAGCACAGATGGGGGAAACGGAGGCCAGCAGCGAAGAAACCTCGTTCTCTGTGGCTACCAGTGTGTCTAGCAGAACAGGGCACCAAATCAGTTTCCTCACAGGCTACTCCGTGGACAGGTCCCTGGCATGCTGTGTTGAGGGCCAGGAGCCATGGTTGCTACAGAGTCCAGCACAAGGTGCTGTCTTGTGGGGGCTTGGAGACAAGTTGGGGAGACCCCCTCAGACTCCAGGATATTAAATCCCATATGTGACAAGAATAAATGTAGCACTACAAGGCTTCTCAGGAAAAGTGGGCTAGGGAATGGAGGGAAGGGACAGAGTCTGGGCTGGGGTATTTGGTTGGCAGCTTGGTCCAGGGTGGGTGACTGAGGGGGAGGTTGGGAGGAGACTTGTGGGATAGTCCCCTTTGAGTCAGGCTGCTGAGGGGAATGTGAGAGGCGGCTGCATGGATGGGTCAGGAGGCCTGGGACTGATGGGCAGGGAGCTCTGGCTTCACAGGCAGAGGAAGGATGGGGTCCTTTAAGAAAAGGGTGTGTGTGTGAGAGAGAGAGAGAGAGAGAGAGAGAGAGAGAGAGAATGTGTGTGTGGTGGTCTGGGCCATCTTTAGCTCCCAAGCCTGCCAGCTTCTTGCTGACACTACACACTCCTGGTGCCCAAGCGGCCTTTGTTCCCTCCTCTCTCCTGCTGTTCAACTCCCCACTTTGCAGGGAAACACCTTTCAGAATGAAATCTAACCTAGAACCACAATTCGTGAGAGGCGCATCACTGAGAGGGAGCTGGGGGCGAGGGTCCGACATGTTCAGCCAACCCCTGCCTGCCCCACATGAAAACCTCTGCATACAGCTGCAGGGCTCATCTAACACAGCAGAGACCACTGTCCTAGACCCAGTCTAGCGGAGCTGACCACCCTGCCTGGCTGTGGCTGCTGTTGGTCCTGACCACAGGCACCAAAAGAGACATCTTTCCCTGCCAGCGAGAACACTCCTCCTGCAAAGCCTGTTGCAGGAAGAATGTAGGGTTGGCTGGTGGGGAAGAGGAATTGTGTGCAGGGTCTCCCCTTGCCAGGGCCAGAGAGTGGAGGGGACCTTGCACCCCTGTCTCGAGCCTGGGTGATTGGCGGTCACTGCTGGGTCACATCTGCCAGGCACCGGAAAGCGGCTCCGGATGTACCAGAAGGGCTGTGCTCAAATGTCAGTTCCATCTTCTCACAATCATTTCAGCATTCCCTTAGCTCTGAGAACGCAGCCTGCTCGTTTGAATGCGTAATTAGCTGAGCAGTCTACCTCGCTAATTTCAAGGCAGGAGAAGGGAGTAGGAGGGGGTTTAAGAATTTGCATATTAATTTAGCCGAGGGAGAGAAAAATTGTTTACCACTTCCTTCTCCAGTGGCTCACAGAGGACTTAACTCTTTCCTGCTTGCTGTTTGGAGCCTCGGAAAGAGGGTGGTGCAATGGTGAGGGCACAACCAGCCTACCTAAAGCCTCCTGGCTTACCTGGGCCTCCTGCTGTGTCTCAGCTCCAGGGTGGCTGGCAGCTCCTCTTTTTTTGCAGGGTCCACATGGGGGCACCTCTGGGACCAGATGATACAGGCACTGTGGTGGTGGTGGTCTGGGGATACATCTGCTTATAATGCCAAAGTGCTTTCCTCAGCTGACCCTCACCCACAATTTTTAGGAATTAGAGATACCTGGGTCTCTTAGTCTCCCCATTATCTTCATCCATTTATTTATTCCACAATCTCCATAGCACACCAAATTCAATCTCAGTACAGTGCCAGGGACATAGGAGGTACGCATGGCGGTCCTTCACACAGGTAATTTGAGAACCCTCCAATTTCAGAGAGGAAGATGAGCTTCTGCTGGAGTGGTCAAGGCAGGCTTCCTGGAGGAGGAAGTATTTGCCCCAGGCTTTGCAGGAGGAGTGTTCTCACTGTCAGGGTAGGATGTCTCTTTAAGGGATGGAGCTGGTGAGAGGAAGTGCCTGGGAGGCAGAGGGCACACAGAACCATTGGGGAGCTGGATTCTTTGTTCTGATCAGATTCAGGACTTGTGAGGTCTCAGAAGCTGGAAAGGTTTGTGAAAGGCCCCTGATGACAGATTGAGCGAGGTGTGTGCCCTGGCAAACAACTAAACCACTCTGAGCCTCTGTCTAGCTTGCCAGGTGAATAGTAATATTTTTGAGGGTTGTTGCAGGATGGAATAATACGCTATAAAATGTTCGGCACAGTTGGCATGGATTGTGTCTTCAGGCAATGGTTGAGATTCCCACTCACTAGGACAGCAGAGTCCACTTAGAGAAGATACGATGCCTCACAGTGGTGCAGGCGCTGTTTCCCCAGAGACAGTGTTTAATGGGGGCGATGTTTCTAGCCGAAGGCCTGATCTTCACCACGGCAGACATGACGACAGGCACTGTGTTTCATCCCCCAGGGGTCTGGTGAGGACCAGATGAGGCGAGCTGCAGAGAGCCACCCGTGCCCGCTCCACATGTGGTGATCTGGATAAGAGCTGCCCATTGTCATGGCGTCTGACAGCAACTAGGAGCACACGCCACACGTGGGACAAGAAAAAGCATTTTCTGAAGTGCTCAGACACCCTAAACCACAGCTGGTCACGCAGGATTTCACCTTCTTTAGAATCTAAACAATGTGCCCCATGACAGGAAGTGGCTGAGTGGGGGACTTGAGGGCAGCAGCTGTGGACAACCTGAGAACCCATGGGGCCATGGCATGAATAACAAGACACAGGAGGCTCTGGAAGAGGAATGACCAAATAGATGGATACCAGAGTCTGCAGGCCAGGTCAGCCACCTGCCCTCTTGAAGACTCATTTCCTCAGAGGCCTGGTCAAACCTAAGCCAGACAGACATCACTAATCAATCGCAGTGCCTCTCCCACAGCCACCTCCGTCCCTGGGATTCCAGGAGTTGCTCTTTTCTACCAGAATTAGATGAGCTCCAAATGCCCCATCTTAGGGCTAGTCTATGCCCACATGCAGAGCACTGAGGAGCCTGCATGTCTGCCAGCATCACAGGTCTGGGCCACAGATCCATGGGCATCCTGCCCCCTCCAACCATTCTCGCAGCTGCCAGACCTGTTAGCAGCTAGGGAATAGTGCACTCTGGGGTCTGCAACCCGGTGGGCTAGCTTCCACACCAGATGCAAAATCTGCCCAGCATGCTGTACCCCTCCTGGCTCAGCAGCACACTGTGACCAAGAACACGGGCTTGGGGTCAGAGACCTGGATTCTGGAAGGCTGGACTCTGTTACTGACCTTCCCATGGCCCGGATGGGATGCCTATCATGGGGTTATGTACGTGCCTGGCACATAGCACATGCTCAGTGAAGTCAATGCCAGTGGGCATTAAAACACATGCTCAACCAACGAAGCTGACAATGATAGGAGCTGCAGAACAATCAGTGGGCCATGATGTGGGACACGGGGACATGCATCTCCCAGCACGTGAGGCCTGAGGACATGGGGATGGGCTGGGGGCAGGGAAGGAAGGTGAAGGGAACACAGGGGTGGAGCTACTCCACAAAAGCACACACGGCACCAACATGCCACTGGCTGGCCCAGCACTGGGGAGCTGCGGGCAGGAGGGAACAGCGGCAGAACCAGAGCTGTTGGCTGTAATAAGCGGATGAGGGCTGGCACATGAGAGGTAGCCCTAGACCAGTGGCCACACAGCAGCAGGCTCCAAGGCACCCAGAGCCAGTGGGAGTGAGTTAGAGCTGGACAAGCCCTTGATGCCTCCAACCTGGTCAGGCCCCATTGGACCCTTAGCGTAGACCCCTTGGCTGGGCGGGGGAGCATGAATATGGGGGGTGTGCAGCCACTATGGAGCCCCTGCACACTCAGTCAAGGTGCCAAGATGTGCAGCTATGGTGTAGAAAAAACAGAGGCACAGCGGGCTACCCTGCCCAAAGCACACAGCCAGTGCAGAGTGGCTCGCCCACCTCCCTGGTTTCTCAGAGTGTCACCCTGCAGAGACTCTGGTGGAGGGCTGGTGCTCTGGAGAACTGTCAGGGGCACAGCCCAGGAGCCTGGCGGACACAAGAGGCAGACTAGCTGCTCACCCACCCCAGGGTGGGAAAATGTCACTGCAGGGCACTCGACTGGGCAGATATCACTGCTGCATCTGGTAGAGGGGGAGGGAACTAAGCCCAACCCAGCACCCAGTCTTGTGCAGGCCAGCACCACCACCTTTGGTCTCTGTCAAAGGAAAGTGAGGAGGCCCAGGGTCAGCAGGCGGTGCTGAGGGAGGGTGCCCATAGGGCTTCTCAGGGTGGTCCCAGTCACCCTCATGGAGTTCCCAAAACACCTGCTCAGGATGCAGATTCCTGGGCCCAACCAGGCCCAGTGAGCTCAGACCCATCTTCAGGGTCCCACAGCCTGATGGGTCTGAGAGCCCAGTTCCCTCAAATCTCATGTGGGGCGACAGCCTCCAACTCCAATACCTCTTCCTTCAGGGAGCGTGTGAGATGAAACAATGGATGCAAAAGCTGCACCGTGGGCAGAGGTGAGGGGCCGTCGCTGGAGGAGGGGAGCCAGTGGAGCACAGACCCCTGAGCATGTGGACACAGGCCCCCAAAGAACTGTGACGGGTTGGGTGGGTGCTACCCAGCAGTGGGTGAGAGCAGCTTGCTCGGCCCCCTGCCGTTCTCGCTCATCCAAGTGAGTCAGGATGGCTCCTTTGTTTGGCTCCACGGGCGATGTGGGCTGGGTCTGGAGGTAATCTGTCTGCCTCCTGCAGCTGGCTGTCAGCTCACATCTGCGAACCAGCTTCATTTTCACTGTCATTAAAAATCCCAGGTCTGACAGGTAGAGAAAATCCAATGTAAAAACAACCTCCCAGGGACCAACTGAAGCTCCAGGGGGAGCCTGGCTTCCAGCCCATGGCTAAGCCCCCATGGGAGACAAGGTGGGAAGCCTGCCCTGCTCCCCACTGTTCTGGGGTGGAATGGTTAAGCTAAACAGGTGTCGGCCTGCCATCAGCATGGTAGGACCAAAGAAAAGACACAGAGAGAAGACAGAGGGAAGGGATGGAAGAGGAGGAGAGGGAACATGGGCAGTGACCTGCCCAGGCCACACCTACACATCACAAAGGACACTGGACACTGCCCGCGTGACCTGATGCTGCCCATTGACAGATGAGGAAAGGAGACATGTCAGGTCAGAGGCTGTGCACCGCACCACAGTCATATGGCTAACACTCACCTCTCCGTGAGGCTTTCAGACTTCCTGATATTTCGGGGGGAGGCCGTGTACCTGTTGGAGGTCTCTCAGGGCCCTGGGGAAGGATCTGAAGTATCTCCCTGGGAACTAGAGCAGGCCTGGTGCCCCACCAGGACACAGGGCTGTGGAGCACTGGTGCAGGTCACAAGGACAGATGCCAGCTTTGTTTCTTGAGATTTCTCCATCACTCAGGCAAGCCACTTGTCCTTTCTGAATTTCCAGGGCTGCAACTGTAGATGGTGGTAGGTGGGCAGATGTGCCCAGTGTGAGCATATGAAGGATATGGTGGGACCGGCCCTGCAGATCACCCTGTGCTTGCTTCATTCCACCAGGCCCTGAGCTGCAGTGATGCGCTTACCTCTCAGGGAAGACTACCACCATCTTTCTCTCATGGGGTCAGAGTACACACTGGATGCTGGCCCCAAGTCACAGGTCTGGAAAGTATGTCCTCAGCACCACCCCCTGAGACCCTCCCTCTGTGATGGGACAGCAGCATCAGGCTTCAGGCATTCTCTGCTGCTGCACTTGGGCTAGCTGGAGCTGCTGGGAGCTTGGTGAAGTCAGCCCCATGGAATGCCCCAGGGACAGGCTGAGTCCCTGCTGTCTGGGGCCTTGGCTAGAGCCTGAGGTGGGCTCAGAGCCTGGATCTCTTCCTAGGGCACTGGGGCTCATGCAGTTGTCAACATCTGGAAAAAAGTTCATAGAGGGCCTGGCCAGCCCCTCCCACTTGGGGCCAGGGAGACCTCCATAAGGCCAGAATCACCCGCCCTCAAAGCCAAGGCAGCACCGGAGCTGAGGAGCTGGTGTGCATAGGGTTAACCACTGATTATAGCTTTGTCTCTGCATCGGGTGCATAATGTGCTCATTTGCATACTGCAGTGTGCGCTCAATTAAAATGAACTTTTAATTTCTTCTAAGTAAATTACTTCTTGCCGGTACGTGACGCGCACAAATGTCAGAATAATGGGAGAGCCTTAATGAGCTGGGGAGTGGAGCGAGGTGGGGGCTGCTGGGAATAACCCCGGGAACATGCATGTCTACACACACACACACACACACATACACACACACACACACACACACACGGATGGACGTACAGATACTTGACCCAACTGGCACACTCATTCCTCCACATACAGCCTACCCCCAGCTTGCCCTCAAGTGTGGGCATGCCCATGTGCACACAGGCACACAGACACACAGAAACAGTCCTCACCAGCCTCAGCCTCCCTTTCTGCTGCTTCTTATTTAGCTGATAAGTAAAATGTAAGTTTAGGGGGGTTGAAACAATGAAACAATGCAGAGTAACAAAGAGGTGGGGCTACTTCCCTGGCCAGGGACTGGAGGGAGCTCAGGGCTGCATTCAGGGAGAGCAGGTGAGCCCCTTGGCTGCTGGCCCAAGTAGCAAACATCACCCCTGCACTCGGGCCACTAGGAGCCTGAGCCTGATCTCCATCACCCCTCCTTCTGTGCCATCTGAGTGGGGTAGGCAGGCAGCATTACTCCCACTGGACAGGAGGGGAAACTGAGAGGTAATGCCATCTGTTTGGGTCACACAGCTCAGTCTTGTGGGAGAGCAGCATGGGGACTGATCTGTCTGCCCCCAAAGCCTGTGTGTGCCCTTTTCTCGCCTCACTCTTGGGAGCCAAGATCAGAGAATGTGGAGGTGGCATCGGCCTCAGCTGGCCAGGCAGGGATAAGAGACAGTAAGAGGAAGCCTACTGATGCTCCTAGCTCCCAGGCCCCTTGTCCCAGCTTGGTACTATTTCAGCACCTTGGAGAGGATCAGAAACCACCTGGCACCCTGATCCCAAGCAGGGCAGGAAGCGGGTGGAGAGGAAGAGTGGTGGTGAGAGGCTTGAGCCCTGACATCAGGCAGGGCCAGGGGTCATGAGAGGCCTGAGCCCTGTCATAGGCAGGGCTTGAGTTACTAGGAGAGTCTCAGAGAGGCTCCGGCCTCTGCCCAGAGTCCTGCACAAGATATGTTCCCAATCAGAGGGGTATGGGTCCACGTGGTCCTGACAGGTAGAGAAAATTCAGCCCCAGCCCCAACAGCTGAATGGCTCTGGACAAATCACAGAGCCCCATCACCACCCAGCTGTCTCCTCTGCAGTTGCCTAGGTCTCCCTGGTTCCACGTTTAACCCCTGACCTCTGCTGTGACAAAGCCCCTACTAGGTGACTCTGCAACCAGCAGCCACCCTGTGGAGCCACTGCTCAGATGCCCCATGAGCAAGCACTCCATGGACTCCAGTGCTTGAGTCTTGGGGAGGCCGATCTAAGGGGCAAAGAAGAGCCAATGGCATTGTTATGAATCTCAGGATGTGCAGACATGGCTCCTGAGAGCACAGAGCAGAACCAGGAGCCCGAAGGCATGAGCCCTGGGCCTGCAGCGCACCGTGTGGTGTTTGAAGAGGCTCATGACCCTGTGGGGAGGGGCGCAGACACCACTGACAGTGCGGGATGAGCACCCACTCTTCCGAGGGTGGTCAGGGAGGGCTTCCTGGACAAGGAAGGCCTGGCTTCTGACACATCAGGGTGAAGACTCACCCGGGGAACACAGGGCTGAATGGCCTAGGCCCGCGGAGGGGTTGTGTTCAGACAGTTGGAGGACAAAGTGGAGAGGGTGACTAGGAGTGACCTGGGAGAGGCACACACAGGCAGGAACGGCGCTTGAGGGCATGAGGTGCGATGTCCGAGCTCAGGGACATGCGCCAGAGCACCTCGCCGGGATGACTGGAAATGACCACGCTGAGGAAGGTGATGGGGAGGCTTACAGCCAGAAAGAGGCCACAGAAAGTTGGGGGCAGGGCCTTGGAGCTCCAAGGCTCAGGTTGGAGCTCCCAAGTTGGGCTGTGAGGCGACCCCTCAGCATGGCGGGTGCACCGGGATGGTGGCAGGCGTCGTACTTACAAATACGTTGTCATTATTTTAGGCTGGGGAGGCGTGGCGGCAGTCAGAGCAAAGGGCAGAGGCTGCCAGGGCCACAGCCCCTTCCTCTGCCGTAGCCTAGGGCACCAGGGGATGCAGATGGGAAGCCCCTGCCTAGCCCTCAGTGAGCAGATAGGGAAACTGAGGCCCAGAGGGTCTCAGCCAGCCCAGATTGGTAGAGGACCGCACCGGAGGGGTGGCCCGGCCTGTGCGGTCACTGAAGATGGAGCCTTTGTCACATCTGCCGGCTGTGGGGACGTACAGTCTCCTTTCAAGGGGGTGGGAATGGGTGTGGGGGCGGGGAGGAGCAAGGGGGAGGGAAGCTAAATGTGGCAAGGGCAGAGGATAAAGGAGAGGAAGAGGCAGCCCATGCTAGGAGGCTCGGTGAGAGGAGCCACACATCTCTGTGCACCCCCTTCCCTTGCTCGGGACCTCCATGGCTCCCCAGTGCCACCTGAAAAAGAACAATGCTTTAGCTGGGCACCTGCCTCTCAGTGTACCTCACAACCAGCCAAACTGAGTGACAACCTGCTGTCCCCAAACTTGCATGACCCGGCCTCCCTGCTTCGCTCACAGGGCCTGTGAACCTGGATGTTTTCGCCCCACTCACTGCCTGACCGAACCCCCAGACCAGCTGAACTGCTGTCCCAGCCATCAGAGTGAATTTCTCTCCTTTCTGATCGACCATGAAGCATACCACACCACGCTGAGGGTCCTGAATGACTGTGTCCCTAAGTCAGAGGACAGCTGTCCACGGTGGTGGTGCAGGGACACCCGGGGCAAGAGGCAGCACCCAGCTGTGTGAGCGCCTCTCCCAAGCTGAGGGCAGCAGTGTCCTCCTTGGGTTGTTGCGATAGCAGAGGGCTTGAGCTTGAACCCTGACCAGCTGGACTGTACCTCAAGTTCCTGCCTCCTCCTTGGGGGAGGGGCATTTCTCTTCCTGCTCATCAGAGTATCTGTGCCTTTAAGAGGAGGAATCCACCCCCCCCCCCTTCTTCCCTGTTTTTCATGCCAGTCTTTCCCCCTGGATAGGTTCTGACAATTACCACTTCCCTGGCAGCTGGGGTGTTCTGTGTGTGTGTGTGTGTGTGTGTGTGTGTGTGTGCGCGCACGTGTGTGTGCGTGTCTATCTGTGCACATGAGGTGACTGAGCCCAGCTTTCCCCCATTGCTGAAATTTACATTGAACCACAAATTAATTTCATAATTTTTTCCTCTCTAATTATGCCAACATCTGCCGCAAAGCCAAGCTGTGCACATGCATTTTAATATTCTCTCCCCCTCTCCCCTCCTCACAGCATTGCTGTCTGTCTCTGCTCTGAACTTTTCAATAATTATCGCCAAGAGAAGATCTTGACTTCCATTTCTCTTGCCTTTTAAAAGGGGGGGAGAGAGAAAGGGGAGAGGTGGGGGATGAGGAGGATGGAGAGAAAGAGAATGAGGAAAACAGGGAAAGAATGTGTGGGAAAGAAAGGGGAGCAAGGGGGAGAGAGAAAAAGATAAAGACTATGGGAGAGAAGAAAAAGGAGAGGGGAGGGATGGGAAGGGGAGAGGGATAAAGGGAAGGGGGAGGAAAGAAGAGGGGAGAGCAGGGGCGGAGAGGAAGATTGGCAAGTTAATAAACAGGTCTGCGCATCAGTGTCTCTGGAAGAGAGCCATGGGGTGGGGATGGAGGGCTGGCTGACAGTCGATTTCTTTGTTGCTGTAGGAGGAGAGGGTGGGTCTGAAGGGAGAGAAAAAGAGAAAAGGACAAAAGTGGAGGGAGAAAGGAGAAAAGCAAGAGAAGAAGCTGCAGATGGAAGAGGGAGTGGGGCATGGGGAGGGGCAGGTCAGGGGTTGGGATGGATGCTGTTTGTGGGCACCCAGCACCCCAAGAGCACAGCCACTCTGGGGCCAGGGACAAGCGAAGGGAAACTGTGGCTCTGCCTGCCCCTCTCATTGACAAGCGTAGTCAAAACGAAGTTGTTTCATTATCTGCAAACACAGGGCCAGACAAGGTTGTGGGGACCCACCACTTCTCACCATCTTTCCTAAGAGTGCTCGCCACCCCAGGCAGGGTGTGCTTGGCCTTGGTGCTGCTATGTTGGGGTTCCCTGGAGACTTCACTGTGAGGCATCCTGTCAGGTCCCTAGGGAGAGCTGGCCTGGCATGTGTATGTGGGTACCCACACCTGGCAGGTGTTTCCCCTTGTGCACCCCCACCCACCCACCACCCTTTCCTGCCACCTTGTGCCCACAGCTGGCCCAGCCTTCACTGCATGCTCAAGAGTGTTCTGCCAAGACTCAGGGGGCAAGGGCAGCTCCCCCATGATTCCCCGCCACCTGAACTCAGAGTGGTGTGTGTGTGTACATGCACATAAGTGTGGGATTGTGAGCTCACATTATAAGAATGTGTGCATACATGTATAAACGCGAGCATGTGTGAGTATGTATGCATGTGGGTATGAGTGTGGAAGTGTGTGCATGCTTGTGTATTTGTGGGAATGAGCATACATATGTGAGAATGTTCATGCACTATGAGTATACACAGAGGCCAGGAGAGTATGTGCATGCATGCATGTGTGCACATGTATAACTGTGTACACGAACACACACATGTGTGTGCAGGAATTATAGTGTGAATATGAATGTATGCAGATGCACACACGTGTGTCAGTGTGCATGTGTGTGCACACATGTGTGACCATTTGTACATTTGTGTATGCATGTATACATTGTGTATGAGTATGTGAGCACCTGTATGCATATGTGTGTGTTTGCACAAGTGCATAGGAGTGTGAGCACACAAGTGTGAGAGTGCATACACATATGTACCCATTCACATACATGTGTGATATTGTATACAAAGTATATTTGTGTGTATGCACATGTGCTTCTGTGCCAGTGAGTGTGTGTGCATGGTGCACATGTGAGCATGTGTGTGGCATTCTGGCCATATATTCATCACCACTGAGTCCTGCACTGTGGGGACACCCAAAGAGAGACAGTATACAGCAGAGCACTTGACCGGAGTCAGGAGGCTGTGTTTTGCCACAGCTCAGTCAGCTCTACTGTGAGAACTTGAGCAAGACACCACCTGTCTGAGCCTTTGTCTCTTAACGTGTGCGGTAAGAGCAAAACATCTGTCTGTTCACACAGCATCATCTGCACACAGTAGGTACTCCCCAACACATGTTGAGTGAAAAGTTGTGAAGCTCTGTTTTCTTCTGTGACCTTGGGCCTAGCTCCAGCTTGGGGACAGCAAGTTGGCATTTACTGACTGGATCTTATTCCCTGTCTATCTCCTGGTCCCCCTGTGCCCACCATCCCCTCTCCATTCTCTCGGCTCCTTGCCATAAGAGCTCCCAGCACACCCCCTGCCTCCTCACTTCTTTCTCCTGCAGCCTCGGCAGCTGAGAGATGCACACAGCAGACACACTACCTCGTTTAGAGCTTTCCATGCCTCTCCTCTTCAAGTCCATCCTCCTTATTCTGGCACATGAGTGCCCCAAATCCTTGGCAAACCCACGTGTGCACTGCAGACACAACCTCTGAGGGCCTCTCCCTGGCCCACCCATGCTCTTCTTGCTCTTCTCCCTTGATGAGGAAGCTCTGGCCTCTCTTCTTTTAGAAGATCTTCCATGCCCTCACCAAGCTGGCTGAGGCTTCTCCATGCTCCTACTTCTCAGGATCCCTGGGTAGACATTTATTCTCCGCTCGCGCCCCCTCCCCCCATTTTTTCCATCTCACCCTAGTCTCAGATTTTTTAGGACAAAGTATTTTATCTCTAGCCATAGAGCCTCACATATGATGGGTGCTCAATAACTTTTTGTCAAACAATGAATACATGAATGGCATATTAAAATACATCACTACACTCCCCTGGGGCCATTTCCTCATATAGAAAACAAAAGGGCAGGATCTCTTGTAGCCAAGGACTCTCAACCCCACTCTTTTCAATGTCCACTCTGAGAGGCCAGCAGTAGAGGGAGAGCAGTTCCCTCTGCTGTTGCAATAACTAAATAAGCTCACATTTATCGAAGCTGCAATGTGCCAGACACTGAAGGGTGTTTACCAAGCACAGTGGAGAGTCTCTGATTCCAAGGTGCTCACTGTCCAGAAGATGCACAGCCAGTGAAGACACCTGAGAGAATGGGATAAGGTTCAGTGTGAAGACTGCTCCACCCCCAAAAGGAGGGGAAAAGTAACTGATGACATAGCATCTGAATGGGGTCCAGAGAAGCGAGAGGGGCTTGGATGAAACTGGTGTTTTCAGAAAGGGCATTACAAATGGAAGGCAATAGGTTGCAAAAGTAGATGGTGGGCTTCTGCTTCTGGCCACAATAGAAACAGAGGACATCAGACTTACCTTCTTGCTATAGACAACAATTGAACTGGACAAAATACATGCTACAAATGTTTTTAGACATTGCACAACAGACAGCTCCAAATCACCCCAGTTTTCTGCCTGCAAGTCCTTCCCAAACCAACACAGGGAAGCAGAGCTTCAATATAGTGCAGTGGTCCCGACAAGCAGAGGAAACACAGGAAGTCAGGGTCCCGAGGTGCCTGCAATTTCAGAGTACAGAGAGAAGGAAGCTGTGTAAAGGAGGCCCAGAAATCTGCATGGTGTTCCCTGAGTCTTTGAATCGTAAGCTGTGCATATGCAAGGCGGGATCCTTAAGACCTGGCAGAACCACTAAGGGCTGTGAGTTGACAATGCTCACATGTGTATATGCATGCATGTGTATTCATCTGTACATTTGTGTATGCATGTGTACATGTGTGTATGTTGATACACTGCTGGGACATACTGTGCACTCCAAACAGCTGGAGCAGACAGACCACACTGAGCATCTCAGAACTCAGAAGCAGGACTATTCTAGCGCTAGAATAGGGATTGCTTGAGAAGCTGCCCTAACAAAGCCCCATACCAAGCTCCAACAGATCAAAACTTCTATAAACTCTCCACCAGATCAAAACTGGACACTCTGTAAAGAACAAAACATAATCCATACTCTTAATAAAGGGGTTCACAATGTCCAGCATACAATTAAAAATTGCTAAGTAATCCAAGAAGCAGGAAAATTTAACTAGAAAATAAAAAAGAAACATTGGTCAATAAAACAGACCCACAGATGACAGATGTTGAAATTACAAAAAAAAAAAAAAAAAAAGACTTAAAACAAAAGAAAAACATGAGTGAAGAGATGGAAACTCTCCACAGAAAGGAAGCTATGGGGAGGGGAGATTTGATGGAAAATGTAGAACTGAAAAATACAGAACCTGAAATGAAGAATTCACTGGGTATGTCTAAGAGCAGATTAGGCTACAGAAGAAATAATTTTTGAACTTGAAGATGGATCCAGAAAAGGTATCCAAATTTAAGTACAGAGAGAAAGGAGCCTTTAAAAAACCAACAAAGAGCCTCAGTGACCTGTGGCAATATCAAGCAGTTTATGTGTATATATAAGTGCCAGAGGAGAAGAAGGGAGTGGGGCAGAACACATATTTGAAGAAATAATAACTGGTAATTTCCCAAATTGGATGAAAATATCAACCCATACATCAATCAAACCTAAGCAACATAAACATTTTTTAAAACCATACTTAGGAACATATTAAAACCAAGAAAAGAGACCACTTTAAAGGCTGCCAGAGAAAAACAGACATATCACATACAAGGAAACAACAATGAGAAATACAGCTGACTTCTTTGCAGTAGAATGACGTCTTTAAAAACAAAATTATAAACCTAAAATTCCATATGCAACAAAAAGTCCTTCAAAAAGGAAGATGAAATACAAGTATTTTCAACACATCAGGAAGGCAAAACACTCATAAATGAGTACACACTCAATAGGAGCTTCAAATATGTGAAGCCAAAACTAACAGATTGAAAGGGAGACAAATCCACAATTATGGTTGGAGATTTTAATACTCCTCTCTCAATAACTGATTGAACATATGGACAAGAAGAAAAAGGAAGAGTAAGGGGGGGAAGAGAGTAAGGGAAGAAGTAAGGAAAGTATGGGAAGGAGAAGGGAAGGGGAAGAGCAGAATAAAACACATTTTAAAAATACACATGGAGTATTCACCATAAGATGTCTCAGTAAATGAAATATATTAAAATTATACAAGATATAGTCTTTAGTTGTAGTACAGTAGGAAATCAACTACACTACCTGTAAAATTCTCTAGAATGTTTGGAAATTAAACAAAAAACTTTAAAATAACCCACAAGTAAAATAAGTCACAAAGAAAATTAGATATTTTGAACTAGATAGTAATGAAAACACGAAATATCAAAATTTGTATGCTATAGCCAAAGCAGTGCTTAAAGTGAAAATTATAGCTTTAAATGCTTGTGTTTAAAAACTCTAATGGTTTTAAATAAAACCTCTACGCTTCCACCTTGAAAATCTAGAAAAAGATGAGCAAATTAAGTTCAAAGTAGAAGAAAGGATATAATAAAGAGTAGACACCAATGAAGCAGAAATTGAACAAATGATAGAAAAAACACACCAAAAGTTAGTTCTTTGAAAGCTTAATAAAATTAACTCCTAGCTAGATTACTGAGAGAGAGAATACAAATTTTCAGTATAAGGAATGAAAGATAGGGCATCACCATTTATCCTATAGACATTAAAAGGGAAATAAGATAATATTACAAGCAATTTAAAAAAAATTATGAATTTATTAGGTCATCTGGGAAATCAGATGGACTGAGCCCCCAAATGGTGCCAGCCCAAACAATTTTAATGCCAACAAATTCAACAATTAGGGGAAATAGACAAACCCCTTGAAGAACATAAATTACCAAAACTGACACAAGGAGGAATAGAAATTTTAAAAAGACATATATCTGATAACAAAATGAATTTGTAATTAATCCACACACATTGGGAAGGGTGGAAGCCGTCTCAGGAAGGGTGAGTCATGGGTTTTGCTGAAGAAGGTGTGGAAAGGTTAATGCACATGTGATGACGATGACAGGAACCATAAAGACACCTCCCTTTCTGCCATGTCTGCCATAGGCACCACGCCTGCTGATTTATCCAGCCATTTCTCACACTCACAACAATCTTAGTTTGCAGATGAGATGAGGGGCTCAGAGAAGTTCTATTTATTGCCAAAGTTACACAGGAGGTGGCAGAGCAATCTCCAAGGGCCCACAGCAAGGAGTGTACATGGAGCTGCCCAGAGCTTGCTTCCCACTTCTTTTCCTTCCCTTTTTAAAAAAATTTTTTATTGATTTCGGAGAGAAAGGGGTTGAGAGAGAGAGAAAGAGAGAGAGAGAGAGAGAGAAACATCGATGATGAGAGGGAAACATCAATCGGCTGCCTCCTACATGCCCCCTACTAGGGATTGAGCCTGAAAGTCAGACATGTGCCCTGACTAGGAACCAAACTCTGACCTCCTGGTTCATGGATCGACACTCAACCACTGAGCTACACCTGCCAGGACCCACTTCTTTTCCTTCTCACAGTCCTGGAGACAAAGGATAAAGGTCCCTGTGAGCTGAGGAATCAACCTATGTCTTCAAAGTGACATCTTTTCGACAACATCCCTGCTTGTCCTGTGGACTAAGTGTCTTGTGACTCTTTCATAACACATGCTCCTGGAGATTAGATGCCCCATTTTATTAATATATTAGTAATAAAATATAAATATACTAGAGGCCTGGTGCATAAACTCATACACCATGGGGTCCCTTGGCCTGGCCTACAGGATCAGCTCTCCTACATCTCTCGAGGGGTCCCGGGTTGCGAGAGGGTGCAGGCCAGGCCAAGGGACCCCACCGGTGTATGATCGGGGCCCGGGAGGGACATGGGAGGTTGGCCAGCTGAGGAGAGATCGCAGGAGGGCTCCAGGGCTTGTCTGGCCTGTCTCACTCAGTCCCAATCGGCTGGACCCCAGCACAGCAAGCTAACCTACTGGTCAGAGCGTCTGCCCCCTGGTGGTCAGTGCGAGTGGTTGAGTGGCCTTAGCATATCATTAGCATATTATGCTTTGATTGGTTGAATGGCCGAATGGACACGTAGCATATTAGGCTTTTATTATATAGGACATATTGACCATAAAATTTATCCTCCAAGACAGGACACTTAGAGAGTGAAAGGGGGTTCTCCTGCTAGTTACATCAGGACAACAGGCACAGACCAGGGCTGGGCTGGAAAAACAAGGACAGATGGTTGACCTGATTGGGAGGTGTTACAGCATCCTTGCTCCCGGGAACTTACTGTAATACAGTAACCGTTATATTGACAGTCCCACACTCATATTACAGTCTGCACTATGCTCCTGAGCCTGCTCACCGCCCAGGGAGCAGATGACATTATTATTATTCCTGCTTTAAGCAAGTCCATTGATTTTCTTGAGGTCAGAAATGGGGGACCCATCCCAGGCCTTTCATGGCTTTCTCTTGAAAGCTCCTTTCTCTCCTACAATTTCCTGGAAAATCTGAACATAGAAGCATCAGTCTATCGCTAACACCTCCTTCTTGCCTCCCTTCTTGCCTTAGGTGCCAGGAAGTTCAGAATACAACTTCAGACCTATTTGGAGTATAATAATTTTGCAATCAACCTGCCACTTTGCATGATTCTATTATTTTCTTGCGTGTCCCAAACTCCTTTTGGAAGCCGATTACAAGTTATGAATAACATTTTTAAAGAAACCAATCTGAGGGCACAGGTGGACCTCACAATTCACTAACCAGTCCTGCCCAGCACTGAGTCTCCTGGAAAATGCCTTCCCGGGTGCATCCTCATTGCTGGTTTCCTCTCTGGAGTCACCTGAGCCTGCTTCCTGGGGAAGCCCTACTCTCATCTTGGGAAGGTGATAGGTGTATCTGGTGCTGTGAACAGAGCACTAGCTTGGGAGTCAGGCAAGTCTCCCTGCAACTCCAGCCCTACCACTTGGGACTCAGGACCCTCCCAGATCCACCTTTGAAGAGCACCAGATCCATGAGCAAAAGAATCCATGGCTCCCAAGGCCATGAGCCTATCCAGGGACACTGCTGGCTCTGTGGCTCTTCCCAGCCCCTGCTCTGGACCCTCCACTACCTCTGCCTTTGCCATCACCCCCCTTACAGAGAGCCAGAACATCATCAGGGAAGCCCTCCGATTTCCACTGAAAATCCAGCTCCCAGCCTCCCCACTCCTGAAACACAGTGCATGGGGCCTCCACCACAGCTCACGTGTCATTCTGCCTGGATCCTGGTGGGAAGTTGCCCACGCATGCTATGGAGCCTCCCAAAGCTGGCCCTCTTCAGGGTCCCAGGATGTGGGTGGACCAGCTGTCACAACCAGTCCCTACTGATACAGAGACCCCAGCTCCTAAGGCCTGAGATCTGTGGAGTGAGACTGCTGCCCGCACAGTGAGGGCATGGAGGCACCTGCAGACCAAGGCCACCATGCCAGCACAGAAAATGCCGAGGACTGGTCGGTGGGGGACAGAGAGAACCTGAGTGCTGTCTCAGGAGGCCCTCACCCCGCAGCCTGCCTTTTTACACCCCTCCTCAGATGTTTGCTATTTTGTTATTGTTGTTAATTCCTTGCCAGGTGGAACCCGGCACTGTGGGGCTTAATTAAGCTCAGCCAGCTGTTACCAAACATGGGAATCTGATGTGTGGAGGAGCCAGCATCAAGCGCAGTGGGAAGGGAGAGGGGGAAGGGGGCAGAGAAGGGGTGGGGCCGTGGAGGCTCTGGGAGACTGTTAGTCTCAGGCCCACAATGGATGGGGTCTGAGTTTGGGGGACAGGAGGCAGGCTGCCAGAAGGGGCCTCTGGGCAGGTCCCAGGATGTGGGTGGACCAAGCCCAGCTGCCATCCCCACTCGTTGTTGATGCAGAGACCCATTCCTAAGACCTGAGACCCCAGACAGAGGAATGCTTTGCAGGGCGAGCTCCTTGCAGGGGGACAATCACCAAGGCCCAGACGCTGGGCAGCAGCCCCCAGGGAGTGCAAGGTGTGGTGTGTGTGTGTATGTGTGGTGTGGCATGAATGCATGTGTGTGGGGTGTGAGTATTGTGGTGTGGTGTGAATGTGTGAGTGTGTATTTATGTGTATGGTATGGTACATGTGGCGTGTATATCTTTGTGTAGTGTGTGTGAGTATATATGTGGTGTATAGGTGTATCTATGTGTGAGTGTATGTCTATGTGTGATGTGGTGTGTATGTGTGTCTATGTGTGTGGAGTATGTGTGGTATGTGTGTGTGTGTGTGTGTGTGTGTGGTGTGTGTGTAACACTCAGTCCACTTGACCTGGAGATAGTCATGTTTCATGATTTTGATTACCACCAGGGCCTGTCCAACTTCTGTGAAAGCAGCTAGTTAGTGGAGTCTCATTTGCATCCAGAAAGCTAGCTGCAAGGGAGCCCAGAACAATACATTAGCTTTTTAGTCTCTCCAAATAGAAAGATGGTAGAACAGAGCAGATCTACAATATCTTCCCTAGTCCATCTTTTGATGACTCAAAAGCCATCCTTTTATTCAGACTTGAATTTCCAAGTCACAACAATAATAATCAAGCATGCTCCCAACAAACACAATATAACTTTCCTGTGTACAAGTGAGAAGATGCTCACCCTCTTTCCAATGTGCAAGACTTTATGCTGTATTCTCCCCCAATGAAGACATAAAAAGACAATATCCAAATGGATTTTCAATTCAAATGCCCTTTGACCCACCAACTCCATTTTCAGGAATTCACCTCTGATGTGCTTGCCCAGGGTATACAGCCTGTTTGTGGAGGCAGAGGAATGAGAGCACCCCAAATGTCATCACTGAGGAATGCCTATGGATTAAGTACAACAAAAAGCTCATGTTCAAGGTAATTGTAGAAATAAAAAATGGCCATATGGGAGAAACCAAGATGGCAGCATAGGTAAACACCTGAACTTGCTGCCTCACACAACCACTTTAAAACTACAACTAAAAGACAAAACAAACATCATCCAGAACCATAGGAAGGCTGGCTAAGTGGAAATTCTACAAGTAGAAGGGAAGAGAAAAGCACACCGAGACTCACAGGAGCTGCGGAAGTAAAGTGCAGAGGTATGGAGGTGCACGGTCAGAGAGGCTGGCAACTGAGTACGTGGCTGGCTTTTTCAAGCAGGAGGGACACACAAGCTCCTGACTGCTTTGAACTCCAGTTCTGGGTGAGACTCTGGGGACCCAGACTTATACAGGGAGAAACTGGACTCTCTGGCAGCAGGCAAAACTCGAGGGTGGCTTTCTCTCAGAGGTGCTTGCAGTGATTACCATGGGACACTGAGACCCGGGAGCCTCTTAGGGCAGGGCTGACAGGAAGCCATTCCTGTTTGCTCTGCCCTGAGACTCTGCCCCATCCGAGCTGTGTGCAGAGGCTTTTGCATATGAATGGCCTGGTCCTTTGAAATCTAAACTTACCTAACAAACTGCAGCTGAGTTAGAGAGACTCAGACCATCCAAAAGAAGGCCCAAGGCCCACAGCAGCTTGCATTGCTTCACAGCTGAGCCTCATCTGGGCACCTCCAAAACCCAAACAAAGAAGAGGAATCTGCAGATCTCTCCATAGCTCCTGCTGGGTGGCCTCAGGCAGAGGCTAAAATAGTACCTCCTTGGAGATCCAAGAGCCAGTGTACCCAGGGGTCAGAGTAGGACCATCCAGATTACAACTCCTCAGATCCATAAGGGACACACTCAGGAACAGACTCAGTGAGCATCAAAGCCCCACTGAAGCAAGCCTTGCCTCATAAGTGTGTCTCCGGCACAGAAGTTCTCCCATTGTAGACACAGCTAATCTTCACAGCTAAATGGCCTGGAGGTCAATTCCCCCCAGTGATACCAACAACAATCAAGGCTTAACTACAACAAGACTGTGCACACAGCCCACAAAGGGATGCACCAAGAGTGTCCACCTCAGGTAACTGGGGAGGTTGAGCCACTGGACCCTATAGGACACCTAGCACACAAAGCCACTCTATCAATTCAGGGAAGTAGCCAAAATGTGGAGACAAAGAAACAGGTCACAAATGAAAGAAATGGAGGAAAGCAAATGACTGGATATAGAATTCAAAACCACAGTTATAAGGTTTTTCAAGAATTTTCTAGAAAAGGCTGATAAATTTAGCAAGACCCTCGAAGATATGAAAAAGGATCAACTAGAAATTAAGTTTACACTGACTGAAATAAAAAATAATACACAGAGATTCAACAGCAGATTAGAGGATTGTAAGAATCCAGTTAAAGATTTGAAATACAAAGAAGCAAAAAACAACCAACCAGAAAAGCAAAAAGAAAAAAGAATCCAAAAATATGAAGATAGTGTAAGGAGCCTCTGGGACAACTTCAAGTGTACCAACATCCAAATTATGGGGGTGCCAGAAGAAGAGAGAGAGCAAGATACTGAAAACCTATTTGAAGAAATAATAACCCAAAACTTCCCCCACCTGGTGAAAGAAATAGACTTACAAGTCCAGAAAGCGCACAGAACCCCAAACAAAAGGAATCCAAAGAGGACCACACCAAGACACATCATAATTAAAATGCCAAGAGCAAAAGACAAAGAGAGAATCTTAAAAGCAGCAAGAGAAAAACAGTTAGTTACCTACAAGGGAGTGCCCATACGATTGTCAGCTGATTTCTCAACAGAAACTATGCAGGCCAGATGGGAGTGGCAAGAAATTTTCAAAGTGATGAATAGCAAGAACCTACAACCAAGGTTACTCTACCCAGCAAAGCTATCATTCAGAATTGAAGGGCATATAAAGAGTTTCACAGACAAGGAAAAACTAAAGGAGTTCATCACCAACAAACCAGTATTATATGAAATGCTGAAAGGTATTTTTAAGAAGAGGAAGAAGAAGAAAAATGAAAAGATAAAAATTATGAACAACAAATGGATATCTATCAACAAGTGAATCTAAAAATCAAGTGAATAAAAAAATCTGATGAACAGAATAAACTGGTGAATATAATAGAATCAGGGGCATAGAAAGGGAGTGGGCTGACAATTCTCGGGGGGAAAGAGGTGTGGGGGGTGCGGGAAGAGACTGGACAAAAATTGTACACCTATGGATGAGGACAGTGTGTGTGTGTGTGGGGGGGGGTAAGGGCAGAGGGTGGGGTGGGAACCGGGTGGAGGGAAGCTATGGGGGAAAAAGAGGAACAATTGTAATAATCTGAACAATAAAGATTTATTAAATTTAAAAAAATTATGAACAACAAATACATATCTATCAACAAGTGAATCTAAAAACCAAGTGAATAAAAAATCTGATAAACAGAATAATCTAGTGAATATAATAGAATCAGGGGCATAGAAAGGGAGTGGACTGACAATCCTCGGGTGGAAATGGGTGTGGGGGTGCAGGAAGAGACTGGACAAAAATCATACACCTGTGGATGAGGACAGTGGAGGGGGGGGGTAAGGGCATGGGGTGGGGTGGGAACTGGGTGAAGGCGAGCTATGGGGGGAAAAAAGATGAACAACTGTAATAATCTGAACAACAAAGATTTTAAAAAATAGAAAATAAAAAAAGAGAATTGTAGAAACAAAAGTAGACATGTCAAAGGAAAAATGGCAAGTCACACAACTGGGTTCCACCGTGGGGTTCTCAGTACTGGCTGGATGCTGAGATTATCTGAGAAGTTAAAAACACAAAATAACTTCTGCCCCAGACACCTCTGAGAATGAGCTCAGAACCTCTGGGGGTGGGCAGACTCCCATCCCTCCATGAGTGTGACCATCAGGGACAATGGGCCTCACTGTTCTGTAGTTGCTGCTGTTGGACTGGTATAAAATGTAAGATGCCAGACACAGACAGGTAGCTCGCACACTCGCATACTCACACTCACTTGGAATCATGTGATCATACAAATTTGCACACTTGAGCATCATGTGATACCATGTGGTCACACAGATGCTTGTCTGTGCACAGCTGTCTCTGGAAGATGGGGGACAGAGGTCCTGGAGTGGGGAAGGAAGGGATGTTTGGGGGCTGCCTTAAAGTGCTAAGCATTTGGCCTTTGTTGTTGTTGGTGGTGGTATTTATTCTCCATTTAACATTAAAATTTTAAATAAAAATGGTGCCTCCTCCAGGCACTGCTCTCTCTGCAAGAATAGATTTCTGGTCAGCAATGACCTTGGAGCACTATTTGGGGGCAGACAGGCCCCCTCAGCACTCCCACTGCAGGGCTTCCATCTCAGCCCCCAGGACTAGGAGCTTGTCATGCAAAGGACCAGATGCTGCTCCGGGTGTGCAAATGACCTGGCAGGAGCTGATCCCTCTGCGGCTGTCCCACTGATGGCCCTGAACAATTCTGTGTCGCTGACGCCAGCCTGCTCTGGGCTGGGCCCTGGGAAGACTGCCTCATGGAACTCGGCCCAGAATTCAGTCCCCACCTGGCAAACAGCTGGGCCCCACCTGAGAATGAATGTTTCAGGGGAGGAATGCGGCCAGATTCCTGAGAAAGCCCATCCCAGCAAGATGGTTCCTATGCAGGCCCTCAGACACAGAAGGCATTCTTGCCTTCCTCACCCTGCCCCTGGGTGCTAGCCCCTGCCTGGGGTTCCTCCACAGCGGCCATCCCAGTGCTGCAGGCTCTTGTGCAGCCTTGAGCCAGGCTTTCTCTCTGTGCCGAGGGTTAATCCTCTCGGAAGGGGGGGCTCTGGACTAGGACCACCAGCCACCAGCATTGCCTGGGGCTTCCTATAAATTCAGTCAGGATGTGTGGGACCGGTAAATCCATTTAACAAGCACCCGGGTTATTATTGTGACCTTCATTCCAAAGCCACAGAATGAAGGTCACAAACTCAGAGGATCTGGAGGCAGCCCTGAGTGAATGCATTTCAGATGCTTTCTTTGCTTTGGGGTTGACTGGGGTAGAGCAGGAATCACTAGGCACCCCAAAGGGAGAAGAAGTGTCATGGAGGTGACCCAGGAAGCAGAAAAGGACAGTAGGGGGCAGGACGTGGAGAGTGAAGCACAGGTGTTGTGGGTGCCTGACCTCCTTTGTTCCACCTTAAAAGTCCCGCTGGTGAGCACAGGGAAGGCTGCCAAGGCAGGGCGGAGCGGCTGGGCGTTCAGTGGAAAAGCAGTAGAAAATAGCAGCCAGCCAGGAGTCCCCAGAATTCCCCTCATGGCTTGTTTTTAATTGGATTTAATTATTTTCCCTCTAATTGCATTTCTTAAAGCTCTCCCCAGTGGTTTCCTGATCTGAGAATCTCTCCACATCTCTCTGGGCTCGAGGCTTGGCCTGGGTGGGGATGAAGAGATAGAGCCACTGTGGTATCACCAAAGCTCCCTGGGGACTGGGAAGGGCCCGGGGCTGGGGGCAGTGAGGCTGCCCCATGTTCCCTCTCTGTGCCAAGCATTCCCTGAGGGGGCCTCCCCACTCTCAGGTCACAGGCACAAGCATGAGACACCTGGGGCTGTTGTCCTGGAGTTCCAGCTCACACTTGGGGTGGCGTGTGCTCTCCTTCCCCCACTTCTCAGAAACCTTTCTTCAGACAACAGCCCTAAGTAGCTGTTTAACAAGATGCCACACTTAGTCAGCTCACTGTCACAAATTCATACATATCTTATATCTTATATCTACACACACACACACACACCTCTAACAACACACCCGTGCACGCGCACACACATACACACATGCACAATGGGTCTGCTTCTCTGGCTGTGCTCTCGGATTCTCGCACAGACCTGCTGGGGGACCACAAGTGGAGCACCTGGAAGGAGAATTGTGGCGAGTAACCATGTGAAATATATCCTCCAGAGGAACCACGATTGTTGAAAAATGACAGCAACACAGGAGTTCCTCTTCTATCCTGGTGACAAGTCACTGAAGGCCCCCTTGTCTGATTCTCAGCCTGCCTCTGTCTATCTCTCTCTGCCACTATCTCTCTATGTTGCTCTCTGCCACTATCTATATCTCTTTGTGTCTCTCTGCCACTATCTCTCTGTCTCTATCTCTCTGTCTCTGCCACTATCTATCTCTCTCTGCCGCTATCTCTCCGTGTTTCTCTTTCTTTCCTTCTCTCCTTCTGGCTCTCTGTATTTCCCCTGCTCTCCCATCCTTCCTGACACTTTCTTGCCTCTCACCTGGCTCAAGCTGCCTGGAAAGGTTGGATGGGGAGCCTGGGTAGGGGAGCAACATTTCCCACATTTCCCATGGTTCAGCACCATGGCCAGAGGTGCAGTTCTAGAAGGACCTCTGCTCCCAGGCATTTTATAGCATCAGAGCCCCACACTCCTCGGCATCACCACCAGGACAGCATGCATTTGCTTGTCATTCCTGGGCAGGCCTGGCCAATGCAACAGGGCTGGGGTTGCCACAGAAACCTTGTGACCCCTCTGTACCGGTTGCACTGCCTGCACCACATGTTAGCTCATGTCAGCCTGTGAGGTCAGCACTATTATGCCTATTTTGCAGATGAGAAAACTGAGATTCAGAGGAGGAAGTGACTGGTCCAGGGTCCCACAGCTTGAAAGAGGAGGAGCCAGGGCGTACATTGACCACACAGACCCCCAGTTCATGTGTCTTCTTTGCAAAGCTTAGATAAAGATGGTGGGATGCTAGCCAATTTTAGATGCCAGCTCACCCAGCCACACTCTACACTTGGAAACACTAGGGCCACCTGTCCATCAGAGCCACGCCTTATAGTGGAGACGGGTCTGTCCCAGAACCACATGGACTGTCCCAACCACACAGAAGCAGCCACAGCCCAAACTGTGATAAAGAGCCGGGGGGGGTAGGGTGGGGGGCAATGGGTCAGCCACAGCTCCTTGTGCCCACTGGGTGCCCACTCTCAAGAGAGACCTGCCCATTATAATTCTCATTAATGATTATTAATGATTGCTGATATTTGCCCAGAGCTTTCTGCTGACTAGGAGCTCTGGATCTGCGTGAGTTGGCATTTGCTTATGAATGAAGCCAGATGCAGAAACAGAGCAGCCTCAAGGGAGGGGAGCGGTGGCACTGGAGTCGATGTGATGAGGAGCAGCTATGAGGATGGGTGCGGGGAGAAATGGCCCCCACTAGCCAGAGGCCAGCTTCACTAATGTGCAGGGTCTGATGCTCCCAAAGACATGGTGGGCTCTTCATAACCACCACGTGTGCCTGGAGAGTTAGGGGACTTGGGACTTTGGCTTTCCTTATGGCCTCTTTCCTTGTGTTCTGTAAATTTTCCTTTGAATGTGCTTGCTGGCATTGGCTCCGCCGGAGGAGGCCTCGCCCTTTCTGCCACTGGGGTCCAGGAGGCGGGGGCACAAGGAAGTGCTGCAGGGGCGTCTGCAAGCAATGGTGCCCATCTTCGAGTGTGTGACCTGCTTACCGCTTACAGTGTCCTTGTTGGGAAGTCCCTGGGGTTATACCCACTGACAGACAAGGAAATGGAGGCTCAGAGAAGGGAGGGGGCCTATGTGGGTACCTACAAGCTGGAGCACGGAGCTAGCTGACTCAAGCTCCCAGCTGACCATGTGCAGGTAAGCTCCCTGCACGTCAGTTTCCTCAGCCGTGGCATGGAGGGGATGCCCGCAGCCAGCTCACGGAGCCTCTGTGAGCATGGACAAGTGAATGCGTAAAGCAGGAGAAGAGTGAAGGTGGCTAGTGAGCAGTATTGGCAATGCTTATACTCACACGTCATCCCCTAACCAAAGTTTCACAAACACTATTTACTTTCTCCATGTACAAGCATACTAATAGCTTTCAAAATATTGGTCTTAACACACACGTTAATATCACAGACCATGCTTCTATAAAGCCCTGCTGCCAACGTTGGAAGAACCGCTCCCCAGAGAAGAATACCTGGGGACAGAGCCGGGGACCCACAGCCTTCCTCCATGGTCCCATCTGTTCGGCCAGGGGACCTTGGTGTTTTGTTTTAGGGAAAGGTGGTCCCCCTCTTCCCTTTGTCCACCCCATGGAAACCTGGTTATGACAGCAGAATCCCCAGGAGATGCAACATGGAGAGAAGCATGACGGGGATGGGGCGACGGAGGATGGGAGCTGCCTGGAGACGCTGTGCAGAGCGGCTTCAGCATCTTTTCTTCGGGTGCTCGTTGGTAGGACCATCGCATCCATACACTCAACAGCTGTCACTGCGTCTGGGATTCAACCAGCGTTCACTGATGTGGAGATGCTCTGGTGCTCTGCCATTTCCCTTTGTCTCTTGCCTTTTCAGTGCACAACAGCCGGGTGTTCACCTGCCAGTCCCAGCATCACTTTCCCTGGCTGCTGGAGCCCACGTGAGAGCTTGCTTCTGCGGTAGCCCAAACCAAGACAGCTGAGCATGAGCTGTGTGTCTGAGTGCTGTGTGCCAGGGTGCTGTGTGCTGGGGTACAGTGGGTATGTCAGGGTGCCATGTGCACAATTGTGGAATGCTGTGTACCCTGTGCCGGCAGGACCCGGATGTGCTCTTATGCTCCTATTGGGAAAACCCCCAGTCTTCCATGGCCTGAGGCCTGGTTTGCTTGGCACCCCTGTCTGCTCTCTCTCTCTCTCTCTCTCTCTCTCTCTCTCTCTCTCTCTCTCTCTCTCTCTCTCTCTCTCTCTCTCTCCAGCCACCCCAACCACATTAGACACCTCAGGGCCTCTGCACAGGCAGTTCCTCTACCTGCAGGTCCTTTCCGTCCCCTGCCGTTTGCCAAGCCCGGCCTCTCTCAAGAGATGCATTTGAGCAGAGACTTGAAGGAGGTGAGGGAAGGAGCTGAGTAGACGTCTGGAGGAAGGCTCCTAAGAGGCAATGTAGCATGTGCAAAGGGCCTGTGCAGATCAAGCCTGGCATTACAAAAACAAGTGCAGTCTGCATATATGCAGACCCGAGGACACAGACAATGGGGTGGTGAGGACCTGGCGGGGAGGGAGGGAGGATGGGAGCGGCTGGAAGAGGTTAATGGGGGAGGAAAAGGAGGACCTATGTAATACTTTCAACAATAAAGATTAAAAGAAAAAAATGGGGAAAAAATACGCACAAGTGCACTAGAGGCTAAGAGAGGAGGCCAGGCCTTGAGGTGGGGGTGGGAGGCTTGGACTCCTCACTAAGGGAGGTGCGAGCCACGGAGCGATCTGAGCAGAGTGGGACATCTTTCTCTCCACAGCCCACACTCTACCCTGGCCGCATTCCTTACTTTCCCTTTCCCATAATTGTAATTTGTTTGTGTGGTTGTTTGTTCAGCCTTCCTCCCAGTCAGCGGGCAGACAGCTCGGGAGGAAAGGCCACACCCCGAACACAAAGGACTCAGAAGGGCGAGGCTGCCCCAGCCCCCCACCCATGGTCTGCAGGGTCCCTGTTGCCAAAGTCAAGCCATTTCCTTCCGGGATGACTTCAGCCCCCAAAGACCCTGGATGGGATGTCACTCAGCGCCCTCCCCAGATAGGAGTGACCTCTGTCAGGTGTCTGGACCCCCATCCCCCCCAATCCTTGTACCTCCACCTGAATCTGGGAACTTTACTTCCAAGTGAAAGCTGAAGACAGAGAGACAATGGCCAAGGAGGGTGGAAAGGAAAGAAAGGGGGAAGTGTCAAGCTCTTGACGGCTGTGCTCTAAACTCTGTTCTCCCCAGCATTTAAATGCCTGCAGGCGGATTAATAAGGTCTCGGTCGTAGCAGCAGCAGTCTATATTTAATCTATCTGCAGCGCCAGTTGGTCGGGCCGTGTGAATATTGATGGCCGGGCGGGATTGAGGACAGGCAGCATGGCACCGGCTTTATCTCTCGGGCGCAGGCGGCCGGGCCCTTATCAGGCCAGCCCGACTGCTGCAGCTGCATCTTCCAGGGCCCGCACCCCGCCTCCCACTGCCTGCTTTGTAATCAGAAGAGAAGAAGTTGCTGCCTTGATATTTCCATTTTTATCTCTTTTATTTACTTCATTTTAATGTCTTTCAGGGAATATTTTCTTTGCACCAAGGCAAGGCAAGGCAAGGCAAGGCAAGGCTGACGGTTGCTTACATCTTTCTGCCACCCCTGCCCCTCGGCCAGGTTGTGACAGGGGAGAATCGGTGAGGGGCTCCCGTCCTACCTCTGCCCTCCTGGCCTTCAGTCTCCCCCTTCTCCCACTCCCAGCTGCCTCTCTCCTGTCTGCATTTTGCTTCCCTCTTTTTGTGGGTTCCTTCTCAAATGATTCACACCCTCCAGCTCTGCCCATCTTCACCCCTCACCCAGATCTTGGATTCCCAGCCCAGCTCTGATGGTGAGGGATTAATTACAAGGAGCCTTAACCCACAGCCCTGGAGGATAATCCTGGGAGCCTGCTCCTGAGAGGAGCCTGTCACGGTTGAGGAACAGGTGAGTTCATGCCTCCGTCCCTCCAGCACCATCTCCTCGGATCTGGATCTGGGGGAGCCCTGATTATCTCCCTTTCTCAGATGAGGAAGTTGAGGTTCCGAGAGATTATCAGTCACAGTCACTTTGCTCTGAGCTGGCAACTCGTGACAGAGAAAGGAATTGCAGAGTGGCTGGGCCTTCAGAGACGGTCTCCATTCGGCACAGGGCTGGCGCCGAGGAAGGCTCCGCCAACGTCTGCTTGCCTTGCCTGTCTCCTCCCTCATGTGTGAGGCTGGATGGTCGTATCCCTGTTACTCAGTGAACGGAAACAGCGTGTGAAGCAGCTCATTGTGAGGGCCCAGCCTCTGTGTGCCTGGTTGAGTGTCATCGATGCCCCTGTACTGGATTGAATAGTTTCCCCAAAAGACATGTCCGTGTCCTTGTGTGGAGAAAGGGTCTTTGCAGATTTGATGAAGTGCAGAATCTTGGGATGAGATCATCCTGGATTAGGATGGCCCCAAATCCAATGGCTACGGCCTTTATCAGAGAAGAGAAAGATTTAGACACACAGCGAGAGGCCGCAGGAGGACATGGGCAGAGGTTGGAAGGATGCAGCCACAAGCCAAGGAGCACCATGGGGCTCCCGGGAGCTGGAAGAGGCACAAGGACCTTCCTCAGATCCTCTGGAGGGAGTGCAGCGTGGTGATACCTGGATTTCAGACTGCCCCCAGTGCTGGGATGGGATAGATTCCCGTTGTTTTAAGCTTCCTGTCTATGGTCACAGCAGCACCAGGGCACCCCCATCATCCTCACCTGGCTGAGAGCCCCTCGAGGGATGGATGGCATCCTGACCCACTCCAAAGCCGCAGCGACAAGTCTAGAGCCTGCTACCGAAAAGGTGCTCGGTGACAGTTCGCTGAAGGAGCAAATGAAGCCAAGGGTAAGAATCAGCTCTGAGCACACGAGAGCACTGGTGACAGGAACCCAGCACAAAAGGCTACGGGAGCTGAGCTCAGGAAACCTGAAGACAGCAGGACAGCATGCTGTCCCCTGTGTGCACATGCACACATCTCCAGCTCCTCACATCTGAGCAGTCTCCTTCCGAGTTGCTGGGGGGTCTCCATCCACATGGATATTTTTGTGAGTGGGATATAAATCTGGGGGAGTAATTTGCTCTGGCAGCAAGTCCAGCCTGCCTTAACACAGTGGCCACGGCCCAGGCACTTCGCGTCTCCACGTTTGTGGGAGTGGAACCGCATCCTCGGGATGTGGGAGACTGCTTGCATCTTCTTTGTAAACAGAGTGACAACTATAGGCTGCCCCAGGAAGGGCTTGGGATGGAAATGGCTCCAGTTTATCTGAAAAGCAGAAAGAAGAGAGCCCGTGGGGAGGGCAGCCGTCTGCCATTTGGGACGTGTTATTTTCCAGATTTCATGCTGAAGAACAGAAAGGCTAGGCTGGTGGGATCGATGTGGTTTCTGTCACTAAGAAGAGAAAGGTCACGGCTGGAAATGATGCATCGCCTCATCACCAGGAGCCCCAGAGGTCCTTGGCTGAGCCATTGTTCCCACCAGTCGCCTGAGGAGACCACACGGTGTAGGGTCACCCCACCCCCCTTCCAGACCTGCCTATCACCAAGACCCCCCATGCACTCCTGGACCAGGCAGGGGGTGGGTGTATCAGGGCCACTCTCATGGGGTCTCAGGTGATTGCATGGGGGGGGTGGGGGTGGGGATGGGATACTCAGAGCAAGAGAGAAGCGCTGGGCCCAGCTTGTGTGGCTCAGTGGCTGAGCTTCGACCCATGAACCAGGAGGTCATGGTTCATTTCCCACTCAGGGCACATGCCTGGGTCTCAGGCTTGATCCCCAGTAGGGGGCGCGCAGAGGCAGCCCATCAATAATATATATATATATATATATATATTTGAAAAAGAGAGAGAAACACCTGGGCTAGAGGGGAAGAATCCCCCCACCCCACCCCCCTCCCCAAGGATAGGGGCGGGAACTGTTTGAGGCTAGGCCCCAGGTGTCCCTGGGGAAAGGGGACCGTTTGGGGAGTTTTCCATCTAGTTAGGATGGCAGACAGGTGAAGGAGAGAGCAGGCAGGTCGAAAAGGATGAGTATTCCTGGGTTCCCTCACTGAGGTCCCAGAGAGGCCGAAGGTGGAGGTCTGGGCGAGCTGTCCCAACCAGATTCCTCTTTCGTTCACATGTGGGTTCCACACCAGAGGGCACTGGGTGGTGGAAGGTGCAGGTACAGCAGCCCAGAAACACAGGCTCAGAGCTTTCGCTTCCTCAGAAAAGGCTTGAGGAAGCTAAAGGATGTCCCAGTCACACAGGGCAGTGACGACATAGCTGGAACCGGCCTCTTATAGCCAACAAGAGTGTCGATGGGCCATGATAGCCTCCAGGACTGCACGGCTACCCCACTGGTGTTTCCTTGCAACCAGCACAAATGAGACACTGTCATCACCCCATTGTGCAGCCAGAAACACCAAGGCCAAGAGCTGGAAGATGCCCACCTGTCAGGACAGGCAGAGCCACAGGGACAGCCTCTGCCTCCCAGGGAAAGGCCAGGGCTCCGCTATGATTAGAGGCGATTAGGCCGCCAAATGAAAAGCCCTCATTAACTAATAAAAGGTGCTTGCACTCCCTTGTCACATCATTAGTGGGAGGCAGGACTTTAATGAGCGCTGTCCAAACTGCAAGGGGCCCCAATCACACAGCTCCACAGAGAGGCCAGGGAGGGCAACTCACAGCCTCACCCACCTGCCTCAGCCTCCTCCCTCCCCCTCCCCCATGAACACCCCTCACCAAAGATGGTGAGCAGAAACCTGGGGGGCTTCTCCCCCTCTCCCAGCCAGAGTACAGACTCCAGCCCTGGCCAACCTGCTGTGATTTGGGGCGTTTTGCTCTTCTAGCTAAACTTAAACCTGCCTGATCTTCCTTGGAGCCTTCCCACTACTCCCCTGCCCACCCAACCCTCCCCTCCCCATCTCCCACGTGTCTTTCACCCCCACCCCATGGATGGCCCTTTCCTTCCCTCCTCAACCTGTTTGACCCAAGGGGCCTCCCTGGCTAACTAACACCCTTAGACTCTCCCCTCTCTGCCCCTTACTCACAGAACCAGACCATACTTCCAGACCTTTCTAACTCCTTTCTCCCTGGCCTGTTAGGGAAACAACCCCAGCCTTCTGCCCCAGTCTTCCCCCCATCCAGCCTCCTGTTGCAGTCTCTGCCTGTAGTGATCAGGCCTCAGTGACTCCACCTGCAAATACCTCTTGGGTCAACCCAGAAGCTCCATCTCTGGGGCCTGAGTCCAGAGCAGGCCCCCATGGCCACTCACCTGGTTCACCCAAATGCCTCTGGCTCCAGCGCTGTGAGAGAAGACATTTCTGTTGTCTTAAGCTGCCCAGTTTATGGTCCTTTGTTGCAGCAACCCCAGGACACTCATCCAGTGGGCAAGATAGCCCAGGCCCAGGCTGCTGAACACCCTTCTTAGCGCAAGGGGTGTGGACACTGGGACATGATGAGGAAGGCCCAGGGCTGGGGGAGGGGGGGTGGGGTGAAGCAACACCCGCACTGTCACTTTCACAGAGGCACAGACAGCTCGGTAGGAAAGGAGGTCTCCTTAACAACCGGCTGAGCTGTGATGACTGGTGTCCATGTGGGAACGCAGCCCCCACCTGAGCCTGGCACCATCGGAAGGAGGGTCATGCAACTGGGGCAGAGGCCGATTTGTCAGCGCAAACAGCACGCGGCTTCTGGAAGGAAACAGGAGAAAAACCTACCAGCCACGATTCCTTAGTTAGGACACAAAAAGCACTCACTGTGGGAGAAAAACAGGAAATCAAATTTCATCAAAGGTAAAGCCACCTGCTTTACTTTACTCATCAAAGATACCATTAGGAAAACAAAAAAGCAAGCCAAGGGGAAAATAAGCATAATAAACAGACAACAAAGAACCTGTATTGATAATTCATAAAGAACTCTTAAAGCTCAATAATAAAAATACAAGCAACTCAATAAAAAGTGGCCCAAACACTAAGACACTTCAGTAAAGAAAAACATACAAATGACCAATAAGTTCATATACTAGTCATCAGGGAAATGCCAAATAAAACACTAATGGGCTATTACTGCACACTTGGTAGAAAGACCAAAATTAAATTTTTTAAAAAATTAACTATATCAGACAGTGGTGAGGATGCGGAGCTACTTCAACTCTCCCATGTGCTGGTGGTAAAATTAGGACAACCACTTGAGAAAAGTTTGGAAATTTCTTATAAAAGTAAATAAACCCGTGATATAACCAGCAATTTTATTCACAGGAATATGTCTGAAAGAAATTAAAATGCACATGTACAAGTATTCATAGCAGCCCCATTCATTCGTAACAGTTAAAAACAGTCAACAGACACACTGTGTTCAAACGCTGAGACACCGCTCAGCAACAGAGAGAACAAACGGGTGACACAGTGCCGACGCCTCTCTAAAAATGCCGATGCGCCCAGCAGCCATATACCAGTGTACACCAGATGATTCTGTTCATGCGAAGTTCTAAAAATGATTAAAATAATCTCATAATGGTAGAAATCAGACTGGTGATTGAATGGGGGGCTGATTTTAAGGAGGTTCGAAGTGATGGAGATACCCTCTATCTTGACTAGAGAAATGTGTGCTTCTGACTGTATGTAAATTGCATGAAATAAAGTTGATTTTAACAACTGTTAGTACAATGAGGCAACATACTGCTTGGTGTATGAGTTAGTTTTGCCCTGGTAACAAACAACCTCCCAAGCTTTGTGACTTTCAACCACATACTTCTCCCTCACATTATGTGTAGGCAGCAACCGGTTGGCTGTGGCTATTCTCTTTCCAGTCACAGAACCAGCTTCACGGGTGACATTCATTTCTCACATAAAGGAAAAACAGTGAGCTGGTGGTGGAAACCCTTGCAAACCCCCGGAGCTGCTGCTCCAATGTGGCAATGAGGTAAAGCAGGTGGCTTTACCTCAGTCCCTCCACATCCCACTGGCCAAAAGGCCATGTGGCCACACCTGATATTAACAAAACAGGATGACTCCCCTTCCCCAGAGATGGCAGGGGTCCTTGGAGTCACAGGCAGGAATGAGCTGCAATCCCGTCCAGGGAAGGCCAGGGAGCAGATTAGAGATGCCATCAAAGGCCTCCCAGAACTCTGAGCAGGGGCTGGGAGGCCGTAAGGGGGGATGTAGGCAGTCCAGTAGAGGGCAAGTCCCTAGAGCCAAGAGGATGAAGGTGCCACTGGGTTGGTCTCACTGAGGTCTACACACCCCAGCCTTCAGTAGGCACATGGTACATTTTAACTCCCAGATTCTCACACAGCCCCACAGGGTGGGTGCTACCTGACAGATCACAGGACCTGCCCAAAGGTGTGCAGTGAGCAGAAAGGCTGCCATGAGGCAGGGCAGCCTGGCATCGAGGTTCATGCTCCAAAGCTGGTTCTTGGGATATGGACAGTAGGGGTGAGACTGGGGCCACCCCTGGGGCTGGCACACCATGTTTCCAGCCTCCTCCTCTGCCAGGAACATGCTGGGATGCACCAGGCCACATGAGAGTCAGCCCCGGCTTGCCCAGCCCATTGCCAATGAAGCGAGCTAGCAGGCCGGCCAGCTGTGAGCCAGAATGCTGGTGGCCAGGGACACTGCTTCCCATCTGTCTACTCTCCCAGGTGACATCTATTTTTAGAGCCAGGGCTTCAGAGCTGTGGGGTGGGTTTGGGCTCTGCAGGCGGGGAGCCCGCCCAGGGGGAGTTCAGCTGGGGCCAATGGCTGAGAGGACAGCAGGCTGGAGAGGGTGCACTGCCAGGCCCCGCTGCCCCCTCCTCCTGAGCCCCTGTCCACATTCCCTGGCCTTTCTTCTTCCTTTTTCTCTGACAACACCTTTGCCACCTGGCCATCAGGACACCATGCTCTCCCTACAGCCTCTCTGCTGGCCCCCAAATCTTTGGAAAGTCCAGGACCTGGTCCCTGGGTCTCTTCCCTCACATTTGCACCTACTTCCCTGGTGGCTTAATTCCACCTTCCCCCTGGCAACTCCCACCCTTATGCCCTGAGCTTGCTGCGGGGCCATCTCACAACAGGCAGGTGAGCTCCTGACCCTTCCCCCCCAACCCCCACCCCAGCCCATCTCATCTGGGCAGCCCCCGCCCACCACCTCCATGTCACTCTAACCACTCAGATCCCATGCCCATCTGTCAGCACTACCGTAACCAGCCCAGAATCAGCCTCTCCCTCAGCCTCTCGATGGGGTCCAGGCTACCATCGGCTCCGGTGGGATTCTCCCCACCCTGCCTCTCTTTCCTCGTCCCAGTTTGACCAGTCTATGGCTCCACCCTGGTGACAGCCTCACCTTTGCAAGGCCCTATGGCCCTACATAACCTCTGGCTCCCCCACAGTCCCCCCGCCCCCAACACCAGACACTCTGGCCACTGGTGTGAACACCAAACTACCTACTACCACAGGTCCTTTGTGCCTTCTGCTCAGTCCACTTCCTCCCTCACTTTCATGTCTGCTCTTTGGGGAATCATCCCAGCCAAGCCCCCTGCACCTCCTTCACCCTGCCCCCACCCGCTTCTTGGCTGCAATTTCCTCCATGAGTTTATCACCCACTCCTGAGTAGAGATCCCACTTCCTTGTTTTATTTGTTTTCTGTCTCCCCTAGTGAGGATTTGTGTTCATTTTGCTGATGTGGTGTCCCCACTGCCTAGAACAGCACCTGATACATGGTAGGTGCTCACTGAAAATTTGTTGAGATACTTACAATTATGCAGACTTGGGTGGAGGAGACATGCATGGGAAGACCATTTCTGAATGGGAGCGGGGTCAGATGCTCAGCAGGTGTGCCCTATGCAGAGGAAGAGGTCTGGATGGAAGTGGCAAGACCCTCCACCTCCCAGAAGACCAGGCAGGCCCCTTAAGATGGTGCCTCCCCTCAGATTTCCCCACCTTCCTCTCCTGACTCAGACAGTAATAATGGCAGACCCCAGCCCACCCCTGTCGGGGCACCCACCTGCTGAGGGAGGGGGGCCCAGCAAAGAGCTGTGGAGTTTGGCTGACAGGTACTGGGAAGGCTGGGAGCCAGGCAGGATTGGACCCTGTGGCTGCAGGCTGGAGGGAAGTGGGACGACAGAGTTGATCAATGTAGGTGCAGTTCTGTGACACTAGATTGTCACCCTGGAAAGAATTCCAGCAGGCAGTGTTCCTCCAGCCAGGAAAGTGCTGGGAAGAGGGGATAAAGGGAAGCTGCATCAAATGCAGAAGTGTCAGACCTGCTGTGTGGAGGGTGCAGAGAAGCATCAAAGACCCCAAGGGAGGGCAGATGGAGCCAAGGACATCCTGCGTGCGGTGACAAAGAAGGCACAGGTAAGGGACACCAGAACCCAGGAGAAGCTCGGTGACAGCTGTTCTCCATGGGCCAGCTGGCTGCAGGAGCTGGTGCCCAGAAATGGTCTCGCCTGATAGCCATAGAGACTGATGGAGCCAAAATAACAGAGGGCAGGTGGGCAGCGGACTCTCAGGAACCAGGTGGAGTGATGATGCAATGGGTGCAGGTTGGACTGGCAGGTGAGACTCAGCTGCAGAGAGCTGTGGAGGTTAATAGAACGGGTGCCCACCAGGTGTTGCTAATTCATGAGACCATGTGCCCAGGGTGCTGAGAGCAACCACCCTCCTCCTAATCACCCTGCTCCTCTGCCCAATTTTCAAAGCTGAGCCAGTTTTCAGATCCAGAAACCACTGACAGGAGGACCACTGGGCCCGATGAGGCAGGCCCTGCAGGCCTTTCCAAAGGCCTTCACCGAGTGTCCAGTCATTGAAGAAAGGGAGCACACAGTCTGAGGGTCACTGGGAACAGGGTCCCAAGCACCACCTGTCCCCTGTGAAAGTGAGGACTTGTGGGGCCAGTGGTCATCTCCCTGGCACTGAATGTGTAATTGGGTCAGCATGCTTGGAGGTCTGAGCCCTCACATTGATTCCTAGTGGGGCAGGCCAAGTGGAAGTCTCTAAATTTTCAGTCCCGATGCCCCAAAAAACAGTGACTCAGAGACAATACCACCTTTGGGAAATGGCAGAGATTCATGTCACCCTCAAAGACAGAGAATGCAGGGGTGGCCCTGTCTTATCTCCATTTAACACACTAGTCTGACCCCTATAAAAGCCAGATTGTCAATAGGAGATAACAGTGGACTGCACACATTTAAGCATGTGGCCCAGGTTGTAGAAAATTTGCCAGCCGTGGCACCTTTGCTGGATAACGTAAGTGCAGCTCCCACCTGACAAGAGCAACCACTCATCTAGCAAATGAGGATTCTTTTCATTCTCATCAGTAAGGAGGGTCTGCAGGTGTGGACAGTAGTGTGCATCTCAGGTCTGCCCTAGGGCCATGGGAAGTCTCCAGCCCACTGTCTATTTCATCTGGATACCCAGCAGAACATTAGCAGAGCAATGACACTAGGCTAACTGGACCAGATAAGCAAGAAGCACATTGGAGGCCTGGGTAAGATTCATGCACCCCAGAGGGGGGTAATCATGTAAAGACAAGGGTGCACCATATGCGTGAAAAATTTAAGACCGAGTTGCCAGAATGTCCCTTCCAGAGTAAAGAACACATAATCGCATCTTGCACATCTCACCACTCTGAAGGCTTTGGTGAGGCACAGGGGTATGGAGGCAGCATACTTCAGAATAGTGCTATAGTGCTGGGACCAAGTTCCAAGGACATAAATGCTGCCAGCTTTGATGGGCCCAGGCAGGGAAGGGCTCAGCAGCAGGTCCAGGCTGTGTTATAAGCAGTTCTGCCACTGACCATCTAGACTGGCATGTCCTATAGCCCAGGGGTATCTGTGGTGAGAAGAAATATTGTGTGGCATTCATGGCAGACTCCAACAGGAGAATCAAAATGCAGACCCCTAGGTTCTGGAGCAAGGGCATGCTCTCTGCAGCAGAGAACTATACCCCCTCACAATGAAGCTCCCGCATGCTGCCAGGTCTTGCAAAGACAGAACAACTGACCAGGTGTAGCAAGTGACAATGCAGCCAGAGCTTCTGTGTCTGCCCCACCAAGTCCTAAGTCCAGCAGCCATCCATCATCAGATGGGAGTGGTACAACTGGTATGTGTACTCCCACAGTATCCTCCAGCACCCCTCTCTCAATGCACATCTATGGCTACATGGGGGGCTGTTAGATCAGCTGACAGGGGAGGTTCTCAGATGGGTCATTCCAGTGTGTTGCTGTGAGGTGACAGTGGCCATCTGCTGCTCTACACTAGGGAGTCAGTCACCTTCAAAACACTGGTGAGTAGAATCCTCCCAGGCCAGGGCTCCGAATGTGTGCGCTTCATCATCCACTTAGGGTGGAGAGAGGACTGGCTCAAGGTAAAAGTAAGAATGAACTCGTGTGCCTGGCCTGGTCATTGGCCTTGAAGGAGAAAGATTGGAGATGGGGACAAGGAGGTCTAGGATGAGATATGTTGATGGACATATGGGAGGGGATATTAAATTTGAGATTCTCTTCCCTTGTCTATAATGTGTCCTTTTTCTTTGTCTACTTTCGTGATTTTCTTTAGCTTCCAGCACTTTAACTATGATGTGTCTATGTCTTGTTTTCTCTATATTTGTTCTGTCTGATGTTCACTGAACTTCTTGGGTCTGTAAATAGATGCTTTTCGCAAAATTTAGGAAAGTTTGACTGTTATTTATTTAAATATTTTTATGCCCAATTCCTCTCTCCTTTTCATTCTGAGACTCCAATTATGTATTAGAGAGTTTTTTATTGATCTATAGATCATGAGGCTCTATTCCCTTTTTTTCAGTGTTTCTTTAAAATCACTATTCTTTAAAAGAGATGATTTCTATTGCTCTTTCTTCAAGTTCATGAATCTTTTCCCCTATGGTTTCTAATCACATGTTAATCTCACCTAGATAATTTTTAAATTTCAGATATTATTTTTTAGTTCTAGAATTTCTATTGTTTCCTTTTTAGTTTTTATTTCTCTGCCCATTATTTTTATTTCTCTGCCCATTATTCATTCATTATGAACATCTTTTTTATAAAAAAAAGTATTTTAACACATTTTTAATAGCTACTTTTAAGTCCTCATTTACTAAGTCTAATAGTTGAGTCACATGAGTGTCTTCTACTACCATTAACTGATATTTCTATTGACTGCGGGTAAGTTTTGCTGTTTCTTCACATGTCTAGCGATTTTGTTAATGTATATTGAGTATTGGGTATAGTACATTGCAGTGACTTTGGACTCTATTTCTTCCTTTAAAGAGTATTGATCCCCACTTTCATCTTCTCCTGCCTTCCCTGGTTGTAATTGAGTAATATGATTTCTTTTATTTCCTCTCCTAGCATATCAACTATACTTTTTAAAAATTTTAGTAGCCCTGGCCAGTGTGGCTGAGTTGATTGAGCATCGTCCTATGCATCAAAGGGTTGTGGGTTCAATTTTCAGTTAGGGCACATACCCAGGGCTGCTGGTCAGGGCCCATGTGGGAGGCAATCGATTGATGCCTCTCCCTCTCTCTCTAAAATCAATAAAAACATATCCTCAGGTGAGGCTTAAAAAATATTAGTATACCTGGTCAGTGTGGCTCAGTGGTTGGGCATTGACCCATAAACCAGGAGGTCACTGTTTGATTCCCGGTCAAGACACAAGCCCAGAAGAAGGACACATATGTAACACCTTAATCAATAAAGAAATAAAAAAAATAAAAAAGACACAAGCCCAGGTTGCAAGCTCCGTCCCCTGTAGGGGGCATGCAGGAGGAAGCCAATCAATGATTCTCTCTCATCATTGATGTTTCTATCCATCCTTCCTCTCTCTGAAATCAATAAAAACAAAAATTTAGTAGTTCTAGAGTTTACAACATACATTTTAAATGAACCTAAACCACCTTAAAATAACAATATACTGTTTCATTACCTCATGTATGTGAGTATTCCAAATTTCTCCCTCTCTTCCCTTGTGACATTCACTAACCAATAATGCTATAATCACCCAATACATTATTACTGTTATTGCTTTACACAGTTCTTTTAAATCCATTAAGAATTAGAAAAATAAAGTATCTTATTTTACTTCATTTATTTCTTCTTTTATGATTTCCTTTTTCTTTCTGTAGACCCAAGTTCCTGACCTATATTATTTTTTCTGCCTGAGCACTTGTTTTAACATTTCTTTCAAGGCAAGTCTGCTGGTGAAGAATTCCCTCAGTTTTTATTTGTCTTTATTTTTCCTTCACTTGAAAGATAATTTCAGCCCTTGTGTGGCTCAGCAGTCAGAGCATCAGCTCAAACACTGAAGGGTCTTGGGTTTGATTCTCGGGCACATACCTGGGTTGCAGGGTCAACCCTTGGCCCTGGTCGGGGTGTGTGCAGGAGGCAACCAATCGTTAAGTCTCTCTCACATTGATGTTTCTCTCCCCCCCCCCCCCCAACCCCTCTCTCTTTTCTCCACTCTCTCTGAAAATCAATGGGAAAAATATCCTCAGGTGAGGGTTAACAAACAAACAAAAAAGGAAAATAATTTTGCTGACTTCTAGGTTGGCGATTTTTTCACTCAACACTTGACATATTTCACTTCACTCTCTTCTTGCTTGCGTGGCTTCTGACAAGAAATCCACACTCACCATTGTTCTTCCATAGCTGAGGTTCCCCTCTGGCTTCTTTCAAGATTTTCTGTCTTTGGTTTTCTGCAGTCTGAATGTAATATGCCTAAATGTGTGTTTGTTTTTGTGTTGTTTTTATCCAGTTTGGTGTTCTCTGAACTTCCAGGATCTGGATTTGGTGTCTGTCACTAATTTTGGAAAGTTCTTGGCCATTATTACTTCAAATATTTCTTCTACTCTATTCTTTCTTGCTTTTCCTCTGGGATTTCATTATATGTATACTACACCTTTTGATATTGTCCCATGGTTCTTAGATGTTTTCTTGGTTTTTATTTTATTCTCTTTTTGTTTTAGTTTAAGAATTTCCTGTTCACTTACCTTTAAGTTCATTGATTATCCTCAGCCCTGTTGAATCTGCTAACAAGCCTGTTGAGGGTATTCTTTATTTTGTCAGTATGTTTATATCTAGCATTTCTTTTTCTTTTCTTAGAGTTTGCATATCTCTGCTCACGTTATCCATCTGTTCTTGCATGTTGTCCACTTTTCCCACTATCTCCCTTAACAAATTAATCATAGCTATCTTAAATTCCCTATGTGATAGTTACAGCACCTGTGTCATGTTTGAGTCTGGTTTGGTGCCTGATTGGTCTCTTCAGACTGTGCTTTTTCTTGCCTTTGGCCTGTCTTGTAAATTTTTTATTGTTGGAAGTCAGACATGCTAGATTGATGATAGTTCCAGAACTTCTGGTGGGGGTCTGACCTGAGGAGACCAGGCAGAGAAGTACACACAAGGACTTTCAGGGGATCCAGTCACCTCATGCTGCTTTTGTGCATATATATTTTAGAGAGGAAGGGAGAGAGAGATAGAAACATCAATGATGAGCCCTGACCGGTTTGGCTCAGTGGATAGAGCGTCGGCCTGTGGACTGAGAGGTCCCAGGTTCGATTCCGGTCAAGGGCATGTACCTTGGTTGCGGGCATATTCCCAGTAGGAGGTGTGCAGGAGGCAGCTGATCGATGTTTCTCTCTCATCAATGTTTCTAACTCTTTATCCCTCACCCTTCCTCTCTGTAAAAAATCAATAAAATATATTTTTAAAAAACATTAAAAAAAAAAAGAAAGAAACGTCAATGATGAGAGAAAATCATTGATCAGCTGCCTCCTGCATGCCCCCTACTGGGGATTAAGCCCACAACCCAGCTCTGAGACCAATGAATTTGGGCCATAGGCAGGTGCCACCACCCCCCAGGCTCAGTCTCCCCATCTGTGAATTGGGAACTAACAGTGACAGTGCTGCCCCTGGGCCCTGCAGACACACAGATAACTTGTGGGCATCTGAGGGGAAGTTCTCTTATAATTCCCAGTCATGAAGGAAAGTTGGCTAAGGAATGGTGGCTGGCCAGAGTGAGGAAGAGTGATACAGCAATGGTACTGCTTTAGCACAGCTGGGGAGGGCAGAGGGAGGGCATGTGGCCAGCAGAGTGGAGGCAGGGAGAGAGAGAGAAAGGGAGAAAGAAAGACAGAGAAAGAGAGAGAGACAGAGAGAGAGAGAGAGAGAGAGAGAGAGAGAGAGAGAGAGAGAGAGAGAGAGACAGAGAGACAGAGAGAGAGAGAGACAGAGAGAGAGAGAGAGAGCGAGAGAGAGAGAGAAGAGAGAGAGAGAAAGAGAGAGAGAGAGAGGAGAGAGATTTGAGGGGGAACTGTTGACATAGAGTTCATCCCACTCCTACAAGTGGGCAAAGGTCTGAAGAGTCCACACTAGGTCTTCAGAAGCCTGGAGGCCAGCCTGCCTCCACCTCACTATCGGCAGTAGGCGGCATGCTCCAGGTGAGTGAAATGGCATAAACCAAGGCTGGAGGTCAATTCCACAGCAGCCTGTCTACCTCTCCACTCTGGCTGACCACCATGGAAGCTTGGCAGCCTGAGGCAGGACAGGAGAACCTGGCTGAGACCCTTTCAAATCCTGGCTCCCCCTGGCAGCAGCCCCATCTCAAACCCTAGAAGACCTTAGAAGTTAGTCCTTAAATTGAGTGCAAGTGGCCTCAGTAATGGAGAAATAATTCATTTCCACTTGGCCCTGCAGAGGATCCCTGCAGCAGCCTTTCCCAAGCTCCCACGGGAGATCCGAATCCTCCTGCATTGGGGTCCTCCAGGCGTGGCTGCTGGGCCGGCCACAGCCCGATCAGTGACCCAGCAAGGCATATTCAATCAATTCTGCTTTTGATTCAGTCTCAAAACCGGTATTATTGGCCCATTGGATGTGGCCAGGTCCTCACGGGTGCGACCAAGCCTCCTGAGCGAGACTAATGTGAAAGGCTGCAAGGCAGGCGGCCAGCAGAGCAGTGCCCTGGTGCAGCGGGTTATTGCACCGCAGCCACACTCATCCACTGCAGCCTCCTCCCCCAGAGCTCGAGCCCATCTTGCCAGTTTAAGTGCTACCCTGGCCCCACACTGCACCTATTCTCTGGGATACCAGGGCAGTGCAGGTGTGACATTCAGGATATTTAATTGTCATGGTTTGATCTGAGTTTTCCCCAAATTCATGTTGAGGTCCTAACCCCCAGTACCTCAGAATGTGACCGTATTTGGAAGTAGGGTCATTGTGGGTGTAATTAGTTAAAATGAGATGATTAGGGCGATCCCTCAGCCAATATGACTGGTGTCATTGTAAAAAGGGGACATTTGGACACAATCAGACATGTACAGGGAGGATACCACGTGAAGATGGAGCAGAGAGGGGTGATGCTTCCACAAGCCAAGGAACATAGATTGCTGGCAGACCCGCAGGCCTGGGAGAGGCTGCACAGTATCCTGAGTGCCAGAAGGAACCAGCCTGCTGACACCTGATCTCAGACCTCTGGCCTCCAAGACTATGGGACAACACATTTCTGTGCTTTAAGTCACCCGGTGTGTGGACTTCATTTCAGCAGCCCAGGACACTCACGCTCATACCATCAGGGCAGGCTTGGCGGTCAATGTGGGCCTGGAGCAAGGTCCCAGAGCCCTCTTCATCCTGGCACCACCCCTTTAGTTGCTTGGTGGTGGGGGTCTTGGAGGGAGGGGCTCAGGTGGCCATGACAGGGTGAGGGTCCCAAGGACCTTGGAGGGCTGGGCACAGCAACTGTTCACAAATGTTTCAACATCACACCCAGAGCAGTTTCATCATCCAGACGTTTTTATCATCCCAAAAGGAAACCTCGGACCCATTGGCAGTCACTTCTCATTTTCCTCAAGCCCCGGCCCTGCAACCACAAATCCTCTTTCTGTCTCTGTGGATTTGCCTCCTGTGAACATTTCATGTAGATGGAATTAAATGACATGTGCCCTTTGGTGACGGACTTCTTTCACTCAGCATATGTTTTATGACCAGCATTTTTATAGTAAAATCCTGTAGAATAAAGTGGAAAATATGAGAGCTGGGAAGTGCAAACCTAGGACCCAGGAGGTCACCCATGTACCAGGAGATGCAAGAACATTGGTGAGTGCGCTTGAAATAGTGGAAAGCAGGAAGGGCCCAGGGAGTGGAGAGAGAGGCGACTTCCGATAAAGGAATGTTAGGTGGGATGAGTATGCAACACAACAGCTACACTCATCAAAACTATCATGGTCCCAGCCACACAATGACAAAGAGCACTCTGCATTCAGGGAGAAGTAGAGAGAAGCATTGTTTAGGGCTAAACAATGAAGAAAAGCAGAGGAGGGAGCATCACAGAAGTCAGGAGAGAGGCCGAGGGAGGAAGGTGACAGAACAGGGTGGCTCTAGAAGCTGCCGGCCACAGTGACACAAAGATATGTTTGTCTTGCAATAAAAAGGTTAAAGAAACATTAAGATACATATCATAGAAGCATCACCACTCCCATAAAGATGAGCATAGTATTGTTTCATATACCTTTTTCAGCATAAACATAAATATATATATGGTGTCCCCCCACAATGTATACACACTTTAACAGCTGATAGCTGTAGATTCTATTACATTTTGAAAATGAAATGTGTTTTAATATACACTGCCTTTATAATTATTCAAAGTCTGTATACATTTTTTGAGACACACACACATATTTATTACACATACAAATTTTATATCTATATATATGCATATATATGTACATAATGTTATTTATACAACACACACGAACATATAAATATTAGGAAGAATATAAAATATATTTCTCACTATAGATTGTACTCAAAAAGGCTTGAAAGCCACAGATCTAGACAATTCTTAATATTTTTTAATTTTTATTTTATTGATTTTAGAGAGGGAGGGAGGAAAGTAGAGAGAGAAACATACATGGATGTGACAGAGGTACATAGGTCTGTTGCCTCCTGGATGGGCCCCAACTGGGGATCAAACCCGCAACCTGGGCATGTGCGTTAACTAGGAATCAAACCCATGACCCTCCAGTGCACAGGACAATGTTCAACCAACTGAGCCACATCAGCCAGGGCTGGGCAATCTATATATATAAAAAGCCAGCGACTAGAATGCCCTAATGACCAAAATGACCTGTTGCTATGAGGCCCACTTCGACTAGCAAACCAGCCCAATCAGGGGTGGCACAGGCAGCCAACCTCCTGCGGCCCCTCCCTCCAGCCGCCCTGGCCCCTGATCAGCCTCTCCCACCCTGATTAAGGCCGGGGTGGCCAGCCAATCCTCCCCAACCCTTTCCCCTAGCCAGCCTGGCTCCACATCGGGGGGTTATAGCAGGGCCAGGGCTAAGGACCAATAGGGGGTGGGGCTGGCCAGCCAACCTCCTGTAGCCCCTCCTCCCACCTGGCTCCACCCCAGATCAGCCCCCCCATCCTGATCAAGGGCAGGGCCAGCCAACCAACCACCTTCAGCCCCTCCCCCAGGCTGGCCTCACCCCCCATCAGCCCCCACAACCCTGATGGCCTGTGGCTCCTCCCCCCAGCCAGCTCCGCCCCCAATTGCTCCCCTCACCCACCAATTGGGGGTGGGGCTGGCCAGCCAACCTTCCATGGTCCCTTCCCAGCTGCTGACCCCCAATCGGCCCCCCCCCACCCCATTTGGGGGTGGGGCGCACCAGCCAACTTCCCACATCTCCTCCTCCTGACAGGCCCGGCCCCGACCCACCCATGCACAAATTCATGCAGTGGGCCTCTAGTTCTTAATAAAAATACCAGGATGCCCATTTGACAGATGAGAAAACAGGCTTCTGAGGGGTGGGTGACAGATGGGAGTTCTGGGTCCCCTGTGTGTAGGAGTCCTTGCTCTGAGAAACTCCCTGGGGTCTGCAACAATGCTGAGGGTGATGGGCCCCTGGCTCATAGTTTCTCCCACAGGCTCTCAGCTGTGACTGCTGTCAAGAGGACACAGCTTGGGGCACCTGGTCCAGGGTCCCAGCAAAGTAGGGCTGGCCTGGGTCCCACATCTGTCATCAGGGACCAAAGGGTGTGGATGTCTGAAACAGAGGAGGCTCTGGTTCAAATTCCAGGTCTGCCATCTGCCTGGGATACCATGGCCCTCAGGACTCTTCTTGGTTCAGAAGAAAGTGCCTTAAAAGGAAACTGGCCTCCTGCTCATCCATAGCCCCCATAGCCACAGGGAGAGACCCCTGAACACCTGCATCCCAGTGAAAACCCAGCACGAGAGCCCAGAGAGAATGGACAGGTGGATGAGGCTCTGCTGTGTTCTCCCAGTGCCTGGATGCAGGTCTCCCTACCTGTCCAGTGAGGGGCCTAGTCCCCAGGACTCAGTTACAATGGCCAATCTCCCTCTGGTCAGGCTCTGGTTCCTACCCAGCCATCCAGACTCCTGAGCCTGGGGCCACCACTCACTTGGCTGTCCTGGAACCAAACAGGTGTGACTACAGGGGAGCCTCATGTGCAGGTGCCTGGGGGAAGTGGGCACCTGACAAGAGGAAGGAGGCAGGGCCACCACATCTGGGGCCTCAGTTTTCTCATCCACAGACTGTCCTATTGTTTCTTCCTCCAGCTGCATCCGGATTCCAATCCCTTCTTTCCACCCCACCCCCTGGCCTTCGTGGTCCAGTTCCATCCTCAAACTCCTGAATCACAGACTCCTCCCTGGTCTCTTGCTTCTGCCATTGTTCTCCTTCATGGGGGCATAAGGGAGGGAGGAACATCTTTTTTTCTTTCTCTTCACCTCATGAAATAAAACCAGTAAATGTTCATAACATGAAGTAGACAAGTCTTGATCTGAGTCTCAAAGCAAGATAAAAACAGTCATATTTGTTTAGGTCCAAACTTGTCTGAGCCAAGATCTGAAGGAGGTGGGGGAGCGGGCCACCTGGCCCCTGGGAAGAGTGTTCCAGGTAGAAAGAACTGCAGGTGTAAATGCCCTGAGGTGGCTGAACCTGGCACCTGGCACGGGGCTGCTGTATGTCTCCATTCAAAGCAGATTCCTTAGCCCTGGCCCTGCTATAACCCCATGGTCAGGCTCACAGTGGGAGCTCAGGGCAAAGGGGCCCAACTGGACTGGTGGTGGGTCTTGCCTTCCAGCTGGTGGGTGAGGCTCTTTGTGGGTCCTGATCCAGGTGGGAGGAGGAGCCAGCCACTTCCGGAGGAGGGGGTTGTTTTGGCTGCCAGGATCCTGGGGCCGGGAGGGGCACGGAAGTGGGGGGAATGGGGCAGCAGGTGCCTCTTCTAACAGCCTTGACTGGCTGCCAGTCGCTTCTGAAATCCACAGCACATCTGCGTTCATCAGTTGGCCCAACAGATGGGCCCCAGTTTAATATTTTTGGATTCGGTTAGACTTGGGGGCTGATGTGAACCCATACAGGGTACAGGTGTGAGCAAAACAGCATCCTGCAGCAGGGTGGGTGGAGGGGAGGGGACAGGCACTTACTTGGGGCAAGTGCCCAGGAGTCTGGCTGCAGATGCTCCTGGTGCCCCTGTGGAAGAATCCTCATTCTGTGCCTTGGGTTTGGCTGAGGATTTTGGTAGCAGTTTCTTACAAAGATGTTGGACATTGCAATTCCCTGTCCACCCTGGCGGTGATAATGGGCAGCCAGCAGGGCTGGGCCCGGGAGATAAATTGGGAGAGAAGCAGAGCAGGGCTGGGCAGGGCCAGATGGCGAGTGTCGAGGCTGATTTTCCCACCAGCAACTGCTCTTGTTACTTAATCATGTCACAGGCAGGAAAGCACCCACCCCCATGCCTAGTATCTCTGGGGCCACCTTTGCTGCAGGCCCAGGGGAAGTTCCTAGGAACCAAGATAAGGCTGCCGGATGCAACCTCCGACTTCAGCCCTCCAACCAGGATCCTGCAGACAGCGACCCTAGGGCAATTATTTAGGATGGGAATGGGAGATGGTGTCGGCTGAGGTGCCATGCGGAGCCCAGTGCAGGAAGATGTCCTGCCGCCAAGGCCTGCTCGCAGGTCAGCTGCAGTGCCAGGCCCGCCAGGGCCAGGGCTCTTTCTGCACTTGGGGCTCTACAGGGAACAATGTGCTTTCTCTCACAACACCCTGTTATTCCTGGCTGATGATGGGGAAACTGAGGCTCAGGGCAGTCAGTGAGCCTGCCCCACCACAGCTGTGCAGGCCAGGGCTGCCAATGCCATGGGCTGAGTGCAGAACTACTTGCTTTACCAGTACTCGGTGTTGCATCTTTCCGACTTTAAGGGTCCTATTAGACCTGATGTATTTTGTGCGTGTTCCCTTTCCCATGAGGAAGGTAGGATTCTCCAGGTGTTAGCCAGCAATCTCCCCGGGCCCTCACGATTGCAGCTGCGAGTGTGGTTCTCAGTCGTGGGGAGGCACTGGGAAGTGAGCTCCTACCTGTGGCTCTCATCCACCAGGAGAGAAAAGACTCACACAGGGGCCCACCACATGGAACCAGACACAAACCATGCTGGTTACATCCACCTTCTCAGGGCCTAGTACAGAGGAGACTGCCGACACTCATTCATTCGTGCATTCATTCATTCCGCAAGTGCCTGTGGACCACTTCCTGTGTGTCAGGCATGGCCCCAAGTGTTAGGGCATGGCTGTGAAGAAACAGGCCTGCCCTGCATAAATATCAATATCAATATCTAGTGATTGAAAGAACAGCTGAAGGAATCAGGGACACACAGTTTTAAAAGTAAGACTTGAGATTTTAAGTGGAAATAATTAAGCTAACCTCTTCTGGCCTCTTAGCACATGCCAGACAACAGACACGGCATTGCAATGAAGCCATATGGCCTCCTGGAGGCTCTGGGAGGAAGGTGTTGCTGAGATGACACCAGGCTCCCACAGGCGCATGTCCCTCGCCAGCCACAGCCAGCGTCGGGGTAGACTCTGCCCAGGCGGCAGGGGCCACCCCAGGCAGAGGGAAAACCCTGTGGCTCCTCAAGGAGCCTCTGGAGCTGAGTTTACAAAATCTGTCCGTCAGGGAGTTTGCTGCCTCCCAGCCGGTTGCCAGGAAGAGCAAGGCACCTTCACTCTGCAGGTGGGAATTTGCCTCCCACCCCCATCCCCCGCCCCTGGCCAGGTACACGCTTCACTTATCTAAGTCCCAGCAGAGCTGCCCCTCGCCAGGACAGGCTCTTGCACTCACTGTATCATTTTAAAATGTGTTGTCCACTCCCAGGGTCCACCATGAAGGGTCACCCTTCTCTCCCAAGCCACCCTGGCACAGCCTCAGGGAAGTTCCACCTCTCCTTCCTGTCCGGCCTCCTGGGAGCCCTCTCTTTCATTACCATACCCCCCCCCGCCCCTCCCAGGAGAACATGGAGAGCTCATCCCCTGCCAAAGGCAAGGGCACAGGGATGTCCCAGATTCCCTATAGCTAGGCACAGTGTGTGACCCATGTGGCGAAAAACTGCAAGAGCAGAACTGCTTGGAGGTTCTGGGAAGGATTTTCCTCATCGGATCCTTTCCTTCCGTCCTTGAAAGTAGTGGTCAGAAACCATGATAGTTGAAACTACGGCAGCCAACTTGGAAGCATGAGACAATAAGCCAGCCCACAACGGGTGGCAGAAAATAAGGATTGAAAGAGCCAGGCCCCTGATGACATCACTGACTTTCTGCACCTAATCCCTTTCTCCAGGTTGCCAAATAGTTAAATGCATTTGTTAAACCACTATTAGCAGGATACTCTGGTACTTGCAATGGAAAGAATTCCAAGAGAAATGCAAAGCTTTGTGCCCAATGAACTCCTGGACTCAAGCTGGGCCACTGCCAGCCCTGCTTGAGGGCCAGTGACGGAGGGAGAACATGAAGAGGAGGAGACCAGGATGGCTCTGCCACTCACTGCCTGGTGACCTTTGGCAAGTCACTGAATCCCACTCCCCAAATGGGTCTCTGTTTCCCCCCCAGAAATTGGAGAGGGCCTGCAGACCCCTGGGGGATGCCCCTCCAGTGCACCTCAGTCTGGAACCACAACACTGTGGGTTTTCCTAGCTTAAACCACCCATAACCCCATGACTTTAAGAGAGGACACTAGAGCTGGATTTCATAAAACTGCCTGGAGCCAGTGTGGAGATGAGCATGGAGGATGCCTTGCTCAGGGCCTGGAATGCTGAGCTTTGACTTGGACTGGCTTCAGTGGAGATGGGGAGCCAGTGAATGTTCTTGAGTGGAGGCATTCCCTTGGTCCAATCTGAGTCCGGACTCTGCTCGCATCTTCCAGGGCTCCCAGGGGTCTCTCAAGCTCTGCTGGGAGGAGGCTCAGTCTGGTGTGAGGAGGAGGGAGGAATTCTGAGTTCCTCCTGTGGCCAGAGGAGGCATCTGAATCCTCCTTCTTCCCTAAGAAGATGTTTCTGGGACAGGCCATCTGGTTTACCCGCAGGAACACAGGTGAACACCTGGTTCTTCCCCTAACCTGGATCAGAGCCAAGAGTGAGGAATAACAACAATACTGCTTAGGGCTTCCAGGCATGTGCAATTACCGTGGCCAGCACTGGGCCAAGCTCCTTGCACTGCCCCATCTCATCCTCAACACCAGTGCTGTAGGCTTGGTCATGCCCCACTCAACAGATGGGAAAAGTGAGGCTTGGGGAAGTGACAAGATACAGGGCCAGGACCTAAGCCCAGGTGATCAGACTTTAGAAACACTCAGGGGGCCCCAGCAGCCACTAACCCCTGACAGTCTGTCCTGTGCATGCCTCCTCCCTACTATCTCCTCCACAAGGAAGGGAGGCAGCTTGAAGAGGAACCATATGGCCCAGATTCCCAGCTTCCACAGAGACACACAGGAACAAGACCTCATCTCCCAGCTACTCTTACGGCTGCAAATATTTACATCCAAATATGTTCCTATATGCCATATTTTTGCCTCAAGCAGCCTGGGAGTTTATCCTCACCAACTGGGAGGAGGTGAGGCCTGGTTAAGGAGGGACTTGCCTTCTAGGGGAGCTAATGACAATCTTGCAAAAATTATAGAAGGTTGTTTGGTATGCCAGAGCCAATCTCCTCCCCTTTTAAGCTGCTGCCAACCCAATGCAGGATGGAGAGGAGGAAAAAAAGGGCAAAAAGGAAAAAACAACATTCAAGCCCAGAGGAGGCTTCTTTCTGTTCTTTCTCAGTCAAACACACTGTGCCTAGGTCAGCTGAGCTCTTGGCCTTGTGGACTCAAAGGGAATGCAGTTACAGCCCATCGCTGCAATGGGGCCGGATGCGGCTTCTCTGCAGGCAGGGCTGCTCGGCCATGGGGCGTGGGAAACTTCAGCTCAGAGAGTCAGAGGGAAACCAGGAGCCAGGACAGAGCCAGCCACCAGGGTCTCACTCCACCCCACCCTCCACCTGGGTTCCTCAAAGGGAAAGTGCTAGGGAGGGGCTTTCCCCTTTGAGGCATGGTCGATCAAGGGAGCAGCATGCGCAGCATGCTAGGACCCAGAGGATGCTACTTTGTAGGCGGGTGGGGTGGGCACAGCCCCCCCCCACCCCTGGAGTGCTGGGTCATGCAGAGGGACACTGTACAGCATCCCTCTCTGAGCCTTGGTTTCCATTCTGCTGAATGGGCAGCCTGGCCCGAGCTTTATGCCGATTGAAAAGGTGGGGAGCTAGTGCGGAGCAAAGAGACCAAAGGTGGGGCCAGGAGGGCTGTTGTGTGGAAAGGTTGAGATCATCATCGAAGTAGAATCCTCCACCCTGTTCCCTGGCCACCCTCCAAGATCTGGTCTGGATCCAGCCTGGGTCCCAAATCCCAGCCACCTGAGCAGGTGACATGGGGAGGTTGCTCTGAGCTTCTTGGTGATGGGGTGTTAATAGTTCCAGTCTCATTGGGTGCTGAGCAGACTCAACGAGACCTCGAGAAGCTCTTGGCACATCTCAGTGCTCAGTAAATGGGAGCTTTACTGCCGTAGCTGTCACTGTTAGCATTTTCATTTCCTTCCTCAGACTTGCTCAGGCACACACCTGGCATCTTCCCCGTGGCTCTGAGTTTGCTCAGCGGCACCCTGAGCTGGGAAGTGCAGGCAAGGCATCCAGCCCTAGGCTTCCCTGAACAAGAGCATAGGGAAGGTTTTTTACTGCACCATCCCTGTCGCTCACCACCATCTCATTCTGGACTCAGAAGCAGAGTTTGACTGCCTGCTAGGCACTGGGTTAGAGGATGCAGGCCTGACTTGGTTCACAAAGAGCTGACCATATCCACCCATTTGGCCTCCTCTGGGGCTGCCTTGTAACTTATATCCCTCTTTGGGGACTTTGTGACTGTGGATGTCACTGCTGAAAAGTAGCTCCCTCCTCTTTAAATAGGACTGGGATGAGACTTGCATAGCATTGCGTTTCCACTGATTCATCCACCCCCCATCCACCCAGACAAACAGATAGACAGCCATATATCCACCTGCCCACCCACCCATTCATCCATTCAACCACCCATCCATCTACTCATCCTTCTATCCACCCATCCATCTACTCATCCTTCTATCCACCCATCCATCTGCTCATCCTTCTATCCACCCATCCATCTATTCATTCATCCATCCACTCATCCACCCATCCATCCATCCATCCATCCACCCACCCATCCATTTATTCATCCATCCACTCATCCATCCATCTATTCATCTATCCATCAACCATCCACTTATCCACCCATACATCCATCCATTCATCCATCTACTCACCCATCCATCCATCCATCCATCCACCCATATATCCATTCTTCATTCACCCATTCACCCATCCACTCATCTACTCAGCCAGCTAGTCACCCACCCACCCATCTATTCACCCATCCATCCGTTATTACACCCTTCCACCCATCCACTCATTCATCCATCATTCATCCATCCATTTATGCATCTATCCACTGTCACCCACTCATCTACCCACTTCCCTAGTCATCCACCCAGCAGTCAAGGGAACTCCTATGTACTAAGAGAAAAGGCCAAAATATGAAACCCAGTCTGGTGGGCTTCCCCACCCACCCCCATCTAGTGTCATCTCCCCCTCTGGCCTCCCTCCAGCTCTCTGGTAATCCTGAAGATTCCCGAAAGCCTGAAGGTGAGACCACCTCAGAGCCCCTCTACCTGGAATGCTCTCCCCATCTCCTAGGTGCAGCTCCTAACTGGTTCCCAGAGAGCAGGAACAGGGCTGTCCTGAGCACTTGTGTAAACCCAGAGTGGACCCTCATAGTATTTGTAGGAAGGAGGAAGAAAAAAGTGGGGGAGGTGGGAGGAAAGAAAAGAGGGGAGGGCCCTGGATTTCTTCATTCTACCCACCCTGCTGATAGCAATGGTTTCTGAAGGGAGCAGCTCTGGGACCAAGAGGGACCAGCCCAGCACCCCACGTTAACTGCACCACCTCCAGCTGCAGCCGCTTCCTCCTCAGTTCCTTATCTCCCAGGCCACCCAGCTCCAAAAGCCACAGCCAACGTCCGCTTCCCCACAGACACCAACTGTCTGGCCGGTGGGGGGCGGAGGGTGTGGCGGCAGGGGGAGCAGGGAGCAGGCAAGCACCCCCAAGGTGGCCACCGAGGGGCCAAGGCAGACCTCCTCCCCATTCATGGACTACTTTCTTCTCTTTCCAACCCAAACTCTGTCAACCCCAATAATTAGAAAACCAGGCAGCACAAGACCTCGTCATGAAAGTGGAAGTGTCCCATCTGTGGGGGTGCACCCATAGGTGCAAGACACCCAAACAGCTGCATGGAGCTGGGGGTGGAGACTGCCCCACCCAGGCTGTCATTCTGTTGCCTTCACAGAGGGCTGTGCCTCTTCAAGACCCTTCAATTCCCTGCTCTGAAGCCCCCCTCCCTTGAGGCCTGGAAAACAACAATGACAATGACAAGAATACTAATGCCAGCTGTCAGTCACAGCTGTGTTTCTGAATGCAGATTGTGTGGCAGACCATGCTCAGCATTTCAGTGCAGTCTCTCCTCCCAGAAACAGCCTGGCAACTGGGACTACTGCAATCACTGTGTCATGCCAAGAAGGACACCGGCCAGGGAAGGGCGGCCAGAATTAGCCCTTGTTCCCCCAAGGCTCGGATTCTGAATCCCACTCTGAATCAGTGCATGGGAAGCAAGGAGAGGCCATAAGGACAATTGTGCGCCCAGGGGCTGGCTGGAGTCACAGGACCCTGCTCTCCACCTGAGCCCCAGAAGCGTGTGGGGAGGCCATGCAGTCCCTTCCAGGAACAAACACAGTCTTGTCCCTGCACGGACTCTAGAAGGGTGCCCAAACCACTGTGACAGGACTAGCCTCTGGGGAAGGACAGGGGAGGGGAAGTGCTTACTTTTCTCCGTACTCGCTTTTGCACTGCTTGAATTAGTGCAGGCATTACCTAAAAACTCAACTCAATTAAATCAAAATAGCCCAGAAGCCTGTGAGCCAGCCCTGGGTCTACAGGTGGCACCCTGAGGCCTGGGTGAAGCCGATGAGCCTGCAGCTGTGGTTGGTTCCCAGGGAGCCAGCCTCAGGGCCAGCAGAGGGGCATGGGTAACAGGGCACATTGCCTCCTTGGTGAGGCCACTTGTTATATGGTATCTTTCCTCAGTCGTGACTTTTTAGTGCCTACGATGTGCTTCCTCTTTACTAGTTAGGTGCCCAGTGTCTGAGTGATCACAGAGGGCTCTGACATGGTTTATGGAATCCCTCAAACTGGGGAGCAGCCCCAACTCCCCAAGCAAATTCCATCTGTAGGTCAGAATTAGACCCTGTTCTCCCAAGGCATCCATTGGAAATGGCTATAAGGGTCTCCAAGGAGCTCCCAGCCAGGAGATCAGGACCCCACAGCCTTGTGCAGAAGTCCAAGCACAAAGAGGGGGTTCCTGACCTGGCTTAGCAGGTGGTACTTCCAGGGTAGGTGTGGCCAGGAGCCTCAGGCAGCTGGGAGGAGCCTTGAGTGGAGAGTGGAGCCTTGAGCTGGACCAGAACTCACCTTGAGGTCATGCTCAAGAGCACAGCCGATGCCTACAGACCATTGGCCCCAAGAAGGAGGCTCTAGGAAAAGTCTGGCTGGAAGTATCGGAGGAGAGTCCCAGACCACCCCAGGCCAAAGGCAAGGCCAGGTCCAGGAGGGTGGGGAGAAAGGTAGGCGGGGCTGCAGGTAGAGGACTCGGCTAAGATGGACACTGACTCCATGTGCTGAACTTAGCCCCCACCCAGGTCGAGGAAACACCCAACAGGCCAGGGCTTGGGTGGGTGGGGTGTTACCGGCCTGCAGTAGGAGGAAGTTGTTGGAAATCAGACCGGAATGGCCGAGAGGGAAGGCTGGGCAGGGCCGGGCCCAGATGGTTCCTGTTGAGGAAGCCGTGGGCACAGCTGCACGGCTGCTTCCCTGTCCCCCAACCACACTATCACAGTGACACAGCTGGCTGCCTTGCCTGCAGGCTGCAGGGAGACCGCCCCCACTGCCTGCCTCCCCAAGTCCGCCCAGAATCACATGAGCCCCTGCGGCCTCCCACCCCTTCCCCAGGCAGGCAGCGGCGGCAGCTAGAAAGCCCAGAGCTGTCTGTGGGACAGAGGCCTCTGGCTCCCAGACACTCCAGCTGACCAGGGCCTCTCATCTGTCCCTTGAGGCCCCACCAAGTCAGTAAACGTACTTATAGCCAAGCTCAATCCCAGCCTCACGCCAGCCCCTGCTGGCCGTTGGAGGGCTGTCTGCCTTGCACCCAGGTCAGGATTCAGTCTCCCGGATCCACCTTGAGCTCCATGTCCCACGCATCCCTGGTACTGGAGAGCAGGGTCCCGGCGTCTACCAGCTGCTCAGCTCCCCGGGGTCCCAGGAAGGGCGGCCCAGGTAAGGGGGTGTGGGGGAGGGAGAGCAGCTGGAGCAGGTGGCTGGGAAGAGTGACATCTCCAAGCTGCTGCCTGCCCAGCTCTGTTGACAGCTAGAGCCTGCTGTGTTGACTCACCTCAAACATCCACACAGCCTCCCCACAGGGCACGTCCCACACAGCTGGGGCAGGTGGCTCAGGGAGGACCCACCAGGTGCCAGCCTGGGAGTGTGGGCCCCCCCCCCCCAGAGGCAGATGCTGGAGGCAGGGGCTCTGAGTCCCATTTAGGAGAGTGGGCTCTGTGCTCCTCAGTGGGCACAGTCCTGGATTTGGTGAGGAAGGTGATGTGCAGATGGGTGGGGGGTGCACAGAGCCCTTCTCCTGGGAGATACCAGGATGTGGAGGTTGGATGAGGAAACTGAAGCCAATGGGGAGGGGACCTGGCCCAGGGCCCCAGGAGCAAGTGATGGTCCAGACCGGACCCTGGCCCCTGCCAAGGAGCAGCCCTGCCAGGGCTTCTGCCCTTTGCAATCAGTGCCAAAGGGAAGTGGGGGCATTGGAGAACCTGGCCTCTATCCTTCCTAACACCCCTGACTTCAATTGGTAGGTCCTTGGGGGCCCTGCAGGACCTCATCCCAGGACACAGGGGCTGGCAGAGCTGCAAGCAGATGGCTCCTTTCTTAATCCATAGCCACGTGGCCACACACCAAAGAGCCCTAAACCTTCTAGAGCTCACAGCCTCAAGCTTCATTGGCTGCAGTCATCTTCAGGGTCACACAGGCCCCTTACAACCATCCTCAGCACCCCAACCCAGGGACAGCCCTGCCTCCTCTGCAAAGAGACCATGTTCCCTGAGCAAGTCCCCACCTGCCACTGTCCAGGGGCCCAAGGGCCTACTCCCTGAGTCTGGGACTCCATCATTCACCTCAGACGCATCCAAAGCTAGAATGACCTGACTTCATACACAATAATGAGCATGCTGTTGGCTTCTCCTAATTGTGGAGAAGATGCTACAGAAAGGTGCCAGGTCGCTGGCCTTGGGAGGTGTTCTGGTCTCACTGGACTGGAGGCTCTGGTCGTGTCCAGCTCCTGATGGGCACCACACAGCCACCCCCTCCTTTCCTTGGGCAGCCCTGCCTGACCCACTGTCCCAGAACCAGCAGCTCAGTTCTGCCTCCCACCATGGTGCCCAGAGCCAGCCCTTCCTCACCTGTGCCTCAGTTTCCTTGTACGTCAAACCCCATTCTCCTGCTTCCTGATGGAGTATAAGAGTGCCTCTCAAAGGCAGGACAGGAAAGAAGGGAAAGGAGGGTGGGGTGTAACTGAGAACTGCTGGCTGCTGTTTTGTTTGGATGGCGGGGATGGGGGTAGTATTGACCTGTGAAAGACTTTGAAGCCAGGAGGTGGCCATGAATCTGGCTGCACTCAGTGTCATCCGCCATGTTAGTTGGGCTGCAGGCGTCTGGAGCAGATGGTCTGGGTGGACCTCTGACTCAAAATCTCAGCCATCGGTTTATTGACCCCATGGTCACTGTGCATCCTAAGAGCTGCACTGCTTGCTTGGGGGAAGGGGGCTTTACTGGGAGGAGGGAAAGCAGTGTGCATTTGACTAGTGAGTTGGGTTGAGGACTTAAGTGGGCACGGAGGTCCCAGCCAGTGACACTGGCTTTTAGGAGCTCATTTCCCATCTTCTATAAATCACCTGGCCCCAAAGATAGCCACAGCCACACCAGGAGATATCCTCTTCCCTAGGGCTCCCCCAGGGGGACACATGCTGGGCTCTGTGATGCCGGGAGACAGCACCAGGGGAATAAGCAGTGGGCTGGGCTGCAGGGAGCCCTCCGGGGCCCTGGGGTCCTAAGAGTCCAAGACAGGCCTTCGGGCAGCATAGCTCCACCAGGCGGCGTCTCAGCCTGCCATCTTCCCAGGAGTCCTTGGAAACCTTTGAGATCCAAAACCATGGTAAGTGGCTCTATACTATTAAAAGAACAGTAAATCGTATCTTTTAAAGCTGAAGTGTAGGATTCTTTCTGTTTGAGAGCAAATGTATATACACTCTGCCCTGTTGCCTTCCTGTTTGGTAGGAGGTGAGGGAGGAGGGCCTTCTGGACTGAGGATGGGGGACAACGAGACCTTTGTCTCTCTGACCATCAGTTCCCTTGGCTGAGTGCAGGGCAGCCCTGAGCAGCCTCACCCCTCACAGGTCCATCCCCTCAGGAACCACGACCCTCATCAGCCCCGTTGTGGCAGAGGGTCTGGGAGCCATCAGAACCCCACATTGTTGTGGAGCCGCTGAGGACAGGTGAAAACCGGGGGAGGAAGGAGAATTTGCCGTGCTCAGATTTACTAGGCACCTACTGTATTTACTGGGAGCTGTGCAGGGACTAGGGGCTTGTCCCCACAAGTCCACTTTCCAGATGAAGAGACTGAAGGTCAGGGTGCTATGCCTCCACAAGAAGGAGAGGTGGGAACCAGGATGCCTGGCAGAGGTGCTGGGAATGGAGGCCTGAAATCTGCTCATGATTTAGCCAGAAGCACAGGAGGCGTGTGTGTGTGGGGGGGGGGGGGGGGCGGGGGGCGGGGAATGTACTATGACCACCCTGAGACAGGCCTGTTCAGTGCTACCTGGGTAGCAGATTTCAGCTTAAGCACTAGATAGTGAGCATCCATCACCGGAGGAGTCCAAGCAAAGGCAGGAAGCCTGAAGCTGCCAGAATCCAGCCTTAGGTCATCTGGTCTGAGGGTGGGGTTCAGAGGCCACCATAGTCACTCAGTGGCATGGACTTGCCTCCCTACCTTGCCCTCTCTCCCCGTGCTCCTCCTCCTCCTCCTCCCGTTGCTACCTGGTCACAGGCTTTCCTCTGGAAGATGCTCTGCCTGAAATGCGCTTCCTGCTGTAGAAATTTTCTAGGGTTGCTGTAACAAGTTACCACAAACCGGATGACTTGGAACAACAGAAATCTACTCCCTCCTAGTTCTGGCAGCAGAGTCTGAAATCCAGGCTTGGACAGGGCTGCGCTCCCTCCAGAGGCTCTAGGGGAGCATCCTTTCTGCCTCTTCCAGTTCCAGGGGCTCCAGGCGTCCTTGGTTTGTGGCCACATTACTCCAATCTCTGCTTTTGTCATCACGTGGCCTCTCTGGCTGTGTCTCTGTGTCCGCTCCTCTTATAAGGATGCATCATTGGATTTAGGGCCACTTCAATCCAGGTGACCAATGCTGCAACTGTTCTGCCAGCATTCCAGGCAGCAGGATTGGGGGGAGGCGCCCAGAGCCTGCACAGGTCATGCTGTCACAGCCCATGGCTAGGGACTGGTCACATGGCCCCCAGCTGCAAGGAAGGCTGGGTGCCGCCAGGGGAGTGGGGCAATCTGAGTCTCTGCCCCACTTTTTTTTTTTTTTAAATTTAATTTTTAAAATGAATTTCAGAGAGGAAGGAAGAGGGAAAGAGAGATAGAAACATTAATGATGAGAGAGAATTATTGATCGGCTGCCTCCTGCACACCCCACACCGGAGATCAAACCCACAACCCAGGCATGTACCCTGACCAGGAATTGAACTGTGACCTCTTGGCTCATAGGTCAATGCTCAACCACTAAGCCATGCAGGCAGGGATCTGCCCCACTTTTTATTCAGCCCCAGCCCCTGTGGGGAGATGGTCAACTATGGACGATGGCAGATTCACACAGAGAGGGCCCAGGGCATCTGGGATTAGAGTGTGTGTAAAGGGACATCAGAGTCACAGCCTCTCTCTGCAATGAGGGACTGCGGACAAAGCCCACAGTGACCGTCTGACCTATGACATGGCAACGACTGTCATCTGTGTCTATGCAAAGTACTGTTAGTACTCATTGGATTTTGTCTGCACCATCGCCCTTGTCCCTACCCTGCTCACTCGCTGCAGGGCTTCTCTCCACCCTCAGGCCTGACACAGACCCAAAGTGACAGACCTCATCTACCACTCCTGTTCCCTCCTTGTTGACCACACAGTGCTGGGGACTATGTCAGGATCACAGCTCGAGGCCTGCCAAGCTGCTGTGACTGCCATCACAGAAGATGCCGAGGTCCTGAGGGGCACACAGCAGGCAAGAGCAGAGGTGCCATTGAACCCCACTCTGCTGACCCTGCAGAATGGATGCAGAGCACATGGGGGCAGCATTTAGGGTGGAAATCTGGCCCCAGAGCCCTTGTCAGGTCAGGTGGTTCTGGCAGGAAACCAGTAGCCCAAGGACAGGGCAATGGAGTGTGGATAGCTGGCAAAGGAACCATTTACAAAGGTCTAACAGGGTGGCAAGGACAGCACAGAAGTCTGGGGAGGGAGTGAATAGGGGTAAGAAGAGGGGCCAGGAGAGGCAGTGGAAGAAGGGGCTAATGACAGCCAGGGAGTCAGTAAGCTCTCAGGAGAGTGGATTGCAGAGCAAACATCCTCCTCTCTTCCCCGCCCCAACCCCTCGCATCTCCTGAAGCCCCCTGGACAGTCCCCAGGGCCAGCCTCCAGGGCACATAGCAGAGGCGGTGTGGGCTCAGCTCCGGGACAAGTGGATGTTCTGGACTGAGTCACAGCCAATTCCAGGTGCAGAGCCCCTGTCCCAAGTGCAGGGCCCCACCCCGGTGTCCTTGCATCAGGAAGAAGAGGAAGCCTGTGGAGGGAGGCTCTGTTCCACCCCAGATCCCGGGAAAGAGGGTCTCCTCTCTCCCCTGGTAAATGTGGAGTGCTCTTTCCCTGGGACCCACAGTTTCTGCTGAAACTTGCCCGTTCCTTCCTCATGCCATCCCTACCCGTCAAGCCCACAGGGCTGGCCAGCAAGAGGATACTGATTACCCATGTCTTCCCCATCAATTCAGACCCTGAATCTGAGCCTAGGAAGACAAAACCACAGGGTAGGTGTCACCCAGGGGGACAGGGTGCAATCCAAGTCAGCTTCTTGGAAGAAGTGGTTCCACAGTGGCAGCTGGAGGTGGCAAAGAACACTTTCACTTCTTGACTCATACTGCCTGGGAAGAAGGGCTCCCTTCACCTGCCTGCCCTGGGCCCCGCGGGGCTTTTTCATGCACTTTCACTTCCGTGACTGAAGTTGACCCAAGGATGCACAGCCGGAAAGAGCAGCCTGGGGAGAGGCCTGATCTGCTTGTAGCCGAGCCAGATCTTTGCATCCAGGGCTCCTTCCCGGAGATGTCCACTTGGGATGGGACTGAGGTAGGGGAGCAGGTCAGGCCCAGTCATGATGGGGAGAGAATAGGGGCCTCTCTCAGCACCACTCACCCTCTGAGGGCACGCCATGCTGGCCAGGCGCCATGGACTCCGGGTCATTCATATTGATTTGTTATGGAGCCAAAGTGGGACTGCAGTGGGCGCTAATGAAATCCCCCTCATCGAAACACCTTGTGCTCGTTCTGCTGGCACAGCCAGCATGGGCTCTTTTCCTATCCCTTGTCTTAGCACCCACCTGGCCACAGTGACCCAGGGTGCCTGGGTCAGAGGCCCATGCTTGCACGTAACGCTTCCCCAGAGCTGGCGGGTCAGAGGGTATAGGGTGCAGCCTGCCTTTCGGTACATTCACCTGAGGTGGCATCTGAAAGACCTGGGAGAGTGCCTCCTCAGGCTCGGCTGCCTCTACTCCAGGTGGGAGGACACAGGTGGCATTGCCAGGGACTCAGCAATCCTTGGCGTGGGCCATGATCTGTATTGGACTCAGAGAGCCCTGACTGTGGGAACATGGAGAGGGCCTCTGTGGTTGTTCCCAAAAACAATTATGGCTGCTAGAGGAAAGGGGGTAGATAGAGTGGGACTGGTAATTCCATTCCAGACCCTTTCAGGCGTCATTGACCTGGTTATACAGATGAGGACACAAATCAGAGAGATCAAGGAACCTGCCTAAGGTCACACAGCACTGCCAGTAGAACCAGGGGGCTCCCTATCTGCAGCGAATCCTCCCCAAGAGGAGATGAAGCCCAGGTGGGACTTCAGGAAGGGAATCCCTTTTGCACCCACCACTCCTCGTGTGAAAGCTGCACCCTGCAGCCCCTCCCCCCCAGCAGCTGGACCCTCCAAGAGCCTTTGGGTCTGTCTGCTCCACACTAGGGAGTCCAAGGCAGGTGCTGCCTGATGCCCACAGCTGACACCTGGATTAAACACATCCCAGCTGAGGGGGCATAGCTGCCTGCCCTGCTAGGGTTCTCAGGGTGAGACTGTTACCAGTGAGATGACAAGACCATAGTTCTTATCTTCCTGAAGGAAAGATTTCAGTCAAGGGACAAAGTGCAGCAAAGTGCAGCAAAAACACTTAGGACCATGAAACAAGGAAGGGCATAGAAGAAGCAGCAGGAGAGCCTCGGCGGGGCTGCTTTGGCTCACTGGGAAGTCAGAGAAAAGGGGGCCTTGGAGACAGGTTCAGAGGCTTAGCCTGGGACGAGCTGCCACTGCCTGTTGCTCTCGTGGTTGCAAGTCTCCTGGGGTCCCTTTGAGTTTAGGCGATGTATGCCTGTGGGGAAGGAGAGGGAGAAGGGAATGGCAGGGGCTGCTCTCAGAAGGGAGAGGTGCTGGGTCCTTTTCGTTGAGGGTATTATCTCTCTCTTGCAGATGGAAATCTTAGGGGAGTTATCAGGAGAGGGTCTCAATCAAATATTCATCAGCTTTCCAGGTGTGCTCTTTCAAGGTCCTGGTCTCTGCTGATTGGTTGGTGCCAGGGGGTGATTAGTCAATGCAGCTGGTCTGGTTTTGCTGCTTTTTACAACTGAGGCCTAGATGTTATCTTTAGGGAGGAAAAGTGTGTGTGTGGTGGTGGTCGGGGGGGGGGGGGGGTCCTAAACTGTCTGACCAGGGATATGCTAGGGGAGGAAAGGGTACCCTGGGGGTAAGGTCCTTGTTTTCCCAGTGCTGCCTGTTGCTGGGCACTGGGACTTTCCATCCTGGTGACCTGGTGACCTTCTGTACTTGGTCCATGGTCCTTGCTCAGCTCATGTCTGTCTAACTGCTATTATACCCCCAACCTCTCCCCCCCCAACACACACACACAAACACACACCTCTGCTGGTTGCTGCTTTGAGAACATGGGTGCTTTGAGCGCCCACTCCAGGCTGCTACGGATTCTAGAAGGGTGTGGTCGTCAGAGTTCAACTCTCACTCTGGGGAGGTGAGTGCAGAAGGGGCCACCTGCCAGCATGGGACTCACAGCCCCGAGGGGCACGTGGCCGCATCCCTTCCCTGGGTCAGCTCAGCTTTACACGATGTGGAGGGGATGGACCGTGCAGGGAGAGGAGGCCGAGAGGGGCGGGGAGGGCTCAGAGGAGGCTGCTTGGAGGGTGAGACCTCTGGCAGGGTTCCGGGCTCTGGGCTCTGTGGTCTGGCTTCCCTGATTCGTTTGCTCACTTGCAAGGGCAGCAAGTTAGACCAGCTCAATAGTGGAGATAGGAGGGTGGCTGGCAACCACCCCATGACCCAGCATGCTTGTCTGTGATGTGGGGATGGCAGGCAGCATCAACAGAGGCCAGGGGGTGGGGAGGGACACCAGCCACCTTCCAGAAGTGCCTTTATTTCCTTCATCCTCATGCTCACCCCTCCTGGCATCCTGGCTGTGAGCCCTGCAGTCACTCTCCTGACAAAGGCCTCTTGGTGCAGCTGACGGGAGCCATGGAGAAGGAAGTGGGGGATTTACTCTGCCCTGTGGGCTCCCAGAGCTTCCTCCTTCCTCCCAAATTGGGGTACATTTTGAGTGTTGTGGAAAGCCCCAACTTCACAGACCCTAGGAGGGGGGAGTGGAGTGGGAGGAAAGACAAGCAGGAGGGGCGGGAAAGACCTTACACATTGGCCCACCTGGCTGTGCCCCTTACTCCAGGCTGCTGGGGCCTCGGATCTCAGGCTAGCAGGGCCAGCCCAGCCATCTCTCGGAGGCTCCGGGCTTCCTCAGAAACAGGGCCCCTCTGCAGCGCTCTGGGGCTGAGAACCTGGGGTTTTCTCAGGGCTGGGTTCTCTTAGTCGGAGAAAAGATCGGAGGTTCCCAGCTCCCGCTCTGTGCGGGATGCTTGCCACCAGGGATGGGACCCAACATGCAGACCTTGAAGCTCCCTCTGGAGATCAGAGAGGTTGAGTTTGCCCAAGGGCCCCGGGCCCACCTCCCCAGGACACTGCCCCGTCCCGTTGCCGCTGGCCTCGCACGACTCCCGCCTCAGCCAGGAGAGGCACGAGGCTTCCTCCCTGAAGTTCCCTGCAGCCCGCTTGTTCCCCAGGGGTCCTCAGTGCAGGGTGTCGTCCTGTTGTTCTGTCAGCCCCAGACAGACAGATAGACGGGGCCGGTGGCAGAGCTCATTCTCACCCTCCACTGCCATAGCATCTTTTAGACCAAGGTTGGGGCCACACATCCTAAAAGCAGGTGACAGTCAGGTGACAAAAAGTGCAAGTCAGAACTCATGTCACTCCCCTGTTTTCGGCCCTCGGGGGCATTACACCCCCAAGTCCTCCAAGGCCCAGGAGACCAGCGGAGGGGCTGAGGTTGGCCCTGCTCTCTCAGCCAGGGCTTGCTTGTCTGCAGCTGGAGGGACTGTCCCCACCTGGGGGGTTCTCCAGGGGGGGCTCCACCCAGAGCTTCGGGGCAGAGAGCACAGCTGGTGCAGGGGAGATAGGAGCAGGCAGCTTCCTGTCGGAAACCGAAACTGCCAGGTGCTTCCCTCCCTCTGGGGTGACCCAGAGACAGCTGGACCAGAAGTCCTGCAGCCCCACCCTGCATGCCCTCCCTCGCAGGGCAGCAGCTCTCCTTTCCGGCAAGCACCTGCGTCTACCCCGACTCGGCCTCTCGCCTCTCACCGCACCAGGCATCCCTGAGCCTCATTCATCACCTGTGAAAGGACTGAGGTGGCTTCTGCCTCCTGGGACAGACAAGTGCCTGAGCCTCACAGCCCCGCCACCACCTGGGGCTGCCGGTCCAACCTGAGCCACCCTGGCAAAGGATTTCAAAGTCTTTGAGCAAAACCAAGGATGCAAAATACCTTCATAATTTTAACATGAACCCATGTAAAAACAGCATGGCAGACAGATCAGGTTTAACAGGACAGTAAAGCCAATGTTGCTTGTTTCTTCTCACTCCTTCCTCTGGCTGCCCGAATATGAAACCTTTCACGCACAGCTCACGTTCAACTTCTGTCAGTGCGCTGCTCGGTGTACACCGGGCCCAGGAGACAAGAAGCACAGGTCTCACCCAGCACCAGTGTCTGGCCTTCTAATGTGCTCCCTGGGCCTCTCGTCCTTTTGTCTCTGGCCAAACTTTAAATTAAATTATGAAATAATTCTCTCTCTCTCTCTCTCTCTCTCTCTCTCTCTCACACACACACACACACATACACACACACACACACACACACACACACACACACAAACACACACACACACACTCCAGGAAAGCCCCATCACAGGGGCACACAGGGCAAGCATCTGCACTTCATTTCAGAGCCGGCTCCCTCCTTGCCCCTTCTAGGTAAACATTTTATAGATTCGGTGTCCCTGGAGGCTGCCCCACCCTGGGGTGGTGAGATGGGGTCATGAGCTGTTTAATGCCAGCCCAGTGTTCTCTGCTGGGGTCTTGGCCAGGCTGCTGGACCCTCACCTCCTGTCACCATTTCCACCAAAATGGGGCCAGTAACATGTCAGCATTTAGAGCCCCTCTGTGTGTCTTTCCCAGATACATGTGATTGTCTGTGTTTCGCATTGTTACATGTTCTATGTATTCTTTTGCAATTTTCTATTTTCTCTCCCCGTGATCATTTTATACGGCATCAGTGCAGGTGGCTCCTTCACCAGTGTCCCTATGTGGTCCCGGGAGCCCAGGCAGGGCCAGAGGAGGAGCTATAAGGAGAGTCCCTCCGAGTTCTGGGGAAAGGCCTTTTCATACAGTGTCTGGTAGCGGTGTGGGATGTTTCTGGAGGCTGTGAGCACGTGGCTCCTGGGGGAGTTCCCAGTTCTGGGAAACGAGTGTGCCAGCTCTGAAGTCTTGGCACTGGATTCCAGGGAATGTTTACTGGTCCCACCTCTGAGCACATGGGGGGCCTCAGCCAATCTACTCTCATCCTTTCTGATCACAAGTTCCGTAGTCAACCCAGGTGAGGACTGGGGAAGTCCAGCTGTGGTGAGGAGGTGGGAGAGAGGCCACGGCGGCTGTGTGGCTGCCCTCACTCTACTCTGTGTGCAACGAACAGTGCTGTCCCCCCTCCCCCACCACAACTCCTGTCACGCTTCTGCTGAGGACAGGTTAAACCTGCAGTGCTCCGATCTTGATCTCAAGGAGGCCTTTGATGTGAGACTTGGGTGGGGAAGTCCTGGCATTGTGTGGGCATGTGTGACGTGGCCTTTGGAGCATGAGGCCTCCGAGCACCCTGGGAAATCCTGCTCCCCTCCAGGAGGCAAGAAACGGGGTTCCAAGTGGCCAAGGGGGAATGCGTTGGCCCCTCCACAGCACCAGAAGGCAGAGGAGGCTGAAGGGACTTCTGCGCCTGCCATTTGCTGGCTGAGCCCCTTGCTGCCTCTCCCCGCTCCCGCCCCCAACACACATATCAGCCCCTGGCACAGAGGAGGGGTCAGGAGACTGAGTTAATAAGAGGACACCCCACCAGTCCCTTGATGAGGCCAAGGACACATGAAAGAGCAGCGCCTCATGCTGGAGCCCCAAATGTCCGTTGGGTAGCCCCAGCTCCTACAGCTGGGCCTGGAGTGGGGAAGGCAGGAGCCTGCAGCTGCCTCTGGCATCAGAGCCACCCGCTGGGGCACCAGGGTCCATGGGAGCCACGTGGGGACCCTGTGGGGGTCCCGGGGCAGAGGTGTCATCCCACATGACCCAGTCCCTGAGATCATAGGGAAGCACTTTCCTTCATTCTCATTTCATCTTCTTGTGTCTGTGAGGAGGCATGTTGCCACCCAGCTTTGCCCCTATGGCACCCAGGCAGCACTGCGGTCGCTCAGTGGGGGAAGGACCTGTCACACAGTGGATGCCACCTGTTTCATGAACTCTCTACCCTGTAGGGGCCCAGCTCACTTGATAGGAAACAACAACATGGCAGAAGCAGGAGCCAGGGCCTCTGGGGATCATTGCACCTCAAATATCCTTCTGAATCAATGGCCGGAGGTCGGACCCTTGGCAATGGTGCCAACAGGCCAGTTCACAACATCTAAATCTTGTTGTTTAAATAGCCACAAAGGCTATATTGTACAGCGTTTTGTCAATTTTATGATATACTGTAAACCTATTCTCATGAAAACCTTGAAACTGCAGAGTTAGTGCACTTGATTAATGGAAATGTCACCACAAAACCAACTGGCAGGGTGGTCTTCACTAAAAATTCATTCTACTCAGTCTGATGTTTGTCAGCTTTTAATTCAAATAAGCATGTTATTAATTCAAATAAGCAGGCTTGCTTCTGAATTCTAATTCTGATATAAATGAATGGATGGATGGATGATGAAGGAAGGATGGATGGATGGATGGATGAATGGACTGGTAGAAGAGAAAGAAAGTAGGAAGACAAGCAGGAAGAAAAGTTCAAAGTATACTTTTCAAAAAGTTAAAAACAATTCTTAAATAAACAATTCTTAAATGAGCAAATAAATATGTGTCGCCCTAGCTGGTTTTTCTCAGTGGTTAAAGCGTCAGCCTGAAGGGTCTTGGGTTCAGTTCCAGTTAAGGGCAAGTACCTCGGTTGCAGGCTCAATTCCCAGTAGGGGCATGTGCAGGAGGCAACCAATCAATGTCTCTCTCACACATCAGTGTTTCTGCCCCTCCCCTTCCCTTCCACTCTCTCTAAAAATCAATGGAAAAAATATTCCCGGGTGAGGTTAACAATGAACATGTGTCAAAGATGTGTCTCTCTCACTGATGAGAACCAGCAGGATGGCTAATTGATTCAAGGGGGGATGTGGGCAGTTCTAGATTCCATGATGAAAGAATGCTGCACTAAAACCACTAAGCCAGTCAGTATGGCGCAATCTTTTTTATGAAACAAAAATAGTTTGCAACTTGCCCATTTCTTACAAGTTAACTTACAGAATCTGGGACCCAAACAGCAATAAATAGAAAGGCAACACAGGCACGTCCCCTAAGAGCCACTGACCCTTGGCAGCTGCAGGCTTGACACCAAGAGGATATGAGGAAGGAAGGGGAGACCTGGGGCTTGCGGGTTCTTATACTTTGAGGCAAAGCACTGGTTGGATTTAGGCTGCAGGAGAGCTGTGACTGTAAGTCAGAAGGAAGATCAGGAGAGGTGAGGTGAAAAAGAAGAATGGGCAGACCACAGGCCCAATTTTTTGCCAGAAGAGTCTGGAGGTGAGTGCCTACAGATTCCTTTAGGCTATCTTGCCCGGGTACCTGGAAAGTCCTGTGTTTATGCCCATTTTGAAGATCCCAGCAATAGGGCAGGACTGGGGGGAGGGGATTTTCTGCACTTTTTTCACTGGAAAACAGAACCCCTATTCTTCCTGAGGACACCACTGTAAGCCAACTGCCCTCCATCTGGTGTCCCCCATTCACAGTGAGGAGACAGGGACTCAAAGGAATGGGGAGCCCCTCACCCTCTGGGCTGGACCTCAAACCCTGCCTTCGGCTCCCCAGGCATTCTCTGCCTCCACTGGGACCTGCTACCATCTGGTTCCAGAGGGAATAGTTCTCACCCAGGCCTGAAGTTTGCCTGGTCACTCGCTGCCAGACAGCGAAAAGGCGGTATCAGCTGAGAGAGGATGTTGGAGAATGACTGAGCTGGTAGAAGCATGGATAAATCGGGAAAGTTTATATGAAGTGGAAGGAGCCAGACACAAAAGGCCCCATTCCATTCATATTAATCCACAGAGACAGAAAGTAGATCGGTGGCATCAGGGGCTGGGGGAAGTGGTAACAGGGAGGGGGAAGCGGTAACAGGGAGTGACTGCAAAAGAGGATGGGTTTTACTTTGGGGCGATGAACAGTCCTGAAACTAGATAGAGGTGAAGACTGCACAACAATGCGAATATACTCACAGCCACTGAATTGTTCATTTTTAAATGGTTAAAATGGTAAATTTCATGTTTTGTGTAATTTTGGTTGTTGTTGTTAAGCCTCATCCAAGGGTATATTTTTTCCATTCATTTTTAGAAAGAGTGTGAGCATCAGCCTGCGGACTGAAAGGTCCCTGGTTCAATTCCAGTCAAGGGCACATGCCTGGGTTGTGGGCTCCCTCCCCAATGTGGGGTGTGTAGAAGGCAGCTGGTCAATGATTCTCTCTCATTATTGATGTTTCTATCTCTCTCTCCCTCTCCCTCCCTCTCTGAAATCCATAAAAATATATTTTAAAAAATAGAGTGTGAGAGAGGGAGGAAGGGGAAGGGAGAGAGAGGAGCATCAATGTGAGAGAGACACATTGATTGGTTGCGTCTTCCACACTCCCCAACGAGGGCCAGGAATCAAACCTGCAACTCTTCAGTGTGCGGCCTGTCACTCTAACTACTGAGCAACATCCGCCAGGGGATGTTCTATATATTTAATCACAATAAAAAATCTTCAACTTCTTTTTTTTTTAAGCATGGCAAAATGAGCACTTAATCCAGGCTTCAGGGTTCCCATTGACCCATCCAATGTGTGTCCTAAAGACATAGAAATGCATCAATGACCTCACTCCAGGGAACCTGGTGTCACCTCCCTTTCCAGGGCTGTGGCAGCGTTATCTCCCACCCACTGTGGGTCTGCGCAGCTTCCTCTGGCTTCCCCTCCAGATTTGCTGTGGGAGGAACTGGCCCCCAGCATCCTGCTTGCTGCTCATAGTCAGGCAGTTATCTGACCTGGAGCCTGCCTGCTGCCCTGGAGGGTGGGGGCTAAGAAGACAGGACACAGAGGCCCCTTCTTTTCTCCTCTGCAGGCCACAGAGTGTGTTTGCATGTGCATGTTGTCTGTCCTTGCAGAGGCACCTCCGCACACCTGTGATGTAGGGTGCACGCCATGTACCCTTCTGAGCAGGTGGGATCCAGATGCATCTGTGTGCAGAAATCAATCAGGAAGTTGGAGCCTGTGTGCTGGGCACCAGGGTGTGTCCTCCCCGTTATAAAACCAGGCTTCCAGAGACACTGTGTTGGGGCATGCTGAGTACCTCCAGGAGGACAAGGGAAATGCTGGGGAGCTCCGCAGGACTCCACGAAAGGGACTTCTGCAATGTGGCTCCTGAGAACTATTTGCATGTCTGTGTTTGGACTTTGCAAGTGGACTTTTGGGTGATTGTCCCCACTGACTGGCCTGGGCTGCAGGTCACCCCTCCAGTGGCCTGGGTGCAGGCATGGCTAATGTATCACAGCACCTTTCTGCTGAGCTCAAATGAGGCCTGGCATCCTTCACAATACAGTGCTCTAGAGGGCCAGGGCATTTCCTGCAAGTCCTGGGTCAGTAGTCACACACTGTCCATAGGGAACAGTTGCCCATCCCCCTCCCCCCATTCATGGATGACTGATACTTTCTCAAATGCAATTAAAATGTCACGCCATGGTCAAATGGCCACAGAAGCATTCACCACTCTCACTTTCTGCAGGTTTCCTGTCTGAGCACCACCTTCAGTTGCTCTGTCCTGGGTGAGGCGTCACATGGTTTTTCTGAGTCTTTGCACATCCATCAGGGCAGGTTTAAGAAAGCACTAGAGACATCAGAGCAGGATGAAAATGAGGGAGGCCCAGGACAAAGAGGACACAGCCTGCACTCCACCACTTGCTCAGGGCGAGACCTTGGACAGGTTCCATTTTTTTTATCTATAAATAGGGTTGCAGTTAAAGTCAAATTTCAGATAAACAATATCCTATCTAATAAAGAGTGAATATGAAAATTGACCATCATACCATCACAAATATGGCGGCGCCCACAGCGGAGGCAGGGTTTTCATAACACAAGATGGCTGTACTTACAGCAGAGGCCGAGTTCCTGTAACGAGCCTTAATGAGCAATCAACAGGGACCTGAGGCTGCACCCCCCGCCCAGAAGGGCTTGACAAGGGTGGGGCCAGCCGGGTCTGGATCTCGCCCAATGCGGGTGGGGCTGGCATTGGGCGAGATCCAGAGTCTGGGTCTCGAGCAATTTTGAGGCACCATGGGTGGACAGGAACTTGACTCTTGGTCCCATGGCGCACCCAGACTCTGACAGGAGGAAGATTTTCATATACATTTTACTAATTTTCTTTCATCTCTGACACTTCTATTATAGAGAAAGGGCAAATAGCAATATTAAAATATTTCCTCTAATTAATCTCCTTTTAATTTCATCCACCGGGCCACTAGTTTTGGTATAAGTAGATCCCAAATATTGCCTGGGACACACTTATACTGAAAATTCTTCATTGTTCATCTGAAATTCACATTTAAGTTGGCATCTTGTATTTTTATTTTCTAAATCTGGCAGCCCTAACCATAAAGGATTTGAGCCCTATAGCCAATAGAATTGCATTTAGCTTCAATAACAGAAAACAAATAGTGGTATAAACAGGGTTGGTTTTGCCCACATAACAAAAGCCCGGAAGCAAGTGGTTTGGCCTGGTACAGTGATGATGCCATCCGATTGCAGGCTTTTTTTGCTCTTTCTGTTCCACTATCCTCTTACTTGTAGCTTCCTCGTTGTAAAGGGGCTGCGCTACCTCCAGGCATCACATCTGCATCCCAAGCAGAAAGAAAGAGCAAGAGAGAAGGTGCAGAGGACAAAAACTGGGCCAGTCCTTTCTTATAAGAAAAACCAAGGCTTTGGTAGATACCCCACTCAAGAGATTTGAAGATAGGGTCCCAGTTCCCTGTTCTCAGCTGTCTTCAAACAGCCCCACACCCATGACCCCATCAACCCAGCTGTGGCCCCACGGCATCAGCAGGGCAGGTGGCACTACGACTGTTTGATAAATGGCAGTCCTTGCTGAACTTGGAGGAGGAGGGGAGACCATATTGCCCTCGGTCCCTGAACGGAGGAGTCATTATCACACCACTCTTATCTATGCCCCTCTACCCTGGTAGAGAGGGCAGCGGAGGCAGTGACTAGGGTCCCCAGGCTCTTCCCCGAAGGGTCTCATCTTTCTCTGCAGGTTTCTATTGACCATCACCCAAGGGGGTAGCAGACTTGTCTCCCCTGGAATTTTACTAATCTTTTAAGACAAAAATCCAGCTTCCCCCCACCCTGCAAGTCCTGACACAGTTTCTCTTTTTTAGCTTTCTTCCCATCACCTTTCCAAGCTGCCAGGGAGGAGTGAGGAGAACCAGGAGCTCCCCGGGGGCCCTTCTCTCCCAACTTCTCTCTCCTTCAACCATTTCCCTCCATCTTGTTCCTTCCTGGCTTCTCTAACAATCAAAGCAGTGTGTTGGTTTATTTCTAGAACATTCTCTCTTGTGACTCAACTTTAATGGGGTGGTATACCCCATGCCTCCATCCTCACCTGCTGCCCTCATGATAACCCCCAATGCACTGCTCCCAGGCCATGAGCCTCCACTCAGGCCCTGAATGCCCCTCACTCCTTCCAGGCCTGGTTTGCACTCACATTCTCTAGCTGCATCCCCCACATACACACAAATCCACCATCATCTGCTAGGGTGCCCCTCTGCTTTCTGATGGGGTGGCGCCCAGTCGTCTTAGCCCAGCAGTGGTCACAGCACCTATCCATGTAACGGTCCAGTTCCCCCCTGTCAGAGCAGAGTGGCATCTGTTCCACGGGTCAGCACTCTTGACATCTGGCATGCAGCCTGCCCTGGAGTGGCTGCCAGTAACCCAGATCTGCGAGTGACCCAACCTCTTTATCAATGGGAATGGTCTGGGCCCCACACGGGCCACAGTCTTGCTGAACGTGAATGCTCACCTTCAGTCTCCAGCCCCAAATGGTGCCTGGCACAACTGGGCACTCAGCTCACAGTAGGTGAACAAAGGAGCACCTGGAGGGCCCGGTGGGGCCAGGGGTTCAGAGAGGAATCCAAAGGGTGGCCTGCAGTCTGCAGTCCGAGCAGACAGAGCCGGTGCTGACCAGACAAGCTGGGGCCTGGGGCCTCCGGGTCAGGCTGCTGAAAGGCAACAAAGCTGGACTCTCCATCTGCCCAGGCCTCTGTCCCACCCCCACCCTTATCTAAGAAATGGGAATGTTTTCCTCTCCACCATCAGGGTTCTTCCACAAACAAACCAACACGTGGTGCCCAAGGACGTTGAGAATTTGAGTGTTTCCAAATGAGAAACCTTCCCCCCGACCCCCCACTGCTACCCCCTGCCTGGCTTCACTCTCCATCCCCTGAGAATAAAACTTCTCCTTTCCCTCCCTGAGGAGTTCCCCATTCGAGCTGACCACATTGCCCTCAACTTCTCCCTGGAGTTTCAGGTTCTTAGTTATTTTAGGTCTTTTCCCCCCATGGCCTACACCCAGAGCCCTTTCCTCTCTGGGCAGGCACGGTCGCTGTGGTTCCTGGGATTCCTGGCTCTCCATCCTGTCTTCCTTGAGCCTCACTGCCGCCTGCACAGGGCCCTCCCCAGCCCGCCTCCCTCCCCTCGGCTCCTCCTCGTATCCCCTGAGCAAGGGAAAGTGCTGTGCTTCAGAAGGTGCTTTAGTTCTGGGTCTACTTTGATTTTAAAATTGTTCTCTTGAGATAACTCACATAGCATACAATCCACCCAGTTAACATGTCCAATTTCAGTGGTTTCTAGTATTGTCTGTGCACACAGCACACGATCTAATTTTAGAACATTTTCATGGCCCTTAAAGGAAAGTCCGTACCCCTTAGAGTCACCCCCAGCCCTGGGAAGCCACCAATATACTTTCTGTCTCTGGATTTGCCGGTTCTAGACATTTCACATAAATTGGATCCCATGATACGGGTTGGCTTTGTGTTTGACTTCTTTCACTCAGCACGATGTTTTCCAGGTTCATCCACTCTGAAGTGTGTCCAGGACTTACTTTCTTTTTCTGGCTGAATCATACTCTGTTGTTTGGACGTGCCATCCCTTGAGTTAACTTTGCTCAGCGGGGAGAGTATGGCAGCCTGGTGGGAACCCAGCCCCCCGCCTGCACGCTGTGTGTCTCGGGTGCGTTACCGCCCCTCTCATGGCCTTCGCTTGCAACTTGTATAATGGGGACAAGGAGAACAGCCACATGGGACTGGTGTGAGGATTCAGTGGGGAGGTGCAGGTGGAGTGCCCTGCACAGGCGGGAGGTGGCACACGGGTGCTGGCTGTCACCTTTGCCCCCACCCTCCCTGGGCTGCAAGGGGTGATGCGAGGTACATTGAGTTTGCCCTTGGAGCACAGCACTGTATCCAAGCTGTGTCCTAGCCACTCAGCGACTATTGAGTTTGCTGCCAACTGGGGACTCAAGGGGCCTGGCTGTGGGACAGAGGTGTTTTGGGGGGTAGGCACAGTGGCAGTTCTGAGGAGGAGTTCTGGAAGCAGCCGGCTGGTGCTCTAGAACCTTCTGGAGCACGTGGTGTGGGTGAAGACTTCAGGTTCCTGGCAGACACTCATCCTCAGTGGGTCTGGCCCACAGCTGCCAGGACATGACAGTGGGGCTCAAGTCGCTCTGAGGGAGAGCATGACAGGTACTCAGAGGGGCACCTCAGGCTTCAGCTGCTACCCTAGGGTTCCGAGTTCGCATTTACACCCTGGCTGATGCACAGCAATGAACCAGAAGGTAAGCCCCGTGGGGGCAAATGGCAGAGCCAACAGAGGCTTAAAGTCTTCCCGCCTCTGCCCAGACTGTGCTCTGGGAGAGCAGGGTAGTCCCTGGGGCCAAAGAACTAAACTCGAGGCCCCCAGGAGGGAGCCGTGAGCCCTCTGCATCCACGGGCCAGGAGGTTTGCTTGGTGAGGACTTTCCCGTGATGAGCGTTGCCATGAACTCCAGTCTTGACTCAATGACTACCCTTCACTGTGCATGTGAGAAACGAGGTGCTGCTCCCCAGCACTTCAATAGACAGAAATCCAGATCCTGAGGCACTGAAGAGCAATGAAAGGTGCTTTGCCATCCAGCTATCACCCGAGCCTCAGAACAGAGATATTCACCCCATCAACACCCCTTCTCTGCTCCCCAGGTGAGCCCTGTGCCTGCTCCAGCCCTGCCAGGAGCTGCCCCACTGCCCTGCATTCAGATCCTGCCCGATGCTCTCTCCTTTCCAGGCATTTCTAGAAATATGTCAGCCACTACGTGCAGCATCCTAAGGGCAGGATCCATGCTCATCTTTCTGGGAAGATGCTGGGTGCACAAATCAGCACTTCGTGCGCTCATTCATTTCATTAACCCCAGTGCTGGCTGGACCAGGAACACGAGGCAGGAGACAGCAATAAGGTGTGGTGTGGTGGTTCCTCTGCTGGGAGTATCTAAGTTTGGGGACCCAGGGCTTGCTTCGGGTCTTGTCTGCCACCCTTTGTTTCACAGATGGCAGGCAGGGCAAGGAGAAGGGGAGGAGAGGCCTTTGCCATCCTGGGCCAGTCTCTTTTGTCCAGAAAACAGCTTTCCTGGCAGCACCTGGAGAGCAGACGGTGTGGGTGTGCGGTGCTCGGGAAAGCAAGGCAGCCTGGCTCCCTTGGTCAGACCCTGCAGTGGCTTGCCTCGTAGAATTGAGACGCAGGGATCAGGAGGAGGGAGCCGAGACCCCTGGCCTGAACACAGGGCTTTCCTCTCTGAGCCCAGCTTCCCCATTTGGCCAGCTCAGGAGTCTCTTCCCGGGTATGACAAGCCCACCCCTCCTCAGAGCCAGGGCGGCCCGCTGGCGGCATCTTTCCTTCTCTGCGTCCTGCTGTTGAGGGTCACAGGCTAAGGACAGTGCTGGCGCCCTGGATATACTGTGGACAGACGGAGGGACAGGGAAGACCAGGGGAATCTGGGGAGCCCAGCGGGCAGGGGAGTCCACCATCAGCACACATTCCTGCCCTGGTTGCTCACCCTCTGTTGTTGCCCCTGGGACAGGGGGCTTTCCTGGGAATGTTTAAGGGACAAACGAGGAACAGGTGGGTTTTTCTTTGTAGGTGAGGATGACCATTGGTTCCCTCAGCCACATTCAACAGCAAACACAGCAAGGCGGTCTGGAGAGAGCCCTGTGTGGGCTCTGGACTCTGTGTACCCCAGAACACAATGGGGGCAGGAAGCCAGAACCGTAGCATCAGGGGCCCCTCACCTCCTGGGAGAACCCCGGAGTAGCTGGCTTGGGCTATCCCAGTCCGGAGGACTTCTCGGCAGCCCTGGGACGAGCTTGCCACAGGAGGTTTCAGAGGCGCTGCTTGTGGATCTGAGGGGCCAGAGCTGGAGAGCAATGAGGCAGGGACTTTATCTCAGGTGGAGTGACAGGGCCAGATTCATCTTGTGGAAAGCTCTCCAGGTGTCCTGCATCCCGGCCCAAGAGATAACAAACAGCCCTGTCAGAGAGGGAGATGTATGTGGACTTGGAGATCATCCATCCCCAGGCCTGCCCAGGTCTCAGGCTGACAAATGGACCTCTTCCACCTTGGCACCGCAGCAGGCAGGCCTGTTCTTATTGCTCACACTCGCAGAGCTCAGCAGTCTGTAGCAGCTCTGGGCTCAGTGCTCAGTGAGCACAGAGGGGCTGCCAGGACTGGGGAGGAGTGGGGACACAAACCACCTCCCTGCAGGGGCCATGGGGTGAGGTCTGTGTCAGTCAGGATGTGTGGTGGCAGGTGACAGAACACACCCCCAATCCCTCTCACTCCGGGAATGCAGGTAGAACCCAGAACCTGAAAAGTATTGGCTCAAGTAATGGGCCCCAGGAAGGGCAGGATGGGGCTGCCTCAGGGCCTCCAGGTCCAGCCACACCCTCCCTCTCCAAACAGATGGCCCAGGCAGCTCTAGACATGCCTCCTGAGTGAGAAAAGAGAAAGTGCCTCTGTCCCAGTTCAAAAAATTCCAGAGAAGTATTGTGATTGGCCCAGCTTGGATCACATGCCCTCTTCTTGGCCCAATCACTGCAGCTGTAGGGTGAGCTACTGAGCTATGGAGACTGGTTTTCTGAGCTCTGTGAAAGGGCAGGCCCATGACCTGAGCAGGGGCTGAGAAGCCCAGGCTTGGCACTGGTCGATCACATACTGCAAGTGCACTTTCAAAACTAGCTGCTATTTTTCTTTTTTCTTAAGTAAAAATCAAACAAAAAAATACTTACAGAAAAATCTAAATATACAGATAAGAGGAAAGAAGGTAAAAATAAAACAAAATGAGAATAGTGCTACCTCTCAGAGTTACATGAAGATTAAATGAGATCATGCAGTCATTAAGCAAATACTCATTGAGGCCCTGAGGACAGGATGATAAATAGTCAGGCATGTCCAGTGGGGAAGAAAGAAATAGTGAACAAACAGACCACAGATAAATAGCCTAGAAATGCAGTGAAGGAAGGGCAGGTCCCATGATCCAGCTCAACGAGAGGGCACCCCTGGCCTCTCTGAGGCTGCAGCAAAGGACAGGGAGGGTATTCCTGGTGGAGGGCAATGCGGGTGGGCACTCAGGCAGGCGATGTTCCAGCACAGAGTAATTGTTTTAGTTTCAACACACCCAGGAAATGTGATCCAACTGTAATCACTGGCTCTCAAGGGAAGTTTGGGAGGAAAACCCTAACAGTGAAAGTTTATTGTTTCTTCTGTATTTCTTCTTGTGGGATATACCTATTTATGTACTTTGTCCATTTTTACTTTATATGTTTATATTTTTCTTACTTCTTTGTAGCAGTTTTTGTATATAATGCTTAGTCCTTTGTTGTACATGTTGCTAATATCCTGCCAGCCTACTCCTTACTTTTTTAGGCTTATTTATGGGCCTCTTTGGTACACAGTTGTTAATGCTTATGTAGTCAAGTCTATCCATCTTTTCCTGCCCCCAAGTTTCTGGGTTTCCTTTATTATAAATGAATTTATATAATGCTCTGTATTTTCTTCTAATATTTTACTGTTTGGTTTTTCACACTTTATTCTTAAACACGAGTGGAATTTACTTGTTTGCAAATGACATGCGGAATGTATGTTTTGTTCCCCCAAATGGAATGGTATGCTGTCCTCACAGTATTTGTTGGAGAGTGTATGCTTCTCCTGGGATGTTAAATGCCACGGGGGTCCCATTGACACTCCCTTTTATGTGTATGTGGCCAACTTTCCTGCAGAACGTTTTCCACTGCTTAGCCTGGTTCTCATCTAAAGTTGAACAAAAAAGATGAGAGAGACATCAAAATTCGTCTTTGGGCCACCCCACAATGTGGGAGCCAGTCAGCAATTACCATTCCCATCTTACAGAGGAAACTACGGTTCTGATTGGGAGAGTGAAGGAAATGAGGCTGCTTTGTGCTGCAGAAACAACAGTACTGCTTTCTAGAAAAATATCAGAGAAGCAGGAAGTTGGGGAGAGGGGCAAAGTCGGCCATTGGCAGAGCCCTGGGGCAGCTAGGCATTCCCTCCTGACCTGACCCTTTGGAGGCCTCTACCTCCACACTGATTTGTTCCCCTTCGTTTGATGAGAGAACATGAGCATATCCTACTGAACTCCCTTTTAAATAGAGGGATGGCATTCCACACGAGGTACTAGGATTTAACTACAGCTTTCAGGTGGGCGTTTGTGTCGCTTCTAACTTTCATTGTGACATAGTGCTGTTTATATAAGGTACATCCTCTGAGCACAGAAGTTTCTGAATCAGAGTACAGCTGTTGATAGCTATGCCAAGATGCCCACTGGGGAAATATTACCAGTGAGCATTCCTGCGGCCTGTTTACCTGCACCATCACCCACCCTGGATATCTTCATTTTTAAATTTGGCCTTTTCTGTAGGAGAGAAACACTATCTGATTATTTAGCCCATGGTTCTTTGGACCAATGAGGTTCAATATTTTATCACACCTTGTGATTCAGGGCCCTTATTGGGTGACAAGTCTGTGAAAACCTTCCTTCTCTAACTTCAACCAGAGTCCCTCATGATATCGGCGTGTGAGGATGCCACCAGGAGTGTAGGGTGCAGAGAACCAACTGCTGTGGTCAAAGTGTCTGGTCCTGCAGACGGAGCAGCCTAGGGCTGGGCTGCTGCAGCTGTGCACAGGGTTACCACCCAGCCACTGACACCACATCTGGGTCTCCCAACCCCTCCTCCTCAGCCACTCATGCTTGCTTCCTTTCTGCAATCTGGAAGGGAGATGGGCCAACCTTCCATGCCCTCCTTCCCGTGACCATCACCCACAGTATAGATGGGCTGGTAGACAAGCAAGCCAGCGGGTGGCAGGGGTGACTAGCCAGATAACAGGAGGAGGGAGCAGAGGAGGGCATGCAACAATGCAGCATAAAGAGGTGTGGGCTTTGGCCCTAGGCAGAGTTGTCTCCATTCTGGCACTGCCCCTTCCCTGCAAGTCCTGGGTCTCTTGGGCCTTGGTTCCTTATCTGTTGGCAACTTGCCACAGGGCTTGTTCCAGGGTGTCTGAAAGCACCTAGCACCACACCTGCACAGGTGCAGGCAGCAGGCAGCTGCTCTGCACAGGAAAGCTCCTTCTCTGAGGCTGCCTGGCTGGAGGCCCCTTTGGCCCAGCCTGGAGCTGGGGTTTCAGCTGCCTGGTTGGCACACAGTAATGGATAGCTTTGCCAGGAGAACTTGTCCTCACAATTCTCTCAACACGACCGCCATCCTGATCCTTAGTTTGGTGTTCCTAACTAAATCTTCGACATACCTAAACACGGATGACCTGGAATCAAAAGGCTGGGAACCCCACAAGCATCTCCCAGACTCCAGGATTCTGAGGCGTGCTGAGTTATCTGGAGGGAGCCCGCAGAGGAATCAGGGGCCTGGTCTGGTGGGGGGTACTGCTGGTGCTAGCTGTCCCTGTACCCTACCCACATCCTAGTCCCTGCCCACACACCATGCCCTTACTTTTGCACACAACCTCTGGCTCCTGGCCACCTGCCCCTCTGCCCTCCTCTATGGCTCTCCTTGGCCACCGCATAGGAGGACACAGGCGGAGTGAGAGTCTGGGCAGCCCTCACTGAGAAGGGACAGGAGCTGCTGCATCAATACGCCTCCTCCGGCCTCTCAGGTGATGGCTCTAAGGGCCTTTCAGGATCTCCTGGGACCCCCAAAGGATGGAGCTCCTGCAGACCATGGTGGATGAGTTACTTTTGTTGGTTCCCTCCCTTCTGGTCTCATTCCCACTCCCCTGGACAAGGCACTTCGCCTTCCCGAGTCTGTTACCCTTTCTCAGAATCCAGGCAGGAGTTTGGCCCGCCTGCAGGGCTCGTGTGATAAGGAGGGGGAGCCTGCCCCTCAGTGGCTTGAGTCATGCTTTGGGGCCCTATTTCCCAAAATGTGGCCTTTGATCACCCAGAATCACCTGCAGGAAAAAGCAGATTGATGATCGATTGATAGTAAGAGGCAGGTTCCTGGTCCTGCCAGCCCTTTAATCCCATCCCAGGGGCAGGAGCTGGCAGCACCAGGCTGAGCCATGTGGAGCCTTCCAAAGGTAGAAATCATTACAGGAAATCCTGCCTTCATTTAAAGTTTTGATATTTTGGATATTTTGCTGATCGTGGATTTTTGTCATTGATTCTAATATTTTCAATGTTGAGTTAAAATGTAATTTATCTCAGATACTGAGTTCTTTGGTGCCTCCTTAAATTTTGCTCCTGATCGCTTCCCACCCTAGTCCCGAGCCTCCAGAGTCTTCATTTCACAGTCACTCCAGGCAATTCTGTATGTATTAAAGCTGGAGACCCTGTGCATCAAGGATGATGATTAATAAGTTCCAGCGGCCTCAGGTCGCTAAGATCAAGAAAGGCATAGTGTGCCCGGCTGGTGTGCTCAGTGGTTGAGCATCGACCTCTGAAACTGGAGGTCACAGTTCGATTCCCAGTCAGGGCACATGCCTGGGTTACAGGATCGATCCCTGGTGTGGGGTGTGCAGGAGGCAGCTGATCAATGATTCCCTCCCATCATTGATGTTTCTCTCTTCCTCTCCTTTCCTCTCTGAAATCAATAAAAAGATTTTTTTTAAAAAAGGCAGGCATATTGTTAGGGTGCTTTTGGTTGTAAGAAACAGAAATCTAAGCTAAAACTATATTGAATAATGAGGAAATTTATTATCAAAATGGCAAGTTGAGAAGTAGAGTGGGTTTCGAGGTTGGTTGATTCAGCAGCTTAACCAGTGCTCTGAGGAACGCTGTCTTTCTGTCCATGTGTGTCCTCTCCAATGTCAGCATCATCCTCAGGGTGGAAGGCACAGAGCAGCAGCAAGTTCAAGGTCACCTCCAGACACTGCAGTTCAGGAGACTGCACGTGGGAACCCCTCCCCTCACATCTCACTGGTCGAAGTTGGATCACATGTCCACACCTGAGCCAATCACCAGCAAAGAAATGAACTGCTTTTTTAACAGGTCTAAGGGTGGGAGCTAGCCAGGCTGGGTGAACTTCTGGAGTGACTAGAGTAAGGAGACATGAAGACCTAAACCAATTGGGGTTGTGCTTGCAAGCAAAAGAGGGAGATAGTACAGGGTGGGGTGGTGGGCCAGGGCCCAGGCAGCAGGGTTCCTCATGGACACCCCAAGAAGGCATTTCATGTGAGTCTGGCAGTGGGTGCCTGTTGACAGGCAGAGCCACCATTGTGCGCTGAAGCCCTTGCACCTGCCTTTCCTGCCCATTGGCTATCGCAGTGCGCTTCCTGCACAACTTTATGCTGCTGCCCTGCTGCCAGGTGGTCTCCACTCGGCTTTCCTGGTGTGTCTACCTGGGCTCTGGGTGGACCTCCCCTTCTGCATGAGGGGCCATGCTCTGGGTCAGTCTTGGACCAGGGGCCAAGGGAGAAAGCCAAGAGATGCTCCTGGGGGCAGGAAGCTTCCTGGCTATAGCCAGGACTTCCTCGGCTTTACGTTTCTTTCCCTTCAGAGTTGACTCAAAGCCCTGGAACCTGATGTCTACACCTGTTAGCCAGGGCAGGATGCCCCCGCACACTTGATCCTGAGCGTTGCTCCTTTCCCCAGAGCCCTTTGTATAGTCACCCGTCTCCCACTTCCCAAAAGAAGTCCTGGGTCCAGCCATGATGCCTCACCTCCACCTCTGCTATTGCAGCAAACACATCTGTTAGCAACACTGGCAATTACCAGGCTTTGCTTGTAGCAAAATTGAAGGGTGCTACGAACATGTCAGCTGATAGTCATTCAAAATCATGTTTATGAGCAGTCACCATGTGGTTCAGGACACCTAACTGTCGGGAGGAGGCCACAGTGCTGTCACTAGAGCTCCGCTGCCTTTCGCCCTGGTCTATTTATGTGATTGAGGTTTCCTGGGCTTTCTCATTAAAACCCACACAGAAATGGAATTAACGTCCAACCCTGTCTTCTCCTGGCAATAAGTAATGTTAATGCACCAATATACAAACTACTAAAAAAAAAAAAAAAAAAAAAACCTGCCTCATCCCTCTTTTTATATTTCAATAAAAATATACTTTTATGTTTAATAATTCTCAAACTTATACTAAATTTACATCAATTGTATCAGTTCCATAATACTAATAATCATAATGATAACCCAATCCAGAAGACAAATTTTAACGCAAGAAAATGTTTAAGTCTTGACATTTGAATGTATTTACATAGCTCTGTGTGATGGGGGAATCAAAAGACTTTCAGACCTGGCGGGGGTGCTCAGTGGTTAGAGCATTGGCCCTCACACTGAAGGGTCTCAGGATCAATTCCTGATCAAGAGCCTGTACCTGGGTTGCAGGTTCGTGCCCCACCCCCAGTCAGGGCGCGTGTGGAAGGCAATCAGTTGATGTATCTCTCTCACATTGATGTTTCTCTCTCTCTCTCTTCCACTCTCTGAAAAAGCAATGGAAAAAGATCTTCAGGTAAAGAGTAACAACAAAAAAAGACTGAAAACATATTAGGTAAAATTCCGTTGGGTGAAATGGAAATATGCATTAAGAGAAAATGGAGCAGTGTAAAAATTCAGGTGTTAAAGAGGCTATTCGTGTGTTTTTCCAACTGTGTACACCCTTTAAAATGTCATTAATATCTTTTTTCTTTGGTCTGCTGCATATATATATATATATATATATATATATATATATATATGTATATGATATCAGAGAGGAGGGGAGAGGGAGAGAGAGAGAGAAACATCAATGATTAGAGAGAATCATTGATAAGCTGCCTCCTTGATGCAACCTGGGCATGTGCCCTGACTGGGAATCAAACCATGACCTCCTGGTTCTTAGGTCAACACTCAACCGCTGAGCCATGCCAACCGGGCTAGTCTGCTGCTTTTCTAAATTAATATAATTTGTTTTTTAGAGTAGTTGGGGTTTACTGGAAAATTGAGCAGAAGTCATGGATCATTCTCAAATGTCACCATCTCCCCCGCTTCTCCCGGTTCCTTCTATTATTAATATTATTAACATCCTTCATTGGTTTGACAATTTGTTACAATTAATAAGCCAATATTGATACATTATTATTAACTAAAGTCAATGGTGTACATGAAGGTTCGCTCTTGGTGTTGTACATTCTTTGGGTTTGGACAAACGTATAATGACATATATCTGCCATTATAGTTTGTACATAGTAGTTTCCCTGCCCTAAACATCCTCTGTGCTCTGTCTATTCATCCCTGCTTGCCCCCAATACCTGGGAACCACTGATCTTTTTACTGCCTCCATAGTGTTACCTTTTCAGAATATCATAGAGTTGGAATCATACGGTAGGTAGCCTTTTCAGACTGGTTTCTTTACTTACAAAATGAACTTAAGTTCCCTCCAGGTCTTTTCATGATTTGACAGGTCATTTCTTTTTATTGCTGAGTAATATTCCACTGTCTGGATGGACCCAGTTTGTTTTACCTCTTCACCTTTTGAAGGACTTTTCAGTTTCTTCCAAGTTTGGGCAATAAACACCCATGTGCAGATTTGCGTGTAAACGTAAGTTTTTATTCCTTTGGGCAAATTGCTGAATCATATGGTAGGAATATGTTTCATTTTGAAAGAAACTTCCAAACTGTCTTCCAAAGTGGCTGAACTAGTTTGCATTCCACCAGCAGCGAGGATGTTGCTCCACATCCTCACCAGCATTTGGTATTATTAGTGTCCTGGGTTTTGGCGATTCTAAGAGGTGGGTAGTGCTATCTCACTTTAATTTGCATTTCTCTGATGACATATGATGTTAAGTGTCTTTTCATGTGCTTTTTTGCCATCTGTGTATCTTCTTTGGTGAGGTGTCTGCTCAGATCTTTTGCCCCAATTTTTAGTTGGCTTGTTTTCTTATTGCTGAGTTTTAAGGGTTCTTTGTATATTTTAGATAACAATTGTTTATCAGATACATGTTTTGCAAAATTTTCTCCCAATCTGTCGTTTCTTTTCATTCTCTTAATAGTGCATTTTGTGGAACAGAGGCTCTCTCTCCAGAGGGGAGGGGGGAACTATATGCTAGTGGAGAATTGGCTTCACCTGGGGAGGCCGAAATCCAGAAAGACGGTAAGGTGGTTCCTTTTTAATCCTCACCTGAGGATATGTTTATTGATATTAGAGAGAGAGGAGTGGAGAGAGAGGAGAGAGAAACATTGATGTGAGAGAAACATCAATCGGTTGCCTCCCATATGCGCCCCAACTGGGATTGAACCTGCAACCTAGGTATGTGCCCTGACTGGGAATCGAACCCACAACCTTTTTGGAGTATGGGACAATGCTCCAACCAACTGAGCCATCCAGCCAGGCAAGACAGGAAGAAGCCCTACCTCAGGCAGGGACAAAGGAGCCTTTCAGATGGACACAGGACACAGAGCAGGGTGTTCGATGATTGCAGGTTTTTTCTCAGGGTTTTGGGGTCTGTTGTGTCTCAAATGGAGTTCAGCACCTTGCTTCCATCAGTGACATTACAATGGGTAATTTAGCGCAAAGAACTGAGACAAGATGTTTGTAGGGTTGAGTTGCAGGGGGCCTCAGGCTCAGGTTGTGTCCAGCTTCAGCTAATGCTCCAAGTAAATTCAGTGGTTTGAGGAGGTACTTACCTCCCTAACCAGCTGAGAGTCCCTGAGGCTGCTTCAAGCTGTCTGTCTGTTCACTGCTCATCGCTCTACCTGGCTCATTTTTTTTTGCATGTTAACATTTCTGGAATCTAGAGGCATCTAAGGATATAACTCAGAGCATGCTCTCATTTCTTAGTGGCTCATAAAATATTGGTACATCTTAAAATCCATGCTATCTTAGAGTCCATGAAGTGAGGGAATCAGTATCAGTAAATATTAGTGCATAAAGTCTGCGGCTTAAGCAATGTGACCACCACCTTTAGATCTGCATTCTTCTGTGAAAGGGCAATGACTGACTGAGCCCACATTGAAGCACATTCTGAAAGCCAGAGAACAGTTGATGCCAGGCATTTGTGTTACAATTAAATCATTCACCACCACCCCTCTTATTTCTACAAGGACAGAGCCCAGGAGGTCAAGGCACTGGAGGTGGGGGAGGGAGTGGGGGCAGGTGGCTGCCTGGTGACTTAGCTGACTAGCCCCCTGTTCCCTGCGGGGTGCCGGGTGCCGGGGCACCTCTCGGGGTGGAACAGAAGGATGCAGGAGAAGCAGTCAGTCTTCCCAGAGCCTCAGTCTGTGTTTCTGGAGCCTTCCTCTGCCCAGCTCAGCTCTGGTGGGCAGAACTCAGTCAAGGGGAGGCAAGGGTTAGCGAGAAACAGGCCTGTGGAATAATCTGGAAGAAGAGGGACTTTTTTTGGCACATTGCTGTATTTCTATACTTGAGAATTGGGGACCTTGGACCTTTGCATACAGATTTATGCCAAAGAGATGCAAATCGGGGCCCCCCTTTTCTGAAGTCCTGGCCTCTCTGTCTCCTAAGACCTTGACCCTGGGACCTCAGCTTGCTTCAAAGAAATAAAGTCTGTATGGGTTGGGGGAGGAAGGAGACAAAAAACATCAATTTTACTAAAATGTACTAATTGGGCAAATGCATCAGATATGCCACAAAGCACTTTAGAAAAAGAGGTAAATCAGGTGAGGAAGAGGAGGTGGGGACGTGCAGGGGAAGAGTAGTGAAGTGGGGTTTGAGAAGCCCCGGGCAGCAGCCTGGGGCATTTCTTTGGATTGGCAGTAAATGAATGATATTCAAATGAGCGCAAAGCACCCCTACTTGCCGGGGCCCGAAGACCCCAAGAGCTAGGGATCCTGCGCTTCCAGCATTTTCGTCTTGGTTATCTCCTGGATTCCGCCGTGGGGCAAGGGGACCCTGGCGGGCGGCTGAGGGAAGGCTCCCCCTGCCGGCCGAGTGCGGAGACGACCCGGGCGATGCGGCGGGCGGGCGGGAGGCCGGGGGAGGGAGTCTGCAGCTCGCCTCCAGCCTGGGCGCCAGACGCCTCGACTCCTAAAACTGCTAGGCGGGCGGCCACCGACAGCCAGAGGTGGGTGTGTGTGGTGACACGCTCAGCTCCAGGCCCACGCCCGCCCGCACGGGGCGCGGCCTGCGGAGCCGGCGAGGGTTGGCCCGAGCTTGGGGTCCACCACGCACGGCACCTGCGCTCCCCGCAGGGCGCCCACACTGCTACCCCCAAGACGTCCGCACCCCCACGGCACCCCGCGCTCCCGCATATTCACTGGCATTCCCCATCCACGGCATCCAGTGCTACCCTCGCGGGAACCCCGTGCTACAGAGCAGTGTGCATCCCTCTCTCCACCGCACCCCGCTCTCCCCCACTACAGAAAAGCGCTCCCCCCGGGACTCCGCGGCGCCCCCCACCCCAGCACCGGGCTCAACAGCACACACACCCCACTCCCACCGGCCGGATCAGCCCCCACACTTGCACACACACTCAGGGCCTCCAGCTGGGCCCCCCAGAGCCTCCGACAGAGTTGCCAGGGCGCTCTCTGGGGTCCACGTCTGCCACAGGGCGGGGACGGGGACGGCGACGGGCGGCGCCCCACTCCCGAGCCGGCCCGCACGGAGCCCGGGCCCCTCTCCGCGGCCGGCGCCCCGGGGCGGAGCCGAGTGCGATGGGCGCCGAGAGGGAGGCAGGTGGCGCAGCGGCGGCGGCGGGGGGCAGGAGGCGGAGGCAGAGCGCGCGGGGCGGGGGCCGCGGGGCCCCGTGAGACACTCGGGCGAGAGCGCGGCAGCCGGAGCCGGGCGCCCGCGAGCCAAAGGCGCGGCGGCTGGACCGGGCGCGGGCCGCGGAGGCCAGAGACCGCCCGGGGCGGCGCTCGCGCTTTGTTCCCGCGCGGGCAGCCGGGAGGGCGGAGCGAGCGGCCGGAGCCGAGCCCGGGCATGGCCCAGGCGGCCGCCCCGCGCGCCCCGGCCCCGCCGCGCGCCTGAGTCTGACGCGGCTGGAGAAGAAGGAGCGCGGATCGCCCCCAAGTTACGGAGGCGGGGACCGAATTCGAAGGAAAAGCCACTTCAGGAGCCAGGTCGAGAGAGTGCGATAGCCTCCGTCTGCCGGACCTCCGGACCGTAAGTGCCCCGTCTGTCCCGTGCGCCGCTGCCGCTGTCACCCCGACTTAGCCCGCGGCTGCCGTCCAGGGGTCTTCTTGCAGCCCGCCGAATGCACGGGCACCCTCTTTCCACTTTGCAAAGTTGGAGCCCACGGTAGGGTGGGGCCAGCCCACTCAGCGCCCACCCACTTGGACTGAATGCCCCCCCCCCCCCTTCTCCAGGTGAACCAAGAACTTGACCTGCCCAGGATGTGGTCAAACTTAAGGTGGGGACTGCGTCGGAGGGTGGAGAGTCCTGTAGGTTCCCCTGGCGGATCTGGGCTTCCTGACAAAGGCCCTGGGCCAGGTGACAGAGGACTGGGAGGGGGCCTAGAGGGTGACGCCAGGATAGATGGAGGGTCCAGTGGCCTGGCTGGGGAGGGTGGTCAAAGCTCTCTGGAGCCCCTGTCCCTCTTGTTTTGGTTCCTGGCCCTGCCATTCAGGAGAGTGGTGGTCAGGAGTTAGATGGTCTTGGGCGAAGTCTTCTTAGACACCCCCAGGGGGCCTGCCCCCTCTGGATGATTGGGGAGAGGAGCTTGAAAGCTTTCCTGGGGTCCTGACAGCCCGTGGCAGTGATTATGCTCACACCCTTTGGGAGCCGTCCATCTGCATGTCAGGCAGGCTGGGAGCCAGGCTGTGGGAACCGCAGGGAGGGAGGTGTGAGCCGATGTGTAGGGACAGATGGCTGGAAATGCAGCCCTAGATGGGCTTACGTGAAGCAGAAGGCAGTGGGGCCGGTGGCAAGCCACACTGTGAGCCACTGGGCTCTGGACACACAGCCCCTGGGAACTGTGTGTGCTGGGCCTAGGAGCCACAGAGTAGTGGGCAGACCCCTGTAGGTGTGGGGACCCTTGCCTTCCCCCAAAAAAAACTGTATTCCCCACCATTAGGGCCAAGGCCTGTTCCAGAGGCCAAGAACAAAAATATTTCCTTTGAGAATAGAGGAGACCTTATGCGCCTCTGTAGGGAGATCTTAATAATTGTCAGGCCCTGTCTTTGACCCTGTGACCAGGATACTGCTTCATTATGTCTAACTGGGTGTGTGTTTCCTCCCCTAGACCCAGAAACAGGAGGTTCCCAGGGCGGCCACCCTCAGAGGACAGGGGTTGGCTGGGGACAAAGGGGGTAGCTATTCTGTATCTTAGCATTGCTCTTTCAAGTTACTGCAAGGTTCAAGAAACTTGTTAAGGTTGGAACCCAGGAGAAAGGTGGGCTGGGGGTCCCAGATACAAGGCGGCCCCTGGTATCCTTTCTGCCACAGGCACTGGGGCAGGAAGGTCCTACCCACAGTTCCTGGGCACACTTGTCTATAGAGAGCTGGTGCTATGACGTGCACTGGGGTCCAGCTGTGTCATTTGCCCCACCCCTACCCTGCCCTTCTGGATGGGGGAAGCCCCAGAACTCACTTGGGCCCAGGAGGCAGAGGGTTCTGTTCTGTGCAGCCAACACTGACATGCCCAAAGAGCCACGCTGTCTGGAGGGCTATGCTGCCAGGCCACTTCTATGTTGTAAGGGAAAAGGAGAGAAAGGAGACAAGCTTGAGCAGTGGGGACAGATGTGGCATTACGTGCTCCCCAAGAGCTAGGCAGACACAGGGCAGGAGAACATCACATAGGACTGATTTTCTGGGGGAATCCAGCTCTCTCTCTTGATCTATGTGTGATGGGAGCGAGGGATAGTCACGTGCACGGTACTCGTTTACTCATAAGCCCAGCTAGGGCTGGTGGGCTGCAGGATTTCAGCAAGATGTCTCCCTCCAGGACCCTCTGGGGCTGCCTCGGGCCACCCACCAGCCCTTTTGGGTCCACACGCTCTCCCTCTGTCACCTGGTTATCCGCATAATTAAGTTACCACCTCCAGGAAATCTCTCTGATTTGGCTCCACATATTTTCATTTCTGCATGACTGGAAGAAATTAATTTTCCTTCCTACGCAAGGATCTGGAGACGCCAGGAGGCTGGGTCACTAATCTGAAAGATTCAAGCCAGCAGGGCTGCCACCTCTCAGAGGACCAGCCACCCGCAGAGAGTAGGGGGGCAGGAATGGGGGGTATGGGCAAGGCATTCCCGCTGACTGAATCCTTTCTGAGGCTCCTGGCTGACCTCCCCATCCCCTGTGGCTCCGTGAGTGGGTTGTGTTTGGGGTCATCTGATTCATCCTCAGCCTCCCATGGCACCGGGATCCTCAGGATGGTGGTTGAATTCAAATGATCTGAATTCCTTCCCCAGTCAGTGTGTGCATGTGTGTTCGGACTCCAAAACAGGGAAGAGGCTCTGTGATCCATTTCCCTGGAGTATGGTAAAAAGCTGCACACAGTAGGTGCTTAACTAATGGAGCTCTTAGGGAGGGAACTGGCATTTCTGTGGGGCATCTCCGTCCTGCTTATTGTGTCCTGCACTCATCTGCCCACTGCACTGCTCTGACCCGTGCCTGCATCTGTTCCCAGTCACAGCAGTCCAAGTGTCAGCGCCTTGTTGGGCAGTTACTATTGGCCAAGCCCTGCTCGTACTCACTGAGTCTGTGTGACACCTGCAGGGCTGGTGGGACCTTCCCTTTTTCACAAATACCCAACATGATGCGGGCCCATCAGGCTCAGGAGGGAGTCTGGGTTCTGCTGCCCCCCCTTCCCCCACACTGTGTGAAAGCGGCTGCCTGGCTTCTGCATCGGCCTCCCTTTGCCCAAGGCCCTTCTGCCCTCATCTTGGCCTTCCTGTCAGCATTCCTTCTACACCTGTGGGGACAGGTGGTGGACTGCTTGGTGCTGACTGGGGTTAATGCCTCAGATGTCTGAACTTTCACCTGGACTCGCCTCAGGCACATGCAGCATAGCTCTAACTGACATCAGGAGCACCTGAGGTCGGGGAAGAAGAACACCTCAGCCTTGTCTGGGTCACAGTGCCTAAGGCCAGCCCTATCCCAGCTGTTCCCAGTTCACACCAGAGATGGGAGGGGTTCATTGTGTTCAAGACCTCCTAGAAGCCACTGGACATTGTCTGGCTGTTATAACAGGGCATCCAAACATAGCATCACGTTGATAGGAATCCAGGTCTGGGCAGCTGGTGTCACCTCCCAGGCCTTGGAGGAGAGAGGTGACCTGGACTCTGTCATCTGTAAATGCAAGAGAATGGCCGTGATTGCACTTACTGCAAAGAAATGCCCCGGGAAGTGTCTACCACCCACGGCTCAGTCACTGAGCAGATAGTGAATGAACACCTGTGTCATGCCAGGAAGGGAGCGTGGTAATAATGCAGCACCAACAGAAATTCACACTGTGCTAAGCTATGTGGTGGCACGCTTCCTTACATTTAACAAGCCTGAAGGTGGGCACCCGTGCTGTCCCATTTTCCAGATGGGGATGCGAAGGCCCAGAGAGGTTCACCAGAAAGGCGCCACACTGCTCCTCCCATGTGGAGTGGCCAGCCCCCTGGAGCAACCTCCAAATTCAGAATCCTGAGGGCCAATGTGGGCCCACAGACACCTGCTTACTCAGAGCCCCTGATACGATGTGCACCCGTGCCTGGAGCCACTGTGTCATCTGAGGGAGGGACAGGAGGAGGCTGGAAACTCGTGATTGGTGGGTGCGGCCTTTGAGGGTCGAGGCTCACTGGGGGCAGTTCAGAGGGGCTGACAGGCTCTTTTCTGGACTATGGCACAGCTTCTGGGAGATTGGGTCTCCCAGGTCCTGGCCAGGAGGCAGGCATCATGCTGTGTATTACAAGAAGCCAGTTGCTCCCTGGCTTATTCTAGCTTATGCTTGTGGCTCTCGGTCTCCTCAGGACTGTTTGGGACGGGGAATCACATCTCCACATCTTTTCCTGGGTCATGCCCTCAGGCCTTGGGATAAAAAGAACAGGCCTGTTTCTACTTCTATGGTTCCCTGAGTCTGGGATCCCCCGCATCACGCTCTTTACATGAGGCCCAGATAAGGCCACATGGAGGGCAGGGGCTGCAGGAGAGGCCCAGCCCCCAAGTGCCTCTGAGGGCCGCCTTTAGCCAAGAACGCTAATGCAAGCAGGGCTCTGCTGTCTGGAAACAAATTCCTGGAGTGGAAGCCGCCCTTGCAGCATCAGTGGAAAGACCCAGGCAGAGCCCTGGCGTTTGGGATGGAAACTTATGATGATGAAAGTGATAAATAATTGGTGCCTGGTTCCCACTTTTGAGTTCACAGCCAGACCCAGGGTGCAGGGTGCAGGGTTGGGCTGGAGCCTCAGACATGCGAGAACGTGCTTCCCGCCGTGCGCTTTGCAGCATGGTTTCCTGCAGCAATAAAACAGAAGTTAAGACTTCTGCTTTTCGTAATTCGTGGGACCTCACGGTGAGCCAGATGTCACTGGAAGGAAAACAAAGATGCGTAATAAGGAAGATGTCTCTTCGCCAAGGCGCCAGCGCCCCCTCTGTTGCTCAGCCACACACTCTCAGCCGCCTACATCCGTCCTGTTCACTGTGCACACACACAGTCAGCCTCCCAGGCGGCCCCTGAGGCTGGGAGTGTGGTGGAGGACGTGGCAGAAGGAGGTTTGGGGAGGACGTCTGGGCACCGGGCACTGGGACATTCTTCTGTTTACGTGAGCAGAGAAAAGTCCACAATAGGGGCAGGGCAGGAGGAAAATGGCAAGATGAGACACTCCTGGGCCTCTCAGGGGCAGGTGGGGAGAACTCCTTGTGTTCCGATGGCCCTGGGTGACATGTGGGACTCACAAGGAAGCTCTCGCCCAGTGGTCCTGACCTGGGAGCAGCCAGAAAAGGGAAGTCCCCCAGCTGCTGAGGGCCCCTCTTACAGGAAGGGAGGGGAGGTGTTAAGAGGCAAGGGGGCCACACCTCTTTGCCGAGCTCCAGGAGCTCCTGCCCCATTCTCTGGGGCAGTGGGGAGGGAGAGGGGCAGCATGCTGGTTTCTCTGAGTCTCACTGGCTAGATTTGAACCTTGATTCCTCTCCCACTGATTGTGCGGTCATCAGCAAATCATTCACCCTCCCTGTGTCTTTGGTTTCAAAAGCAAAATACAGTCACAGGACTCCTGTCTCCTCAGGTTGTGATAAGGTATGAAAGACCCATGTGATCTGGCGTGTGGTTACTGGCTTGGGAACACGGCTGTTACATCCCCGCTCTAGGCGGACACCCAGTGCTGTCCTGGGATTCACTGGTGGGCGGGGCATCAGACAGTTCTGCACTCAAACCCTGTTTCTCCCTCCCAGACAGCACTGGGTGAGGGCCTACTCTCCCTACACCTATGTCCTCCTGTGCAGCCAGGCTCCCGCACCTGCTGACCCACTTCCCCACACATGACGACACAGCAAGCTCAGAGCCAAGTTCTCTGTGCTCTGTGCCACCTGAGGACACAAGCTTCATTCCCCAGCTGCATTCCCCTCCCATTTCACAGAGAGGAAACTGAGGCTGGGATCATACTTCCCATAGATCCTTGGTGGCAGAGGTGGGATTTTCACTCAGGAACCCAGTTATTTAATTCGAGAGCCTCTGTGTTTTTGCCACACCAAGTCTCCAAACAGCTGGTGGTGACTTCTCACCGGGCCTTGGGGTTCCAAGCCCTGGCCTCTTGCTTGGACTGTCATCTGGCCTCAGGAGCCCTTGTGTGTGTGACTGCACACATGGATGTTAGTGTGAGTGTGAGCATATAATGTTTGTGTGTGCAAGTGTGAAAACCAGGCAGAAGAAGGAAGTGTGACCTCCACCTGACTGCCTTGGGGCATTTGTAGGAGAGCCCATGCCCATCTAGATGGCCAGAACTGATAACAGTGGAAGAGTGCATGCCAGGTCTTAATCCCCACCTGCTCTTCCAGGCCCAGCTGCACTGTGACAACGTGGGAACTTTGTCTAAGTGTAACCAAAGCTCAGGTGGGAACCAGCACAGAAGTCAGAACAGACTTCCCCACCCAGGGCCCCGCACCCTGGAGACTGAAGTCAGCGTTCACTGAAGGGACCAGCAAGGGCCTCAGAGATAGAACTCTATCCCTAGATGGCTGTCACTACACACCCACATGGGCTGTCCCAGGACGTCCGTCACTGCCCTACATGGAATGTCCCAGGATGCCTATCACTGCCATCCACATGGACTGTCCCCAGACGCTTGTTATTACACACCTACACAGACTGCGCAGGATGCCTGCCACTATATATCTACATCACTGTCCCAGGATGCCTGTCACTCTACATCTACATGGATTTGTCATGGGAGAGCCTAGTTTTGGGAGTCAGACGCCTAAATTCTAAGCCAGCCCATGTGCTAGCCCTTCACTTTGGCATTTTTGTGGCTTCTTGGTCCACATGAAACCTCCTTTTGGAATTTCAACAATCATGGTTGCTACATATCTGGTAGCAGGACCCATCACAGCACCTGGCATGGACTTGATTTTCCTTTCTGAGTCGAAGTCAGAGCTTATACTGACCCTGGGGGCTTCTAGGTTGAGGCAATAACTGTGAAGTCCTGAACTTGATTTATCTTAATGTCATGTGTACAGAGAGAGGGCTTTTATCTGATTCTCATACAGCCTGAGATTCCCACCAGGCACCCTGGACCCCTTTCCTGTGTGGTATTCCTCACATCACAATGGCCTTCATCCCAGTTAGACTTCCTGGTTTAGAAGATTATTTGGACAGACCTTCCCATAGGGTCCCTCCTGGCCCCCTAAGGACATGCCTACATATATAGGGTGTGTTTTGAGATAGAGATAATAAGATCTCCACATCACCAGCCCGCTGGGGCCTGCCCTCATTCCCAGTACTGCCTGCCCACTTGCTCAGTCCCTCAGATGGGAAAGAGGGGGGCTGTGGCCTTCCCACATTAGTGCCACCATAGGATGGGCCCCAGGTGCCAAGGGAGGAAGGTCAGCCCGGCCCCTCACACACCTGTGTCCCTCACACTGAACTTGGGCTCCCCAATCATGTGCTGTTAGTAACACAGACAGGCTGCTGCGTGGAGGGGGTGGAGAGGTTGCAGTCTGCCCTACCTCAGTCTCCCCAGTAAGGTGTTTTAATTGTGCTCAAATACACAGAACATAAAATTTACCATCTTAATCACTTTAAGAGTACAGTTCAGTGGTATTAAACACATTCGCATTGTTGTGCAACCATCAACACTATCCATTCACAGAGCTTCTCATCTCCCCAAACTGAAACCCTGTCCCATTAAACATTGATTCTCCATTTCCCCCTCCCCCAGCCCTGGCACTCACCGTTTTATTTCCTATCTCTGTGAATTTGACTCCTGGGGACCTCATATGAGTGGAATCGTGTAGTATTTGTCTTTTTGTGACTGGCTTATTTCACTTAGCATGATGTCCCCCATGTTCATTCACGTTGTAGATCCCTTCTTCCATCGGTGGACACTGGAGTTGCTCTACCTTTTGGCTCTTGTGAATTACGCTGCTGTGAACGTGGATGTAAAATATCTCTTTAAAATCCTGCTTTTAATTCTTTTGGGTATGTCTTCAGAAATGGAATTGCTGGGTCAGATGGTAGTTCTATTTTGAATTTTTTGAGGAACCTCCATTCCACCATTTTAACCGTTTTTAGGTGTGCAATTCAGTGGCATTTAGCACATTTACAAGGTTGTGCAACCATCACCGCCATCTAGTTCCCCAAAGTTTTCATCACCCCAAAAAGAGACCTCATACCCATTTGTGTTCACTCCTCACTCCCCTCCCTCTAGCCCCTGACAGCCACTGGTTGTCTTTCTGTCGCTATGGATTTTCCTGTTCTGGACATTTCATATCAATAGAGTCATACAATATGTGGCCTTTTGTGCTGACTTCCTTCGCTTAGCATGATGTTTTTGAGGTTTGTACATGTTGTCACATGTCAGTACCTCACTCCTTTTTAATGACTGATGTTTGATTGCAGGGTAGACACATTTTGTGGATCAGTTGATGGACATCTGGATTGTTTCGCCCTTTTGGGAGTTGTGAATAATCTGTTATGAACATTTAGGTGCAAGTTTTTGTGTGGACATGTTTTCCATTCTCTTAGGTCTAACACCGAGAGGAAGTGCTGGGTCATGTGGTCACTCTAAGTTCAACTCGTTGTCCACTGGGTTTCAAGGGATGAATTAAGAGGAGCTGCCTGCCCTGGTGGCCCAGGCTTCCCTGAGTGCCGCTGGGTCCTTCCACACACCTGTGAGAGTGGCCACCGCTGTCCTCTTTTCACAGGTGACCACATTGTAGCCTGGGGTGGTGAACACAGTTGCCCAGGGTCACCAGCTGGTGGGGACGCCCTTGCCGGGTGCTTGGAGAGGATTGTTTGAACAGCAGCGGCTCATCTGCCTGCAAGCTGTCACTGTATTTGGTTCCACAAACAGTTACTGAATCTCCCCAGCACCTGCGTCTAACCTTCATGGCATGAACAAGATTTCGCATCTGGTCTCCCAGCTTCTATCCTTGTCCCTCATTTGGGAGGAAGATTGGAGTCCTCGCATGAGGGGTCCCCTTTAAAGCCAGTCAGATGAGGCAGCTCTAGGGGCGGACCAAATTCTTGCCGCAGCTTTGAGGCCACCCACCTCTGCCCCTAGTTGTTCACTGCAATCCCTTTCTTGCTGTTCCCAAACACACAGGCATGTTCCCATCCCAGGGCCTTTACTTTGGCAGTCCCTCTGCCTGTAGTGCTCTCTCCCTGACACCGGCATGGGTCCCGCCTGCCCTCCATCAGGTCTCGTTCAGGGCTCTCCTTTCAGTGAGTGGCCTGGCCCTGCTATTCCTCCAAGGCACCCCGGCTCTCCCTGTGCTGTGCCTTTTCTTCTGTGTATCACTGCTTGGCTCCCTCCTAGAAGGTCAGTTCTGTGAGGGCAGCACTTTTATCTGTATGTTCCCTACCACCCCCCACAGCCCAGACAGGCCCCTCATGCGGGAGGTCCTGAGGAACAGGGACATGTCCCACCTGGGAGCCCCCCACTATATCTCCCAGGCGCCAATGCCTAGGGTCCCCGGCTGGTGGGGACGACTTCGCTGTGTGCTTGGAGGGGCTTGTTTGAACAGCAGCTCGTCTGCCTGCAAGCTGTCGCTGTATTTGATTCCACCAACAGTTATCTCATCGCCAAGTCTGCTTCCCAGCGCCGGAGTCGCTGAGACTTGCCTGCACAGGGGCCATGGAGGGAGGCAGCTTTGGGCCATCCTGGGCAGTCTGCACACCTGTCATTGTCCACCCCCAAACAGATGTTTCTCTAGAGCTCAGCTCAGCCAGTCCTCGCTCAGAGGCAGGAGAGGGCACATCCACGTGATCCATAAACACTCACTAGAGCAGGCCCTGGGTGCTCGCTCACAGAGGTCACCAGTTCCAACTGCTGCCAAACAGCCCACCCCAAGCACAGCAGTGTGAACAGCCATGAACACACCATGCTCCGGGTGCTTGGGTCAGGAGTTCGGACAAGGCCTGACGGGGACGCTGTGTCTCCACCTCAGGGTGTCTGGAGCCTTGGCTAGTGGCTTTGGCAGTTGGGGCTACTGGCACAGAAGGCCATGCTCTGCAGGGCATCCTGGGCAGTGTATGCTGGCTATTGACAGAGCATCTCCATGTGGCCCCTCCCCCACCACCTCGGAGTGAACTTCTGGTACATAAGGAGCAGAGCCTATGTGACCTGGGTGGGAGGGGACCAGAGCCCACCTCCTGTAGGGAGGTGACTGTGAGGTGTGGTCAGAGGAGGAGGGAGGGAAGTATAGAAGCTGTCAGATGTGAAATCAGGACAGGACCCTGGCAGTGTGGCCCCATCAGCTGATGCAGCTGCTGTCCCCCTGAACACCCAGGCTGATCCCACACGGCAGGAGACCTGAGGAGGTCCCTGGAGAAGGATGGATAGACCCTCCCCTCCCCCAGTCTGTCTGGACACAGGGAGGATCGGAACAACCATATCCTGACTGGAGTGCACAGGAGAGTTGTTTTTTATTTCTCTCTGAATCAGAAAACAGTGAAGCCCTCAATGTGTAGCAGAAATTCAGTCCCTCCCTCTTCCTCTCACCACACCTCCTGGTGGGATGCGGACTGTGGACCATAGTGACCTTAGTTTCCAGCTGTTGTCTCCCCAAGAGGCTGACCCCGGGTGGGGGGTCGCTGCTGCCCAGCCTGTGGGACACAGGCACGGAGCTGGGTGACATTTAATTGAGACAAGTCTCCCATTAGAATGTAACTGGTTTGGGTGCATGTTTATTCCTTTCACAAATAACCATGGGCTGCTCATGGGTGCTTTCTAGAATCCAGCATCAGACCGCTGCCCTCGGGGCGCTGCTACTCTGTTAGGAGAGAGACAGACAGTAAATGAAGGAGACACGTGATATTTTCTTCACCAAGGGCCCAGGGAGGGTCACGGGCTGGGTGGGAGGTCGCTGTCCCGTCAGGTCAGGCCTGTCTGATAAAGTGACAGTGAGCTGAGGCCTGGAAGGGGAGGAAACCAGGTGGCCATCAGGCACAGCCTCTCTGGCACAGGTGACAGCAGTGCAGAGGCCAGGAGGTACCTCTGAGGACCAGCAAGGGGGCCTTGTGGGTGGGAAGGTGCAGGGACGGGGGCAGGAGGTGACAAAAGGCCGGCATGGGAGCCACGCTGTAGGCGCTGCGGGCTTTGTGTAGGCAGAGGTGCTGGTGTGAATACTAAAGCATGAAAGGCAGTGAGTGTCCTGCGTGCCCGGCTTTGTCCTGTCATCTGGGGGGCTGGGGGTGGGGGAGGTCTGTCCGACTCGCCACCCTGATAACTACACAGCAGCGACCAGTTTGTCCCTGAGCCAGATTCCCGCTCAGAGCTGGGCCTGTAGGCCTCCGGATGGCATCCCCAGCGTGCAGGCCCTGTGGGATCCCTTCAGGTTAACCGCATCCCTCTGTGCGGGACCCCACACTGAGGCCCACAGGACACCTGGAGTCCCGCTGGTTCGTCATGGCCCCACAGCTGGCAGATTCGGGGCTCACCCACGTCCTTCCCAAATAAAGCTATTGACTGACCACAGGTCATCTGTGTTGATGTGCTACATGGCGAACCTCCGTGTCAAAACATGTCCCACGGTTTGGCCAGGTGCGAGGAGGTGGAGGGATGGCTGCTTGTCTTCCGAAGCCTGCACTACACAGGGACGGTCAGAAGATGGACGTTTCGGAGACCAGGCAGGGCCTGCTGGCAATCTGGTGGAGTTTGGTGCTGGAGGGAGCGGCTTGTCCAGCTGGGTATCAGAGGAATTCTCTGTCCCTTTTAGGAGCCAGAATAACCCTGATTTGCTCCTCACTTCTCAGCATCAGGCATGTTACTCCCCGATCAAACCCACTCGCTCCAGCTTCTGAAAGCTCTGTATTCTGGTGGGTGAGTCAGGTCTGAGTTAAGGGGAAGTGAGTCCTACAAACACACCTGGAGCTCCCAGAGGCCACCCTGCAGCCCGGGACCCTGCTCCCGCCAGGCTTGGGGACCTGCTGGCAGGGGCAGCAGGTGTGAGGACACTCTGGAAATGGATGGGGAGCCTGGTCTTTGCCCACTCAGCCTCTCTCGTAAAATCAGGCATATGAAAATGTTCACACTGCCCAGGTGGGGAGGGTGTGCACCCCATGGCCTTGACAGCAGGCAGGGTCTTCCTACTTCCCAGCCTCAGGAAGACCATCCTGAGAGACACACTGGAGATGAGGGTGCAGTGGCCCTGAGAAGCTAATGCAGCTCTGGAGCCCCCCAGGAAAATGCATGGCCCGATTTGCAGGTGCCTCAGAGGCTCACAGACATGCCCTGGCCCAATGTGTCAGGGTTCAGAGGGGAAATCCTAGAGCCAGCAGTGTGGCCTCAGGCATGTCCCTGCCCTCTCAAAGGCTCAGTTTTCCCTGCTGTAAAATGGGAGGTGGCATCCTCCACCAGCCTCCCAGCCTATCTATCACCTTAGCATAAGGGAGGTCCTCTCACACCCCACAGAAAACCCCCCGAGGGCTGTGTGACTCAGCAGGACCCCACCCAGATCTCCTGGAGGTTCTGGGACCATTTGGTGGAAAGAGTCAAAATATCCAGAAGGCTCCCACACGCAGGAGGAAGGCAATGGAACCTGGCTCCTCACTCTTCTCCCCCAGAGCAGCTGCCACCACGGCTGCACCAGCATCAGGCCCATCTGCCTGCCTGGCACCTTCCCAAGTCTACAGGGAGGGGGCCCAGGCAGAGCTGGAAGCAGACCCTCTGCCGTTGCAGAAATGGCCTGTTTGTTCTGGGGCCAGGGAGGTGTGGGCTCATGGATGAGGCCACACTGTGTGCCCTGAGGCAGGCTCCTGCCCTCTCTGTGCTGCTTGGAATCAGCGCTGAGATTCTACCTGGGGGCTGTTACACTCTGAATGAGCCCTTGGCTTGGCCACAGTGAGCACTCACTGACCAGTGGCTTCTGGTTTCTCCCAAGACTGTCCTTCTGTTATAACTGTCTGCCCCACTGCCCGTGTCACCCATGAGGGGATGGAGAACATACCTGTGACTCTGAATGAGAAATATTTAGATAGGTGGGAGGAGGCCCCACCTTCAGGTTTCAGTGAGGTCAACCACCCCTAATTCATTCATCCAGCAGGGTCATTCACAGAGAGGTTAAGTCCTTGCCCAGGATCACTGGGGCTTAAACCTGGTAATGTGGCCTCTCCACAGAAGACATAACCTCTTGGGTGTGGGACACCAGCCCTTGACTCTGGGCCCACCCTCATGAGCCCCTGCCTGGCCCTTCACCCCTCAGTGCTGCTGGATCTGAGATTCCCTACAGTCTTTTTCTCTGCAGCCATCTCCGATTTGAAGTCCCAGCCAGTGAGTTCTCCGGGATCCTCCCTACAAGTGTGGAGGCCCCCTTGATGTCTGGACCACCCGGGCTGTGGGACTGCCAGTGGGGTGTCTCTCACCCAAAGAGCAGGCCTTGGGGGTAGATTCTGCTTCCTGGCTGCTCCTCACAGAGCCTCTTGGGCGTGGGCATGGCTCTGGCTTTGTTGGGGTGAGCTGACACAGGACTCCTTCTCTGACAGGTCCAGGCTACGGGGGAGCCCCAGCCCTTTAATGACTTGACTGCTATTAGGTTGTTTTATTGCTCAATTTGGTTAAAAGGCCCCAGAGAAACACCCCAACCCTTATGATGGCTAGTGGGTGTTGAAAGGAAATGTGCAATTTGCAAAAGATCTGAAAGAGGCTCCCGCCCCATCTAGGTCTCAGGGTGCAAGTCCTGCAGCCACAAGTAGGGTGGACCCACAGCTGCTCAGGAAACCACCAGGCAACATGCAGGAATTCAGCTTGGTGGCCCGCCTAGAAGGGGAGGCAGGCAGGGAGCAGAGGGCAGAGAGGCCTGCAGGAAAGCCCTAGAATCTTCACATCCATGCTTCAAGACAGAGGTGAGGGTCCCCCCACTTCAGGAGGAGAACTCAGGCCCAGGAGCCACTCACAGCCCATGGCCAGACAGTGAATGGATACCTGCCTTCACACTCAAAAGTTGTGCCTGCCCCTCCCTAGCCTGTAGCCAGCCCTCACAATTCCAGGGCTTGTCTGGGTCTCTCCATCCCCATTTGCCAAATTGGGGAGACTGGATATTTGGAGACACCACAGTGGATCCAGGCAGTTGTGTGAGCTCCGGCTGGGGCCCCTGCAGAGCTGCACTCACTGGGTCAGAACCTGAGCTCTGCCCTTCCTAGCTGTGTGCTTTGGGCAGTTACTTAACCTCTCTGTGTCTCAGTTGTCCCATTTATAAAATTGGAGTGTAATATGTTTTACTTTTTCATCACTATTATTGTAATGGAATGACCTCCCAGGGCTGTTGGGAAGATTAAATGAGTTAATATTTTGTTGGCCACTGCACTGGCTGTTCGCCTCCTCTCTCCAATGCTGGGACAGGATTTCAGGCGGAGATGTGCAGCTCATGTCTAAGGGATGTAAGCAGTCTGTGGAAGGGACTTGCCCCTGGGAACAAGTGTGATGTGGACTCTGGTCTGTCCATTTGTGTATTGTTGACCCATCCCTCAGAGAAGGCCCCTGGTGCAGACAGCCCCCTGAGCAGACACCAACAGGTAGTTGGAGAAGTAGACTATTGTAGAACATTGTGGGCCTCAAGTTTCTCATCTGCAAAGGGAGGGGTTGAATGAATCCTAATGCACCAGTATGTGGGGTACCTTTGCACGCTGTTAATCTGATGCCCATGGCAGACATTGCTAGTTGATCTCTGCCCACTCTCATGGTGGTGGCATGCATCACTAACTGATCACAGCACTCCTTTCACATTGAACCTGCTGAGGCAGCATCCTTCTTCTGGAGCAGCTCTGGTGCCCCATTTGCTTGTACTTGCATTTTAGCGGAAACCTATTACCTACTCTAGTTGGATGGGCTCTGAGGGCCAGCCAGCTCTGATCATTTCAGCATCCATTAGCTGAGAGTAAAGATGGGGAGAGTGTCTGACAACCACACATGTCTGTGGGAGGCAGGATGTACTGTCCTGGGCCGAGTAAGGACGGGGAGATGTCCCTGGAAGGAGAGACCTGGAGCATGGAGGTGGAGCCCAGCTGCCCAAAGTGTGGTTCCCAGGACCTGTCAGACTTGCAGACTCGAGGGTCCACCCCATACCTAACTCCCTGGAATAGCATTGGCATGTGAGCTTGGCCCACTGTGATATAGGTGATGTACACACCACAAGCCCTGGAATTGGAGTCCTGGGTTCAAATTCTGCTCTGGCAGGCACAGGTGATGTGGCCCCGGACAGGTTGTTACCCTCCGGGCCTCTTGCTGTAAGTAGGAATGTTCATGGGTGAGGTCGCCTGGTTCACTTGGTGAACATGTGCTGAGCGCCTCCTGCATGCCCTGGGCTGGGTGACAGTGAAGCAGGCAGAGGACTCTGTGTCATTAAAAACTCAATGAAGGCTAAGGGGGAGGACAAGCCAAATTAAATGCTGGTGAGGGGTGGGTGGGTGAGGACGCTCCCAGGAGCCTCCAGCCATGTACAACACTGCGAGCACTCAGCAGGTGCTCAGGGAGCAGCGGTGCCCTTTAGCAGGGACTCTGATCCCTGCCCCCACAAAATATGGCCAGGACATAAGTGGGGCAGCCTTAAGGTCCCTTCTTCTCAGTGACAGCAGGGCCTAAAGGTGGAGTCCTGGGGCTGGAGAAGGCTGAGGGGCAGGAAGAGGTGGGGCAGAAAGGGCATGCAGGAGGGGGGCTTCACCCTCCCTGGTGTGCGCCAGGACAGGACACCCTTGACCACTGGCCCCTATGCAGGAGGACCCTGGCAGGAGGTGCCCACTGGGCAGTCCCAATTCGGGGAATCCCAGCTGGCTCTGTGCCACCACCTTCCTGCCACCCTCATCCTCCAGGAGCCAGACACATTCAGGATCCTTGCCAAGCTGGGGGGAGGGATGGCACTCGGCTTCTCTACTCCAGCCATCCTTTTTGCTGCCTGCGTGTAATTAACAGAGTAATTAAAAACAGGATGAGTTAATTGGTATTCATTTATGTGGCAGATGTTTTTAATTGAGGCAGGAAACAATTTACCTGTTTACATAAACAATGGCAAAGGCAGGCTTGTAAAACACATTTTTTTAATATTTTCCTCCCCCTTCTGAAAAAGAATTGAAGTCACTTGGTCTCCCCTGTGCCTTGCCTACTATGAGAGCTGAGCAGGCCCGGCCTGGAGGGGAGGCCCGGCTGGGGGAGGTGTGGGAGGTTCAGGCCAAGAGGAAACATCTGTTTAAAAGCTTTGCTTCCAGAGGAGGCTGTTTTCCTTAAATTCAGAGAAAGGAGGTGTTGTTCCCAGGCTGCAGGGACGCCAGCCGGGCTGGGAAAGGGTGGGGGCCCCTGTCCTGCCAAGTTTGGTGCCCTTCTGGGTGGGGCGTTGCTGTAAGCCTGGGAAGGCTTACCTTTTCCACGACATTTCTGGAGGCTTGGTGTTGCACAGTCGGACCACACCTGCAGATACTCACCATGGTTCCCCATAACACTCTCGGCCACCTTGCTCACGTGACTGTGATGCAGAGTGCAGATCTAGAACATCTACTGGCAACAAGGACAGCACCAGTTAGACCAGTGGAATCAGACTGGACCTCAGTTCAGCAACCTCAGTACTTGAGTTCTGGCTAAGAGAGAATTCAGAGAAAGTTTATTTAGAAAGTCCCAGAGGTAGAAGTGAACCTAGAAGAAATGGTCTCAGGAAACAAGTTACAGAGGCGAAAGAAGGGCCCTTGGCGCTTGGAAGAGAGAAGCCATGCCATCCTCATCTTGAGGTCTCAGGGGAGGACCCCAATAAAATATTCACCAGCTTTCCAGGTGGGTCCTTTCAGGGTCATGGTCTCTACTGATTGGTGGGCACCAGGGCAGGGGGGTCAATAGTCAATGCAGCTGGTCCTCAGGTCAGCCATGGCATCACTTGTCTGGATTTGCTGCTTTTCTGGGCCTGGAGCTGAAACACAACAGAGGCCTAGATATATTCGATTCGGGTCAGACCCTCATTGTCCTGGGGGCTTAATGCTTAAGGGCTATTCTCCAGCCCCCTTGTTCATGCCCTCTTTAAGGGGGTCTAACCTGAATGACTAACAACATGCCAGGGGAGGAAAGGTCAGGGAAGGGTCTGTCTCACATGACCAGCGATAAGAAAGGTGGGGTGGGGGGGGGGGTCCTAAACCTCATTACCAGTGATATGCTTGGGGAGGAAAGGTTACCCTGGGGGGTGGGGTCCTTGTTTTGCCAGTATTGCCTGTTGCTAGGCACCGGGGCTTTCTACCCTGGTGCCCTTCTGTACCTGGCCCATTGTCCTTGCTCTGCTCATGTCTATCTAACTGCAAACCACACATCCATTGACAGACATTGTCAGTCGATACTGTGTCAGAGCTTCTTGTGACTGAGGGGGCATATCATGTGTCTATGTGCTGAGCATGAGCAGTGGGCCTAGGGCCTGACCTACCCTGTCTTTGCAGGGTCCAAACCTTTCACTGCCTGGGTTCAGGGGTAGGACAGATGAGCCCATCTGCATGGAGAGCTCCCAGGAGGGCCTTGGATGAAGCAAGTGCTCAGGGAGTTGCCTCTTTGTAGAATGACACTCATTTGGCCCTTGCTGTATGCCTGGCTGCAGCAGTAAGCTTTGCGGGTGTGCAGTATTACTTTGATTCTCCTGTTAACACTCAAGGGAAGAAATAATTATTCCCATTGTACAAGTGAGGACCCCGAGCGCAACCTCCAGGTTGTCACTGGAAAAGACACATCGTCAAGCAGGGGAAACGCTGATAATAGAAGCGTCTGACTTGTAGGCACCTTTATTTGCCTTTCCTTAAAGGGTAAACATGCACAGGATTGTATTTACACAGAGATATCTGGACGGATCCGCAAGAACTGTCAGCAGAGGTGGCTCCGGGTCAAGGGACTGGAGGAGCAGGGGCCCTTTTCCTTGCCCCGTCTCCCGTTCTCTGCTGGGGGAGCATTGCCAAGACTGGGTTTTCCTGTGTGATAGTGACAGTCCTGGCCAGGGCCAGGCTGCCAGGTTCACCAAGGACATGTTGCTAACTCCTCTAAAAGTGGGGTAAATAGTGGGGCTCTTGTGAGAGGTGATGCCGGTGAAAACTTGGCCCACGGCACACAGCAAATGCACCAAAAGCTGGGGGTGTGGGTGCTCCTAAGGCTCTTGGCACCACGTGCAGAGGGGGAATCGGGCCTGTGCCCTTTGGGTGACATACAGTTGGAATTTCTGGGACATTTTGATGGTCCCTAGGGCAAGAAGATGGAACTTTCTGGAATCCATTGGGGAGAAAAGCCCTGGAAAGTCAGAGCCCCAAAGCTTCAAGCTCAGAATGCCCAAAGTGTGTCATCAGCAGCCACACCAAGCTGCTGGGGCTCGGCCCCCCCTCCTGGAGGTGGTATGAGGCTACTCTGACTCCAGACCCCTCTGGTTCTGCTGGAGTAAAATCAGGAAGTCACCGCAGCCATGGATATCTGAAGAGGCGAGCAGCATGCTGGGGCCACGGTGCCTGTGGTGTCCTTAGGAACTCAAGCCCTGTACCAGTTCTGTGTGACTTAGGTGAGGATCTGACCTCTCTGGGCATCTGGGAAGTGAGGACTGTGATGGCCTCCCTGTGTTGTGAGCTTTGACCTCAATAATGAGTTGGCTGAAAAGCCCCCAGCATGGGGCTTGCCCTCCTGCCTTTGCCCATTCTGCAAGAGGAAGCGAGAACCCCCAGGACCCTCCATGCAGGCTAGGTAGGAGGACCACCCTGTGATCACAGGAGCAGAAGGGCCTGGGCCCCCAAAGTGGTGGGGTCTTCTCACGGTCTGCCTTTGCCCCTGGGCTGTGGTATCAGGGCAGGCCTGGTTGGTGCCGTCAATGTGCCAGGACACAGGGACAGTAGGGTATGTGTGCGCTTCTGGGTGGGGGTGAAAGGGAGCCCCGGGTCCTCGATCTACAGGGTGCTCCCTGTGGGGGGTATCAAGGTGCTGCCACATGAGGCCTACTCTTGCCTCAGCTCAGTCACATCAGCTCAAGGGTCATCTTTATGAAAGTGGGGAAATGAAAAGTTAGGGATGACTCTGGGAGCAAAACCAGCCCAAACTGCCTTTTCATGTCCCTGTCTTTCCCAGGAGGTTATTTCTAAAATCCCATTTCAGCCACTTGTATTTGAGGGCTCTCACGAGCTTCACAGCCTGCAGTCCCTCAGGCCCTGCCAGCAGGGGGATTGTGTCTCCACCCTTCAGGGGATGACATAAGCCTCATCGGTGTTTGTGGCTCAGTGTACACATCACAGGTGACCTGGGTTTCACAGGTCAGGTAGATGAGTGGCTGTTCTGGGGCTGGCGGGAGAAGCACCTGGCACTCAGGAGAAACACGTGCAGGAGAACCCGCCAGTCCCTAATTATTACTTAGCATTCATATGCGCAGCATTATTTTAAAATTTGGCAGCATTTTTCTGGAGAGTTCAAGGTGATATGCAGCCAATTTGCACGTTTTTTAAACAATGAAAACATGTTGGGAATTGGTTAAGCCTTCGTGGTGCCTCGTTGCCGGCAGAGGGAAATCCTCACTCCTGGGCCTGGTTCTCCAGACCCTCCACAGACTGGACCTTGCCCGGCCTTCCTGCCCACTCCCCTCCTCGCCTGTGGCAGAACTTTAGTTTGTTCCTAAACTCCAACTGCCATGCCTTTGACTGACTATGCCCTCTGCTGGGGACGCCTTCCCCTCAGGGGTGCAAGTTTTATAGCCTTCAGGACCCAGCTGCAGCATCGCCTCTTCTTAGAAGCTTTGACACTCCACCCCCAGCCCAGGGTGTGCCTGCAGCTGTCTATAGGACTTTCCACTTGATCCAGCTATGAGCTCAGAGGGCAGACCCAGACGCGCATCCATGGCCCCATGAGTTCCTTAGATTTCATCAATTCCTTTTTTAAAATAAATAAACTACACAATGTATGTTTATTAACTTGTATGACAGTTTGTAATTATCTATCTGTTAATTATTGTGACTGTTTACTTCTTGGGTGGGCCAGGGCACAGTGCTGGTAGGCAGCAAGCAGTAAAGAATAAATCAAGGGCCCTGGCTGGAGTGTTCAGTGATGAGGGCGTCAGCCCTTGCACCAAAGGGTCTCAGAATTTATTCCCAGTCAAATACCTGGGATGCAGGTTTGATTCCCTGGCCCTAGTCGGGGATTGTTATGGAGGCAACCAATCAACGTGTCTGTCACATCGATGTTTCTTTCTTCTCCCCCAAACCCCCCCCCCCCCCGGGCCTTTTCCACTCTCTCTAGGAAGCAATGGAAAAAATATCCTCAGGTGAGGATTAAAAAAATAATAATAAATCAAGTACATGGTTTAAATGGGGGGTGGAGGGGGGGGGTCTGTTACAGAGGGAATGTAGAGACAAGGAAGTCTTGCTCCCCTTCTTCCCAGGTGCAGTTTCTGTTTCCTTCTAGAGATACTGTGCACATGTACATATTAGATCATGTTTTAAATATCCCATGGGTGTTCTGCAGCCTTTCTTGGGGTCACATCCCCTCCCTATAGGAAACACACAAGCAGACACCACACACACACACACACACACACACACACACACACACACTCTACATATGCTGTCCCTCTGTTGCAGCCCATAATGGGAGGGGGGGCGGGGGGACAAACTCTTATCATTGGACTCTTCTTCTGTTCAAATCGCAGCGTAGGTGTCCTTTACTCCAGGAGGCCCTCACTGAATCTGCTCAAGCCAGGTGAGGCACTCTCCTGGAGTCCCCAGCCCCCAACCAACATGTCATAGATAAGTATATATGTGTGTGTGTGTGTGTGTGTGTGTGTGTGTGTGTGTGTGTGTGTGTGTGTGTCGGCGGGTGGGGGGTAAATGCAAGCGCAAAGCGGTTGTGGGTATTCGCTTAACAGTCTCTTACTTACTCCTCACAACATCCTCCTCAGTGCACAGATGAGTAAACCAAGGCTCAGAGAAGCAAGGAGGCTTGCCCACAGCCACCTAGGATAGTGGTCGGCAAACTTAGTCAACAGAGGGGCAAACTATGGCTCGCAAGCCGCATGTGGCTCGAGAGCCGCAGTTTGCCGACCACTGACCTAGGTGATGAGGTCAGGGGCTGATCTTGAGCTTGTCTAACCCCAGAATGGGCTTTTCCCACCACTGCATGACTGTAGTGGCCTGTGTTTCCATCGCCTCACCACCTTTGAGCACCTAAGAAGGGATTCATCTGCATCACACTCAGGTCAGAGCACCATCCATCTACTCACCTATACACCTACTCATCTGTCCATCCATCCTTCCATCTATCCAACCCAACCATTCATCCATCCATCCACCCACCCACCTATCCATCCATTCAAAAATCCATCCACCCACTCCTCCCTCTGTCCACCCATCCACCCACACATCCAGGCATACATAATCTACCCCTCATCAATCCATCATCTACCCACCCATCCATCTGCCTCCTACTTTACCCACTTATCTCTCTATGTATACCCACACCCCCTTGAGCCCACCCACCCACCCTCTTGAGCCACACAACCACATTCATTGTCATAGCCCATTCACACTCAGGTAGGAGACCAGTCTGCAGATGGCCACTTGCCCTTGGTGGCAATATACCTGGGAGGATGAGAGGAGACTCCAGAGTACCAGGACCAGTATTGGGAGAGGAGGGCGTCCGCTGTTTTTGCTGCCCCTCCCCCAGTCTGGCAGCCCCTCCTTCTGCAGCAGGGGCCCAGATGTCAGGGCGCCTCCCCCACAGCTCTCAGCCCCAGCAGCTGGGTGAGGAATGTGCTTCCTTTGTGTGCTAGCTACAGGGTGAGCAGGCCTGACATCTGGATTGCGTTTGCTGCCCTTTGGAGAGCAGGGAAAGGTTTTCATTCCAGCTCTTTGAGCTCTCCACCCTCCCCCACCTTTAACTCTTTGCCAGTATTCTGTAGAAGACCAGACTCCGTAACAGCCCACAGGGCTCAGGGCCGAGGGGTCGGGCATCAGTGGTCAGTGGAGCTATGAGCTCCGCAGCCCAACCAAAACCCCAGACTCTTCTTGAAGACACCAGCAAGAACATAATGGCTCTGACCTGCTTTCTCCCCAGGAACCATGGTCACAGTTCATTTGTCACCATTTTTCTGTGCATATGTTTACTTATAAGATAGAATTACATGCTTTTGTCACCTCTTGATTCTCACTCATGGGTCACTTTTCCAGATCATTAGGTAATATTCTATCTATCATGGCATCATTTTTGCTAGTAGTGGGTGTTTAATATATAAAACACACACAGTAAAGTGTGCAGCTTGAACTTCATAACGTGTTCCAGATAACAAACATTACCTGCCTTGCCTCAGGCCCTGATACCCTCCCAGTCACTCTCTGTCAGAGGAACCCCCATCCTGACTGTGACACCATAGACCATTTTGCCTGTTTGTGAACTTCATATAAATGGAAGCACATGGCATGTGCTCTTTGGGGTCTGGTGGCAACCACTCGCTCCATGTTTATGAGATGCATCCATGTTGATGCATATGATTGTTCCTGTCCTTTTTCCTTGCTATATAGTATTCCACCATTTAGATCTGCCATGACTCATGACCATTCGACTCTTGATGGGCATTTGGAGGGCTTCCCTTTGGGCCTTTGTGACAGGTGGCTGATGAACACTCTGATTTCTTGCTGCTGACTCACATGGGTTTGCACATCTGTTGGTTCTGGGCCTAGGAGTAAAATCACTGTGGCATGGGTGTGTGATAGTTCAGGCTATTGGATACTGAAAAAGTTTCCAAAGTGAATGTAACTATAGCATGATTCTGAAGATTCCATAATGTTGCATTAACCAGAAAGTTTATTTAACAAGCCCTCTATTGTGATCATCTTATTTATTCCCTGATCTTCACTCTTATAATGCCATGATGAGCATCCTTGTAGGTAACTGTTGGCTGGCATCCTGATGATGTCCTTTGAACACATTTGCTAAGGTGGATTTGCTTGTCCAAGCCAAGTCACCACCACCATGTTATAGGTGTAACATGGCCTGTGCTTTTCCAGTTCAAGAGGAGTAGGGAGCCAAGAGGCAGGAGGCCCTAATTCAACTTCAGTTTGCCATCTGTAAGTTCTGATTGGTCTCTAAGCTCCCTTCCAGTTCCAATATGTTGTAGTTCTCAATACTAAAATGTATCAGTTAGCTACTGCTGTGTAATAAATAACGGCCAAACAGTAGCTTGAAACAACTACCATTATTTGGATCACTAGAGGCCTGGTGCACAAAATTCATGCATGGGGTGGGGGGGTTGGTCCCTCAGCCCAGCCTGCACCCTCTCCAATCTGGGACCCCTCGAGGGATGTCCAACTGCCCATTTAGGCCCAATCCCACCACTGCCCGTTTAGGCCCAATCCCAGTAGGGCAGTTGGACATCCCTCTCACAATCCAGGACTACTGGCTCCCAACTGCTCTCCTGCCTGCCTTCCTGATTGCCCCTAACCACTTCTGCCTGCCAGCCTGATCATCCCCTAACTACTCCCCTGCCAGCCTGATTGATGCCTAACTGCTCCCTTGCCAACCTGTTTGCCCCTAACTGCTCTCCCCTGCAGGCCTGGGCCCCCCCACCAACTGCCCTTCCCTGCAGGCCCAGTCGCCCCCAACTTCCCTCCTCTGCCAGCCTGGTCACCCCTAACTGCCCTCCCCTGCAGGCTTGACTGCCCCAACTGCCCTCCCTTGCAGGCCTGGTTCCTCCCAACTGCCCTCCCCTGCTGGCCATCTTGTGGCGGCCATCTTATGTCCACATGGGGGCAGCCATCTTGTGTGTTGGAGTGACAGTCAATTTGCATATTACTCTTTTATTATATAGGATTAGATAGGATAGAGGCCTGGTGCACCGGTGGGGGCCAGCAGGTTTGCCCTGAAGGGTGTCCCGGATCAGGGTGGGGTTCCCTTGGGGCATGGGGTGGCCTGGGCAAGGGGCCTATGGTGGTTTGCAGGCTGGCCATGCCCCCCGGTGACCCAAGCGGAGGCCCTGGTATCTGGGATTTATTTATCTTCTATAATTGAAATTTTATAGCCTTGAGTGTAGGCCTGGGCCCACCAGGGTGTGTGGAAAGCTTGGCTTCTCCATTGCCAGGGAAACTCAAGCCTCCTGTTTTCTCCATGGCCGCAGCCATCTTGATTGGGGTTAATTTGCATGCTCACTCCTGATTGGCTGGTGGGCGTGGCTTGTGGGTGTAGCTGAGTGGTGGTTAATTTGCATATTACTCTTTTATTAGATAGGATAGTTCTGCTGTTTGGGCTGGCAGTTTAGTCAGGCTTAATCTGGAAGTTCTGATCCTGGCTGGGCTTGCTCTTGGGACTGTGGTAAGATGTGGGTCTGTGGTCAGCTGTGGGCTCCAGATCAGCAGCTCTGCTGATTGTGACTGGGCACCCCACATGACTAGGCCCTCAGCTGGGACAACTGCCCCAAGCATGTCTCACCCTCCAGCAGGGGGGTCAACAAGAGAACAATGGAGCCAGCCTCTGTGTCCAGGCTCACAGTTGGCTGACATCACTTTTACTGCATCCTATTAGCCATACAAAGTCCCAGGGCCAGCCCAGGTCCAAGGGCAGAAAGCAACTCTGTCTCTGGATAGGTAGAGCTGCAGTCACATTGCAGTGGGCATGGGTCAGGAAGAGCAAATAATTGAGGCCACTTTGCAATGCATCCACCTCAGAGGTGGAGGGGATCTTAGTAGCTGTAACCAAGCTTCCTTGCTGTGGGATAGGCTCCAATAGCACCTTGGTCCTCAGATACACCATGAAGGGCTGGATGTCCTTCCCATTTACACACATGGGAGCTGCTTGCAGGGACCACTGGCAGGGGCACAGGTCCTGACCCAAGCCCGACCCAGGTTCTCTCCCACCACAGTGGGCCAAGCTCTCAAACATGCGTACATGGGATCCAGGGCAACAGAGGGCAGGTAGGAAGCACACTCTTTCTTAGTGTTCAGCCAACAAACCTTCATGGAGAACCTACTAAGTGTCAGGCGATTGTTCTGGGACCAGTACAGAGAAAGACAAGACCATGTCATTGGGAAGACAGGCAGTAGGCACAAGGACCAACACAGCCAATGATTGATTACAGGTGCTGACAAGTGTCCCAAAGCAGATAAAATTGGGTGACATAGCAGGAAGCACAGGGGTAGGGGCAGTTTTGACTTGGGTGAGCAGGGAAGGCTGCTCTGAGGAGGGGCATTTGAGACCAAACCTGAATAATGAGGAGAGAGCCTTGCTGCGATGTGGGGAAGCGCCCCAGCAGGTGCAGAGGTCCCGCGCAGGACAAGAGCAAGTGCTGGGCCCAAGGGACTGTAAGGCAGTCGGAGCACAGGAGATGTGCAGGGTACACGTAGTCCATCTGCCACCCATCGAGCAGTTTTGTCCCAGCTTCTTTGATGAACCCAGACTCATTTATAGGCATGACATAGGCGGTGCTTTTCCAGTTCAGAAGGGGTGAGTGGGCCCTGCTGGAGGGGAGTTCTGGTGGGATTGGGTCTGGTCCAATTTTGCAGCATCTCAGTGATAGAAGGGACTTTCCCACCCAGGCATACCAGCTCCCTTCACCACTGGCAGGATGTCATGAACTCCTGCTTATGATGGTGGGGAAGCCTGGCCACTGCCAAGTGTCCCCTTGTATCTGCGAGGGAGCTTCACTGTGCCCCTGGGACATTCTCTTGTGGACTCTCATTGGACAGAGGCTGACTGTCCCCTTCTGGGCAGGCTTTGAGTACATCCACAGACAAGCACTGCCACCAACCAGCTGGGCACTTCAACCTTTGAGCTGGACACACATGGGATCTGCTGTGTGATGGCCATGTGGCCTGGGGCTAGTGACATCACTAATTTGTGCCTCAGTTTCCCCATATGTATCTCAGGATCTTAACACCTCAGGGTTTTGTCAGGAGAGTTGAATGGGAGAGGTGTTTCAAAACCCCAGGCACAGAAACAGCTCTTAGCAAAAGAGAGACTATTTAAAATCAAAGTTGTACCCTAGCCGGTTTTGCTCAGTGGATAGAGCATCAGCCTGCAGACTGTGGGTCCCGAGTTTGATTCCCGTCAAGGGCATGTACCTCGTTTGCAGGCTTGAGCCCAGGCCCTGGTCAGAGTGCATGCAGGAGGCAACCCATCAATGTGTCTCTCTCACATCGATGTTTCTCTCTTTTAGTCTCTCCCCCTTCCCTTCCACACTCTAAAAATCAATGAAAAAATATCCTCAGGTGAGGATTAAAATAAATAAATAAATAAAATCAAAGTTGTACACACATGCCAAGGACAGATCCTTCCTCCCAGAACCCCACAGCAGTCTCCTCCGTGCCCCATGCATGCTGGACGCTTTCCCTGGATTAACGAGTTTTGCTCTTCCTTTACTCTGTGGAGTGGGCTCTGTTCCCATCCCCATTCTACAGGTGAGAAAACTCAGGCCCAGAGTAGAAAAGCCACTGCCCTTGTGCTGAGAGACTAAGGAGGGTAAGGAGGCAGGCCAACCAGAACCTGCCCCCGATGGCCCGAGCCATGTAGTTTCCAGTTCACGAAGCCCTTCTGGGTTCCTTATTTAAGACCATCCCCACCCCAAGAAGCAGAGTTACAGGCCCCCTTTTACCAATGGGTAAACTGAGGCTCAGAGGCAAGCTGGGGTAATTTCCCTGAGTTCACAGTAGTTGGTCACAGAGCAGGATGGGATCCCAGGTTTCCTGACTCTTGGGCCAACATTGTTGTCATGGTGACCTGCAATCTTCACAGTCATCACCCATAGCCCTGGAGGTCAGGGTCCCTGGGGCCAGGAGGGGGTGGCTCAATACTGTGCTGTGGGAAAGGTGGTGGCAGGCAGAGGAACAGCCCACCCGGGTCAGGCCCCAAGGACTGGGAAGGGCTGGGCAGGAGGCCCGCCTGGAGCAATGGAAGGGAAAATACTAATCCTTGTGTTTTTATATTATTACTTATTCATCGGGTGGTGGAGGCCTTAATAGAAACCAGATGTGGGAAGTAACTCAAGTTCCAGCATCTGGGACTCATTAGGCTGCGCCACCCCCAAAATCCCCTGCTTTGCCGAGGTCTGGGATCAAAGATGAGTGTCCCCCTGACATTGGCCTTGGGGGAGTGGGGGATGGGTCCCTCCTGGTCAGACCCACCCATCTGGCTATAGGGTTTGCCCTGAACACAGGCAGCCCTTCCACATCCCTTCACCATTTTCCCAGCCAGGGACCCCCCTGCCATCTCTGGTCCCAGACCTCTCTGAGATGTGGCTGCTGCCTGAAGGTTCAGGCCTAACTTTCCCTCCATTTATTCCTATTAAGAGGGTCCAGAAGAGTTGGGGTGCCCACGCTCGCCAAGAAGTTTGCTCTCAGTGAGGAGATCACCTGGCATACTCAAGACCCCAAGGGTGCAGGAGAGGAGCCCCCACCCACCCTCCAGGCAAGCCTTGAGGGGAGGAGGGTGGGCATTCTAGGGACCAGAACTGCCTAAGCAAAGGTTTGGAGGCTCAAATGCCCCCTCCTCCATGAGAGAGATCTGGCTCCCCCTCTCTCACTGCACCTCCTGTTTGCATCTTGAATTCTGGCCACTCTGGGGATGGGGCCCCTCTGTGAACTGGTAGTGTAGCCTGTCTCACCTCCTCCGGGCCAGCACAGCAGTCAGCACAGGGTGCATGGGGCCTTCCCAGTGACGGGGCCCTGCGGGCATTCAGAGCATCCAGGCCTTCAAAGAAAGACTTCCCTGTTCCACCCTGTGTCTCTCATGGCTTTCAAGGTCCCATGGATATGAGGCCAGAAAACCTCCCTGGGACCACAAGAGCCAGAAAGAACATCCACTCTTTGTGTGGACACAAAGGGACCGGTGGGCACTGAGCACTCAGGAGGGCTGCTCCGAAATCCAGGGGACCTGGCTCCACCCTTCACAGAACTGCTTGCTGCTGCAAACACGGCATCCCCAATGGCTGTCCCCAACCTGACACCCCGTGTTCACTGTGCTACTTTGGTGCCCATGGCTCCGTTCCATCTTCTAAGGCAGTGGTCGGCAAACTCATTAATCAACAGAGCTGCAAACCGCGGCTTGCGAGCCGCAGTTTGCCAACCACTGTTCTAAGGGATCCTGCCCATGGGGAACACCCTGACGCATGTGTAGCCTGATTTCTCCTCAAACACACTCACACTTCTCTCTCTTCCATGAGTTTGGTGACAGGCTTGTAGGGGGGTCGGGGGTTATTTGTCATTAGAAGGGGCCAAGCACCATTGTAATAGGAGGTCTGTGAATGAATGAATGACTGGCAAATGGATGAAAATCCTGGCAGGCACAGTAGTATTCTAGGAATCAGAACTATGGGCCAGGCAGCCTCATTGAGCTGTGTCCTTGGGTGAAACCCTGACCTTCCTACCCCAGACACCCACCTGGATCAGGACTTTGCCACACAGAGAAGGTGGCCAGGGAGGTAACAGTATTTAGGGGCAGGCTTTGAGGCAAAGGGATCAGGAATCATGACTGGTAAAAGGAAGCCTGTGGGGTCGGGAAGCCTGGAACAATCTCCTATTGATGGGCTGTCTCCCGGGGTCCTCTTGGTCATAATTCAACAGGTATCTATTGAGTGGAGGATGCAGGCAAATCTCCAGGTATCCAGGGAAAAGAACTCTTGGCAGTGGGAACAGCCAGGCAAAGGCCCGAGGCAGACACAGCCTAGCACACAAGGGAAGAGTGTGGGAGGTGAGGGCAAAGGGGACAGCCAGTCACAAAGGACCATGTGTGCTCTCAAGGGCTGAGACACAGGCAGCCACCTTTACCCGTCTTAGGAAATGTGCCTTAGAGGGCACTTAGCACTCCGGTTCCCAAGAAAGTCGAACAGACAGGTTTACATTGGCGGGAGTTTCAAGGTAGTGGCCCGCTGCCCACAGAGGCAGAACTGGGAATTCAGAAACTGGGGCGGTTCCTGGCTCTGCCCCCCACCCACCTGCAGAGCCTTCACCTCTCAGGGGATGGTGGGGATGGTGGGTACGGGCTTGTCAGTCTCACCTGATGATGTGGTGAGGCTAGTCTTGGCCAGGCAACCTCGCAAGGGGCTTCCTTTCCTTTTGCTCATCTGCACTTTCCCTGCAAGGAAGAGGCAATATGTGCAAGATTCAGAAGGAAGATGACTGGACAACTGTTCCACGCTGCTTTCCCTTGGTCCTCACCAGCATCAGAGTCTCTGAGATCGCCAGTGACTGTTGCTGCGCATGTTTAGTGCTCTCTCTCCTTACTCTTGCTTACAGATGTGTGGAAACTGAGGCTGGGCAGTATGCCCAGAGTCCCTGCTTGTTTAGAGAGGAGGAAACAGGCACAGTGTCCTTCCTCAGGTACAGGGCCCCCCACACCACGCTTGCCTGGCAGCCCTGGAAAAGGCTCTGCTCATACACTCAGTACTTCTGAGACCGGCCTCTTTGTTATGCTGGGGACTTGAGAGGGGCTGAAACCTTCAGGGCCCCTTCTCAGCCCCCCATAGACTTCAGGAACCCTGGCCTGCACGTCAGCTCCTGGAGAGGGGTATGGGGTGAAGCTGTAACCAACCTAGGAGCAACACCTACTCAGTTTCTGGGTGGGAGCTTATCCCAAGACCCCACAAAAAGAGTGTCCTCTGGGGCCAGGCAGCCTGGCTTCAAGTCTTCCCACCCTGTACCTCAGTTTCTTCATCTGTTCACCTCACAGGCTTGCTGTGGGGACAAGATGAGGGGATCCATGCAGGGTGCTTAGGTCAGGGCCCTGGCATTGTTGCCTGTTAGTCCCTGTGCAAAGGACCTGAGGCAGCAACAGCTGAGCTTGCCTGTTGTTATCTGTCAGTACCTGTTGGTGCCTGTGCACAGAGCCCGCAGCGGGTTACCTGTCGTTACCTGCTGCCTTCCTACATCCCATGGCTCGGCTTTTGTGAGGGTCAAATGCGATACAGTAGGCATAAGACTACAAAAGATCAAAGCAGCAGCAACGTGGATTCAAGGAGGGCAAAGCCGGGAAAATGAGCTATGCTGATGCTAGCAGGTCCTCCTTCTGCGGAGGGTTCTAGAATCCCAGGGCTGGGAGCCCTGGTCGATGGCCAGTTCTCAGCCAGGCAGTGTGGGCTGGGAACCACAGGCAGACACGGACAGTGATGGATGGGGTGGCTTGTTCCGGCACATTCCGTGTTCTTTCCCACCAACTCCGCCTGGCCTTGGAGAGCTGCTTCCTCTGTCGATGGATTAGTGACATTCGCTGGGAACTGGATACGCCGTCTGGGAAAGACACAGGCTGTCCCTCGGGCCCTGGGAGCACAGGGTCTGGGAATGTTCTTTCATGCTGGGAACAGCGGGCAGGGGGTGGGGAGCTCTGACCGTGAGCTGGAGCAGGAAGCCCAGATCCCAGGGGCTGGAGAGGACAGGGCACCTCTGCCCACCCTCTCCCCTCTCAATAGGATGTCGTCAATCGGCTCCTGCGCACTCAGACAATATCAAGACACCAGCCACTCAGGAGCCAGCAGGCCCCATCCCTTGTGCATCCACGGTGGGAAAGACAACAAAGAAAGCCCCTGCAGGGTTGGAGGACAGACCGTTAGAAGATGAATAAGCATGGGGGTCTGATGGCCACGGCAGGCCTTGGTCTGCCTCTCATAGGCTGGTGACCTTGGGGAGCCAACACCTAGGCCCTGACAGCACTTTCTGGGGAGACGGTGAGGATTCACCGAGATGCTGTGTGGACGTGCAGGGCACGAGCCCAGCTCCGACTGGGTCTGAGGACACCTGAGAGTGGACACTGGAGGATGAAGGGGACAAAGAATGGGGAGCAAAAGAGTGTCTAGTGGGGCTGGCCCGGGTTTTCTGGGTGGCAGTTTGAACTTGCTGGGAGCTCTGCCATCTGAGCTGGCTCATGCTGGCCCCCTCAACAGCCTTGGTGGGAAACGGGAAAAGGGGTGGCTCTCTCACTGGCACCTAGAATCCAACAGTAGGGTCCCTCCCCTGGACTCTCCTATTTCTCCCCCCCGCCCCGCCCCAATGCCCCAGCCCGCTCCTGCTCTCACTGCCTTATGGGCACAGGGTCCCTCCTGGACGTCCCTACGCTGGCTGCCTTAGGCAGGAAGGTTGTGTGAGCCTCCAAGTGAATCTGGGGGATCTCAGTCTGAGGCCTTGATGGGGGGCAGAGCAGGAAGCCAGCACAGGGAGAACAGAATTACCCCTGTCTGGTGGCTCCTTAGAGTGTAGAGAGGCACCTGTTTGCCCTCAGGGTAAGAACTGGTGAAGCCCCATGTGCATGGAAGCCACTGGAGGGATTTAGGCCAGAGAAACCATGTGCACACTCAAGACCTGCCCAGCTGCTGTGCAGAGCCCTCAGTGGCTCCCACTGCCATTCAGGCAGTCTACACTCCCCAGCCCAGCCCTGACTGGTCTTCCTTCCCCATTTTTCTGCACAACTAGAGGCCCTGAACACTCGCCTCTGGCCTTTGTGCTCTCTGTTCCTTGACCACAGTGCCGTTTCTCCTCATCTTCACACTACCTCTGCTCTTCACTTAGGGCCCTCGTCATTTTCTCCTTTCTGAGGCGGGGTCTGTGCTGAGGGCAGCCTGGAGAGGAGGGACCCAGCACATGAGCTGCTCTATAAACCTTTGCCGAATTTCATTGAGTGCTCCTATGTGCAGACCCTTCACCTGATCTCATCGAACCTCCAGCCGCCCTGTGGTGGGTGCTCCCCACTGCCCCCTTATGGAGGAGCGGAGATGAGGCAACTTGCCCTAGGTCACATTGCCTGGAGGGAAATAGAGCCAGGACTCAAACAAGATTCAAGAAAGACTGATGAGATCCCGGATGGTGCACCTATGGCCCTCGCATGCTCAGGAGCTGGGGCAACTTGATGCCTCTTCTAGAGGAGAAGAGTGCATATTGGTGACAACCACGAAACCCTGCAAACCCATGTGACTCTGCAGGGGTGCACTCATAATTGCTGTGTGCCCTTGGGCAGATTACTGCACCTCTCTGTGCCTGCGAAACAGGGTTTTGGTGAGAATAAAAGGAGTGATGACTGTCCAGTGCCGAGAGCAAGACCTGCCTCCTCTCCTAAGTAAACAGATGGCCTTCTGCCTGCCTCCCTCTCCTTTTCACCAAAAGTTGCTGGGTACCAGCGGAGCTCTGCCTGCTCCATCCTGGAGTCCCAGCAGGCATTGTGGGATGAGTGTATCCAGATCCCCCTCTCAGGGGCTGTGGAGATAGTGCGACGTGTCAAGTTGTCCTGCCTGGACCTTCCTCCGCCTCTCTCTGACCATTGAGGTGCTTGTTAAACAAGCACCATGGAAGGAGGTTCAATGGCATTGAGTAGCCCTCCCCACAACGGGCTTTTCCTTTATCTGCTTTTCTGTTCTGTTTAGTCTCTAAGGCTTCCGCCAAACCCCAGTGTGGAAGGGCTTTGGAAAGTCAGAACAGGCCCTGCGGCCCGTGTCCCAGGTTGGCATCCAAAACACCCTTCCAAGCATGCTGGTGGCACTGCCTGCCCTGGGGTGGCCTGGTCAGATGAAGGGCTGGCCAGGACAGCCTGCACCCTTAGGGGTGGCCCAAGGCCCATGGCGGCCAGCCACACTTGCCTTCTTTGGTTGTCACCAGGGACTGGCCACCAGCCCTGCAGCCAGGCATGGTGTTGACGGGCCCCACAGCTGCAATGCACATGTGCCCAGCCTTCAGCCTCCTGACAGGCTGGCTGTGGGGAAGGGGGAGCGGGGTGCCCGGCGGGAGGGAGGCCAGCGGCTGCAGCTGAGTGGACAGCAGGTGCTGCGAGGCTGGGTGATGGCTGATTCTGGCTGCTTCTCTCCATGGGGCCCAGCAGGGCAGGGGCTTCCCTCTCACCCCCGGGGCCCTGGAGTGTGGAGGACTGTGAGAGCCCCTCCCTGGTGCTGCAGACGGTGGGCATCTCCTCTCTGTGAGGGGGAGGTAGGGAGAGATGAAGGGAGGTTTGCACAGCATTGAGCATGAGATAATGGTAATGCCATTTGTGAGCATTATTCATCACCATCTCCAGAGGCGGGCCACCCCTCACATGTCTATGTGTCTGCCCTGAGCAAGGGGCAGATGGGGGGAGAGCAGAGGGAAAAGAACTGTAGCCACATAGCGACTGCTGAGGGGCAGTGAGCCTTGACAGCGCTTCTGCCCCACCATCTCCTGGGCTCTGGAGGAGACCCCATCAGCGTTAGCAAGACGAACTCGGGGCAGAGTGGGCTGTGCCTTTTTATGTAACAGGTAGAGATGGCCCACCTACACGGCCCTGAGCAGCTGGGCCGCCCGAAATCCCAGCCACTGCTCCCAGGTCTTTGTGGCTGACGCGGGCCCTGGCTGACCCTGTGTTAAGATGGAGGGGGAGGTCCAGTGTTTGCCCCCTTCCACCTGCAAAGAATGCCCAGGCAGCTGCTGGCTCAGGGAATGTGTGCTTGGCCAGAGTAACTCTGAGGCCTTTTCCTCTGGGTCCTGCTCTGTGGGGCCGGGAGCTCAGGCCCCCACCCAGGTTCCATTTTGCCACTTCCACCCTCTTCACACAGCTGGCCCCTAGCAGGGCATCAGGCCACATAGGGCTTTTGACAGTTTCCAAGGTCATAACCCTTGATCTATAGACCACACTTTGAGTGGTCAGACCTAGACCGGCCTGGAATTGACCATGTCCCCAGCCTGGCTGCTCCCAGGAGTTGCCCAGGCCAGGAGATGGTTAAAAAGAAGTTTCCACCACCCAGTGTCTCCTGGAAGACCCCCATTCCAGCCTGAATGGAGCCTCAACCCATTGCAGCAACTTCACCTGGGGCCCTGATGGAAACAGATGCCCACCCCACACCTGCTTAATCAGAAATGGGGGGGGGGGGAGGGAGGCTGGCATGTGCCTCTGAACAGGCCCTTTAGGAAGGGCTGGTGGAGGCTGCCTCAGTGGGTGCTGCCCGACTCCCTGGTCTGCAGCACCAGAGCCCCCACCACCTCCAGCCCAGTGAGGAGCCAAGCCCCCGTTCTGGCCAGCCTAGGGCTCTCGCAGCCTACCTGAAATGGGCTGACCCAAGCCCACCCTCTGGCCCCAGGTGGGTGAGATATCAGCCACCTGTGAACACACCTGGGGCTTATCTGGGATTGGCCAGGCCCTGGGACTGGATCTGGCTTTGTGGGCAGAGACGAAGAGCCACCTTGGGTCCAGCCGGGTAACCCTCAACCGGGTCTCCAGCAGCACAACCCCAAACCCAACTGCTGGGGGCCAGGAGCTTGGCCAGGCACTAGGTGTGGCTGGGGAGGTGCTGACCCCTCCCCTCTCAGCCTGCTTCACTGGCGTTCTCTTTTTCTTCCCGCCCTGCACCTCCGACACAGCAGTGGACAGGAAGGAGAAGAAGGCTGCAGCGATGCCTGACTCCCCCGCTGAGGTGAAGACACAGCCCCGGTCCACGCCCCCCAGCATGCCGCCCCCTCCACCCTCTGCGTCCCAGGGCACCACACGGCACTCCTCCTTCACACCCCACACAAGTGAGTAACTCCAGGGCTGGGCACCAAATGGGGCAGAGCAGAGAGATCTCTGGGGCCCTTGAAGTTGCTGAGGGGCCAAACCTCATTTTATGCTAATAGAGCCGGTGCCACGGTCCCCGTGCCCTAAACCCTTAAACATCCACTGTTGGGCCCTGGGAAGGGAGGGCCCATGATGGCTCAGAGGCCAAGCTTTGAGGTTCAAATCCCAACTCTTTCACTTCGTAGCTGTAGGCCCTTGTGCAAGCTACAGAACCTCTCTGGGCCTCACATTCCTCATCTATAAAGCAGAGCTGGCTATAGCCCCTGCCTCGCTGAGGTGCTGTGAAGACAAGTGAGTCAATAGAAGTTCCTACCCGGTGGCCGGCATATCGTGAACATTCCATCAAAGTTGGCTGTTATATTTGGAACTCGGAGAGGGCCATGGACTTCCTCTGTCAGACAGCAGGTTACTAGAGTACAGGTGAATTCAGTCAGGCCCGCACCCTGCTGGAGAGCCCATCAGGGCGGCTCTGGTCTCAGTGGAGCTCCACACTGGCTCTAACACCGGGGGCTCTGCAGCCAGGCCTCAGTGTGGGGCACAGGGTGGCCAGAAACTGAGGTCAATAGGGCCTCCGCTGCCAGCGGTGTGGTGGGTGGGTAGAACAGACCCTTAGGTTGAGTGTCTTGACACAGCAGCTCTGAGTCCTCCGGAACCCACCACCACTGCTGGAGTCCTGTTCCTTAGAGTCAGAGAAGTTGGGGACTCAGTGATTTTGGGTCCTGAACAGTTGGAAAGGAAATCCTCAGGTTTGGGCCAGGGGCTTAGCAGTGTGTCCTAAGGGTTTCTGATGGGCATTGGAGAGAATCGGTGTACCACCCCACCCCGATGTTCAGAGGTCAGAAGCCCCACATCTAAGGACCCTTCTCCAGGCTTTGAAACCCAAATGAAGCCTCAGACTCCTTAGCCTATGGCTCCTGGTCCTCACTGGGCTAAGAAGTAAGAGCTGCTGCCTCCAGCAGGACCCATAGCTCTGCCCAGCCCATGGGGTGAACCACAAGGCCGGTCTAGATCTCTGTGTCTAGACACAAAGGGCACTGGGTCTGCCACCCAAGGCTGGCCCCAGCTTTGTAGACCAGCCTCCCTCAGAAAAAAGGCATTGGCTGTGGGGTCAGGCTCGGCCCTTTATTTGTAGGATATTGGCTTAAGCCAGTCTCCTGACCCTCCAAGCCTCAGTTTGATAAATGGAGTGATATCACCTGCTGCCATGTGTAGCAGCCTGAAAACAGGGACATCTCAGCACACAGTAGGAACTTGGTGACCAATACCTCTCCCCACACCTTCACTTGGCACAGAAGGTTCCAGCTCCCCCTTTCTACCAGGTCTTAGCGAGGGGCCCCATGCATCACAGAGACTGGAACAGGTCCTCAGCCCTGCCTCCTGCCCCAGGACGGGGCCCAGGGTAGCATGGCTCTTACTGCACAGTTCTCAGCCCGCAGGTCCGTGTCTGCCTTTGTCAGCCACACTGGAAGAGCCAGAGGCGGGGCTTTCTCCCACACACAAGTCTCGCATGGCGCTGGCCGCCTGGTCATCCTGCCCTCTCTTTTGGCAGAGTCAGTCCTCACCTCCGACTGAAATGCAAGCAGCATCTCCATCTACTCAACAGATGCCATCCCGTCAGGGCCCCGTAGGTAGAAAGGGGGGGGCTTGAGTTGTATTTAACTTCCCAGCCTGCACCTCAGCCAGGGAGAAAAAGGAATTACTCCTGCAGGGCAGCAGCAGCTCCCAAGGAAATAGGCCATGGGCCCCCACCTAAAGTGACAACCACCCGGTGTTCGGTTCCAAGCAGGGGAAGCCAACAGACACTTGGCGGTCAGGCCAAGGCTCCGAGCTGGGTCCCTGACCCTCATGGGCACATGTGTCTCCCTCAGCCTACTTTTCTCCTTGGTCCAGGAGCCCATGTTCCAGAAAGCAGTGGTCTGGGAACCAGATGTTTCAGGCTGGGTACAGGGCTAAGGTCAGCTGACACCACCCCCGTGTGCTTTCAGGAGGCCTGTGAATAGGTGTGCGTGTGAGCAGAAGGCCTGTGTGTGGCTCAGGGTCCTTCCCTTACACCCCTCCCATCCCCATGCGCCCCCACCACTGCGGGCTCATGCTCCTGGATTCGAGGTCCCAGCTCTATTTAGAGCACAGAGGTCATAAGAGACAAGTAATTCTTTTCTAAGCTGATGCTTTAGCTTCGTTGGGCTGCTGGGGCCATCTATCTGGGTGTCAGGCCACCTCTAGGTGGCCTCAGATTTGTTCCCTACCGAAGAATTCCCTGAAAGCGGGTGGTTAACCATGTCCATGCACCTGGCTGGACGGAGCCTCTGTGCTCAGCCTCGGATTCCTGCCAAGAGTCTCTCCAGCTTCCCTGGGACCAGCCTGTGAGCCAAGCTGACCAGAGGCTGACCTTGAACGAGGGCCGGAGGGCTGTGGTTTTCTTGCCCAGTGACCGCCTAGGCACAAATTCATTTTGGAGTCGAAGCTGTGGTGTGGCTAGGGAGATGGACAGGGGGACTGAGAGAACTCTGTGAAGGAAAGTAAGGAGCTACTCTGCAGCTGGGAGGACCCTCAAAGGGCTAACACTCCATCCTGCCCTTGATTACCCCATGTGACAGGGGGCTCACTTTCTGATTCCAGCAGCATAGCCTGTCTCCTTCTGGCTTCCACTCACTAATTCCAGCTCAAACAAATCAAATCTTCCTTCCTAGTTGGTGTTTCCTCCCCTCATGGCAGTTTGGTCCTGGGCTTCGTTTTGGAACCATCATTGGGTTGTCTGTCGATGGAGACCCCAGCCCTGATTCACAAGTCAGCTCAGGCTCCAGGTCCCTTGAGGATGGTGCTAACTGGGATCACCAGGCACCTTCCAGGAAGAGAAGATTTTAAGAACCAGGTACCCCACTCATGCAGATAGGGATGCCAAAATTCTTGTAGGCCCCTGGAAGGTCCCACCAGAAATGTCCTTAAGAAATCCCATAATCAAGCCCCTTCATGTAACAGAGAAAACTGAGACCTACAGAAGGAAATGACTGGCCTAAGGTGGTGACAGTCCCAATCTCCAAAACCGCTGTCATAAAGCAGAGAGGGGAGGGGCCAATTGAGACACCCCGCAGGGCAGAGCCACCTGCCCATGGCCCCCTTCCTCACAGAGTGTTTTTCTTATTTTGCTTACAGATCGAGAGGACGGGCCTGCGATGTCTCTGCCCCACGGCCGTTTTCATGGCTGCTTAAAATGGTCTATGGTCTGTCTTTGTAAGTAAAATAACAAAAACCACAGGCCTCCCAGGAGGTCCTCACCTGCACCCTCTCCCTGGGAAGGCCTTGACGATGAGCCCACTTGCCTACACAATCCACTATTGCGTCTGCATGTCAGTGAGGTCTGAGGGGCAGGCCCAGGAGAGCAGATCAGTCGGAGTCCTCAGACCCACAGTCACCTCCCCGTCTTGCTCCTCATGACTTGTGTGACCTTAGGCAGGTGGATAACCTTGGTGTTCCTTTTTCCCGATCCACAAAACAGGGTGAATATGGCCGATCTCAGAGTTGTGAGAAGGTAGAATGTCAATGCAAGTCCGAGGCTTAGCATCTCAAGGGCAGACCCCAGCCCAGGTCGGATCCCAGCTCCTCTTCCCAGTGGGGTGACCTTGAGCAGGTACCACCATCCGTGCCTCAGTTTCTCTACCTAGAAGTCGTCATACACTGCTGGTGGAGTCGGCGGGAGGCCTAGCACATACTGGGTGCTCAGTGGATATTATGGTCACTAGTGGACATTTCCATCAAAGTGCTCAGTCACAGCCAATGTCCATAACAGGAAGTTTTCATGGAGCGATGCTCAGACTGTTGTCAGCCAGCGTCAGGACAGGCACCCACTACAAGCCAGTTGGGCTGCGCAGCCCAGGCATGGCTGCTACGTAGCTCCGAGCTCCAAGAGGAGGTGACATAAAGATTGTGCATTATTTATGTCCTGTGACGCGTGGTCCTCCTTGCCATTATTCTGTGATGCCTGGCCTTACTCTCGGGTCCAGCCGTCCCTGAGCTGCGGCGCTATCAGGACTGTGTGATTCCCAGCCCCAGAGCTGCTTCTGCAGCAGGGAGAGGGGCTGGCAGGGAGGCTGTTTGTTGGTTCATCATCCCAGCCTGACCCCCGCCCAGGCCCAGGGCTGGGGAGCTGCGGGGGTGCTAGTGTGTGCCCCCAAACCTCAGCCGGGGACACGTGTGCGGTCTAACTTAGTAACACACCTGTTGTGGAATGAAAGCACTTGTGGCTGGGGGTTATTTTCGGCGTCTCTTTAGCAAGCTGCTGAGACTGCCCGGCAGCCTGAGGGAGGGAGCACGGGCCAGCGAGGGCAAGCAGGCCTCCGGGAGGACCCAGGCACCGAGGGCAGGCTGGTAAGGGAGCTGCAGGGAGGCTGGGCCCAGGCTGGGCCAGGGGCCGTGGGTGGGAACCCAGGAAGCATGGCAGCCACACATCTTAGAAGCCTCTGGAAGGTCCAGACCCCAGGTGATAGCCCAACTCTGCCACTCGGAATGAGCCCCCCACTGCGGAGAGGTCTCCCATGGCAGTGGGCCACCTCCTGGCCTGGCTGGTGTGACCACTGGTGGCTGTCATCAGTCTTGACCAGGGTGTGTGTGTGTGTCAGGGTCCACCGAGGGGGTTGGCTGGAGCTCGCTGGTGAGACAGAAAATTAGCACAACAGTGGAGTCTTCTGGTCTGTCCAAGGGTCCTCTGGATGATGCCTCAGACGGGGGAAGGACAGGGCCTCTTCTGTCCTGTGTTTGGAGTTCTCTCTTCATCCCAGAGTGAGAGGGAAGGCTGAGCAAGGCACACCTCCCTGCGAGACTATTCCGAGCTGGTGTCACTTCTAGGGTCCAGAAGGTGCCTCTACGATAATCCAGACCAGGGAGGCAGACAGGTTTCAACTCGCATTGTGTCAACCCTGGCCTCATCAGTAGTTTCCAAACTTCTGCTAAGTGGGGGCCAGTTATTGATGAGAGATCACCCACATGTAAAAGCAATCAAGGTCAAGCATTTCTGGCTCCTTCCATGGGTAGAAGAGCAACCGTGGTTCTATCAGCCATGAAAGCCTGGAGCAGAGAGGCCCAGCACCTGTGGAGTGGGGAAGCTCCACCCCTGGTTTGGGCCAAGGGTCATTTGCATATGAAGAAACTAAGGCCGGGCCCCAAGTCTCACCCCCATCTAAGCTAGTGCAGGTGGTATAGGGCCTCAGGCAGGATGCCCACTGCCAACCCCCGTGCCAGGAGTGCCCACAGGTGTAGGACGAGGGAGCAGGCAGATGAGCATACAAGGGGTTGAGTGTAAGAACAAGAGTGAGCCGCCTGGAGCAGGTGCTGGTGCGGTAGCCAAGGACGCCAGGTGTGAGTGGCCCCCAGGTTTAGCAGTGGAGCCTCAGACCTCCCAGAAATATCAAGCTTCCCCACCCTGAACCCCCTCCACCCTTACCAAGGGCCCTGGGAGCCTGTGACCTCTGACCTCTCTTTAGACCCTGGTGGTCATCACTAGAGTTTCTGGGGCTAGGGGACAGGGATGCAGGTGAGCGGGCACAGAGGGCTTCCTAGCCTCCAGTGTAAAAGCTCTGTCAACCCAAGGCTGAGGGAGGAGGTCCTATCTTGGGACCATTTCCCAGCACTCCTGGCTTGTGCCAGTCCTGGGACACCCTGGGTGATATCCCCAGGGCCTAGGTAACTCACAGCACTGCTCCTGGGGCCCCTGCAGTGTGTGCATGTGCATCCCTTAGGTAACTTGCTGGTTCTCCACATGTGGCCTGCACAACAGCAGCCAGCCCAGGGACTCCCCAGCCAGGATCCAACCCAACTTGTCCTGGGGTGTCTGGGTCCCTCTGCCCCACCCGAGTCCCATCAGCACAGGGATTGGAGCCCTTGTGTGGGCGATGGCACCTGTTTGGGAATGGGCACCTCGCAGGGCTGTCATGGTAGAGGAGGATGAAGGAGGGTGGCTCCCCCGAGGAGAGGGGAAGTGGGCCAGCAGGTCCCTATAGTGGAGAAGCCCCTCTGTCTGTTCACAATAGACACTGAGCAGCCTGGCTGGGAGGTAGGTGTATGCCTGACATCCACCCTGGGGTGTGGAGGGTCTGACCAAGCAGCCCCCACTCACTGAGACCTGGGGCTAGGCTCCACCTTTCCAGGCCCGAGATTACGCATCTATAAAGGGTGTGGTACTCCCATGGCATCCCTGTGACTCTAGGCAGGGACTGTGACTCTCTGCTGTGCTCCTCACTCCCCTCTCCCCCCACCCCCACAGTAATGAACGGCAGCAGCCACTCGCCAACAGCCATCAACGGCACCCCATCTACGCCCAATGGCTTCAGCAATGGCCCAGCCACCTCATCCACAGCCTCACTGTCCACACAACACCTGCCCCCAGCCTGCGGGGCACGGCAGCTCAGCAAACTCAAGCGCTTCCTCACCACCCTGCAGCAGTTCGGCAGCGACATCTCCCCAGAGATCGGGGAACGCGTCCGCACGCTTGTGCTGGGGCTTGTGGTGAGTGGGGCAGCAGGGCCACAGAGGATGAGCTGCTGAGCGGGGATACGGGGACACTGGGTCGTGCCCAGCCCTCGGGCCTCCTGCCCTCTTTGGGCTGGGTGGGTGGGGCTTGGGCTGATGCGTGGTGGTTTTCTCCCCTCAGAACTCTACACTGACCATTGAGGAGTTTCATTCCAAGCTTCAGGAGGCCACCAACTTCCCACTGCGCCCATTTGTCATCCCTTTCCTGAAGGTAACAGCAAACCCTGCTCCCTCGTGCCAAGGCCTCCCCAAGGAGCCCCAAGTTCATTCTCTGCCAGCTCTGACTAGGCATCATGCTCAGCCATCCAGTAGTCAGGGAACAGCTCTGACTAGTTGCCAGACTGGATTAGTCAGCCACCAAACCCAGTTCTGTAAGAGAGCTCTCCAATCAGTCCTGTTATTAGTTACTAAAGGCCTGGTGCATGAAATTCGTGCATGTGTACGGTCCCTAGGCCTGGCCAGCGATCAGGGCCAATCAGGTTCCCCACCGCCCGGCCTCCCCACCTCCTCCTTCCCTCGCTCCCTCAGCGCCCCACCACCACTGCTGGTCACCTAGCATGTTCCACACCACCCCCTGGTGGTCAGCGCACATCATAGCAAGCAAACGAACTCCCAATCTCCTGGTGGATCTCCCCAGGGGACAATTTGCATATTAGCCTTTTATTATATAGGATTGGCTAAAGGCACTTGTCTACTGTACAGTATTTTTTAAGTACCTATTATGTGCCAGGTACTGTACAAGGCTTAGGGAGATAGCAGTGAGCAAAGCAGACACAGTCCCTTCTGGAGTCAGTGGCCTGGTGGGATGGGAGACAGCCAACCAGCAATAGCTATAAATTCTGTTATGTGTGACACAGGAAGGGGCAAATGATGAGGGCTATGGAAGGGAGGGAGGGACCCTGGTGGAGAGCAGGGTACAGAGCCTTCCAAGCATGTGCAAAGGCTCTGAAGAAGGGTGTGCCTGCTACGTTTGAGGGATAGTGAGGGGGAAGGGACAGAGGACAGATGGAGGGACAGGTGGGTGGACAGACAGATGGTGGGTGGTATGTTGGTGAAAAGGTGGATAGATAAATGAATGCTGTCAAATGTAAAAAAAAAAAAAAAAAGGTCGTGTGGTCAAACATGGGAGATAAACAATGGACCAGGCCTCTCAGTGGGAATAGCTGGTGTCTGTTGGCAGCACCAGGGGCTTATGAGCAATGCAGGTTCCTGGGCTCGACCCAGACCCACTGAATCAGCACCTACATTTCAACAAGGACAAGCCAGGCCTAGACCATGTAACAACAGAGTCTTCACTGCAGTACTCAGGGTCTTCGCTCCCCTAAACGAGGGTCACTTACCTCCCAGAAGGGCCAAGAGGAAACAATTCCCAAATGTCTTTGATCCCATGACCCTTTGCTGCTGTGCACCTCCTGAGGTCAGGGTTCCCTGGGGCTGTCATTTCCCAGGCCTCTGAGATGCTTCCAGAGTGGGCCCTACTCACCGCATGCCCAGACCCTGGTGGGTCTTGAGGACAGAGCAGACTAGACACTCCCAGGGTTGAGCCCTGCCCCTGCAACTGAGCCCCCGTTGGCCTGGGCCAGGCTGGTTCACTCCTCCATGCCTCATTTTCTGCAACTGTAAAATGGGAATCATTTTCAGGCCGTTGGGAAGACTGCATGAAGCAATGCATGTGAAGAATTGGCTTTTGTCATCTGGGGATTTAAAAATGTTTTGCAGACAAGGCATGCTTTGCAAAACACCTTCAGCACCTCCCCTGCTGGTCCCCAGGATCCCTGTGAGGAGGGGTGGCACAGGCATAGTTCCTGATTAACACGTGGGGAAACTGAGGCCCTGAGGTCTCCCCTGCCGGTGGAGAGATGGAGCCAAGGCTGGAACCTGGATCCATCAGACTCCAAACACCCCCCGCTTCTACAGGGTATGTCCCAGACCCACACCTTGTTCCCTGCAGTCCCTTGCCAAGGGGACCCCACTTTGTGCCCCCACATCTACTCCCTCCCTCCCTCTCTCCTTCCTGCCCTTCCGCCCACACCCCACTGAGCTCACACTCCTAAGCTGGCGACAAAGAGGCTGCTGGCATGGAGCAGGGTTTGGGCCCATCTGGCAGTCATTTGCAATTCATTAGGAGCCCTTCCCTTCTCTCTCCTCCTTTCAACTTACTGCTGACTCCACCACTCCCCATCTTTGGGGACACAGTGCGCCTGCTTATTCTGTCGGATCAAATATTTACAGCAGATGTCCAGCCCGCCCGCGTCAGCTGCCGTTGTTTATCTGAGGAGCAGGGGTAGGGCCAACATCCGCGTCCCCTGCTTGCCCCAGCCAGGCCTTGCCCAATGCCCACTGTGTCTTGCCCCCCAGCATCCCCTCTGACACACCCCAATGAGGCGCTGGACAGGATATGCCCAGCCTAGCACTGCCTGCTGAGGTATCTCCCTGCCTCAGTTTCCCCTCTGTCCACAGAAGTTCCATATGCTATTAGGGCTTTTGTGCCTAGATTGCTCTTTCTATAGGGTGAGCGACCGCCTGCAGCGCCTGGGGCCTGGAATCCCACCCAGGGCCCTGGGTTGACAGGACTGTCAAGAACACAGTCCATTCCTCTCACTGACATGCAGCTCCTGGGGGGAAGCCAGTTCTGTTTCCAGGGGTTGTTGACAAGGCCCTGACCTGTCCCAGTGGTCCTACCTGGGGAGCAGCCCCTATCCTCCTTGTTGTAGGAGCTCTGGCCCCTTTAGAACTCATAGCATTGTGGGGGGTCCCAGCAGGAGTGCCACTGTGTCACCTCCTCCTTGACCTTCGCGGGTACGATGGTGCACTAGGCCCACCATGTGGGCAGCGGTGATGTACCCTGACAGCGGGGCCCTTGAAGCTGTCATACGGCAGAGAGGCAGGAACTCTGGCTGAGAATGCAGCTCAGGCTCAAACCCCAGCTCCACCCATGGGCTTCGGAAAGACTCTGGCCTCAGTCCTCTCCCCGTCACTGGGGATGTGACAGCCACCTCACAGGGGTTGAAATGGAGGAGTTAATTCATGAGAAGCTGACAGGAACCCTTCATGTCCAGGACGGAAGGAGCAGGTGCTGTTCACAGCTCCAGTTGCAGATGAGGCAAAAGCCAAAGGAGTTAAGTGACTTTCCCAAGGTCACATGGCAAAGCAGGGTGGGCTGGCCACAGGCATGCAGTTTGTGGAAGATGTCAGCTCAACTGACACCATTATTGTGGTTTTTGCAAACACTGATTTCCCTCTGAAACAGAGTTCCCATCTGTGAAGAGGGTAGTTCCAGGCTTCTCTGCAGCATCAGAATCTTCATTCAGATAGTAGAGTTGAGGTCCAGAGATCTTTGCCACCAGTTTAGTCTGTCCAGCACCAAAGTGGGAGGCCTCCCTGGCACCTGGGCCTTTGGGGACATAATGGGAACTGCTGCCTGGAGGAATCTGCCAGACATGGCTCTCCACAGTCTCTACCCATTTCTTCTGGGCTGGGGTCCCTGTTCCCCCACCCAAGGACCCTGGACCCCCTGTACCCTCTGCTGAGCTCAACACTGTGCATGGCTGAGTGCTAGGGCTTTCCAGAAGCTGGAAGAGGCTGCCCCGCCCAGCCAGCCTCCACCCGTGGTCCCGGCTCCCAGCTGGCCCCAGCCGGCCAAGAATCCAGATGTTTCTACCACCCCAACAGCAACCAGCCGGTGCCCGTGCAGTCCCGCCCTGCTGGGCCAGCCAAAAGGAGGCTGTGAGGGAGAGGAGGGGCCAGCGAGGGAGAGGAGGATGTTTGGCGTCTTCAGACCTCCCGGGACCTCCTTTCCCAGCTCATGCTCCTAACATGTTGGACAGATGGCGGGCTGGCTCGCGTTCAGCTATCCAAATAGAAAAACAGACCTGGCAGCCGGCGCTGCTTGACAAAACTACATCGGCTGCTTGATTGGGTCCGGGTGTGCTGGTGGGTTCTGAGGAGGCAGAGGCAGGAGAAGGCTGTGTGGCAGCTTTGAAACACCATGAGAAAGTTGGGGAATTGTAATTATTTACAAATACTTAGAACTCTGGCTCTCCCAAGTAGCCTGCTGCTGGGCCTCCATCCAGCCTGCTACCCCCTCCCCCACAGCCCCCACTCACCACAGTGGCTCTGGGAAGTCTCTTTGGAAGGCACATGAGGAGCCTGTTTGCCATCCAGCAGGGCATTCTGGGAGCCCCAGAGCCAGGGCAAGGGCCCAGGCAGGAGGGCATAGTTGCTACAGGCAGGATCTGCATTTGAATCCTGTGCATCCCCACATATCACTCCACCCTCGGTGCCCTAGTGTCCTTACCCGTAAATGTGGAACCAGTCACAATGTCCATCCCTGAAGGTTGGAAGCCACGGGCAGTGACAAGTGTGGCTGCTCAGAATGGTACTGGCACACTAATGTGCCTAGCCCAAACGCCAAGGTTCATTCAAGGCTATGCAGGGGCTTCCCATCAGCACATATGGGGGTCCAGAGCAGACACATGAGTCCTGCTCCCAGCTCCTCCTCTATAGGTAGCTATGTGCAGGGCTGCCCACTTCCTCACTCAGAGCCCTAGTTTCCTTCTCCACACAGTGGGTGACCTGGTGCCTGCTTCCACGGGCGCAGGCAAGGAACCATCATCATGGTCCTGTCCTCACCTTCTCCAGATGCCACCGTGCCTGGCATTAGAGCAAGGCTGTGCACCCTTGTGCCCTGACCGCATCGTCAGTGAGCCCAAGCCCACCCTGTGTTCTCCCACAGGCAAACCTGCCCTTGCTGCAGCGTGAACTCCTGCACTGTGCCCGCCTGGCCAAGCAGACCCCTGCCCAGTACCTGGCCCAGCACGAGCAGCTCCTGCTGGATGCCAACGCCTCTTCCCCCATTGACTCCTCGGAGCTCCTGCTGGAAGTCAATGAGAACGGCAAGAGGAGGACACCTGACAGGTACTCGGGGACTTTCTGCAGCCGGGGAGGGAGACAATGAAGGGACCGGTTGGCTCTGGTACCACAGCCACCAGGCACCCTAGTTCCAGTGCTGAGAGAATTGGGGTCAACACTATTGCCCGCAGCGAGTGAGCAAGCTGGTCAAGTTCAGCCTTACCTGCAAGGCCACTGCACAGGCTGACTCAGAGAGGCAGCCCTGTCAGTCTGTGGAGAGGTCTCCTGAGGACTCGGATGTCCCCTGGGAGGACAAGGGGATAGGCAGGAGGGGAGTCTGGAGGGAATTCCATGGTGATTCCCTTTGTGCTAGATGTGGACCCCGTGTCCAGGAGCCTGAGGTACCCGGGCACATGGGCTGGCCCTCACTGCTGGGTCACAGAGATGGGTGCCTGTCCTGCTGCCAGGAGAGGGTGTCTCCCTCTCTTCGTTCTCTCAACAGACCTTCAGACTTGTGACACTAGGCCCCAGAGCCGGTATACCAGGGGCAGGAATCAAGGCTGGGCCCCCAGTGGACTGGTTTCATCTCTCCCTATCTCCCCCTTACTCTTTCTCTGCCCACCACCTCTCTCTCCCTCTCACCCCTCCTGCTTGGACTTGTATCCACGGCTCCTCGTTCTGTGACCACTGACCTCCTGCCCACTCTCTTGGCCAGGACCAAAGAGAATGGGTCAGACCGTGACCCGCTGCACCCTGACCCCCTCAGCAAACGGCCGTGCACCCTGAGCCCTGCCCAGCGCTTCAGCCCCAGCAATGGGCTGCCCCACCCCACGCCGCCACACTACCGCCTTGAGGACATGGCCTTGGCCCACCACTCCCGTGACTCCTATCGCCACCCTGACCCCCGGGAGCTTCGGGAGCGCCATCGGCAACTCAGTGAGCAGTGTTCTGGGGGCAGGGGTTGGCATGTGTGTGCATGTTAGTAGGAGCACAACCTGTGTGTGGGGAGAGCATTCAAGAGTCACTGTGTGCACATGTCAAGACACAGAAGAGATGGGTGTAGAGAAAGGATGTGAGTGGGGAACTGGCCCCAGGGCACAGAGGGGATCCCCACCCTGGCTGGGTTCTGGAAGCTTCTGAGGGAGAACCATCTTTCCCGGACCTCCCGGGGGGGGGGGGGGTCAACATCCTCACCTTCAGGGCCCAAAAGGTTTCTTCCCTCCCAGGGGGCATGATTGTGAATGTGCCTGTCCTGGGGCCCCGACTGGATGGAGGCAAGCACTTGGCCCCTGTATAGGTGTGTCATCTCGTTATAGAGACAAGGAAAGGGAGGCCCCCAGGCTCTGCAGCTGGGGCAGAGAGAGGGCAATAGGTTAGCTTCCTGCACCCAATTTCCACATGGGGGGTGCTTCCCACACAACAGCAAGCAATCCTTGGACAACTGCATAGTGTCCTACGATTGAACTCAATTCTGACATTCTACCTGGAGATCGCATAAGTCTTATAGGCTAAGGGTTCGGACCTACAAGACTACCCACCCCCTTTGGATGCCAGTCACAAGTCCAGGTTGTCACTTGTGCTTCTGGCCAACTGATTATAAATCAGAGGTTCCCACAACCCCCACCTTGCGTTCAATTAATTTACTAGAATGGCTCACAGACTCAGAGAAACATTTACTTACTAGATTTCCTGTTTATTATTGAAAGTTACAACTCAGGAACAGCCAGGTAGAGATGCATAGGGCAAGGGATGAGGAAAGGGTGAGGAGTTTCCATGCCCTCTCCCAATCTCCGTGTTCGTCAACCCAGAAGCTCTCCAAACCTTCTTTGGAGGTTTTATGGAGGCTTCATTACCTAGGCACGATTGATTAAATCACTGGCCATTAGCAACTGATTCAGCCTCCAGCCCCTCTCCCCAGCCTGGAGGTCATGGGTGGGCTATAAGTTCAGCCCTCTACTCCCATGGTTGGTTCTCTGAGCAACCAGCCCTCATCTTGTTCTAAGTCAGCTCACTAACATCAAGAAAAGACACCTGTATCACTCTCTACACTTGGGAAATTAATCTAAGGGTTTGGGAACTGTGAGCCAGGAACCCTGGATGAAGACCATATATGAGAGCGATATTTTGGTCATCTGAATGACCAGTTGCTTATTTCCTGTGGTGCACAGGCCAGCCAGAAGAACCCGTTTATGGGAAGTTCTAGCTTGTGGGACTCTCAAGTCACAGGAGCTGCAGCCCCTGCCTCCAAGGCACTCCCACAGGCATGGCTGGGCACCCTGAGGGAAAGCAGACACCCCCTAAGACTCAAGAGCTCTCACTGGGCCCACTGACCACACATGCCCATCCTGCTCTTGAAGCGGGATGAAAAGGAACACCAAATTCTTAAGAGCGTGGGCACTGGGAGGAGCAGGGGTTTCATGGTGAGAGCAAGGGCTCGGGACTGCATTTCCTCTGAGCTCCAAGGACTCCCTATGATACACCGTTGGGCAGGTCACATGACTTCTGTGCCTCCGTTTCCTCCTCTGTTGGCAGGCTCTAACAGGAGTCTCACCCTCAGGGTTGTGTAAGGAGCAAGCGAGTTAATTCAGTGCAGAGTGGGGGCTGTGTGGCCAGCTGTTATTGATAATAGTGGGAAAAAGTCTAGGGTGGAGCACTCACCTCTTGCTTGCATTGTATCCTTAACTCAGTTCTTAAAGTGGGCCATGACATGTGTGTGATATGTCAGCACACCGTATAACAGATGAGGAGACTGAGGTCCAGAGATCATAATTGACAGGCCCAAAGTCTTCTAGCCACATCTGCCTGACCATTGAACATTCTTGGGGGACAAAGAGATGAACAGGACCAGCTCCTACCCAGAGTATTGGGGGACAGCCTAGAAACAGCAGCTTCTAAGATAGAGGCCCAAGACACTGAAAGGGGACCCCGAGGCAGGGTCAGCAAAGGCCTCACTCCATACAAGGCCATCTCCTCGCCCCCACCCCGCAGAAGCTTCCAGGGCCCCGGCCCAGGCAGCAGGTGACAGTGTCTGGCTCCCTGTGGCCGGGTCAGGCAGGTGCTATTCCCACCCGCTTCTGCTAATGCAAAAATAGACACCAGCTGTTGGGCAGATCTCAGCCACTATTTTGGTTGGGGCGTTGGCAAAGGCTCTGGCTCCACAGGCAACAGGGCAGGGCTGTGGACAGCGGGATTGTGGCTGCCACCTCCCACCCCTTCAGCAATTTGGAGAGGCATTTTGAGTTTGTGGGTCCAGAAGACCCTTAGGACCTGAAGAAAGCCTAAATAGAGAGACCTTAGCCCAAAAGCATTCATGGGCACTGCATCACCCAACATAGGCTCCCAAAACAGTGGGGGCGCGAGCACTTGGTAGGTCAGAAACTGTGAGAGGAGCCATGGTGGGGACAGGTGCTGCTGCACTTGTGCACATTTCACAGCTCACGATGGTTGTGTTTCTGATTGGGGGAACAATTGTTTCAGTCCCTGGAGCCATACCAGCCAGTGGCTGAAGGCACAGCTCTGCTCAGGCTGACCTTGGGTGACCTTGAGCAAACATGTCCCCTTAAGCAGCCTCAATTCCCTCAGTTCTCTGTAAATTGGAAATAACAGCAGAGCCTCCTTCAAGGTCAATGCGGGGATGAAAGGTGCAGAGCACTTGGCACAGAGCTGCTTGTACCCGGGCTCTCCCCACCAATGTGCCTCCTAAAAGTCTTCCCACACCCCCTGAGATAGGCAGGATAGGGAAACTGAGGCCTGGAGAGGAAAAAGGAGGGTCCCAGGTCCCGGGGGGAATGATCATCAGGACTACTGGCTTCCTGACCCCCCTCTCTCCCAGGAGACCACAGTTGGACTGGTTCGCTTGATACACAGCAGATAAGCTGGAGCACTTGCTGGGTCACAGCTCAGCCCAGTGTATAGAGACTAGACATGCCAGGCCTGCCCTGTGGACTGGCACAGGGGTGAGGGGAGGACCGAGAATAAACAAGGAAGCACCTACAATCACCAAATAACTGGAGATACATGGAACTTAAGAAATTCTGAGGGCCCAGAGCTACTGAGGAGGAAGGGCTTGTAACCTGGGCTTTGACGGATGCATAGGAGTCCAGCTGGCTGAGAGGAACTGGTAAAGCTTGGCTGAAGCCAGGAAGTTGACACACGAGGCCCTGAGAGCTTCTGAGCAGTGGTGAGACCCCAGAAGTGAAGTCTGAGTCTGGCTTGGTTGGCAGCAGAGGGCAGAAAGAGTGAGAACAGTGGGAGTTAGAGGTAGGGAGGTAGGGGAAGGGTGGCCAAAGCCAGAGCAAGGATTGAGGACATGTGTCTTTTACTCTCAAGCCTTGAGTTGAGGCCAGGCCTGTTCCTGATCCTCTCAGGACAGTGGGCAGAGGATCAATGCCTTGGGTCCTCTTCTTCCTTACCCAGTGGGCACAGCCTATAGAGGGCCTAGCACAGGGCAGAGCTTGGGGGAGTGTGGGGTAGGGCCTGGGAGCATGGGGTGGGGCCTGAGTGTCCACTCTCCTCCTGCAGTGGTCCATGGGTCACGGCCAGAGGAAGTGATCGACCACAGGCTCACTGAGCGCGAGTGGGCTGAGGAGTGGAAGCACCTCAACAACGTGAGTGTCCAGGCCAGGGCACAGGTGCCACAGCTCTGCCCAATCTGTGGGGCTGTGGGAACAGGGCTCAGGCAGGCTCCCCTTTGCTCCGTGCCCACCTGGGAGGCATGGGGCAAGGCCTTGGGGAGAGTGGGCCCTGAGAGTATGGGGGTAAGGGAAGCACCCATCTCAGCCCACCCTCCACTTCCCGGTCAGCCCCTCGGAACCTTCCCTTCCCTGCCCCTGCATAGTCTCCCGGAAGGTCACTTGGTGTAGGGGTGGGACCTCTTCAACACCACGTCCAGGTTCATCCTTGGCCCTGCCTCCTTTCAGGGGAAAAGCTAGGCAGAAGGTGTGGTCCCAGAGTGGTGCTGGTCACATCTGCTCCATGGAGCAGACTGCACCTTAAGGTTTGCAAGGAGGGCCCCATACAAAGCCTTAAGCCCCCCATGGCCAAACCTCATGGACAATGGCCTGGCCAAGGCTCAGGAGTGTGGGAAAAGGGCCCTGCATGCTTAGGCTGCCCGACCACTGCCCACAGCTCCTGAACTGCATCATGGACATGGCCGAGAAGACGCGGCGGTCACTCACCGTGCTGCGCCGGTGCCAGGAGGCTGACCGCGAGGAGCTCAACCACTGGGTCCGGCGCTACAGCGATGCTGAGGACACCAAGAAGGGCCCCTCTACCACCACCGCCCGGCCCCTCAGCAGCTCGACAGGAGCAGAGGGGTCTCAGCTAGGTGCGTACTGGGGGTGGGAGGGGACAGAGGGAATGATGGAGAGAGCAGCACAGGTGGTGCAGGGGCTTCAGGGTGCATGAAGGGGGTGCCCAGGACCATGGGCAGCAGGGCCCACATACAGACTCTACAATATAATACCACCCAAAACAGTTTCATTTGAAAGAGAGGTACAAAGACACTGCCTGACCCACTAGGAAGCAGACTCAAATCCCAGTGGCCTCAACACACTGAGCAGGCAGAGGTGGCAAGTGTGGGGTAGATGACAATGCAGAGCCCTGGGCCCACTAGGAAGCCCAGACTCAGAGTTCTGTGGGTCTCCACTCATCCCCTCGGTGATGACCGTGGAAACCAAGAGAGGCTCAGGATGGGCCCAGCTCCCAGTCAGGTCCTGAGCATCCCCCTACATGACGCTGCCCTGCCCCCAGCCCAGCATCGGATGAGTCCCTCGGGACTCCTGCCAAGAACACACTCACACATGGCCCTGTGGCCCCGTCCTGTGTGTGACACCAACCCCTGTGTTTCAGATGTGCACCGGGAGTTCATGCCTAGGACCCTCTCCAGCTACATGCCCGAGGAGATCTGGAGGAAGGCTGGTAAGTGGGGGAGAGAGGAGACGGCGAGGAGGAAACTGGGGACCTGCAGGCCTAGACTAGACCCTCTTGCCCTCTCTGCAAGGAGCTTCTGTCTGGTAGGGGGCTCACCTGGTCCCAAGCTCAGGGCAAAGTTCACAGGGTTTCACAGATGGGGCTAATGGAGGGGTCACAGTGCATTTAGTATCCAGGGTAGGACGATTGCCACCCTCACCTGCCGGAGAACGCCATGTTCAGTAAAACAAGCAGGGCCTCTGGCCCAACATGCCTACGAGTATGCCCAGACACACACACATATGAGACAGGACTTAGAGCTGGAATCTGGGCTTAGTGTTGAGCATGGCAACAGGAGAAAGCTGCGGAGGACATTCATTGCATCATGGGAACAGACTTTGGGGAGAGGCTGGGCAGGAGCTGAAGCCTGTGGGCAGAGAGAGAGAGAGAGAGAGAGAGAGAAAGAGAGAGAGAGAGAGAGAGACGGGCTCAAGGGTGGTGGCAGTGCAGAGAAGAGGCAGGATCCCGATATGTTTGGATTTGTGGGGTAGATTCAGTGTAGAGTATGATTTAGAGGGAGGCAATCTCAGATTTTGAAAGTGGAGTGGAAGGTTAGAGGCTAAGGGGCCAGGCAGGCAGCAGCTGCCCAGGTTGAGGCACGGGGGCAGCCTGGACGGGAAGAGGTGGGTCCTCATTTCCCTTGGCTGCCCCTTCACCTCCCTCTGGCCCACAGCTGGGCCTCATGGGGCCCTTGGTGACAATCATGTGGAGCTCAGGTGGTGACATGGGAGCAGGTAGCTGCAGTTGGCATTGAAGCAGCTCAGCACAGTGTGAAAACACTTGGAACAGAAGGCTCAAGGGCCACCTCTGCCCCTTATACCCCACCCCAGCCTCCTTCGCACCATGCTGCAAGAACAGCACTGCCAGGTAAACTGAGGCAGACCTGAAAGGCCATGGGGGTGGCTTAGTGGGGGCAGAGGGGTCCATATTGTTCCCAGTGTCAGAGGGCAGGGTGCCATCTGAGCAGACGCTCTGGCCACAGTCAGAACAACGCACTGAATCCTCAGACATGAATAGGCAGAGCTGGTAAATGTGGGGGAGATAACAGGGTTTTGGGGGGAAAATAACAATGCAGAGCCCTAGACAGGCATTCCCTGGATTGCATCCAGATAGGCCACAGGGAAAAGCAGAATGTCTGTGGGACAGAACAATACAGCTGTGGTTCTCAAAGTGGGTGCCGAGACCACCAGCAGCAGCACTTGGAACTTGTTAGGAATGCAGATTCTAGGGCCCTCCCCAGGCCCCCTGCATCAAATCTCACTGCGTGCTAGAGTTTGAGAACACTGCAGGAGATGAGCTTGGAGATTTTCTCCATGATGATGCTTGCACACCCCTGCAGGAATGCATGTGGTCCTTATGCACAAGCCCAACCCCCAGGGTTATGAGCAGGAGGCCCAGGAGACCTGGGTAGGCCGGCCCATGTGACCATGGCCCCTGTCCTTTGCAGAGGAGGCAGTGAATGAGGTGAAGCGGCAGGCAATGTCTGAGTTGCAGAAAGCTGTGTCAGATGCCGAGCGGAAGGCCCACGAGCTCATCAGCACAGAGCGCGCCAAGATGGAGCGGGCCCTGGCCGAGGCCAGACGGCAGGCCTCAGAGGATGCCCTCACTGTCGTCAACCAGCAGGAGGACTCCAGTGAGGTAAGTGCCCACCCCAAGTCCAGGTACAGGGCTGTTGTGCCGTCTTGGCATCCCCATGAGCTCTCAGGGCCTCTTGACCCCACCCAGCCTGGTGAGATGGGTCTTGTGGGTGTCCCCATTGTACAGATAGAAACTGAGGGCTCTGGGGGGAGGTAGCTTGCCCAGGAAAGTGGCAGGGCCTTTATTTGCATCCAGGCTTGCAGACCCTGGAGCTCATGCCCTCTCTAACCTGTGAAGCAGGAGGCAAGAGAAGGATGTAAAGACCCCAGGTGGCATCTAAAGCACCTCCTCAGCTCCTGGCACCTGTGCACACGCAGGAGGGGTATGAGATTATTATCATGCTGGTATTTGACGTGAAGCCCACAGCATTTCAGGCTGTGGACCTATACAGGAAGGAGAGTGAGGTGTCAGTCAGGGCTCCCTGACAGTGATGTCTGAGCAGTCCTGGAGGAAGCGAGCCAGCATGCAGGAATCAGGGAAAGTGTCATCCCAGCAGGGAGCAGCAGGGACAAAGGCCAGATGGGGGCCAGGCACATCTGGCGGAGTGAGGGCTGCAGGAGACTAATGTGGCTGAGCCAGAGTGAGCCAGGGACAGCAGGAGCTGTTGGGGTCTAAGAGGCTTTGGAGGTTAAATGGGCACCTGGGCCTGTCCCCATGGCAGGTTTGCTTCTCTGTCACATAGCCTGGGGCCTTCCCCAGTATCCCTGCCCACCTTTTACTCACATGGCTGGCGGGGTTATGTTCGTTCCACAGAAGCCCAATGGTAGCAGAAGGATGTGACAGAGGCAGGCCTGCCATGCACCCCACGTTGGAGCGTGGCCGTCTTTGTTCTTCCAGGGCCCCTACATTCTGTATTGGAGCCCTGGTGGGGCAGGAGGGCTTCCTGGAAGAGAGGGAAGGGGCAGTGGCTCCCTGCCCTCGTGAAGACCCTGTGGGTGGGCTAGAGTTGTGCAATGCAGTAGTGCGAGCCCATTGCCCCCAACATGCCCCACCCAAGGGGCCATGTTCGCCAACGGTCACCACAAGCTGAGGCACTATGGGGTCTCACTTAACACCCTGGCTGGGTCCAAGCCCATTTGTTTAGAGGGTATCTTTCCCCATTCTGCAGCTGGGTTGGGGACTCTGGGGATTTGGAGTGGCCCAGCTCTGGCCCACCCTGACCATCTCCTCCACCCAATCCAGAGCTGCTGGAACTGTGGGCGCAAGGCCAGCGAGACGTGCAGCGGCTGCAACGCAGCGCGCTACTGCGGCTCCTTCTGTCAGCACAAGGACTGGGAGAAGCACCACCACGTGTGCGGCCAGAGCCTGCAGGGCCCCTCAGCCGTGGTGGCCGACCCGGTGCCAGGACAGCCTGATGCCACCACCAGCCTGGGCCCCTGCCTGCCCACGGGTGCTGCCAGCCCCAGTGAAGCTGGCTCCACGGGGCCCTCTCGCCCTGGCTCCCCTGGCCCACTGGACGCCGCACCCCGCTGACCCCTCCTAGACCCGCTGCTCGGTCCACGGACATGCGCCCACCAACCCCGCCGAGCCCCAGCTGCCGGATACTTCGCCCGGCCCTGGGAGCCCGACCATTGGAGTCACTGCTGCTACTGCTTCTCTCCAAAAGAAAACACAGAACCAACAAAAAACGCATTCAACGCAACCTCCTCAGCTACCTGATGATCTCACGCCACAACCTCTTCAAGCATCCTCAGAACCTCCCCCCCTCCCTCCCCCCCCCCCACCCCGGGCTTTAGACCACGGAGCGGACCCAGCTGGAGCTCCGGACCCAGCTGGAGCTCCATCAGCTCGTCCACTGCCCTTCTCTCTCCCTCTCCTTCCCACTCCCTCTCTCTACCTCTCCTTCTCCTTCTCCCTCTCCCCCTCCCTTTTTGTTCTGTCTTTATGACTTTCACACACTTTCTCTTTAACGAAAAAAAAACGAATTGTTTGGTGGCTTATATTTTCAGTGAAGAATTTTGGGGGATTTTTATGGCAAAAGAGCCACTTAGGAATGGACAAAGAAAACTGTGGGGGCTTTCCCCTTCCTAATTAAAAAGGGAAAAAGAAAACTGCTATTTTCTAGCTGGAGATCTGAGCCTCTGCGTCACCGAGACTACCCCAAGGGTATGTGGCTGATTCGGTGAAGATAGTAAGAAAGACTTCCGTTTCTGACCCAAGAAGCATTTTTGGTTTCAGATTTTTTTTCCTGTAATGTCAAACTCTTTGGCTTTAAGTAGAAATCCAAAAAGTTTTTTAAAAAAGTAAAGGAAGCATACCTATAAACTACCTTGCCAGCTAGCCAGCCAAGGATGCCGCACACACCTCTGCTCCAAAGGAAATCCAAAAAGCAAACACGAGAAGTCAAAATCCAAAATTTGTCACTGCCAAAGTGTTCTTTTCCCTGTTTTACTCCACTCTTGGGCTTGTACAGATGTTGGTTTTTTCTTTTTATTCTATTTTTAGAGTTTGGGATATTGGGGTTTGGAGGGTTTTGCCCAACAAGAAGCGACTTTTGTTTCTTTTTGACTAGACGGCAACGCCTTTGCTGGGCACAGGGCAGTGGGTCTCGAGCCCTCAGCACCCCACCCGCCGTGCGTGTGTCTGCGTGTGCACACGGGGCATGCCTAGCCATGCACTACACGTGTGCAGGGGAAGATGCCGCCATCTGTCCTCACGCCCTCTGTGAATTTTCATCACATTTCATTTCTTCCACTTGTGAAAAAAAAGTGCTAACGTGACCTTCCCAGAGAGAGCATAATTCTGAAACAAAACTGTGACAATCTTTCGGGTTGATTCTTGAGTGCTTTTCAAAGCACGAGGAGACAGCAACTGCGCCAATAACGACTGCTTCTCCGTTTTTCCTCCTCTACCTCTTCTCCCCTCCTCAGTGCTGCCCCACCCAACTCATCTTTGCCCCATCGCCACCCTCCACCAGTGTCCCCTGAACCTATTCTTCTTTCTTCACATTTTTGCAGAAAAAAAAAGAAAAAGAAAGAAAACTCCAAACAAGAACAGTCTGCCCTCTCCACGCCTTCTGGAGACTTAGTCAGCTGTGTATAACCTCACGTTTCTGTCCATTAGTGGGGATGTCCCCTCACTCTAGCTCTGTCCTCCCTGCCCCACTCAACTCCCCCAAGCGATCTCAAGGAGGAAATAAAGGAGTAAGGAATTCTCACCTGTGCTCAATGGAGAACAAACAGCAGCATGGTCCATGACCTGGCATTTTCTTGCATCGCTGTGAGAAGTTCCCAGGACTGGAGTGCAATACGGAGAGTGACCAGCTACTGAAACCGGGGTTCCTGGGGGGCCCCACCAAGAGGCAAGAAGTCAATAGTGTACGTTAATGTGAATGTATATAGTCCTGCAGAGGTCCAAATAATGATATTCATGATGATAATAAAGAAGAGATGTTTGCCAAATAAAAAAAAAATTAAGAGAAACTGCAGAAGTATGTCAAGTGTAGGAAATCGATTTTCCAAGAAATCTGAACTGTGGTTCTACGGGGAGCAATGGGTTTGTTTGATTATTGTTATCTTTTTTCCAGAGTTGTAAGAATTCATTCTTTGAGTATTGAAAAGATGGATTTCATCTGGTTGCCACAGACCAGGTGCCACCCCAGAACAACACCTGACAGTGAAAACTTAATTCTGAAACAGACCTAATTCCAAGATAGATCTATTTTATCCTCCAGAAAGTCCCCCATTCCAGCCACCATCTCCGATGCCTGGTGAGTGGGTCTGTCACACTCTCAGAGGTTTGCTTTTGTGGATTTCAGAAAAGCAAGGACCAGTTTGGGAATTGGGCTCTCAAGACAGCAAAGGCTGCTGTCGTGTTTCCAGCCTGCCGTCTTTCTCTCTTCTAAGTGTTGCACCTATTAAAACAGCAGCTTCGGATGTGCAGTGAAATGGGTTTGCTTCCCCTGGGAGGTGGGCGCTTTGGACTCTGTTCCCATAAGGTTTGCTGCTAAACGGGTTGTCTGGAGAGTGTCTGCCCTGGGCACACTGGGGGTCTGGTGGAAGAGGGCTAAGGCCCCTAATCACTCACATCCCTGCCTTCTGGACTTGGGGGTGAGGCTGATGGTCTGATGGAGAAGCCCCTCACCTGGAGACCCACAGGTTTGCCTTGAAGGCCTCTGTTTCCCTTCCCCTTGCATGGCCCCCCTTTGGGGACAAGCAAGTTTGCCAGGGACACTAGCATGTTGGCCAGCTGGCAACGTCCAGGTCAGACCAACCTCCAGGTCTGAACCACAGGCAGAGGGCCTGAGGTGGCACAGCCCCTCCCATCCCAGCAATCAGGAAGAGGGTACCCTCAAGCCATCTACAAAAGGTTTCCTGGTGTGGTTCTCACATCCAGATCCCATATTCCAAGAAGCCACCACTAGCGGGGCTGCAGAAACCTAGCATGAGCAACTGGCCATAGGCCCAAGGGCAGAGCCCTGCGGGCCTAGAGCATCCTCAGGATCAGGGGATGGCAGCAAGGTGGGGTGGGAGTTACAGTGAGGAAGCCAGGCCCAGAGTGGGCGGGAGGGTGCTGAGCTGGTGAAGGCTGTGTCAGCCAAGTAGGCAGCTCCTCCCACTCCTCCTGCCCAGGGAGCTGTGAGGAAGGTGCTGGCACCCCCTTCCATGCTCAGAGAGCTGGTGTTTCTGTCTATCACTGTGCTTAGGCCCCATGTGGCCAAAGACCTCACAACCAAATATGGAATCAATAGCTTGGGGTGGGGGATCAGAGCTTTTGCATTAGGACTTAGACTAGTGGCGCTAAACATGAGTGTCCATGCAGCCCCTGTATCTGCACCTGGAGTACTGCCTTTCTTGTGCAACGAGGGGATCTAGCCTCCTGCTGTCTGCTCAGGGGCTGTTCTGCCCTGGTACCTCCTGAGCTTTGACCAGGGATGTGGCTGCCAGGGTCTCCTCTCCGCAGGCCACCACCACTCAGGTGACCCAAAAGCTCAGTGAGGTGCAGCTCTTGAAGCGCCTCCTTCCTCCAAACCAAAATGGCAGCTTTACCTCCTGAGGCCAAAACTATGACAGGAAGGCGGCAGCCAGAGCCCACAGCCCACAGGCAAGGGACAGCAGGATGTGTGCTGACACCGGGCCCCTCTCCTTCACCCCCATGTGGAAAGTACCCTGGTGTGTGACACTCAACATTTCCCATCCCCTCCTCTTGTCTCCTTATTGCCATCCTGTCCTGTACCCGGGCAGGTCTTTCTCTTAGGATGTGTCACCATCCCAGGTGGTGTCTGGGGGGTAGTCTGTTGGCAAAGACCAATACCTCCCATTACATGCATGGACAGGCTGGCATACCCCAGAGCTCATCTGAATAGAGAGGGCCCCATCCCCAGGCTCACCAGGACACAAGGAAGCCAGGACCAGGGCAAAGAGAAAAACTGGAGAAAACCTCCAGGGTGCAGGAGGGTTAGAGCTGTGGGATAAGAGAAGCCAGCCTCCCAGGAGGGGGCTCTCCTGTGGGCTTGGCAAATTGGGTCACTCATCAAGGTCCCAAGAGGTTCAATGGAAGAGGGAGATGGACAGGAAAGGGGCAGGGAGGTGTTGGTTTTGGTTTTATCCCAGCAACATGGTGGAAAGGAATCAGCTCAGGCCCTAACTTTCTCCTGTTTGCCAGTTTTTCCAAATGTATCCTCAAAATGACACCAAAGCCTTGTCTCTGTTGTCCACCCATCTTGCCTATCCCAGCCCACTCTAGCTAGCATGTCCAGCCATCATTCTGCCATCCCCTCAGCCCATCTACAGTTATTTATTGATTCTCTCTTTTCATCAATTCATCCTTTTGTCCAGTTCAGTCATGTGTCTGGCTATCCATTCATCCATCCACCGACTGACTCACCCATCTATTCATATGACCACCCATCCATCTATTCGCCCATCCATCCATTCATCCATCCATCTACTCATCCATCCATCTATCCATCCATTACTATATCCCAAGCATCACTTGATCCCATCCTCCCCCATTCATCCTTTCACCCATCTGCTTGTCTCTCCACCATTCATCCATCCCTCCTCCAATCTAACACATATGACCATATCTCAATCCATCCACCTCTGCAGCCACTGAACCATTAGTAGCACCACCAACCCCCTTCAGGTTCCAAAGCTCTAGGGTGCTTTGGATCCTCCCATGACCTAAGCTTTCTCACATCTGTGGGGAGGTCCAGACCTGCTCCAGAGATAGATAAGATTCTGTGACAGGCACATGGGCAGACTGGACCGAAGTCCTAGCAACAGCTCTGGCCAGTCTGGGCCTATCTGGAAAGTGTGGTGGCCATGGGCCAGGAGTGTGAGTTGGGAAGTGGCCCATATACCTGCTCAGGGACCCTGTGACCAGAGCCACCAGTCAGGGTGAGCACATTTCCCTGGCAAAACCCTGACATTGTAGCATGGGCTACAATGAATGACTCCAGGGGCCACTGTCCCAAGGAAAGGAAGGGAAGAAAGAACCCAATGCTGACCTCCCTCCAGACACCAACTCCTGGAGCCCCTCTTCTCCTGGGGTGCTTATGGTCACACTGCCCCACTCCCACTCCCATCTTCCATCCTGGGGTCCTGGACAGCTGGAAGTTAGCTCTTCGGAGCTCTGAATGATGCAGGAACAGGCCCTGCCCAGTCTGAATTTGGCTGATGGTGGTAGGTATGCCTGGGAACCTAGAGGCCCATTAGGGGCCCCCTGCCCAGCCCTCCCTAGCGCCATCAGCCCATTTCCACAGGCCCCCATGCCACATGGGGCAGTTTCCAAAAATGGGGCTGGGATCAAGGTCCTGGGTTATGGCGCTGCTGGTAGGAGAGGGGGGAGAGCAGGAAAGCAGAAGGGGTGCAGAAGCTGGACTCTGAGGACCTGCCTGCTCTCTGGACACCTCGTGGATAAGGCCTGGGGGAGCTGGATGCCTGTGACAGCAACCTGTACTGGTCCCCCAAAGTTCCAAAAAACACTATCTTGCATGCTTCTGTTCCTTTTGTTTCAATTTGGCTGGCCCCTGGAATGCCACCCCACAGACCCCTCGTAGCAGTAATGGAATGTTAGGACTCAAACTGGGGCCTGGTATTTAAATATTAGAATGAAGGCATTGAGTGCCCTTGCTTCCAACCTGGACAGGGGGCCCAGCCAGGCCAGCTGTCAGCTCACCCACTGCATCCTTCACAGGCTGAGGGGTTTGGGCGTGGAAATGGGACTAGGGCACAGCCTCACACAACCTCGTGGGGAACACATTGATTTTCCACTTCTTCTTTCTTTTTTTCTTTTTTAAATTCCCCAAAAGGAGTTGGACAGTGAGTGTTGGGTCGTTTTCCTGTAACGGGTTTTCCTCGCGCTGTGTAGGATCCGTGGCATGCCGTCCCTGTCGCGTGTCCTCTGATGTACTCTGTTTGACCTGGACACTGTAAGACGTTATAATTCAGGTCATGTCAGTTACCTCTGTGTCGTGTAATAAAGCCAACATTTGCCATCACGGCTCTGCCTCTCCTTGAGTTCATGGCAACTTGGGCTGTCCCGTTTCACACATTATTCACCAAATGTGTTGGGGGGCTTTCTAAGTTCCAAGCAAGAGAGACAAGGTCCTGCCCCAAGCAAGTGAACAACTGTGTGACATACGTTGGAGTGTGTATGGGACGCGGGCAGACCCCTGTTCAGTCCACCCCCAGCCTCCTTTATGGTGAACTTTCAAAGGTTGCATCCTCAAGGTGATCTGGATGACCTTGGACCCCAAATGACACCCATGGCTTCATGGGCCCCAAGCCCCACTGCCTGTGGTAGTGCCAGGCACCTCCCATAAGACCCTGAGCATGGACACTAAGGGAAGGGACACCTTGATCTTAAGCAGCCAGGGTATCAGCCATGGTGCCCCAGTTCCTGGGGCAGGTCCCATCCAGAGTTGGGTGCCCAGTTGGATACTCAGCACTCCTGGTTCACAGGCAGCCCCTGGGGGAGGGATGTTATTAATACTCGGGCCCAGGTTTGGAACATGGTGTATTTTGAAAGGCATCATTGGAAAGGCCAGTGTGGAGGCGAGGCTGTCCCCACGCCAGGTGGCTGGCGGGAGCCCCAGCTGGGCCTGGTGTGTCAGCAATCTCGGCATAGAGTGGGATGACAACGTTTTTCCATTGCAGAGGCTGAGCTCAGAGGGAGGCTGCCGGGCCCGGGCCAGAGTCCAGCAGCTCTCGGCTTGGACACAGCACTGCGATGTCCTGCCTCCCACGTGGAGGTAGAGGGAAGGGCCCTGACCAGAGGCCCTCTATGGGGTCTCAGACCCACAGGAGGGAGGGGACCAACTGCCTCATGTTAGGGAAGAAAGACAGGCTGTGGCTGCACTTCCATCCCTGTCCAGCCAGCCCTGCCCTCAGTGCAGACTTGGACGCTGCCTTGAGGCACTGTGGCCTGTCAGGAGAAACCTGAGCATGTGTCATTTATACGGGACAGACAGCGGGTGAGTCCAGGCACAGTGGCCACAAGAAGGAGGAGGAACAGTCAGGGAGGCTCCCTGGAAGTAGAAGTATAGTGGCAATAGTGCCCCCTGGAGTCGTGCACATGTAAGTGCGGACACATGTAAGTGTGTGGAGACGGAAAAAGGGGAGAGTCAAGGACGTGCATTTGAGCTGGGAGGCCTGTGCATACAGGACCACAGCCTGGGGCCATGAGAATCTGCCTGAAGACCACCTTCTTCAGGGACCAAGGGGACAACATGCAGTCTTCAGCTCAGCCTCAATGGCGGTGAGAACAGAACCAGGTAAAGTAAGGGAAAGGGAAGTCAGACAAAGAGGCAGCGGCCCACACTTTCCAGGGCTGGGGCGGGAGCCACAGTGTCCCCACTTCCAGGACAGTGTCTCATCCCCTCACACCTGCAGCCCCCGCCACCCCCACCGGGGGAGGAATGCTACCCCAGCTCCACTGTGGCCTGCAACTCTCCCCGCAATTCCAAATCCCCAGGGAAGGGACCCAAATGAGCCCAACTTGGACCTACCAGTAATGGCCTGGGGTAGGCAAACATACTAGAGGGGCCCCCCATAACAATGTCAGGAGGACAGAAAAGCCACAACGGGAGCTCCACCAAGGCTGAGCCAGGCGAGGACGGATGGAGGAGACCGGGGCACACAGGGACATGGGCCTGCAGCTGCCCTCCACGGGCAGCAGTGAGGAGCGGTAGAGGAGGAAGAAGCAAGCTTTATAAATTGCCTTCAGGTGCCCAAGATCCATTGCCTGATCTGCACATAATTCAACCATTGTGTCCTATAGCCAGAGTAGGATTCTAGCTTAGTTTAAGTAGCTCCTACCTAAAAGGTGGTCCAGAACTGGAGTGGGGGAAGGGAGGGCCCATGGGGAATGGATGGATGGATGGATGAAAAGGGACAAAGGTAGACCTCTGACCTCTGGGCAACCACCCTGTCCTCACCCCTCCAGGCCTTTGCTCAAGCTGTTCCCTCTGCCCATGCCTTCCTTGACCCCAGCTCTCTCTGACCCAGTCCATCAAATCGGGTTCAAATGCCACCTCCTCCAGGAAGATTGCTCTGAACCCTATACCATCCTTCCTCCCTCTGTGCACTGGGGAGGAAGGATGGTATAGGGTTCATGTCTGTGTCATCTTAACAGTGGCCTACTACTGGAAGTATAACACTGATTGAGGTGTGTGGACTGGCAACTCCAGTGAGCTTCCTGGGTTGTCATTGCCTGTAGCTCAGGCCTTGAAGCAAGCCTGGCTGAGATGATGTAGGGGAGGCCCCCCTGGACTCTTGCCTCAGCTACACTCCTCTTTCCAGCTTGAGAGTCCTAGAGATTCCTGCCCAGTGAGTAAGAAGCAGACAGGCCGGTAAACTCCACGGCCTTTGACTACTCAGGGCCCAGAAGCCAGGGCTGGAGCTTGGCTGCACCTGGAGGCCTTTTAAGTGCTTAGTGGGAGCAGCTGGCCTGGAGGGGGCTTAAACCCAAGGAGGTGCCAGTAGGTGCTGGTGTGGAAGTGAGCATTGGAGGCCTTGCCTGCCTTGCCCTTCACTTCCTCCTCACCCATCTGGCCTTTCTAGACATGCTCTCTTTCCACCCCCACACCGAGGCCTGGCTTCAGAGGGTTTCCTTGGACCCCAAGGCCCAAGGCTGGGGGCTCTGAAGCTGGACTGAGAAGACCCCTCTGGAGCCAGAGGGTGGGGACAGAAAAGAAGAGGAGGGGCCTGGGAAAGTGGAGGACAATGAGGAAGATACAGGCTTCCCTCTGTTTCTACTGGAGAGGGAGGGCCCGTCTGAGGACCTGGCCGAGCACCCAGTATCTGACCAGGTAACAGCTTCGTGGAACACAGCTGCCTGGAGCATCAGGTGGAGGCTGGCCGAGGACCTTGGGCACCCTATGTATGGGGGCAGGTGGTGGGGGCAGGAGATGAACTACCACAGCTCTGACCTCGGAGGTGAGAGGCCACTGTCCCTTGCCTGGAAGAGGGTAGTGAGGATGTCCATCCCTGCACAGGCTGGTGAGAGCAGGGCAACCTGTCTGGCCTGGAGGGGCCTTTGACTGTTGGGGGAGGATTACAGGAACTTCTCTGTGGCCCAGGTCCAGATGGCCTTCCCATTCCTCTTGGAGAAGTCCCCAGCATGTTCCTGATGGGTCACCAACCCTGAGGACCACTGGGGTCAGGCCTGCCTCCCTCTGTCCTCCCTTAAGAGGAGCCTGGGGTGTCCTGCCTTGGGGCTCAGCTTGGGCTGTATGCTAGCAGGAGCTGGAGGCCCTCAAACTGAAGCTGGGGGCCAAGGAGCAGGCCCAGGGACCAGAGCTGCTCAGGGTGCAGGGCCAGGCCGGAAAAGAGGAGGCAGCTAGGTCTGTGCTGGGTGGGTGGGCAGGCCCCCGAGTCTGTAAATCAGGATGGGCTGTGAGCTATTGCTGAGAAAGAACCAGCTCACAAGGAGTATTGGCCCAGCAGATGATAGTAAGTCCTTCTAGAACAGGCCCAAGGGGGGGACCTCTCCCCAGGATTAAGAAGTAAGCCATAAACATGAGGTATCTGCCCTTAGCAGCTGCCCAGAGCCCGGCCCACACCTGTCCTGAGGCTGCTCTCTGCAGGCTGCCCCTGCTCTGGGATCCCTGAGAAGGTAGAAATGGACCACAGATCCATCTATGTGGGCATCGTGAGGGCAGAAGGGGAGTGAGATGGGGTCTTTTCAGGGGCCAATTCAGGTCTGCTTCTTCCTCCTGGCTGTGAGGATTAAAGGAAGGGACCCGGCCCATCCAGTGTTGCTCAGTGGTTGAGCATCGACCCATGCACCAAGAGGTTCCATTTCTGGTCAGGGCACACACCTGGATTGATCCCCAGTAGGAGACATGCAGGAGGCAGCCAATTGATGTTTCTCTCTCATCGATGTTTCTCTCTCTCTATTCTCTCCCTTCCTCTCTAAAATCAATAAAAACTTTTTTTTTTTTAATAAGGAAGGGACATGTATGGGGGCAAACTCAAAGCCACACAGGCCTGAGGGAAGAAGCTAGAGAGTGGGTCTAAAGAGGTGGGAAGGGCTGGTGAGCCTGTATGGTCGAGTGTTCTGATTCTCCAACGTGAGCTGGGAGTTAGGATTTCCACATGAAATCTCCCAGTTGGTCAATCATTGGCAACGAACTCCACTTTATAAAGCCATACACTCTGCACAGGCCAAATAAACATGGGGTGTTGCCTAACACATGAGGGTGTTCATCTCAGTTCCCCAGTCCACCTCCAACAGGGGTGGGGGCAGAGGCCTGGGCCAACTCCCCCACCCTGGGTTCCAGTCAACTCCTCTTTATGAAGAAAACTTGCTGCAGGGGGGGCCAAGAGCCGGAGGCTCAGGGAGGAGGCCCCAGAGGGGGAGGCCTCTGCAACGGCACCCACATCAGGCCGTGCCTGTGTCAGGTGGACTATGGGGTCACTACTGAGGAGCTGGAGGCCTACTTCAACATCTGTGGGGAGGTCCAGCAGGTCACCACCCTGCGCAACAAGTTTTCTGGACACCCCAAAGGGTCAGTACAGGTCTTTGAGGAGGGGGTTGGGCACCCCAGGGAACTGCCCGGCATGGGTGACCTGGGATGGCCCTTACCAGCCCTCATTTCACCCCAGCTATGCCTACATCAAGTTTGCTACTGAGAGCTCAGCCCAGGCTGCTGTGGGCCTGGACAAGAGCATCTTCCAGGGCCAGGTCATCAAGGTGCGGGAGCCCCATTAGTCACCAGGGCACCTTGAGGTGGGGACACTGGGGTGCGTGGACTTGCTCTGAGCTTCTCTACATTAAGCCATTAACCCCTGAGGTGCCAGGAATGCAGCAGGAGGCTGACACACAGAGGTTGACACAATGTCCAGCCTGTCCCTTCTCCATCTCCCAGCATCTCTTGGCACACCTGCTGGGCAGCAGAGAAGGGGTGGAGGCACCCACATACCAAAGGATTTGTCTTGCATATGGCACTGGGGAGGCACTCCTCCAAAACTGGATCTCGCCTCATGAAGGGAGAGATGTTTGCTCAACAGGGACACATCAAGTGGCCACAGCTGTGCCTGGACAGTTTAGAACTAAGTGGGGATCTTGAGAAGGTGGAGAACAAGATTAGGGTTTGATGCTTTGGGAGGTGCTGTGTCCTGGATGCCACGAGGGTCTGGTGGGCTCTGGGGCCTGTGCACACCACCTGTGAGCTTCCAGCAAAGAAACCCAGGAAGCCCCAAGGATCACTGGCTGCCACCAGAAGCTGGAGAGGAGCCTGGAAGGGATCCTCCCTCAGAACGGCCAGAAGGACCCACTCTGCTGACACCTTGATTTGACTCAGGCTTCCAGAATGGTGAGAGTAAATTTCTATTGTGTTAAGTCCCTTTCCCCTCCAGTGAAAAGGTAAGTGGAAAGTCTGAGTGTCAGGAACCTTGCCAAGGTCACCCAACAGCCCAGGGCACAGCCAGGCTTGGTCGAGGAGTTTCTGAGCGTGGTCAGGACCAGGAGCAGTGGGGCTGCAGGTGAGGCATGCCACCAGATGTGGTTCCCTGAGCTGCAGATTATGTAGCACCTGGCAGATGACACCACTTCCTGCCAGCTCAGCACCTTAGGCCTCAGCACGGGGAATCTTCGTTGGTCTTGATACACTCCTCATGTGTGTTGGCTTTTCTGTTAAGGTCCTACTGACAGTCTTTTTTTTTTTTTAATTTAATCTTTATTGTTCAGATTATTACAATTGTTCCTCTTCTTTCCCCCATAGCTCCCCTCCACCCGGTTCCCACACTCCCACTATCCTCATCCATAGGTGCACGATTTTTGTCCAGTCTCTTCCCGCACCCCCCCACACACCCCTTCCCCGCCCCTGAGGATTGTCAGTCCACTCCCTTTCTATGCCCCTGATTCTATTATATTCACCAGTTTATTCTGTTCATCAGATTTTTTTATTCACTTGATTTTTAGATTCACTTGTTGATAGATATGTATTTGTTGTTCATAATTTTTATCTTTTTTTAAATAAATCTTTATTATTCAGATTATTACAGGTGTTCCTTTTTTCCCCCATAGCTTCCCTCCACCTGATTCTCCACCCTACCCCATGCCCTTACCCCCCGCCACTGTCTTCATCCATAGGAGTAAGATTTTTGTCCAATCTCTTCCCGCACCACTCACACCTGCTTCCCCCTGAGAATTGTCAGTCCACTCCCTTTCTATGTCCCTGATTCTATTATATTCACCAGTCCATTCTGTTCTTCAGATTTTTTATTCACTTCATTTTTAGATTCACTTGTTGGTAGGTATGTATTTGATGTCATTTTGTTGTTCATAATTTTTATCTTTACCTTTTTCTTCTTCTTCCTCTTCTTAAAGAATACCCTTCAGCATTTCATATAATACTGGTTTGGTGGTGATGAACTCCTTTAGCTTTTTCTTGTCTGTGAAGCTCTTTATCTGACCTTCAATTCTGAATAATAACTTTGCTGGGTAATCTTGGTTGTACGTTCTTGCTATTCATCACTTTGAATATTTCTTGCCACTCCCGTCTGGCCTGCATAGTTTCTGTTGAGAAATCAGCTGACAGTCATATGGGTGCTCCCTTGTAGGTAACTGTTTTTCTCTTGCTGCTTTTAAGATTGTCTTTTGCTCTTGGCATTTTAATTATGATGTGTCTTGGTATGGTCCTCTTTGGATTCCTTTTGGTTGGGGTTCTCTGCGCTTCCTAGACTTGTAAGTCTATTTCTTTCACCAGGTGGGGGAAGTTGTCAGTCATTATTTCTTCAAATAGGTTTTCAGTATCTTGCTCTCTCTCTTCTTCTGACACCCCCATAATTCGGATGTTGGTACGCTTGAAGATGTCCCAGAGGCTCCTTACATTATCTTCACATTTTTGGATTCTTTTTGCTTTTCCAGTTGAGTGTCTTTTGCGTCTTTGTATTTCAAATCTTTGACTTGATTCTTGCAATCCTCTAGTCTGCTGTTAGATCTCTGTATAATATTTTTTATTTCAGTCAGTGTATGCTTAATTTCTAGTTGGTCCTTTTTCATATCCTCGAGGGTCTTGCTAAATTTATGGGCCTTTTCTAGAAAATTCTTGAAAAACCTTATAACCATGGTTTTGAACTCTATATCCAATCATTTGCTTTCCTCCATTTCTTTCATTTGTGATCTGTTTCTTTGTCTCTGCATTTTGGCTGCTTCCCTGAGTTGATAAGAGTGGCTTTGTGTGCTAGGTGTCCTATAGGGCCCAGTGGCTCAGCCTCCCCAGTTACCTGAGGTGGACACTCTTGGTGCACCCCTTTGTGGGCTGTGTGCACAGTCTTGTTGTAGTTAAGCCTTGATTGTTGTTGGTATCACTGGAATTGACCTCCAGGCCAATTGGCTGTGAAGATCAGCTGTGTCTACGCTGGGAGAACTGTGCTGGAGACACCCTTATGAGCAAGACTTGCAAGAGCCTCTGTGCTCAGCTTGAATGGGGTGGAGTCTCAGGGCAAAGCAAACAGCATTGGTTTCCCATCAGTCCTGCCCTAATAGGTCCCTGTCTCTCAGTGTCCTGTGGTAATCTCTGCAAGCACCTCTGAGAGAAAGCTGCCCTCAAGTTCCGCCCGCTGCCAGACAGTCCAGTTTCTCCCCGAATGAGTCGGGGTTCCCAGAAACTTGCCCGGAACTGGAGTTCAGTGCATTTGGGAGCTTTTGTCTCCCTCCTGCTTGAGAAAGCCAGCCGCATACTCAGTTGCCTGCCCTCTCTGCGCGTGTACCTTGGTACCTCTTATATGCCATAAAAACTACCTCTCCTTATGTGCTATGAAAGGTAGGGAGTATCTTTTATCTAGTCAATTGTCCCCAATAACACTGGGGAAGTAAGGAAGCAAGGAAGAATGGATACTGGGTCGGCAACTTGCAATCCCCATCAGAGCCACTACTCAGGCAGGAGAGATCACTATCAAAACCTCAACCATGGACTGCAGGGGAAAAATCCTGAGAGGGGGCCAATGGCCCACTGGCATTGCAACCAACACCTGCTTGCTACTTCTCAGCCCTACTCTAGGTTTTCCACTTCCACCAGCAGAGAGGCAGGAGAGGGAGACTGGGACATGTTTTTAACACACATCCCTAGCTGTGGTTGTTTTCATTTCTGTAACTTAAAAAAGTAATCCTGTGCTTGTTAGAAGGGAAGGAAATCCAAAAGGGTGCAGAGAAAAGTTCATCTCCCAGTTCCAGCCCAGTTCCATAGGCTCACCAATGTTACAACTCATTCTCCCAGGAATCTGAGCCACCTTCCTCCTGGTCAGAGACCCTCTCCCCAGTGACTGAGGGTGGGAGGGAGGGACTCAAGGACTGTCTTGGGGTGCTGACTCAAGGAAGCTAGCCAACAGCTGTGTGCACTAAATACAACTTGGAGCAGACTGTGCACGTGGGGCTCAGACTCAGCAGATCCCTGTCACCTCTCCTACTCCACAGGACAGAAAAATGGCAAAGAACCTGGCTGCCTGACCCCAGAAGGGGCTGACACGTCAGCCACAGTCAACTATTAGGACTGTGCTCTGGACTTGGCTGAGCAAGCCTCTGGGGACACAGAATGTAGACATCTAATTACATCAGCTCCTCCTCAAATGTAAGCTCCCCACAAGCAGTTTGCCCTCTAGCCTGAGGCGCAGCAGGGGACTCAGAGCCTAACTCCGGCCAGCCCTCAACCCACTAGAAACAATGTGCACCAACAGATGGAAGAGGCTCCTTCGTGCGTAGAAAGCAACAGCCACATGTGAGATGCTGCAGTTACATGAAGTGGCCTAGATCTCGTAACAGCGGCCTCTCAAGGTTGGGCCAAGTCCAGACATCAGGCTGATGCAAGACCCGAAAGAGAACTTTTCCCTGTGGAGGGAGTTCTAAATCAGGCCATGGAGGCCTTATACAGCACCCCACCTGGTCAGCCACTGGAGGGCACCACAAGAGCAGCTGGTGGGACAGAGAGGCTGCCCCATGGCCAAAGCCTCTCCAGGGCCCCAAGCTCTGTGGGCTCCTACCAACCAGCTCCCACTGTCCCTTCATGCCTGTGGGAACAACAGTTCCCCGCTATCTTGTCCCTGACCTCTGTCTTCCCCCATCCCTGAAAAGTCCTGCATTAAACTCTCTCTAGTTAAACCATCGGCAGAAGGAAAACACCAAATCTGATGTCACAAGACCTTTAGTTGACATGCACCCCACCTGGCCTTGTCTCCATGTGGGGTAAATGATAATAAATACACATCTACACAATACAGTTATGTACAAAGCACTTCTCTTCACTCAACAGGCAGCAATCTTCTCACTCAACAGACCTGTATCATCATAGATGTCACCATGCTATCAAAGGCCCTGCAAAGAGAAACAGTCCAATTGAGAGAAGAGACCTGGCCCTCCACCCGCTGCCCAGAGGCAGGCTCTGTGGCACTGCCTGAATCCCATGCCTCTCTGGGAGTCAGTCTTTAACGTCCAGGTAAGTGAACTTAGCTAAGAGGCCAGGACGTGTGTCCTGCCATACCTGGCAACGAGAATCTAAGTCTCCTGCCTCCCACTTCCCTTCAGGTTTCCCAAGGTCCTGCCAGCTGTATTTCCAGACAGGGAGGAGGAGCTGCAGTGTGGGCGTGCAGGGCTGCAGTGCAGTGAGAAGTGACTGTCACTGCCCCAAACAGCCCAGGAGACACAGGTTCTACATAACAGCACTGGCTTCTCCCCACTGGGGCCCAAGATGACCCAAAACACAGTATCACAGGCACCAGAGGAAGGGCCTAGCTCAGGTCACTATAGTGTCCTCTCACCTACGGGCTGCAAGAAGCCCCTTGGGAAGCGTGTCTAGAAATGTATGGAATTCCCAGCAGCAAGCTTGGAATGTGTGAATGCTTCTTTCTGAAGCAACTTCATGACATTCCAAAATTAAAAGACTATTTGAAGGCTATTTGAAGATATCTGCAATCCAATTTCCTCACCATTCAAGTTCAGTATCAAAGACAAAATTAGGCAGCAACAGGAGGATGTTTTCCCAGAAGGCTCCTGTCCATATGCCTGAGCCCTCACTGAGTTCTGTGATGGTGCTCCAGTACCTATTGGGGGCACATGGGAAACCAAATGGGCAAGCTCTGTCCCCCAAGTCCCATCTGTCTTATATGTTGGAGATATGGGTGAGAGTTTGCTTGAAAAAATAGAGTTCTGCTGCTTCAGAATTGCTGCCTTAGGAGAACAGTGTCCATTGCTTTAAAAAGACCTTCCCTCCCTTACTTTCAAAATCATTGCCTTTTAGCAAGGCAGGGCCTACAAATGAAGGTATCAAACATAATAGTAGGCCCACCTGGACTGAATGCGGTCCCCTGGGTTATAGAAGGGATTACACATCACATCTGTATAGGAGTTGTGCAGCTTCCGGAACATCTGCAATAAGAACCAACATTTTTAATTCACATGTACACAGGATTACTGCCATATTTTTTGCCTCTCAACATTTTTAAACAAACAGCCCCAGGCACCGCTTACAGACCCCCTGCACTTACACTGCGAATCTCATTGTCACGAAGCGCTGTGTTGGAAGAATCCACCACCATAACAAACTTCACCTTGGAGTTGGTCACATAGCCATATCTGCACAGCTGGTTAGGGAACAAGCTGTCAACACAGGGACTCTGTGACAAACATGAAACAGCCTCACTAGAGTGTGAAAGCAGAGGGCCATCTGTGCATGTCCCTGGCTCCAAAGCCCCTTTGGAGAAACACGGCAAACCTTGCATCACAGGAAATGCCCCAGGCTGGGCCTGTCTTGCTGGGTATGACTAGACACCTCCTGGGGGCAGCTTCTGGTGTTTACTAGAGAAGGAAAGGGCAGGCAGCTAAACCCCATCCTGATTCCAACTCCAAGACTGTCTTGCCCAGGCCTTGCCCTCTTTATGAATCAATGCTTAGCTTGGTAGTGTTAAATGATAAACTAGAGATTTCACAAAGGACAAATCCTGCCTGCAGTGTCTACACCTCTAAAGGCCACTTCATCTCATAGAACATTCGCTCCCAAGCAAGCATCACTGTGGGCAAGCTATATTACTGCTTGTGGGAACATCTTTGAACTCCATGGGTTTTAAGCCATCTGTCTCAAGGGAGTGGTCAAGATTTTATAGTGACTTGTGGGGCTGCACCTGACAATGAAATGAGTGAACCGATCACTCCTTGCTGAGAGCTGGTGGCCCTGCTGAGAAAGAAATCCTTGCAGGCATAAAGTAGGAGCTTCCCCAGCTCTTCTATAAACCTGACAAGGTCACAATTGTCTAGGTCAGTGGTCAGCAAACTTATTACTCAACAGAGCCAAATATCAACAGTACAACGATTGAAATTTCTTTTGAGAGCCAAATTTTTAAAACTTAAACTTCTTCTAACGCCACTTCTTCAAAATACAGGTATCTTCAAAATACAGGCCGTGGTATTTTGTGTAAGCCACACTCAAGTGGCCAAAGAGCCGCAGGTGGCTTGCGAGCCATAGTTTGCCGACCACGGCTCTAGGTAATTCAAGCCTGGCTTTTCCCCACATTATCCTTCTAATTAAAGGAAAAAAGGTCAAAATCTCAATTAGCCTCAAGCTGCCCTAATTCCTCCTGGGCTGAAAGCCCTCACCTTTTTTCTTTTCAAGTGATGGTACAAAATGCCTTTCAAGGTTATCTGATCCTACAGTTCATCACACAACTTCAGGCGGAATCTCTGGATTCCAGCCCTATGGGGAGAAGCCCGCTGACAGGCCCCTGCTGGCTGTGAAGGATACACCTTGTAGTCCTCTGTGGGGTACAGCAGGCCCAGGTAAAGTTCCCTCTGGTCCACCAGGGCCTTCCCCATTGCAGAGATCTTCTCGTCCACCACGTCCAGGGACGTGTGCACCATGTAGTGGAACTTCAGCTCATTCTCCGTGGGGACACTGCGGATGTAAAGAGGGTAATTCTGCAAGAGAGGATGACGGCAACTGAAGTGAGGTGAATCCATTCTGTGTGCACCGATTATGAAAACGAGGCCAGAGCACTTAGGAGGGAGGACCAGCCAAGTGCCAACTAGCCACAGGAACACACTCTCGTTCTCTAGAACCCGTTGGTTAATTTTCCAGACTGTTGTGGGCACTGCCCTACATATTGTCTGCAAAGGGGCATCTCTAGGGTGGGCAGAAAATAAAAGATGGCTCACAAAAGCGGATTTGAGCACAGTCTGACAACTAACCTGTCACCTGGACAGGTCATTTCCCTCCCCTGTGGGGCCCAGCCACAGCATGCGCTCTCCTCCTGGCCCCCCACTACTGGCTGTTTCCTGATACAAAGCCTCTTGCAATCTCTTCACCTTAGCAGAGGCACTGGCCTGCCCTCTCACTAAACTCTTCCAGGCTCGGTTCAAACCTCCCTCCATCTCTTCATATCCATTTCTGACCATCTTAATCTCGGAGTTAACAGCATCTTCCTGGGGGCTTCCTCATGTCACAATTCACTGCTTCTGTCCCTTGCCTGGCGCTGCCCAGATACAGTGAACACTACACTGACCCTACTCTAATGGGGCTGACGTTTGGTGGAAGCAGTCACCAAATCCCACCAACAAATAAATACCGTGCTGTAGCTAAGACGGAAGCCAGCACCCAGGAGCTTCAAGGCAGGAACGCCTCCTAAGCCGGGTCTTACAGAGGACACAGAAGGGCACTGTAATAGGAGCATGTGGACAGCTACCCAGCTCAGTGCCAGAATTCAGACACAGCTTTCTAAGGAAGTTAAATCTATAGTGGCCAGTGAAGGGGAAAGGGGGCTAGGGGGAGAGGAGTTCCAGGTGCAAAGGCCGGAGGTGAGAGGGCAGAGCCCGTCACTGAGCTGCAAGTAATTCCGCTGCTTTGGAGTGGAGGGTGTTATATATGGGGGAGGGGAGGAGGCGACCGGGTTATTCAGACAGTAGCAATGAGAAGGTACTGGAGAGACTTTAGGCGGGAGCGAGCGTGACAGGATCTGATTTGTTTTTAAAGCAGCACTGTAACTGCTGTGTGTTGTGTCTCTCCTCTGAGTGGGCGACGGCGTGGCCCGGAGTGTGCGGTGGAGCAGGATGGAGAAGTGGGCGGCTGGCTCGGGGGCGAGAAGCGGGTACTGGGGCAGGGGGCTTGGGGGTACAGAGAGGGGCGGAGGCCGGGTCCGAGCGGGAAAGGAGGTCCCGGCCGGTGGGCGCCCGGGGATGACGCTTGCGCAGCTGCAAAGCGGATGTAGGCGGCGCCTTTCCGGGGCCGCCCAGACGCCGTCCGCTCCGCGAAGTCCGCGGGCTGGTCCCTCCGGGGCCCTCAGGGCAGGGTAGTGGGAAGGCGGAGAGCGAGGGCGGGACCTGTGCAGGGGTACCGGCGAGCGCCGGAGCACTGCGGGGCCACCCGCCCGCCTGCGTACGCACCTCCTTGGCGATCACCGCCACGCACACCGCCATCTTGGGAGGCCTGGTCGGCCATGTCACGTGACCCCACCCAGCGGGTCACGGGGATGCCCTGGTCCCGCCCCTCTGTCACTCAGCCAGCCTGGCCCCGCCCCGTCGCCCTGCCGGAAAAGCTGCCCGCCCTGTTCCCGGTGCTCGCCTGGGTTCTGCAGCGCCCGGCGTGGTTGCCATGGCGGCGGTTGCTGCGGCGATGAGGTGGCTGCTGCTGCTGGTGATGAGTGTAGCGGGGCTGGGGGCCAGTGGCACACCACAGCCACCCAGTATCCTACTCCTGCTCATGGACGATGTGAGTTCGGGCTGGGCTCCGGGAGAACGCTGCGCACAGGGCGGCAGGTGGGGGTGGCCGTGGGTAAGGGAGTCCCGTGGGAGGAACCGCCGTGAGGGCGGTCAGCCGGTGTAGGGGTAGCACCTGGCCCTGCGGACTGCAGCCTCGCGGGCGAGTAGGGATGTCCAGACTGGGAGAAGATCCCTCCTGCATTATTCCCTTTCTTGCCCCTCCCGCTCTGGAAGGGTGAAAGGGTAGCCCAGATCAGCTGCCGCCCTGACCAGTCTCCTAGCAGCCCCAGCTCAACCCTGCCCTCCCACCCAATGCGTCCAGGGTCAGGGAAGGGAGTGACAAGCTGACCAAGACTGAGGCTCTGCCTGTTTAGAAAGTCGATTCTCTGCACCTGCCCTGCCCCAGAGCTGCCCCTGTTCACCTGGGCAAGTATCTCTGGCCCTGTTGAGAATTCTAGTCAAAGGTCAGGTCTTTAGCAGAAGTGGAATAATGTCCCCTGTCAGGTGTGCGTGCAGCCCCAGACGCAAGGTCACACTTGCGGGCCAGACCTTTGGAGAGTAGCAAGGTAGCAGGATTCCTGCATTTGCAACTCTGCCCCTGTGCACCTTTCCAGGCCTGAGTGAAATAGGAATTCTGGTAAAGTAGGGATGCAGACAAACTTGGGTTGGAGATCCTACTCCCCTGAGCTTGGAGATGTTACTGGAGCTCTTAGAGCCTTGTGTCCTCTCCGTCCAGCTCTCCTCACGGTTATGTGAGGACGGAGGCAGGGCAGAGGGCAGGCTGTGATGTCAGGTCCTGTAGTATGATCAAAGACAGTATCCTAGCATACAGCTCCTAAAGCTCTTGGAGTGAGAGTGGTGTGTGTGGTGTGATAATGAATTAGATGGCTGGGGCCCTGGGTAGCTTCAGGATGAGGTCCTCAGAAGGCCAAGGTGTGATTAGAGGGTTGAAGCCTTCAGCACAGCCCTGACCTCCAGGGAGGGAAGAATGAGTGCCTGGAGATTGAGTTCAATTGCCAGAGATCAATGATTGAATCAGTTGTGTAACAAGACCTCCTTTGGAAAAAACCCTAAGCAACAGGAGCATGTGGAGGAGCGGGAGAGAGTGGGGAGCTCCTTGCACCTTCCCCATACCTCAGTCTAGGCACCTCTTGCTTTATAATGAACATGTGATAGTAAATATAGCACTTTCCTGAGTTCTATGAGCTGTTCTAGCAAATTGTGGAACTTGAGCAGGTCTGCACTCCCAACTTATAGCAGGTTGGTCAGAAGGTCAGGAGGCCCAGGACTTGTGGCCGGCTGAAGGGGGTCAGTCATGTGGGATTGAGCCCTTGACCTGTGGGGTCTGAGGCAAGCTCCGGGTAGATAGCGTCAGAATGGACCTGAATTGTTGGACTCCCAGCTGGTGCCCAGGAAGTTGGAGAAGTGGCTGGTGTGGAAATCCCCACAGTTGGTGTCAGAGGTGTTGTGAGTAAATATAGCTCTGAGTTCCCCAAAAGGCCAGCAAAGACGCTCACAGGAGCCCTTGGACGAAGGCCAGGAGCCTCACATGGCTGCTGGACAGCCCTGGCTGGTCTGGAGGGAGAGGTGCCGAGTATGTAAAATATACTCAGATTTTGAAGACTCAGTACAAGAAAAAGAATGTTTAAAAAAACAATCTCACTTTACCCTGGCTGGTGTTTCTCAGTGATTAGAGCATTGCCACCCCACCTCCCACCCCCCCATATCGCACTGAAGGGTCACAGGATCGATTCCCAGTCAAGGGCAGGTACCTGGGTTGCAGTGTAGGTTTGATCCCCAGTCCAGGCGGATGCAGGAGGCAGCCAATCAATGTGACTCTCTTACATTGATGGTTCACTCTCTCGCTTTTCCTCCCTCTCCCTTCCTCCCTTCTACTCTCCCTAAAAATCAATGGGGAAAAAATATCCTCAGGTGAGGATTAACAACAACAAATCTTACTTAATTTTTCATTATAATAATGATTTTTATTATGAAAAATTAACAACATTCAGATGAACCTGAAAAGATCATAGAAACTCATCCATAATTCCACCACCCAGAGATAACACTGGACATACTTATTTTTAGTCTCATAAACTCTTCAAACGATGACTGCTTCTATAGCAGATCCTGCAGCCCTTCAGCTGGTCCATCCTAATGGCCAGTAGGGAAACTGCTTCCTAATGAACAACACGTTAGTCTTGGAAATGCTTGCTTTTTGTTTCAATATTCAGTCTTCTCAAAGCTGGAGTCCCTGTCAAGGCTTGTTCAAGCAGTCCCTTTTGAATGGTGAGACTCTAGCTGAGTGCTGTGTCTGTCAGGTTTCTGCCCCTGCCCCTTCTCCCCAGGGTGGCAGTGGGTGTGTGAAGCAAGTCATGTGCCCTCTGGATTATTGAAGGTTTGTTGAAGTGATAACATTTTGGATATACATGCATACTTCAGAGATTTTGCAGGTCTGGTTTCAGACCCCTGCAATAGAGCAAGTCTTGCAATAAAGCAAGTATCACAATAAAGTGAGTCGTGACATTTTTTGCTGGTGGAGAGGCATGCCTTCAGTTTATTAAAAAACAAAACACCTATGAAGCATAATGAAGCAAAGTGCAGGTTAAATGAGGTATGCCTGTATTGAGCTAAATAAAGTAAGTTAGCCCTCATTCGTCTTTCTTTTTGCCTTTTTCATGAGGCTACTAGAAAGAGCAAACTTACATGGGTAGCTCCTGTGTATTTCTGTTGGAAGTGTCATGTAGGCCGTGGAGGTTCTGAGTAGTGGAGCATGACCAGCACTGGGAGTATTTTTGCTCGAGAGGGGAGCCTCCCTGCTTGGGTGCCCCCGGGTGGGGTAGCAGGAACCGGAACAGTGGCCAGGAGCCCCAGTGCTGGGCCTCTCCAGTGCAGTTTCCTTCTTGTGGCTTTGGGCTTCTCTGGCAGCTGAAACCACAGAAGTCTGGAAGACTTTTGCCCTGGTCAGCAAACGTGGACAAGTCAGGACTTTTTGGTGGGAAATAACAGAAAATGCATGCAAATTGACTTATGTAAAATAGGAAACCAAACTCTCCTGACTGTACAGCCTGGAGCAGCCTTGACTTTAGGCAGCAGGATCCAGAAGCCCCTTGCTCTGTGCCCTTACCGGCCTTTATAGTCAGCAGGCCCAGTGAGAGGGCACACTACCATGAAGACTCAGTTCGTACTCCTGAGCCAGGCTCACTGGCTGGGGAAGGGTCTGCTGGCCTAGGTAGCCGAGGCCTCTGGCCAAACACCCCCCTCAACTCCCGCCCCAGAGCCAGTCAGGGAGCAGGATGGAGGAGACAGGCAGACCCTTTCATCCAGGGTGACACCTTATATAGTAAATAGGAACATGGGCCCCTTCCCATGCTCTAACTCCCCCCTCCCACCCTGTGGGAAATATAGTGAAGGCCATCAGTAAGCGGACTATGAGACCTTGGGAGCCTAGCCAGCTCCTCAGTCAAGAAAACAGTTAGTGTTTTGATCTCATGCAGTACCTCTCCTCCTCCCACTGCATGCCATTTTTCTGTTTTCCTTTTTTGTAATCCTGGCCCGAGGATATGTTTTTCCATTGATTTTCAGAGAGAGTGGAAGAGAGGAAGGGAGCGGGAAGAGAGGGAGAGAAGAAACCTCAATGTGAGAGAGACACATTGATTGATTGCCTCCCACACACACCCTGACCCAGGCCGGGGATTGAGCCCCTGACCAGGAATCAAACCTGTGACCCTTTGGTCCGCAGGCTCACGCTCTAACCACTGAGAAACCAGCCAGGACATGTTTTTCTGTTTTCAACACTATAAAACCTTGTGTTGGGAAAGTCTTGGGTGACAGTGAAACAATAGCACTGGCTGGCCACCCCCTAGTGCAGTGGTCGGCAAACCGCAGCTCATGAGCTGCGGCTTGCTGCTCTGTTGACTAATGAGTTTGCCGACTACTGCCCTAGTGCATCTGCAGGCCGGATAGGACTTAGTGATTCAACTTGATCGGTGGCAGCTGGTGCAGCAATAAATTTCACTGGTCGGCCACCACCAGTGTACATGTAAGTCCTAATAAACTCATGTCTCTTACGGCCAATCCTCCAGGTTATTTCTTTGGAATCCACATACAATACACTGAGGTTTTCAGGGACTTCAGCACTTTGCATAACACACCTGATGAGGGTAGGGATAGCATCTGCTCCTTATCCCCAGTGTGTCCTCATACCCAGGACAGGTCCTGGTAGACATGCATTGAATGAGTTTAGAAGGCGTGTAGAACCATTTCTTCAGTGCACCTGACTCAGCTCTGTTCTCCAAGGCTGATGAGGCCAGGATCAGCGGGGACAGAGCTCCCTCCTGGGATATTCCAGCCCAACTGGGCCAAGACCACTCCTGCTTCCGAGGACCTAGGACTCTGTGTCTCGGTCCCATATTTGCAAAAACAGTTCTAAGAAGAACCACTCTGACTGCTGAGGAAGTTTAAAGTTAAGCTGCATGGAGGCCAGCTTCAATGTGACCATTGTGGGCCCATCAAGCAGGTGCCCCCAACCTCAATGTGAGAGAGACACATTGATTGATTGCCTCCGGAGCCAGTCAGTGGACCCTGGGAAGCAGTCCTTCAGTGCATGTGTGTCTGTACAACAATCCCTTGTAGCCAGCAGTGACTGATTCTTGCATTGCTCCAAAGTCTAGACACAGGGGTCCTCAAACTTTTTTTTTTAAGTAAATCTTTGTTGTTCACATTACAGGTGTTCCTCTTTTTGTTTTCCCCCCATAGCTCCCCTCCACCTGATTCCCCACCCCACCCTACCCCATACCCTTACCCCCTGCCACTGTCTTCATCCATAGGAGTAAGATTTTTGTCCAATCTCTTCCCGCACCACTCACACCCGCTTCCCCCTGAGAATTGTCAGTCCACTCCCGTTCTATGTCCCTGATTCTATTATATTCACCAGTCCATTCTGTTCTTCAGATTTTTTTATTCACTTGATTTTTAGATTCACTTGTTGGTAGGTATGTATTTGATGTCATTTTGTTGTTCATAATTTTTATCTTTACCTTTTTCTTCTTCTTCCTCTTCTTAAAGAATACCCTTCAGCATTTCATGTAATCCTGGTTTGGTGGTGATGAACTCCTTTAGCTTTTTCTTATCTGTGAAGCTCTTTATCTGACCTTCAACTCTGAATGATAGCTTTGCTGGGTAGAGTAATCTTGGTTGTAGGTTCTTGCTGTTCATCACTTTGAATATTTCTTGCCACTCCCTTCTGGCCTGCATAGTTTCTGCTGAGAAATCAGCTGACAGTCATATGGGTACTCCCTTGTAGGTAACTAACCGTTTTTCTCTTGCTGCTTTCAAGATTCTCTCTTTGTCTTTTGCCCTTGGATTTTAATTATGATGTGTCTTGGTGTGGTCCTCTTTGGATTCCTTTTGTTTGGGGTTCTGTGCGCTTCCTGGACTTGTAAGTCTATTTCTTTCACCAGGTAGGGAAAGTTTTCTGTCATTATTTCTTCTAATAGGTTTTCAGTATTTTGCTCTCTCTCTTCTTCTGGCACCCCAAAAATTCGGATGTTGGTACGCTTGAAGTTGTCCCAGAGGCTCCTTACACTATCTTCATATTTTTGATTCTTTTTTCTTTTTGTTTTTCTGGTTGGGTGTTTTTTGTTTCCTCATATTTCAGATCTTTGGTTTGATTCTTGGGGCACGTTGATCTACAGTTGAGTTTCTGTATATTCTTTATTTTAGACAGTGTATGCTTCATTTCTGACTGATCCTTTTCCATTTTTTTGGCATTCTCATTAAGGTCCTTGAAGGTCTCACTAAGCTCCTCAGAAGTGTCATCAAGTTTCTCGGCGGTTTTTAGAAGATTCTTGAGTAACCTTATAAATGTGGTTCTGAACTCTATGTCGTCCAGTAGTTTGCTTTCCTCCGTTTCTTTCATTCGTGACATGTTTCTTTGTCTCCGCATTTTGGCTGCTTCCCTGTGTTGATGGAGTGGCTTTGTGTGGTAGGTGACCTATAGGGGGCAGTAGCTCAGCCTCCCCAATCACCTGATGTGGACGCTCTTGGTACACCCCTTTGTGGGCTGAGTGCAAAATCTTGGTGTAGTTAAGCCTTAATTGCTGTTGGTATGCTGGGAGGAATTGACCTCCAGGCCAATTGGCTGTGAGGACTCGCTGTGTCTATAAGAACTGCTGTGCTGGAGACACGCTTATGGGGCAGGACTTGTTTCAGTGGGGCTTTGGTGCTCGCTGAGTCTGCCTCTTGAATGTGTCACTTATGGATGTGAGGAGTTGAAATCTGGTTTCTCACACTGACCACTAGGTATACTGGCTTCTGGATCTCCAATGGGGTGCAGGTCATCTATTGTCTGAGTCCACCCAGCAGGAGCTACAGCGAGAGCTACAGTTTTCTCCTCTTTGCTGGGGGTTTGGAGGTTTTGGAGCTGTCTGATCCGGGCTGCAAGTTTGTTAGGTTAAGCTATGATAGGGCAGGCCTTTCTTATGCTAAAACTGCTGCTTGGAGCTTGGGTGGGTTTGTAGGTTGTGTGGGGCGGGGTCTCAGGGTGTCACTAGGCTAGGGTGTGGCAAACAGCGATGGCTGCTAGTTAGCCGGCTCTGTGTCTCTGACTGCGTCCCGTGCTCCAGCGCAGTAAACAATTATTCTTGCGCGCAGCTCTGCAAGCAGGCCCCCCTCACTTTCCGACCCAGTAGCAGACAATCCAGCTTCTCCCCGTAGGAGTTTGGGTCCCCCGGGTCTCCCCAGAAACTGTATTTCAGAGTAATCGGGGGCTTGTCTCCCCTTTGGGTTAAAAAAAGCAACACCTGCCGCCAGCCCAGATCCCGCACCTCCGTACCTCAGCTTTTCAGCGCTTGTGCACGTCTCAATGCTCTTTTCTCTTTCCTTCTAGTTGTAGAACTTCCACTCAGCCAGCTTTCCCGTGGTTCTGGGTGATAGACGTTTTGTCTTTTAGTTGCAGTTTTGAAATTGTTGTGTGAGGCAGCAGTTTAGGTGTTTACCTATGCCACCATCTTGGATTCCCCGGTCCTCAAACTTTTTAAACAGGGGGCCAGTTCACTGTCCTTCAGACCGTTGGAGGGCCAGACTATAGTTTAAAAAAAAAACTATGAACAAATTCCTATGTGCACTGCGGGCCCGGGACGAGTCGGCTGCTAAGTGGGACAGGCAGCAGCACCCGGTGGGCCGGATAAATGTCCTCGGCGGGCCGCATGTGGCCCTAGTTTGAGGACCCCTGGTAGAGATTCTAAGTGAAAGAAGGGTTGAGAGCAGGAAGCGAACTGTAAGTCCTGTGACTTTCGTTCTCTGTGAACATGGATGGTCATGTAGAAGAGAGAAGAAGATACTAAATACTGCTTGTGAGATGATTTCACTTATTCCTTAATAACTGCAAGGTGGATGTTAATACTCCTATTTTTGTAGCTAAGGAAGCTAATTAACAAGTAATAATAGAATGGTGTTGAGAAGACGAGTTAAAACAGTGGGCCAGTGACTGCTGGCCTGAGAAAGGCCTACCTGTAAGCAGGTTGGCACTTGCCTGGCATCTGGAACCTGAGATTTGGGGAATATCCCATCATTCCCCAATAAGAAGGCTCCTTGCCCCTACATTGTTTATGTAAACGTGACATATTGAGTACCTGCTTTCCTCCTGGAACTTTGGTGGGTGTCAGGCAAAAGATGCCATGTGACCAGCCCCTTTGCCTCTCTTGTTTCTCCAACCCAGGACTTGCCCTGCCTAGAGGGACAGCAGCCCACTTGTGCCTGAGAGGACAAATCCACACTTGGGGTAGTGTGGGGATGGAGGCAGGAAGGAGCCTCAAGCATGCAGCCTGGGAGCCTTCTTCAGGCCAGGCCTCAAGCAAGCTGTGCCCTTTCAGCCTGCCCTGGGGCTCCTGCTAAGTCAGCAGATGCTACTAAGGTGCTTTTCTGCTCCCACAGCCCCCAACCTGGGCACATAGGCAGTGTCCCTGGACATGCAAAATTTCTGTGGGGTTGGTGGACTCAGGCACGTTGTCCCTTCTCCACCCAAGAGCAGCCCACCTTCCTTTTTTCTGTTGGCTGTACCTCTCTTCCGGTACGTATTTCATTTCAGCTCCTATTGTTACCAAATGGAAAAGCCATTTCAATGACTTCAAAATAAACCATCTCCAAAGAAATTCAAAGCTAAAAGTGCCAAAACCAGAACCCTAAAGCCATAAAGGTCTTTGAGAGCAGATAGCAGGTCCAAAGGCAAAGGCCCTGAGTGGGCTGTCAGACCCCCATGTGTCACAGCCAGCCTAAAGCTGTGCCTAGGAGAAGCGTGGAGGCCGGATCTCACCTGAGGTAGTGTCACCCCCTGGGCTCACCCTTATAGGAAGGATGGCTGTATAACCTATAATGCAGTGAAGGCGCATTAATAATTAGTCAGACAACAGACCTAACTGGACCGTCCTGGCAAATCTGCATGGACAGCTGTCCATGTATGACCTAGAGTTGCTAAATCTCTTCATGAGATGACCTGGCCCAACTCTATACAATGTCTGCAGAATCAATCCAATGTCTTCCAGATTTTCCAGATCAGCACACTGCTGTGATAAGTCTTAGGCGAGCACTTTCCTCTAAGTTCAGACCCTAGTCCTTTCCTACAGGCCTGAGATTTCTTGTTGGCCAACTCACCAGAGTCCAGTGAGTGAGAAGAGCTTTGAGAGGCCCCTGGAGAAACAGGGAACCACTGGGTCTTACCCGGCCTCAGCAGAACACAGGTGTCTGCACCTTTCTAACTGCTCTGTTGAGACATAGTTCACAGTGCATGCAGTGCGCCCAGTTAAAGTGTGCAATTCAGTGATTGCTAGGAGAATCGCAGCATTGTGCAGTCATCATCACAGTCAGCTTCAAATCCTTCTCATCACCCCAAGAGGTCCCATCCCCACTGGCAGTCACTGCCTGTTCTCCTCCCTTGGCTCCTGGCAACTATCACTCTGCTTTCTGCCCCTGTGGATTTGCTTTCTCTGGGCATCTATAATGGTAAAAGCGTAATAGGCTAATTAGACCGGACAGCTGGACAACCTTCTGGACAAAGCCTGGGCTTTATGGGCCAAGGCAGCCGCTGCGGCTGTGAGGGCCAAGCCCCTTGCACACATTTCGTGCATGAGGTTCACCCATGTTGTAGCATGTGTTAGTGCTTCACTCCTTTTTGTGGCTGAGTAGTATTCCAGTGTTTGGATGGACAAGGATGTTCATCCATCATCAGCTGGCACTTGGTTGTCTGTACCCTTTGGCAACAGAGTAGCACTGCTGTAGACATCTTCTGTACATTCTCATGTAGATACATATTTTCAACTCTGTTTTGGGGACACCCAGGAGTGAAATCGCCAGGTCAGATGGTCATTTCGCTCCAGGTTTGGTGTTCAGAGGGAGTAATGTGTCACTCCTGTGAGGGAAGGCCCGCAGCGTGCAGCTGGAGGCTGGAGCAGCCTTGGCCCCCTGGGCCCTGTCCCACAGCTAAAGCTCTTTCCACCTACTGCCCCTTGTCCAGGAGAAGAGAGCAGTTAGCCACTGTGAAAGTGACACCTGGGGCTCATACTGAGGGGACATCTAAGAAGACACAGCTTGAAGGGACCTTGTCACAGTTCGTCCAGGCTGTAGTAGTAGTCCATAGTGTACGTATTACTTTTACTGGAACATAACAAATTGCTACAAATTTGGTGCCTTAAAACAACAGAAATCTTTTCTTTCCCAGCTCTGGCGGCCAGAGTCTGAAATCAAGGTATTGGCAGAGCTGGTTTCTCCTGAGATTCTGAGGGAAGATCCTTCCTGCCTCTCCCGCTTGTAGATGCATTGCTCCAGTTTCTGCCTTTGTTGTCTCCCTTGTATGTCTGTGTCTCCTCCTCCTATATGGACACCAGTCATTGGACTTAGGGCCCAGTATGACCTCATCTTAGCTAATTACATCTGCACTTCCAAATAAGGTACATTCACAGGTTCTGAGTGGACATAAATTTGGGAGCCACTATTAACCCAGTGCCAGACAGTTAGACCATGTTGTGTTTATTCATTGCTCACTTGATGGACACTGGGGTGTTCCCTTTGGGCCATCATGCACCATGCTGCTATGCACGTGCATGTGGTTTTGTGTGGAGCAGCTGGGTCACATGACCACACTCCAGCTTTGTGGGGAGCCTTCCACTTATGAGGAAGTGGAAGGCTCAGTCTCAGTCTGCACAACACACTTATGAGGGCTTCTTCTCTATATGGAGACTGGGGTGGATGTGAGCCCCAAAGCTCAGCTGCTGCCCAGGCTCCCTGTGCCCAAGCCAGGGGTTGGGTTGTGAGGGAGCTCTGTGTCACGGACCCCAAAGATAGGAGGAGGTTCAATCCACCTCTCCATGCTTTTTCCTGCAGATGGGGTGGGGTGACCTGGGAGTATATGGAGAGCCTTCCAGAGAGACCCCGAATTTGGACCGGATGGCCGCTGAGGGCATGCTTTTCCCAAACTTCTACACGGCCAACCCCCTGTGCTCACCATGTAAGTCAGGGCTGGCACGAGGGCACAGGGAGTAGTAGGCAAGGGAGGTGGGCACAGCAGGGGAGAGTGGGCACAGTGCAGCATGGGGCCAGTGGGGAGGGGTCTGGCATGAGGTGTCTGGCATGAGGAGCAGGCTGCCCTGACAAAGGCGGCGGCTTCACCACAGTTCCTTGAGGGCCAAGGGGTCTGGCAGGTGTGGGCCTTTCTGTTGGCTTCCTGGCACATTGGGTCCCAGGCTCCTTGTGTGGTGCATGGGGCCATAGGCCACTGAGGGTCTGTCCCCTCTAAGGATCGGTGAGGCCAAAGTCGCTGCATGGGGTGTTGCTAATTCCAGGTGCTGAGTGCTGAGGCTTGTTCAGAAGTGCTTTGCTGGGAAGTGGTTCTCCACCTGGGGATGGGGGCGGGGTGCAAGGGTGAGGCAGCCTATTCCTCCTGTCCAGGAGAATCACTGCTGCTGAGGAGCTTCTACATGAAGACTGACCTTAAGAAGGAAAGTAATGCTGGGTGGGGAGCACATGAGGGGCCATTGGGACCCGCATCTCAGTGTCATGGGAGCCGGGCAGAGTGATTGCGGGGCTGGAGATGCTGGAGCTGCAGGGCCTGGCCAGAACTCCCCTGCGACTGGCCTCTGAGCCTATCAGTACAAGGGTGGTCTGCCCACCCAGCTCTGGAGGCTGGTGGGGACTTAGAAGCTCTGCAGAGCTGGCCACAGTCCTGATGCATGAGCATTCTCATCGTGTTTCTGTTTTTCTTGCCTCCATGCAGCCAGAGCAGCCCTGCTCACTGGACGTCTGCCCATCCGCAATGGCTTCTACACCACCAACGCGCAGGCCAGGAACGGTGCGTGTGCATTTGGGCTGTGCCAAAGATCTGGGAGGCCAAGGACCAGAGGGGGCAAGGGAGGGGCCTGTGTCACCCATTCTCACATATGACCTTCCCTTTCCAGGACAGCACTCATTACCCAAGGTCAGGGGCTTTGTTTGGATTACAACATGCCATTTTAAAACAAATTGTAGCACTTTCATTAAAAAAAAACGATGTATTTTAGGCAAGTAGAAAGGAAGGTGAGGTTAATGCAAGGTCTCAGGGATTCAGGGCAGAGCTCCGGTCACTGCTCACTGCTCCTTCCCTGCCGTGTTCTGTCCCAGGGCTGCTCTGCACAGTCTGGTGAGTTGTGCTCACCCCACCCCACCCCCTCAAGGAGCACTGCCTAAGGAAGCCAGGCACTGTGAGGTCAGCAGGGAACAGCCCTTGGAGAAACATAATATAGAAAGCACAGGGGAGCCTGGTGTGAGTGGGGCCCTCATGCATCAGATGACATGTTCTAGAGACCCCTAGGCAAGCCAGCAGTGGGGGCAGGGGCCTGGGGCTCTGCCTGATAGTCCCAACTCCTCTGTAGGTCCATCCCCACCCAGTACTGTGCTTACTTTGGGGAAGTGCTCGGAAGACCCCGAAAGTACTGTGCAGCAGGGCCAGCTCCTCACCAGGGCTTTTCCCATTGACACTGAAGGGCCAGTTTTCAGATCCATGGTCTTCGGCAGCACTTCTATGTGTGTGAGTGGTTCACACGCTGTGGTGCTCTTCCAGCCTACACGCCTCAGGAGATCGTGGGTGGCATCCCGGACACCGAGCTCCTCCTGCCCGAGCTGCTGAAGGGGGCCGGCTACGTCAGCAAAATCGTGGGCAAGTGGTGAGTCCTGACAGCTGCCTGACTGAGCGCAACCACGCACAGTCACTACTACAATTTCCAAATGGGGAAACCTTCTTGGGTGAGAAGTAGAGTCTTTGACTTCCAGGTCCATGTAGATGTCTGAAGCATTCCTTCAAAAGCTGGGATTTCTGTGCTGCTGGGACTTCCCGTCTCTAGGCTGGGGTGTTGGCTGTGAGCCCATCATTCTCCTTGCATATTGCACATGCCAGCCACCTGCCCCTTCTCCCTGTTCCTCTCCTGGTGCTGCCTGTTGCCGCAGTGTCACCGAAGGGGCCACATTATTGCACATGCAGTGCTGTCACGGATAACACACTTTGTCAGCAAGCACAAGGGCTCTGTCTGGTGGTGAAATGAAGAAGCACATAGTGGTCAAGATGGCGGAGTAGGTAAACGCTGTGCTCACCTCCTCCGACAACCATATCAAATTAAAACTAGGCTACAGAACAGCTATCACCAAGAACCGCCTGAAGTCTAGCTAAACAGAAGTCCTATAAGTAAGGATACACAGAAGCCATGTCAAGAATGGTGGTTACAGCGGTGTTCCTATGTTGTTCAGAAATATTTTATAATATTTTTAAAAACACCCTAGAATAAGAAACATTAAGAAGCAAAAAAAGGAAGAAAAGGAAGCAACCAGGAGGTAGAGTAGTCATGTAGTCATGTAATGTGGAGTCACTGGGATCAAATGATCATGATTGTAGAAGCTCACGTTACTACGCATGCTGGTTATGCTGTTTTAAGCATGTTAAGCGATTTCTGTCTCTTATTCGCTGAGGCTGCCTAAGTGGGTTGGTGTAAAGGTCAGGCGTCCTCTTTCCTTTTCTGGGTGTTGGGGCCTTTGGAGAACAGCAAACCTGCTTCCTACACAAAGCCTTCCATGATTTTCCATCCCTAATTTTCTCTCTAACACACTGTGGACCCTGTGCCCTAACGCCTCTGGTACTCACCATCAGTGCTTTCTCAAGGATGAGTGCCTTGTTGGTGCCCCTTTGGAACTGCTGCTCTTTGCATGTTGACAGTCACAGTGGTGGGAGAGCCACAGAAACTGGGAGAGTAATCGTCAGGAAATCCTGGTGATCTGGAGGCTAATGAATGCTTTCTCCCTCCTGAGACAAGTTGGGAGCTGCCTGCCAGACAGATGAGCTCAGAGGAGGTAGTGGCTGCAGAATAGAGCTGGTAGGGGTGTATTGGGCTGAGGGAGCCCTTGTTGCCTGCACGGTGCAAAGCATTGCCAGGAAGGCCCAGGGAGACTAGCAGAGGCCGGCTGTGAGGCCCGCCAGAGCCGTGTCGGGGCTGCACTGGTGGAAGTAAGGGCCCCCAATGACCAGGACTCTGTGCCCAGCCTGGTAACGCTGCCTTGGGTCCAACAGCCTCTCATTCATAGCCATTGCCTCAGGGCAGCCAGAACTGGAATGGGAGTGTATCTCTGTGAGGAAAAAGATGAAGGAGGAGTCTGACAGGGCCCAGAGAAGCAGCTCTGGTGGAACTCGAGGAGGTGGACACGATTCTGGTGGATGAGCCAGGGTTAGGTGGCTGTGGCAGAGCAAGAACTGGCTCTGGGAGGCCTGGGGTAAAGGGCTCGGCCTCTCCTCGACCCAGTGAGGGTCCTGTCACAAAGCTGTAGTGGGGAGATGTTGGCTGGCATGTTTGTGGCTGCTCTGACGTCCTGCCTCAGGGCCCCAGCACCACAGACTTGGATTCCCCCAGCCTGACCAAGGAACCTGGACTCCTGTGAGAGGGGCTGAGATATGATGCCGATCCAGCTCACCTTTGGGTAGGGCTGGCCCCGCTGCTGTTTTGGAATAAGCACTTTGAATTGATACCTCAACATGAGGAGGATGTTGGCTGGTGATTCTGTTAAGCAAAGGCCATTTGAGCTAATGGATGTGGGTACACAAGAAAGTCACACACAGCCAGTCCTGGAGTGAGGTATTGAGAAATGATGGGGCATGTTGCAGCGGCCCAGAGAAGACACAGGTCACAACAGGAAGTACAAAGCACAGACGTCACAGCAGAGCTGACACGCATCTGGCAGAGAGGCTGGAGAGGCCCAAGGTGGGTGTCAGGCAGCTGTCTGGAGGCAGAGCATTTTACAACCAGCAGTGGGGAAACGAGGCCCCAAGATACGCATTACCGTCGCTCAGGTGCTGGCTGGCTCCATTCTGGCCTGCATCTGCCCAGGCCTCCCTCGCTGCCACACATCGTGTCCTCTGACCGAGCGACTAGGCGGTGCAATGAGCTCACAGTAACCTGGAGTTCGCGTGGCCTCTGAGCAGTCAGGATGGGGCCTGCCCAAGTGCAGCAGAGGAACAGGACGCTCCACTTCAGGGACACAGCTTTCCAAAAACACGTTGCTGCGAGAGGCTGCCTGCAAACAAAAACCTAGGAAACCCATCCGCTTTCCAGGGTGGAATGGGCCTGCTCCACAGAGGCCAGACTGACCCAGAACACCCTCTATTAGAATTCCAAGGAACACAGCCCCAGGACCACTGGAACCTGATTCAAATGGGAGTGTGTCAGCCCCTCCCATTGGCAAGAGGACCCAGCATTAAGTGCCCCCAAGGGGAAGGGGCATTTGGGGACAGGGAAGCAGGGCACAGCCTGGCTTTGCATGACACCCACAGTGTGGCAGGAGCTTGCAGACGGCAGCTCTACTCCAAGCAGAGCACCTGGGATTCCGAACAGCTTGACAGTTGTCGCTGCAGGCAAATTGCTGTGTTCTCTTCTAGTCATACCCATCCCCATTTCTGGCCAAGGCACTGAGTTGGTGAGCAGCACTAGCCGGCCCTGGCACTGTCCCAGTCTGTGGCCCTAGCTATAGCCTGGCAGTGTCACTGGGGGAGGGCAGGCAGTCCTGCAGTCTCCTTAGGGGTGAGGTCTTTCTGTGCCCAGGCTTAGCATACTTTGGGTGCTGGAGGGACAGTTCTTTCATTCAATGTTCTATGAAGGTAATGGGCTATTGCTGCTTGGAACTTTTGGGTGCCCCATGTGGGACTTCCTGAAGTGTCCTGGCTTCCTGTTTCCAGGCATCTGGGCCACAGGCCTCGGTTCCACCCCCTGAAGCATGGATTTGATGAGTGGTTTGGATCCCCCAACTGTCACTTTGGACCTTATGACAACAGGGCCAGGCCCAACATCCCTGTGTACCGGGACTGGGAGATGGTCGGCAGGTAATGGTCCTTTCCCTTCTCGCCCTTAGGTGCTGAACCCAGCCCTTGCCCTCTGGGGCTGCCCAGGAGCTGGACAGGGTTTCTGGAAACACCTGCCCACCAACACTGGAGTCCCCGGTGTGCTGGGCCCTGCTTTGGCAGCTGGTTGTCCTGCCCAGAGCGGTATAGGACTCATGGCCTGCAGGGCTACTGCTTGAGCCACACTGAGGGGGCCTCTCACCTTTTTAGAAAATATGATGAGAGCCAAAGATGCTCTCCAGAACAAGGTGTGTTCACGTGGTGTCCATTCACGTGGTTTCCGGGCTCAGGTCCATGCAGCCCTGTGGCAGGTCCTGGGTTCCAGCTCCAGAGACCAAGTTGGCATGTTGGCTGCACGCTAGATGTTGAGGAAATGGGGATCATCACAGAGGATCTGATGGGGTGAATCCTACTTGTGAACCTGCCAAGAGCAAATCACTATCTAAAGGGCAGGTGGCCCTAGGATTGCCCTGATCCTGTCCTGGCAGTGAGGTACCTACAGAGTGGTCACGCCAGGTGGGGCCCTGGTCTTTCTTGAGTTTTGTTTGGCTTAATTTTTCTTTCTTCCTTTTTTATTATTAACTAGTAGTCCTGCCCATGAATCCGTGTGCCAGTAGCTCTCTGCTGCCCTCCTGTAGCTCTCCGCCCACTGCCCCACCCTCCTGTAGCTCTCCCCGTCCCTTCCCCTCTCCCCCACCTCATAGCTTGCTGCCCTGCCCCCACCTGTAGCTTTTCACTGCCTGCTTGTAGTTTGCTGCCCCACCCTCCTGCAGATCCGTGATCTGGTCGTTACGCAGTTGGTCATTATGCCTTAAGGTGTAGTGCGTAATTAGCATATTCCTCTCTTATTATACAGGATTTTTGGTTGGTCCTCATTATATATCAGTGGACCAAGAAGCTGGGCCACCTCCTTGCCTTTTGTTTTTTGTTTTTTTTTAATTTATTTCAAAGAGGGAGAGGGAGTGGGAGAGAGAAACATCAATGATGAGAGAGAATCATTGATTGGCTGCCTCCTGCACATCCTCTACTGGGGATTGAGCCCACAACCCAGGCATGTGCCCTTGACCAGAATTGAACCCAGGACCCTTCAGTCCGCAGGCTGATGCTCTATCCACTGAGCCAAACCAGCTAGGGCTTCCTTGCCTTTTTTATTAGTAGCTTTATTAAGAGATTTCACACACAAGACAGTTTACCCATTTATTTAAAACTAGAAGCCCGGTGCATGAAATTCGTGCACTGGGGTGGGGGTCCCTCAGTCCAGCCTGCCCCCTCTCACAGTCCTCAGGGGATGTCCTACTGATGGCTTAGGCCCGCTCCCTATTTCTGGCCTCCCTCTGCAGGAGGTGACCAAGCTGATCAGGGGAAGGTGCCACCCCCATCACCCCACTGCTGCTGCCACTGCTGGCCGCCGCAGCCACCAAGGTGTTTTCATCAACACGGACTCCAGTCCCTTCACCGTGAAAAAAATGACAACTTTCTTTAGGCATTTTCAAGATGTGTCTTTCATAGGATATGACATTTCATTTCTTTTTTTTTTTTTTTTATCCTCACCTGAGGATATGTTTCCATTGATTTTTAGAGAGCAGGAAAGAGAGAGGGAAAGACAGAGAGAAATATCAATGTGAGAGGGACAATTCGATTGGTTGCCTCCTGCATGAGCCCTGACCTGGGCCCTGGCCAGGGAGGAGCCTGCAACCTAGGTACATGCCCTTGATCAGAATCCAGCCTGGACCCTGTGGTCTGCAGGCCGAGGCTCTATCCATTGAACCAAACCAGCTAGGGCAGGATATGACATTTCTTAGCTCCTCCAGCAGCAGAACTTCGTTTTTTTCCTCCAGGAGTGAGGTGGAAAAACCCTAGATCACCTTCTTGGATTCCTATTACCCAAGTTACCAAGAACACTATGAGTGATGGTGTACAGGGAGCTTAGCCAATAAGCAGTCAGAAAAGGTGTTTCCTCTGCAGAGGCCCCCCATGGTGTGTGTCCGCTGGGGTGGGGGTGTGCTCCAAGCCGCGCCACAGCCACTCAGAGCATGCTCCCATCCCTGGTATGTGTCCGCTCCAGCCTGCCCCCAGCCCCAGCCTCCCCGCGGCCACTGGGGCTGTGGGTAGCATGCAGTCCCCTCCCACCCACCTGCACACACAGCTCCTCCTGAGCCAGTCATGATGCCTTAAGGCATCCCAGCTAATTTGCATATTACCTCTTTATATATATACTAGAGGCCTGGTGCATGAAATTCATGCACGGGGAGGGGGGGAGGGTGGTCCCCTCAGCCCAGCCCGGACCCTCTCCAATCCGGGACCCCTTGGGGGATGTCTGACTGCTGGTTTCAGCCTGATCCCAGCTGTTGGACATCCCTCTCACAATCCAAGACCACTGGCTCCTAACTGCTCACCTGCCTGTCTGCCTGATTGCCCTTAACTGCCCCCCCTGCGCCAGCCTAATCACCCCTAATTGCCTCTGCCTGCCAGTCTGATCACCTCCAACTGCCCCCCCCCCCTGCCGGCCTGGTTGCCCACAACTGCCCCCTCCACCAGCCTGGTCACCCTCAACTGCCCCCCCCCCGCCAGCCTGGTCACCCTCAACTGCTCCCCCCCCCGCCAGCCTGGTCGCCCCTCACTGCCCCCCTCTGCTGGCTTGGTCGCCCTTAACTGCCCCCCCCCCACACCGGCCTGGTCGCCCCTCACTGCCATCCCCGCCGGCCTGGTTGCCCCTCACTGCCCCCCCCCCCCCGCTGGCCAGGTCGTCCCTCACTGTCCCCCCTACTGGCCTGCTCACCCCCAACTGCCCCTCCCACCAGCCTGCTCACCCCCAGCCGCCTCCCTGCCGGCCTGGTTGGCCCCACGCAGCCTGCTGTTTGGTTGTTACTGTGAGGGCATCATGACCAATTTGCATATTGCCCTTTTATTAGTATAGATAGATACACAGTTCAGTGCTTTCTAGTACATTCACGGCATTTGCAGCCATCACCAGTTTCAGAAGTTTTCTGTCACCTCAGAAAGAAAACTCACACTCATCAGTGGTCACCCCAGCCCTAAGTAACTAGGATCTGCCTCTTGCCTTCTTCATCTCTCTCACTGCCCTCTCTGCCCTTACACAATGCTTCCCATCCTTCTCCTAAATGGTGACCATGGCATCCAGTCTTAGCCCCACTCTGTCCTTGAGGAGACAATGACCTCAGGAACAGTGTGAGCTTCCAATTTCATTTGTTCATAAATTGAGCATTTCTGTCGTTCTTTTAAATGAGACTTTGCCTGTAGAAATCATGGAGAAGAGGCTTTCTTTACCTGAAATTTAATTTCTCTCTGGATCTGTTCATCAGGTTTTATGAAGAGTTTCCAATTAATCATAAAACTGGAGAAGCCAACCTGACCCAGATCTACTTACAGGTAATGGAAGCCGGGCTGGCAGGCTCTGGGGCGGGGAGTTCCGCCTCCGGGCAGGGGCAGATGGTGTGTTCTTCTCCTCAGGAAGCCCTGGATTTCATTAAGAGGCAGCAGGCAGCTCAGCACCCCTTCTTTCTCTACTGGGCCATCGACGCCACACATGCGCCTGTTTATGCTTCTAAGCCTTTCCTAGGCACCAGCCAGCGAGGGCGGTGAGTCCCTGGTGGTAGAGACATAGGCCTCTCTTCCCACTTGGAAGGTTCAGCTGTGCTTGATTACATCCAGGGACAGGGCACTCAATACCATTATGTGTGTGTGTGGGGGGGTGTTTTAATGTATTTTTATTGATTTCAGAGAGGAAGGGAGAGGGAGAGAGATAGAAACATCAATGATGAGAGAGAATCATTGATCGGCTGCCTCCTGCACACCCCACACTGGGGATTAAGCCTGCAACCCGGGCATGTGCCCTTGATTGGGAATCGAACTGTGACCTCCTAGTTCATAGGTCTATGCTCAACCACTGAGCCATGCTGGCCAGGCCATTATGTTTTTAGTTATCGGTTGTAGAAAAAGATTGACGCATCTGTGCCTCGGAGCTATCCATCAGCCCAGGCTTGGTGGGAGGAGGGCTGCAGCAGTGTGCTCGGCACTGCTAGATTAGCTCTGAGAACCTGAACTTTCTTCCTCCTCTGTGAATTTACAGTCTGTTTCGTTGTCCACCCCTGAAGTCTTTGATCACACTGGTGCCCTTGGCCACCTGCCAAGTGTTCCATCTTTCCCATAGGTATGGCGACGCTGTCCGGGAGATCGATGACAGTGTGGGGAAGATCCTGAACCTGCTTCAGGACCTGAGGATCGCGGAGAACACATTTGTTTTCTTCACATCTGACAATGGTGCTGCCCTCATTTCTGCTCCCAAAGAAGGCAAGTATTTACAGTGTCCCCACACAAGACTGCACTCCAGAATACTGTTCCTCTAAGGTTTGCTCAGGTCCCCTCAGTCACCCCTGGGGCAGAGTGTGAAGGGGGCTCTGCCCGGGGGCCCCCGCCATGGGGGGATGTCCATTCTGCCCCGGGAACCTCATCCAGTGAAGGAGATGTCCTGGATTTGTTCCTGGGGCCCCGTCCAGTAGGAACAAATATGAGGAGACCCGAAGCTGCCCTATGGGGTTGGCTTGGACCTGGTCACACACGAGCCTGGTGGGACTGCCCACCAACACCCAACTTCTGTGACGCACCCTCCTCCCCTGAAAGGCTGCTGCGCCTCGGCCTTTCCTGGCCCAGGGAGAGGTGTCAGAGTAGGAAAGTGACTTCCCGCCACCCCGCTTCTGAATTGTTTGTTGTTTTCTGGCTCCCCTGGAGGTACCTGGTCAGGAGCAGGAGCTCCATGGGGAGGACGGAGACCAAGCCAGGACCTTCACTCAGTCCTAGCTCTGCCACTGACTGGACCTGGGAACGTCTCTTCAGCCTCCTGCACATTTAGGAGCTCAATGAGGTCACTTCTGGGCTTTCCCCTCTAAAGCACTGATGTTCTCCATCAGCATTTTTATTCTAAACTTAGGCACAACATCATTGTCACGTGTCTAACCAGCCACATTTGGACCTTTTTCTGAGTTTAGGGAGCCTGCCTTCATGTTGATGGCAATGTCCATCTCCCCAGGAGCTAAAAATACAGGAGATACACTTCCCAGCCTCCCTGGCAGCCAAGCCCAGGCCCCTGCCCTCCCCCCACCCCCCGAGCACCCAAGACTCCCTCAGTAAGGCCTGATGAGTAGGGTATCCAGGAAGGAAGGGACCAAGTCCCCTGAGTTGGGCCTGCAATCCTCCTGAGAGCCATGACCTCAGGTCCTTCAATACACGCTGATTTCCAGCTTGTGAAGTGAGGTGGCTGCATGTACCGTGGCCACATTTCCTTATCTGTAAGAGAAGAGGTTCACCCTAGTGGTCGCATATCTTTTGATCTTCTTTTCTTTTCTTTTTTTAACAAAATTTTAGAAAGAGGAAGGAAGAGATAGATAGAGACAGAGAAATATCAATGTGAGAAACATCGGTTGCCTCCCACTGGGCCCTGACCGGGAATCAAACCCACAACCTGGGTATGTGCTCTGACTGGGAATTGAACCCACCACCTTTTAGTGCAGGATGATGCTCCAACTAACCGAGCCACCGGCCAGGGCTGATCTTGTTCTTCTTTAAAAATGCTAGGGCCTCAGCAGGGCCCTGAGTCACTCAGACAGCTTTGGCAGGAAGGCCACGGGCAGCAGTCAACCCCACAGGGGACCGGCCTGCATCTGAAGCCCCTGGGGACCCCGTGGTTAGGGAGCTTTGGGGGCTCCAGAATTTCAAGTGACAGGAACAGCATAGCCAGCTCAAGCCAAGAAGCGATCCTGTTGGCAACAGAAAGCAATTCCTAGTCTGGGCCTGGCTGGTCCAGGGCAGTCAGGGTCCTGCAGTGCCTGCCGTCCGTGGCCCGGCCTCATGTGGGGAGGGACTTCGTCTTCCTCCTGGACAAGGGGTGGACCCCTGTCTCCCAGCAAAGGCCAGAGTTGAATGTTGGTGTCACTGCTGGGCTGAATGGGACACTCAGGAGAGCCCTGCCCTGACAGCCCAGTCTTGCCGGGACCACCAACCTCCCAGCCTGGACTGGAGCTTAATCACCACAGCCTTTGTTTCTGCTTTATGGAATAGTTCATATGGACAGAACCTCTGTGTGTATCTCTAAAAAGATACAAATGACAAGGAGGTAAAAATCGGTGCACCCACCACCTAGCAGGACATTGGATCAGCCGGAGCTGGGGGTCCGCCCTCTGACACTTCCCCAGCATGGTTTCAGGACCACCTGCTCACGGCAGGGCTTGTTAGAAATAAATCTGCATCCTGTCCGTGATGGGACCCACCCCTGGGACCCGGGGACTGATGCATTTTAACTAGACTCCCTAACTCCCCGAACATGCATGGACGCTCCTAGACACTGACGTTTAAGAAAGGTTGTACCTAAAAAGCAGTGGACAGTCCCAGTGACCTGCTGTTGGGATATGCTCCATGGCTCTGCTTGAAGAGTGTCTGTGTCTTGTGCTAACAGAGTGATCATGTTCTCTGTTTCTGAGTAGCTGCTCTTCATTTTAGGACCAAAAAAATGGGCACCGTGTTACAGCCTCATCCAGGATGGTTGCCTGGGTCAGAGCCATCTCAAGGCATCCCAACCTTGTGCTGGTCCTTTGCCTCCATGATGGTCTCCGTGCCTCAGTGCACCAGCAGTGTTACCTTTGAATTGATGGGTGGGGCCAGGAGCTGGCAAGGGCCCCAGTAAGGCATGTGTTGCCAGGGGGACTCAGAATAGAGACAGCTGATGGGCAACAACTCTCCCTCCCCAGGAGGCAGTAATGGCCCCTTTCTGTGCGGAAAGCAGACCACATTTGAAGGTGGGATGAGGGAGCCTGCGATTGTGTGGTGGCCCGGGCGCATCCCTGCAGGCCAGGTGAGTCAGAGGTTGGCCACGTGGCCAGGCCTGCAGTCATCCTGGGGTGTGGAGACTCTGCCCCCTAGGGAGCCTGTTCCCTCCACTCACTGCTCTCCTCCAAACGGGGCCCCTCCTGAGGGAGGCCGCTGGTGAGTGAGGGATGTGTGGGGTGGACTGGAAAGGTCCTCCATGGACATGACATGGGGTGTTAGTAGCTGTCAAGGGAGGAGGAGGCATCAGCGGTTAATAAATGTGGCATTCCTGGGTGCCACTGAGTGGAACCGGTTTCTTCCTGCAGGACTTGCCAGAGCCTTTGGTGTGCAATGTGTATAGTGAACTTCTAGGAGGGGCATAGAGCAAGCTGAGTTTTTAAAATCTTGTTTAGCCATAGAACCTTTTTCCCAAAGTGCATTTCCCAGGCCACTCTTCTGTGGACACACTCCCAGAGACAGCAGCAGCTTGGCCGTGTGGTTGGTATCTGTCTGCAGTGCATAGGTGCAAACCACAAGGCTGGGTGGCCCGGTCCTCTTGCTGGACGAGGTGTGTGTCTTGTTCCTCAGAGCCCTCACTCTCAGATCTCCCTCAACTGGGCACCTTGGTTGAGACACCTCGAGGGGCCGAGACTATTGTTTGTAGGCATGTGAGTCACTGGCTCAACTGGTCTTTTTTCCCTTCTCATGAGCTTCTTCAGAGAACACTGTTCGCAGTGCTGGTGTCAGCTCAGCCCTCACAGCAGTACCTTCAGGGGCCTAGGTCCTGTGGCTGCCCCGGGCTAAGATCAGGTGTCGCAGGGCTGGTTCCCCCTGGGGGTTCCAGGAGAGAACCAGTTTCCTTGTTTTCTCAGGCTTCTTGGCCCTTGGTCCCTCCCTCCATCATCCAGGCCAGCAATGGCCGTTCAAGTATCACCCTGACTCTGGCCCCCCTGCCACTTGCCCAGTGTTAGGAACCCTGTGAACCCTGGCGCACATGGGGAGCCAGAATCAGCCCTTGCTTTAAGCTCAGCTGATTGACAACCTGATTTCCCTTCTCTTGTGTAAGGAAAAATATTCACAGTGTCCAGAATCGGGGCCTTGCCCAGAGCCCACCCAGTTCTTCCACTCCTGAACTCTGGATCTGGGTACAAGAGCCAGCTCAGTGGGGAGAACCCGGAGAGCCTGCCATCATCGTCTTCACCCCCATTCTCCATGTCAGCAACTGGACCAGTGAGAGGCAGTCTCTTGTCAGGACCTCCCAGCTGGCAGGCGGCAGAGCTGGGGCAGAGTCAGAGGTGCCCACCCCCACACCTTCCCCCACTGTCTCTTTCTCCTGGGACCCCTTTCCCCACCCGCCCTGCCTGTGGGAAATTCCAGCCTTTGGGACCCTCTGCCCCTTGCCTGCTGGGCTCCATGCCCTCTGGGCCCTGCTCCCTGGAGGAGGAAGAACATCACACAGAGCTACGCAGCCCCTTCCTCACCGCGTTTCATGGCACACACTGAAATTGAATTAGACGGGGCTGTCAGGCCTGCACCCTGTGATAACTATGAGAGGATTTTACTTTAAAACACCCCGCCATCTGTCCAACCAGCTTCAAATATTTAGCTCTCCCCTTCACGCCTGGCAGGGTGGCTTTATTAATTGTAGCCTTTGATTCCGAGTTAAGTCTTGTGCTGATAACAGCCTTGGTGACTTTCTGCCATGGGCCCATGGCAGACAAATTGCATTTTCTTAAAGTCATTACGTGCACGTTGAGAGTGTCTATTTTTCAAAAAGAGCATCCTCCATGAGTGTCCCCAGCTGTTCTGTGCTGATATGAGGGCTTCAGATATCCGCTCCTTCCCACACCCAGTCCCGCAATCTCTCCTCCTTATTTATTTTTTCCAGAGGGTTAAAGTATCTGGATTTCTTTCTTTCTTCTCCTAAAAAAAAAAAAAAAAAGGAAGGAAAAAAAAAGCGAGAAGGGCGGGGAGCCATTGGAATGTTTCTCCTCCCCTTCGCTTCACAGAATTTTTGAACCAAACCTTGACCTTCATGCCCCACCCCCACCCCATGCTGCAGAACAGATGCTGCCATGGGTGTGCTTGGTTTCCGTTTCTCCTTGTGTAGAGGAATGGAGACAAGGGTGCCCCGGGGTATGGGAAGTGCTAAGTTGGGCGGTGCTGGAAGTCTTGGCCCGAGGTGGGAATGAGGGGGTGCCTGCCTTGCCAGATCTGCCGACAGTCTCTGGAGTTCTCCCCACTGACCTGGCTCTTGCCCCAGATCCAAAGTTCAGGGCTGAAAGAACTAGGTGGGCTCCAGACAAGATGGAGCCATGTGTGGGAAACAGACGTGCGTCCTACACCAGAGGCAGCCCTTGCCCAGAGCGGTCTGCTCCTTAGGCCTATCCACAGAGACAGCTGCTATGGCTCTGGCCGCAGTCCTCACCCCCTCCCCATTCCATCTGCTCTCCCCTCCTATCCTCTCTCCCCTCCCTCTTGCTCTCCACGTGGCTCTGGGCTTCGAGGGTCTTTTTCTACCTGCACTTGTACCAGAATTGGGAACGCACAGTGTCAGTGTTAAAATGACATGGCAGTCGGATGCAGAGAGGGCAGGCCTCCTGAGGGGGGACCCTGCTGTTGGCTCCCTGGGCAAGCAGCATCTTCTCCCTTCTGTCTGGTTCCCATTTGCAGGTACTGGGGATGGGACAGGGTCCTACCTGCTCTGGGGTCAGATAACCGGTTTGATCCCCACTTAGCCCCTGACCTCCCCAAGGACACTCTCCTGGAGGTGGGAGAGTTCTGTGACGGCCACACTCACCCAGACACTCATGAATGTGAGGAGCTCTCGGAGAGTCGGGTCAGGTGGGCTGGGACCAGGCCGGGTGAAGTGCATAGGGGTGGGCATGCCTGAACACATGAACATCATATTCCTGTGTGTGGACGTGTTGTAAAGGATGTGTTTGTGTGTGCAATTATGTGAGCGCACATGTCTCTGTAGACCCAGCTGGACAGCAGCAGGACACACACCCAGGGACCTGGCCCCTGACCATCGTCTGGTCAGAGCAGGGTGTCCTGAGTAAGTGTCCACCCATGTCCATTTCAGGTGAGCCACCAGCTGGGCAGCATCATGGACCTCTTTACCACCAGCCTGTCCCTCGCAGGCCTGGAGCCACCCAGTGACAGGGTGATCGATGGCCTTGACCTCCTCCCCGCCATGCTGCAGGGCCAGCTGATGGAGAGGTTTGTTCTAGCTGGGTGCTCACCCCTGTCCAGTCTCCCAGCACCGACTAACCAAGTGATGGAGCCAGAACTAGCTGACAAAGCAGGTTTCCTTGCCCAGCTTGTTTGGGGCAGAGGGTGGCAAGACCTCTAGGACATTCTGGCATGAACGCCATCCTCCCTGTGGGGTCATCACTTCTGCCTTGATCATGGAGCAAGGAGGAAACATCCCTCTGCTGGAGTCACCAGCTATCCCAAACCTCTGTAGACTGGCTGTGTTCCACCTCCCACCTCTGCACCAGAATGCCTCGAGTCCAGAGTCAGTATCTCTTCAGCCTGAGACCAGCTACCCATTTTGGATTTAGGGCAGGGGTTAGACAAGCTCGTATCCTTTTTTTGTATTTAATATCGCTTATTTTTTCTCTCTTGAAACCTGGTGCAAGAGCCTGCTTACTGTGGGGAGGGAGGGTGCCGGAGGCTGCAGCCACAGTGAGCTGTTGGCCCCTCAGGGGACCAGAGCACTTGCTTGCCACCTGCTGCTGCTTCATTCTGAGCCCGGCCTCCCAAAGCCAAGAATGACAGAAGCCAAGGCCTCACCCTGCAGCCTCAGGGACCTCTGCAGCTTGTACTCCTGTGATTTCAGCATGGTCGTTTCTGTAAAGTCTCAGCCCTAACCATGTGCCCGCAAGTCTCTCACGTCACCTGACCCTTCCCCTTCTTCCCTAACAGGCCAATATTCTATTACCGTGGCAACACACTGATGGCTGTCACCCTGGGCCAGTACAAGGCCCACTTCTGGACCTGGACCAATTCCTGGGAGGAGTTCAGACAGGTAAGGGCGCTCAGGACTGTGGGCTCTGCACCCCCCATACCCTGTCCTTGAGGAGGACACACCTGGACAGAAGAGGCTGGAAGAAGGCTTCCGTTGCAGTGGTGATGGCCACATGATCTTGTGCTTCCTGCCTTCTGTGTTTAACTATGGTAAGAAGGGTTTGGGGTGCCATGGTATACTACAAGGATAGCCTCTTAGGGTCCTGGGCACCCCACCCTCTCTTAGGCTACCCAGTGCCTGGGGAAAGGAAGCCTCAGGCCAGGCTCAGACTCAGCAGACACCTCAGGGCCCAGGTGAACCCAGGGTGCCTTCCCCTGACCCCCTCTTGCTTGTCCCCCTCCAAGGCCTGGTCAGTGTTCTGTGGCCTCTGAAAGGCTGTAATACGGTCTGCATTATGGTGTCTGCCCCAAGGGCTTGTGGATCAAATGCCACATGCATGCTGGGTCTGAGTTCTCAGCACATGGTCTTGGATTCCTGCTGCCTGTCCTGCCTGCCTTTCCCTCCTCCTGAGTCCTCTCTGCTGCCCCCTCCTACACATAGCAACCCCCCCCCCCCAATGCCTAGGTCTTTAGACACAAGAAAAGCCTGTTAATGTACCTTAATTGGGAGGAAAAGCAATTTAAGTTAATGAAAAATCTAAGTACTGGAACACTCCGCAGCACTTGGGATGCAAATTGCAGATTTAGTGGATCCCGGGTCTGGTCCTGGGCTGGGTGGGTGGCATGGCCAGGGGCCACCTGTGCAATGCGTGGACCCAGGTGCTGTGCAGACGTAGGCACTTGAGCAGAGCCAAGGACAGTGTGTGCTTCCTCCATGTGGCCCAGTACCGTGAATATCCCCGCCTTGTGGTCGGCAGCACCCACTGGCATTGGCAGGCTCAGCTGGACCAAGCGGGCCTGTGCATCTCTTGTGCCCTCCGAGCGCCTGAGTGTCCTGTGGGTCTCTCCGACTCTGTCACAGCCCCCAACCTGGTCTCTTCCAGAATTCTCAGAGTGCAGCAGGACAGAGCCATGTTCCTGGGCCTACAACTCGTCCCTCCAGCCCCCACTTGGCCCTTCTGACTTGTGGCCACCACCTCCTGTCCCTGTCTCCTGATTTGCCCCTTTAGACGCCCAGGGGCTGAGAAGCTATAGGGGCATCTAAAAGGGGCCCAAAGCTGGCAGTGTGTGGACCCTAGGGGCAACCATGTGGCCTCACATCTGCCTCCCTGACCCTCCTAATCACACCTACAACTCCCCCCACCCCCAAGCCTCTAGGGTCCCCATTGTTGGCTGCTTGAGAGCCCAGGAGGCCCAGCTGGCAGGTGTGACTGGTGTTCTGCGAGCAGCCCCCGGCCTCCCTGTGGCTTCCTGCTGTGTGGGCTCTCAGGGCCAGGTCCAATGAGTGCTGACCCAAGTGAAACACAGCCCAGCTTCCTCCCACCTAGAACTCTTTAAAAATGCTGGGAGAGCCCAGCCAGTGTGCTCAGTGGTTGATCATCAACCTATGAACCAGGGGTCACAGTTCAATTCCTGTTCAGGGCGCATGCCTGGGTTGCAGGCTCCATGCCCAATGTGGGGCAGGCAGGAAGCAGCCAATCAATGATTCTCTCCTTATCATTGATGTTTCTATCTCTCTCTCCCTCTCCCTTCTTCTCTGAAATCAATAAAAATATATTTTTTAAAAAAGTCCAGTAACTGCACAGCCTGCCCTGACCCAATCATGTTTACAGTGGGGTTTGAATGAGTCAGGAGAGGCCACCTCAGCACAGCCAGTGACACTACCCCGACTCTTGCAGCCTCCCACCCAGTGCTCAGCAGGATGCCCTTCTTCCATTTTCTAAGGGTTGTCTGTGAGAGCACCTGGGTTGGTCTGGTCTGTATGGCTTTTGTCTTCATGAGAGGTGAAGCACAGAAAACTCCTTCCTCCAGTGTGTGTAGACATTAGGGGAGGCCCCCACGGTGGACACAGGATCAGGCTGTGGGTTTACTGCATCAGAGCACATTGGAGGAGATAAGAGAGCTGCATTGCTGTTTTGATGGCCCTTCTCCCTCCAGGGGTCAATAAAACTAAGGGGTGCATGAAGTTCTAAAGTACCCCATGGCCATCAACAGCTCCCCTGAGTACCAAGGAGACTTCGATCCTCCTCCAGTCACTTACAGACAATGAACACATTAGGGACAGCTAAGGGCCACCATAGGGCCCAGCTGGGGCCAAACAGCCAGTCTGGGCTGGCTCTGCCCTGAGGGAGAGGCTTGAGGTACAACCTAGCTGTGGGTGTTCCAGTCTGTGGTCCCCAGGTTTGGGGGACACCTGAGTGGACCTTATTAGCTTCCTGGCTGTATGCTTGTCCTGGAGCATCTCGCACCCCCTCTAAGTATCCCTTCCCAAGTCCTGGGGGGTGCTGTGTGGTGGCCCACCAGGCCAAGCCCCAGGTCTTCCGTCCACTCATGACTGTTGGATGGTGGAGGAGGAGCAAGTGAGCATCTTCCCTGCCGAACCTCATGCCGCTGTCCCAGGCAAACCATGGGGGCTGCCTGAGGCCCTGCGTGAGAGGCCAGAGGAAGGTGCATGTGTGACCTTCATATCCAGATTCACTCCCATGGGCACATTCATCCCCCTCCTCCCTTCCAACCTTCCAAAAAGTCAATGCTGTGACCTGCAGGTTCCCTGGCTCTGAGGGGAGGAGGACAGGTACAGGGGAGGGGGGAGGCTGGCTCAGCTGTGATGCTACCAGTGTGAGGCCTCCTCACAGATAATAGTTTTAAGAGAAAAATCCTCTACTAATTAGCAGGATCTTAATTAAATAGCTTATTTGATTTGCATCCATATTATAATCTAAATCTTCTGTCTAGACTTAGATACTTCTCCATTAACCGCTCAGCATTTTTATGCTAAATGTGGCTATTTTTTCCACTTTGCTCTCTAGCAGTTCTCCCAGAAGGTCAAAGGGTCACCCCTTTTGGAAGCCCTGTGTGTCCACTGTCGGCTGCCATCGATGATTTAGACTGCTGCCCCTGGCTTGGGAATTGACTGCTCAGTGCAGATAAATGGAATTTCATGGGTTCTAACTTCCCTACTTTATTGAAAAGCAGAATATTAACTGCTCCACTGACCAGCTGTCCATTATAGACACATGGGGATTAGAGATGGTTTGCCTCCTTACAGAAAGCCTCTCAGTTAGTTACCATACCTGGGTCATGGCCACCTCTCCAGACCTGTCAACAGTGCCCTGTGTTGGCTGGAGACTGGTGCCAAGTCTTGCAGGGCCCAGTGGTCACCAGTATCTCAGGACTGGGCCCTTGGCCTCACCCAATTCTCCCTGGATGGCAGGGGCTTCTCTTCCCAAGTTAGAGAGCCCCAGAGACAGCCTTCAGGCCTCGGGGACAGAGCTCCAGACCGCAGGCCACAGATTCAAGGGAATCCCTGGCCCAAGGCCATCTTGGGGCCTCAGGGCTGCCCCAGGACCTGGGCAAAGCTCAGGCCATGTACTGGCAGAGGAAGCCCATTCCAGATGCTCATCAGAGGCTGTACCATGATGAAGCCAGGAGGTAGAGAAGGCCTTGCACATGGGTGCCACACCTGAGCCTTTGGGGAGCCTGGTGTGATCTCTCTCCATCTTTTCCTGCTTTCTTGAACATATTAACTGCTGTCATTTTAGGGTCCCTACCTGTTAAGGGGCATCTGGGTCACCTGTGGGCCATTCCTGGCTCTGCACATCTTTAGCTTTCAGGCCTGCAGTCCTTCCTCACTGGTGAAGTTTTGAGGGAATGCTGAGCCATGAGGCAGATGAAGTGGTGAAAAGCTTTGCTTTAGAGCAGCAACTTTCACCTGGTGTGCTGCAAATTTTAAAACATGTAATACCTGACTATTTAGTCAGGGGTACTGACCTCTTTTCCCTAAGCTTATCAAATAAAAATGACAACAGCCAACACAACAATAGCCATCCGGTGTGAATGAATCAAAATTAAACCCATTTTTTTTGTCAGATTAGCAAAAAACATATTTTTTGGTGTGCCACGAATTTCAGTTTATGTGTGCCATGAATTGTAAAAGGTTGAAAAGTTTCTCTAGAGATTAGAGGCAGTCAGGATGTGAGATGGGCTACAATAATTTAAAGAAATTCACTTCCTCCCCCGCAACCCCCCCAAAAAAAAGGGGGTTCCAAAAAAGTATGGTACACAGGACATAATTGCTCAGCATCTCTGGGGCCAGGGTGGTGGGATGGCTCCACCCTATAGGATTCACTTCCTGGCCTGCTCCGGCCTTGACCACTCAGACTTATACAAGGTGGACTGGCCAGCCTGCGGCAGGAGCTTCCACACTGAGACGGCGCTCACCTGTTTTACCTGCCTCTTGTTTCAGGGCATTGATTTCTGCCCCGGACAGAATGTCTCAGGAGTCACTACCCACACACAGGAGGAGCACACGAAGCTGCCCCTCATCTTCCACCTGGGACGAGACCCAGGAGAGAGGTATCCCCTCAGGTGAGCGGGCACAAGGGGGCATTGAAGCTGCCAAGGAACATGAGCCAGGTGCAGCCAATTCAAGCACATGCCAACGTGCTGCTTTTCCTAGAAGGGACATGCACACTGTGGACAGGTGGAGATGCATACACACAGGAAGGGAAGCGTGGGGCCTCCCTCCACCTGGAGCTCTGGGACCTGAACTGCAGTTTTCCCATCAGGGCGTGTGTGTCGTCGCCTTTCCTCTCCAGGGGCTCCCATCTCCCCCATTTGTCTCCGTGTGGCCAGCAAGACATGACCCCTGCTCCAGGATGCCATCGGAGATGGCCTCTGTGGAGGGTGACAGTCCAGGCATGGGGTGGACAGGAACCTCTCCAAATGGCCACCATCTTCCATGATGAGCAGCACTGAGGACATCGGGAGCAGCACTACCAGGCCACTGAGGCCCTTAACCGGGCAGCTGCCTGCTGGGCCTGACTGAGCTTCTCCCAGTGAGGGTCAGATGGGGGTTCTCCATGCCACTGGGGAACCCTGGGGGCTTCCTCAGCAGCTCCTCGCTTTACTGGAGTCAGGGACCATGGGCACATGGAGAGCCAATGCCATGGATGAAATAGTGTCCCCCAAATTATGTCCAGTAGGGCTTTTTTTATAGGCAGTCTGATTAGGACACACACAGGCCTGCCCCACAGCCCCCATGCCTTTAGCCCATCTTGCTGATTCCTCCACGGCTCAGGTGCCCTCGAGGTGGGTCATATGGACAGAGATGGCGGCTGAGCCTCTGATAACGCCGTCCCCATGGCAACACTCATGGTGTGGCTTCTCAGACTCAAATGTCCACAAAAAGATTGACACAGTGAGCTGACTGAGGTGGAGGAAACTTAGTACAAATCCTGCCCCTGCCTCCACTGGTTGAATGTGGCCAGATGGCACCACTTCCCCACCTCTGCATTCCCCAAAATTTGAGGTCATGGGGCTTGCTGCTCAGAGCAAAGGTATGTGGATACACCCACCAGAGAGTGACCTTAGATCCACGTTGTCATTATTTGGGGGTGCTGCAATGTTTGGGGTTATTGCCCCAATTGGAGGACTCCCTGGGCACCCAGCCACACCCCTATTCACAGCCCTATAGCACCCATGCCTGGGCTCCAAAAGAGGAGACTGGGAGCTGGGTTGGAACATGACTTGCCCGGGGTCACTTAGGGGCACAGCTCTGGGTAAGAAGATCGTGGAGCCACTGCCTGGACAGAACTGTTCAGGGCAGAGTGCAGGGCCTCCTGAAGCTTCCCGCCTGTGCTCTCTCACTGTTTTGAGAAGACTTGTCCAAAAACTGTTGAACTTGGTTAAGCCCACCCTTTGCAGTGCATTTGGCCAGAGTCCTGGAAAGACATGAAATACGCCTGAGACCTATTTAAAATAGCTTGGGGGGCTGTGTGTGAAGGGAGTGCAGCCAACAGAGCAGGGAGCATTGGACTGGTGTGGAGGCCTGAGGAGCAGGGCTGACCTGGGGTGACAGTGTCAGATGGGCCCCAGGACAGTGGCCATTGCAGCAGGGCCAGCCATGCCTGAGAGAAACAAGCTGGGCCCCCAGCCCCAGGCCTTTTTCCAGCCCACCTGGTGGCCTACCTGGGTGTCCTCCCCACCTCAGTGACCTGATGCTCTCATCTCTAGCTTTGCCAGCACCGAGTACCTGAATGTCCTTGGCAGGATCACCCCAGTTGTTAAGCAGCACCAGGAGGCCTTGGTCCCTGGACAGCCCCAGCTCAATGTGTGCAACCAGGCAGTCATGGTAAGTGGTTTATGTGTATGCAGTTATGGATGCTATACATGGCGATTCCTGTGGGGGGTGTCCCCGGGACCCTGAAAGTGCTGTGGGATCTGCATGCTCTGGCTTGTTATTCTGTGAAAGCGATGCTAGTCCCACCCAACACACCATCTCCCATTGGTGACTGCTGTTTGAGAAGAGTTTAGTGACCAGAGGGGAAGGGAGGCAACTGACCTGGCCAAGGCGCTGCCGCCATCTCCTGGACTCCATGGGAACTGCCATAGCCTGGCCACCCCTGGAATGGGAGAAAGTGGGGGACCCTGCACTGAAGACAAGCAGGAACAGTGTAGGTCAGCTTCCGGACTTAAAGTGAGCAGTCACTGGAGAGGCGTGTGGATTTACTTATGTGTGAGCACGTGGGTATGTGTGAGCGTGTGCAAAGCCTGAGGGGCCCCTTACTTGTCCTCTCCATACGCCTGGCCCTCCTCAACCCCGGATGGAGGAAAGGTTCCATTCTTAGTTCTTGGCCCCTCCTTCACACACACATCCCACCTCAGCCCTGGGTCCCCCACACTTAGACCTCCCAGCTCTACCCTGGGCCCCACACACCCAGTCCCTCAGCTCAGCCCTGGGCCCTGCCCCTGCTTCCAGCCCCCCAGCTCAGACCCCCCCCCCCACACACACACACACACACACACACTTCTACCCTCTAGCTCACCTCTGAGCCCCCTGCACTTCCAGGCCAGCCCAGGTGAGGACTTAGTCTGGTGTTCTCTGGTCACTCTGACAAGAAGATCAGTCCCATGCAGCCCATCTGGGACCTTGAGCAGCCAGCTCTTCCCTGGAGAAAGGGTTCCTGACAATTAAAGAGCTTTGGGTGGGAAGTCGTGAGATGTATGAAGCCTGTCAGCCCCCGCTGGAGTGTGGAGCTGCTTCTCTGTCACAGCAGGGTGTGCGCAGGTCCTGGCATTTGCTCTACTTGGAACATGACCAGGGGATTGAGGCAGTTAGCAGACCATCTCCTTGGATAACAGAGGGCTCAGGCCAGGGCCTGGGCAGGGGAGGAGTCTAGAAACTGCTGAGTACATAAGTGTGTAGAATAACTGCACATTCTCTTTCTTATTTTCCAGAACTGGGCACCCCCAGGCTGTGAAAAGTTAGGGAAGTGCCTGACACCCCCGGAGTCTGTTCCTGAGAAGTGCTCCTGGCCCCACTAGCTCCTGTGCAGGCTCAGGCAGGCCCAAGCGTCCCACAGGCCCTGCAAGTGCCGGGGGGTAGGAAGGGTCTGGTTCCCACAATGGAGGAGCCTCAACTGCCCTCCTCCCCACCTACCTGATTCTGCTGCCTTGAGCCTCAGGCCCTACATCAACCTGAGCTGAATGCTGCGCTGCCTACAGGTCTCAGTATGCCCACCTGTCTCATCCTCCCAGTTGGCTCTTACCACCTTAAGGCTGGCCTTGTTCTGGGCCTGGCCTCCATCCCAGGACCCAGAGGGCATGACTCACCACAGATGCCCTCAGCACTTCAGCCCCAGTGTCAAGAGAGGCTGTGCCAATCCTGTGTTGAACCCCTTGGTGCTGCCCAGCGGGGGCACCCCAGCCCCACCTCTCTGCACCACACCACATGGAGGAGGAGGAGGCAGAGGGCCTCCCTGACCTGGATCCTCCATAGCCAAGGCCTACCCCCCGCCCAGTGGTGACAGCCGATGCTGGTGCTTCCCTGGACATAATGTCAGCATCATGGATTGTCCACTTCTCTTAAGGATCTAGACCCCTAAACCCCAGCACATTGTACAGTATGTCTGCGCTTCAGCGATCCCAACTGCTCTCCTTCCCTTACCACCTGGTGTGGCAAAGCCTGAAGAGGCCCTTCACCTGCCCCAATCGGAAGAGCCTTAGCAACCAAGTGCAGACCCCAAGGCCCCTGCCCTGCAGCCATGTGGAGTGAGGTCTTCACATCTGCAGTGATTATCTTGCCAAAGCTCTATTTCTGGAAGTTGGGGAATTATGAAGAAAATGGTTTTAGAATAAAGTAACATGCATTTTAGCTCTTGTATTTTAAAATGAGTTTATGTTTCGGGGAAGTTGTCCCTCCTGGGTACCCACCCTGATGAGGGGCTGCAGTGTGTCCCCCCTCAGCTTCCTCCACAGACACAAGCGACTGTGCTCTCAGGGGTGGGCTTCCAGCCAGGCCAAGCATTCCAGCCTCCTTCCTCCCCGCTTCCCAGTCCAGAAAGGCTGGGAAGGGCTTCCTCCCACTGCAACTCCCACTGCAAGCCAGGCACCAGGCATCACACCTAAGGCCTCCACCTCTGGTTTGGCCCGTCCCCTAGCCAGGTCATCCCAGGCTCCCTCCGAACGCTAGCTCACAGTCCTCAACTCCCTCCCCACTTAGCCCCCACTCCCTGCAAGCTCTGGGAGGGAAGGCCTGGCTGGCTGTGCACACACGTCCTCTAGTGTGCGCGCCCTCGCACCGCGCAAGAGGAGCTCAAAGAGAACCTCCGCATGTCAGGAAGAGCGGAGCTGCAGCGGAGAGACGGTGCGTGCCGGGAGGGGAGGGCCAGCACCCGCTCACTGCCTGGGAATCCGTGCCAAAGCTTCCCGGAGGACCTGCCTGGCACTCTGGGGCAGGCTGAACGCGCGCGAGGGTTTCCCTGAAAACCCGCCGGGCTGCGGAGACGCTATATTCCATCGACCTTGGCTCGCACCTCGGCCCCACGCGTAAGTTCAGGGTACAAGAAATAAGCCGGCGTCTTAAAATCAACGGCACCAAAGATTCGATGAAATACGGGACTTCCTACAGGAGCCGGCCAGCCCCGCCCCGAGTGCCCCGCCCGTCCTTCCTGCCACCCAGACGCCCCGCCCCTCACAGGGGGGCCCCGCCCCGCCCCGCCCCACTCCGGCTAGGCGCCACGGAACTGTCCCGCCTGCGCACACGTGCGGTCGCAGCGATGGCGGACCCCCAGCTGCAGCTAGTAGCCCAGCGCATCCGCAGCTTCCCAGACTTCCCCACCCCGGGCGTGCTGTTCAGGTGCGCGCGGGCGGGCGCGGGCATGCCACCGGGGACCGGGCGTCCTGAGGGCCTCGCTGGGCGTTGGTCCTGCTGGCCTGGGCCGTTGTCCCGCGCGTAGAGTGGGGCGGTCTGGGTGCCGGTGGGCTCTGCCCCAGGGGACCGCCATCCCCACGCCGATACCCCACCCCGGAGTCACCAGGCCTGTGCTTGCGCGCCAGGGACATCTCGCCCCTCCTGAAGGACCCCAACTCCTTCCGCGCTGCCATCAGCCTCCTGGCGAACCACCTAAAGAAGACCCACGGCGGCAAGATCGACTACATCGCGGGCAAGTGGAGGGTCCGGGGTGAGGGGGCTCTGTCCGCCTCGGGAGGATCGTTAAGTTGGAGGGTTCACTGGGTCAGGGCCAGGTCCCAGGAGGCTGGTTGTGTGGGGTTCGTTTTCCTGAGTCAGGCAGAGAGAGGGAGGGACGGCTCCATCTCTGCTTAGGAGAGTCCTTTAGTGGGAGTCCTTCAGGGGACCTACCTCTAAGGTGCTTGGTTGATCACTCTAGCATGGGTTGTAAGGATAGAACCGCTGCCCCCCACTTTGCAGCCCTGCGATGGGTTACAGGCCCCTCCAGCGGCCTGAGGAATGGCTACTGCCAGGTGGGTACCGCCTTGCAGGCTGTGGGGCTGAGGGCGTCCATTTGAAGACGCCGGCTTATTTCTTGTTCCCTGAACATACGCGTGGGGCCGAGGTGCGAGCCAAGGTCGATGGCATATAGCGTCTCCGCAGCCCCGGCGGGTTTTCGGGGAAAACCCCCACCCAGTTCCTGGTCTCCAGCGCTGGGGAATTTCCCCAGAATATATGACCAGATTCCACTGGGTCATAGAGGTTTCTTGTTCTTCTACAAGCATGTATTGAGCACCCGCTGTGTGCCAGGCTCTTGACCCAGTGTGGGGCTTCGAGAAGGCCTGCAGAGATCAGGAAAGACCCTGGGGTCTTGTCTCCCCGTGAGAGCCCCACCCCCTGACCCTCTCATTGATCCCCACTGCCTGGAGGGCACAGCAGTGCTGTTCCCCTCTTCAGCTGGGTGTGTCCCCCTCACCACACTTCCTGTTCCATCTCAGTGCACTGCAAGAGGTGGCCAGTGCCCTGTCACTACCTCTCCTTCAGAAGCTCCTGAGCAGGTGCTGCTTTCAAAGACATGAGTCTGTGCTGAATGTGTTTCATAACTATTACCAGTCCAGTTAGAACAGCAGAGCTTTGGAAAGAGGTCAGGTGACTTCCCCAGGGCCACCCAGTTATTACTCAACCATGTAATGTGAACTTAGTCCCTAGCCCCACCTCCTAACCTCCCACTCTCTAGCAGCCAGCAGTCCCTGTGCATGGTAAGTCAACATTCCCTAAATGGATGGACGTCATTGGCCTTTTAGCTGGCGCCAACAAGGCCAGGCATCCTGTGTCATTGTAGTGACTACTTGTCATTATCCATCCTGACCTGTGGGAACCCTCATGCTACTGTGCCACACGGCTGTCTCCCAATAACCCAGCTCTCACCAACAGGCCTGGACTCTCGAGGCTTTCTGTTTGCCCCCTGCCTGGCCCAGGAACTTGGCTTGGGCTGTGTGCTCATCCGAAAACGTGGAAAGCTGCCGGGCCCCACAGTGTCAATCTCATACACACTGGAATACGGGAAGGTGAGAGGGCTGGTGGCTGATCCCATGGACCCGCCTTCCCCAAGGGGAAAGTTGTAGAGTCAAATAGAATTGCCATGGTTGGAGTGGACATGGAAGCTCAGAGAGGCTGAGACACTGGGCCAGGCTCACACAGCCAAGAAACAGCCGGGAGGGTTGAAACCGTGGCCCAGGTGGTATCCCCTCATTAGCTCCTGGGCTCTGCACACCAAGACTGTTCTCAGAGATGTACCAACCATGTGCCTGCTTTCCACCCACAGGCTGACCTGGAAATCCAGAGAGATGCCCTGGAACCAGGGCAGAAAGTGGTAGTTGTGGATGATCTGCTGGCCACTGGTGGTGAGCATCTCCCCCGGAGTGAAGAGGGCTTGGCACTGGGGAGTTTTGGGGGGTGGAAGTGCCTTAGTATGTGTGTGAGAAGTGGATTAGGTCCTCAACACTAGTTTGCCTGCTTGCCAGATGGAACCCTATTACATGCCAACTCCTTCCCCTCCCTTCCACCAGGAACCATGCATGCAGCCTGTGAGCTGCTGGGCCAGCTGCGGGCCGAGGTGTTGGAATGCCTGAGTTTGGTGGAGCTCACCTCGCTGAAAGGCAGAGAGAAGCTGGGGACCGTGCCCTTTTTCTCCCTCCTGCAGTATGAGTGACCTCGATACCTTGTTCCACACCAGCTAGAAAAAGGAGAGATCTGGCCTCTGTGGCTACACTGACCTCCAATTGCTGTCCACCTGGACTTTTTATTTATCCATTTCTGTGGTCGAGTTACTATCCAGCACCCAGGTCCTTCCTGCAGGTTCTGGAAGTGCAAAGGCCTGAAGCCGATAGCCCAGGGCAAAGCAAGCCCCAGCTGCTCAGGTTTATTTCCATTGAAATAAGAACATGATTAATCAACTTTGCTAGTGGTGTTTCTTCAGGTGCCCAGGGTGGGATCTGGGCCTCAGGACCAAGAGGCAGGGGAGGTGCAGGGGACCCCATGGCTGCTTAGTGTATTTATATAAACTATTTACATATAACCTGCACATCCTCCTGTATACTTCAAATTACTTCTAGATTATAATACCAATAGTTGTTATGCTGTATTGTTTAGGGGATTATTCTGTACTCTGTAGAGTAGCCATCCTGGGCCCAACTACATAGTATACATCAACAGTGTAACTTTTTCCCTTTGTTTAGTTAGTTGACTGGCAGATAGAGGGCCAACTATCCTGAGAACCGAGGTGTAGACAGGGCTGGTTGCCCCATTCCTTGGCTCATGGCCCTACCCTCATCTTCAAAGCCAGTAATATACCATCCACCAACCTCTGCTGTGATGACACTGGGCCCATTAGGATAATACAGGATGAGCTCTCAAGATCCCTATGTGGGGGGACTGCTCTGGGAGGGGGAGGGTTACTCTGCCAACCACACTGCCCAAACCCATGCTGCCAGGAAAGCCACCCTACCAGCACTCTGCACAGCAGACCAGTCCAAGAGAAACCAGTTTAATGACAGCATTCTGCACGAGGTGCTGTACCACCCACAATGGCCAGAGAATTCCATCCCCAGAGCCTAGTACAACTGCTGACCTTCGTGAGGACTCAGGAATGGGAGAGCAAAGTGCATTCTTAGGGAATAAAACAGGCACAGAGGGCCAAGCCAGGGCCTTGAGCCCATGTTTGCGTGTTGGTGCGCAGCCATCCGGCTCACAGCATCTCCTCAGCACGAGCAAGGCGAGCCAGCTGTGCAGTAACATCTGCCAAGTCAGCAGCCTTGTCCAGCTTGACATAGGTGTCAGTTCGAATGCGGTGGAGGGTAAGCCAGTCAGGCAGCAGCTCAGAGAGGAGCTGCACGTGTTTCTCCATCTCCCCTGCAGAGAGAGGGGCCTCGTGAGGTGGGGGCCTGTCCCTCCCCCAAACCTCTGGGCCTGTGTGCACATCTGTGAGTGCACACAGGTGCTGCTCTCACCTCAGGGTCCTGTCAACAAGCCTTCCATAGTTTCAGCCCCTGCTTCCTCCCCTCCCTCCGGGCTAGACAAATCTATGTACCCAGAAGCAAAGGAGTAGACTGACAGGGCAGTGACATCACAGCCTTCCCCAGGAGGTGGCTCTCCCACTGAGCCTGTCACAAGTCCTGAGCCCAAAGCAGAAGTGTCCCGCAGCTTTGTGGGACCAGAAGCCTCGGGGAGGGGGTGGTCTCATAGGACCTCCAGGGCAAATGCCAGGTTTGTGGTGGGGAGACAGCCTCAAGCTGCAGGGTTAAAGGGACTCGGGTGATCTCAAGGATGCTACACCCATCCAATGCACACAAGCAGGTGTGGAGAACAGTACAAATTTATGGTGCCCACCTTCATCTGGGACTCGGGACATGTAGAGTGGCCCTGCCCCTGCACGTACCTGGGCTCATGGCCACACGGTAGCTGCCAACCATCCTGGCGCAGGCCACCTCCATGGTGAGCGCTGGCTTGCGCTCTGACACAAAGATGCTGCGCAACACCCGGGCCAACTCAGGCAGCCGCTCAAGCCGCTGCATCCTCTGCTCCTGCTCTGGGCACCGCGTCATCTGGGCCAGCTGCTTCTGCACCTCCTTGGCCCGGATCTGCACTGGGCATGGAGAGTGGTCAGTGGACAGCTATCCCACACTCCACCCCATCCCTGGACCCCAAACACTCACCCGCTCCAGCAGGTCCTGGGACACCCCCTTCAGGGGAGCAGGTGGAGTGGCCGGCGGGGTGGCCGGCAGTACTGGGCTAGACACAGGGCTGCTGGGCACAGCTGTGCGCAGGGCTAAGTCATTCAGGGCCTTCTCCATCTGGAGCAGGTCAGAGAGAAGAGATCATAAGTCTCTCCTGGCCCAGCCACGGGGCAGGCCCTTCACACCCCATTTGATGGACCCCTGCCCAGGAGGCCCTGTATATCCAGCCAAAGTTCACCCCAGCACATCAAAGACCTGTGCTAGGCACCTCTGGGTAGAGCCTGCCAGTGGGCAGTGTTCTGAACATAGGGAGAGCATATCCCACTACCCCCAGGCCCACAGCCACACATGGAGTTTGTTGGGTGCCCACATGGGGGTCAGGCTACCCTTCCCTGGGAGAAAGGGGCCAGTCTCACCCTGGGTGACATCAGACTTCGGGCTCGAGCCAGCACCTCCTGAGCAGTGGCCAGCGTCTCTGTGGTAGGTGGCTGGGGCAGCTCAGCAGGCTCAATGTCAGGCACTTCATCCACGTTGAATCGAGGGTGCCAGCGTGTCAGCCGGTCCTCAGGCACCACCATGGGGGGATTCAGGGAGGCCAGGAAGACCTATCCAAGAAGGGGATACGTAGAGGTTCCCATCCCATCTGGCACCTTCGGGCATGAGTAGAGGACCCACCAGCACCCACTGTAGTTATCACAAGCCTCCTAAGTCTTGAGTCTGCATTCCTGAGTTCCCCGATCCGTGTTCAGGTCAGAACCCCTCACTTGAGGGCCAGGGTCCCCACCCAGCCCAGAATCCCCATCCAAATGAGATGACAGCCCACTTTGGTGAGTGGTTTAAGAGAACTCTAGAACAGTGGTCGCCAACCGGTGGTCCGTGGACCACTGGTGGTCCATGAGGTCCGAAAGGTTGGCAACTGCTGCTCTAGAATACAGTCTCTCAACAGGGCCTGTTTCCTGCTGGGTAAGACGCAGCTGTGACAACAACACTGAAGGAGGGGACAGAGCACAGGGACACCTCATACAACGAGGACTGAGCTGATCATCTTGGGGTCATTAGCTCACCCTGTGGTGCTCCCGGACACGCTCCACCAGGTTCTGGCTGAAGACCTGTCGCCGCTGCAGGAGGCATGAGGCTGTGAGCTGGGGGGCCATGTTGCCAACCTCTGCAGAGAGAGTCCAAGCCTGAGCTCCGAGCCCCTGGACTAGAACCACTGGGGCGCCAAGCCTCACACCACAGGTCTCAGACGAGGGGCCCAGTGCCCTCACATCCATGTTCAAAACTGCGGTGTCACAGGTGAGGAAACCAAGGCTCAGAGATGAGTGGACTCGGCCACAGCACACTCACCCTGATCCAACAGTGGCTCGATGGTGAGCTGGTAAGCAGACTTCTTGACATTGTCCTTGAAGGTGGGGATGTTGCGCTCCTGGCGGAAGCGGTAGGAGGTAGGGTACACAGTTTTGATCTGGCCCACATTGCGCTCTTCAAAGCGCCTATGGAAAGAGGGTGTCAGGGGTCGGTCAGTCAGTCAGCTTCCACTGTAGAACAAGGCTCCCACCCAACAAGGGACTCCACTCACTTCCTCATCATGTCCTGGACACCCTGCTTGACCTTGGCAAAGGTCACGGTCTCCGAGCGGTTGTAGAGCATGCTGACAATGGTGTCCATGCTGCGGAACATCTCAGCCAACACCTGGTACTTGTAAGGCAGCACGAGGCCAGAAGGCCCTGGCTGGGCCAGGGCATGGAAGCGTTGATAGGCAGGTGCCTTCTCTTCACTGCAGGGAGGAAGACAGGCCTTGAGAGAAGCATCAGACTCACATCCCCTCCAGGACCCAATGGCTGGCAAAGCAGCCGGGGATACCCCAGAGCTGGGGCTTGCAAAATTGCCCCCACGACACACTGCATACCAGTTTACAAATTCCTTATATGCCCAGCTCCCCTTCATAAGCACTATCAGGGATGGAGACAGAAAAGGGTGGCTTCAAACCCAGCTCCACCATGCTCCTGGCCACCCTAAGCCCTGGTTTCTATATCTCTTAAGAGGCACGTGACAACCACAGGACCTGGGGAGGACGAACACAATGATAGAGCGCAAATGCCCAATCACCACTGGCTATCATGTGAAATCCATAAGGGTCCACTGAGGCAGGAATTGGCACCCTCTTAGACGAAAGAGGGTGAAGAGCTAGTGATTGGCACTAAGATCTGAGTGTCCTATCCACTGTGCTGACTCCTTGATGGAGCAGCCCCAGACCTGTGCCCAGCCCTATCCCTGCCTGGGGTGCCTCCCACCCAAAACTCACCATGGCCCTGCTGGGTGCTCCTTGGCCTCCAGCGCACTGGGTTGCCCAGCATCATTACCCTGGCCACTTGCCCTCAGTTCCTGGGCCCGAGCCCCCAGCTCCCGGGCCCGCTGCAGGCATGACTTGAGTTCAGAGAAGGTGACTTTCGAGGGGACCTGTAGACACAGGATGCTGTCAGCCAGCCAGTTACCCCATACCCCCCTCCCCAGCCCTTGGTTCAGCCTCCTCACCTTGTCCTTCTGGGTTGCCAGTTTGGGCAGCTGACATGCTGAGAGGGCAGCCTTCTTTGTCTTCTTGCTCCGAGGGGAGTGCTCTGGGGAGCCAGGGGCAGCTGGGGAGCCAGGGCCAAGGACCTGAAAGAAAGGACCCCAAAGGAGAACAAATGACAAGACCCTGTGGTTTACTGGCTCTACAGAAAGACGACTTTCTGCTACCCTCAGTTCAGCCTCTCGGAACCACCCGTTAAGAGAGGGGCCTGGCCCACCCACCTGTTCATTCTTCTCAGGACAGTAACCAAGGCTTGAACCCTAATCCAGCCTTGCAAACGTGCCTGGCATTTACCAGCCCGCCCAGCTCTGGCTCTACTCCGGTACCAGTCAGACTCCCCGGCTTCCTGCTCAAAGTTTCTTCCCCGTCCCTCAATGCAAGTCCTCTCCTTATGGTGGCCACAGGACACCGGCCTGGCAGCTCGGACTTAGCTCCTGCAATGCCTCTCAGCCAGTTCTCTCCGCCCTGACCACGACTCGGTTCTTCCACTTGGGGTCTCTGTGTATCCTCTGCAACCAGCCACCTGGTCTGTGTCCTCCCTCCGAGCCAGGTCTCTGCAGAAGCCCTCCCCTGCCTTCCCCCACCTCATCTGTTTCTCCCCTCCCTGCACGGCCCCGGCCACCCCACCCCCTCACCACATACATTGGCGGGCAGCCTCAGCCTCCTTCGCGCAGACGGCGCGGGCTCGTCGCGCGTGGGCTCGTAACTCGCAGGCTCGGCAGGCGGGCGGGCGCGCTTGCGGCTGCCACCCGAGGTGGGAACCTGGGCGCGAAGGGCGGACTTGGCGGGGCTGGGGGTGCGCCAGGTCGGCTTGGCCCGCAAAGACGCGGCGCGGGGACCAGGGCGGCGGCGCACAAAGAAGTCGGTGAGGCGGCGCTGCGCCATGGCGAGGCTGGGAGCCGGGCAGCAGGAGCCCGGCAGCAGGAGCTGTGCGGCGGGAGCCTGGCAGCAGACGGAAGTGGCGCCACTCTTCGCGTCGATTTTCGCGCCACGCGTGGCCCCGCCCCCTCCTCGGGCGGAACCATCGGCGTGGGGGGGGATGGGAAATGGACGCGCCCAGGCGCCTGCGCGCTGGTGCTCTCAGGCTGCGCCGGCCGCGCGCACGCGTCGCGTAGCTGTCCTCGCTGCGGGGTTTGGAGGTGTCTGCTGCATCTGTGGTCTTAGGGCTTCCTTGGGGTCTACGGGGGATACCGCGGTTCCGTTGGACACCAAGCCAGTACAGTACGGGAAAACGATATAGTGTGTTTAACAGAAAAATGTTACGCTATTTACAGCTTAAATGTAATTACAGTACAATAAACAGTAACTGCATTTGGCAGGGGCGCTGCGCTAGGTGGTGTGGCTGCGCCGGTCACCCGGCTGTGCATGTGACCTAGCTTCGCACGTGACGGGGTCGGGGCACCCCATACTACAGACAAGGGAACAGGCCCTGGTCGTGGGCGATTTGTCCAAGGCTCCCCACCCCCCAGCTGTAGAATGACCTGGGGAGAGAGTACACCTCAGAAAGAAAAATATTCTGGAATTAGAGAAATATACAAAAACTACTGAATTACACACTTTTTTAAAAGGGTGAACTTTATGTGAATTACATCTCAAGCTATTTATTTTTAAGAGTTGCTTTCAAAGTAGTTGAAGTGTTCTTAAAACCTGATGCTTAGGTTATCTGGAAAACGTGAGAGCCTGATGCCAGATAAGCAAGGCTCAATGCCTGTGTGATTCCCATCACAGAAAAATGCTGTTCCTCCAGTCTTGAAGTGAGTCTGCAGATCTGGGAGAAAGAGAAACCACAAGGGTTGTCTCTGGGAGGGGGAAGGTTGTGGCCAGCATTTTTAAAGCTACGTGTTTGTTACAGTTTTGTTTTGGTATATGTGCTATGGACCACCACTTAAAATGTATTTCTTAACATGTGTTTAGGGGTTGGAGGCAGGAATTGACCTGATTCAAAGCTGAGCACTCCAAATTTAAGCCTGCCTTGCATAAAAGAGGGAAAGCTTGCAGGATTCCACAACTGTAATGGGAGCATAAACTTTTGGCTCACAGCTGCTTATCAGGAGAGAGGGGGTTATCTTCTCTCCCAGTGGCCTGGTGGTTCCCCACTCTGTTTCACATTTAGAAAAAAAAGAAGCACCTGGTCTTAGAAAGGTAGAGGCACCTGGACCTAATCACAAATGACAGAAAATTTCCCCTACCTGGTGAAAAAAATAGACTTACAAGTCCAGGAAGCACAGAGTCCCAAACAAAAGGAACCCTAAGAGGATCACAGCAAGACACATCATAATTAAAATGCCAAGGGCTAAAGACAAAGAGAATCTTAAAATCAGCAAGAGAAAAGCAGTTAGTTACCTACAAGGGAGTGCCCATACAACAGTCAGCAGATTTCTCAACAGAAACTTTGCAGGCCAGAAGGGAGTGGCAAGAAATATTCAAAGTGATGTATAGCAAAGACCTACAACCAAGATTACTCTACCCAGCAAAGGTATCATTTAGAATTGAAGATCAGATAAAGAGCTTCACAGACAAGAAAAAGCTAAAGTTCATCACCACCAAACCAGTATTATATGAAATGTTGAAGGGCATTCTTTAAGAAGAGGAAGAGGAAGGAGAAGAAGAAACATGAACAATAAAGTGGCAATAAATACATATCAACAATTGAATCTAAAAATCAAACTAAATTAATAAAATTAAAAGCTTCTGCACAGCAAAAGAAACCATCAGTAAAACAAAAAGCCCACTGTATGGGAGAACATAGTTGGCAATGATACATCTGATAAAAGGTTAATATCCAAAATATATAAGAAAGTCATACAACTTAAGGAAGACAATCGCATTTAAAAATGGGCAAAGGATCTAAATAGACATTTCTCCAAAGTGGACACTTCTCCGAAGATGGCCAAGAGACATATGAAAAAATGCTCAAAGTCACTGATCAGAGAGATGAAAAGGACAGTGAGTTATCTCATACATGTGGAATCCTCTAGTCTACTGTTGAGTCCCGGTAAATTCTTTATTTCAGGGTTGAGCATTGACCCAGGAACCATTCTTCAAAAAGGTTTTTAATATCTTGGTCTCTCTCCTTCTGACACCCCCATAATGTGAATGTTGGTACGCTTGAAGTTGTCCCAGAGGCTCTTTACACTATCTTCATACTTTTGGATTTTTTTTTCTTTTTGCCTTCTGATTTGGGTGTTTTTTGCTTCCTCATATTCCACGTCATTGATTTGATTCTTGGAATTCTCTATTCTATCGAGTCCCTGTAAATTCTTCTTTATTTCAGGGTTGAGCATCGACCAGGAACCAAGAGGTCACCGGTTCCATTCCCAGTCAGAACATACGTCCGGGTTTCAGGCTCAATCCCCAGCAGGAGGTAGCCAATCAATGATTGTCATCATTGATGTTTTTACCTCTCTCTCCCTCTCCCTTCCTCTCTGAAATCAAAAATATATTTTTTTAAAAAAAAGAAATTCTAGAGAGACTCAGCTCAGTGGTTCTCATTCAGGGTCTCAGGTTGCTGCAGTCAGATGGCGACGGGGGATGGAGACACCTGGAAGGCTCCCTCCCTCATGTGTGGCACATGGGAAGTTCAGCACCCAGGGCTGGAAGGGAGGGAGCTGTGTGGGCCTCCTCTCCCTCCGTGGGCCTTCCCTCCTGGTGTTCAGCATGGCACCCTCAGGGTAGCTCTGGGCTCCTCAGGTGAGACAGTGAGAGAGCACGCAGGCTGTATACCCCCTTTATTATTTTGTTACTGATTTGAGAAAGGGAGAAACATCGATGTGCTGTTCCACTTATTTATGCATTCATTGGTGGATTCTTGTATGTGTTCTGACTGGAGATCGAACCCGCAACCTTGGCACATCAGGACTACACTCTTAACTAATTGAGCTACCCGGCCAGGGCTCCCCCACACACACACAAACACACACTTTTTTTTTTTAATATATTTTATTGGGTTTTTTAGAGAGAGGAAGGGAGAGGGTTAGAGAGTTAGAAACACCGATCAGCTGCCTCCTGCACACCTACCACTGGGGATGTGCCTGCAACCAAGGCACATGCCCCTGACCGGAATCGAACCTGGGACCCTTCAGTCCGCAGGCCGACGCTCTATCCACCGAGCCAAACCGGTCAGGGCAACACACACTTTTTTGAAGAAAATAGTAAAATTTAGTATTGGAGGGTTGTATGCCAACTTTAGTGACACTAACGTTGATAAGTTCTGATAACCCACTACCAGACCAGCCAGGCTGGTCTTTTACAAGTGCAGTGCCACTTCTGCTCCTCCTGTGGGTTGGAAAGGTTGCAAAGGTCTACCCAGGCTCCAGGGGAGGGAATATAGGCCTCACCTCTTGATGGAGCAAGATCCTGGTCACACTGTAGGAGGAGCCACCCAGAGAGGAGCGGCAGTGAGCTCCATCAATGAAGTTCCACCAGGAGAAGGGATTCAAGCATGGAAGTGTCAAAACGTGAATGCTTCCTGTTTGCCAGGTATAGCCCTAAGAACTTTATGCGTGTTGTCAAGTCTGATTCACAAAGCCACCTAGGATATAGATGCTACAAATATGCCCATTTCATGGATGAGGAAATCGGGGCCAGAGAGTTTGAGCCACTTGTTTCAGGCCACACAGCCTGCAAGTAGCAGAGCTAAGATTCAAACCCAGGCCCCACCTGGCTGGGCCACCTGTCTGTGCTGAGCCAGAGCCCATCTGCCTACCCAGGTGGTTGCCATCCTAGATTGCAGCAGCCTGGGCCTTTCCCCCACCAGCTCCTAGAAAGGCCTGTCCGCTTCATTTCTTTATCAGCAGGGCCTGTTTTGGGTCTGGCACATAGTTGGCACTCAGTAGTTGTAGGACGACCTAAATCAGTGGTCAGCAAACCGCGGCTCGGGAGCCGCATGTGGCTCGCGAGCCACAGTTTACCGACCACTGGCCTAGAGGACTGTCACGGTCTCTAGTTTGCTTTTCCTGCAGAGTTCCTCAGCCCATATTTGGTTTTGCGTCACTAAGCAGTTGTACTTTAAAGACCTAGGAAATCTGAGTGCTTCTCATTCACTCTGTGGCCATGCCCTGGCCCCAACCAACATCCTCTCCCATCTGGACATCTGCAATTGCTCCTTATTGTGTCCCTGTGGCCACCTCACTGGGCTCAGCCCTTAATTAGAGAATCTATAGTTTCAGAGAGCACTTACTAGTACTAAGGTTTCATTATTGTGAAATATACATACAGGAATAGTTAACAGTCTTCATTTGCTTGCCCCCTGAAGCAGACCCTTGAGCCACTTGACTTAAGGATCCTGACTTAAGGATCTGGGTACAAATCAATTTTTGGGAGACGGTCCCAAAAAGTAGGGACTGGAGAAGTGAGACAGGCAAGGAGCCCACACAAGGCGTGTCCCTGAGCAGGCGCTTGCTGAGGGTGACTGCTGAGGATGGCTGGGGCTCCATTTCTTCGGGATCTCCAGAAGACACTGTAGAACTCTCAGCATTGGCCCACCTGGGGCCAAGTAAGCTGGGTGTTTGTACACAGACTCTGTCCTCACTGGGGGAGGGCTGCTCTCAGGGGCCTTAGCCAGTCCTTCATGCCCACTATGCATGTTTGAACTGCTTCACCTTTAGGCAGAGAGGCCCGGGAAGCTGTTAGCATGGAAGGAAACTGCTTACAAGTGAAGGAATTGGGTGAGCTACCACGAGTGTCTGCTACTCACAGATTGTGTCTGTATGTGCAGAAGCACATATGTACAGCTGAGCAGTTCACAAAGTGGGCCCATGAGGTCAAAGTTGTTTTCATAAACTTATCAAAGAATAATGTCCTAATTATCTGGAGAGGCTATTGAAATACTCCTCTACTTTCCAGCTACTTCCCTATGTGAGGCCAGATTTTTTTCATATGCTTTGACCAGAACAGCTCATCATGTCATGAGATGTGATGTGGAGCAGCTGTGAGCAGCCAGCTGTCTCCTATAAAGTCAGACATTAAGGAGATTTGCAAAAAATAAAAGAATGTTTTCAGCCCTAACCGGTTTGGCTCAGTGGATAGAGTGTCGGCCTGCGGACTGAAGGGTCCCAGGTTCGATTCTGGTCAGGGGCATGTGCCTTGGTTGCAGGCACATCCCCAGTGGGAGGTGTGCAGGAGGTAGCTGATTGATGTTTCTCTCTCATCAATGTTTCTGGCTCTCTATCCCCCTCCCTTTCTCTCTGTAAAAAATCAATAAAATATATATATTTTTAAAAAGAATGTTTTCATTCACTAACTTTTTTGTCTTGGAGCCCTGGCTGGTGTAGCTCACCTGGTTGGAGTATCGTCCAATGCACTGAGAGGTCACGGGTTCAATTCCCAGTCAGGGCAAATACCCAGGTTGCAGGTTTGATCCCAGTTCGGGTGGTACAGGTGACAAACAATAGATGTTTCTCTTTCACATCCATGTTTTCACTCCCCCCCCCCCCTTTCTCTCTCTCTAAAATCAATAAAAATGCATATCCTTGGGTGAAGATTAAAAATAAAATTTTTGCCTTGGAAAATATAATATGTTTTCAACAAAAAATATGTTATGGGGTTATTATTATTTTAATGACTTAATACATAAAAGTTTTTAAAACTTAATACATGAAAGTTTTTAATTTCTAATATAAACTAGAGGCCTGGTGCACAAAATTCATGCACTCGAGGGGAAGGGTCCCTCAGCCTGGCTTGTGCCCTCTTGCAGTCCCGGAGCCCTTGGGGGATGTCCAACTGCTAGGGAGGTGGGAGAGGCTCCTGCCACTGCCACTGAGCTTGCCAGCCATGAGACCAGCTTCTGGTGCGCTGACCACCAGAGGGCAGCTCCTGCGTTGAGTGTCTGCCCCCTGGTGGTCAGTGCACGTCATAGTAACCAGTCATTCTGCCATTCAGTCAATTTTGCATATTAGCCTTTTATTATATAGGACTAGAGGCCCAGTGCATAAAATTTGTGCGGGGGGGGGGGGGTCCTCTCAGCCCAGCCTGCACCCTCTCCAAACCGGGACCATTGGCTCCTAACTGCTCACCTGCCTGCTTGCCTGATCACCCCTAATGACCTCTGCCTGCCTGATCGCCCCTAACTGCCCCCCCTGCCGGCCTGGTCACCCCCAATGGCCCCCTGCTGCCAGCCTGATCACCCCTAACTGCCCTCCTGTCGGCCTGATCACCCCTAACTGCCCCCCCTGCCAGCCCGGTCACCCCTAACTACCCACCCCTGCCAGCCTGGTTGCCCCTCACTGCCCCCTTTCCGGCCTGGTGGCCCCCAACTGCCCCCCCAACCCCCCGCCAGCCTGATCACCCCTAACTGCCCCCTCCCTGTTGACCTGGTCACCCCCAACTTCCCCTCCCCCCCCGCCAGCCTGGTCACCCCAAGCAGCCTGCTGTTTGGTCGTTTGGTCGCCCCTTACTGCCCCCCCTGCCTACCTGGTCACCCCATGCAGCCTGCTGTTCGGTCTTTGCATCAGGGTGTCCCAGCCAGTTTGCATATTACCCTTTTATTAGTATAGATAGTGATAGATAACCACATCAACGAAAGTCCTGAGAGGTCCTCAGTAATTTTTAGAAGCATATGGCCCATGGAGCAGAGCTGGGGTTTGGACCTCTGGCTTGTAATGAGGAGAGGAGTATGGGTGAAGTCCAGGACCTGCAGTCACATTGCCCAAGTGGAATCTGACTGTGTGACTCTGCATGGGTGGCTGCACCTCCCTGAGCCCCAGTCTTCTGATCTATAACAAGGGAAGATAATGATAATACTTGGGTCATAAGGAGCTTATAAGGGGTAAAATGCTGGGACCACAATTACCATCACCATCATCCTCACCTCATCATCATCACCATCATTATCACCATTACCACCATTGTCATCACTGTCACCATCATCAGTCATGACCATTATTATAGTCATCATCACCATTATCATCCCTATCACCATTATCACCATCACCACTATCATCATTTTAACCACACTTCAAAAAATGATTAGAGTTGCAGTAGGTTCTGAGCTTAGACCAGCCATGTCTTCCCTAGAACTCATCCCACCCCCTGGGTCCTGCTCCTGCCAGCCTGCCACCTCACACACATGGCATGGATGGTTGTTCCTCAACTGCTCTACCTGGTGTCATTTGCATATAACAGCAACTACCCAAGGGTGTGCAACAACTTACAGTTTTCAAAGCAGTTTTATAAAACAACAATAGCTGACCTCTTTTGAGGTGTGCTGAGTGCAGAGCCTCTTCCTGTGGTTGGAATGCCTTATTTGTCTCACCCTCAAAATGAGCCTACAAGTGGGTGAAGAAGCCAAGACACAGGGCACAGAGCTGGTGCACCAGCGAGCTGGTTCTGAACCCTCACCTCTGCCTCTCAGCCAGCCATTCTTCCTTCCCCAAGAGACCAGACAGTAGCCAAAGACTAATCATGGAATTCAGGCTTCCGGGGATCCCCCAATCCTGTCACCCATGGCCACAGGGGAACTTTTTATGGTCTTGGCTTATAATGCAAAGTCCGTAGGGAGTTTTCACCTTCAATGAAGTCATTTGGGTCTCAGCCAGGATGGATGTGCATGGCTCACTGTCCACTAGGCAACTTTGGAATCTGTTATGGAAGGGACAAAACAGAGGGTGGACAAGCTGCTGCTGCCCATGGACTGGGTGACCCTAGAAGTGTCTCCTCCCCAAGCCTTGGTTTTCTCATCTGCATCAGAGTACCTCAACGGAACCTGCTCCCAGCAGGGCTGCTGTGAGAGTCCTGGAAAGTGAGCTAAGCCTCTAACTCCCACATGATAATGACAAACCCCATCACCACATACTTGGTTTCAGAGAGTATTCTGGTGGGAGATCCCACTGTCTTGATCCATATGTGAGCATCTGTCCAACAGACATGCACTGTCCAACAGACCTGGAGTGGGAGCCACAAGTGCAATTTTAAAATTTCTAGTAGCTACATTAAAAATAAAATAAGATAAAATAAAATAAAAATAATCAGGGGACATTTGAAATTTTTATTTTACCCATTAAGCCCTAAATGTTATCATTTCAAATAATCAATATAAACTTTATTAATGAGCTATACTTCACATTCATTTGCTCACCACCAACACAATCATCATAATCATTACTAAGTACTATCACTAACACGAATCATACAAGTGTGGTGTGTACTTTACACTTACAGCAAATCTCAGTTTGAACCATGTTCTTTGAAATACCTGGTCTTTATTTCGATTTCATAAAATTCAGTTGGAAAAGTGGACTCACGAGTCCAAGTTGTCCTAAATAGATTTAAAAGTTTCCAATAACTGTACAGGGTGTTTAAAGTTAATCAGAAGTAAAAGCAAGTGCAAGCCCAGTGCCCAGCGGCCCTGCTCAGTAAGCAGAGCAGAGCAGGTCTACGTGCCCCATCCCGCGGAGACTACAAGCTCAGTGGACAACCGAGGTCTCTTACACCCGCGGGCGCCCACAACTAGGCGGCCGGTCACACGGGAAAGACGGTGCCAGGTTCCTGGATCCACAGTAAGGGACCCTGGGCGACTTGAAAAAGACTCCGGGACCCAGCCCCAGTCCGAACAAGAACCCGAGAACAGGCCTTAGCGCGGGCCTGGCGCTGTTAATCACGCGGTGGCGAAAATAGGAGGTACTGGGAGGAGCTTAGAGCCTAGGGTAGGGGCGGGATCCGTGAGGGGGCGGGACCGGTGTTGTCCACGCGGCGATTACCGGAGAGGAGGGGCGGGGCTTAGCGTCCGGAAGGGCGTGTCGGAGGGAGGGTGTGTCTGGAGGCGGAGTGACGCTTGCGAGGGAGCGCGGCTCTGGGGAGTTCCGACCCCACAGACAGACCGATAGGTTGGCCCTGGTGGCGCTAGCCACCCGGGGGTCCCCGGAGTAACTCTGGGTCACTGCAGCCCGAGGGTCCCGCCAGGCCCGGCCAGTCTGCAGGCACCTCCTGTCCTGACACCTATGGCGCTCCGATGCATTGAGTGCACACAGAGGTGGCCCCTCCTTTGGAAGCTGTCCTCCATGCTTATAAGAATCCACGAACTGCAAGAACCACCTAAGAACCAATGCACAGGCAGAGCCTGAAACCGGGGCCGTGTCCCAGGGGAAGGCCGGAACCACCCTAGTGTCCGCCAAGCCAAGCACTAGGTTCTTTTTTACTTTATTTTGTGATTTCAGAGAGGAATGGAGAGGGAGAAACATCAATGATGAGAGAGCATCATTGATTGGCTGCCTCTTGCACGCCCCCCACTGGAGATGGAGCGGAATTGGTTCATAGGTCCATGCTCAACCACTGAGCCACGCCAGCTGGGCAGCACTAGGATCTTAACTCCACCTGTAGGGAAGGTGGGCATCTGCCCTTCTGAAGGCAGCCCTCACTGACTGTTGCCATGGCCCATGGACTATTCTTGAGACCTGTAAGTGTCCCTCATTTAATGACTTTGAAGGCCCTGCCACCAGCCACTCACGTGCAGCGTGGGTCAGATGTGTCCTGCATCCTACGAGCTCATGGCCTGGCAGAGTGGAGGTCACTTCAGTGGTCAGGAGCCCATCATCCATCCAGCAGTGTTCAATGGGCTCCTAATATGTGGCAGAGCCTGATGTGTCTGAATACAGGAGGAAAAAGGCCAGACCCTGGAGAGTTGGAAGTTGAAGGGACAGAATAACTGTGTGACTGGGGAAGAACAAGAACGGTCACCAGACCACAGAGAGGTTTGAACTTCCTCTTAAGATGGGTGGGGCAGCGAGGAGGGCAGATGTCTGCGAGGAATTCTTTGCATGCTGGTTGCTAAGCACTGTGGGGAGGTTTGTGAGAGGGGTTGTGAAACTCCCCTGTGCTCCTTGAGCCCACAGAGTACCTGGGTGCTGGGTGCACCTAGAGCAGTGGTCGACACACTGCGTCTCACGAGCTGCAGTTTGCCGCTCTGTTGACTAATGAGTTTGCCGACCACGGGAAGGATGAGGGCGATGACCATTGTAGATAACACCACTCATCTGTGGCCCTGCTTGAGGCTTCTCGTTGTAAAGGATAATTCAAATAGCGATTGGCCCTGTATTGGGGAGGCCTGGGTTGTTTTCTTCCATAAGAGGACCAGGGCACTTTCTCAGTAAACCTCATCTGTACAATTAGGTCCCACAGCCACAATGCTGAAGTTGTAAGAGGGCCACTCAGCTTGCAGGCACTTGTTACTTCGTTGCACAGATTACCCCAAGTGTCCGCATGACTCTGCCGCAAGTAAAGACTAGCTGGGTGCTGAGGCCAGTGAGTTAGGTCGGGAGGCTCAGAGGAACCACAGAGGAGCTCCTAGTGAGTGAGTGGTCAGTGTGTCTGTGGGAAGTGCAGCCCTCGTATGGGGGTGGGGCCAGGGCTCCCAGCTATGGGGTTTGTCCCATCCTCAGACCACCTGCTGTTGGGACTGTTCTGGAAATCACACATGTGTGTGTTCTTGGTGGGGGACTCTATTTACCAGAGAGCAGAGCCCCAGGCAACGCCGGGTAGCAGGATTCCCTAAGGCAGCACTGCAGGGGGCTCATGAGGGGCTAAGGGAGCAAGGCAGGCTGAGAGAGCCAGTGGAAGACGTGTCTGAACATGAAGTTGATGCCTCAGCTGCACTCACCCCCCTCCCAAAGTTCAGTAAGTCACATTTAAGGACTGTCCAGAGGAGAAAGAAGAGTTTATCCACTGGCTTCCATGGATCAAAGGTCAGCTTTGCTCCCCTTCTATATTGTACATGCGTGGGCACAGTCAGGCTCGAGGGTCACAGACTCTGGACAGAAGGTGGGGCAGGGGGGTGCATTGAAGGTGCCCCATCAGGGTCGGGACCTGTGTGACTTTATTGTCTGTTGCCACATTGAGCTTGTTGCTTGGCGGCTGCTGTCAGTGGTCAGCCCTCTGCAATGGCATCTGATAAAGGCACTTACCTCACACCCATTCTGGACATCTGGGTGGCCCTTCTTTTGCAGGTGCTTTGCTGGCCCTGGAGATGCAGCTCACCTGAGGCAGAGCCCTAGGAAGCCCCGGTCTCATGGCTACAGGTAACCATACCCTGAAAGGTCAGGGCTGCTGCAGAGAGGTCACCACGTGGGGGGGCAGAAGGGGTATCAGAGGAGAGCCTTCTGAGGTGTTCCAGAAGAATGAGGAGGAGTTTACTGGGTAGGGGGTTGTGACAGAGTGGGTCCCCTGGGGGATCCCAGCAGCCCTGTGTGGTGGGCACAGGTGCAGGGGCGATGAAGCAACATGGCTGGTGGCCACAGCACTGGAACAGGATGCCAAGACCCTGTGGGTGATCCAGGCTGTCAAAGACCGTGAGGAGAGGAGTGAGGTGGTTAGGTTCCTGGTGCCTTGATGCTCAGGGCTTCCTGTCTCCTTCCTCTGCCCTAGTTAGAGCCACTGGGCCAGGAAGTCACTCTTCCACCTGCTCTTTCTCAGCCAGAGCTCTGCTCCCGAAAGCTGGGCCTCTGTCCACTGTCCACTTGTGATTGGCAAGGGGGTGCTTTCCCTTCCCTGAGCCTGAGTGAGCAAGCAGGTGACTTCATCAGCAGGACCCCCACCAGGGACCAGTGGTCAACTTCGCCAGTGGTGTTAGAGAACAGCCGTAGAATTAAAGGGCCAGGACAGGCAACCAGTGGGAACCTGGAAAGTGCTTGGGCCCTTCATCAGGGCCCAGCCGGTGTTGCTCAGTGGTTGAGCATCGACCTATGAACCAGGAGGTCATGGTTCGATTCCTGGTCGGGGTACATGCCCAGGTAGCGGGCTCAAGCCCCAGTGGGGGGTGTGCAGGAGGCAGCCGATCTCATTATTGATGTTTCTCTCTCTCTCCTTCTCTGAAAGCAATAAAAATATTAAAAAAGAAAAAACTCCATCAGGGAGCTTCCTGCACAGGAAGAAGGTGTACCCTCAAGCTGACCCAGCCAGTCCAAACCCAAGAGGTTGGCAGGGAGAGGACCAGGTCCAGGGGGATTTCTTTCTCAGCTCTGACCAGTTGTCCCCAATTTGAGGGTGGCTGAGTCAGTCAGCAAGGCCAGAGGAGGCCAGCTAGCACCCAGGGAAGGCTGGAGAATGGGCAGGCTTTTGATAGGCGGGCCTTTGAACCGCCAACCCCCCACCCAGGCTCAACCCGATGATGCCTGCTTTGTCCTGGGGAAAGCATGGTAGCTGAGGCTGCTCTGTCCTCAACTAGCCCACTGCTTCTCTACCAGGGGTGGGGAGGGACTGCCCATCTGGGTTTTCCATGGTGTATTCCATAGGGTGTTGCTATAGGGCAGTGAGATTTCAGAGTCTCCCACCAGGACCAGAATGAAGAAGAGCATTAGAAATTGAGCCAGCCTCCAATGTAGCAGGATAAAAAATTAACACCCAGAAATTGATAGCATTTTTATACACCAATGATGAATTCTCAGAAAGAGAAACTAAACCAATAAACCATTTACCATTACAACAATAAAATTAAGATACTGAGGAATAAACTTAACTACGGAAGTAAAAGATTTCTACTCAGAAAACTACAGGACATTGAAAAAAAGAGATAGAGAAAGATATAACTAGTAAACAAGTAGAGAAATACACCGTGTTCATGGATTGGTAGAATTAACATCATTAAAATGTCCATACTACCCAAAGAAATCTACAGATTCAATGCCAACCCTATGAAAATACCAACAGCAGCCCAGCCAGCGTGGCTTAATGGTTCAGTGCTGATCTATGAACCAGGAGATCACAGTTCAATTCCCAGTGAGGGCACTTGGGACATGCAGGAGGCAGCCAATTGATTATTCTCTCTCATCATTGATGTTTCTGTATCTCTCCCTTTCCCTTCCTCTCTGAAATCAATAAAAAATAAATAAATAAAAATACCCACAGCCTATTTCACAGATCTAGAGCAAATACTCTAAAAATTTATATGGAACCAAGATTGCTCCAAATAGCCGAAGCAATCTTGAGAAAGAACAAAGTTGGAGGAATCACAATACTAGATACCAAGCTATACTGCAAAGCCACTGTAATCAAAACAGCCTGGCAAAAATAGGCATATAGATCAATGGACCAGAACAGAGAACCCAGAAATTGACCCAAGCCATTACACTCAATTTATTTGACAAAGGAGGCAAGAGCATACAATGGAGTCAAGACAATCACTTCAATAAATGGTGTTGGGAAAACTGGACAGATACATGCAAAAAATGAAACTAGACCACCAACTTACACCGTACACAAAAACAAACTCAAAATGGATAAAATACTTAAATGTAAGTGATGAAACCATAAAAACCCTATAAGAAACCATAAGCAACAAAATCTCAGACATCTCTTGTAGCAATATGTCTATGGATACATCTCCTAGGGCAGTGGTTGGCAAACTCATTAGTCAACAGAGCGGCAAACTGCGGCTCGGGAGCCGCATGTGGCTCGTGAGCCGCAGTTTGACGACCACTGTCCTAGGGCAAAGGAAACTAAGGATAAAATAAACAAATGGTACTACATCAAAATAAAAAGCTTCTGCACATCAAAAGAAACCATCAACAAAATGAAAAGGGAGCCCACTGTGTGGGAGAACATATTTGGCAATGATACGTCTGATAAAGGGTTAATATCCAAAATATATAAGGATATATATATTCAAAATATACAACTTAACAAAAGGAAGACAATCCCATTAAAAAAAATGGGCAAAGGGCCCTAACCGGTTTGGCTCAGTGGATAGAGCGTCGGCCTGTGGACTGAAAGGTCCCAGGTTCCATTCCAGTCAAGGGCATGTACCTGGGTTGCAGGCGTATCCCCAGTGGGGAATGTGCAGGAGGCAGCTGATCAAAGTTTCTTTCTCATCGATGTTCCTAATTCTCTATCCCTCTCCCTTCCTCTCTGTAAAAATCAATAAAAATATATATATTTAAAAAAATGGGAAAGAACCTAAATAGACACTTCTCTAAAGTGGACATACAGAAGGCCAAGAGACATGAAAAAATGCTCAAAGTCACTAATCATCAGAGAGATGCAAATTAAAACAACAATGAGGTATCACCTCACACCTGTCAGAATGGCTACCATCAACAAATCAACAAATGACAAGTGCTGGTGAGGATGAGGAGAAAAGGCAACCCTAGTACACTGCTGGTGGGAATGCAGACTGGTGCAACCATTATGGAAAACAGTATGGAGTTTCCTCAAATAATTCAATATGGAACTTCCAAATGACCCAGTGATCCCACTTCTAGGAATATATCCTAAGAAACCCTAAACACCAATCAGAAAGAATGTATGCACCCCTATGTTCATAGCAGCACAATTTACAATAGCCAAGATCTGGAAACAGCCTGAATGCCCATCAGCAGATGAGTGGATAAAAAAGCTGTGGTACATTTACACCCTGGAATACTATGCAGCAGTAAAAAAGAAGAATCTCTTACCTTTTGAGACAGCATGGAGGGACCTGGAGAGTATCATGCTAAGTGAAATAAGCCAGTCAGAGAAAGACAAGTATCACATGATCTCACTCATATGTGTAATCTAATAAACAAAATAAACTGATGAACAAAATAGATCCAGAGACATGGAAGCATGGAACAGACTGTTGAATCAGAGGGAAGGTGGGAGAGGGTGGGTGGATGGGAAGAGATCAACCAAAGAACTTGTATTCATATACACATAACCCATGGACACAGACAATAGGGTAGTGAAGGTCTGGGGTGGGGGATGGGGTGGGCTAGAAGGGGTCAATGGGAGAGAAAAGGGGATATATGTAATACTTTTAACAATAAAGATTTAATCTACCTAATAAAAGAGTAACATGCTAATTGACCATACCTTCACGACGCCCGCCAGCCAATCAGGGTTGAGTATGCAAATTAACCCAACAAAGATGGTGGGTTAATATGCATACACAGGGGGGCAGGGTGGGACTCAGGTGTTCCGCCCCACCCCAGCTGCTCTGGGCCTCTGGGCAGTGTGGGAAGGTGGAAAGGCAGCTCCTGCCAGAGTGAAGGTGGTACCAGCAACCAGGGGAAGGAAGGCCCATTCTTGCATGAATCTTCATGCATCAGACCTCTAGTTTAAAAATAAAAGAAACTGGGCCAGCCTCTCTGCTGTTGAGAAATACTCTTCTTCCCACCTACCTGCTAAGCACCTAGCTCGATATGGTAGAGTGGACCCTGGAAGAAATTAATCCTTTGCAAAGCCCGGACCTTGCTGTTGTAGGGCCTCCCAGCCTGAGCCCTCTCTCCTACATCCCTGGGATCTGGTAGATTGGCAGGTTGGCTGTAGACTGTCCTTCAGCCAGGCACTTCCCTTCCCCAAGCATAGTTTCTTCATGTGACAAACATCCTTTGGTCTTATTTGTTTTCTGTAAAACTACTGGTGCACCTTTGACCCTGACCCCCAGACCCTAATGGAAGATGGGGTGATGGCCTATCTCAATCTCAAGTCTTTTCACGTCTGGCCTGGGCCCTGGCCTTGGGGAGGAGCAGAGCCCAGTCCACCCTGAGGAGGGCTGAGCGGAGGGACTCCCACTCTTGCCAGACAAGGAATCTTTCCAGGCTTCCACTCCAGCATTAACTTGTTTCCCCTCTTCCTGCATTCCCTGCTTTGTGCAGGTTCTGAGGGTAGACATTTTTAGAGCCCCCGCCCCCAAACCCCAAAACCGTCAGAATGGTGGAAATGATCCCATGGCACAGGGGAGGCCCAAGGCCCACTTCAGGCCACTCTCTCAGCCAGCCTGGCCTTTGCTCTCTGCTGCTCCATGCCAGCCCCTCATCCTTGCCCTGTCCCCAGTGCTGCAGGGGACAGCTGTCCCTCTGAGCCCTCTCAGGCAGAGCCGGGGAGGCCCCAGATGCTGGTGTGGGTCAGGCTATGGAGGGCTGGGCAGAGCCCTGTCTTAGTTGTATGTGTCCCCTCTCTGACGCCCCTCACTGGTGCCAGGCGACACAGGACATGGTCGGGTTGATCGCTGCAGATCCAGACAGTGTCAGTTGGTCAGATTTGGGTTGTCACTTGATGTTGGCCTTGTCCCTTCCATTATCCCATCCAGTTGGACTTCAGTTTTACTGCCAAGATGGGGTTAGGGCCACCCCTGATGTATTTCTACCGTGGAAGATGCCAGTTATTCATCCGGCCGCCTGACCGCAGCTTCCTCAGCGGGACGGCTTGATTCCTGGTCTCCGTTTGTAAGAGGCACCCGCTGGCATGTTCTGTGTGGTTGGCCCACCTTCTAACCTTCTGACTCAAATGCCCGTGAGGCCAGCAGGTGGGTTCCAGACCAGCCCTGGAGCCGAGCCAGGTCCCTCTGAGCAGACAGAGCTGTTGCTGGGCCTTTGAGCAGCAAGGAAGCGGGTCAACAGGCCGGTTCCAGGTGGGCAGATGGACGCAAGGGGACAGTCACTCAAGGCCAGTCCTGTGCCCATGTGGGATGTGCCCCTTAGGAAAACCTTGGGCCCCTCTGGCAAATGGGAACAGGCTGTGTGCGAATTCTCCACTGGATCCACGCCTGTTCTTTGTTTCCGGGAAAAGGGGCCGAGGTAACTCAAAGGGAATGTACTTGGGGAAACGAAAGTTACACAAGTATATACTCAAAGGGAATGTACTTGTGTAACCACCACCACTGTTTCCTGAACCTTCTCATCATCCCAAACAGAAACTCCGTCCCCGTGAATTAATAACTCCCCAATCCCTCCTCCCCTCAGCCCCTGGTAATCTCTCATTGCCTTTCTGTTTCTATAAATTTTCCTCTTCTAGATTTTTTTAAGTGGAATTACATAATACTTATCTGTTTGTGACTATCTTCTTTTGCTGAGCATTATGATTTTAAAAAACGTTTTTTAATTGATGAGAGAGAGAGAGGAGAGACAACAGACATTGGCTGCCTTCCACATATGCCTCAACTGGGGATCAAACCCAATGCCTGGGTATGTGCCCTGACCAGGAATCAAACCCGCAACCTTATGGTGTATGAGATACTCCACCAACTGAGCCACACTGGCCAGGGCTAAGTATCATATTTTTAAGGTTCATTCATGTTGTCATGTGTATCGGCTTCAGTTCTTTTTATGGCTGAATAATATTCCATTGTATGGATGGAGTACATTTTGTTTATCCATTCATCTGTTAATGGGTTGTTTCCACTTAAAATTAATTTTTAAGTATAGACAAGTAATGACTATATTATCCTTGGGGACAACGTTAAACCTGAGTGATAATGTCCTCTGTGATGACACCCTTGCCATGGCCCTTTCTTGCTCTCTATGTGGAGCCTGACCACTCTTGCTCTCCAAAACTAAATACTTATTTTATTCAACAGCAACAGTGTGGGACGACCCCTGAGCTGTGGGTGGTGGGAGAAAAATGGCTTTGGAGTCAGGAAAGCTACCCTCGAGGTCTGGCTTATCCTTTGGCAAATGACTTCCCTTCTCCCCCTCTTACCCCCACTTTTGTGTTCTCATCTGCAAAGGATTAGAACACAAGTTACTGCCCAGCCAGCAAAGCTCTGTGGTTGAGCACTGACCTATGAACAGGAGATCACAGTTCAATTCCTGGTCAGGGCACATACCTGTGTTGCAGGCTCCATCCCCAGTGTGGGACATGCAGGAGGCAGCCTATCAATGATTCTCTCTCATCACTGATGTTTCTATCTCTCTCTCCCTCTCCTTTCCTCTCTGGAAAAAATAAAAGAACGCAAGTTACTGACCCCCAACCGGGGTTGCAGGGCTGGCAGGGCTCCCTGCTGCCCCCTGCCTGGTAAGTGGGCAGGTTGGGAAGCCCTTTTCTGAGAATCCATCTCTGCTGTGCTTGTTTTATTTTATTTTATTTTTTCTTTATTGATTTTAGAGAGGAAGGGAGAAGGAGAGAGAGATAGAAACATCAATAATGAAAGAGAATCATTGATCAGCTGCCTCTTGCACACTCCACACTGGGGACCAAACCTGGAGTCGAAGAACCAGGCATGTGCCCACCAGGAGTCGAACTGTGACCTCCTGGTTCATGATTGACGCTCAACCACTGAGCCGCACCGGCTGGGCTGCTGTGCTCATTTTAAATTTATGTTGTGACTTGGAGATACATGCACATAGCAAAAAATCAAAATAGCCCCAAAGAGTGTTTCACCCACCATTATGTGTCCCAAAGAGTGTTTCACCCACCATTATGTGTCCCTCCCATAATGGGAGTGTAACACTCACCCAGGTAGCACAGCGCCAGCCCTATGTCCTGTATGCCCTCCCAGAGATACAGTGTCCAGCAGGCATGGGTGTTACTCTGCTGCTTGTTTACAGTTGCAACATTGTATCTTAGAGATGAACACTCCCAGTTGTAATACTGTCTTAGAGATTGTTCCATATGGATACACAGAGAGTTGCTTGGTTCTCTGCAACCCATGGGCACTACTCCACTGCAGGCTACACTAATTTCTTTACCTTCCCAGTCTTTTACTACTCACAATCCTTGGACACCTACCAATGTTCTGTTCCTCTGTGAGCACACCTGTTCTGAGGTTCCCCCTTTCTTTGGAGCAACTATGCTGGACCCTGAGGGCAGGAAGCTCTGTGAGCCAGGTGCCCAAAACTGCTGCGATAGGTCTGGGGACTCTGGACCTGGCCCTCTGGGCCTGCTTCCCTCCTCCTCATCCCTGTGTCTTCCTGCGGCCCTCCCGCGCCCCCTTCCCCCCCTCCCCCCCAGGCCCCAGACCATGCTCTCGGGAAAGGGTCTAAAACCTTACATTCTAGGCTGTAGAAGGACTTAGCTTAACAGAGTGGTTTTTAAACTTGTACTTAACCTTTTTGTGTAAACAAGATTGTCTTCTATTCCTCCAAGACCCTGTGCTGGTGGGCATCAGTGTCCTGAGAGGGGAGCCTCCCAGCCGCCCCAATGATCACCAAGAGCAGGCCAGACAGTGGAGGGTTAGAGGTCATCTTAGTCCTGATGCAGTGTCTGTTCTGCCTATTTCCACTGTTGGCATTCCGCAAGCCTTTTTCTTTATTCCTGACCTCCTCTCCCCGATCCCCAGCTTAAGAATGATAATGGGGGATAACCCAGGGGACTGATGGTGACCCCTTACCAGAAACATGTTGTTTACGCCTATTTTGACATGGCCTCACTTAAATCTTCACAACTCCAAAGCTCGGGACCACTGTCCTATTTCATAGATGCTCCTGAGGGGCAGAGAGGGGGGCTGGCCTTCTGGTCATCTCTGTTAATGGTGACGTTACTCAGAGACCCTGCCCCCAATCCTGCCAAGGGGCCCAAGGTAGTCAGGTCCAGGCCTTTCCTTGAGAGTGGAACAGGCACATTTGCTGGGGGGGGGGGGGGGGGGGGGGAGGGGTGGTCCTGGGACTCTCAGTAAGCTGGACCCTATATCCCCAGCCTCCTTTGTTCTCTCACCTTGAAGAGAAACCCTGAGGCTACAAGTCTCAGAGGGTTAGGAAAAGTCCAGGGTCAGACATGACTCCAGCTGGGAACTGAGACAGGAAGAAGCAGAAGAGGTGTGGAGAAAGCCAGTCAGCATTAAACTCCAGACTTCATGAAGGTCTGCCTTGGCTTTTTAAGAGTTGGTCCTGTGTTCTGGCTGGCCTGGGTCAGTGTTGGCTGCAGGCGTTCCTTGTCCCCACCACACCCCCCTAGTCTAGTTACTCCCTCAGGATGCCAAGTTGGGAGCCTGGGCAGAGTCCAGCCATACCCCCAGGGCTCTGCCTCAGCACTGTGGGGCCCTTCCCGCTGCTTCTTTCCCAGCCAGCGCAGGGTGGCAAACGCCAAACAGGGGTGGCCTGGGTGAAATGCTCAGCACACCCTGGCCGCAGACGCTGGCCTGTCCACCCTAGGGGACAACAGGCCTCGGCGGGTGGTCTAGCTGTGATCACTACCGCCTTATTGCATCGCTGGTGGTGGCGGCAGCACAGCTGGAAGCGGCTGTCCTCCCACCGCCCGGGTGCTGGTGCTCTGGGCTGGGGCTCCAAGCCGGCACATGGTCCCCAGGGGGCGCTGCGTGCTTAGGTCGGTGGCAGCAAAGGGAAAGTCGCTCCGGCCACGCGGGGCGCCGTTGCGCGTGGGGTGTTGCCCAGGAAGCCAGGTACTAGGGAGCCTTTCTTTAGAGCTCAGGCCAGGTCTGCGGGAGGGCAGCGGCCCCTGCTCGCCCCCACGTGCACACCGAGGTAGCGCCAAGGCTAAGGGAGTGAGGGTCTCGGTCGCGGCTTGGCAGTCCCAGCCCAGAGGGCTGGCGCGTTGCGCGGGCGCGTGGGGCAGGAGGGGTTCCGGGGGCGCCTGGCCGTCGAGGCAGCGCGGAGGCGGGCACGCTGCGGAGGGCGGGCGGGCCGGCGGGAGGCGGGGAGGGCGGCGGGGGGGCAGAGCTTATAAAGGCCCGCGGGTGGCGAGGGAGGGCGGGAGGCAGCCGTCCGGTCCTGCTGAGCCTCCACGAGCCGCGGATAGCCGCGTGTTGCGCTCGCCGCCCGGCAGGGCTGTCCCGGGAGTGGACGCGGGCCCCGGACCGAGGAGGAGTGTGCGGAGGCGCTCGGGTCCCTGCGGACAAGCCTGGGGTCCCGGCCGCGAGGCGCGGCACGTGAGGCGACCCGCCTTGTGCACCATGGCGTGCCAAACCCGGATGTCCCGCGCCGCCCCTTAGCGCCGCGGCGGCCCAGCGACCCCGGGCCCACCCGCGGGTCCCCCGGGTATGGAGCCGCACGTGCTCGGCGGCGTGCTCTACTGGCTGCTGCTGCCCTTGGCGCTCCTGGCCGGTGAGTGGGGCAGGCGCGGCGCGCTCTGAGCTGGGGCACGGCTCAGTCCCGCTCTCCACTTCCCAGCCCCGCCGCGAGCGAGGCCGGCGGGGCGGGCTGTGCGCGGGCGGCGGGAGAGTCCCCTGGACTCGCGGCCCTCGGCGCCCGCATTCCAGAAGCATGAGAGCGCCGGGGAGGCCAGGCCGGCGCGGGCGGTCTCGCAGGGGGCCCGTCGGAGCGCCGGGCTGGGAGGGTGGCAGCGGGGTGGCAGAGAGGTGGCCACGGGGCAGACCCGCGAGCGCCCCGGGAGAGTGCTGTTGGTACCCCCGCCCGGGCATCTGGGAGCGCCCCCCCCCAGGGGGTTGTTTCCCCGGTGGGACGGGCTGGAGAGCTTGTGAAGGGGGCACAAATCTCTATTTCATGTTAAAAAAAAAACACCACGCAAACTTGCATCATGACTTCCTGACCAGTGTGGGAGAAGGCGGGCTTCCTGCCTGGAGCTGTTTAATCTGGAGCCTCCCGGGCAGAACTAACGTCTGTGCCCTGGGCGCGGCCCCCCACTCTTCCCTGCCAGTCACCACGCCCCGCCGGAGGAGGTTAGGCCCAGGCTTTGGAAAAAGTAGTTCGGGTACCTCCCTGCCCTTTGCTTCTCGGTGCCCTGGCTCACTCTGCGCTCTCTCTCTAGTGTGGCCCTGGGCTAGGGGAGGGAACACCCCCAGGAGGCTCTGGCCTTGGTATCAGCACAGGGTCCCCAACCATGGCATTAGTGTCGCCTCTTCCTGAACGCTCAACCTGTGCTTCTCCGGGCTGTAAGGCCTCTCCTTCTGCCCCCGCTGCTCCCCTGTGCCCCGGGCAGAGTGCCCAGAAGCTCATTCCATCCTTCACACTGCCCTCAGCTCCCTCCATGTGGGCTGTCTCTGCTGGGTGTGAGCTGGAAAGCATTCTGATTAAATTAATTTACGGAACCATGGAAGGTTTGCATTGGGTGCAAACGTCTGTCTGTTGGGTGGAAATATGTGAAGCCATGGTGGAGGGGTGTTTTCATTCTGGAAGGCTTCCCAGAGCCCCCTAACTTCCTCCAGCTAGGCCTCTGCCAACTTGTGTTAGAGGTAAGTGCAGGCTCCCAGTGGGCCAGGGGTGTGGGAGATCCATAGCGCCCACACTTGGCTCCTAGACAGGCCGTGTGTTGATTTGTAGCAGAGAAGGGTGGTGAAACTTGGGGAATTTTTCAAGACAGGAATCGATGAAAACATTGAGGCGGGAGAGGAGGGTTTGAGTCCTCCTTGTGTGTCCAGGACAGCACGGGGTGTGCCTGGGAGAGTCCGTGTCAACGGCCGTGCATCGTGGCTCTCCTGAGGGCACAGACAAGCAGGACAGACACAGCTCCAGGTCGGCTTAGAAGCTGATGGCGGGAGGGGTAGAGGGGACAGGTAAGCTTCTCAAAGGTGCAGGCTCACCTGCCCTGCCCTCGTGCACCTGTATCCTCCCTGGCCTGGCCCCTGGAGAGGAGAGAATCAAATGCTCAGACCTGCAGGGGTGGGGTCCTTCTTGAAGGGCATGTGTCCCCTCGGTGGTGAGTCTCCTTGCACAGGGGTGCAGACTGTTCCTGTAGTGGCCAGGTAGTAAATATTTTCACATCATGAAACCTTCGGATATTTTTCCAACTATTAAAAAATGTGAAAACCACTCCTAGCTGTGGGCTGTGCCAAAACAAGTGGTGGAGCCAGGTTCGGCCCAGGGCCCGGAGTTTGTTGACCAAGGATCAGGCAGGGGTCCTGGCTTCTTTTCTGGGTCTTGGCGGCTCCTCATGTGGCCACGCGGAGCGTTCTCTTGTCCCTGGATGTGGAGGTGGCACCAGTGCGGGGTTTCCTCCTGGGCCACAGTGGAGTCTCCTGGGGAGCTTGATGACTAGTTCTTTATACTTGTTGCTCAGTTTTGCTATAAACCTAACTGCCCCCAAAATGAAGTCTATTAATTTTTTAAAAGACCTGATGCCCAGGCCACACCCCACATTGCTTCTGTGTCTGGTTGTGGGTCTTGGGCTTCAGTATTTTTTCTTCAGCTTTGAGGGAGGGTGATGTTGAGCCAGCCTGGTGGGTGATACCTGAGACTCTCTGTCCAGGGCGTGGGCAGCTCCCGTCCCTAGGGGCCCACTGGCTGTCCTGCTGGTATCCAGGCCAGGCTGCCTGGCTGGAGGTGGAATGTTCGCTCGGTTATCTCCTGAGCTCCTCCTCTCTGACAAGTTCTGGAAATGGCTGTTTCTACAGTTTTGGAAGTGAGAGGTGGGTGCTAGGTAAGGCCTTCAGAGGATGTTAGTCAGACTTGTGCTGGCTCAGGCAGCAGTCATGGGGAGAGTTTGAATCATCCTGGGGTGCCCCTCGCCCCCACCCCACTCCCCATGTGGTGCAGGGTTACTGCCAGAAAAGCCCAGCCCCGCCTCCTCGCCATGATAGGCTCCCCAGGTCCCCGGTGAAGGGTGGAGGCCTCAGCAGCTCACCTCTGGTCCCTGGAGCCATGGAGGTTGAGGACCCAACGCTGGAAGCTTCTAGAGAGATGTCAGGCAGGACATGTGTGATTCCCATAGAACAGGCCACACCTCCTGACTGGACCTTACAGGGCAGCCAGAAACAAGCCTGTAGCAGAAAGGGGGCGATCAGAAGGCAGTCACTGTATCATTGACTGCGTGGAAGTGGAAATGCAGCGTATGGCTTCTGCCTGTAGGATGGGGCTCCCTCCGGCCTCGAAGGCACGCCCACCACACACTGCTGATTGTCACTGAGAAGTGTTACCATTAGAATGGGACACTTCCTCCTTTTCGTGGTGTCACCAGCATGAGGAGGGCAGGACATGGTCCTTTCTCTTGGCAATGAGAAAATAGAGGCCTGGGCTTGGAGCCTTGTTAGCCGCCTGGTGGGGAATTCATTTGCCCAGTAACCCCCCCGGCGGGGGAGGGGGGCCGACACCGTGCTTGGCTTTCAGAGCAGCACAGATCCCAGGTCTGTCCCATCCAGAGGCTATGCTCTGCGGTGCCACCAGGAAGGAAAGCACCCGGACTGAGGGCCATGGAGCTGGGGCAGGTCCTGCTTTCCCCTGGGAGAGAGACACAGCCTGGTGCTGCCCCAGGAGGACTGAGGTCCCTGGTTGACAGGACTGAGGCGGGTGTGTGTTTGGGGAGGCGCCAGGGTCTGCCAGGAGCTGAGGCTGGGTCACTTGTGGTCATCTGCAGGCTATCATCTGCTGGCAGCCAGGGCACGGAGAGCCTAGGGCCCAGCCAGGAAGGGTCCTACAGAGGAAGTGTTGTCTCTAGAGGTGGGAGGAGCACCCAGTCTCGGTTCTGGCCTCTCGGGCTGCTTCCTGGGCGGTGTCTCCCCTGTTCTGACTGGGCACTGAATTTCCTTTCAGTGCTCAAAGATGGAGGAGGAGGATGGGCCTTGCCTCCCTCTGCTCTGAGCACAGCCACAGGGGACTGCTTTCTGTGGTGGCTGGGAGATGGGGCCAGCCAGCCCGAGGGGCCACCACCACCTCCAGGGTCCAGTGTAGCATCCTCTTACAGGAGGCCACTCTGGTTCAGAAAAACACTTTTCCTTAGAATTTGATAAAATGTTGGGGGTTTTTGTTACCTGTTTTAGAAATATGTAAGTTTTTAAATGTCGATTTCCCCCTTCTGGTTGCCAACGTAATTTGGTCCTTCCTCGTGGTGAGGACCAAGCATCCTGGGAGCAGTGGGTAAGGCAGCACATGTCTGCCGGGCAGCGAACCTTGTGGAATGCCTGTCTCAAGCTTTCCCTCAAGGGGTGCAGTGTGGCTGGCGGCTCTGCTTCCAGCTTCCTGTCCCCTCACCCTGAGTCCCCTGGAAAGGGGGATGGGGAGGGGCAGGACCACCTGCTCTACACTCCTGACCTTTGAATTCCTGTGAATGTAGCCTGTTTTCTGGATGAGGAATCTGGGTGTTGGGAAGTTATTTCACTCACCCAAGATCACACAGGTAGGAAGTGAGGAAGCTGGGGATGAAATCTTTTCCTTCCTGGAGCAGGTGAGTCCCATACCTGCTGGCAGGATATCACCTGTGGGAGACACAGGGGTGGAAGGTCCTGGGGAGGACAGAGAGGGGAGGGAATGGAAGGGGCAGGGGAGGAGACTGGACAGATGGGGGAGGCTCAGCTGACTTTGTTGGAGAGGGTTGTGGGCCACAGAAGCCTCTGTCCTGCTCTGAACTTGCCAGGCTCTTATCCCTCTCTCTGTGTCGCAGTTTCCTCACCTAAGCAAGACAGTAAAAGCTTGAAGGCCACTCCCAGGCCTCTGATCTCTTCGTATCCGGGGCTCTGGATGCGAGCAGAGGCAGGGCAGCCCCCATGCATGGTCCTGGTGGGCCAGGAGCCCCAGAGCGTGTTCCCAGATGCCAGCACGCTGGAACCACATGCTGGTGGTCAGCAGTCAGGTGGGGCCTCCACGGAGCAGAATGGAAGGAGTTGCCCAACACTGGGGTTCATGCACACAGGACTGCCCAGCCAGTAGTGGGCAGGTCCCAGGAAAGGGGAGGGGAGGTGTCTTGGCAGGCCCTGGGTATCCATAGCCCGGCCCTCAGCCAACACGCCTTACGCCAACCCGGCGGATTCCTGTGAGCTCGCATAGGACCTTTCCCTGAGTTTTTCTCAGTTCCATTCAAGCGTTCTCATCCAGATCTCGAGGGACTGAGCTCTGGGCAGGAGCCAGGGGCGAGTTCTGGTTCAGGGCCAATGATGGTGGCTGTGGGAGGGGCTAGGAGGCATCATTCTCCATTTCTAACCAGGCTGTAGTTTCCCCGGCTGTAAAGGTCTGGGGTCCCCCAGCTCCTGGGGCTTTAGTTCTGTAAGTGCCTTTGCTGGGTTTATTCATGCAGTAGTGTGCTGAGCCAGATGGGCAAGAAGCACAGTGTAACAAATAAGCCACACAAGGTGCAGCCCCAACTAATGCCGCATAAGACAGGGTCCCCAAATAGTGCCATACCTAACAAGGTGCAGGCTGGGCATGGGGCTGGCAGGGCAGGGGGGAGGTGAGCACCAGGCAAGGCCAGTCTGCTGGAGGGAGAGAAGCCAGGTGGGATGGGAACTCCAGGGACCCAGCCCAGTGCAGTGCCCCCAGGTCAGGCTCTCTGTCTCTGGAAGGAGCCAAATGGGTGGCCTGGTGGAGGGGGGTGTTGTGGGGGTGCGTTTTTTTCTAAGCTCAGATCCTCTGGTGGTGGCCAGGTGGAGGTGGGGCAGGGGAAGGGCTGGCTAAGCGGAGTAGACAGTGAGGGCCAGACTTGATCCCCTCCCCCCAGTTTTGATTTTTTAAAATTCCCTTTTTATTACATAAGTAATGTATACAAGTATACATACTTTTAATAAAATAGTGAAATTTTAAATCAGATAAAATGAAATTCCTTTTTAACCCTCTAGGCCTGTTTCTCGCTCACCTGCTCTTAGAAGGAGACTGGCTGGTGTACCAGGGGCCCTGCAGGACCCATCGTCCTGGCGTGTCGGCTCTTGGTCAGAGCACAGATACTGCCTGTGTGCTGCCTACAGCCCGGGACTCGGCTCCCCCTCAGTCCTGCCCAGGCGGGCGCAGTCGTCACTGTGTTCCCCCATCTGTGGGAGCTGAGTTGCCCCCAGGACTTTGGAATCACAGCAGTGCTGCCCCCTGTTGCTCCTGTATGTTTCTCAGGGGTGGAAATGGGGCCAGGAGCTTCCCATTTAGATGAACAGCCACAGGCTGAGACTGGGGCAGGCTGCCCATCACGGGGAGGTGAGAGCCGGCTGGGAGCAAAATGGGGCAGCATCCGGGCCCAGACCAATGCCCAGGTGATGCCAGGGCACCCTCAGGCTGACGTGCGTGGCCTCCTGCTTGCCTGCAGCTGTCTGGGGGCCTTTGCTCTGTGGGGTGGGTCCATTTTTTGGTGTGTTTTAATAACATAATTATAGGGAGTATTTTTAGGTTCCCTCTAACGGGCCAGCTGTTTACCAGGCTTCTATCTGTGCACTGTTTTCTCCGTAAGTATATATAGCCGAGGGCACTTCTCCTTTCTTGGATTCAGGCTAAAGAGGGACCGTGGCCACCTCAGCCACTTCTGTGGTTTCCTTTGCCAGCGAATGGGTGGCTGAGATGGGCCTAAGAGCCAGCCAGCAGGCGAGGGCTCGGGGGCCATGCCTCCATCCTAGGTCCATGAGCCACCAGGTGGGGAGCAGCTGGGCGCTGGGAGCTGAGGCTGGGGCGGGACGTGCTTCCTCAGGCCCCTTCCAGGCTGCTCCCAGCTCAGCTCAGATCCAGCAATATCCAGGTGTGCCAGCTAGATCTGTCTCTCCCCAGACTCTCCTTGCCCCACTCCTCCTGCCTGTGAAGGCCTTCCTGTGGATCTGGGGGAAACAAATGAATAAAACTACCACATAAACAGATTCCTTGCACCTGAGGAGCAACCAAAGGCTCATGATTGTGGCCAGGACCAGAGGGCAGAGCGAGAGAGGGCCAGGCGAGGGCTCCCTGGCAGGGGGCCTCTGAGGAAGAGTCCCACTGGCCTCAGACCTGGGTCTCAGTCTCACCTTGTGAAACCACCAGCACCTGTGACCTGTTGGCTGGAACTTGCATCACCCCAGCTCCTCCACAGAGCGGGTCCAGCTCTGCCTCTGTGTGGCATGGCTTCGATCTCCTCTCTCCTTCCTCACTTGATTTCTGTTCATGGTTAAAGCACCATTAAAACAGCACGTCATTATGACAACCTGAAGCACGTTTTCATAAGGGAGATGAAAACATCCATTCACTACTCCTAACTAAGCTGTTTGCCTCTCCTTTCCTTCCTGCTGGCCGGAACAAGGACCACTGCAACCCAACGCCTCCTGAGTGCCAGGCCCCGTGCTGCCCTGTCTGTCTCCCCGCCTGGCATTGCGGGGTGCTCTTGTGCTGTCTCACAGAGGAGCAGGCCTCCCAGACTGCCTGCAGGTGTGCGTGTGCCCTGGCAGCTTTCAGTCCAGGCACAGTTTGGACCCGGTGTGCTAGTTGTCTTTCCATGAGGTCGTCCTAGTACAGCAGCTCCCAACCCCCATGAACTCTGTGCCCTCGGTCTCCGTTTGCCCTGTGACCTGCCCGTGCCTGACCTCGTTCTGTCTCCTAATCCTGTGGAGTTGTCTGGCCTCTCCTCCAGCAGACTGGCCACTTGGCACAAACCTCTGCATCATTTTTCTAACTCAGCGTGCCCTCGTCTCCCTACCTGCTCTGCAACCTCCATTAACGTCCACTGCCATTGCACCCCAGGCTGGGACACACCTACAGCCTCTTGGCCCTCCCTGCCCCAGGCTTCCGGCGCTGTATCCAGAATCGTCCCAAATGGCCTTCCCGAGACATCTGAGTAGCAGTTCCTCCACATAAAGCTCTGAGAACTGCCCGCTGTGAAAGCCCTGCTCCTCAGTCTGGCACAGGGCCCTCGATCTTCCAGTCTTCCTTCAGAGTGAGCCCCCGACGTTCCTGCCTGCTGCTGGTATCGGCACTCTGTGGTTAGTGAGCGTGCTCAGGTCCTCACAGGTGGGAGGCAGTGGCCTCATCTCATGGATGAGGACATGGGGGTGATGTCAGGGAGGTAGGTGGTATTTGGCACCAGTTCTGCCTGCCCCCAGAACCAGGATTCTTGCCATTGACACTTCTGCTTCTCAGGAGCTCTGGACCCTGTGCCTTCAGCCTGTTAGTGTAATGGGTGACTCCCAGTTCCTTCCTCCGGCTGTGCCTCATCCCCCGCAAACACCCAGCTTCTGTCTTGTCCCCCGACATGCTGAATTTGTGTTTGCACTGAGGCCCTGCCGGCTATTCCCTTTGCCACCATCTTCCTGTGGCTGGCCCGCCTCCCTTCCAGACACCTTTGTACACTGGCAAACGTATTTGGAGAAGCTGCTTTAAGCCGAGTCCTGCTTTAAGCTTTGGGGGTCCTGACAGCCCCCAGTGGAGGGCAGCTCTTAGTCTGTGCATATGTTTTTATCCGAGATAAGTGCCGGGATCCTAAGTGTCCTGTGTGGTGAGGTTTGACAGTTAAGTACGTACATGGGCACATCTGCTCCAAGAGCCCCCATGCCCTCTTCCGGTCGTCCCCCACGATTCTCTGGCTTCCTGTCACCCTAGGTCAGTTTTGCTGTATTTGGGGTCCATGTGCTTCTGTGTCTGGTGCCTTCGCTCGTGCAGAGCTTCTGCAGTTGGTCCAGGCTGGCAGTGGTGCCTTCTTTTGTTCCTCTGTTGTACCTGCACATTTGTTTACCTGTTCTCCTGTTCTGGGCTGGAGATTGTGAGCGACGTGGCTAGTCGCATATGTCTCTCTATGGACACACACTGAATCTCGTTCACTCCTACACACCTGGGCGTGGGGTTGCTGAGTTCTCCAGGTTACATGGTTTCCGCTCCCATGCACGGGAAGGGTTCCAGGCTCACACCCTCGCCAGCACCTCGCCAGCCTCTGATTTCAGCTGCTTTGTGGGCATGAGATGGTATCTTTGATCTGCATCACCCTGATGTTAATCACCTTTGATATCTTTCGTGAGGAGTCTCAAAGTTTTTTACCCATTTTTAAAAATTTGTTGTTTGCCTTTTAATTTCTGACCCTTGCGAGTTCTTTTTTTAAAAATATTTTTTATTGCCGAAACCGGTTTGGCGCAGTGGACAGAGCGTCGGCCTGCGGACTGAAAGGTCCCAGGTTCGATTCCGGTCAAGGGCATGTACCTGGGTTGCGGGCACATCCCCAGTAGGGGGCGTGCAGGAGGCAGCTGATCGATGTTTCTCTCTCCCTTCCTCTCTGTAAAAAAAATCAATAAAATATATATTTTTTAAAATATATTTTATTGATTTCAGAGAGGAAGGGAGAGAGGAACAGAAACATCAACAATGAGAGAATCATTGACCAGCTGCCTCCCGCACGCCCCCACTGGGGACCGAGCCCGCAACGCAGGCATGTGCCCTTGACCGGAATCGAACCCGGGACCCTTCAGTCCACAGGCCGACGCTCTGTCCACTGAGCCAAACCCGCTAGGGCAGGAGTTCTTTACGGGCTCTAGGTTTTAGGCCTTTATCAGCTATATGCACTGGAAATATAGGATGGGGCAAAAGTAGGTTTACAGTCGCAAATACATAGGACACAGTTTATTGTATTATTTATTAATTACTGTATTATTTTCTATATAAACAACTATAAACCTACTTTTGCCCCAACCTATATTTTCCCCACCTGTGGCTTACCAACTCTAATCATTTTCTGAATGCTGTCTGTTTAATAGCAGGTGTTTTAATTGGAAGCCCATTAGCTTATGACATGTTCTGGTTAGATGGTCAGCTTCCCATGCCAGAGCGTTGTGAGGGAGCTGTGGCTGGGTGCCGGGCATGGGGCCTCGATTAGTGTTTCCTGGCTGGTAGGCCTGCCGCTTGGGCTGGGCTGGTCCCCTCCCAAGCTTCCTGCCTTTGATTGTGCCCTCTCTTCATCCCCCCCCCCCCAACACACACACCTCTCAGATCCTCTCCCAGGGCCTTTGTCCTGCTATTGTGGGGACCACCCTCGCTCACCCACCCTTGTCCTAGGTGTCGTGGCTGTGGCTGGGACTCTTGCTCTGTTGTCTTCAGCATGGCCTCCCATGGGCCACCTGTTGGGTGAAGTGGGTTCCTTTCAGCCTCTGCAAAGTGATGGTCCGGGCCTCCTGGCCCCCCATGCCCTGTGGTTCCCAGGGACTCGTGGCCATCTTTGTGTGCTGCCTGCTTTTCCTTCTGACTGTTTCTCCTCAGAAAAAAAACTCCGAGCCCTGATTGCTTTGGCTCAGTAGATAGAGCGTCGGCCTGCAGACTGAAGGGTCCCGGGTTCGATTCCGGTCAAGGGCATGTACCTTGGTTGCGGGCACATCCCCAGTAGGGCGTGTGCAGGAGGCAGCTGATTGATGTTTCTAACTCTAGCCCTCTCCCTTCCTCTCTGTAAAAAATAAATAAAATAAAGGAAAAACAGATTAAAAAAAGAAAGAAAGAAAACTCCGAGTCCAAGGATAGCAGTTTCAGGGCCTGCAGACACTATGCCCAGGTGCTTGGCTCTGTCTGGTTTGATCCTCCAGGGAGCCGTGTGCAGCCCTGAAATGCTCCTGCATCTTCTCAGTAGATGAGCTGCCACGTGAGTTCTTGGGGCTGTCCTTGTCCAGGCAGCTCCCCCCTCCCTGGGGTCAGCACTGTGTCTCCTGCTTCTTTTTCTGCTCTCCCAGGACCCAGTGGCATAGCAAACTCTCCTGTTTCTCCTCCACTTTGTGCGGAGAGGCACCCCCTTGCTTCCCAGAGACCAGTGCCTGGGCGGTGTTTTCTCCACCCCTTGAGGTCCTGCCGGCTCCCCTTGGGCACACTTATGTCCTTGCTGATGTTATTACAGCATTGTCAGCCGGTCCTGAGGTCCTGCGGGGGGGAAGGGGACATAGCCAGAGACTGGGATAGGCTCATGGCTCTCTGGTGTTCAAACCAGCCCCACCAGCTGCCGAGCCCTGCCCGGGACACTTCCTATCTCACTGCAGGAGCTGTGTCCCAGACCTTATCAGTGAGTGCAGACCTTCCCAGTCCGGAGAGGGGCCAGGCTGGGCCCTAATCTCCGAAGATCAGGAGCAGGGACTTGTCGGTGTTGGAGGGATGTGGGGGACCTGCTGGAGGTGTGGGGGAACTAGGGACAGTGGCTTGAGGTCTCCTATGGGCCCAGGGTGGAGGCTGCGGGGAACCTCAGGGCAGCAGCCCCATTTTCCCAGGAGCTGACTGTGATCTGGCACCTGAGCTTGTTTGTGAGTTTGGCAACAGCCTCTTCTGCCTCGTTTTCCTCATCCTGGCAAATGGGCACATGCGTTACCTCATGAGAATGAGGGTAGCACAGAAGCAAAGTATAGAGCGTTGTCTGGCCTGGAGGTCACTCTGCGTGGGGTCCTGGATCTGGAGGGACCCTCTGGTGCCCTCCGCCCAGGAAAGCCAAGGGTCACCGGGCTCTCTTCCTCCCCGTGGAGGGGCTACCTACCTGTCACCCCACTGCCCTTAGCGTCTGGGGGACCTCCTGGTCGCTTTGTATCCCCTGGGTTGCAGGTGGAGACACTCCAGTTGGGGGCAGAAAAGTGGGGCGCTGTTTCAATCCTTCCAGCGTGAGGTCCAGCTTACACAGAGTAAACAAAACCTAGGCTTTTGGGAGACCACACACAAGGGAGCCTGCTCCACTCTCCAGACTGGCCACCGCCTGACCTGCCCACTCACCCCTTTTCTCAGAGCAAAGCCCCTCTTCTCCCTCCCTATCTCCTCCCTTGCCCCTAAACAGGGTGGGTGATCCTTGTGTTCGTGGTTCCCTGTTTGGGTGTCCCCTCTTAGCTCTCCACTGGTGGACCACCGTGCTGTCCCACTCTTGTCCCCTCCTCCTCAGGTCCCTGTCTTGGAGAGCAAGGAATGAAGACGGGAAGCCAAGAGTTATTTGCAAGGGCCACAGGGGGATGGGCCAACCGGGAGGAGACCCCGGACCTTGAGGGCTGGGGAAGGAGGCAGACGGAGGAGTGATTAATTGCTGAAGCTTCTGGGCTGGACAGGCTGCATCACATTCCAGAGCCTGAGAGGCATTTCCAGGCATCCCCGGGGGCTGGGGGCCTGTGCATGCGACTGTCTTCCAGAGGCTGTGTCTTCAGGGGCGTTGTCCGCGTGCCTGTGGGGCAAGGCCCTGTGCGGGAGGGCTGAGGGCTTTTGGGATGCAGTGGCCCCTGTTGGGGGACAGTGCTTCGAAAACATCTGGCCAGGGCAGTCTCAGGAGCTTGGCCTTTGCACAGGGTGACTTTAAGGACGTGGGCGAGAGCTGCCGAAGTCAGCCCTCAGAGGAGGAGGAGGTGCAGGGCACTGGAGCCATTTCATGGGGAACACCTGGAGCTGTGTTTACCCCTGCCCCCTGGGGCAAGGGGCCTGGTGGTGTGAGCCAGCCTCCAGGGGACTCAGGCCCTAGCTGTTTATAGGTTGGTTACTTGTAACTTGAGGCTGGTTTCCTCGTTGTACTGTGTTCTTAGCGGCAGCTCCTGCCAGGGGCCGAGTGGTAGAAACCCACGTGGCTGTCTTAGGCGCTGGGCAATAGGCACGTCAATGGCTTCCTCACTTGCCACTGTGCAGAGGGCCCAGATTCCTGCTGCTTTACCCACAGGCGAGAGGTTTCAGCCATGGACACGGAGATGCTGGGCCTCGGGTCCCAGCTGTAGCGAAATGGCCATTCCGGTGGCCATGCAGGGAGTCAGGGCATCCAGTGTTGGATCGGAGTCACTGCTTGTGTCACTGCCTGTGCCACTTCGTGGACGCTTGCTCTGCCCCAGCCCGCTCTGTGCCAGGTGGAGAGTGGGGACCCTGTGGGGCAGCCTTGGGACCTCAGCTGACCAGACTCCTGCCTCATCCTGAGCAGGGAGGAAGAGACTTCCCTCCACGCTCCCGGGTTCCTTCCGCTACTCTAATAGTTGAGACGACATGAGACAGATTAACAAGAGAAAATAACCAAATTTAATGATACACATAAGCATGGGAACCCACGTACTTGAGAGAGTCAGAGACAGAAAGGGAAATAAAGTATAGAAGGCTTCTGAGCTAAGGAACGGTAAAGCACCTGAGGCTTAGAGGGGAGGAAGGTCACTGCTGGATGCTAAGAGCAGATGGTCAGCAATTAGAAGACTGTCCTGCCGATAGATAAGTTGAAAGGTCATCTCCGAGCTCTGGCCAGGTGCCTCAGTTGGTTGGCGTGTCATCCCCTACACCAGCGGTCACCACCTGGTGGTCCGTGAGGTGCGAAAGGTTGTCAGCCGCTGCCCTACACTGAAAGTTTGCAGGCTGGATTCCTGGGCAGGGCACATGTCTAGGCTGTGGGTTCCATCCCTAGGCCGTATCTGTGTGGGAGGCAACCTATCAACGTCTCTCTCTCTCTCTCAAATCAATAAAAACATATCCTCAGGTGAGGATTTAAAAAAAAATTTTAAAGGTAATCTCTGATAATTTATTATAGGAAAGGCCCCTAATTTAAATTCTCCTAAGTCAGTGGTTGGCAAACCGCAGCTCGGGAGCCACATGCAGCTCGAGAGCCGCGGTTTGCCGCTCTGTTGATTAATGAGTTTGCCAACCACTGTCCTAAGTGGTTAAGGGGAGGCAGAAGTTTCTTTTGCCTTTGCCTCAAAATAATCCATGTACCACAGAGGCACATCTTGGGGCTCATTCTGAACACCTACAATGGTCACTGGGCACTCCAGGTATGGCCGTGTTGGGATTTAGGCTTGAGTACATATGGTCTGTATGCCCAGCAGCTGGCAGTGAGAGTCTTAGAACCAGTGGTTTAAGAGGCTTCATGCCTCCCTCTGCCTGCTAGGGCGGTGAGTGCCCCCAGAGCAAAGGCAGTGGGATGGGAAGTACCCAGCCAAGCTTCTTACCTCTTTCCCCTCCCATCTGACTCAGCTATAAGCTCTCTCTCTCTCTCTCTCTGTCTCTGTCTCTCTCTCTCTCTCTCTGCTGCTGCTGCTGGGTGACCTGAGGCAATCACTCAGTCTCTCTGGGCCTTGAACGTTCACCTGCTGTACTGTAGGCAGTCCTTTCGGAGCAGAGCCAGGGCACAGAGCCTGCTCCACCAGCCGCCCAGCACCAACAGCCACCCTTCCATCCATGCGGTCTTTCTGAGGCCACTTGTTTCAATGTCCACTTGTAAGATGAGCACCTGCTCTGCTTTTCCTTGTGCCCTGAGCACAACCTGCCATGGGTAGAAGGACCTTGCGAAGTCCACCTGAGTGAGAGGCGGGCTGGTGCTGTCTCTCCCACACCCTCATGGCCTTTGTTGAAAATTTGATGACTAGCCTCTTAGTCACCCACCTCTCAGGGCCAGCAGGGCTGCGTCCCACATCATCACGAAGGCTGGCCAAGATGCAGTTGCACGCCATGCACGGTTACCAAGGAGCTCTTCATCACAGCCCTCGGGCATGGTGGTGGCCTCACCGGTGAAGAAGCTGAGGCGTGGAGTTGTTCAGCAGCTTGGTGACGTCCAGCCGAAAAAGCAGAGGCTGGGGGGTGATGTGGCTTTCAACTTTAGGCCAGTGGAGTCTGCTGGTTCTGGCTGAGTCATGGGCTGCTGGGTGCTCCCACAGGACAGCGGTGAAGGCACTGAAGAGGCCGACTTTGTGGGCTGCTGGCAGAGGGTCCTCCCCAGCCCAGGCAGGAAGGGAGTGGCTCAGGCAAGCTCTCTCCGGCCCACAGCCTGGAGCCCTGGCTAGGGGTGGGGGGGTGCCTATGCTGATGGCCACCGCTCCTGGTTCCTTAGTGTTGGCAGCTGGGGAGCATTTTGTCCTGCCCTCCCTGAGGAGGGACACCTGGCTCCACACCCTGAGGACCATCACCAGCTTTGACTAGGAAGCTACAGGGTAGAGGACAAGGCCTCATCAGGCAGCTTCCTGCTCCCAGGACAGGGTTGGGCATTGGCTGACAGAAAGAACAAGATGGGGGTGCCCTGTAAAACCCCCGTTGGCCCCTGCCATCCGTGGGCTCCTGGTTGAGTGCCTGAGGGCAAGCCCTCCCTCTGCTTCCCATCCCTCAGCTATGAAGTCCTCTTGTGGCCTCTTGGGAAGCCACTGAGTCAGCTGTGCTGTAAGGATGAAGGTCACAGCTTAAAGAGTGAAGCAAGTTCCAAGTCCCCAGCTGGAAAGGACTGGAGCCAGAAGTCCGCTGTGGGGCCCATGGGGCAGGTCAGAGCAGGGCCGGGTGTGTGGTTGGTATCAGGGCACAGAGGACCAGGGACTCTTCACTGGGAATGGGTGTCAGGCTGTCCCTGTGGGCTGACTGTGCCTGCAGGCTCCCACTCAGGCTCCACAGGGCCCGCTCAGATCGAGACTGTGAGGGTGGAATTGACCAGTTTGGCCAGCAGAGTGAGTGGGGAGGGACCCCAGCCAGGGGGCTGGTGTCAGTGAGCATGCCTTCATGTAGGTGGGGGTGTCCCTGGCCTCAAGAATCTCTCCAAGTGAGAGGGATAACCTGGGGAGGCGTTGGGAGCTGGTTTCTGCAGGCCCCCTGGGCGCCTAGTGAATGCAGGAGATACCAGGCCTTCCTGGCTCCCATTTTGGGCTCACCTGGCCCTTTTGTTCTCTGTCCCTCACTGGTCTCCCACCATTGGCTGCAGCAGCTGGAAGAGGTGCCCAAGAACCACGGGTCCCTGTGTTAGCAGGGCCTCTGGGGAACACAGTGCAGCCAGGCCAGGGGCAGGGGCCAGCCCTCTGCTGCTTTCAGCCTCTGTCCTCATGTTGACTGGAGTCTGCCAGTTCCCAAGGCTTGTCTCTGACCCGCAGGCGCAGGAGGGGCCTGGAAGGGTATCTGTGGTCACGGTGCAGTGGTGAGAAGGTGAGTGGGAGGCCTGACTCCAGTTCCAGGGCTCCGTGGCTTTGGGCAGCTGGCTGTTTCTGAGCCTAGCCTTCAGCCGCCAGGATCGAGCACAGGCCCAGCCCCAGGTGGGGGACAGAAAGCACTCTTCATGCTCATGAGGAAAACAGCACCGATACTGTGGCAATGAGAATCAGCTCTAATACCATCAGTGTGCCCCAGCCTTCTGCAGGGCATAGGAGGTGGACGGGTAGCATCCCTGTGTTACAGGTGAGGAAACGGGCTCAGAGAAGTCAGACAGCTCAGAAGTGGGCCATACCTTTAGCCAAGGCTATTCTGACTCCAAAGTCCTAGTCCTGTGCCACTAGGCCACCAGGTTCACAGGTTCAGAGGCAGGTCCTCAAGACTTGTGCCATTGTGGGCAGCAGCCCCGAGGTGACAGGCTGCTCGGGAGCAGGGTCCAGCTGAGATTGGGGTGTGTGGGTGAAAGCCAGCCCGATGCTTGATGCTGGGAAGGGACCATCGATCGCTGACCTCCCTGGGGTGGAGCTCTGAACCCTGGGTGGGATTGGCAGGAGAGGGCAGCTGGCTCTGCCATTCTGGACCAAGGGAGCCCTCCCACCTCTTGGGTCCCCTTCATCATGGCCTCCGGGGACCCCTGAGGATGTCTGCTGCTTGCACTGCTATTAGGAATTAGATTAGTTTTCCATAAAAACAGGATGTGGTGGGTGAGATGGCTGTATCGGTCTTTTTTCTCCTCTTTTTCCAGGAACTGAATGTATAGCTTTAGCCAGGACTGCCCTATCCCCACCCGCTGCCTCTCCCAGGGTTCAGGGAACGTCGCTCTCTGCTCTTAAGTGGCTGCTTAATCAGCTTCTCCTCTCATCTGGGAGCTTATTCCATCATCAGGAGCCAGCATGCCCATGGTGGTTTTGTCTAAGGGCTGGGCATGGTGTGGAGGAGGGGCTGCAGGGCGCCCGGGGCAGCAGTGAGATGGTCACTGTGCCCGAGGAGGACATTGTGCTGGCGCTGTCTGGAAGTCTGTGACACTGGACTGAACCTTGGGTGATGGCCTGTGGGAGCGAGCAGACACCTCGGCCCCTCCCCCCAGAAGGGCACCCCCAAGACAACACAGAATTTCAGGGGTTTGTGGGTCCTGCTTTGCAAGCCTCCCTCTGGAGGGTCCATTGAATTAAGGAGGTGGTGGAGAGCTAGGCAGGGTAGTGGGCGTGCCTGGCCTTGCACATGGGGAGGGCCTGCATGTGTGAGCTGTGTGGCCTCTTTAGCAAAGAGTCCAGGTGTCGGGAAGGCTTGGGCATGATTGGGAAGACTGGTGGGGGGTTGGGGAGCTGTGTTAGGGAGTGTGGGTTTTGTCCTGCCAGCGATGGGAGCTGTAGAATCCCCTGGCTCCCTCCTTGCTCTGAGTCCTGTGAAGGGGACTGCCCCACCGTTAAGGACCCAGCTCAGAGGGAGCTGGTCCAGCCTGGCTCTCTCACTCACTGGCTGTGTGGGCTAGGCTTGTGACCTGTGGGGACCTTCCCTCCCTAAGCACAGGCCCTCATGAGCAGACAGCAGGGTGGCCTCCCTCCGCCTCAGGCTCCTCCTGTAAGTGTGGGACCGGAGCCTTGCCTAAGCTGAGAGCTGATGGCACTGTACTTTTGGTGATATGAGAGAGATGTGGGGAGGGGAGCGTGGTTTCCAGCAAAGCCAGCTTCTCCCTCAGCCACTTCTCAGCAGGCCCAGGCTTCATGCCTCTGGAAGTTTCAAACTTGATTTAAGAGGGGAAAAGCCCCGTGACCTGCTTATGCAGAAGGGCAGGGCCTCCCCCCTCCCCTCTTCGGCTCTCATCCTGAGCTGTCCAGACCTCTGCCCGCCTCGGCAGGACTTTGTTAGGCAGCCGGCTGGGGCCTCTGTGTTCTGGTCTCCCAGGAATTGGGAGTGGCCAAGATCAACAAGGTTGGCACCTCCTTGGTGGCACAGGGCCTGGCTCAGGAAGGTCACATGTACATTTATTGAGGCCCAAAGAGACCATAGCCTCAGGTAGGGAATGCCCCTTGGAAATGACCCTGGATGGAATTTCAGAGCTCAGAAATGGCTCTGTCCTGGGAGGATATCTCGAAATGCATGATTGTTTCCTAGAGGAGGGAGAGGAACTGTAGGGAGATGAGCAAGGGAACTTCAGCATAATCAGTAAAGTTTCATTTGGTAAAATATCCATTTGGGGGAGAATTGTGTGAGACAGACAGGTGGTACCGGGAGGAATGGGACTGAATCTTTATTACTTGCTGTGATTTTCTGCATCTAAAAAACATTTTGAAAAGGAAGAAAAGAAAAGTGAATGTTATATGAGCAGGTCAGCGACCTTTCTTGCAAAAGGGAAACTGAGACCCATTTCTGACCTGACAGAGTCCAGGGTTCAAGCCTAGGGAGGCCACCAGCCATCTTGCCAGACCTTCGCTGGTCATGTCCTTGGATGCTCAGAGCGGCGTGGGCTGGGTCCCTGCTCCAGGGGCTGGTTTCCTGGGGGGTGGGGCCAGGCTGGTTGTTATGAGCGGACTGTGTTGATTTTTCCCTTGGTCTCTTCATGAGCTTGTTGAATTTCCAGGGAACATGTGGGGCCCCAGGCACCCTGTCCACCCCATCCCCGAAGCCACACAGCTGTCCAGAGCAGCCACCTGGGCCTGGACTTCAGAGACAGGAGGGCCAACCTGGTGTTCACAATGCAGAACCTCAGAATCGGCTGAATAATCAGGGTTCTCCAGAGAAACAGAAGCAAGAGGACACAGATATGACATCTTAAACAAGGGACATATACACACACATACATTTATTTATGTCTATACTTGTATATACACACACGAGGCAGGAGATTTATTTTAAGGAATTGGCTCACACAGCTTCAGGGCTGGCAAGTCTGAAATTTGCAGGGCAGCCCAGCAGGCTAGAAATTCAGGCAAGAGTTGATGTTGCAATCTTGAGTCCAAATTCTGCAAAGGCAGCCTCCTGGAGAATTCCTTTTTCCCCAGGGGGCCTCAGTCTTGGTTTCTAAGGCTTTCATCTGATCGACTGTGACCTACCCACCTTATGGAGGGTCATCTACTTTACCCAGAGTCGACCAATTTAAACATTAGTCCCAACTAAAACATACCTTCACAGTAAACACAGACTGGTGTCTGACTAAACTGGGCGCCCGAGTTGACATGTTCAGTGAACCACCACACCCAAGCTGCTCCGTTACAAAAGTACCCAGCCTGCTCCTCTAAGAAAACAGACTATGAGCTGATTTGCCCGTGACATCTCTGGCCACACCTCCAAGCCTTCGGCAAGTTACCTGATTCCACGCCCTCATCCAGAATGGAGATGGTATATCAGGTTCTCCAAGGACACCTAGGTGTCACCTGTCATCTGGTCCATTCTGGGGAAGCCATGGCACAGGGCGGGCAGGCTGAGTCTCCTGCTCAGATATGCATAGATGATGATAGCCCCTCCTCCCAAACAGCCAGACAGAGACACCCACCCCACCCAGCTCCCTCATCCCTGGGGAGGTCAGAGTTGTGAAGGGGCCTGTGGTCCTTCCTCCCCTACTTGGTCAGGCTGCTCTCAGGAGCCAGTGACCTCACCCCCATCTGCCAGCAAGAAGTAGCCAGGTGACATTCCTCCCTCGGTGTCAGTAAGGGCTTTAGAGAGCAGGGCCTGCCTTACCAGACAGGCCAAAGAACTTGGGGTGCTGGGGGCTTACTGAGCCACAGGGCGGGGCTCTGAGTTAGCACCCTGACCTTGAGTCCTGAGCTGAGGAGGAGACGTGGGCACCAGTTCTGCCTGGGGTGGATCCCTCATTTGGGTAGGTGGCCACTGGAAGGATTAAGCAGCCCAGAAGCTCTTTGGAAGCCCCCGCTGCCTCTGGGCCTGGCTGCTGCAGGCATGTCTCCACTCTGGGGAGAGGCAGGACTTGTAAGAAGGCTGCAGAGGCCAATGGAACAATCTATGTGGCAAAATACGGTAGATTGTGATGGAGAATCACGGTGCTTATTCCTTCTGAGCTGGAAGAATTACACACCCCTGTCCTTCCAGCTCCCAAGGTCGTCTTCCAGAGGGCCAGTTCTCTGTCTGTAGGGCACACCCATGTTCCCTTGGAGGGGTGTTACCACAAAGATTGCAGGGCCCACCCCCACAGGTCTGGTGAGCCTGAGAATCTGCACTGCCACCAAATCCCCAGATGATGCTAATGGTGTGGGAACCCCACTTTGAGGACCATAGCTGTATAAAATGGGTCGTGCTAAATTTTGTCACCGTTAGAGAACTTGGGAAAACGTGGCCTACTGACTGAAGGGGAGTTTGGGAGGGTCCAGTCTCCAGTGATGGAGACCCAGACATTATGAATGGCCTGTGCCATGTGTCATTGCCTGCCCCCTGCCTTTCTCCGAGTCTGCTGACAGCTCCCAGCGCATTTCCACTCTAGGGCCTTTGCACTGTACGTTCCGTGGATTTCCTGGCTCAGGCCCCGTCTCTTTGCATTACTGGGTTTAGGACCACACCTGTCACATGAAGTGCTGGTCCTTGTGTGCTTGTTATTTGGGCACCTGTGGCAGCTGTGTACCCTCACCCTAACTTGAAGCTTGCATAGCCCTGCCATGTGGGCCAGCTCACTGTAACGGCCGTTGTAGGAGCTCTGTGTCACCCTCTCTCTTCCTCTGTCCTCCACATAGGGGAGCGAGGTGGCTGCCCTTGTCCCAGGCCCTGAGTGGCTCTGGGTAGGGTTGTTGTTGAGGGCTAAAGAGGCCCCATCTGGTGGTCAGTGCTGGGTGGGTTGTCTGGCTGGCTGGCAGGGTCTGGGTGGCCCAGGCTGTGGCCTTGGGGAGAGGTGTGCAGCTTGGGTGAGAGGCCTGTGTCCTGGTTCAGGGAAGTCCTCTGGGCAGCGTGACCTCATCATGCCCATCATTTCATGTGGTGTCGATGGCACCACCTCTGTAGGAAGCCCCATGCTATGGAATGGGGCCACCTTTGCAGGAACCCCCACACTGTGGGAGGGGGCCTCCTCTGTAGGAACCCAGTCCTATCAGTTGACCTGGAATTTGGGGGTAGGGATAGGTATGGGAGTGGCTTCGGGTCATGGAGCATCTTTGTTTACTCAGAGCCTCGTGCTAATCAGTGTGGTCCAGAGGCCTCTGGACTTGTGGGGTCAGACAGATAGTGTGAGGGGACTGTCCAGACTGCCTCCTCTGTACATTTCAGAAAGCAGGGTGGTAGCTGCACCCTCTTCAGTTTTACAATGAACTCGTTCCTGAAACCAGCATGCCCCCTCCCCTCATATGTGCCCTCGCTCTCAAGAGAGCCCCCCAACTAGCCCTCCATTAGCACATGCGTGTCTATCTCATTAGATCCTCACAGTCACCTGGGGAAGGCTGGGCCAGAAATGCTGATGAGAGAGGGGTCATGGAGGAGAAGCAGCCACTGTCCTGGGGCCTGTGGCCATCTCTGCTCGAGGCCAGCTCTGTTCGTGGCCAGCTCTGCTCAAGGCTGGCCTTGGGCCTTTCCCGAGCTTGGCCTCTGGCCCAGAGGAGCCATTTCGCCCACCCGCCCCACCTACCCGGGCGCTGTGATCTCACTGGGGAGAGCACCAGCTGGACCCCAGGCAGACCTGAATCATAACCTGAGGCCTCACCTGGCCCCACCCCTGGACAGCTGTCCTGTCACCATGCCGTTCCAAGTAAGCACCCTCTCTCTGTGACAAGGCCACCTGTGGACTTTGGCAGATGGTGCAGGAGGAGCCCCTTGCCTGCACAGAGCCTCAAGGTCTGGTGGGAACCCCTTTTCTTGAGACTGGAGGGGTTCTGCCTGGCCCTGAGGAGTCTTGGTAGCAGACATTTGGGAGGCCAGTGACCTGAGAATCAGGATCAGGCCCTGAATAGGACCCACCCACTTGGAGGGCACCAGCTTCCCACCTCCCTCGTATGGCAGGAGGGCTCCCTGTTCTGGTGACTGGCCTTGGGGACCTCATTATGTAGGCTGACTGTGTCACGGGTCAATGTGACCCTCCATATAGGCCCCAGCTGTGCCCCGTTCCAATCCACAGCCCAAGCAGGGGCGGGGCCACCACACATCAGGGCCCCATGCCCATAAACTACTCCCTTCCTGGGCACCCTGCCCTCCACCTGTTTACCTGTGTCAGCTGCAGAGATGGCTGGGCAGATAAGAGCCCAGTCTCCTGTCCTGGGAGGCGGGGTCTCTGCACAGAGGTCCCTCCCTGTGGAATGTGGGCCCCACCCCTGCCCTGGAATCCATCCGGCTGTGGCAGGGCAGCCAGTGCCAACCCTTCAGGGCAGTGGTCGGCAAACAGCGGCTCGCAAGCCACATGCGGCTCTTTGGCCCCTTGAGTGTGCCTCTTCTACAAAATACCACGGCCTGTGCGAGTCTATTTTGAAGAAGTGGCGTTAGAAGAAGTTTAAGTTTAAAAAATGTGGCTCTCAAAAGAAATTTCCATCGTTGTACTGTTGATATTTGGCTCTGTTGACCAATGAGTTTGCCGACCACTGCTTCAGGGGAACGGAGCACATAGCACATTTCTGCTCCCAACAATGGGCAGCGGTGGTGGTCATCACGGGGACCACCACTGGCAGTCAGGAGGGTCCTAGAAGAGGATCTTGGGTTGCACAGGCAGGGAAGGGGGCTCCCGGCAGTGCTGGGGAGGGGGTCTGAGCAGCCTTGAGGATTACAAAGTGCCCTCCTTGTTCACCTGAGTGCCGCCTGCCTGCCATGGGGGAGTGGGAGTCCCCTTTACTTGTGGACACTTGGTGGTTGGGAGGCCTGTAAACAGTTAGGGAGGCCCATAAACAGGGAGGCCTGTAAACAGTTAGGGAGGCCTGTAAACAGGGAGGCCTGTAAACAGTTAGGGAGGCCTGTAAACAGGGAGGCTGCCTGTGCCCCCAAGGAGCAGCTCTCATCAGCACAAGTCACCGAAGCCTGGGCTCCCTCAGGCAAGGCAGCACTGGTTGAGAACTAGGGCTCAGGTGTTCAAGTCCCCCTCGCTCCACCTGCTGCACCTCTGGGAGCCCTCTCCTCACAGCCTCAGCATGCTCATCTGTGAAATGGGCACAGTAATCTTAGCCCAGGCTTGTGTGGGAGTCTCATAGGGGATGCCTGCGGAGTTGTTGCTGGTGAGCTGTCAGGACCCCCAAGACTTGGTTTTGCCCCCCTCCCCACTTTTGGGCCTCTTGGCACCTGTCCTGCAAAGGGTTGGCCTCATGATGTCTACTTGGCCCCTGGGCAGGTGGTCATCCCTCCTATCTCCCATACTGTCTCTTTGTCCCTTGCACCGTCACCTGTCTGCATCTGCCCTGTCCCTTCCAACACCTTAGATGGGGGTGCACAAACAGCCTGGTCTGAGTGTGGCTGGGAAAGGCATGCTGCTGGTGCTCTCCATACCTGCGGGATTGAATCAAGGACTGTGGTGGGCACCTGTGGCTGCCTCATTCCTCTTTTGGGGTTCCTCTGTGGCCCCCCAGGTCCTGGGCACTCAGCATGGCTTCACAGAGCTGGTGCAGGAAAGGCACCCCGCCATCCTCACCCTGTCTGCCTGGGTCAGGTCCATAAAACCAAGTGTCCCTGACACCATGCTCATTAACCCGGACACCGTGCTAGTTAAACCTGAGCCATGGCTTCGTGGCCCGGCTCCAAGTAGGTAACACAATGTCCCTTGGCTGCCAAGGGTCCCTCCCCCCTTCTTCTGCCCTGCCCCCAACCCCCAATGTCAGCTCCTTTGTCCTTCTCCTCTGTTGACTTTAGACAGACAGACCCCTTTTCTGCCATGAAATGAAAGTCTCTCTGTTGAAACAAAAGGGATTTCTGTGGAAGTCTGAGTTTTTAGAGCTTTGTAAACTGAAGTGCTGAAGTGATGTCTGTGCTACGCTCTAAAGAGGGTGTGTGTTAGACACTTCCCTTGCTTCTCTCAGCTTTCCTTGTCCTGTGGAGCTAGGCTGGGCAGGGTGGTGGGAATGTCCCCGTAACTGTCCATCCTGCTGTGGGAGTGAAGCCCCCAAGGATACCAGTGTGTGGCCAGCGCTGGAGTTCCCAAGGGGACAGAGAGGGCCCGCCCTCACGAATGTGGGCTTAGGCGGGGAAGTGTTGCAAAGTGGGTCACAGAGGGTGATTTGAAGGGCGATGGCTGAAGTGCCAGGTGTTTCAGGGAGACTGGTAGGCTTTGCTCGGGCTGTGGGCAGGGTAGGCGTGGGAGGGTCTGTGCTGGCCAGGCTCCCTTAGCTCCCCTTCCCATCCTCCATAGTCTGTGTGCCCAGAGCTCTTAGATGCCAGGCCTCACTGCCCATGCTGACCCCAACCAGTTCTTGTCCCTAAGGGTAAGGGATGCTTGACTGCCCTGGGGCCCCAGGCCAACCTTGCCAGCTTTCCTCTTCCAGAAAGGTGGCGTCGACCTAAGCCCTGGGTCACGGTTTGGTCTGGGTCTGGGTTCAGGCACCCTGCCTCGAGGGCATGGCAGGCGTGACCACCTGGGTACTGTGGCCACCACTGTGGGAATATAAAGCCAGTTGCCTGGGCAGCTCCAGTGGAGGGCAGGGGACAGCCAGGCACTGCCCAGTGCCCCCTCTGCCATATCTGTCTACCCTTTCCTTCCTCTCCCTGCCCCGTCTGTCTGCTTGCAGAAGCTAGCAAGGAAGTGCTTATGGGTTTGTCCTATAAGACAGAGGGAGCACCCAGGAGATGCAGCGGGCTGGGGGAGGAGCTGGTACCAGGGCCCAGGTCCCCAGCAGCTGCCCTGGCCTGACAGCTGTCACCTGGGGACGCGAAGCCTCCCAGCCCTGGGCCCTGCTTCGCCTCCGAGGAGCCTTGCCTGGCTGGTGGCAGAAGACAGGCCTGCAAGGTGCCTGCCTGATGAGGAAAGCTCGGGTCCAACCCTGCTGCTGCATGACCCTCTGCAGACACAGGTGACTCATGTCCTTCCCAGCCTCTGGCCCCTTCTCTGAAAGGAGAGCCAGGGCTGTGTGACCCAACCCCCTTTTGTGCTATATTTCCTCCAGTCTTCTCCTCTCCCCCACTCCCACCCATACACTTGGTAATGACTACACTAACGCATGAGAATGATCTTGTAAAAATGGAAACCTCACAAGTAGGGCCAGGGGTCCCTCTGCACAGGTGAACACTGACGTCAGTTTGGTGTTGATCTTTCTGGGCCTTTTTATATGCCTACATACACAGATACTGTTTGTTTTCATTTTAGTCTCACAAGGGAACCATCGTAGTGTGCGTAGATGGGTGACTGTGGCTTGGGCGTCCAGCAGTGTCTTAGAGATGGGTCCACGTTAGTTCTCCCCTGCTACGTACCAGGCACTCTCAGCTACAGCCCAAGGGGTGGGAGCTATGATCCCTCCCACTTGACAGCTGAGGGAACTGCGGCACAGAGTCCCCATCTCCTGCAGAGCTAGGTGGGACCGCCAGATCACAGACGCTAGCCCTGTTTCACAGGTGGGGAAACCGAGGCCCAGAGTAAGGCAGGGATGTTTTCTGGTTCCTGGCACGGGCTGTGTGCCACTGAGCCACCTCCTTACAGACTTTCCTCCTGACTCCTTAGCCCAGTGGTTCTCAACCTTTCTAATGCCGCAACCCTTTAATACAGTTCCTCATGTTGCGGTGACCCCCAACCATAAAATTATTTTCGTTGCTACTTCATAACTGTAATTTTGCTACTGTTATGAATTGTAATGTAAATATCTGTGTTTTCCGATGGTCTTAGGCTCTACAGCAGCGGTTCTCAACCTGTGGGTCGCGACCTGTAGAACCGCTAGCAGGGTCGCCTAAGACCATCGGAAAACAGATATTTACATTACGATTCATAACAGTAGCAAAATTACAGTTATGAAGTAGCAACGAAAATAATTTTATGGTTGGGGGTCACCGCAACATGAGGAACTGTATTAAAGGGTCGCGGCATTAGAAAGGTTGAGAACCACTGCTAGCCCTTGGCCATCAGCCCTTCTCTACTCGACCCAGAAGGCCAGCCCAGGCCCTTGGGCCTCACCCCAGCAGGAACGCAGTGGGAAAAGGAGGAAGTGGCCGTGTGACGGGCAGCAGCCCTGGGACTCCTCCCTGACTCCCTTTCCTCCATGTGCTGAGCCCTGGCTGCCTCTGGAAGGGCCTGGTCCCCCAGCTGAGTGGGAGGGAAGGCAGCTGTGCCCTGGCCCTGGTTCCTGCATCGGGCCTGCTGGCTGGGTCCCTGCTCACCACCTGCCCCCTTAGACCTGCTCGTGCTGGACCAACCCCCCTTACCTGCGTGTGGGCCAGTTTGGCAGCCCCTGCACCCTGGCCTGGGGATGACCCTTATCCTGGTGCCTTCTGTACTGGGGCACCTAGACCCCTGCCATTTCCAGGGCAGTGTCAGCCACTCCCTGGGACTCCCTTGGTTTCCTCACCTGCAAAGTAGAGGTAGCAATAGTGCTCCTCACGTGCATGGGGATAGTGACAGTGATGGCCTTGGTGTGTTTGCGCCCCACCCCCACCTCCCCACCCCCGGTCCCGGCCTCACCGCCTCTCCCTGGGACATCAGCAGCTCCAGCATCTCTTCCAGAGCCACTGTCCCGCCTGTGGGTGCAGGCAGTGTGGCGGTGTGCTCAGGCTGCTGGTCTGTTTCCTGAAGCTGTCCTACAAGTGTTGCTAAAATGCCCATCTCAGAGCATCGCTGCTAAGACACTGAGCAGCCATGTATGAGGTGCCTGCCCATCGCCACCATGGCCCTCCATGCTGCGTGGTTGCCCCCACTTATAGATAGGAAACCGAGGTTTGGAGCAGGCAGCCTCCCTTGAGCTCCCGTAGGATTGGGCGGGGAAGATCCAAGAGGATTCCAGGGCCTGGCGTCTCTTCTCCCCTGAGGCACAGGCCAGACTCTGGGGGACTGTCCCTGGAGATGCATGTGACCTGGGGGTCTAGGATGTCAGACACCCCCTTGGGAGGCCCCTTTCTCCCTTCAGGCCATGGCCATGGTGTCCAGCCCTCCGAATGGAATGTCCTAGCTGAGTGGTCCCGGATATTTGTGACTTTCACTAGCCACCCACCTTCCCATCCAGACCTGGCACCAGCTGAGACTAGGGGATCATCGGTCCCCTCTCCAGGCCTCAGTTTCATCATCTACAGGAGAGGATCTGCTGTGCTGGGTGAGGGTTTGGGAGGGGTTAAGCTTGTGCTGGTGGGGGTAAGGGAGTCCTTTCCTGCCAGCATGGCTTTCTCTCTCCCATTTCTATCCTATTGTTCCTGGCTCAGGAAAAGGCATATTTTCCCCATGAGGTCACCATCCTGGCCACTGGCAGCTCCTGAAAGGGAGGTGGGAGCTGTCTGGGCAGGGCAGGCCCTATCCCCCTTACCTGATGTCGCTGGCCCCCACGTCCTCCCCAGCTGAGTTCTTTCTCTGTTAGAGTCTGGGGCTGACGGAAACCTCCTCCAGCCTTCCCTGAGTCTTAGCCTGACTTCAAGGTCGAAAGCAATGCTACCTCCTCCAGGCAGCCTACTATGATGTCCTGGGCCTCCTCAGCATGCAATCACATTGAAGCTATGCCCATGGCTCTTAGAACAGCAACCTCAACGGACAGACACAGTGTGGTCTGCAAGCCCTCGATGTGGAGCTAGAATTTGGGACCTAAAGCCTGTCTGCACCACCCACCAGAGAGGCCCTTCCTCTGAGAACCTGCTTCCTCATCTGAACAATAGGGGAGTTAGAGAGTTGGCCAAAGTTCTGCTATTGAGGCCAGTTTGTCTCTGCTCCCATGCTGGCCTGAGGTCACTCTTGCTTTGCTGGCTGGCCTCTCTCCCTGTCCCAGTCCCTTATGACTGGGGAAGCGTGGAGGATGGGAACATAAGTCAGCCCCTACTCTTAGCCGCTGCCCCCGCCCCCAGCCTACTCTGCTGGGGCTGGGAGCCAGCCGCCCAGCTTCTTCAGCTCTTGTCCAGTAGGCCAGTGTCTGGGGCTGTCTGGGCGCCACCCGCCTGCCCAGTGCCGGCTTCCTGGGTAGGCTTATGGCAGAAGATGGAGTCAGGAAGACTAGCCAGGGCTGACCCATCTCACAGCCTGCTTCTGGGGGAGCTGGGCTTGGGCAGGCTGCGCTCTGAGACATCCGGGGCCTCTAGGAGGGCTGGAGCCCCAGTGTCCTCATCTGTGTGGGTGGAGACACTCACCTCAGGCACGCATTGCCTTTCCCTCACTGTCTGATGTGCCCCTGGAGCTTTGGCAGTGTCTTCCAAGGGGCAGGTCAGCTGTGTGATGAATGAATGAATGAGTGAAAGAATGAATGACTCTGTGGGGGGCATTGTTACCCACTCCAGGGCAGGCCCAATGCTAGGCCCATGTGGATCCCTCCCAGGGTGGGGGCAGCAGCCCATGCACCCTGCATGGGGCTGACGGGGCTGACGTGCAGTCTGTTCCAAAGTGCTTCCTACATATTCTGGCCCTGCTCCCTCTGATCTTCGTCTCTCATTTCCCAATTTTGGCAGAGCTTCTCAGAGATTCTCTTCTTTTCGTTCAGCCTGGGAGTGGGGGAGAGGATGGGGAGGCCTGGTCACGGCTCCACTGGCAGCAGCAGACTGGGCTCGGGCCAGCCCCTGCTCCTCAGGCTCTGCTTTCTGAAATCCTTCACTGATTTTAGGGGCTATTTGTTTATTTTGGTAAAATACACAAACACAAAACTTATGATCTTAACCATTTTCAAATGTACGATTCAGTGGCATTGAGTACACTCTCAGGCCCTATGGGTTTTGCTCATTGGATAGAGTGTCAGCCTGCAGACTAAAGGGTCCTGGGTTCAATTCCTGTCACAGGCATGTGCCCAGGTTGTGGGCTCAATCCCCATGGTGAGCATGCAGGAGGCAGCTGATCAGTGATTTTCTCTCATCATTGATGTTTCTATCTCTCTCTCCATCTCCCTTCCTCTCTAAAATCAATTATCCTATCTAATAAAGAGGGAATATGCTAGTTGACCATCACTCCATCGCAAAGATGGCTGCTCCCACAGCTGAGGCCAAGTTCCCATAAGGAGCCTTAACGAGCAATCAGCAGGGACCTGAGGCTACACCCTCCCCCACCCCCTTGGGGCTTGACAGGGAACCTCAGGCCATGCCCCCCACCCAGTGGGACTTGACGGGGGACCTCAAGGTGCACCCTCAGTGCTGGGTTGGGGGAACTCAGGCTGCACCCCTGCCCAGTGGGATTTGACGAGGGACCTGAGGCTATGCCCCCCACCCAGCAGGGCTTGACAGGGGACCTCAGGCCATGCCCCCCACCCAGCAGGACTTGACAGGGAACCTCAAGGTGTACTTCCCATCCTGGTGCTGGGCTAGAGGACCTCAGGCTGATCTCAGGGGATCTCAGGCCATGTCCCCCACCTGATGGGGCTTGATGGAGGACCTCAAGACATGACTCCTACCCCAGTCTGGGCTGGGGGACCTCAGGCCACGCCCCCTGTCCTGGCACCGGACCAGGGAACCTGAGGCGATGCCCCCTGCCCAGCAGGGCTTGACAAGGATGGGACCGACCGAGTCTGGATCTCACCCAACTGGGGGGCCTGGCCAGGTCTCGGTCTCACAGGATTTTGAGGTGCATGTGGGTGGGCGGGGACTTGACTCTGGGTCCCGTGGTGAGCCCTAGACTCTGACAGGAGGAAGGTTTTCATATATATTTTACTAATTTTCTTTCATCTATGACACTTCTATTATAGTGAAAGGGCAAATAGCAGTATTAAATTATTTCCTCTAATCCCCTTTTAATGTGCATGAATTTTGTGCACCGGGTCACTAGTGTGTGGTGAGTTCGCTACACACATACATACAGTATATGCTAGAGGCCCAATGCATGAAATTCATGCAAGGGGCTCAGCCCTCATAGCCCCAGCTTGCCTTGGCCCTCACAGCCCCAGCTTTGTCCGGAAGGTTGTCCGGAATGTCATCCAGACGGTCGTTTGGCCATCTAGTCTAATTAGCATGTTACGCTTTTATTATTATAGACACACACACACACACACATTTTAAGTATGCTCTCAGTGTTGCACCACCATCACCACCACCCATCCACAGGACTTTGTCATCAGCCTAAACTGGAACTCTGCACCCGTTAAACACTAACTGCAGTCCCCCTGCCCAGCCTCGGGCTCTCTTACAGAACCCGGAGCCTGCAGATTTGTGGCGGTGAGGACCTGTCCCTCCTCCTCAGAGCTGTCCCCTGCCTCCAGGCGCTTCCCTGGTGCCTGCTTCACACCAGATCCCCTGCCGTGGGCTTTTGATGCCATCCTTGGTGCATGTATACTTGCTCAGTGTCTGGCGTCCCTGGCAGATCAGAACATGAGTGCCCGAGGGCAGGGACCTGCAGAATAGGTTCTTAGGAGAAAGTTACTCTGATGGATAGGTGGGTGGTGGATGAAAGACTAGGTGAACGGCTGGGTGGATGGATATCACCTGGCTGGAGAGGCTCTGGCTAGGCAGGTACAGAGGGGTGGGCAGAGGGGTGGGGTGCCAGCTCTCGGGGACAGGCCTAGGCTGGCACTGTGGTGGGGAAAGAGGCAGTGCTCCGGGGCCTGAGGAGTGCAGCTCTGGAAACACACAGGGACTTTAGAAGCCTTTTCCATAAGTGCATTTCCCATCTGACTCTTGGGCCAGATCAAATTGATTTTTTTTAAATGAAAATATAATTATTGAAAAACTTTAGATTTAGAGTTCAGCTGATCACTATAGCTAGTGTGTATAATGGAAGGAGGAGGCATCTTAACTTTGGGGACAGCTCCCCAGGGCCTGGGAGCATGCCGCAGTGTCCAGAAAGGAAGGTGGGTTCCCCAGAGCTGGTGACCATAGCGCTGACCATGTGGTTCTGAGTTTCCATGTTGCCGGGGTGATAGAAGGGACTTGGTCGGGGGGTAGGTAGGAGGGAACCAAAGCCCTGCATCTCAGCCCTGCCCTTGGCCCCTCACATCTGTGATTCACTTAACCCTCCTGACAACGCTTCGGGCAGGTAGTTTTAACCGCGTGGTACAGATGCCAGACAGGCCTGAAGAGCGTGAGCTGCCCACAGGGGCTGAGAGCTTGGGGGGAGAGTTGGCAGGGGGTCTGCGTTCTTCAAGGACGAGTTCCTCCTTTGTCCCTGCCTCTGCGGTGAGACCACCGACGGAGTCCAACTCCAGCCTGTCCCAGCGGCATGGTCCCCAAGAACCAAACCTTGCTAGCACAGGCGGGGAAGCCATCATCCCCAGCTAGTGACTGGCAGCAACACTGCCCTTGGCCTGATTCAGGTGCCCTTGTCTCTGGAAGACCCTGGAAAGGTCACGGTGATCAGGTTAGCTAGAGGCTGTGGAGCAGCGAGGCCAGTGTCGCACCCCCAGAGGACCCCCATGCTTGGAAGTATGGGTGGGGTACAAAGACCTGTTACCCTGGTTCATTCTGTTCCCGGGGAGATGACCTGGCCCTGGCTTGTTTTTATCACACCACGCCTGGCCCTGTTGCCTCCCCCAGTGGGAAGGAAGAGTCAGGTCCCTCTGCTCAGTCACAGACATCGGGGCCATGGGGCTGGGCTGACAAGGAGGGCACAGATTGGTGGTGGGTACCGGCACCTTGCACGTTCTGCGCTATCCTCCTGGGCCTAGGTGGGCAGGGCTGGGTCAGTCTCTGCCTGTTCACTATCGGTGCCATTTGAGGAGTAGAGCAGGCAGAGGGGCTCCAGCCCTGGAGGCCTCACCAGAGGTGCCCAGGTGCTGCTGGCCCCCTTAGGCAGTATGTGGTGCCTCTCGGGCACCCCTGGAAAGACTAGGTGGGCCCACAATCCCTGTGATGAGACCTGCTTCAAGCGTGCAGCATCTCCCCATTATCTCCTGATCACCCTCAATTCCTGGGGGGAGGTGGCCCAGCCACCCTGCTGCACTTTATTAATGCCGTGTCAAACAGGGTGAGATGCAGAAAAGTGCCCACAGGGCGGAGAGACATGTTGAATTAATAAGAGGAAAGGCAGGAACGAGCTAATGACACAGAGACAGGTGGGAGCCAGACCAAGCGCTCCGTGCTGGGCAGTACACGCATGTGGCATGCCATGTGCTGTGGAAGGCACAACCACAGAGACTAATCTAGCGGCTGGGGCGAGTCCCCATGGCTTTGCACAGGTGAAGGCTCAGGGAGCTGGACCCCAAAAGCCAAGTGTGCTGTATGTTAATTAAAAGTATAAAATGTTTTAAAGGAGAAAAAGCAAACTAGGAGACCAGTCACAACCTGTGTCTGCACATAGGTGGATGGATAGGGCATTGTGGGGTGTGCCCAAGACACAGACATGACGAGAACCACACGTTTCTGCAGGGAACAATCCCCAACATGTAACGTTGGCAAGCAGACTATCAGAAGCGCCGGGTGACAGCGTGCATGCACTGAGTGATGGAAAGTGTCACGTGTTGTCTGGGGACACAGTGTGACAGTGGACGTGCACTAAGTAACAGGTGGCATGTTGCACATTGTCTGGACACAGTGTGACAGCATATGAGTGACAGGTGACATCGTGTTGAACAGGGTGGCCGGTACATGCAGGGCAGTGAGCAACCTCACAGGAATGACGATCATGGATGCGGGGGGCGGCAATGTTCTGGAAGGCAGTGTTCTGGGGGTGATGTCTGGGGGATGATGTTCAGGAGGCTTTGTCGGGGGGACAATGTGAGGGCATGGGGCTGGCCGTCCCCTGCGTGCAGCCATGCTAACCATGTGTCTCCCCCTGCAGCCTGCCTGCTCCGCTCCAACGCGCTCTCGCTGGTCTACTTGCTGTTCCTGCTGCTACTGCCCTGGTTCCCGGGCCCCTCCCGGCACAGCCTCCGAGGTAAGGGCCAGGCAGTGGCTCCTGCCTGGAGGGGGAGGCTCAGGGCTCAGAGCTCTTTGTCCATGTGCACCCAGCCCAGGCACCCAGAGGGAGGGAGGTGTTGGGTCCTCCACAGAAACCCTGGGCAGCAAAGAACTTCTGTGGTTTAACTGCTGTGGGTAATGCCTGAGTGGTCCCAGCTCTCATTTTCATCATAGACCCCTGCTAACTTCAGAATCTCTTTTCTGACCGTGTGGTATAGGGGCTTGCTGAAGGTAATGGAGGATCACTGGGTGGATTCCCCTGACCCTGAGGCTCAGGTCCAGGGCTGTGGGCTGGCCAGTATTCCCGCCACTTGTCCTTCTATCCCCTACCCTGTCCCACCACCATCCATGCATCCCTTCACCCAGCGAGACTCCAGCCCTAAAGTCCAGCAAGCACATTGGCTCTCCCGGGCCCGTCATAGGCTCCATCCGTGTTCACCCAGCACGCTAGGGCCTCGGTGCACCTCCGACCACCTCACAATTCGGGTATCACGGCACACCTGGTGGGCAGCTCTAGGTCCTGAGCTCTGGAGGGGGGGCACTGTCTCAGTCTTCTGTGCCCACCACACAGACAGAGGTGGGAAAACCCGTCAGGGAGCTATGCCCCCTGGAGGGGTGGACAGTGCGGCCCACAGCAGGGACCCATCCAAAGAGGCTGGGAGCAGACAGGATGCTGTCCCATCTCACATCCCATGTCAGAGGGGAGAGGGTGAGTGCGGGCCTCCTGCTTCTTGGCCCTCATCTCCTCTCTCCATCCTCCAGGCGGCAATGGCTGCTCAGGTGTCACTCCATCACCCTGACTCCGACCCTCCTGCCCCTCTCCCAGTGTTAGGACCCTGTGATTGCCCTGGACCCATCCAGGGACCCACGCTCAGCCTATATTACGGTCAGTTGCCTGGCAATCTGATTCCCCTTCACTGTGTAAGGAAACTCCCACAGGGTCCAGGCACTGGTACTAGGATGTCCCAAGAGGAAGCATTCTGCCTCCCAGAGGGGACAGGTCCCCCTCCCTGGCCTGTCACACTGGCTCTAACCACCTCATCAGGCTGCCTCCTTGCTCGGCTGTTTGCAGAAGGCTCTGGTCGGTCTTAGAACACAGGGTTAGTTCAGGTGTGGAAAGGGGAGCGGCACCAGCACAGGCACAGGTTGAGAGCTGCTGGGGACAAAGCCAGACCCCTCCCAGGCTGACTCAGCAGTCCGCCCAAGACTCCCAGCTCAGGCCAGCTGGCCCCCCTCCACTCCCCTCCCCTCCCCTTCCCTCCCCTTTTCTTCCCTCCCCTATCCTCCCCTCCCCTCCCCTCCTTTCCGCTCCCTCCCCCTCCCCTCCACTCTCCTCCCCTCCCCTCCTTTTCCCTCCCTTCCACTCTCCTCCCCTCCCCTTCCCTCCCCTCCCCTCCCCTCCCTAGGGGAGGGTCTGCTGGGCAGAGTCTGCCACCCATGCCATTCTCTTTTCTCTGTGGAGCTAGTTCTGTTTGCTCCCAGGCCCTCAGCTAAAAGCTGCTTGTCCTGTAAACATTTCAGTAAATATATCATGCCCTTATGTGACAGGAAACACTCTCCTCGGATCTGCAGCTGAGGGAGCACAGGTTCCCGCCAGGGCCCAGACCAGAGCAGTCCAGATTGGGGAGAGTTAGGACACAGAGGGAGAGGCACTGGGAGACTTCCCTCCTAGCCTCTGTCAGGCCATCTATGGGCCTTAGAAGCCCTTCAGGGACAGGGAGACTGGGCTTTTCTGGGCGGGAAAGAGGAAGGTGGGAGGCCTGCCCATGCCTGCGCGCCTGGCCCTGGGTTCATGAGTTGTATGGCCTGGCCTTGGCGCTGGCACCTGGATGAGGCCTGAGGCTGCCCAGCCCCATAGGCGCTGATCCCTGGCCCCATCCCCACATGGGCATTGGCCTGACCAAGGGGAGCCAGGGTGGAGCTCCCGTGCAGGAAGGGGAGGATCCCAGAGGTATCACCTGTTTCCTCAGGAAGTTCCAATTCCTTCATTGGTCACTAGGGGCCGCCAAGCAAGGTCAGGGTTGGTGGGCACGGGCCATGTACCATGGAGGTCACCACAGGGCGGAGGTGCAACAGAAGCTTCAGGAAGACCGAGGGTCAGCTCCCCGTGACCAGATTAACATTTGGGGACTCAAGGAGCCCATTCCTGCCTTAGAACAAAACCCCGCCTGCTGCCTGCCCTGTGGGCCCCAGGGCTTTGCCCTGACTCGGGTGCTGTGTGAAGGGCCCTTTCTGGTGCACATCGCAGAGCAGTGCACCTGAGGATCCCTGACCTCTATCAGATGACGGGCCCCATGTGTAATTCCCATCATCCTGCCAGGTTCTCAGAGAGCAGATGATGCCCCCCCGGCCTCATTGTTCAGACTTTGGTTTGCCCCCTGCCCTGTCTCTGTTCTGCCTCCACCTCTCTGGACCCTCCTTGATGAGATGGGACCTTGGACAACTGGAAGATGCCCCTTCCCATGGCTTCTCAAAGCACTTCCTGGAACACCCCTGTGCCACCCCGAGGGACCCCCCCCATTCCCCACCCACCTTGCTTGGCCCTTGCCCAGATTGTGTGTGTAGGGGGGGTCGGGGGACAGTCACATCACAGCCCAGGAGTTTGGCCCCGGGCTGGCACCACATCTGCAAGGACCGGGCTGCCCAAAGAGGGCAGTGTGAGCGGGGCCCTCGTGGACAGCAGTTCAGGGGGAATACGAGGGTGGAAAGCCGGGGTCCATGACCTGCGGCTGGATAGGGCAGTGGGAGTCAGGGCCCTGCTGAGGACCCTCCAGAGCCTTTGCAGACTGAGCAGCCACTATCGGCCGATTATGCGGGGGCCCCTGTCTAGGTCAGACAGATGCTCTTTTACAAACCTCTCTCTGGGAGGAGCCCTCCCACCAGTCCCGTGCCACAGTCCTAGCCCCTCTTCCTGTTTCTCTGGAGTTTCCTGCCTGAGCGTGAAGCCCTAAGTGGGAGCTCCAGCCTCTTCAGGATGGGCATTTTTTGCGCCCAACCACCCCCTTTCCAAGCACAAAAGTGGGGGCACCTGCCTTGCAAGAGCAGGGCCTTGTCCTTCCATGGTGCTCCCTGCCTGTGCGAGCCTTGCGTGGCAAGCGAGTGACACCAGGTCCCCAGGGGAGAGGGCAGGCAGCACCTCCCAGCAGCTGTAGCAGATGAGCCTCCTCCCCACTCCCCCAGCCCCCTTCTCCTCCGCCCGCTAATGGCAGCCATTCCTCTGATACTCAGGGCCGAACCTCGGAGTCTACAGGGATCTGTTTTCAACATCTGTAATGGGATGGTCCCCGGCTGCACCCCTCTTCCCTCCTGAGCAGATGCAGGAATCCCTCGCCTGCCTGACCCTCTGCTTACCCAGAGCCAGAGCTGCCCTGTGGGTTGGCTCATCCCTGCTGCCCGCCATCCACATGCGAATTCCCAGGCCCAGGGGACTGGCCGCTCCCAGCTCAGTTGGGCTTGGGCAGGCGGGAGAGCAGCCCAGCTTTGATAGGCGGTGTGTTGAGTGCCAGGCAGAGGGGCAGGCAGGTCCAAGACCCTGCAGCCAACTAAGAAGTGAACTGGGAAGGGGAGGGCAAGACAGTGGGAAGTGCTGGCATCTGCTGTGCCTGCCAGGTGGATGTCCAGGGTGCTGGCTAGGAAGGTGGTCAGGCATGAGCCAGGTGGGTGGTCGTGTCACTCTCTTGCTGGCGGGCCTCAGGCCTGGTGCTGCCCTCCCTGACCTTCAGGCCTTGGCATGCACGAGGAGCCCATCAGTCTTGATAGCACCGCAAGGTCAGCCTCAGGTCTTCATGGCTTGGGAGCAGGGTGAGTCCATGGAATGGGATGGGGTGGCCCTGGACAGGCATCCTCCACCACGTCCCCCATTGAGACTTCCCAGATCTGCAAGAGAAGAACCATACAGGTGAGCCAGGCAGAGGGGAGGCTGAGGAGTGGCAGGGGGAGCTCTGCTCCTCACCCTGTGGCTCCTGTGGGTTCCTGGTGGGGAGGAACCCTGCAGAACACCCCACTGGCAGCTCGGTCCTCCTACAGGGAGGCCGGTGGCCTTTCCCTCCTCTTGGCCTGGGGCTCTGAGCAGAGGGGCCCAGCCAGGGCCTAGGGCCAGACTTTCCCATTCATTTTCCATTTCTCCTTCCTGCCAGTGGGCGGTTTCTTCCACCAACTCCACCCTGCTCTCCTTGCTCACCCCTGCCTGCTACAGGTCAGAGGCTGTAATCCAAGGGTCCGAATGTCAGGGCTGGGAGGGACCTCAAAATGAGTGAGGTAAAGAAACTGTCGAGATCCTGCCTGGTGCCTCTCTGGGCTGCCCAAAGGCACCCCATGCCCTCTCTGAGCCCAGCTTCCCTTGGTAAAATCAGGCAAGACAGCGGGTGAATGATGACGGACTTGTCCTTCACCATGGGCGCCCACATGTCACTCCAGAAGTGCCACCTGCTGGGCCAGCCCTGGGGGAGGGGAGATGGGCCAGTTCTGAGTCTGTTCAACAAATAGTGATTGTGCTGAAAGATAGCGAACAAAAGTGGCATGGGCCCTCTGCTTGCCAGCCTCCAGGCAGGAGAAGAAGAGCTGGTTTAATGGTGACTCCAACTGTCCCCGTGCAGCTGAAAGAAGGGCCGCTGCTCTGCAAGTTGTCATTAGCAAATCAGCCTGCCAGCAGGGGTGAGGACCTGGGGGCTCCTGCCAAAAGTCCAGGGGCTGGCCACAGTGGTGTCCTGAACCCCAGATTCAGAGCTCAGAGTGCGACAGTGAGAACCGAGTGGAGGTCTGTGGAGCTGGCCTCTGCACAGAGTGGGTTGCCCAGCCCACTTCCTGCAGCCAAGGCCTCCCGCCTGGGGGCTGAGCTCTGATTGTGTTTGCCCGCCCGCAGGTGTGAGGAGGGGAGAGGTCACTTGTTGAGGCTGCTCCTACCTGTGCTCATAGGCTCCTGGGCCCAGCTCTGCCTTGGCTTCCCCCAACAAGGGCCATCCAAGTGCCTGTCTGTGATTTATGTCCAGCCAAGATGGCCCAAGTAAAGTGTCCCAGTAATGGCCAACCGTGGGGCTAGGCTGGAGTCTGGTTCTTGGGGCAGCCCTGGTCTTCTCAGGTCCTTCCCACAAGGCGGGGCCCCTGGGATGACGAAGTAAGGCCTGTGAGGTGCCCAGCCCTACCTGGCCCAGCAGGCACTGGCACGCCGGCAGCCTTCATTCCTTTCTGCAGTGACTCGTTCCACACACACATTGGAAGCGTTTAGCTCCATGACAACCCCAGGAGAGTGAGGCTGTCCCCACTTTCTTTGAAGAGCCAGGTTCCCAGCCCCGTCCCCCTCCACGCATCAACCCTGGTGTATCTTTTCACACTGGGGGGTGAAGTAGCGCTCTGTGGCCAAGGCCAAGCAGGGACACACGTTTTTGCTGGACACGTGAACAAACCTGAAGGTTCTCCCTAAGCGTGGGGACCTCTCCTTTCTGTGCTGGCTCCTGCCCCCAACTGTCCCACAGCCCCAGCAGCAGGCGGGCTGCTATGCTGTGCTCTTGTTCCCTGCTTTGTGACTAGGCAGGTCACTTCACCTCATTTGTGTTTATAAATTGGGGTTCATGGTAGTGCCCAACCATGGGGCCCTTGTGAGTGGTCAGTCAGATGGTACAGAGCACTGCATGAGAGCAGCTGCCAACGGCCCCCCGAGACCCCATGGCACGATCGGGGTGTGTCCAGGGCTGGCTGACGGGGCCTGGCTCAGGGCTGGCCTCACCCCTCTTGCTCTGCCCACAGGTCACACTGGCCGCCTCCTCCGAGCCCTGTTGGTCCTCAGCCTCCTCTTCTTGGCAGCCCACCTTGCCTTCCAGATATGCCTACACACTGTGCCTGGCCTGGACCAGTTCCTGGGGTCGAACTGTGAGTTACTGAGAGGGTGGGGAAGGGGGGCCTGGGCCAGCAGGCCTGGGGCAGAGCTAGTGGCTAACTGGAGGGCGGAAGGGAGAGAGAGCCACTGCAGCCCTGCAGGAACCTCAGGTCTCCTTTGGAGGTTGGCTGCCCTGTCTCACCCAGGCTTTGCCTAATAAGGGCCATCCGGGTGCCTGTCTGATTTATGTCCAACCGAGATGGTCCAAGTAAAGTGCCCCAGTAATGGCCATGGGGCTGGGCTGGAGTCCGGCTCTTGGAGCAGCCCTGCTCTTCTCAGGTCCTTTCCCTCTGTCAGCATCTTCTTCCCCTGCTGGGGCTTAGAGACTCACTGCCTGTGCCCTTTCACCCACGGCCGGTATCGCCAGCTGGCCCCCAGCCCTCCAACTCCATTGGTGTCAACACCCAGTCTTCAGGTGAGGGAGCCTTAGGCTCCCAATCCTTCCGCCTGGCTAGGGTCTCCCACCTCCAGGTCCCATGTGGCAGGCAGGGCGTCGCACCGACTTCCCATTTCATTCTGAGATGAATGTGCCCCTCCTGCACTTTAGAAACTGGAGGAAGTCAGATGCCTGGCGGTAATACTGGTCCTGGTGGCTCTGAGACCAGGCCTCCCCATTCCAGCCCCCCGAGGAGCAGCCGGCTCTCCTGACGGGTCTGAGAGCCTGGCCCAGCCGCCCAGCCACTGGGCCCTGCCAGGCAGAACTGAAGGGCCTTTGCTCCACCTGGTTTTCCTGGCTGGGCCTCAGTTTCCCTATCAGTAAAGACAAGTGTTTTTGAGCATCCCTGATACCAGCCACAGGTGCCCCGGAGACCAGGCATTCTGTGCCTCTGGGGCTCCAAGGGCCTCCTGGTGACAAGAGGGGGCTGTTCAGAGCCCACCCACCTGACCCGGTTCCTCTGTGCCTTTCTCCATAGGCAGCCACTGGGAGAACCTCTCCCGACTTGTCGGGGTCACGAGGTAAGACCCCCTCGGCCTCCATCTGGGGTTTCCAGGCCCTCCCTGCTGGCACCTGCCCTCCTGGGCTGACCAATGGACTCTCCTGCCCTTCACAGGCTGGACCCGAAGGACATCCCCAATGCCGTGCGGCTGGTGGCCCCCGACTTGGGCATCCTGGTGGTTTCTGCTGTGTGCCTTAGCCTCTGTGGGCGCCTCACACGGGAAGCCCGGCAGAGCCAGCCCTGCCAGGAGCCGGTGAGCTGTGGCGGGCAAAATGCTCATGGGGGGGGGGGGCGGGGGTAGAGGCATTCTAGAGCTGGGATCCAGACAGTTGAGGATAACTTATCTTTTTATTTATTTTTTAAAAAATGTGGAATTTTCTTTGTAAGCGTCAATATGTGCTAATTATGAAAAGACAGGATACCAGAGGGGAGAGAAGATGCGTGTCTCATGGGAGGGGTCACTAGCAATGTGGCATGGTCCTGGCAGGCCCCTCTTGGAGGACCCCTGCGGGGCACCCAGACAGTGTCCGTACCCTTAGAGACCATCCTGGAGGAGGTTGTTTGGGTCCATGGTAGGGAGTCAGCAGTGCTGGAGGAAGGTCTGCATCAACCATCAGGTAGACCTAGGGACTGACAAACAGATGGACTGATGGACACAGGGATGGATGTTTGAGAAGCCACATCCATAGCAGCATCAGTGGGCTGGTGGGCAAGGTGGGGCCTGCGTAGGCTCAGGCCAGCAAGGCCCTAAACCAGACACTGTCCTTGGAGGGCTTTATCCTAGGTTAGGGGGTCTTGCCTGGGGCAGGGTATGATGCTGGGGTCCCTGGCATGGGCCCTCCATCCAGTAGGGCCTGGTCTGAAGGCTGGGTGGGATCTGTGACTGTGCAGGGATGCTGGCATAAGAACCTCCTGGGGGCCACAGGCTTTTCCCACCCCAATCCCCAGCATCCTTTGTTCAGTAGCTAAGGTTCATGGGCATGAGGGCTTCAACCTACAGAAGAACCCGTAGAGGGGAGCCCAGCAGGTCAGGGCAAGTCAGCCTGCAGCTCACCCAGCCTATTGCCCACCCGCTGCTGCCCCAGCCATGGGCAAGGCAGGCACCAGCGTTTTAGAGGGACCTGGAGATTGAGTGGCTTTTCCAGGCCTTTGTGGGGGGTTGAGCCAGGGCTGGGACTTCCCTTCTCCCTGCTCTTGGGGCCCCCTCCCAACTGAGTTGGCCCTCCCCTTCCCCACAGGAGCACGTGGGCACCAGTGCGTGCATGGGCCAGGGCTGCCTCTGGTTTCCTCATTAGTTGATCCAGGGCTTCCTGGAACAGCTTTGCCGGGAAGGGGCTGGACTATTCCAGAAATCTGTGGATGGGCAGGAGGGCTCAGCTCCTCACTCCATGCTGCTCACTGGGGCTGGGCTCTGGTCTGCTGGGCAACCAGGAAGTGTCACCTTCATCTAAGTGTCCTCATTGGCATAGAGCTGTGCCATCCTGCCAACCCAGGAGCTATGGGTGTAGGCAGACCAAAGCAAAGCCAGTCTTAAAGCCCAGAGCTAGGAGCAGCCCATGCACGCACACGGTGCACACAGTTGTGTACGTGCATGTATCCTGATTGTCATACCCATGTGCATGCATGCTCTGAGGGGGTGAGATGGGCTTTGGTGAGAGGTGAGGAGACGAGTGGATGTTTCTGCCCTGCTCCCCGGGATTGGCCTGCGGGAGCTGAGTCGGGGCGAGAGGCAGGCCTGGCCAGTCTGGACACCACACGCAGCCCCCAAGCACCTGTCTTTCTCCCAGCTGCTGCCTCTGTTTTTCCCACTCCCAGATATGCTCATTTTTCATGGTCCTTCTCAGAAGCTTTCCCAGGGCCTGGGCCAGGCTGTGGGCGGGTGAACTCAGGCCTGGCTGCCCCACCTTCTAGCAGTCATCTTTCCCTTCCAGGCTATCTGGGGCCTCCAACTTCTGCATTCTGGGGTCTAGAGGGAACCCCAGTTACAAGTTCCAACTCAGGGCCCTGCTCTGGTACCCAGGGTTCTAGATAGCCTGTAGCCTATTCTCCTGGCTTGCCCCTCTCCTCCTTTCAGGCACAACCCACACCTCCCTGGGGCCTCCCCACCCCTCAGGCTCTGTGAAGACAGGACCTGTCTGGTTCATCTCTCCTGTCTGGTCCCCACCCACATTTGATGGACAGGGAAACACTCAGGTTAGATGACTTGCCCAAGGCTGCACATATGAGACCCTGGAGCTGGGATGTGACCAGGTCACCTGGTGCTAGAGCCTGTGCTCTCAGCCCAGATGCCTAGTGCTGCCTCAGTGGCTGGGAAGGGCACAAGCAGGGTGTGCATTTTACAGATGAGGACCTGGGGCAGGGCCTGGGCATCTGATGCAGAGCCCATTCTCTTCCTGCCTCATGCTGACTCTCCCTGATGTCCAGGAAACAGCTCCATTCCAGGAAGCCTCAAGCTAGGGCCACGGGAAGCAGGCCCTATTGGATCTTTGTCCCCACCATGGGCAGGGGAGTCCTGAAGGGTCATCCTGTGTCTTCCTGGGCAGTTGGCTTCCAGAAGAGCTGTTGGGGGCACCAGGAGACCCTTGCACTTGGCCACACCCCTGGGGTCCATCCTTCATTCTGTGGAGGCCCCCTGGGCAGTGGAGAAGGAGCAGGATGCAAACAGCTACGTAGTTTGGGGTCTCCTCTGAACCTCTGCTTCTTTACCTATAAGGAAAGTGCTGGTTCAGTCTCTGGAACCAAGGGTAGCCGTGGCGGGTTCTCTGTAACTGGACAGTGAAGTGCACATGTGTGCATGCACTGCTTTTCTTTTTCCAAAAACCCTGCTTCCTGTGGCTGAGCTCGAGGCTTCCTGGAACAGCTGTTTCCTGAACATCAGAGAGAGCCAGGATGAGGCAGGAAGAGCATGGGCTCCATGCAGGCCTCTCAGAGCCAAACCGAGCAGGGCCAGGGCTTCGAGGATTCATGCAGAAATCTGGCTACTTAGATGGGAGACAAAGAAGAGTCCCTTGAGGGGTTCTAGAATAGCCCACTGTCAGCCTGCATGGTCAGTCATCGTGTGTGCCAGGGCTTCGCAGGAGTGTGTTTTGGGGTTGGGCTGGCTGCCTCCAGGAAGGCCTGCAGGGCTGTGAACTTGGGTGAGGCAGCGGGAAGGCGGGGAGTGGACCTTAGGCAAGAAGGGCAGCACAGGTCCACACTCAGGGTGGCAACCCCTTGACGCTGGTGGCTTGAGTGCCATGCCCCTGACCTCCATTCCTCTCTGTGACCTTGGCAGGATGACAATGACAGGGAAGTGGACACCAGCTCTCCAGTGGGGCTGCAGGGAGCCCCTGTGCTGGCCCCCAAGCGGAAGTCGAGGCTGGCTGCCCGGTTCCGGATCACAGCTCACTGGTTGCTAGTGGCTGCTGGGCGGACTCTGGCCATAGTGCTGCTTGCGCTGGCAGGTACCCACGGGGCAGGGAGCGGGGATCCCAGCACCGAACATCCACCAGGAGGGGTTTTCACACCTGCCAAGCTCCCTGCTGACCAATGAGACAGAGGTCACCCAGCCCTGGCCAGGCAGGCATGACTCTGCATGCCTCTGTCCGGTTCTGCAGGCATTGCCCACCCCTCAGCCTTCTCCAGCGTCTACTTCCTGTTCTTCTTGGGCATCTGCACCTGGTGGGCCTGCCACTTTCCCATCAGCCCCCTGGGCTTCAGCACACTCTGCGTCATGGTGGGCTGCTTTGGCGCCGGTCATCTCATCTGCCTCTACTGCTACCAGATGTCCTTCGCCCAGGACATGCTCCCACCTGCTGGCATCTGGGCCAGGTGAGGGCTCATCTGAACAGGTTCTGCTCTGTCCCCTCATCCCTGCCCTGCCCAGCTGGCCCCTCCTCCCGGCCAGAGGTGAGAGCCATGCCTTTTCTCGGCAGGGTTTTTGGTCTTAAGGACTTCGTGGCCCGCACAAACTGCTCCAGTTCCAACGCACTGGTCCTCAACACCAGCCACGACTGGCCCGTGTACGTGAGCCCCGGGATCCTGCTGCTCCTGTACTACACTGTGATCTCTCTCCTGAAGCTCCGCACACACCACCCCCCAGGCCAGGTGGGTGCCCAGGGCCAGCGCTCCTCTGTCTCACACCTCTGGGCACCCATCCCCCATCAGGCCATGGCTCTCCTGCAGGGTTTGGGGACTGAGCTCTGCTCTGGTCTCTGCAGAAAAAGGTGGCGGCTAGGGGTGTTGAGGAGCGGGAGGTGGAGCTGACAGAGGTGGACCACTGGCCCCAGGGCGAGGCCAGGTCTGCAGCCACCAAGGAGGAGGGTGCTACCCAGGTAAGGAGGCTGGGCTGAGTGAAGGGGGTGAGCCCACCTGCCCATGGGCTTGGCTCACTAGGTCTTGGCTTGCTTCTTCAGCACATGATGCCTGACCCTGAGGCTGACAACTGCATCGTGCACGACCTGAGTAGCCATAGCCGGGTCCCGCAGCGCCCCTGTGAGTAGACACACTGTGGCAGCCTAGGGATATCGCCTTCTGTGTGCACACTGCTGCCCCCTGGTGGCCAGTGGGTTGTCTCGCAAGTTGGCCTCTCCAGCTGTGCTTGTCTGGAGCCATGCTACTGACTTTGGGGGGCAGGGGCCTGGGCGGGGGAGGGGTGGGGGGCTACCTCCCAGTTTCTGGAGAACTGGACTGCTCTGCCCTGGACTGGCCCGGAGGCCCAGGGTGGCAGTCTGCCATCTGGGCAGATGGCAGCTGGGTAGGACTGGGCAATTTTCTGGATGTTCTTTTTGCCCTAAGCCTTGATTTCCATTTTGTGACTTGCCCCTGCACAAAGCAGGAGCTGAATCACTGGCCTCAAAGCTGTGTCTGAGGACTTGCATACCCACCGAGTTGGAAGGGGTTCTGGGCCATCTTGTCCCTCTTTCTCTTCAGAGCCTTGGAAACGGCAGCCTGGAGTGGGCCAGGACATGACAGTGGGGGCAGTATCAGATAGGAGTCTGCCTTTTCTGCCCCCAGAGCCTCCTCCCACTGGGCTGCTGCTCCCACACCCCAGCCACATTACAGGGCAAAGTCAAGTGTGGGTGAGGGGTCTGGCCTGTTGGTGTCAGAGCTTCCCAGGTAACCCTTACCACCACCCTATAGTGTACCCCAGGCTCACTGAGCCGAGAGAGACATCTCCACTGCATGGCCTGGGCCACCTCATCATGGACCAGAGCTACGTGTGTGCCCTCATCGCCATGATGGTAAGGAGCAGCCAGCCTGGTGAGCCCATCCCGGGGGTTCCTTCACACATATGAGAGGTGGGTGGTGGCCCATGTTTCACAGCCTGATGCTTCCTCACCAGAAATGAAGGCAGTTGTGTCCTGCTGGCCAAGAGTCACCCTGGCTAGCCCACAGCTACGTATGTGAGCATGTGTGTAAGAGCATGTGTTTGTATGAGTGTGAACATGTGTTCGTGTGAGCATTTGTGTATGTGAACATGTGTGTATATGAATTGTGTGTGTATTGTGCATGTGTGTGAATGTGTGTGTGATCATGTGTGGTGTGGGGCGGCATGTGTCCTGTGCCACTGTGCTCCAGGCCGATGGGCATGTTTGCTTTTCTGTCTGAGCACCTCCCTGTAGCCCTGCCCCCTTGGTATGCTGGGGGAGCAGGTCGGGACTGGGCCAGGTGGACTGTGCAGCCATGCCCACCAGCCCCTGCCCCCAGGTGTGGAGCATCACCTACCACAGCTGGTTGACCTTCGTGCTGCTGCTCTGGGCCTGCCTCATCTGGACTGTGCGCAGCCGCCACCAGATGGCCATGCTCTGCTCGCCCTTCATCCTGCTCTATGGGCTGGCGCTGTGCAGCCTGCGCTATGTGTGGGCCATGGACCTGCATTCGGAGCTGCCCACCACTTTGGGTCCTGTCAGCTTGCGCCAGCTGGGGCTGGAGCACACGCACTACCCCTGCCTGGACCTCGGTGCCATGGTGAGTGCCCCTCACTCCAGGGCACCTGTGAGCATGTGCTGGCGCCTTGGGTGTCTGTATAAGGATCCGTGACGGTGCCATTCGGTTTATGGGCCAGATCCCAGTGGAGTGGGAGCTCAGGAGGGCAGGCCCTTGTTGAGTGGTCACCATGGGGTCCCTGACGGCCAGTCCAGAGTAGTTGCTGGAGTGCATGAGTGATGACCTTGTGTTTTAGGGGGCTGTCCGGTCTCTCTAGCATAGGTTCTATTAGTGTCACATGCTGCCCCTGCGCCTCAGTGGATCGCATCTCACTATGTGAGATGTTTGAGCCCGTGTGCAAGTATGTGTATGCAGATGTGCATGCAAACATCAACTTCTACATGCGTGTGTGTGAACATACGCAGGCATCTGAGCCTAGTGTGCATATGTGTTCACCTGTGTGTGAACTTGTGTGCAAGTGTGTATGCAACAGGCTGAGCTTGTTCCTACAGGGGCCAGGCTGGCCGCCTCCCTGCTGAGGTCTCCCCTGCCCACATCTTTTTGGGCTGTGCCTGGCTTTGGGAGGGGTGCCAGGCTGCCTACCCCTCAGTGACACTGCCCCTCCCCATCGCAGTTGCTGTATACCCTGACCTTCTGGCTCCTGCTGCGCCGATTTGTCAAGGAAAAGCTGCTGAGGAGGGAGAAGACACCCTCCGCGCTGATGGAGGTCACTGTGGCGGACACAGGTGAGTGGGCGGGGCAGTTGGGCCAGGCCCTCCTGCCTGATCCTGAAGTCACACCCTGGTCCCCTGGCTTGGCCCCCAGAGCCCACGCGGACTCGGACGCTGCTCCAGAGTCTGGGGGAGCTGGTCACTGGCATCTATGCCAAGTACTGGATCTACGTGTGCGCCGGCATGTTCATCGTGGTCAGCTTCGCAGGCCGTCTCGTCGTCTACAAGATCGTCTACATGTTCCTCTTCCTGCTCTGCCTCACCCTCTTCCAGGTACCTGGGGGGGGGGGGGCAGGTGGGACCCTCAAGCAGACAGGCCTCCCTGCAGGGCGCCTCACACACCGCATCCCGCAGGTCTACTACAGCCTGTGGCGGAAGCTGCTCAAGGTGTTCTGGTGGCTGGTGGTGGCGTACACCATGCTGGTACTCATCGCTGTCTACACCTTCCAGTTCCAGGACTTCCCCATGTACTGGCGCAACCTGACAGGCTTCACTGACGAGCAGTGAGTCCCCAGTGGGTGGGTAGGCAGGCGAGGTCCGGACATGGGCCCCTCATCTCCTCAGGCCCAGGGCTCTGCGTCAGGGACTGCAGAGCCGGGCGGTGCTGACGGTGCTCCCTCCACAGGCTGGGGGACCTGGGCCTGGAGCAGTTCAGCGTGTCTGAGCTCTTCTCCAGCATCCTCATCCCTGGCTTCTTCCTGCTCGCCTGCATCCTGCAGCTGCACTACTTCCACCAGCCCTTCATGCAGCTCACCGACCTGGAGCACATCCCCCAGCCTGGTGCCTGCCACCCCCGCTGGGCTCACAGGTGCACCCGCCCCTGCCTCTGAGGAGTTCGGGCTCTGGTCTTGGCTGGGGGGTGGGGGGCAGTGGGGGCACAGGGGCTTGCAGAGTGTCTCCACCTTGAACCGGCACAGAGAAGGGCCTCACTGGGAGGGGAAGGCGGCTGGTGGGATTCGGATGGGGGACCCAGAGCAGTGGGAAGGCCTTGGCCATCATCTTCAAATGCTGAGGGGCCTCAGGTAGGGATGTTTTCTCTGACCCAGTGGGGTCTCCATGGTGAAAAGTCAGCTGGGCCGCATGCTCTGACCTAACGGTTGCAGCACAAATAACACAGGTCACCCAGCAGAAGCAGAGGGGGTACAGGCAGGGTCTTCTGTTAGCCCCAAGAGGGCAGGAGCACTGGGAAGAAGTGACACTCTCGGGCCCTGTCCTAGGCAGGACGCAGTGAGTGGGACCCCATTGTTGCAGCAGGAAGAGGAGGAGGAAGCCTCCAGGGACCAGGGGTTGGGCACTGCTGGCCCCAGCCAGGCCACGCAGGTCCCAGAAGGTAAGTCAGAAGGGAGTACAGAGAGGTGAGTGTAGGGTGCCAAGGAGCCGGGTCACCGGGTGGGTCCCCTATGAGCCCCAGGGGAGTCTTAGCTACACAGGACAGAACAGCCCCAGGTCCAGAGTGCCTGTTCCCTTCTCACTGCCTGCCCGCCCTTCCCACAGTCGCAGCCAACAAATGGGGCCTGGTGGCCGAGCGGCTGCTGGACTTGTCCGCCAGCTTCTCGAATGTCCTCACCCGCGTGCAGGTGTTTGTGCGGCGCCTGCTGGAACTGCACGTGTTTAAGCTGGTGGCCCTGTACACCGTCTGGGTGGCCCTAAAGGAGGTGAGAGGAGGACGCACCTTCCTTGTCTGCAGCAGGCCACCCAGGGCACCTCGTGGGCCTCCCTGGGTCTTGGGCCCACAGGAGGGCGTGCCCCACCTGCCTGACTCAGCCCCACCGGCCTGGCTGTCCCACAGGTGTCAGTGATGAACCTCCTGCTGGTGGTGCTCTGGGCCTTTGCCCTGCCCTACCCCCGCTTCCGGCCCATGGCCTCCTGTCTGTCCACCGTGTGGACCTGCATCATCATCGTGTGCAAGATGCTCTACCAGCTCAAGGTCGTCAGCCCCCACAAGTACTCCAGCAACTGCACTGAGGTACGGCCACGGCACCGTGTCCCTGAGCCTTGCGAGCCTCCCGCAGGCGGGGGCTGCAGGGACTGCTTCTTTAGCTCAGGGGTGTGAGGGGCAGATGCAGGGGACCATCCTCGGGGCCAGGGGCTGCGTAGAGTAGGTGTCCTTCCACCCGGTCTATGGAGGACCCACACCCCATGCCAAGGTGTCTGGGCTAGCAAAGTATCCTCATTCGGCTAACTCCCTGCTGAAATACAGGTCATGGAGTGAGGTGGTGCTGGGGCCAGGTGTCTCCTCAAACGAAGGGAGCCCCAGCCAGACCGGGGAGGGGGAGGCCACTCAGGATAGCCCCTGCCCAGAGCTTTCTCTTTACTTCCCCTGCAACCTCTGCCTGAAGCCTCGCCATCCCTAGTCACCCTGGCCCCTTCTCCAGTAAGGTGGTTTGGAGGCTGACAGCACCCCCGTATCCTGGCTGGGGGCAGCTGTGGTCTGGCCCAGACCTGTTCTGGAGCTGTTGTTGGGACAGGGACTCAAGGCAGGGCCGGGTCAGCATCCAGTTACCAGCTGGGGGCAGGGGCTGACACTGCCTCCATCTCCCAGCCCCTCCCCAATAGCACCAACCTGCAGAAGGCGGAGATCAACCAGTCCTTGCTGTATCGGGGGCCCGTCGACCCGGCCAACTGGTTTGGGGTGCGGAAGGGCTTCCCAAACCTGGGCTACATCCAGGTGAGAGCAGGGCCAAGGGGTAGGTGGGGTGGGACTGAGGGGACTGAGGCATTCGGGGGTTGGAGGCAGGACTAGAGGGGCCTCACTGTTCCCCTTCCCAGAACCACTTGCAGATCCTGCTGTTGCTGGTGTTCGAGGCCATTGTGTACAGGCGCCAGGAGCACCACCGCCGGCAGCACCAGCTGGCCCCGCTGCCCGCCCAGGCCGTCTGCATCGAAGGCACCCGCCAGCAGCTGGACCGAGACCTGCTTAGCTGTGTCAAGTACTTTGTCAACTTCTTTTTCTACAAATTTGGGCTGGAGGTGAGTCTCCCCGCACCTGGTGGGACTCAGACACCAGAGATCTGTGCTGCCCTCGGGGGAGGGACCTTGGTTGAGCATCTGCCGTGTTCAGGCACACGGGGCCGCCTGGGGGCACAGGAGGTGGACCTCCAAGGGTGCTGTGTTCTCCCGGGCAAGGTTGGCCTATGGGGTGAGGACAGGGCGCCAGGACTCAGGCTGGAGATTGGGTCAGAGTCTCAGCTTTGCCACAGAGCCTCCTAGCCTCAGTCTCCCCCCTGCACGGAGGAGACACGTCCAGCCTCAGGCGTGGGCTGCCATGAGCCTCGGCTACAGGCCCCGCCTGCCTCGAGGCAAAGCTGTTCTGCTCCCAGGCTGCCCAACCGCCCTGTGCTGCCTGTGACCCTCCAAGACAGCCTGCTGGGCCCGAGGCTGCCTGGAGGCAGGTCCAAGGAGGACCCTCCACCAGTTCCCTCCGTCTCCCATTCTCATCTCCTCTTCCCCTTCTGCCACCCCCAGATCTGCTTCCTGATGGCCGTGAACGTGATTGGGCAGCGCATGAACTTCATGGTCATCCTGCATGGCTGCTGGCTGGTGGCCATCCTCACCCGCCGGCGCCGGAGGGCCATCGCCCGTCTCTGGCCCAACTACTGCCTCTTCCTGACGCTCTTCCTGCTCTACCAGTACCTGCTGTGCTTGGGCATCCCCCCAGCTCTGTGCATTGGTGAGCAGGGCACAGGCTGTGGGCGGGTGTGGGCAGGAGTCCGGAGGGAGCCAGTGCGCGTGGCCGCGTGGAGTGCCCAGGGCGCTCCCGCTTGCCCTGTGTTAGTGTGTCGATGCTTCTTTTTCCTTGCCGGGCAGCATTGTGTTTTGGATGGACTCGCGGGGGGGGGGGGGGAGCGGGGGGGGCGGGCAGGCAGTGAGAAGGGAACAGGCACTCTGGACCTGGGGCTGTTCTGTCCATGGTTGATTTGACCTTTCACACATGGCAGACGTCTGGTTGTTCCCAGGTTGGGGCTGTGAGCGTTGGTGTCTAGGTTTTGCGTGGGCATAGTTTTCATTTCTCTGGCATAAAAGCCCAGAGAGGCTGTCCTATTTTACATCCCCACCGGCAACACGTGTATGATCCAGCTCTTCCACATTCTCACCAATATTTGGTGGTGTCACTATTTTTGTATTAGCCATTCTGATAGGTGTGTAATGAATTTTTGTGTGGTCCAGCCATACCATAGGCCAGCACTCAGGGAGACCGCCCTGCCCACATGCTGCCCTCTAGCTGTCACGACCATGGACACTGGAGCCCTAGAGGCTGTGGTCCAGCAACTGGGGAAGGGACAGGCTGTCCGGAGCCTTGACACACACCCTCTACCCACAGACTACCCCTGGCGCTGGAGCCAGGCCATCCCCATGAATTCGGTGCTCATCAAGTGGCTGTACCTGCCTGACTTCTTCAGGGCCCCCAACTCCACCAACCTCATCAGTGAGTGCCCACTGGCTGGGCCCTTTGTCCGCATGCGCCACCTGCCAGCCTCATTGAAGTCCAAGGAGGTTCTGCACGGGCAGCGGGCAAGCGCAGATGCTCCATTCAGCTATCGAGGGGCATGTTGTCCAGGCCTTGCCAGCTCGCCCAATCCTGTGGTTCCCCGGCAGGACGGCAGGGGGAGGGGGTTCTTTCATGGGTGCGCCTAGTCCTGCAGGATAGTCCCATGGCACTGAGGCCCTTCTCACATGTGCACATCAGGTGTGGACGCAGAGATGGTTGTAGGTATGGATGTGGGCGTGGATGCAGGTGTGCACAGGTGGGCAGAGAGACAGATGCAGGTGTGCACAGACTGATGCCCACAGGGTGCGCAGTCAGACACGTTAACTCATTTCCTAATGTGCGTCTGGTGCACAGATACGCAGAACATGTACACAGGCGTGATCCCCAACATCCATATCCACGTATGGACATCACCCACCAGTGTGCACACTCGTAGACATGTGTCTGCCCAGCCCGCACATGCAAACACCAATGCCTCTCTCTGGTCTGGGTATGAGGTCAGTGCCCTGTGCCCGTCATGTACCAGGCCTCCGCAAGGCCAGCGGTTCCTGGGTCGTGCGGCAGCGGCCTCCCGTGTATCCGCAGGTGACTTCCTCCTGCTGCTCTGCGCCTCCCAGCAGTGGCAGGTGTTCTTGGCCGAGCGCACCGAGGAGTGGCAGCACATGGCTGGCGTCAACACTGACCACCTGGAGCCTCTGCGGGGGGAGCCCAACCCCGTGCCCAACTTCATTCACTGTAGGTGGGTCCCGGGGTGCCGCCAGGCTGCAGAGCCCAGTCTGGAGCTGCATAGGCGGCGGGGCTGCAGGGCAGACGGGCACACCTGGCTCCGGCTAGGGCGGAGCCTGGGGCAGGTGCTGCTGATGGTGTCTGGGACGCGACAGGGGGCGGGCATTGGCCTTGCAGCAGAGGGGCCTCCTGGAGTTCCTCTGGCCCAAGGCTGTGGGGGGAGGTGGGGTAACCGGCCCACAGTGACTCCCCGCCCGCAGGTCCTACCTCGACATGCTGAAAGTCGCTGTCTTCCGCTACCTCTTCTGGCTGGTGCTGGTGGTGGTGTTCATCACAGGGGCCACGCGCATCAGTGTCTTCGGGCTGGGCTACCTGCTGGCCTGTTTCTACCTGCTGCTCTTCGGCACCTCCCTGCTGCAGAAGGAGACGCGCACCCGCCTCGTGCTGTGGGACTGCCTCATCCTCTACAACATCACTGTCATCATCTCCAAGAACATGCTCTCGGTGAGCCGGCCGGCCAGCCTGCCTAGCCCCAGCCCCAAACCCAATCCCGGAGGCTGGCTGACCCTCCTCCCGCCCCCAGCTCCTGTCCTGTGTCTTCGTGGAGCAAATGCAGAGCAGCTTCTGCTGGGTCATCCAGCTGTTCAGCCTCGTATGCACGGTCAAAGGCTACTATGACCGTGAGTGAGAGAGGGCAGGTGGCTGGGGGTGTCTGGGACACGCACTGCTTCAGGGGCCCAGAACCCTGTCCGTTTCCTACACCCCTGCCCCATGGTCTTGATCTGCATCCTGATCCTCAGCAAATGTGCTTGACCCCTGCCTCTGACTCAGGTCCCCAACCTCTGCCCCACACCCCTGATCCCACCCGTGTTCCCGACCCTGGTCATACCCCTGACCCGTGCGGGCACCTGTCTCACAGCCAAGGAGATGCTGGGCAGGGACCAGGACTGCCTGCTGCCCGTGGAGGAGGCTGGCGTCCTCTGGGACAGTGTCTGTTTCCTGTTCCTGCTGCTGCAGCGCCGTGTCTTCCTCAGCTACTACTTCCTGCACGTCAGGGCCGAGCTCCAGGCCACTGCTCTGCAGGCCTCCAGGTTGGCCCCGTCCTGGATCCCCTGGGCCCATCTAGGGCAGGGCACTGTGCCCTGATGTGACACGTCTCCTAGAGCGAACCGAGGACCACGGGTCATTAGCACCTCCTCAGGGGCCTGACTGCACAATGTCCACGTCATGTGGTCTCAGCCCTAGCTTTTTGTGGGCTGGCGTTTCAGTCCTACTAGTGCCCTGACGTTGGCCTGAGGTGCACCCCACCAGAGAGCCTGTCCCCCCACCCCCCTGTTGTGCCTGGCCAGTGAGCCAGCAAGTCTCCCCATCCCTGGCCTCTGTAGGTCCCATGGCCACCTCTTCATTTGCACGTTTTCTACCCCATGAGACTGGAGGTGGCAGGGGGTCCCCACCCTCTCACTGCAGTACAGATGGGGTGTCATGTTGGAGAGCTAGCCTGTGAGCAGGGAGGACCTGGGTGCTGGTCTAAGCCCAGAGGAGGGAGCTCGTAAGGCTGGCGCTCACCCCCGGCTTCACTGACTCCCCACAGGGGCTTCGCCCTGTACAACGCTGCCAACCTCAAAAGCATCGACTACCACCGCAAGGCCGAGGAGAAGTCCCTGGCCCAGCTGAAAAGACAGTAGGTGCCATCTGGGGGACCAGGATGGGATGGGGTGTTTTCCTGTCTGGCCCGATGATCAGAGTCATCTCCCATCCAGGATGGAACGTATCCGCGCCAAGCAGGAAAAGCATAGGCAGGGCCCGGTGGGCCTCAGCCACCCCCAGGACGCCCTGGAGCCCGGCCAGGAGCCAGGTGAGTGGATAGAGCCCCCAGGGCCCCCAGCACTGGTGCATCTGTGCCGCTGGCGCCTGTCCGCGTCTGTGCCACGTGACGTCACACAGGGCTTCCAGCCCATCTGTCCTGTGCCATGTGGTCACTCTCTGTCCCTGCAGGCCACACAGCCTGCCAGTGACTGTCCGTCTGCACTTGTGGGCTGTCCTCCATCTCCACAGCACCCTGAGAGGGTGCTGGTCACTGAAGGGGCTCTGTGTGTCTCTGCTGAGGGGACACCCTCATTCTCCATGACTCTCCCTGCTGGCTCATGCTCGCCACCCCCTCCCCTTCACAGGTCCCGGCAGTCCAGGGGGCTCCTCCCCGCCACGGACACAGTGGTGGCGGCCCTGGCTGGACCATGCCACAGGTACTGCCCCAACCTGGCTGCCATGACCACTCTCTCAAGCTGCTGTGTGTTGGGTACCCCCCCCGCCCCTCTTAGTTGCTACTGCCTTTGGGGCATACAGCTTGCCGGTACTGACCTGCAGTCTTGGTACAGGCCATGCAGTAACAAGGGGCTGGGCCTCGATTTAGCTGCCCCCCCACCCCCCACCAGCTCTGCATTTTATAACTTGGGGATTCCGAAGTCTGAATTATCACTGCCCACTCCCAGCCTCTCCTTTCCTGGCCCTGCTCCCTGTGTTCCTCTTGTCCAGTCTGGTCTCGTCCCGCCACTCTGGCCTGTGTCCTGTGCATGCACCTCTGTCTGCCAGCCTGCTGCTCCCTGCCTCCAGCCACTGAGGCTTTTCCTGGGGGGGGCGGGTGGCATGCGGGCCTTGGCCCCTGGGGTCACAGGATGCTGAGGGAACCCAAGCTAGGCAGCACAGCCAAACCTATTACTGCCCCCCGCCCCCCCTCCCCCCCCGCCAAACCCATGAACTTGAGAGTCTTCCAGAGCCCAACCTCATGTGGGGGAGGCCAGCTCAACCCCACCCTGCCCACAGTCATCCACTCTGGGGACTACTTCCTGTTTGAGTCTGACAGTGAGGAGGAGGAGGAGGCCCAGCCCGAGGACCCCAGGCCATCGGCACAGAGTGCCTTCCAGGTGAGGTGGAAGGGTCCCCTGGCTGCCTTCCCCTGTCCATGGAGCACTTGGGCCAGCCAGCACAGGAAGGACAGATGCCCCCAGGGCCTGGGGACCTGCCCAGCCCCGTTCAGACCTCCTGAGTCTACCAGTCAGATGGACAGCAGTCTGTGGGGACCATAGGTCATGGCAGCTATGTGCCTCTGCCCACCTGCTCCTGCAGTCCCAACTCTGACCCCCAGGCCTATGGTGGCCACCGGTGGCCTGGCCTGCAAGAGGGCTCATTATGTTTGCTGGTCGTACATCTGTCTTCTGAGCCAGGATCCTCTTGTCCACCTTTGGGTTCCTGGTTCTGGCCTGAGGCCTGGGTGCTAAGTGAGATCTGTGATGTGCCAGGTGAGCTGTGCGAACTGCCCTTTGCGCCCACAACAGCCCTATGGTGCCCACTTCCACCCCGGCTCAGGCTGAAGGTTCCCAGCTGCGCTGATCCCTGGTTCCTTCTCTTCCCCGGGAGCTCAGAGGTGAGCCCAGTGCTCAGAGGTGAGCAGGGTGCTAACCCGGGGCCCTGTCCTGCAGATGGCGTACCAGGCATGGGTGACCAACGCCCAGACGGTGCTGAGGCGGCGGCGGCGGCAGGAGCAGGCACAGCTGCCTGTGGGTAAGTCAGGCTGAGTGCGGGTAGGGGGTGGGGAATGTAGGGCTACAAGGTGCTGACCAGCTCCCTTATGCCCAGGAGGCGGCCCGGGTCCAGAGGTGGAGTTGGCAGAGGGGCCAGAGAACGAGGTGGCAGGTACACGGGCCCTGGGGGATTGGGGTTGGGGTCTCATGCTGGCTACCCCTCCAGGACCCTCCTGCCAATCAATCCTCTCCCTGCAGGCCGGAGCCATGTGATGCAGCGGGTGCTGAGCACCATGCAGTTCCTGTGGGTGCTGGGACAGGCGCTGGTGGACGGGCTGACGCGCTGGCTGCACACCTTCACACGGCACCACCGCGCCATGAGTAACGTGCTGCGTGCTGAGCGCTACCTGCTCACACAGGAGCTGCTCAGGGTGGGTGCCACCATACCCCAACCCCATCACACCCCCACCCCTGCCACCATGCCTTACCACACTACCCTACCCCTGTGCCTGCCCCACCTTCACCTCCCCCACACTGGGGTGGGGGGGCACCTCCACTGCCCTAGCCCCCTCGTGTGCCCTGCAGGGTAGAGAGGTGCACCGGGGCGTGCTGGACCAGCTATACTCGACTGAAACCGAGGCCACGCCATCAGGCCCCTCGGAGGCACGTGATATACCTAGCACAGCTTCGAGGTAGGTATGGGCCGCAGGGGCTCAAGTGGGAGCCAGTACCCACTGCATCTGGCCTGCTCTCAGGCCCAGAGCCAGGGACACCCCAGCGGCTACGCTTGGGCACATAGCCTCCCAGCCCCCGTCCACCAGGGACCTTGAGGCCGTCCTGCCATCTGTGACCAGCCTCCTCTCCCACAGTGGGCTGGGGGCAGAAGAACCAATAAACAGCACGCCCGAGGACCCCGGCAGCCCCCTGAGCACGGGCTACAACACCCGCAGTGGCAGTGAGGAGATGGTCACGGAGCCCAGGGCTTCTCTACATGGCTCCCGAGAGCTTCCCGCTAGCACTCGGACCCGGATGCGCACGGCCAGCGAGCTGCTCCTTGACAGGTGTGTGCGAAGAGCGGCTGGTGGGACCGGGGGCAGGTGGGCCTAGGCCTGGGGCCAGAACTTGCCTGAACATGGACCCTGCAGGTGCCTGCGCATCCCAGAGCTGGAGGAGGCTGAGCAGTTCGAGGCCGGGCAGGGCCGGGCGCTGCGGCTGCTGCAGGCCGTGTACCAGTGTGTGGCTGCCCACTCCGAGCTGCTCTGCTATTTCATCATTGTTCTCAACCATATGGTCACCGCCTCGGCCACCTCCCTTGTGTTGCCTGTGCTGGTCTTCTTATGGGCCATGCTGTCCATCCCGCGGCCCAGCAAGCGCTTCTGGATGACGGCCATCGTCTTCACCGAGGTGGGCAGCGGTCGGGGGGGCAGGGGGGAGAGAGGGCCGGGCCCTGCCCGCCATGCTGAGCCCCGCTGCCCCGCAGGTCATGGTGGTCACCAAGTACCTGTTCCAGTTTGGCTTCTTCCCCTGGAACAGCCACACGGTGCTGCGGCGCTATGAGAACAAGCCCTACTTCCCGCCTCGCATCCTGGGCCTGGAGAAGACTGACAGCTACATCAAGTACGACCTGGTGCAGCTCCTGGCCCTCTTCTTCCACCGTTCCCAGCTGCTGGTGAGTGCCAGGTGCCAGAGCAGGTGGGCAGCAGGCAGGTACCTCTCAGCCATCTTGTTCCAGGAGGCGAAGGTGGACACTGTGGGCCCCAGGGTGGGCCTGGCCATCTTGCCTGGTCCCAGAGCTGCCCATGCAGCCATGCCTGCCTCCCCAAGGCCCGCCTTCCTTCCTTCCTTTCTTCCACAGTGCTATGGCCTCTGGGACCATGAGGAGGACCCGCTCTCCAAGGAGCCTGATGGGAGCCGTGGGAAAGAGGAGCCTGAGGAGGAGCCAGCCCTGCTGGGACTCCAGACTGAGGAGGGCACAGGGCCCCGGGAGGAGCTGGGGGTGGCTGGGGCCACCACCGAGGATGACATCCAAGTAAAATCGAGAGATGGGCCCTCAGAGCCACACATGGAGCTCAAGCCCCATGACACGAAGCGTGTTGGTCTGCGTTTCAGGAGGAGGAGGAAGGAGAGTGCAGAACCCAGAGGACCGGCAGCCATTGGTACATGTCCCTGTCAACTCACAACCACCCCAGTCCACCCAGCTCTCACATTGCAGGCACCACCCCAGCCAGGTTCCAACCACACCCTCTGTGTCCAGAGGATGCAGCCCCAGGGGCCCACTGCTGGTGACGCTGGGAGGGCCCTGTCCTTAGTCTGTTGGTCTGTGAAATGGGGTGATGGCAGCCCCTGCGTGGGGCTCTCGGGATGGTCAGGAGCTGAGCTAGGCCTCAGTCCATCACTGGTGACTACTCCCCACAGAAGCCGAGACTGAGGAGGAGGAGGAGGAGGCAGCAGCCACCTCTGGGGGACAGAGGCGGCGGAGTCGTCCCCGGGAAAGAGTGAGGGCAGTGGGCATCCGGCTGCAGACCTTCTGCCTGTCCCTGTGAGTGACCAACCTGGGAGTGGCCTAGGGGAGGGGTGGGTGGGAGCAACCAAGGTGGTCCTGGGCTGAGCTCCCTTCCACCTGTCCGCAGGGCCCAGAGTGTGTACCGGCCCCTGCGGTGTTTCTTCCACGATATCCTGCACACCAAGTACCGTGCAGCCACTGACGTCTATGCCCTCATGTTCCTGGCGGATGTGGTCGACTTCATCATCATCATCTTCGGCTTTTGGGCTTTTGGGGTGAGCTGGGCTCAGGGCCCCCCGTGAGCGCAGAGCCCAGCAGCCACCCAGCTCTCCCTGACCCTTCCTTTCCTGGCCACAGAAACACTCAGCGGCTACGGACATCACGTCCTCCCTGTCGGATGACCAGGTTCCTGAGGCCTTCCTGGTCATGCTGCTGATCCAGTTCAGCACTATGGTCATCGACCGTGCCCTCTACCTGCGCAAGACCGTGCTGGGCAAGCTGGCCTTCCAGGTCGTCCTGGTACTGGCCATCCATGTCTGGATGTTCTTCATCCTGCCCGCTGTCACTGAGAGGTGGGTGCTGACGGGTCAGGCCCAGCCTGCAGAGGCATGCTTTGTGTGGTGCCTGACAGAGCTGCATTTGGGTCTGGGGACCTTGGGGGCTCCAGCTACTGGACTCGGGCGGGGTGCCCTGATCTGAGCTTCCTGTCCCCCCTAGAATGTTCAGCCAGAACGCAGTAGCCCAGCTGTGGTACTTTGTGAAGTGCATCTACTTTGCCCTGTCTGCCTACCAGATCCGCTGTGGCTACCCCACCCGCATTCTTGGCAACTTCCTCACCAAGAAGTACAACCACCTCAACCTCTTCCTCTTCCAGGGGTGAGTGTGGGCTGGCCCAAGGGGGGTCAAGGCTCCTCCCTCAGCCCCTCCTGATGGGTACCCCGTCTCCGGTAGGTTCCGGCTGGTGCCATTCCTGGTGGAGCTGCGGGCCGTGATGGACTGGGTTTGGACAGACACCACACTGTCCCTGTCCAACTGGATGTGTGTGGAGGACATCTATGCCAACATCTTCATCATCAAGTGCAGCCGAGAGACAGAAAAGGTGCCTGGGCCCAAGGCGAGGGTAGAGAGGGGACACTGGTCATTCCCCATTGGGGCCAGCAGGAACTGCGAGAACCAAACACTGGCGGCCCCTCCTTGGGCTTTGCCATGGAGGCCAGGGAGCCACTGTGGGCCAGAGAGCATTTCTAGAACTCTCCCTGGCAGCCAGAGGGGCTTCTTAGAGAGGGGATAGTGAACTCTGCCCTGTTAGGGACAGGTAGTTGGCAGTGGCCTGAGCAAATTGCACAGTGGAATATGCCTGCCATAATGTTAGCTGAATTTTTGTTCTTTTTTAGCAGCTTTACAGAGAGAATTCATACACAAGATTTGCCCATTTAAAGTGTACGACTTGGTGGTTCAGTATGTTTGGAGTCGTGCATCCATCACCACAATGTCAGAACATGCTCATCATACCCATTAGCAGTCACTGTCCATCCCCTCATTGCCAGCTCCTGGCAGCCACCACCTACTTTATAGATTTGCCTATTCTGGACATCTGTCTAATAATAGGATAATATGTCATCTAACGACTGAACAGCAGTGATCTGAGGCTGCATGGTGCCAGGGCAGGGGACCTCAGGCCACGCTCCCCGCCCGGCGGGGCTTGATGGGGGACTTGAGGCTGCACCCCCTGCCCGGAGGGGCTTGACGGGGGTGGGGCCAGCTGGGTCTGGGTCTCCTGCGATTTCGAAGCATGTGCAGGTGGGTGGAAACTTTACTCTGGGTCCTGTGGTGCACCCTAGACTCTGACAGGAGGGAGATTTTCATATACATTTTACTAATTTTCTTTCATCTCTGACACTTCTATTACAGAGAAAGGGCAAATAGCAATATTAAAATATTTCCTCTAATTTCCCTTTAATGTGCACGAATTTTGTGCACCGGGCCACTAGTTTCATATAAATGAAATCAGTGTGGCCTTTTGTGATTGGCTTCTTTCACTCAGCATATTACCACAGTTTATCCATGTTGTAGCATGTGTCACAATTTCTTTTTATGGCTGAATAGTTTAACTTTTTGTTTGTTGGAGTTATGGGTAGGGCTAGGGTTAGGTTTAGAGGTAGGGATAGAGTTAGGACTAGGTAAAAGTGTTAGGGGTAGGGGTAGGGTTAATGTTACTGGTAGTGTTGGGTTAGGATTAAGTCTAGTGTTAGGGTTAGTGCAAGTCTGTTTCTGGTTATGGTTCATGCCATCTTTTATTTATTCAACAGTTCCAAATGGTGACAGACATTTGGGTTTGTTTTCATTATAAAAAATGATGCTATGAATAATCACATACAAGACTTTGAACACACAAGTTTCCGTTTCTTCTGGGTAGACACATAGGAGTGGGCATTGCTGGGCCGTGAGGTATCTCTAGGTTTCACTCTTGAATTGTTTTCCATGGCGACTGCTCCATTGCAGTCACACTGCTCTTCCACTTCCCTGCTAACCCTCCTTTTCTGACATTTTTCACCCATCCCTGTGGTTTTGATTTTGCATTTCCCTATTGGCTAATGATAAGCATCTTTTCCTGTGCTTATTTGCCATGTCTATCTTCTTTGGAGAGTGTTTTTTCAGAACCTTTGCCCATTTTTTCTTTGGGTTAAGCAACTGTTGGATAAACAAAAGGTGGCACATTTACACCTTTTACTGAGCTGAGAGTTCCATAGATATTCCAGATACTAGACTCTATCAGGCGATTTGCAAGTATTTCCTTCATTCTGTGGTTGACTTTCTCCTTTTTTGATGGTGTCCATGGGAGCACACAAGTCTATTTTCATAATGTCTAAATTTTTTCTTTTGTTGCTTGTGCTTTTGGTATTAGATCTGAGGATATTTTGCCAAATATAAGAGTTTCAGTGATTTATGTCTTAATTTTTGCATATGGTGTTAGTTAAGGGTCCACCTTTATTCTTTTGCATGTGGACATCCATTTGTTGAAAAGGCTGTCCTTTCCCTACTGAGTGGTTGGCACCTGTCTCCATGAATGGGTTTGTTTTGGGGCTCATTATCTCTCCACTGATCTCTGTCCTGTCCAGCACCACAGACTTAGCTGCTATAGCTCTGTAGTCAGTTTGGATGTTCAATTAAGGCTTGACTTTATGGGTCCACAGGGTGAGCTCAAGACCATGGCCTTGAGGATGGAATGGTGGGGTGTGGAGGGCAGCTCTGGGAGCAAAGGGAGGGAAGGGTCTGATTCAGCACTTGTGGCTAGGGAGCAGGGACGGAGGCCTGCACAAGGCAGGGCACTGGGAAGGTGGAGCTGAGCAGTTGACCCATACCCTGTCCCCCTACCAGAAATACCCACAGCCCAAGGGGCAGAAGAAGAAGAAGATTGTTAAATATGGCATGGGCGGCCTTATAATCCTGTTCCTTGTGGCCATCATCTGGTTCCCGCTGCTCTTCATGTCTCTGGTGCGCTCCGTTGTCGGCGTAGTCAACCAGCCCATTGACGTCACCGTCACCCTCAAGCTGGGGGGCTACGAGGTGAGCAGCCACCTTCTCCAGCCACGGGAAGCAGTGCAGGTGCAAGCTCTGCCGCACACCGAGGGCTCTGGCCAGGCAGCCCCGATTCCCGCTCCTCTCCTTTATTGTCCTCACGGACTGTGCAGAGCTCGGCCTGCGTGCTCTGGGGAGTCAGAGGCTCCCCCGGCACCATGTCACCCTGTTTCCACCCTCAGCCCCTGTTCACCATGAGTGCCCAGCAGCCGTCCATCGTGCCCTTCACACAACAGGCCTATGAGGAGCTGTCCAGGCAGTTTGACCCCCACCCGGTGAGCAGCAGCCCCCACATTGCAACTGCCTGGCAGGGGAATGGACGGCTTTAGGCGGGGGGGGGGGGGGGGGGTGTGGCTTGGCCTCACCTCACTGAGGTGCTGTCCTGTGCTCAGCTGGCCATGCAGTTCATCAGCCAGTACAGCCCTGAGGACATCGTCACAGCGCAGATCGAGGGCAGCTCCGGGGCTCTGTGGCGCATCAGCCCGCCAAGCAGGGCCCAGATGAAGCGGGAGCTATACAATGGCACTGCTGACATCACCCTGCGCTTTACCTGGAACTTCCAGAGGTACGTCCTGGGCTCGGATGGGGCCTGGATGGGGCACACGCCTCAGAGGGTCACGCTGCACCCCTGCTTACAGGGACCTGGCCAAGGGAGGTACTGTCGAGTACACCAACGAGAAGCACACCCTGGACCTGGCCCCCAATAGCACTGAGCGGCGGCAGCTGGCCAGCCTGCTGGAGGGCACCTCGGACCAGTCAGTGTGAGTGGGGGCCAAGGGGCCGGGGGCACCAGGAAGGCTGGGCCAGACCTGACCCACTGGACTCCTCCCCACAGGGTCATCCCTAACCTCTTCCCCAAGTACATCCGTGCCCCCAACGGGCCTGAAGCCAACCCCGTGAAGCAGCTGCAGCCCAGTGAGTGTGTTCGGGGGAGGGTGGTGCTAGGCCATGGCCTCTGCCCTGGGAGAGGCTGGTGGCCTGACTGTCTCACCGCTCTGACCCAGACGAGGAGGCGGACTACCTCGGCGTGCGCATCCAGCTGCGGAGGGAGCGTGTGGGCTCGGGGGCTGCTGGCTTCCTTGAGTGGTGGGTCATTGAGCTACAGGACTGCCAGGCTGACTGCAACCTGCTGCCCATGGTCATCTTCAACGACAAGGTCAGCCCACCCAGCCTGGGCTTCCTGGCTGGCTATGGGTGAGTGTGCAGTGATGTGGGCCTGGGGGCTGGGGTGCGGCTGTGGGTAGCAGCCCCCAGGACTCACCCTCACTTGCATGGCAGGATCATGGGGCTCTATGTGTCCATTGTGCTGGTCATCGGCAAGTTTGTGCGCGGCTTCTTCAGTGAGATCTCACACTCCATCATGTTCGAGGAGCTGCCGTGTGTGGACCGAATCCTCAAGCTCTGCCAGGACATCTTCCTGGTGCGGGAGACGCAGGAGCTGGAGCTGGAAGAGGAGCTATACGCCAAGCTCATCTTCCTCTACCGCTCACCGGAGACCATGATCAAGTGGACCCGTGAAAAGGAGTAGGAGCCAGTCTCCGTGTGCACCGTGAATGAAGGAGCCGGCCTGGTAGGAAGGAGGGCAGTGCTCCTCAGGCCACAGGAGCAGACACTCCAGTCCCAGGCCACCAGCTGTGACAGGTCCTCCTGGCCCACTGAGCCCTGATGCTGCTGTTAGAAGGAAGCTGTGGCCCCTCCACAGCCCAGTGCAGGACTGCTGTCCCTTTCCGTCGTCCCTACAGGTCCCAGTGCTAGACACACTGGGCCAGGGGGCCCAGCCCTCCTTTCTCCACACGTACTGTAGTTTTTTAATTAAAACATTTTTATTTATACAAACAGATGATAGCATGCCGCCTGCCCATCACTGTGTCCTGCTCCAGCATGGCAGAGGTCCAGGCCGGATGGTCCCAGGGGTCCATTCTGAGGCTCAGCTCTCACCGGTCTGTGCCTCATCATCACTGTCAACCAGATACTCCTGCATCTCCTGCAAGACCGAGGCCCTGGGGGAAGCCACACAGTGGAAATCAGCCCAAAGGTGCTCACATCCAGAAGGACCCCTCCCAGGGCTCCCAGCACAGCAGGCACCAGTACCTCTGGCTACGGAGCTGGGCCTCAGTCAGTATGTAGGGTGGCAGGGGGTCCAAGGAAGGCTGCAACAGAGAGCAGGCATGAGTGATGGGCTGCGTGGCACAAAGCTAAGCCAGTGCCAACCTGCCCCCTCACCCCAGGAGTGGGCGGGCCTCCCCTATCACCAACACAAGGCTGGCACCCACGTACCAAGTCCTTCATGTTCACACGGCACCCGTAGCATAGCTGCTCGATGACATGGGCTCGGGGGTCCTCCCTGTAAGAGCAGAGCTGGACCTGTGTGCCTGGTCTTGGCCCCTCAGTGCAGGGCCTGATGGCTTGGTCCCAGGGTGTACCGCCACCCTCTGTGTAGCTGCAAGGGACCAGCCATGGGGTGGGGTGGGTCAGGGAAGAGACTCACCTCCCGCAGGGCTCAGCCCCCCGGCAACAGCCCTGGGCCCTGCCAACCTCTGTAGAGCAGCAGGGTGTTGTGGGTGCCTCAGCTGGTGGAGTGGGGGGCTGCATCTGGGAGAGATGTGAGGTCTGGGCCCCAAAAGCCGTGGCACTATCTGCAAACAGAAACGAACTGAGGGGACCTCATGACTGGTAAACCCCAATACCCACTCACCGGTACCCCTTCCACCCATGAACCCCGAGAACATTCAGCACAGACCAGCAGTATCGATGTCCAGTGCACACATGCAGAGCAGGCAGCGGGGCCCTGGGGGGCCACCAGCACTGCCATCCCTTGGGGCCTTGACCAGCTTCTCACTCGTCCTGGAAGTGTAAGGACAGGGCACAGAGGCACCACCGGTTAACCAGAGCCTTGCTCCTGCCTGACCTGAGCCCCAGGGTGGTGAACTCAGTGCCTACCCTCCCTCTCCCACCCCACGGCACAAACACACACCTGTACACAGTGCTGACTGTGGAGGGGAACTGGGCCTGCAGCCTGAGCATGAAGGCTTCCATAAGCCGGTGGATGCTGGACTTTTCAGGGGCCTAGGGACAATCAGATGGGGGGCTAGAGTGGCCCTGGTGCAGAGGAGCAGCCCCAGGCCTGGCCAAGGGGCCATGTCTGTCAACTCCTGAGAGTCTGCCATGTTGGGACTGGAGTGAATCAGGCACACAGTTCTACAATGTCCCTGTTGCTAAACACAGCCATTATTAAAAATTAAATTATGGCCTGACCGGCGTGGCTCAGTGGTTGAGTGCTGACCTATGAACCAGGAGGTCATCGTTCGATTCCTGGTCAGGGCACATGCCCGGGTTGCAGGCTGATCCCCAGGGTGGGGCATGCAGGAGGCAGCTGATCAATGATTCTCTCTCATCATTGATGTTTCTATCTCTCTCTCCCTCTCCCTTCCTCTCTGAAATCAATGACCCAAGTGTTGCCAGTTCAATTCCTGGTCAAAGGGCACATACCTGGGTTGCGAGTTCCCTCCCCGCCTTGGCTCGCCCAGTCCGGGTACGTGCGGAAGGCAACCAATCAATGTGTCTCTTTCACATCAATGTTTCTCTCTCACCCCCTCCCTTCCACTCTCAATAAAAATTAATGAAAAATATGTCCTCGGGTGAGGATTAACAAAGAAACATACACAAAAAGAAAACCCACAAAAAATTGTCAAAATTTTAAGTATTTCTGACAAAGGTCATTCTGCCCCTCCATCATCCCCTTCCCCATGTCCATGACCACCCCTCCCCCAAAGCTGGGCACCTCGCCTTCCCAAGGACAGGTACCAGGGTGTGGCAACTCCCTCTCCTTGTGAGCCCCTCCCCCGCGAAGGCATCAACCTGTCCTCCAACTCCAAGGGATATCCTGTATATGCTCCAAGGATGCTGGGGGACATAGGTACTCCACTATGGCACAGGGACGCCACTATGGTACCAGGTGACAAGCACTGAAGCTAGAGGGCTGGTGTGGACACAGTTTAGGCTGCCAAAGATGTGCTGGCAGCCTCTGCCCTGTCCCGCAAGTTACCTTGGTGTCGATAGCTGGTGTGAAGACAGAGGGCACGGCAAACAGGCGGTTGTAGAAGGCGACCTCCTTCAGTGTGTGGTCGCGCATGGGCCGCACCACCACCACGTCACCATGCCTCTCATCAGAGAAGCCCTGGGGAGGGGGAGGAGGGTATGTTCTTCCCTGTACCTAGCTGACAGGGTTATAGCTCCCTCCTTCCCTGCCAGCTGGGGGCTGAGGAGTGTCAGGTCAGGCTCCTCCCTCCATGAGGAAGACCCCAAGACTGATTCACAAGATACTACTTTCAAGTGAAGGGGCCTAAAGGGTGAGGGTGGGAGGGGCCCCTGGGCAGCCTGCCCCCTGAGTACCGTGTCCCAGGCCAGGAAGGCCCCTCTCCCCAGCGCCAGGCTAGTCATGAGCTTGATGGCCAGGCGGGTACAGCTGTCCCCCGTCATCACCTTGGAGTAGCCATGGGTCCGGGCCACATGCAGAATCAAGTGGGTTCTGCAGAGCAGAGCAAGGGATCTCAGACAAAGGTAGGGCAGGGCCAGGACCTGGGGGGTAGGAGGCTCACCGCAGGGTCTGAAGAAGCTCCTCCTTGGCTGTCAGTGTCTTCACTGAGCTGAAGAGTCTAGATAAAGCCTCAGTCTGGGCAGCAGTGGGTGGCCCCGCTGGGCTCGGGGGGTCATGGGAGCTAGGCTGGCTCAACTGCTCCTCCCCTTCGGCTGGTGCATGCTGCTGCTGGAGGAAACTGTCCACAGCTGCCTTGTAGGCCCCCTGGGTCCCTGAGGGCTCCTGGGCAAGGTAGCGAAGCACAGATGGCGGCAGGCTGAACACCTTGCAGGGCAGGGGAGGGTAGAGTTGTATGAAGCTCAGGCTCACCACTGTGCATACTGAGGCACAGCCCAGGCAAGAGGCCCCCAGCCTGGCCCCAACAAGTGGGCATGCACTCCTTGTGGCATTCCAGTGGGCACCTCCAGAGGTCCTCAGGGGTGGGCCCACATACCTCTTCTAAGGCAACAATGTGCCAAGGAAAACCAACTGTCTGCAGGATCAGCTTCATCTCGGCTAGGGTTTTGGCTCTGTCCTCAGGGCTCTGTCCACAGGCTGCTCCCTCTGAAGAAGGCAGAAAGAAAGGAGTCATAGCTTTTAGGAGACGAGTCCAGGCAGGACAGGCCAACACATGAGATCCCTCCATCCTATGCTCTGCAGAGCAGCAGCTTCTGTAGAAACCAAAGGCTGCAGACCTCCTTGGAGGAGCATTTTAGAGTGGGCAGTGGGTTCTCTGTAGTGGCCGAGGGACGAGGTGGGGAGGGGAGGAGGGGCAGGTTAGCATCCAGCCCCTTGGGTAGTGAACTCAACCATCTCACTCAGTGCCCTAGATCTCGCAGAGGAGGCCAGGCTGACACTCCTGCCCGACTCTCTGATGGTCTGACTTATGACAACAGCAGTGCCATCTGTTGATGGACATGTGCACTGTCTCCAGGGCCTGGGTGTGGGCACAGTGCCAGCTGTTTCAAGGGGCCTGCCTCAAGCGGTTGGGACCTTGGAGAGAAAAAAGGCCACACATACCATCAATGTAGACAACCCCTGGCACAAAACGCAGTCTTTTGGCAGAATCTCGACTCAGGCCCTGGAGAGGGGAAGGGACTGGCCTCAGCCTCACGGCTAGAAGCCACAGGACACTTCCCCTACAGAGACCCTTGTCTGTAAGGGGCAGGGACCCCCACCTGTAGTGGAGAGGCTGCAGAGGGAAGCCGTATAGCCTGACTCACTTCAAACTGCCTGGTGTCTGCACTCTCCCTTGTAAAACCCGCCCTCCCCAATCTGTCCCTGCTCCTGGCAATACCCCGAGAAGCAGCTGGATCCACATAGCCATCCATGCCCCCTACCCCAGCCCCTCTGGCTGCTCAGCACGGAACAGGACAATAGGATAAAAGCAAGAAATTGCTGCTCATATGGAAAGGCAGCACCACGTGCTGGACAAACATCTGGAGGAGCAGGCGCTTCTCTCAGATCCTCCGGCCGGGTTTAGGGAACATAAAGTGAGAGCAGACGCACCACGCTCGAGCTCTGGGAACCTCCCAGGATCCCATACAAACCACCCCACAGCTGCAGCCTTGTCCCGAGTCCCTCTAGTCTACACCCCTCACAGGCAGTGCAGGTCATGTGTGTCCCACCCCCTGGCCAAAACCTCCACGGTGCCCAGCACCATCGAGAGAAACCATAACTGCCCCCACACATGATCCGGGCAGGCCAACACAACCAGCACCCTTCCTTCTTCTCCCCTCCCCACCTTGACATAAGCTGTCTTCTCCACCAACACAGCTTCCCCTGGCAGCATCCCTCCCCCTGCCTCTCATTCTCCTAAACTTCTCAAGGAAGCTCAAGTAAAATCCCTTGCTAGGGTTTGGCAGGGTCAAACCACTTTTTGTCTCCCAAGACACCTACTTCTATTTCAACGTCTTGTCCCAGACACACTCCCAGGATGAGAGAAGGCCCATGGCTTCAGGGCCACCTTGAGTGATGCCCTGCTGTGCCCCCAGGACATTCTTTTCCCAGTGATTACTTGGCTATAGAGCAAATGGACAGAGTGCTAAACTGGGACACAGCTGGGTACTCCGGACGCAGCTCCTGGCTTGTGCACCTCTTGTATACACATCCAGGAACCCTCCAGGGCTGCTCTCTCTAGTTCTAAACAAGAGCCCCTTCGTGCTGGCCCTCACTTTCAAGCTCGGTTGGGCCATGGCCTGGGCACAGGAGAACAGTGTGGAGACGTACCTCAAGGACCTGCCAGATCATGGAGCTAGACGAAGGCCCCCCAGACCACGCCAGGAGCACCTGGGAAAGAAGGAACACTGCTGGAGGGCACCACATCTCCAACATGAAAATACCCCTACACCCCCCTCTACTATGGATATCCCGACATGGGTCCATTCTCAGAGCCCAGGCACAGGACAGTGGGAGGAGCTGGTAGGATGCAGCTGGGACAGGCTGCCTGCAGGAAGGGTGGCAGGGGCTAAGAGCCAGGGCCCGAGTGGCTGAACTGCCCAGACAGAGACTCCACAGAGGAGTCACCCCACACTCTACCTTCTCTCCTGGAAAGATCAGCCTGTTCTTCCCAAGCACAGCTCTGAACTTGTGGACGTAGAATGCCTTGAAACAGTCCCTGCAACACAAACCACCACTGGCTGCAGCCACATGGCCCAGGTTGCCCACCCTCCATGCCAAGAGAGGGAAGCCAATACTGGCCTCTGCAGGGTGGCAGCCTGATGCTTGCTCAATTACCTTTTCCTTCTTGTACCAACTTCCATCTTTAAAAGAAGCATCTTGACAATGAGGCTCTGCCCCAAGGTCAGCATGGAGGAGGGGTTCTCACCAGGTATAGTTGCCCCAGGATGAGCCTCATACCACATGAGAAGGCCCACCTGCATCACCCCCACAATCCTTACCAGTGTGAACCAATGCCTGAGGGGCCAGGAGCCTGGTGCCACCTGTACTGGCAGGCGCTCAGAAAGGCCCAGCTGGTGGAACAGATGGACATAGGCAGGCGCAGGACAAGGCCACTCAGCCCTTCCTAAGCAGAGTTGATGACCCCTTCCAAGACCACCACGGAGAGAAGCACCACCTCTTGGGGTGAAGGGAGAAACACTGAGAAGGCTGCAGGGCCCAGAGGCCTGAAGCTCCACACAGGCCTCCTCTAGTGTTCTGATCCCGCTGGGACCAGAAATGCCCAGGAAGCTTCTGGAATCGCAGAATCCTGGGCTCTTCCCCAAACCCACAGATCAGAACTTCCAGGGAGGTCCCGGGAACCTGCGTTCTTGGTAAAACGTCCAGCTGATTCTCGGGCTCACTAGGTCAGAGGTGGTCAGACTTGACTGCACTTTAGAATCACTAACTACATCACAGTATATTGGGATGAGGCCCAGGCATCTGCTTTTTAAAGCTCCCGACAGCCAGGGTGGAGAACAGCACCCTGAACAGAGGAGGCAACACTGTACCTCCAAAATTGCCCCATGCCTGGGCTATGCATTGTCTGCTTCCTTTTTCTTGCTCAGCTATCCTGGTGTCCACAACAATCCCCCCAACACTGAACAGAAACTCCTTATAATGAGCCAACCAAACACCCCACAGGTCCTTTGAGGACGGTAACTCAACTCAGTGTTTAACTGCAAAATGCTGGAGCTGGAGGGACCCCAAGTGACCAGCCATGGGAAGTGACTCCCAGGAAAGTCGGAATGTGCTGAGGTTCCCCCAGCAGACACAGACGCTCAACTTCACCTGCTCACTGGGGGTGAGGAGGTGGGGGGAAGTCACTCTGTGGCTACCCCACTGCCTGTTCTCTCTGCACCACTAGGCTCCTAAAACCATACTTCCCTCTGGGTCAGGCCAGGGTTTCCCACATGTGCCAATCCTCATAAACATTGAGGAAACATGTTCAAAACCTAGACTGCCAAAACCTACAACCAGAAAGTCAGCTTCCCGCCTTTTCCCAAAACTGAGCAAGCACCGGGGGCGGGGAGCTCTGGGCCTCGAAGTCCTGCAGGCCTTGCCTAGAGCTGCTGCAGTCTGTCCTCTTATCAGCAAGTTCTCCAGGCAGATTGGAGGAATCATCGTTTTTAGATGCTCTGAAGTGATTAAAACAGTGGCTTTTTTGCCTAAAATGTATTTTCTGGTGGCATACACCTCATCCTACTAAGCACACATCAAGTCTACTAAGCTCCCAAAAGATGTTCAGGGACGAGAAAGTTTTTGGAAAACAATTTACTCAGTCCCTTCGGTTTATTTTTTGGAACATTTTAGAAAGCAGAGTCCAACACTCTTGGAGACCAATTTAAAGATGTGAGCTGATCACTCATTCAACAAATGTTCACTTGCTATACAAAGCATGCAACATCTCCAGGAATTAACAGGGATAAAATGGGAGACCAGCCCTGCCCTCGTGGAGCTGTGAATCGGGTGGAGTGATCAGACACAGAAAAGTTACGATTCAAAGGCGATGTGACAGGAGCACAGTAGAGCTTCAGATAAAACAGAACCTGCTGGTACAGGCCCCTCTGAGAATAAGTCTCTGCTCCTGTATAAAGGACCCCCAGAGGCAGGGGAAGGCTGAGCCCACCTTCCACTCCTCTCACAAGTAAAACAGGCATCACCTGGAGCACCTGCCCAAGATCCCAGGATGCTCCAAATTGCCCTTATATGGGTTCTAGCTGCCCAGAAATGCTTATCCCGCCTGCACCTCACTCACTCTTTCTGCCAGCTCTCCTCATAAGTGCCATCATATACCTTTCTGCCACCTGATCCACAGTTGACTGGTGGGAGATTGGTACCCAAACATAAATGAAGGCAATCCTAGCTTCTGAGCAAGCCCTTTTGCCAAGGTCTCCTATCCTCCTCCAGGCCTCACCTGCAGAAGGCATCTCCTGCTCGAATCACCACCACAGGCAGGCCTTCCTTGCACTTCACACACTTCAGCTCACGGCTTTGGAGACATGGGGCGGGGGGAGAGAGAACAAGAACACATTGCACACACCCCTAAGACTTCAGAAAGAGGTCCTGTTTCTCACCCCAACCTGGTGTAGGGGAGAGGTCATGTGGGCAGCTGAACACAGGCAAACCAGCTTGTGACTTAACCAAACTTCCAACTTGAAAAACGACAAGGGCCCTGGAGGATTCCGGTCTGTTAAAGCCAGTTCAGGGGGCACCTAAAGGCCACCTCTCATCTCTCCAGGGCTGGCCCGACAGGAGAGTCAACTTGCTCTGTGTGGTTCTGGACGGGAGACAGGGAGTCGGTAGGTGACAGCGACAGGAAAGCCGACTTCTCTTCCAGTAAAGACAGCATGGTCAGCGGCAGAGCTGTCCCACCGACTGCAAGAATTTGAGGTGCGAGAGAGCAGAGGGAGCCCCTCCCTGGGGAGTTCACCACTGGTTTGACAGGCTCTCCCAGGTGCTGCGGAGCGCGGTCCAGCCTTCCTGGGACCCCGGGCTGCGAGGCTGGGCTTTCCGGAGCGCGGCGGCCGGGACCTCAGGGTAGGAATGGCCGCCGGCTGGGGGCGCCGCGACCCGCAGGGACGGGGGTGGTGCCCAGTTCTTACCCAGACCGCGGCGGCGGCGGCACCTCGGGCGCGGGCGCCCCATAGTCCTCGCCCACCTGGCACATGGCCTTTCCGAGTGAGCTGCAGCCGGCGGCCGGGCCAGCGGCGGACGCGCTCTGATCACGTCACCGATCGCCGTCGCGCAGTGCCTCGCCGTCCGCGGGGGCGGGGTGCGCCCTGAGAAGTCAGCGCGACGCCGTCGCGGCCGTGACGCGAGGGCCGGTCCTGGCCGGGCCGGCCGGGACAGCGGCGGCGGCGGGCCTGGCCCCGGGATGGCGATGTTCCGCAGCCTGGTGGCCTCGGCTCAGCAGCGACAACCAGCGGGGGGGCCCGCGGGCGGCGACAGCGGCCTGGAGGCGCAGTACAGCTGCCCCATCTGCCTGGAGGTCTACCACCGGCCTGTGGCCATAGGCAGCTGTGGCCACACGTGAGTGCGCCGCCCTCTGGGCAGCCGCGGGGCCGGGCTCCGTCGCGGGGAGGGGTCTGCGCCCGGCAGGAGGGTCGGAGGCCCACGGCAGCCCGGCACCGCGGGGAGCCCGGCGCGCTGGGAGGATCCAAAGGCGTAGGAGCGGGGTTCCCTACGCTGCGCCGGCCCTGCCCTCCGGCGCGTTCGTCCGCTTTAGCCCAGGCTCCGCCAGCCCTGGCACTCCTCCCACCACGCCGGCGGCACACGGGGCAACCCGCAACCCTGCCGGGTCTCGGCGTCCCGGGGGCTGCTGATGGCCTCTGGGCCTCCCCGGGTGCTCAGAGGGCAGCCGGCACGACCTCTGCGCCAGTCGCTTGGATTCGGTCCCGCGGAGACTGGAGTGGGTTGTAAATAAATGCCTGTGGCTTTTGCTGTCAACTCTTTTTCTGACCGGCTGTCTGTTGTCTAGATTGCTGAGGAGAGAAGTTCCCTAGAGTTAGGAGCGGGGCTTGTTTGGAATCTGGTGCTGCTTTCTTTTTTTCTGATGGAGAACTTGGGTCACATCGATCACCGATCAGCCAGGCAGGCTGGCCCACGGGATCAGTCGCCAAGCACCTTGCTAGGGTTTCCAGCTGCCTGCACCAGGGCTTACAGAGGGCTCCTGCAGGGTTTGAGGAACTGAAACCTGAGGATGTGGCGCTCCTCCCAGCTGAGAGTTTCACTCAAGTCATCTTGGAGCTGCCAGCCTGGTTGGGAGGGAGCTGAGATCAGAGTGTCCACTCTGAATCTCCCAAGTGATTGAATAATGCAGCTCTTCAGTGAAGTCAGCAAGGTGGGGAGCGGGGCCTAGAGGGCTTGGTTGCTGGAAGAGCTGCTGAGGAGGTGGAGCTTTCAGTCCAAGGGATTGGGCTGAGGGGCACCCAGGCTGGTAGGAGGCCCTAGAACATTTTGCAAACAAAGGCAGCTGACTTGAGAGGCTCTTTATACAAAGTGGTAGCTGGAATTGCTGGGTGAGTGTGTGACTGCTCCTCACCCAGAGAGGTGGCAGGGATAGTGTCAGGATCCTTCCCTTCCTTCCCCTTCCCCATGCCAGGCAGCACGGAGCACTGCTGACTTTTCTTGCTGCTGGTGACATTTTGACAGGGATAGCTTCTGATCAGGACTTGTTTCTGTAAGCACATACTCGTGGGTGTTTGAAGGTGTGTTCTGCATCTTTCAGTCCATCATTGAGAGAACTGTGAGGCTTCTAATTTTAGAAACCTTGCCTAGGCTTCAGTGGTGTCCCCTTGGCACTGACACTCACCCAGCCCTGGGCCGCAGTGTTTCCAGCCTCTTGGTCTGCACAAAACTGTGTTTTTTCTTTTTTTATCCAAGTACATTGTTTCTTAAAATGTGGTTTCCAGAATACAGAACTACATAGGATTGTTGTGAAACATCTCTTATAAAGCCCCTCCCCCCATGCTCTTAGCATAATCTCACCCCTCGCCTCTTTCTAGGGCTGGTCCTACAAGGGCCTCTTCTACAGCTTGTGCTTTAAAAAGACCTACTCCCTGGCTCTCCCTGCCGGGTTGTTTTCCTATCTATTCTGTCTCTACTTCTTACTTTCCCAAAGTTTCTGGCCTGGTGTTTTGATGGCATGTATACAGATGAGCAAAGAAGATTTAAAGGCTCTGCCTTTCCTTTTACCGTAAAAACCTTGCTGGTGGTTTGGTTATTTCCCTCTACAGCTACCTGACTAAGCAGTTTCCTTTCTCAAAATAGGTGTTCTGGTGGTGAGAGCGGCCCTATCTGGGACAGATACCCCTGCTCCAGCACCTGGACAGAAGGAGGGGATATAGGCTTTCGAGCAGGAGCCCCTCAGTGGAGCTTGTGGAAGAGCTTCCAGGAGCTCCCCAGGGGCCCCAGAGGAAGCTGGTTTTCTGTCACACTCAAGGGACATCCTGGGCAGTAAGCCACATCCGGAAACAGAAACTGCATGGCTGTTTCTAACCCTCTGATGGACCCTCCCCTGAGGGCCTGTGTTGGGGGCAGGGTTTAGCCCAGGCTACCTCTGGTCATTATACCCCTTCTTTCAACCCCTCTAGTTAGTGCTATCCCATCTGTCCCTGCATCTAAGTATCCCCACATACAGTTTGTTACTGAACAGAGGTCAGAGAAAAGTCTTAAAGTTCATTTTTAAGGGGAACTGTAGGGAATGATAATAGATGTTTTCTGAGTACTCCCTGAATGCCACAGCCCTCTGAGGCAGTACTGCCACTGTTCTTTCTGTACAAGGAAAGCGAGGTAGGCTGAATAAAGGTCCCAGTTCTCACAGCAAAGACAGGGTTTGAGCCAGGCCCACCCTGCCTCTTAGCCACTCTCCTCCCACCACCTTCAGAGCCCCTCTCCACCTTCCACTTTTGCAGCAGTGACTGCAGACCCTAAGACCACTGAGCCTTTACAGCCCTCTGCCAGCTGCATCCAGGCCAATGAGCTGGCTTCTCTGGGTGGGGGTCCCAGAGGCTCCAGAAGTTTTGGTCACTCCCTGCTTGGCTGCCTGAGAACACAGGCCTCCGACAAAGCCCATGGGCCCAAAGGCAGCTCAGGGTCTGTGTGGGTGAGCCCAGTGAGGTGCGTCAGCACACGAGCCATTGCGTGACCACCCAGAAAAGGCTTTGGAAGTCAGCCTCCCAACTCAGAACAGTTCCAGGAGCCTGGGGCTCAGCCTGCCTGCCCTCTGAAACATTGGCCTGTCCTGGTGTACCTGCACGTGCAGAAGGCCAGCGTGGGAGTGAGACGCCTGAGTGGTGCTGCTGTAGCCTGGAGTCCCTGCACTGGTCGTCAGGCTGTTGCAGCTGTGCCTGTGGATTTGACATGGGAACGGGCCCCTTCAGCTGCTTCCTTTAGCTGAGAAACTGCCCAGCACCAGTCTCTTGGGCAGACACAGGCAGGAACCTCCTGCGGGAGAAGTGAGCACTGTTAGTCTGCTGGAGCAGGAAGGGTCAAACCTCACATCTGAGGCAATGCTCACCACACCACGTTGATGATGCTGGAAACTAGGCCATTAGCTGAGCTACTGTGTAGACACCTAGTTCTGTCTCTAGCTCCTCAGGGATTGTGAAAAGGAGACTGTGCCGCAGGGCTGGGCAAGTCTGGGGTCAGGCAGGCATCCAGGCTTGCCTTCTCAAGACTCCCAAAGTTCCCTTGCTTCCTACTGGAGGACACTGGGGTACCCTTCCCCTTGACCTCTGTCTCTCATCAGAGACCTGCTCCTCTGGAGGCCTGCACTAAACCCTGCATTCTGCCCGTGTTGTGGTTATGGCTCATCCCCACATGTGGTCTTATGTCCTTTCCTTCTGCATGTGTTTTTACAGCTTTGTTGAGAGATAATTCCCTTATTCAAGTGTACAATTCAGTGGCCCATAGTATATGCACAGCATTGAGTAACCATTACCACATTCAATATTAGTACATTCTCATCATCCCCATTGGGACTCAACTTCTATACCCACAACTCCTAACCTGCTTTCTGTCTGTGGATTTGCCTGTTCTGGACAGTTCACATAAATGAAATCGTACCATGTAGTCCTTTGTGATTGGCTTCTTTCACTGAGCATGATATATATATTTTTTTAATTTCTTGATTTCAGAGAAGAAGGGAGAGGGAGAGAGAGGATAGAAACATCAGTGATGAGAGAGAATCATTGATCGACTGCCTCCTGCACGCCCTTTACTGGGGATCAGGCCCGCAATCCAGGCATGTTCCCTTGACCCTGGGACCCTTCAGTCCGCAGGCTGATGCTCTATCCACTGAGCCAAACCGGCTAGGGCTGAGCATGATATTTTCATGGTTCCTCCAGTGGTCACACCTGTCGGTACACACTCCCTCTTATGGCTAAGTCTTAGTGCATCACAGAGATAGACTGAGATCCGCATGTCCAACACCTGTCGATGGCCACGTGGTTGTTTCTACTTGGCTCTTGCCACTAGTGCTGGGTGAGCACTCGTTGATTTTTTTTTTGGGTTCCTCATTGTGACCATCGAGGCAGCACTTTCTTCCAGAGGCTGGGTGAAGTAAGAGACTACCTGATAAATACCCTAAGACTGTTGAGGAACAGCCCTGGCATCCTCACTGAGCACCAGGGCTGGGTGCATAACATCTCCTTTGCATGCCTGCTGTGATGCCTGGTGAGCCCTCACTGGGTGCAGGACATGACCAGTTGGCCCACCTCCTTACTCTGCAGGACAAGGGTCATCAGGAATGCTGCACTCTAGGTGTCAGGCCTACCCGAGCCTTACTCTCATGTGCACGTTAATGTGAGAGGTGAACAGTCAGGTGGTGGCAGTACTAGAGGCCAGCCTATAGGAGGTGGGCCTTGGGTTGGGCACAGGAGGGACTGTGGATCTCCCTTGGCTGCCTTTTTCTGAGAAGGAAGTGAGAATATGATGGCAAAGGGAACTCTGACCGCTTTGCTTAGCTGAGTCCTCTGTATACTCAGAAACATTTTCACACCCCTTTGTCTCGTACAGCTCCTGTCCCCACCATGGCCTGCCCTGTTTGTCATACACAGGTGGGCGTAGAGGGGTGCCCACCCTGGTTTCTTGTAGTCTGCAGAGTTACCACCTTTCTTGTGCGTCCAGGCTCAGCCCCCGTGATGGGACTGAGTGCATGCTCTTCTGGGGCTGTGGAGGCTGTATTTCAGTGTCTTCAGTCCCAGGTCCTATGTTGCAGCTAAATGGTCCCCACAGCACTTCCTACGAAGCTGGACTGAAGTGGTCCTGTGATCAAGCACCTTCTCCCTCTCACCCCCTCTGACCAGCGTTTTCTCTAATGAGCAGCACCCTCCTCTGCAGGTGGTTGTAAATTCCAGTTGAGTGGTGCATGGGTAGGAGGGCTCTCTGCACATGCAGCCTACACAGGACGAGGCATCTCTAGGGACAGCGCCAAGAGCTCAGGGCTGCAAGGAGCCTCAAGTGCCCACGTGTATGCCCAGGGCCAAGAGTATCATTGCCGGACTGAGCCTGAGCACAGTCCCTTCTGTCACTGCTCCTCCATTCAGGCCTATCAGGAGAGCCCTTCCTGCCTAGAAGGTGGCACTGTCCCAAGGCTGTTGATGCTCACCTGCCAGCTTTGGCCCATCCCCATCAATGAGTCCTGTGATTTCCTCTCCCATCATTGTTAGTGATTTTACTCCCCAGAGCTTAGTGAGTGGGGGGTCTCCAAGGTCCCCTGTACTATCCCCATGTTTTCTGAGCCCGCTGAGGTACCGTCACCATGTGGCAGTGAAATTGGCAGGCTAAGCTCAGGCCTCCTACTTTGTAGCCAGAGCTCTTGCTGGGACCAGGGCCATGGGAGCCACAGCTGCAGCTCTATCCAGTTCCAGGATACAGCAGAGGGTCCCAAGAGCCCAGGGCTGGGAAGGGATCATCCAGCCAGTGGGACTCGGGCTCGAAAATACTGTCTCCAGAAACGCAGTTGACAACAGTGGTGGGTTGCCCTGTGTGTGCTGGAGCAATCTGGCCTGTGACCTGAGGCCCATGTCCTCTACCCTTACAGGTTCTGTGGGGAGTGCCTCCAGCCATGCCTGCAGGTACCATCCCCCCTGTGCCCACTGTGCCGCCTGCCCTTCGACCCCAAGAAGGTGGACAAGGCCACCCACGTGGAGAAGCAGCTCTCCTCCTACAAGGCACCCTGCCGGGGCTGCAGCAAGAAGGTACCTACCCCCAGGTGCCCTCAGGGCCAGGAGGGTGCTTGGGGCCTGGTTCCGGCCTGCAGCAGAGGAACTGGGCTCTTCCCTTTCCTGTTGAGGACCCTGCAGCTCTGCTCGGCCCCTCCCTCACGGCACCAAGCACTTCCAGGTGGCTCTGCCTCTGGTCCCACATTGCATCCCCCCAACTCCACTCTCTGGCCTGGGCTCTGGGTTGCTTGTGTGCCTTGTGGCTGATGCTGGGACATGGGCTGAGCTGAAACCCACCCCAGACACAACCTTGACACTCCAGTGATCTGCTGCTCACTGCAGGCATTGATGTAAGGGAGAGGAGGGCAGCTTGAGACCACGGGCTGAATGGAGCACATTGCTCTGTGGCCTCTGTCACCTACATCACCTGCCTTAGGCATCCTGCCCTAGAGCCCATCCTATCACCTTCCTTACACCCACCACTCCCTCAGGGCTGGGAGGCCCTACCTCCTGGTGGATGGAGCTGGAACTGATTTTGAATTTACATTTTCAGACGTTGCCATCTCTCTGGCTAACAAGTTCTACCAACTTAGCACAATGGAAAGCAGCCACTGGTTGCTTTGCCTTAAAGGTCAAAGGTCTGAACTTCCAGGGCTGACCTGAGAACCTCCAGGGGGGTTGTTGGGGCTTCCTTCAAGCTCACATAGTCCCTTCCCCACTTCTCCCCTTGATCCTCCTATAGTTTCACATGTGAAGTGGCTCTGCCCTTCACTCCAGGCCCCCCAACCCTGGGCAGAGCTGGTATCGGAAGGCCATTCTGTTACCCAGACACCTGGGTCAGACCTTGGTCCTGGGGATAGTGCCCTGTGCTCAGGGAGGCAGCTGCCCCTCCTGCGCCCTCTCTTGCTGTTTCCTCAGTTCTGTTTTTGAAATGCTTACACTCCAGCCTCTTGGCATTGGCCACATGGCAGGAAGGTGGTGTCCACTCCCTAGGGAGGGTTGACCAAGGTTCCTCAGCGCTGCCCTTCCCCTGGCCCTGCTTGGAGCTGGGACCCCTTCTCCACAACCCCCCGCCAGAGTTTGTGACTCAAGCAGCCAAGGAGAAGGTCAAGCTGGGTTTGGTTTGGGTTGGCTTAATACCTTTTGGTAAAGAATTTTGTCAGCTGTTTGACTGTCTAAAAGAATTTGGCTCACTGGTTCCTGTTATGAGGGGCGTTTTTCCTGAATGAACGTTACTTCCCATTCCCCCAGGCACTCTGCGCTTCTGCAGCTCCCCAGGCACCCCAGCTTGGGGTACTCCCATCCAGGGGCTGAGGGCCATGCCAGCCTCCTGCCAAGCTGCAGCTAAAGCAGTGTGCACCTGCTGCTGGGCGTGGCTCAGAGGCATGTCCTGGGGTCTCAAGTCTGTCTCCTTCCCTTGCCTTCTTTTCTCCAGTGGGGACACTGGGCCCCTAAGAGAGGCCCCAGAATCTGTTTATTGCACTGCTGGACTGTGAACACCAGGAGCAGGACCAGCCTGCTTGCTGGTTGTTCTCTGGTCCAATGGAGCCAGAGGCTTTGCTGTCCCAACCCCACCACCTGACTGCCTGACCCCTGCCCTGCCTCTCTTCCTAGGTGACACTGGCCAAGATGAGGGTGCACATTTCCTCATGCATGAAGGTCCAGGAGCAGATGGCCAACTGTCCCAAGTTTGTCCCTGTGGTGCCCACATCCCAGCCCATTCCCAGGTAGGCCTCTCCGCCAGGGGCACTGTGTCTCTGTGGGTGGTGGGAGCAGCTCCTGGTCTGCACCACTAGGTGGAGGCAGTGCTGCTCCACCCAGAGGAAGTGGAAGGGGCTCTGCATCACCTCCCAGCAGGGATGTGCTGTCCCCAGAAAAGCAGGGTCTGGACAGATGACTCCTCTCTGGGCAGGTGGTCTGTCCTCGCCCCACTTGCCCAGCCATGTTGGGAAGGAGAGGGACCAGGAGTTTATGAGGCAGCAAGCGGTTACAGAGCAGTTGCAGTGGGGTGTGCTGGGGAGCGGGACAGAGGGCTCCACAGTGGCCAAGGTCCTCAGTACTTTGGCTGAGTCTCCTTCCTGCCTGCTGCCCAGGGGAGGGGAGGGCACACCTGTGCTGGGGCAGGTGGGGCTGGGCTACAAGAAGGTCGGTAGTGCCCAGCCAAGCCACCACTTACCCCTCCCCTCTCCACTCCAGTGCCATCCCTAACAGGTCGACCTTCACCTGCCCTTACTGTGGCGCCCGTAACCTGGATCAGCAGGAGCTGGTGAAGCACTGCGTGGACAACCACCGCAGTGATCCCAACCGTGTGGTGAGCGCCCACTGCCAGCTGCCCGGGTGCCTGAGCCCCACTGTCCACCCACAGTGCCCTCCTGGGACCCCAGGGCGGGGGCTTGCTTCTCACTCCTGCTCAGCTTCACCCCAGTGTCCCCTGTTCCAGGTGTGCCCCATCTGCTCAGCGATGCCCTGGGGTGACCCTAGCTACAAGAGCGCCAACTTCTTGCAGCACCTGCTCCACCGGCACAAGTTCTCCTATGACACTTTTGTGGTGCGTGTCCTCCCCTCCCCAACCCTTAACCAGCCTCAGGTCCATAATTCAAAGGGAGCTGAACACACCAAGGCCTCCCCAGATTTTTTAAAAATATATTTTTATTGATTTCAAAGAGGAAGGGAGAGGGGAGAGAGAGAGAGAGAGAGAGAGAGAGAGAGAGAGAGAGAGAGAGAGAGAGAGAGAGAAACATCAATGATGAGAGAGAATCATTGATCGGCTACCTCCTGGACATCCCGTACTGGGGATCAAGCCCACAACCCGGGCATATGCCCTTGACCAGAATCGAACCTGGGACCCTTCAGTCCACAGGCCGATGCTCTATCCACTGAGCCAAACCTACTAAGGCCCTCCCCAAATTTTTGTGGGAGCACCTACAGGTCTGGTGCTGATGGCGGGCAGGTCCACGTGGCCGCTAGAGGTCCTTGGACTCTGGATCAGCACAGAGTGGTTTGAGAGGGCCCCTTGGTTCTTCAGAGCTCTCTTCACACTGGGTTAGGAGTGGGGGGGGGACGCTTCTCTGGGAGAGGTGGCCACAGGTGCAGTGGCTGCTGCAGGGGGACCATCTCCCCAGCCCTTCCAGGACAGAGAACCCTGGAGGGTGATGGGCTGGCCTGGCCTGGCCTCAGGTGCTTATTGGAGAAAAGCCAAAGGTACTTCACCACCTTGAAAATCTCCAACTTGCTTTCCCTCTCCTATCTGCTCTGGTCAAAACCGTGCCTGCCCCAGGCCTGCAGACCTCCTCAGGCTCTTCCTCCTGCTCAGCCCCTCCCCACCCAGCCCTGTCATCCTGTCCCTGCCAGCCTGCAGCCTCCAGGTTCCTGGCTGTATGGGAAAATTACTCATGCTCCTGTCTGCCCCCAGGGTCCTCGTGGTTGGAGACCTGGAGCTCTCTGGCTTCTCTGCTCATCTCACAACCCTAGTTGTCACATCTGAGGCAAAAGGACAGCTCTTTCTCCAAGTGTCTGCCCCTCCCACAGGCCCGCTGGGCAAGGGGTCTGCTGGACAAGGTGTCCGCTGGACAGCTTCAGGGGGCCTCAATGTGGAGAATTTGGGAGATGCCAGACAGTGATCCCACATGTGGCAGCACTTTAACCTCCAACAGAGCTTTCTCTGTATGGCAGCAGTGACCCCATGACTGCAGGGGCCTCATTCTTGGCCTGAGTCGTGCTGAGGAGAGGTCGAAAGAGTGGAGGTGGTACTGCTGGTCTGTTTGGGTGACTGGACAGAGGAAGTGGTCCTGAGAAGTCACTAGCACAGCTGGGCCCTCATGTCTGGGCCCTTGAGTTCCCCACCCCATCTCCACTTCCTGTTTTCCAGGACTACAGCATCGATGAGGAAGCTGCCTTCCAGGCCGCCCTGGCCCTGTCTCTCTCCGAGAACTGAAGGCGCAGTCCAGCCAACAGGACTGAACCTCCCGCCTTGGGGGACAGGGCCATGCTTGCTTTCTGTGGCCCAGTGCCTGCACTTGAATGCGCCTTGCGGACCAGGTGGGCCTCCATCATTTCAGAAGAAGAGGCGTTACTCGGATTGCCAGGCCGGGAGAGACCACTGTCCCCTCTCCATCAGAGGATGGTTGCCTGTGCTCCTGGTCAAGCATGGCTGGTTTCTTCGGTGCTTCGGGCCAAGCAGGCAGCCCTCTCAGGGCCGGCCTGTTGGGACTGAGAGCAGTCAGCTGTCTGCCTCTCTCAAAGCCATGGTGTCCTCCCCATGCGGAGGGGGAGCCCCAGCGACGCCCGGCCGGCCGCCGGCGTCTTGCAGCACTTCCCCTGTGCACCTGGTACTGGCTTTGTGATACCTAGAAATTCTGGCATTTTTCTATATTATCCAGTGTGATAACCTTTTCACATTTTATAGAGCAAAGTCAAAGGAGTTTCTCTTCATATTGCAATATCTGTGTTTGACTAGGAACAATAGTATTTTTATGGAGCATTTACAAAATTATATTTTTTAAAAAAAAGTCAAAAACAAACTGTTGTGAGATCAAGCTGGGGAGGGGAGAGATGGGCAAATGCTGGGCCAGAATGAACCATGGAGTTTCACTTGTGCACACGGAGTGGAGGTGGCACGTCCCAGGCCATCTCAGTGTTTTCGAGGGTTCCTGTGGTTGGTTTGTCATTTCCCTTTGATAGTGACCTGGAAGAAATCTCAATTCCTTGGCCACTTGCAGTGGCTGCTGGGCTGTTCTGGGTCCTGGCCTCAGCGCTGCTGACCACATCCTGCCTCAAGCAGGGCCACCCCCAGTGGTGGTAGAGCTTTGGGGGGCAAGGCTGTGCAATGGTGGACTGGGCCAGAAAATGCTTGTCAGTACTCTTGTTTGGTTCATGGCATAAATTATTGCTGTCCTTTAAAAAAAATAATAAAATGTTTCAAAGCATCTATAGCAGCAAAATGGGTTTCATTCTGCAAACGTTAAAAGTCACCACAAGCTTCCTTTGCAAGTGTGTTTCTGTCCCAACTCAGTGAAGCTGGCTTCAGGGTCACCCGTGAAGAGGACATGGTGGCCAGGGGCAGGACTGTGGTCAACCATCCTGCCCGCCACCACTCCGAGGCCCTGCTGGCCTCGGCCGCCAGCGGTCACTGGGGAGACCAGGTCCTCCCATGAACACCATGCTTCCTTAGTGCACGGGAGGTTTCTCAACTGTGACCCTCGTTCCCCAGCCTGTTGCTGCTTCTGTCAGAGCAAATTCTTGAATTGCATCTAGTCTCTTGTGACAAACCCAGGCAAAGGTTTGCTGGGCATTGGTGGCTTTCACCTCCTTGGTCATAAGACAGGGTTTGCTGAGGCCAGGGGACTGGCTGGATATCTCCCCAGGCTCCCTAGTCAGAGCTGGTCTGAATGGGGCCTGTTCTGAGCCCAGAAGTGGGGGAGTCGTCAGGATGTCCTTGGAGTGAAGCCCCACAGTCCTGCAGTCCCCACATGGCAGCCACTCTGCTGCTGGCTTTTGGCATGCTGCAACCCATCCCCTAGCCTGCCTGGTGTCCCCAGGTGTGACCTTAGCTCCAAGCCTCACTCAGCCACTGAAGGGTCGTGAGGAGCCATTTAGACATTGGCACCCACCTTCCTCCACTGAAACATCCACCTAGGGGCGGTGCTCCATGGCCACCATCCGTGACACAGTCCCTGCTGTTCTCCAAGTCACCGTGGACCTTTCAAAGCTGCAAGAATCACCTGCTGGCCAGTATCCTGGTGGCTGGTCATCACCTGAGCCCTGTGCCTGCCTCACTCTGTCATCAGACCGCTTACCTGATGGGGCTGTGTTCTGGACCACGCCTCTACAGAGGCATCGGGTCCCATGAGCTAAAAGCTGTGGCAGAGCAGGGCAAGTGGAAGTTTCCGCAAGTGGTCACTAGAGGGGAGTGGGACTTGGTCTGAAATTACCCCTTTAGAAGCTATCGAACTCGGACACCTTTAGGAGCCACTGGCCCCACTCTCCCCTCTGACCAACCTTTGACCCCACTGGCTGAGGATGCCAGGTTCCAGGGCATAGCAGAGCCACATGCCAGCTTTCCAAAAGGAGGCCCTTGATGCAGTGTGCTCAGAGGAGCTGTCTGGATCCAACCTCAGCTTCCCCAGGGCCAACAGGAAAGGAAGGATGGCGAAGCAGCTGAGGTCCCTCCTGCAGGAGGCCAGAGGCCCCAGTGAAGCCCTCTTGCCCAGCCCTGCCGACTGGCCCACCAGGCACACAGACCCAGGCCACATTTCCCAGCCTCACTGAGCGGGGAAGGCTCATGGCCTGTCCGCTCCTCAGGGGACCCGGAGCCAGCTGGGCTGCAGCCGCTGAGGCTTCCCTCCCTCTTGCTGCCCCATCTCTGCTCCACCCTCTAACCCAGTACCTTCCTCCCCCCATGAGCCTCCCTGGTACTGATGTCCTAAGCACTGCCCTCCTCCAGGGCCAGCTAAGCCTTCCTTTGTCCCTTCTTCCCCCATAACTGCCTGGACATAAAGCAGCTGTGTTTCTGGGCTGATCATGGGGGCATGATTGTGTATTTACCACCTGGGCCACCGGCCAGGCCTGTCCACACCTGGGCAGACCACCTCCTGGGGGACAGGGCTATGCTGCTCCCACAGGCCCAGCCACTTAGTTGTCATGGCTCAGGAGCCCTGGAGTAGCCTCAGGGCATCTCAGCAGGTCCTGATCTCACCATGCGCTTGCCTGCTGTCTGCCTGTCAGGGAGATGTCTGGGTGATGGGGCCATACAGCCCCACGGGGCACACACAACACATGGGGCACACAGGGCCCATGGGGCCCAAGAGACACATGGGGCACAAAGGCCCATGGGACACATGGGCCACACCATTGCTCCAAAACAGTGTCCAGGATAGTCTGCCCAGGGAGGGGCATTAATGTGAACCCCATGTGGTTGTGGACATAGATGACCTGGATCAGCAGACTCGCAGTGGGGAGTGGGGGACACCTCAGGTCAAAGCTGTTGCACCAGCAGCCTCCTCTACTTTGGATAAAATCTGAGGTGAAGCCAAATGTCTGAAATCCTTGCAGTGGGGCCTCCCAATGAGAATGGGGGGCTCAGACCACAGCTGGGATGAAAGCCACACACCCAGGCCAGCCCCTCATGTCCTTCCTCAAATATCACCACAAATCCACAGGGCAGCCAGAGCCAGATCTCCCACACAGCTGCATCCCAGGTTTCCCGCCACCCAGCGTGTGGGCTCAGAGTCAGGCTCCATTGCTTTGTCTCCTCCATCCTGACAATCCCAGCAGCTTTTCTCTTCAGCACAAAGCCGAGCAGTCTTTCTGTTCAGGGCTCCCATATGCCTATGCCCTGGAGTGTCCCGGGAGGGCAGTGTCAGCCCTTGCCTTTCGTGTTAGGCACACCCTGCTGCCTAGAAAGGCCTCTGGGTTCCCTGCTATGATGGGGACAGGCAACTAGCCACCTAAAGGCAGGGCACCCAGAGCACAGAGCCCCTGGCCCAGGGTGGGCTCCCAGCACTAGCCTGGGGCTCCTGAGATCTGGCCACCAGCTCTGGGCACTGACGGGCAGCTGAGCGCACATACAGGGTGTGGCTGGGCACAGACCCACTGCAGAGCAGCTCCTGGTAGGCTTGGCTCAGCCTGGGTTGTGGGCGTCCAGGCCAGTCTTTTCAGGAAATGCAAGTGTATACAGAGGCCTGGCACCAAAGAACAAAAAAGTGGACTATCTGCTTCATTTATTCATGGAGGGGCCCAGCACACCTGCCACACAGAGCCGTAGCCTCCCCCAATCCCTGGGGGCCATCTTGATTTAAGTTCATGCACCCCAGGGGTGACAGGCTGAAGTCACTGTTCCCGATTATTAAATGAAGAGATTCTGAGGACCTGTCACAAGAGGCAAAGGGCCTGACATGGACTCTTCCTACTGGTGTATCTTGACAAGTCCTGAGACACCTATGCAGGACAGGATGCCCCTGCCCCACCCAAGGTCTGGTACAGGGAAGGCATTTCGCCATGACACAGCTGCAGTCAGTCCGCTCATGGGGCAGGGGCCTTAAACTCTAGGGCTGAGGGGGGCACAGGTGCCCTTGCACAATCAGCCTCACGACCACATCTCTAGCAGCACTCTGTGTCAGTCAGAAGCAAGGAGGGGAGGCTGGCCTCCCAGCCAGAGCCTGGGTCTCAGCCAAGGAAAAGGACAGGCGACCGGGTGGGAACAAGGTGGGCTGAAACAGGCCCGCTTCCTCTGAGTGCAGCCCTCACAGCCACAGGTTCGACCAGCTGCTGGGCCCCTCCTGGTGTGGGCTCCTCTGAGCAGAAGAGGCAGGAACTGGCAGACTATTCCATGGACCTGCGCCTCCCACAGGAGTCTGCTATCAAACCCATGGAAGCACATAGAGAGGAAGGATGGGTGGGCTCACCAGCAGGCCGCTGGGAAGGGCAAAGAGCATCAATGTGGTATTTTTCTAGAAACTCTGCGCACATTTGGTGCATGGGTTTGTGGTGCTGTGGTTTGTTCTCCTTGATTGGCTAGGCCCTCGTAGCAAACTGCAGAGGGCAAGGCCACTGTCTGGGTGAGTGTCCTGAGGCGGCTATAACAAAACCACATCTGTGGCTTCCACCATGGGAACAGACCCTCCCATTGCTCAGGAGGCCAGAGGTCCAGGTGTCGGCAGGACTGGCTCCTTCTGAGGGCTGAGGGGGAGCCCCCATTCTGTTCCTGTTCTCCGGCTCTCCAGCTCCAGCAGCCTCCAGGAGACTTGGCTCACAGATGTATCACTGAGCTGTTGGCTTCACGTGGCATTCTCCCCGTTCCCTCACATCATCTGTGTCCAAATTTCCCCTTTTATCAGAACACAAGTCATCAGACTGGGGACACCCTAATGACCTCGTCTTGACTACAGTCACAAAGACCCCATATCCAAATAAGACCACAACCATGCATGCTGGGGTTAGTACTCCAACATATTTTCGGGACAAATGTTTCAACTCCTAATGTTGTCTGTCAGTTCATTGTCAGCACACACTGAGTAGAGAAAGTAGGGAAGAACTGGGCGTGAGCTCCAGCTGGAGCCCTGACCCAGCCTGGGGACAGAGCCGCTGGGCTCTGCTGAACGTGGTGGCCAGCATGTCAGATCCTGCAGTCAGTGGCTTCTAGAGAGCCCGCCCTAGGCCTAGCCGAGTGTTGACAGGACCCCCAGGCCCCAGAGGTGCATTCTGGGGTCCTCAACATGCTCTGGCTGGCAGGGCTGAGCTCCTCAGCTGGAAGTTGCTGTGGAGGTTAGAGCCAGCTGAGATGCCTCTCCAGCAAACCTCGAGGACAGGACAGGCCTTGTTGCTCTCTGTGTCCTGGTGGCTGGATGAGCAAGAGAAGCACAGCACACTGACCAAGTGAACTCGAGACCGCGTGTGCCGAGGTTCGGACACTGCACTGAGGGAGGATCGGCAAATGGGATTGTCCTGTCCAGTCCATCACTATGAGAGAGAGCCAACCAACACATGGCCGCTGAGTCTTTATGATAACCTGCTGGGGACGAGTGCAGAGAGGATTCAGTGGGGTGAGGAGCTGGGAACCGAGCTGTGGATCCAACAGACCCCTCTATTCAAGGCCAGGGCTCATCTGCTGATGTCCGACCTCTGTATCACATGAGAACAGTTCCTGCAACCTCACACATGTACACACATATGCAAAATATTATATGTGTGCATGTACAGGAGACAGGTCTGCATATGTGCACATACAAGCATGCACACATACTGACACATGGTCACACAGCGTATTCCTGTCCAGTCACCACTTGGTTCTCACCTTTCCTGCCCCAGCCCCCAGGACCCTCTTTGTCATCCAACATCACAAGCCCTAAGGTGTCTAGGCCTCCATTGCCTGCCTTATAAGCTGTGTGTGGAGGGACAATAGTCCCTCTCAGTACCCCAGTATCATATAGGATATGTCCACTGAACCTCTATTTAAGAACCAGTATCACCTCTAACAATCATGTCCCAATGGAATGAGCAGCTGTAAGCAGTAGTGAGTTTCCCTTCACTGGGGGTGACCAAGCACACACTGGCCACCTATCTGACTGGTTGTTGGGAGCTGGAGCATTGGGTCCAAGTTTCCATGTGTCCATCACGTTGGGTAGCTGTGAGGTTGCCTCAAGTCAGGATTTCCCATCCATGCCCACCCTCCCTCCATAAAAGCTCCACACACTGATACTGGGGGCCACTGTCACAGTGGCTGGTGCCCCCAGTGCAAGGGCCATCTGCTTAGGGCCTGGGACAGATGAGCCCCAGCTTCAAGGCCTGGTTCTGAGCACTATTCCAAGAGTCCTGACGCCAGGCTCACCCTGGGCCTGGGACCTTCGCACACTTGTCTGCACTAGAGAGCACAAACAGGGGCTCACGCCTCTAACCCTCAGGGACATGCTAGCATGTCCAGGGCCGTGCTATCTGGGGACTCGATGCTTTTCCATCTAGTCCGACAAGCATTGCCGAGCCTCCCTCCACTGTGGACCTGAGCACATGCAGGTGCTGCACAGCAACAAGGGCTGGCTCCTGCCTGGCTCAGGGGGGTGGGGTTCCCACACTGACAGCGACGGGAGGGGCAGCGGCCTGGCTCTTGGAAGCTGACATCCCCAGGTGCACATGGAAGCCTGCTGTGGTTTTTGAAGGAACAGTGGACCTCGGTTCCCTGAGAGTCCTGCTCCGGTGAGAGAGGGGGTGGTGAGAAGTGTATCTCCCACCGTAGGGTGGGGTGTAAGGCTTCACTGCCAGGCCCAGCAGTCCTTTGAGGACAGAAGGACACAGAGCAGAGCAGATGGGGACAGCTGCACCCCCCTCTCTGGGCTGCACGGGTAGGGACAGGCAAATGCTGAGGTTTTCCTCTGTTGGTACCACTTGGGTCCCCACAGCCAAAAGTCATTCTGTGCCACCAAAGGAGGGCAGTTCTGAGATGTTAGTAGGGATTGGAGACTTCCCTCTGGGCCCTTTGTTATGGCCGCTGCAGGAAGGAGTCAATGGCCCCTAACCCAAAGGTGCTCCAAGGACCCTGGGATCCCTGGTGCGTTTCCAAGATGAGATCAGCAGATTCTCCACAGGAGTGCCCCAGCTTCCCTAAATAACAGAGCATCTCTCTGGGGATTAAGGAGGTCATCTTGGCCGGTGGCCACACAATGGGTGGCTGAGTGCGGAAGGACAGTATGAACAAAGGGTTGGCCCAGGTATCTGCAAGTGTTATCTACGTCTGGGAGAGGGAGAGAGAAGGAAGAGAGGGTATAAATAGAAACCTTTCGAGGCCCAGGAACAGGTGAATAAGCAGAAGGCGGTCACGTGTCCTCTGAAAGCCACGTGTGGCAGCGTGGTGCCAGGCCATGGCCCACAGGAGAGACTTGCACCTTCTCCTGTCTGTGCAGGACCTGTCCTTCCACATGCCTTCATGGGGTACACACACCTCCAGTAAGGCTGGAAGGGTGGGCCCTGTTCCCAATTCAACCACTTCCCAGATTTTCAGAGCCTGTTTTCTCATCTGCAAAACTGTGGGAATGTCAGACACTGTGTGTCACAGCCCTCCTCCCACTGTCTCTGCACGGGTTCTTCCACAGACTCACTGCTGTACCTACCACGCCCTCCCAAGCCCACACTGTCCTTCCTCACTTCCTCTAGCGCAGCATCTGGGCCTTAAAAGGCTCTGCTGGGAAGGCAGGCTTGCTACACAGCCAAAGACACACCCTGTGGCTCTTAGGGGGCCAGCCAGGTGCTGTGTCCACCGCCCAGAGACTGCCCCATCTGACCCCTGAACTATTGAAATGTCCACATCAAAAGGGACCAGACAACCAGCTCTTTGTGGCACTGAGCATTCCAAAGGACACTGAAGGAGGAATATGGCTGCCCAGAGTCACAGACAGGCTGTTGCAAAGTGCACAGCTTTGCCCTCTTTGATTAAACTTCCTGTAACCACAAATTTGAACCCCTTGGAATTCCAGAATTCCAGGCTGTGTCCTTTTCCCACCAAATGAGTTTTCTGGATGCCTGGGGCCAACTCCTAAAGCACTGTCTCCAGGGGAAGGGGCGCACTGGAAAGGGGCCACGGCTTGCCCAGGCCAGCTCACCCCATTGGTCACCACTAGAGCTGATCAGCTGGGGCAGCTTTGGCGTTCAGAGCTTGTGCTTATCAATCTTACCGTTGCGGGTTTGAGCAGCAGGTGGGGCGGGTTAACGGGCTGGAGTCAGGGTTCTCCCAGGCTGGGTTCCGCACAAGTTCCCACTCCCCTGTGCACTGGAGCCGCCTGGGCTTCCACCCAGCCCTGACCTCCGCCCTTTAGTCTGCGACTAGTGGGTGCGTCAGGCCCCAGGGGTCGACGTGACTCGCGGCGCGCGCCAGAGAGGTCCCGTGGGCAGGACACGCCGGCCACGCGCTCTGGCCCCCACGCCGCGCACCTGTCCTGGGCGTGGCCCCGAAGCCTGGTCCCGCGGTCCCGCCCAGCCCCGGCCGCGCCCCGTGCTGATTGGCCGAGGCGGCGCGCTATGCTAATGAGCCTGACCCGGCCCGCACCTGCCGCGGCGCTGCGGACCCGCCTTCTGTGGATTCGCAAGCGGGACCTGCGCCCGCGAGGAACCATGCCGCGCTCCTTCCTGGTGAAAACGCACTCCAGCCACAGGGTCCCCAACTACGGGGAGCTGGAGACTCAGAGAGGTAGGGGCTGCAGGGGCTCCCCAGCCCCTGCGCAGGGCACAGGCTCCCGGGGGCAGGAGAGGGAGGCCCCTGGGAGCGGGTGACATCTGTCCCAGGTAAGAAGGAGAGGCGGTAGCTCGCCTGCAAGGCTGAAGGTAGGTAGGTTGTTGAGTCCAGCGGAGCGAGTAGGGATTCTCTACCCACTTAGAGACGTTTCTAGGTTCCCAATCACTCTGGGCTCTCCCCCTGTGGCCTGGCGCGCCCATCCCAGATAAGAGAACCCGTAGCCATCTTCGTGGGGCAGGAGCTTTGGGAGGGGTCCCAGGAATGGTGGGAAGAGACTCAGAGGGCCGCCTGGGGCTGCCATTCAAGGGCTCCGGAGGAACATCCTGGTTTGGGCGGTGGCCGCAGGGGCCGGGAAGAGTGACCATGGGCTCTGTGGTGCCAAGGCCCAGCTCGTCCAGCGTTCCAAGGGCTCCTCTAGTGCCTCCTCACCCCTCCTGAGGGTCTACCTCTGGCCTCTCCTTACCCCAGTGGAGATTGCCCAGGGCAAGCTGGGCTAAGGGGCTGCCATCCTCTCCCTGGGAGGCTCGGTGGGGAGGTGGGAGTCCAGGACCCAGAACTGTACCCTAATTCCTGTTCCTTACTGAGCAGAGGGACACAGGGAGGTCCCAAGGCAAAGGCCTCTAGAGTTAGAGCTGTTCTCCCAGCTCAGCAGCTTCTTGGGGCGAAGACCTCCTGGGGGACTGCTTGGTGACTCAGAGGGGAAGTGGTAGGGGGGAAGCAGGGACCCTGTGGAGGCCAGGGTACCTCAGAGCCTTAGAGCTCTCAGAACCCAGCCTGGGGAGTCTCTGACTAGTACTGAGGCAGGGATGCCACCAGGGGGCGCCTTCCAGGACCGGGAGCCTCACTTCTGGATCCTCAAATTAGAGTCACCACAGGCAATTTTTTTTTTTTTTTTTAAAGAACTTCCTAATCGCAGAGATCAGGCAGGTCTTTTACAGGCAGGTAGTGTTTACTGTTATACACACTACGGGACAGGGGTTTTTGGTTTGTTTGTTTTTTAAATATATTTTTATTGATTTCAGAGAAGAAGGAAGAGAGAGAGAAACATCAATGATGAGAGAGAATCATTGATTGGCTGCCTCAAACACATCCTCTGCTGGGGATCGAGCCTACAACTCAGGCATGTGCCCTGACCAGAAATCAAACCGTGACCTCCTGGTTCCTAGAATAGAAACCATCAAAGTGTGATGCTTCAGATAAAGGAAAGTTTTGCTTCAGGTATATATGATGGAAAATTGAATTTACATGGGCCATAATTTTAAAACTTTAAAAACCATTGTGTAGAGTACAGTCATACAGTGCACCCCCTTCACAATTTGAATGTGCAAATCTGGGCAACTCTGCAAGGCCCAGTGAAGGACTGTCCGAGAACAGCCTGGCAGCCCATTAGCTCTCCCTGCTCCTCTTCCCCACCCCTCCTTTCCCAATCCAGGGCCAGAGATTCATTTCAACACATAAGGAATAAGAAATGGGTTGTGGGCTGTTTGGAGATTTCAGCTTTGGGGAGATGCAGAATTTAACTCTCACCTACTAACTAACCTGTTTACTTTGAGGGCCCACCATTCTGGGTCAAGAGTGGGGCATGCTGGCCCCCAAACACAGGAGCAACAGGCTGAGGTCAGAGGACAGCGTCTCTGGACCAGGAGACGTGGCAGGAGGCTGTGTGCACCCTGTCAGGGTATTGAGGAGTAATCAGAAGGTGACCGGAGGTGACATGTGGCGGCCTGCAGCCCAATGCTCTGAATTAATGCTGTGTGGCAGCCTGGGGGATGCACTGTGAGCTGGTCCTGAGGTGGAAAGGGACTCGGAGAGAGGACCCATCCTGTCCAGCAGTGAGGGAGCCTTCCTTGGCCCCATGAAGGCTGTTTTGGGATTCTGTAAGGTATTTCTTTATTTCTGTTCTTAAAGAGAAACTGAGATTCCTCCTCTAGACTCCTGGGCTGTCGTCACTTCCCCGGTTGACACCTCCATCTTTCAGGCCTTTCCCTTCACGCCAAGCTTCTGATAGCCTAGAACAAGCATGTCAAACTCGTGGCCCGTGGGCCACATGCCTCATTTATTTGGCCCATGTTAGTCTTTGAGTTTGACATGCTTGGCTTAGAAGGTGGGCTTAAAATTAGACCCAAGATGGAAGAGAACACAACACTTTGGGACTGAGTTTCACCTTTCCATTCTCTCTCTTTCTGCTCTTCTAGAAATCGATGGCTCCTGTTCTGCCTGTGGGGGGCTGATGGTGCCCCTCCTTCTCCCAGACAGGGTGGCCCCACCCATTTCTGCTGACCCTGCCCAGCCCTGGGACCACACCTCTGTCGTCACCTGCATCTCCCTGCCCCTCCCAGAAGCTCGGGGGACCTCTGAGCCAGATCCTTTGGAAGTCAGCCTGATGGACCCTTGTGCTGACCGGGCTCCCAGCGTACCCCTCAAAGACAGCCTGAACCACCTCAATCTGCCCCCACTGCTGGTTCTGCCCACACGGTGGCCCCCAATTCTAAGCCCAGACGGGGACCAGCCTCCAAACAGACTGCTGGGGGCCGAGCAGACCCCCTGTGCCCCAGGTGGCTTCCAGTGCATCCATTGCCACAAGCTCTACCACACACTAGCTGGGTTGGCCAGGCACCGGCAGCTGCACTGTCACCTGCAGGCTCAGCGATGCTTCACCTGCAAGTATTGTGACAAGGAGTACTCCAGCCTGGGGGCCCTCAAAATGCACATCCGCACGCACACACTGCCCTGCATTTGCGCCATCTGTGGCAAGGCCTTCTCCAGGCCCTGGCTGCTCCAGGGCCACATCCGGACCCACACAGGTAGGACAGCATCGGGTCCACAAGAGGGATCTGGGTGGAGGCGGGAGTGGGACCTGGAGGTTAGGAAGAGGAGTGGGGCAGTTTTATGATCAAGAAGACAGACATTCTCACAGCTTTGGCTCTCCTGTGTATTTGTGTCTTGGGACTGCAGGACAAAGCCCCACAATCTTGGGGGAAGGGGCCTCAAAACACCAGAAATGTCCCCTCCCACTGTGTGGAGGCCAGAAGCCCAAAGCCCAGGTGTTCCAGGGTTGCCTCCCTCCAAAGGCTCTAGAGGAGAATCCTTCCTGCCTCTTCCAGATCCTGGGGGCTCCGGGCATATCTTGGCTTGTGGCCACATCACTCCAACCTCTTCTTCCGCCCTCACGTGGCCTCTCCTCCCTGTGTCTGTGTCCAAATCTCCCTCTTGTTATAAGGACACTGGTCATATTGAATCAGGGCTCACAAACTACAATATGACTTCATCTTAACCTGATGACATCTGCAAAGTCCCTATTTCCAAATACTGGTTTAGGACGTGGACGACTCTTTTTTGGAGGACACAATTCAACCCATAACACCCTGCAAAGTGTAAAATGCACAGGCTTCAGCAGGATCTGATGTCTTAGATCCTGCCTTCTAGAATTCTGGAACAGGAGGAGAAGGGAGCGAGAAAGGCATGGGCTGGGAGTAAGAACCTTAGGCATCACAGCCTATCTGAAGGGCAGAGATGACAGCTGGGACTTCACTTAGAATTTGGGGACCTGGAGCAAACCTGTCCATGGGTGAGAGGGTGGCCAGGAGCCCACAGGAAAGAAAGGAGAGAGGGCTGTTGTGGAGATAAGACAAAGGCAGAAACAGGAAAGAAAGGGACATGGGCAGGGAGCTGAAGGAGACCTAAGAACCTCAGCCTTTCATGCCGTAGATTACAACCTACTGCCCAGAAAGAGTGGAAGGGGCCTGCTCTGTACGGGGGCGGCCAGTAGTGAGGTGGACCTCAGCCTGTAGCTTCGCCTGGAGCCCGAGACTTTGTCAAGCACACAATGCAGAGTGGGAGACCAGAACAAAGAAACAGAGCTCCCAGAACAAGTCTTTGGTCCTGATCGCAGACCCCCAGTTGCAACACACACTTTCTGTAACCGGAGCCTCCCTAATCCTAAATCACGGCCTGTAGCTAGAATCTTCTGAGTCACACCTGGGTGGAGGCTGGGAAGGGTTTTACTGGAATGGAGCCATTTTCCTTGACCCTTCGCTGAGGAAGTCACACATCCCAGAGGCTCGGTGCTCTTGTTCTGGGAGCCGGGAGGGTGGGAGTCCCCGCCGGAGGCTGGCTGGCGGGGAGTGTGCCCGGGTGTCGGGCAGTGGGGACTGCAGGCTGGTGACTCTCAGGGTTCTGCAGGACTGGAAGCTGCTCTACATGAGCAGAGAACAGGTGACTTTCAATGACCCTTCCTTTTATACTTTTCAGAATCATCCTAAGGGCCAAGGTCCCAACAGTAGGACTTTGTCCAAATCCCTGGTGGCCTGGAGGAGCCAAGGATTTTAGCCACTCCTAAACGCCTGCCTCCTGTGCAGGGGGCTTACTCCTCCCAGCCCGCCTTCTGCGGCAGCCGAGCTGGTCTCCACCACGGGCTTTCGGTGGGTGCTACAGCTGCCAGAAGGTGCCATGCTTCTCGCGTCCAGATCTGGGTGGCAAAGGCCCCAGGGGAGCTCTGGCAGAAACAGAGAAAGATCTAGCAGCTGCGGTAGATGTAGCAAAGAGCATGCTGGACCTTTGCTCTTCGGAAGGGTTAGGTATATCATCCCGCCCAATCCCCAGCAGCCCCAACCTTAGGCGCTTGTGTGGCCTCTCGGCCTTAGTGTCTCCTCCTGGGTCAGGGGCTAAGGCTCCTTTCACTATGTCCTAGAGAGGGGGAGATGAAGATCAATGAATTGGAGTTGAGTAAGCATCTGGAGTTATTCATTTATAAACACAGGCACTGGAACCCTGGGGCTGCCTTCCAAGACATCCCAGACAGTCGCTCACCTGCCTGCCTCTCTTCCTCCCCCAGGTGAGAAGCCTTATGCCTGCCCTCACTGCAGCAGGGCCTTTGCCGACCGCTCAAATCTCCGGGCCCACCTCCAGACGCACTCGGACACCAAGAAATACCAGTGCAAGAGCTGCGCCAAGACCTTCTCCCGCATGTCACTCTTGGTGAGGCATGAGGAGTCTGGCTGCTGCCCTGGTCCCTGAGAGGCATGGGTTTGGTGCTGTAGGAGGGACAAGACCTCATCCCAGAGACATCACAGCTGGTGACCCTCTTGGCAGCCTCGTGCTGCCTGGTGTGCTCAGAGGAGCTGGGCAGACCGGGAGGGCAGGAGCTCAGCCCCCCACTCTCAGGTGTGTTCCCTGCACGCCACAGCTAGCATCTGTTTTGAACCAGAACAGCCCAGGGGGGCATCAGGGTGAGTGAGGGCCCGTGGAGGTCTCCTGCCCCACTCTGCCCACTCAGAGGGGGCGACTTTCAGCAAAACAAGAACCACTATTTTGTTTTGCACTTGCTCTGGTTTCAGCTTCTGTTTCTCTAAGAGTTAGACTGTTGGGGACTGTCGCCAGCATGGGCAATGCCTGCCGTTAAGACGACGAATGGGGCTGCCTTTGAATCTCTCCGCAGCTCCACGTGAATCGTCTGACTTGTGCGAGCACACTGCACAGTCCAGCCTGCATGGGCAGAGCTACCTCAAGGCTCACCTCCCTCTGCCTTTGGCTTGGGATCTGGGCCACGCAGCCTCATGTTGCACATGCGCACACACCCTCCCCATCTCACTAGGCTGTCCCTAAGGTGGAGCAGCACCAGGGGGACCAGGAGCTAGGCCCCCATCCACATTGTGGGGCAATAAAGAATCCATGTGCTCAGGCCTGTTATGTCCTCTGAGGTTCTGTGTGTTCCCAGTCCCCTGCGTCTGTGGAGGATTCTGAGCTCTGAGAAGTTATCCAGAGGCAGCCAGACCCCTGGCCACAGAAGTGGAGAATAGGGATCAGGGCATCGAGCTGTGATGTTTTGGGACGGGGAGTGAGGCTGCAGGAGGCAGGGTCCAGGTGAGCAGGGGTGTCTTCTTCTGGAAGAAAGAGACGAGTGATGGAACAGTATCAAGCTGTGGAATGACCTCGGGGCATGACCTCGGGCTGGGTATGAGTGAGGGCTTGCAAGAGAAGTGTGAGGAAACCAGGCCAGAAGAAAGGCCGGGGTGAGCTGTGAGCGCTGCATGGCTGGCGTTCCTTTCCCCCACGGTCTAAGTCAGGAGAGGGAACCATGCTGTACCTGCACACTTATCTGCGGTCACGACAAGGATGTCTTTGCTGTGCCACGTCACCAAGGGGCCGTGTCTCCACGCCTGCCCACAGTACGTCACCTTTGTTCTGCACACCCTCCCTCTCTTGAGGCGGCAGACATCTGTGACCTGAGTGCATAGCCCAGACCTTTGACCCCCGCCCTGGACACACAAACCTTCCCAAACCGACTCAGATGCCAACACATAAGAACCTCTTCTCCCTGCCCAGTGTCCTGTACCCATTGCCCCAGCATGGCGGCATCATTGCCTTCTCTTAGGTGGACTCCTCTGACCCCCAGACCTCCGGGTGGTCACCTGTTGGGCTGGTCCTACTTCCTGCCAGCATTCTTAATTATCTCCAGCAGGACCCTGGAGGGAAGGCAGCATCCAGGACTGAAGGAGGCCTGAGTGTAAGGGAGACTGACCGAGTCCTTGATGTTGGGAGGCACATGCTGCTCCAGGAAGGACAGCCTGCCATCCCAGCCAACGGAGAGCTAGGCCCCTGGGTCCTGGGCCCAGAATGGAGCCACACAGCACAGGCAGAGCCCCCCCCCTCCCCCGCCGCTCAGCCCTGAGCCACCAGACCTGCTGAGCCTCCTCTGCGTGGGAGAACATTCAGGAGTGTTTACCAGGACCACACTGGGTGCCAAGTATCTTACTCTGCAGCCACCTCTGCCGCAGTCCCAGCCCTGATGGCCCCCACCACAGGTGCCACCTGATGCTCCTCAGGGGATGAAGGGCCCTGGATGGTTGGTTTGATGATGGCCATTGGAGGCGTCATCCCAGAAGAAACTTGACCTTGGTCTTGGGCTTCTTTGGACCAAGGTGACCTTGATGAAGCAGACCACCCAGGGGAGCCCCTTCCTGGCCTATACCAGACTATCTCAGCCAGTGGACTGAAGATGTTTCTGAGACTGGGGATGTCCCATTTAGCTAATGTATCAGTTTGCTGTGGCTGCTGTAGCAAAGTCCCACATACTGGGCAGCTTAAACAACAAATTAATTTTCCCACAGTCCTGGAGGCCAGAAGTCTGAGTCAGGGTGTCAGCAGAGCTGGTTCCTTCCAGCGCTGAGGAAACTCTGTCCAGGCCTCTCCCCGGCCTGCTGATCTGCTGACAATCTTCGATGTTCCTTGGTTTGTAGAGCATCACCCCGTCTCTGCCTCCATCTTCACATGGTGTTCTCCCCGCCTGCGTCTCTGTGTCCAAATTTTCTCTTTTTATAGGAAAACCAGACATATTGGGTAAGGATCCACCCTGGAATGGTCTCATCTTGACTGGGTAGTCAGTGACCTCATTTCCACATTTTGAGGTACTGGGGGTTAAGATCTCAACATATAAATGGAGGGGGCACCATTCATACCCCAACAGCTGATAATGCATGGTTTGCCAAGAAATGCCATGTGGGTTCTGTGCTTGGGCTTAAGGCAAGGAGAGTCGAATCCTGTTCTCCTCAGTCCACAAAGAACCGAGGGGCAGAGGGGACTCTTACTGACAGAGTTACTACAAACACCTCCTCGGAAGGTTTGTGTCCCCCTGCTCAGTATTTGGCCCTTCTCTAGTGTCTGTGTCTGTCCCCCTCCTCCTTTCCACCATCCTGTCAGGGGGCCCTGTAGGGCTGAGAACAGGCCTGTGTCCCAACAGGATGATCCTGCCCCCAAAATGTCTCTTGAGGCACCTGGCCTTTCTGCCTCTCCCCACGCCTGGCAAAGGTGAAAGTTGCAGCCAGCGTGTGTGCTGCCCCTGGCCAGCTCACAGGAGGCTTTTTAAAAAATAGCATCCAGATGCCTGAAGGAAGCTATATTGTAAATTGTGTTCTATTTCTGGGCTCCAGTATCTAAATGAGGCGATGCACCTGTTGGGTATGAAGGGAGGGAATTTCACAGGCCTAAAATAAAGTCGAGTGTTGCCCTTCTGTGCCGGCCCATGGAAAATGCTCTTATATTTATATCTGGACTGGTGTAGGGCAGGGCAGTGGAGCGTCGGTTGGCAGAGGGGAGAGGAAAGGCCCAGGCACCTGCCAGGAAACTGACATGGAATGAATGGGGGGATGTCCCACTCAAAGCTACATGGCTACAGTCATACCTCGAGGCCACCACGTCTCCCACCGGCCACACTGCCTGCGGCAACCTTGGGGCTCACAGCTCCCACCCTGCCCCTCTCCCTGGGTTACTTAGCCTGATCATTAGAATTAGTTCAGATGCCCACTTAACATTTGGGTTTCTGGAGCCCTCTCTCCACACCTATAGAATGAGAATGTGGAAAGGGTCTAAGCAGGCTTGTTCACGTTCACTCCCAGGTGATGTTGGCATGGCCAACTCTTCTCGGGGGCCTGCTATTTGGCCCCCTCCTACTCAAGTATTTACTCATCACACACTGCCTTCTCCCTAAAGAAAGCCTTTTGATCACACTATCCCAGCATGTGGTTGGAGCCTCTCTCCAAGGTGGGAGCTGGGACCTATGGAGTTGGAAGCAGGTGCTGTGACTGCAGCCTGGTTAAATCTGAGCAAAAGCAGGAGACTAAGAAGTCAAGAGGGTTCTAGACAAAAGCAAAACCAGGTAATGGGCTCTCCAAGTTTGGGGACAGCAGCTTCCCAGCAAGAAAAGTGCTCCCAGGGTGGCACGTGACGGGTGGACAGGGTGACACCACAGTGCACAGGAGAAAATGACTGAGCACCGCAGGCCTCCTCTCTCCTGACTTACAGACATGAGTGCCTGCCACCCCGAGCTCCAGCCCTGCAAACAGCTTTGACAGGGACACCCAGTCTCAGTAGCTGGGTCCCTTACCCCACTCCCTGTTGAAAGAAACCCCTCTTGAAACTATAGCCACACTAAGCTTATGCCTTCCCTTCCAGACCCCAGAGGGCTCTATAAATATCATTTTGGCCCTGGATATTTGGGGGTTCTCTGAAAATAGCCCACTTGTTACTATCTATACTCAGAGAACCCACTCTTGGCCTCCACTTGATAGCTAAGTATAGCTCCCTGGCAAAGTTCAATGGAACAAAAGTTTCCAGGCCCTCATCACCTTGTGGATGGAGGAACATTCTGGCTGCCAAGACCCGGAGGAGCTCAGAGAGAGGCTAGACCTGATGGGGGGCTTGGGGCACCCTCCCTCTCCTGCTGGAGCTGAGGAGCCTGCAGGGCTCTTGGCAAACAAGGGTGTCCATGCAGGTTCAGAAGGGAGGCGCTCTGATCCCAGCGATGTCGGGGTTGAGCCAATTCCATTAGGAAGCCTTGGGTTTTGTCTGTAAAAAGCAATCCTGCTGACCTCTATTTCAGAATTCAGGAAAGTGCCAAGTAAACATAAAAGTAAAAACAGACTCTTGGGTACAGAAAATAAAATATAACTGCTAACTTTAGACAAACCCTATATCTCAACTCCTCTTAGAATCTATTTCTTTTTAAAGATATATTTTTATTGATTTCAGAGAGTAAGGGAGAGGGAGAGACAGAAATATCAACGAGAATCATTGATTGGATGCCTCCTATATGCCCCCTACTGGGGATTGAGCCTGCAACCCGGGCATGTGCCCTTGACCGGAATCGAACCCGGGACCCTTCAGTTCACAAGCCAATGCTCTATCCATTGAGCCAAACTAGCTAGGGCAGAATCTATTTCTTGATCAAGTTCTGGCTGAAGTAACTCTCCCCTCCCAGCTGCCCCGCTCCAGCCCATGAGCTACCTGAAAGCTGGTGTGGCACCTGTCCAGGGCATCCACAGGTGCCAGTAGAGCTCTGAACAGAGTTGAAGTACAGATGGCGTGAAGGGCGAGAGGGGCCAGGGGCAGGAATTCAAACCATGTCCCTCCTGTCGATGTTGGTGTACCATCTTTGGGTATTGAATAGAGAGGTTGGAGGCCAACTTCCCACCATACGAATCAACGCTGCCCCATTCTCCCCCCACGATTTTATAGTCAGCACTCCCCAGGCTGAACCCAGAGCACTGGAGCACTCGTCACCTGTCGCTCGGGGCACCTCTTGTTTTCTCTCCTTGGTTTTCCCTGTCAGGATCAACTGTAACTGGTCATTAATCATTTCAGTTTTGCTTATCCAGTTCAAAACACCAGCACTCATTTCCTTCTCCTGGGAACAGGCCTAGGGCCCAGGACACAAGTGACACCTTTACGGATAGCTCAGATGAGAGGTGCAAGGGTGGTAATGGAATCACAGGTGACTGTTCTGGGAAATCTGCCTATTCACCTTTTGAATTGCAACTGTTTTGAATTGGCCAAAAAGAAAAGGCTGAGACTGAGAAGAGTCAGGAGCCTGATCCTGCTGCTATTCCTTCACTGAGAACGGAGTGAGGAATGGCCTGCTGTCCCCCAGGACCCTCCGGGCACACGTGTGCGGTGTGGCCTGCTGTCCCATGGTTCCATCACCTCCTCCTCCTCTCACAGAACCAGCACCCCTAGGCCAGCAGATCTCACAGGGAATCTTCAGACACCTTAGGCTGTGCTTAAGGAGACTTCTCACTGTTTGGCACACATATCGCAAGTGTAAAAGCAGAGGGGGCTCCTCTGCATTCACCAAAGCAGCACAAGGCAGAGGCAGACAGGAGAGCCCAGCTGCTGGTCGCCATAAAGGCAGACACTAATGAGATTCTCAAAAATGCAAAAAAGGCCACTCAAATTTCTGGAAACTTTGTTTCAGAAAGTAGTTATTTTTCACAAAAATGTTAACATGTGATGGGTTCCTTAATGATGATTTTAAATAAATTTAATAAATCTTTTAAAAATTATCAATTGCCCAGCTGGCGTGGCTCAGTGGTTGAGCGTCGACCTATGAACCAGGAAGTCATGGTTTGATTCACAGTCAGGGCACATGCCTGGGTTGCGGGCTCGATCCTGTGGTGGGGTGTGCAGGAGGCAGCGATCAATGATTCCCTCTCATCATTGATGTCTTTCTCTCTCCCCTCCCCTCTGAAATCAATAAAAATTGATATTTTAAAATATCAATTTTAATTTATAATATGGGTAAATATAAGATCGATGCACCCCACATAAATAATAGCTCTTTGGGGTCCTCACTAATTTTTAAAAGATTTTTTATTGATTTTTAGAGAGAGAAGGGAGGAGTGACGTCCATCAATCCTGCACACCCCCTACTGAGGAGCAAGCTGGCAACCTGGGCATGTGCCCTGACTGAAATAGAACCAGCAACCTTATGGGTGGACTGGATGATACCCAACCCACTGAGCCATACGGGCCAGGGCAGTCCTCAATAATTTTGAAGAGTGAGACACAAAGCTTGAGAATCACTATTCCACGTGGGACTCTAATAGGTGGACATGAACCCATTGGTGCCAAACAGCTGCCCAACACAGTGCTGGGAGAAAAGCTTGAGAGAGGGTCTGTGCTCTACCTCATGGGTGACTTTCTAAGGGTTCTTAGGGGTAACGCTATGTGTGTATTCTGCTTTGTCCACAAACTCTGGGAATGAATCCCTGAGGCCATACGACTTCATCACAGGCCCACTGCATCAGCGGGAAAATGGTCCCATACTCACTGCTAGGGAGCCCCACATTCCTGACACCCATGCCAGTCAATTCACCGGAGTCTTTCAGACCAGCCTCTTCATCTCAATCCCCAGGGTTGTCACCTTAGTTCACACTCTCACAGTTCCCATCTGTGATTGGTTCTTTACCCTGTACCTCCAGATCGACTCCGCAACCTGCTTCCTACCTTGGCATCGAGCCACCTTCTCCCACAAACCCCCACTATATGGTAGCAACCTCTGTACCCCACATGTCCAACCTGTATCTTATCCAGGGTAGACACTCAAAAAACATCAAGGGAATAAAGGACACTAAACAGGGAACACGGCAAGACTTAGTCTAAACCAGTGGTCGGCAAACTGCGGCTCTCGAGCCACATGCGGCTCTTTGGCCCCTTGAGTGTGGCTCTTCCACAAAATACCACGGCCTAGGCGAGTCTATTTTGAAGAAGTGGCGTTAGAAGAAGTTTAAGTTTAAAAAATGTGGCTCTCAAAAGAAATTTCAATCATTGTACTGTTGATATTTGGCTCTGTTGACTAATGAGTTTGCTGACCACTGGTCTAAACCAACCTTTTTTCTTTAACCCATCTCTGGGGCTAACCTCACTATTGTGGCTTTCTCTCAGCCTTGGAAAGAAATCTCTTTTTAGTGCAGACTTAATGACCACAATGAACCCCTGGAGGCAGGGCACACAAGCCTCCTGCTTACCCAGCCACATGAACATGCAGCCCTCAGCCCTGGGTCGATTTGCCCAGACGGGCTGTGGTGCAGGACAATGGGTGCACAAGTTTGAAGGTGGGTGAGCTGGGTGCATGTCCTCTTATGAAGAAAATACTTTCCATGGTGAGTGTCTCGGGCAGAAGGACGCCAAGGCAAGTGCAGAGTGGTGGTGCCAGCCGGCCGGCCCAGCTGGCCGGGTTTCCTCGCCACGTGTGTACAGTCAGTGGTGGCATGTTTGGAGCCCTCGTTTTAGAAAACTGGAAGCTAGAGAAGCATGTGAGTTACTCATTGATTTAACCACATGAACATTCTGTTTCTTCTGAAAGGCACCTAGTGCTTCTTTTGGGACCAATAATAACCGACCTTTACTGTGGACTGCCCCGGGCGTGACACTGGCATGACCCTGCTAAGGCTTTATCCCTCTCCTACAGGGGAGGAATCTGAGGTGCAGGGAGGTTAAGCAGGTCGCTGGCAGAGCTGGGATTTAAACCCACGCGCTCTGGATCCAGAGGCTGTCATCTTCGCTGCCCAGTAAGAAAGTCTGTGCTTTCCTTCCACTTGGGAAGCAGAACTAGGTGCCAGATCAGGATGGTGGGCTGTGTTCCACACGGGGCCAGGATGAGGACAGCCAGGAGGATGTGCAGGAAGGGTGGCTGCCGGGGCCTGGGAGACAGTACTTGGAGCTCTGGAATTCAAGGGTGGGAAGCTGGTTCTTTCACCCACTGGTTAAGAGAAGAAAAGGTGTAATAAACAGAAGGAAAATAGGACTGGAAGGAAGTGTAAGGAATAGGAAGTGCTCAAAATGTTAGAGAGCTGACCAGGGTTTGAGAAACAAGACAGAAAACAGCACAGGAAAAAGGGGAAAAGGAGATCAAAGGGTAGCGGCAGAGCAATAGCTCCGAAGGTGGATTTAGAAAGGATTTCTCCTGAGCAAGGTGTGATGTCCACCCACTAAGAGCTGGGCTAAGAGCCTAAATAACAGGCAACCTGCCCAGTGAAACATCAGGCACACAATAGGTGCTCAATAAACATGCAGCCCTCTGCACTCTGCTTTGGTCTTTATGGCTGATCAGAGACCTTCAGCTGTTTCTATTGGAACCACAAACCTTCAAGGGAAGATCAGCGCTAGATGCTGGCAGGCAGCTGGAAGGCACCTCTGACGATCTGCCAAAATACATGCAAGAGCAGGGGCACTGAGGGGCCACCTTGAGCAGACAGAGATGCACCGAGGACCCTGTCGCTGCCCATAGTTAAGTGTGCACCACATCTGCTGGCTTCTCCTGAGGCCCCTCTCCTTGCCTTGTAGACAGCTGTCCTCTTCCTGTGTCCTCACATGGTCATCCCCCGTGGGTGTCTGTCTTTATTTCTCCCCTCATGTTGCATTAGAACCCATCCTACTGACCTCATTTTTAACTTAATTACCTCTTTAAAGACCCTGTCTCCAACATAGTCACATTCTGAGGTCCTGGGGGTTAGGACTTCAACACATGGATTTTCAGGGGATATAATCCAGGCAATAAGAGCTGCTGTTCAGAACCATTTAATCTTATTTCAAAAGCGAGACAGCCCTCCCGCTGGCACAGGAGGTGAAGTGACTTGTCCAGGGTTTTCCTGCTACAGCGGCTGGATTGGGACTTGAACGCTGCAGCCCTCCCCAGACTCAGGAATCCTTCTCGCCCCTTTTTCCTATTAGGGACAGCAACTCTCTCAGAGGATGGTGGACTCTGATCTGATGGGCTCCTTGATTTTCCCCAAGCAACAGCTGTTGCTTGCCTTCCCTGGAGCAGACTGAGAAGCCTGTGGTCTAGCCCGCCCTCCTTCTCCAGCAGTTCCTCCAGGGGTTAGGCTGTCCAGGCATAAGGACCAGCACCCCAGCCTTCTGGCTGCCCCACCCTGTCTCAGAGGCTCCCTGGAGGCTCAGACTAGAGCATCAATTCCACATCCAACATGTGTACTCAAGACTAATTCCTAAGCAGAATAAAGAAGGAATTTAAAAATCCAGAAATAAAGTCCTCTCTTCTACTGTTCTAACAGAGAGAAAAGGGAGACAATTGACATTTGCTGAGTCCTTGCTCCCTGCCAAGCCTGTAACCTCCTAACAGGCTCCCAAGAGAAAGGATTCAGTTGGAAATGGGAGTGCTCAGAGGCTAGGCCTGCGACAGGCTCACTGGCCATTGGCAGAGAAGGGGTTCAAACTCCAGCCTCCCTTCCTCCAAGAGGCAGACAGGTAGCTATGAACAGAATCTAGAAGTGGGACGAAGGAGCACCTGGAGAACTGAAAAACATGAGGAATTTCAAGAGAGGAGTAGGACTATATAAATAGACAAGGTTGGGCTTCAGGCCAAGGTACTGGCAGAAAAAGATTCTTCAAGTCTCTTCCTGATGTGACAGGCCATGCAGAGGACTCGCTGTGCTTGGGTGAGCACTCTGCTATTGTCATCTTGGAATTCTTCATGCTTTTTGAACAAGGAACCCACATTTTCAATTTGCACTGGGCCCTGCAAACGATGTCTCTGCTCAAGAGAATGGATTAACGCAGACATGAATAATCAAATGACAGCAGATGGAGGGGAGCATTCGCTGCTCATTTCATCAGCTACACAGTCCTCCCTCCTCCAAAGTCCTCGTCATGTCTCCATTCCTGGAACTCATCTTGTGCTGCCTTTTGTTGTCGTTGTTAGAAATCTTTTATCACCAGGACATTCGTTACACTTTTTCAAGGCAACTTTTTATTAAATATCAGTTTGTAGCAATGTTTTGTTTAGCTGAAATTTTATTGCAAGTGTAAAAACCATCTGTGTTTACAAAAAATAATCAAAAACCTTATTGCAATTTCACTTGCTTTACAAATGCCTCAAGAAGTCTTAAGCTAAACAATATTTTACGTAGAAAAAACACTCATTTTAAACTAGTTTGGTATACTATTTCTGTGATTTTTGTACATGTATTACTTGCTTTTATAAGAAACCTGACTTGAAATTTATCACATTAAGCATTGTAAAATAAAGGCAAGAGCCTTTTTAAAATATCAAATTGATTTTTGAGATTTGTTGTTCCACTTATTTATGCATTCATTGGTTGATTCTTGTATGTGCCCTAACATGACTGAACCTGCCACCACAGTGTATCAGGAAGACATTCGAACTAACTGAGCTACCCAGCCAGGGCCCTAATCACCTTTAACAAAAATACTCTATAAGCAACAATCGCAAATATCAAAAATATTATTTACTGGTTGATTATTGATTACTAAGAAACAAGAAACAAAATACTGGATTGTTTTTTCAGAATACAACTGCCCATTAGCACCCCAAATGAGGATTTCCCATAATAAAAGCTACAAAGTAATTCATGTAGTGATTAGTTTAGATCAATGCTTTCTTCCTCCCTATTATTCTTTCTTATTCTTCACCCCCACCCCCAAAATAGCACCCTATTATTAAAAACATTAAGTACCTGGAATTTATGCTTCAGATCAAGACATCATTTGAACCTTGGCTGGCGATCCCAATGGTTGCAGGGGTCCTCAAACTTTTTAAACAGGGGGCCAGTTCACTGTCCCTCAGACCGTTGGAGGGCCGGACTATAGTTTAAAAAAAAAATTATGAACAAATTCGTATGCGCACTGTGGGCCCGGGACGAGTCAGCTGCTAAGCAGGACAGGCAGCGGCACCCGGCAGGCCGGATAAATGTCCTCAGCGGGCCGCATGTGGCCCGCGGGCTGTAGTTTGAGGACCCCTGGTCGTTGGTTGAGCACTGAAGGGTTATGGGTTCAATTCCTGGTCAAGGGTGTGTACCTGGTTTTTGGGTTCAAATTCCAGCCCTGGTTGGTGTGCCCCTGTGCAGGAAACAACCAGTTGTTGTGTCTCTCTCACATCAATGTTTCTCTCTCTCTCCCCCCTCTCGCCCTCCCTCCTACTCTCTCTTAAAAAATAAATCAATGGAAAAAATATCCTCAGGTGAGGATTAACAACAACAAAAATACATCATTTGAGTAATTTCAAATGATGTACAGCTCCTCATGTAAAAACGATGTTTTGTGATCACAATTACTTCAAAAAGTAATTATATTCAGCCCTGGCTGGGTAGCCCAATTGGTTGGAGCTTCATCCCATACCCCAGAGGGTTGTGGTTCAATTCCTGGTCAGGGCACATACCTAGGTTTTGAGTTCAATCCCCAGTCGGGGTGTGTACTGGAGGCAACTGATCGATGTTTCTCACGTCAATGTTTCTCTCTCACATGGATATCTCTCTCTCTCTTCCTCTTGCTCTAAAAATCAGTATAAACATTTCCTCAGGTGAGGATTTTTTTTTAAAGTAGCAACGCTAGCCACTTTGGCTCAGTGGATAGAGCGTCAGCCTGCGGACTGAAGGGTCTCGGGCTCGATTCCAGTCAAGGGCACGTACCTCAGTTGCAGTCTCTACCCCAGCCTGGGTCCTGGCTGGGGCACGCACAGGAGGTAACCAATCTACTAGACGTACCAGTTGAAAATGTGGATTTTGTAATTAAAGAAAACACGAGTTTCAAGAGAAACATCAAAAGTGCTTTATTCAAAGTAACGTCCATCGCTAGCTACACATTTCCCCCATCTTTAGGTAATTTGCAGATACCGTCCCAATAGAACTTTTCTTGTTTTGAGGCAAACCATTCAGAGACCCAATTTTCCACTTCTTCATACGTTTTGAAGTGCTGCTCAGAAAGTGCGTGTGCCATCGATTAGAACAAGTGGTAATCTGAAGGAGCAAGGTCTGGTGAATACAGCGGGTAGATTAATACTTCCCAGGCAAGATCTTTTAACGTGTCTTTAACTGGTTTTGAAGTGTGTGATGGTGCGTTATCATGAAGCAAAATTACTTTGCCATGTCTTCTGGCACGTTCTGGTCATTTCACGATCAAAGCGTGGTTTAAACTGATTACTTGTTGTCGGTAACGATCAGTATTAATGGTTTCACCTGGTTTTGGAAGCTCATAATACATCACACCTTCCTGATCCCACCAAACACAGAGCACAGTCTTCTTTCCAAAGCGATTTGGCCTTGCAGGCGATCCTGATGGTTGACCTGGATCAAACCATGATTTTGTGCATTTGGGATTCTCAAAATAAACCCACTTTTCATTGCCAGTCACAATTCCATGCAAAAAAGACTTTCTTTCGTGCAGTTGAAGCAACATTTTACTGATGACTTTTCGGTTTTTCATTTGTCTTTTGTTCAGTTGATGTGGCACCCATTTTCCTTCCTTTAAAATCTTTCCCATTGCTTGTAAACAATCGGAAATTGTTGTCTGAGCAACATTTAATCTTTCTGCAAGTTGTTTTTGAGTTTGACACGCCTCTTCATCCAATAATACTTGTAATTGTTGGTCTTCAAACTTCTGCGGTTGACCTGGATGTTCTTTGTCTTTTACATCAAAATCATCACTTTTAAAGCATTTAAACCAGCATTCACAAGTATCTTGAGATGGAGCATGTTCACCATAAGCTTCCTGAAGTGTTCAGCAGCGCTTTTCTTCAAAATAAAGTAATGAATTATAACTTCTCGCAAATGCTCTTTTTTTGGCATGAAGTTCGACATATTTAAGTGCAAAAATATCTATGATGTTAACACCTTCAGCAAATTAGACATATGAACTTTTGAAGCTTGTTGTCAATACAACAAAACAGCATACATATCAAATCGCATATATATCAACATATATGTAACTCTATCTATTGAAAAAATCTGCATTATTAACTTCTCACATCTATTATTTCTGTCTTTCCCTCTCTCTTCCACTCTTTCTAGTAATCAATGGAAGAATATCTTCAGGTGAGGATTATTTTTTAAAAAGTAATTATATTAAAATAACCTGACATATCATGCTTTAACCATTACAGAACCATGACTTTGACATACGGCCATTTATAAGTTAGGCAAATGTGAAATGCTAAAAGATCTGAAGGCAGGAAGGAAGGAAAAAAGAAAGAGAGAAATAAAAAAATCCCAGGTCAGCCCAGCGAGTGTTGCTCAGTGGTTGAGTGTCAACCTATGAACCAGGAGGTCATGGTTTCATTCCCAGTCAGGGCACATGCCCAGATTGTAGGCTCGATCCCCAGAGCAGGGCATGCAGAAGGCAGCTGACCGATGATTCTCTCTCATAGTGATGTTTCCATCTCTCTCTTCCTCTCCCTTCCTCTCTGAAATCAATAAAAATATGTTTTAAAAAATACACAGGTTATTTAGAAACATGGAGGAAAATAAAAGATTTAAAAGTGGCTGCCTTTGATGAGTGGAACCTGGAGGAGAGGTGAGGTTCAGGTTTGGTAACTGACTTCTTAAAATTGATTTTTAGAGAGAGAAAGAAAAAAAACATTGCTGTGAGAGTGAGACATTGAGTGGTTGCCTCCTAGAGATTGAGCCTGCAACCCTGGACTAGAAATTGGACCATGACTTCCTAGTTCATAGGTTGACACTCATCCACTAAGCCACACCGGCTGGGCAGTAATTGACTTTTTAAATAATCTACACTAATAAAAGAGAAATATGCAAATTGACCATGCCTCCATGATGCCAACCAGCCAATCAGGACTATGCAAATTAACCTTTGATAGTTGGCAGATGGGCGGGGGTTGGGGGACAGGTGAAAAAGGGAAGGGATTAAGAAGCACAAATTTCAATGGACACAAGACACTGGTGGGGAGGGGGAGGGCATATGGGGGAGGAGGGTAGGGGAGACCGAGGGGAGGTCAATGCGGAAAAAAAGGAGACATATGTACTATTATTTGTAATACTTTAAACAATAAAATTAAATTAAAAACAATAAAGAAGTACAAATTGCCAGTTATGAAAAACAGTCATGGGGACATAAAGTATACCTAGGGAATATAGTCAATAATATTGTAATAACTATGTGTGGTGTCAGGTACTAAACTTATGGGGGTGATCATTTTGTAAGTTAAATAATCACTGTGTTGTACATCTGAAACTAATACAATACTGTATGTCAACTGTAATTGAAAAATTAAAATATTATTTTAAAAAGATATGTAGTTTTTCTGGCCATAATGCTATTATTGCACACTTAAAGGACTACAGTATAGTGTAAACAAAACTCTCATATGTACTGGGAAACCAAAAAATTCCTGTGACTCACCGTATTGCAGTGGTCTGGAACTGAACCTGTAATATCTCCAAGGTGTACCTGTATTTTGCATAAAATATTGGAAGAAAGATACACTAAGAAACTGTACTAGGGCCCAGAATGGGAGTCTTTGTATTACTCTCAATTCTCTTAATATCTAGACTGCAGTCTGAACCATTTTAAAGCTAAAAATAAATTTTTATAAAGGGAAGAGGAAAATGGGGTTACTACTGTCCAATGGGTAAGGAGTTTCATTTTATTATTTTTTAAATATATTTTATTGATTTTTTTACAGAGAGGAGAGGATAGAAAGTTAGAAACATTGATGAGCCCTAACCAGTTTGGCTCAGTGGATAGAGCATCGGCCTACGGACTCAAGGGTCCCAGGTTCAATTCTGGTCAAGGGCATGTACCTTGGTTGCGGGCATATCCCCAGTAGGGGGTGTGCAGGAGGCAGCTGATCGATGTTTCTAACTATCCCTCTCCCTTCCTCTCTGTAAAAAATCAATAAAATATATATTTTTTTAAAAAAGAAAGAAACATCAATGAGAGAGAAACATCGATCAGCTGCCTCCTGCACACCCCCCACTGGGGACATGCCCACAACCAAGGTACATACCTTGGACTGGAAGGGAACCTGGGACCAGAATCAACCTGTGGACCCTTCATTCCACAGGCCCACGATCTATCCACTAGGCCAGACTGGTTAGGGTGCATTTCAGTTCAGAATGATGAAAAAGTTCTGGAGATGGATAGTGGTGATGGTTGCATGTCAATGGGAATTTACTTAATGCCACAGAACTGTGTACTTAAAGTGGTTAAACTGGTGAACTTTATGTGTATTTTACCACAAGAAAAAAGCCAATGTGGCAATCCATTTCAACCCCTAAAAAAAATAATCCTTGTTTATACGGAGCGTAAAAAAGGAGTGGGGCCCTGGCCGCGTGACTCAGCTGGCTGGAGCATTGTCCTGTGCACAGAAGGGTCGACCACGGATTTCCGCCTGGACACATACCTAGGTTGTGGGTGCAATCCCTGGTCTGGGTGTGTTTGGGAGGCAACCAATCGTTTCTCTCACGTAGATGTTTCTCTCTCCCCCTCATCCTCTCTGAAATCAATTTAAAAATATATATATGTATATTATATATATGTGTGTATGTATATGTATATGTGTGTGTGTGTGTGTATTAAAAAAAAACCTCACACACATCTTTGGGTGAGGACTTAAAAAAAAGAAACTGGGCTTTGAAAGCGCCTGTCTCTCATGCTTAGCAGCTGCCACCCAGCGGCACAGGTCAGCTAGGGGAATGCGGAGCTAGAGGGACCCCCCAGATGACTGGGCTAGTGAGGAAACGTGGGCTGCGGGACCCCAGGCAGCAGGGAGGACTGGGTGGCGGGCCCGAGAACTCGGGGAGTGTGTGTGTAGGGGGGGAGGGCGAAACGAGATACCGTTCTGGGAAGCCGGGGGCACTCTGGCATGGTCACCCGAGCCTTTCGACCCGAGCTGCTCCCGCGCCCCACTCACTCAGCCTCCTCTCAGCCAGGAGAAACTCTTGGGTCTAACCCACCCGCTCGCTCGCCGGGGAGGTCCGCCAGCGGGTCCCCGGCGATCCTAGAAGGCCGCCGCTCTGCGCCTGCGCACGCCCCGCGCCTGCGCGACCGCGCGCCACTGGAGGGTCCACGCCTGTGCACACTCTGAGCCTACACAGAGCCCGAGCACGCACGCCGGGAACAGAGGGGCGGGCTCAGCCTCGGCAGTCCATCGTTCGATCCCGCTTATTGGCTGAGAGGTGGAGCGTGGGAAGAACCCGCCATTGATTGGACAACGTGAGAACAGCTGGGACCTCGTTGGCCAATGGCGAGGCCTGCTGGGTCACGGGTTCCGAAGCCTGGCGGCTTTGAGCTGGGGTCCCAAGTGTTCCTCGGCCATGGCCTCGGAGAAGCCGTACCTGGCGGTGACCTGCACCGCGCCGGTCAACATCGCGGTCATCAAGTACTGTGAGTGCGCGGGGGCCTCCAGCCGGGCGCGGGTGGGCGGTGGAAGAGGTAATAACGCGGTTGGAGGTCCATATACTGTTGTGAGCACTCACTCCAGCCGTCCACCCGGCCCAGCGGTGTGGCATGCGATGCCCCGGGTCCACTCCGGGACTGGCCACACAGGACATCCATACCCGCGGAGGTGCGGACACAGCCCACGTAGGACGTATATCTTCTCGGGTCCCGGGACACTTAATGGACAGGGTCCACACAAGTTGTCCATCCCCTTGGGGCCCCGGGTCGGGTTACATGGTCCACACAGGATGTCCATCCCTAAGGTGGGACTCAGCTCCCACTGTCACGCCCACCCCAGCCACCTGGGACTTGCTCTTCATTTCTAGCATGTTGTCTTTTCAAGAATACTTCGTAAATGAAAAGTGAACGCAGCATGTGGCATTTTGGAATTGGCTCACTTCACTCACTGTCATTTCTGGAGGTTCATCTAGGACCTAGCTGCTAGGTGGTAGTGGCATCAGTCCTTTGCTCCTTTAGTGCTGAGTTCTGTTCCCTGGTGTGGCCCGGCCGCAGGTCATACACCCTTTGAAAGGCAGCTGGGTTGTTTCCCGCTTTAGTCTGTTAGGAATAAAGCTGCTGTAAACGTTTTATATGGATTTTTGTGTGAACATCAGTTTCCATTCTTCTAGGGTAAATGCCCAGGAGTGCACTTGCTGGGTCATAGTTGCATGTTTAATGGTTTTTAAAGAAAGAAACTGTTAAATTGTTTTTCTGAGTGGCTGTACCATTTTACATTGTTTTTTGGCACTTGGTGATGTCACTGTTTTTTGTTTTGGGGGATACATCGTTGTGGTTTGAGTGTGCATTTTTCTGTTGGCTAACCTTTTCATGGGCTTATTTGCCATCTCTGTATACTCTTTGATGAAATGTCTCTTCATATCTTTTGTCCATGTTTTAACTGAATTGTTTATTTGTTTTACCATTGAGTTTTTGAGAGTTCATTTTATTTTATTTTTTTAAATTTATTTATTTAATATATTTTTATTGATTTCAGAGAAGAAGGGAGAGGGGGAGAGAGAGAGAAAGAGAGAGAGAGAGATCAATGATGAGAGAGAATCAGCCACCTTCTGCACACTCCACACTGGGGACTGAGCCCTCAACCCAGGCATGTGCCCTGCCTGGGAATTGAACCATGACCTCCTGGTTCATAGGTCGACACTCAACTACTGAACCATGCCGGCTGGGTGGGAGGGGGCATTTAAAGGTATGAGCACTCAAGGGGAGGGTTTGTGGAGAATAGAGAGGAGAAAGGACCATAGAAGGCAGGTTTCCCTGTTACTACAGTGTAGTCTACTGTCCTTTTTAAAACATTTTTATTTATTAATTTTTTTATTGATTAAGGTATTACATGTGTCCTTATCCTCCCATTGCCCCCCCTCTCCCACTCAAAACATTTTTATTTATTAATTTTTTTATTGATTAAGGTATTACATATGTGTCTTTATCCTCCCATTGCCCCCCTCTCCCACTCATGCCCTCACCCTTCTGATGTCTGTGTCCATTGGTTAGACTTATATGCATGCATACAAGTCCTTTGGTTGATCGAGAGTTCACTTTATAATTTTAGATACTAATTCTTTGTTGGATACATGGTTTGCAAACATTTCCTCTTGCTCTACAGTTTATCTTTTCATCTTCCTAACAGGTTCTCTCAAACAGCCAAAGTTTAAAACATTTTGGTGAAGTTTATTATATTAGTTATTCCATTTATGCTTTTGGTGTCAAGTTTAAGACCTCTTTGCCTAGCCCTACAACCTGAAGATTTTCTCCTAAAAGGTTTACAATTTAAATTTAAGTCTGTGATCCATCTTGAGTTATTTTCTGTATAAGATATAAGACTTGGGTGGAGGTTCATTTGGTGACCTATGAATGCCCAGTTATTCCAGCAGCTTTTGCCAAAAATGCTGTCCCTCCATTGAATTACTTTTTGCACTTTTATAAAAAATCAGTTGGGTTTATTGATGGGGACTCTTTCTGGGTCTCAAAGATCACCTGCTGGGTATAAATCCTTATTACCTCCTGTAACTCTGCCATTCCCACAAACCAAAAGTGCAGCACATTGTGTATGCTTAACAAAGAGTTTTGAAATTTCCAGAAAGTTTACTTTGTTTGCCATAAGGTACCGGGGGTAGAAGTGCTCAGCAGCAGCGGGGACGATTTTGGGTGTCTCCAGGGAGTATGAGCAGGGAGACTTGAGGTATTTTCAGTAACCGAGGCTGCTCCTGTTTGGGTGGAAAAGACAAAAGCCTAACAGTCAAGCGTTTGAGTACCCAGTAGGCAGTCCAGTGTGATTTGTCCAATGGGTGAAACAAGATAAAACAAAAAAAAAGAAGCAGGAAGATGGCTAGCCTCCAGCTCTGCTCTGGGACCTGGGGAGCAATCCAGGAGGGCTTCCTGCAGGTGTGGGTACAGCAGGAAGAGGACATAGTGAGAGAGCAGGGTCCAGGCAGATGGGGGAACTGTGGTATGGGATTGGGAGTGACAGGGAAGCACCAGTGGGGAGAAGTTACGCTTTGGTGGATGGGGGAAACAGTGCCCTGGTTTGCGGGCCTGGGAAACTGACTAGCTTACTTTGGATTGTCTGTTCCAGGGGGGAAGCGAGATGAGGAGTTGATCCTGCCCATCAACTCCTCTCTGAGTGTCACTTTACACCAGGACCAGGTTAGTATGGGCTGGCAATAAACACCAAAATAAAAATTTACTAAACTTTTGTTTAATAATTGACAGTAATAAATCCCCAGTCCATGAACAGTGCCCATTCCATGCCCCACTGTTAGGAATGTTCATCGCACATGCACCCCCAGGTCTCCTCTGAGGTTCTGTCCCTTCACACTTGTGCCCAGCCCATTGGCTCTGCTGTGGGAGATGGAAGCGTCAGCCTCACCCTATATAGGGAAACCAGGCTTGGGGCCGAGACTACCTATCACACTGTCTGACCCTCTCTTGTCTGGCCTCAACCTCCTGTTCTCTAGCAAGGCTGTCCCTGCCCCTGAGTGGGTGACAGTGATGGGCCATGGCAGGAAAGGCCTCCTCAGCAAAAAGGGGTGCTTTGCCCCTGAGGTGGCCCTGCATTTTCTTTCCCAGTTAAAAACCACTACGACAGCTGTCATTAGCAAGGACTTCACTGAGGACCGGATTTGGCTTAATGGCCGGGAAGAGGACATAGGGCAGCCGCGTATCCAGGCCTGCCTGAGGGAGAGTGAGTGGGGGTTCCGCATGGGACATTGGGGCCAGTCCCAACCTGTTCCTTCCCCTCCATCTCTTCCTTACTCTGGGCGAGTCAGAGCACAGCAGGTACTGCTCCCTCCCCACCTGGCTCTGAGAGCCCCTGGTGATGGGGGACACCTGTTAGCACAGCCAGGTTTGGGTCTGGGGTCTGGGGTTTTCCTGAACAAGGAGGTCTGCAGAAATTTGAGGCAGAGGCCCAGTGTCAGCTGTATCTCTGGCCCTTGGCAGGCGAGATGCCAGGAGCAGGTCAGGGCAGTTCTGCCCAGTGGCTATCTCCCCCTCCCCACAGTCCGCCGCCTGGCCCGAAAGCGGAGGAGTGGTGATGAGGAGGACCTGCTGCCTCTCAGCCTCAACTGCAAGGTCCACATCGCATCGGTGAACAACTTCCCCACAGCCGCAGGCCTCGCCTCCTCAGCTTCAGGCTATGCCTGCCTAGGTGGGTGCCCACAAGGAGACGCATGCTCTTGCAGCTTTCGGAGAGCCCTCGTCTACGAGGCTGAGGCCTTGGTTGTCTCACACATCGGAATGTTAAAGTCTTCTGAGGGTTCCATATATCAGACCCTCTAGATTACAGTGGCAGAAGACCATATCAAACTGGCTTACGTCTAAAGTAGGGATAATGTCTTGGCTTACCTAACAAAATTCCAAGGAGTGCAGCTGCCTTCTGGTGTAGCTGGTTCCAGACTCTCCCACCGCCTCATTGGGCATCCATTTCTCTCCTTTGAAATCCTGTCTTGCTCACCTCTGTTGGTCCACTCTCTGGTAGGATCTCCCTACTTAGAGGCAAAACTGGTTACCACAGTGGCAGTCAGTGGGCTCACACTGTCCTCATAGCCAATGAGATCAGTGGCCCATGAAAACCCCAAGGATGATGCTTACTGGCTTGGCTTGGCTTATGTATCCAGGCCTGAACACCTTCAGGAGCCCGCGGGGAGGGGTGGGGGGTAGGGGGGGTGAGCCAAGCCAGGAGGGGTGCCAGTGTCGGGCAGAGCTCTTGCCTATGGATCTCAGCTGTGCATCCTGGCATCAGACCCTTGACCAGGCCCAGCCCTGCTCCTTCACACCCAGCATGCCAGCTATCCCAAGCGTGTACATTTTCAGGCCTCTATGCCTTGGTTCCTGCCCCAAACAGCACCCCTAAAAGCCCAATTTTGTGCCACTCCTTGGAGAAACTTAGGCCCCTCGGCACTCAGTCCTTCAGGTCCCCAAGAGTGGTTCCCCTCCACTGCAGCTCCACAGGCTCCAGTGGTCTTTGTATGTCCAGAGCGCGCCTTTGCGAATGCTGAGAGTGTGTGAGCGTGTGAGTGGCCACATGGGTGAGTAGGTGCATGCTAACCGTGAGAGTTGGTGACTGAAACTCTGTCATCTCAGAAATTTTAATTTCCTGTAAGGCACATTCTCCTAGGGTGCTGAGCATATCTTAGTCCCCCTCCCCGTCCACCTTCCCTCCTGCGCCTACAGCCTATGCCCTGGCCCGAGTCTACGGGGTCGAGAGTGACCTTTCGGAAGTGGCTCGCCGCGGTTCAGGCAGCGCCTGCCGGAGTCTATATGGCGGTTTCGTGGAGTGGCAGATGGGGGAACAGGCTGATGGGAAGGACAGCGTCGCCCGGCAGGTGGCCCCTGAATCACACTGGCCTGAACTCCGAGTCCTCATCCTTGTGGTGAGTGAGACAGCCGTGGAGTGCAGGACCTCTTGGGCTGAGCTAGGAGTGAAGAAATGGTTCTCTGTGGAGTGTTCAGGAATGATGACCATGTAGTAAGAGGGTTGCTGATCTATATGCTGCTGTTCTCAGAACTGTCTTCTCTGCCAGTCAGGAGGCCTCCATGGTCGGGAGGTGCTGGCCTCCACCCTACTGCCTGTACCAGCTGAGGGGAGGGACAGGACAGGATGGGTGTTTAGGGCTGGGGCCTGGGTGTGAGGTCTAGGCCATCTCTCCCTCGGTGCAGGTGAGCGCTAAGAAGAAGCTGACTGGCAGCACAGTGGGCATGCAGACCAGCGTGGAGACCAGCCCCCTGCTCAGGGTAAGGCCGACACTGGGGCAGGTGTCAGCTCCCCAGGGAACAACCTGCTTGTCAGGATACAAGTCAGGCTCCACCCACATCCTCTGAAGCTGAGCCATCTGCTCTGCTGGATGTAGGGACACTGAAGCCTGGGGGAGGCCCTACCCGCAGGCCGCTGTGCTGTGAAGCAGCCAGCACCTCATTGGGAAGCACCTGTGTCTTACAGTTCCGGGCTGAGGCGGTGGTGCCGGCGCGCATGGCAGAGATGATCCGCTATGTCAAAGAGAGAAATTTCCAGGGCTTTGGTCAGCTGACCATGAAGGACAGCAACCAGTTCCATGCCACCTGCCTAGACACCTTCCCACCCATCTCTTATCTCAGCGACACTTCTAGGCATATCATCCACCTGGTGCACCGCTTCAATGCCCATCATGGGCAGACCAAGGCAAGGTGGGGCCGGGGCAGCACCGGAAACCCACAGAGTGGGCCTCCGTCTGTGATCTTCAGTAAAACCAGCACATGCTTGTGTGTGACAGAGCTCCACGGAACCTGCTTATGCTCTTGCGTGCAGAGCAGCAATAGTTTCTGTCTCACTCTGTTTCATTTTGGTTGCAAGACCCACTAAGGGATCCCAGCCTGCACTTTAAAGCACTGGTTTGGGGAGCCCCTCTTCCCTCAGTCCTGAGTTTTCCAGCAGAAGTGCCACCGCTCTACTCCGGGTTGGCCTCGCGGGCGCTGTGGGAGGCCCTGGGTCTCTGGGCAGTCTAGAGCAGCAGTCGCCAACTGGTGGTCCATGAGGTCTGAAAGGTTGGCGACCGCTGGTCTAGAGGGTCTGAGCCAGGCAGAGCCACTGTGCAGATAGTGACGTTGACTGCATGGGTTCCAGGCGGCATATACCTTTGACGCAGGCCCCAACGCGGTGATCTTTACCCTGGACGACACTGTGGCTGAGTTTGTGGCTGCTGTGAGGCACAGCTTTCCCCCTGAGTCAAATGGAGACAAGTGAGTTGTGGGTCCCCTCATTTGGGAAGCCATGGAGGGAGGAGCAGGGTCTCCTATTGGGATCAGGGACAGCTGGTCCTAAGGCTGTGGTCCTGAACGGGGAGTCCTGCAAGAAGTGTTGATGCCCTGTAGACCACAGGCGGTGTCACCCAGTGTGCCTCGCTGTGACGGGAACTTCCTGTCACATGTCTTAGCCCGTGGCCACAGAGCCGCACCCACGCACATGTGGCATCACGGCTCCTGTGCGGACAGTGGCTACAGCCCCGCAGCGGGGACAGAGCATTTGGATCTCTTCGCACCAGTTTTAATGGTCCCTTCTCAATGTGGGGCCATGTTCCTTTTAGGGTGCTGGAACGGGGGCGCTGTTTTACCTGTCTCCATAACTGGGGCGGTACTGTAATTTGGCAGCACTGGGGGCTAGTGGGGGGGAGGCCAGAATACTAACTTCCTTACCAAGTGCGATAACCATAATGGCCTGGGAGGCCGTGGTGCCCTCATCAGAAGCTCTGTACTTATGTCCCTTGTCACCGCAGTGGGTGGTGGGCAGAGGAACACAGTGATGGACTCATGCCTGAACTGAGCAGTAGCCACGGGCCATGGGTGAATCCAAAACCTCAGGGAGGTTTCCTGAAACCCTCCCTTCACAGTGACCCCAGCCTGGCCCTTGGTCATTCCTGCTCAGTTTTTCTGTGTGGTAAAATACACTTTGAAATGTACAACTCAGCAGCATTAAGTATATTCGTTGTTGTGCAACCAGCACTTTTTCAGTTCCAGAATTTTTTATCACCCCAAAAGAAACCCTGAAACCATTGTCAGTCACAGCCTTCCTGTCTGCATGCTCCTGTCGATGGGCACACAGCACTCCTGCCTTCCTTTCCCCAGGTTTCTGAAGGGGCTGCCTGTGAAGCCTGCTCCGCTCTCAGACAAGCTTAAAGCTGCACTGGATATGGATCCTACCCCTGGCGGCATCAAATACATCATTGCCACTCAGGTGAGGCCTGGTACCAGCCCTCAACACCAGGGCCTGGGGCCCTCACAACCCAGCACACCCAGGGAAGTTTCCATCCAGTACACGGGCTTCATGGCCTTAGATCCAGTGTGTCCACCAGGTGAAGGGGTTCCCTTCACCACCACTTAGTCAAGAATAACAGCAATTTCAAGGTTGTTTCACTCACTTGCTTTCAGGACACACTGTGACTTCTGGGGCTGTGTTCCCAGTGCTCAGGGGGGAGGGCAGGGCTGGCCATGGAGATGGGGATCCTGGGGACCCTCAGCGCTCACCCACTGGAAGCAGATCAGGATCCTTGCTCAGTGGCTGAGCTAGGATTTTACTCAGATGGTTCCATTCCAAGTCCTCATGACTCCTTATCTCTGCTTTTCACTCAAGTCTGGGTAATGGAGGCTGGGACCACATGGCTCTTGCCTAAGGGAGTTGGGCACATGGCCAGGGCATCACCACATGGTAGTCAGCTTCTGACCTGTACTTTCCTGGGATGCTTGAGGGTACACTTGTCCTTCCCTGTCACCCAACCTAACATTGATTTCTCTACCTGCCAGGTTGGGCCCGGACCTCAAATCCTGGACCACCCTCACGCTCACCTCCTGGGCCCGGACGGCCTACCGAAGCCAACAGTTTGACCGCCTCCTTGAGAGGAGCCCTGGCCACCACTTGGAAAAGGGGCTGCTTTGCTGGGACTGGGGATATGGGTGTGGTGGCAGCTGTGCCATGCTTGTTGGGACTGGTGGGTGGCTACCTGGCCCTGGGCTGGTCAGTGTGCTGTGGCCAAGTGGGGGCAGTGAAGTAACCACTTGCTGATTCCCAGGCGGCCAGGAGCAGGCACCCACCAAGTGCCTCACTCCCCACCTATGCTGTGCTGAAATGAGGGCTGGGATGGGATGTGGGACCTGGTGGATCCAGCCCATTGGGTTGAGCTGCTGGTGTGTCCCTCGTGAAGGGTCTCTGACCCTGAGCTCTGGGGCTACATTCACTGGCCAAAACAGGAGCTGTTTCACCTGAGATGATGGGGAGTTGGCATCCCTCTTTGGAGCTGGAGGACTGGTCATTGTTCAGGAAGCAACCTCTGCAAGCTCAGGATCCCTCTACAAAGTGCTTTGAGCATGACAGTCACCCTAGCTCCGTGGTTGGCAAACTGGCTTGCGAGCCACATGCGGCTCTTTGGCCCCTTGAGTGTGGCTCTTCCACAAAATACCATGGCCTGGGCGAGTCTATTTTGAAGAAGTGGCGTTAGAAGTTTAAGAAATTTGGCTCTCACCGAAACCGGTTTGGCTCAGTGGATAGAGCGTCGGCCTGTGGACTCAAGGGTCCCGGGTTCGGTTCCAGTCAAGGGCATGTACCTTGTGGGCACATCCCCAGTGGGGGGTGTGCAGGAGGCAGCTGATTGTTGTTTCTCATCAATGTTTCTGACTCTCTATCCCTCTTCCTTCCTCTCTGTAAAAAATCAATAAAAAATATATTTAAAAAAAAAAGAAATTTGGCTCTCAAAAGAAATTTCCATCGTTGTACTGTTGATATTTGGCTCTGTTGACTAATGAGTTTGCCGACCACTGGCCCTAGCTCCTCTGCCAGAGCTCAGGGCGTTGGGTGTGGATAGAATGTTCATAAAAAGACCAGGAGTATGACTCCAAGGGAGATGGGAGAGCAGCCCAAGATGCCTTGTTACACGGAAGCCCCACTGTCACAAGGAGGCCTGGCAAATGGCAACTGGGAATAAAGCCAGAATTGCTGATCGGGCTTGGTGTGCCTCTGTGTGACCAGCATTCCTGTGTGGGCAGTGGGCAGCACTCATCAGGAGGGCTGGGGAGGGCACGGGCCATGTGCTGCTTCTGCAAAAAACTTGGAACTTGCCCACTTGTTGACTTGCTCCTGAAGAAGCTGCCTTCTGACCCAAAGCTCCCCTTCAATTGCCCAACCCTGCGGTGGGGTATTCAGCACACAGCCACTGCCATGGCCACAGGCCACACGATGGCAGACATGGTCACTAGGGCTCTGACAGGTATGGGGACATGGTTTGATTCTGGCTTTAAGCTTCCAGTCTACAAAAGTGGGAAACAGGTGTGCAGACAGCACTGATTCTGGGAGGTTCCCTCAGCCCAGAAGTTTATGGTTTCTGGAGCCCAGGAATGGCTAGTACTTACATGAATGGTTATACTTAGTGTGCAAGTACTTATATGAATGGCTGTGCGAGTCATTGCACTCTTTCCCACTCTCCCACCTTCAGCACTATCAGCTTGTGGGAAAAGGAGGGATGGATACCTGTGCTCTTTTACCTGCCTCCTGGTTCCCTGTCTCCACCCCAGAGGGTCAGATGGTGCTGCTGACCCTTAAAGGAGAGGGCAGAGGAGGGAAATGACAAAGGGACAGAACCTAGCACTCCTACATTCTAGATTTTCCCAGCTTTGCACACCTTGTTTTCCTCCCCTAAGTTAGTCCTATGATCGGGTTGCTCACCACACCTGGCTAGCCCAGGGTCAGAGGAGTGAGGGTTGGACCTACCACTGTCCTAAGTAGCAAACATTGACTTCCATGGAGGGCCCTCCCGCCCCACCCTGTCGCCAAGGCTCAGAGGCTCCTTCCTTGTCTGGGCATGCGCTCTGGACCTTTAAATCCCTCTAGAAACCTGGCCTGCTCACACCTACCAAAGGAGCCCCTGTTGGCACTTGCAGGAGTTCAGCATTTTGGGGTGACACTGCCTAATGAAGCGGGTTCCAGTGCCCCTTCCCCGTACCCATTCCCCCAGGGCCTGTGTGGATAGGATGTGCATAAAAAGACCAGGAGTATGACTCCTGGGGCCCAGGCAATGCTTAGGGCGCTCCAGGTTGACGGCGGTGGAGCTGGCAGAGCAGACTCCTAGCACCAAGGAGGCACCCAAGTGGGTGGGCCCAAGGGCGCTGGAGGAGGTGAGGCGAGGGCCCCTCAGACCTGCAAGCTTACTGAGTGCCCCACCAACGTTGCTCCCCCTGCTCATCCAGCCTGTCTCCTAGGGGCGGGGGCGGGGCCGGAACTTGGAACGCACAGTTGTTTCGCGGGGCGGGACGGGACTGCCCCAGGAACTAGGGGGCGGGGTGGTGCCGGAACTCCAGGCTGCAAGGCAGCGGGCGCGCGGGGTTCAGTGTCCCAGCGGAGCCAGCCGCGTCGGCCGCCAATATGGGGCAGATCGAGTGGGCCATGTGGGCCAACGAGCAGGCGCTGGCGTCTGGCCTGAGTGAGTGCGCCGGGCTCGGCACGCGGGGCGGGGGGCACAGAGACCTCAGGCTGCGAGGAAGGGATGGGGTGAGCTGGCAATGAGGACCTGGGGAATCAGCGACCCAAGGCTGCAGGCTGGAGCAGTTGGGGCCCCAAGACCCCAGGCTGCGGGCCGAGGGACTGGGTGGGCTGGAACGGGGCTGGGAAGCCAGGGTCCTGAGAGGTCAGAGACTCCAGGCTGCAGGCCGGAAGTGGGGCCCCGAGACCCCTGCGGAGACCTGCAGCTGTGTGGCGGGGGAGGTGAGCCAAGGGTGGGCTGGGTTTGGAGGCGCCAGGCAGCGGAAACCTTTCTGCGACTGCAGACCCACTTGCCCGCCTCCCCCCCCACCCCCCCGCCCCACTTCCCCTGCGGTCTCCTATTCACCTCTCCACCCCGCCCGGACCTCTCCAGATAGAGGAAGTTGCAGCCCTGGGGGAAGAGGCTTTCGTCCCTTGTAGTTTCCGGAGAGTCACCGCCCTCCAGGATTGGGAAAACTGGGCGGGGACCACCTGCTCCTGCCACCCCTCCTGTCCTGGAGTGGGGCTCCCGCCAGGAGTCGCCAGGGGCGTGCTCTGAGTTTTCCAGGACATCTAAAACTGCCCAGAGGGAACCCTCCCAGCTCAACTTCCAGAGACTGCATCTGGGGAAGGATGACAGGCCCCATTCACCCTGAGCCTGTGCTCAGGAGCTCTGGTGAAGAAGGCGCTCTAAGGGGAACCTTTCAGGAGATGTGGGTGAGCTGGGCCCAGACAGGGTCTGTAGCAAGAGGAAGCTGCCCAGAGGCACTGCCCGCCTCCTGGGATCTGCCACTCCCAGGAAGGACCTGCACCTGGTGGGAGTGGGTGGGTGGGAAGATTGTGGGGACTGTGGTGATGAGGAGGGTCCTAGCCCACTATCATTGCCCTGAGAACCACCCTGAGACCCCCCTGCCAGCTGGGGACTGAAGGAGCCTGGCAAAGCTCTGCGAGGGAAGGGAGTAGACATAAATGAAGTCCCTCTGGCCCCAAACCGTAAGGTCACATTTTGGTGTGAGCAGCTTTGGTGAGGCCCAGTGGTCTGTTCTGTGTCCAGGCAGGTCAGCCCCCTTTTGGAACCTAGAGTACTGAGAGTTCAGTGAGTCAAATCATTTTTTAAATTATTATTTAAATAATTTTTAAAAATATTTTTATTGATTTCAGAGAGGAAGGGAGAGGGAGAGCTAGAAACATTAATGATGAGAGAGAATCATTGGTTGGCTGCCTTCTGCATGCCCCACACTGGGGATTGAGCCTGAAACTTGGGCATGTGTCCTGACCAGGAATCAAACTGTGACTTCCTGGATCATAGGTTGATGCTCAACCACTGTGCCATGCTGGCCAGGCACAGATCATTCTCCCTTCTCTCCAGAGCTGTCCCCAGGCTGTCCCCCTGCCTGCCACAGGCTGTGAGTCCTTAGACTGCTGCAGACCAGCTTCCCTTTGTCCTACAGCTCCCCACCCCTTCCCTACCCCCAGGAAGTAGAAGGTAACAGGGCTCCAACTGGGAGCTCTCTGAGAAGCCTGGGTTCTAGCCCCAGTGTGTGCAGATAGTGAGCCTCCTAGTGTCCCCACTCATGGCATGCCTACTGTGTACAGGTTGTCCCTTCCTTGCCTTAGCTAATGTCCGGTGTTGTGAGGCCAGAGCTATTCTTACGTCAGCTTTATAGACAGTAAAATCAAGTCCTAGAGAATTTACAAGCTGTGACTCCATTTCCACCATAAAATAAGGCAGTTTGTTGGAAGGTTTCCCAGGCCCTTCCCACTCTGAGTTCCTCCTCTTGCTGACTTTTTTTTTCCTGACTCAGGATAAACTGCAGGCACCTGGGATGCTCAGGCCTGGCTAGGCCCTAATAGCAGGTGCATCCAACAGGCTTTTTTATTGCAGAAAATCCCACCTAATCAGAACATGCCACCTCCTGCTGAAAATACTGCAGTGGATTGTGAAGAATAAAAGCCAGATTCTGACTGTTCTGCCCCTACCCGCCTCCCTTCACTGTCACTCCAGCTGCACAGGCCTCCTTTCTGTTCCCGGATCTCTGGTTATACCCCAGGGCCTCTGCAGAAGCACTTCCTTCTGTCTGAAACATCCATGGCTGGCTCCTCCATTTATTTCTCAGTTCAGATATCACCGACTCAGAGAAGTCTTCCCAGAGCACCTAGACATCTCTGTCACAGTCCCTGTCCTAGTGCACAGTCTCTGACGTTTATTTCTGTTCCCTCCTGAGACCATAAGCCCCATGAGAACGCAGGCCTTACCTGTCTAGTTCCCTGCACCTATAAGAGTCCCAGTACACAGTAGTGCTATCTGCTCTCATGCCTCCCTGGCCAACCAGTGGTATCTTGCTCCCCTTTTGCTAATGGCAGGCAACAAAACAGGCTAGGAAAGAGAAAATTATATCCCCACAGATGAGTAGACCACAGGCTGACTGAACACATGGGAGAACACCCTTCTCTCTTACAAGTCATAGAAGTACGATGAGCAAACCAAAAGAGTTATTACAAAGCTGAGCTCAACTCCAAGTATAGGAAATCAGGTGACAAAAACAGTGAGGTTTCAAGGTGCTGCGCTGGGGTGGAAAGAAGGAGCACCTGGGGAATCGGGACCGACAGAGGCTCAGGCTTTTACCCAGTGGGATTTGGGGGTCTCTGTGTAGAAAAAGGGCTGAAATGGAGCTGTATGCTTCCAGCCAGAGCCAGGAAAGGTTGCCTGTATAGAACAGACTGGAAAACTATCCCATCCAAGGAAGCTTGTCATTTGCTGCCATTTGATGAAGAAAGTCACAAATAAGACAGAACCCCCAGGAACTCAGGCCTGTGCTGTGCATGGGGTGAGGGCTGAACCCTACCCTTTGCTACAAAGACCACTGACCAAGAAATTCGGATAAAGTGCATCCAGGACTGGAGAGGCCTATAGGCCCCATAGAGGCAAATGTGAAACTGTTCTGTAAGGGGATTTCCTCAACCAGGGCACACAGATTGACACAGGAAGACAAGCCCTGCTGGGCGCAGCTCACAAACACCCGCCATTTGAGGAAGCAGACACCGAAGACTGGAGAATGTCCTCCTTAGAACTGAGGCCATTAGGAAGGGACTTGAGAATATGGGTACATGTTTAAACTTGAGGGTGTATTTGAAATTGTTCAAAGAGATAAAAGGATAGAAATTTGTACAGGGCGATGCAAAAAATGACTAGGATGTCCAGAAATAAACAAAATATAAAGTCATTTTCGGCCAATGGATGAGTTAAACACTATATAGAGATGAAGAGAGAATTGGAAGAGTGACATGGAAGGTGGATCTGAGGAAACCATAGAATGTAGCTGAGAGAAGTTCAATCATGTACAATAGTACAAGAAGACCCAGTATCTATATAATGGTGGTTTCAGAGGAGAGAATAGAATGGAAGGAGGCAATGTAAATGAAATAATGGGTGAGAAATTCCAGAATTTAACAAGAAAACAAAGTTCCTTACAGAATAAAGGGATTTGTTTAAACCCCTTTTGGGCACATTGTAATTAAAATACAGACCATTAAAGAACATCTTAAAATTTACCAGAGAATAAAATGGATTGGTATCTGACTGATTTCAGACTTATCATCAATAATAGATGCTAGAAGACAATGGAGTAATACCTTTGATATTGAGACAAAGCATGAATTCAGTATTCAGATAAACTGTTATTCCAGAATGAGGGCATTTTCAGGTATCCAGAGAGTTGCTAACAGACCCTCACAGAAAGGACTACTTATGGATGTACTTCAGCAAGAGGGAAACTGAATCCAGAAGAAAGGACTGGGATGCAAGAATGAAGACATTAGTGACTAAGTATTGTCTGTAAATAATTAATAATAATGGGTAACAGTCTAAAGCCCACATGTGGTTCAGGAAGAGGAATTTAAAATTAAAGTTCAATCAAGTCAGAAGAATAACAAGGACACTTGTTAAAGAGAAAACACAGCCTAGCCGGTTTGGCTCAGTGGATAGAGCATTGGCCTGCGGACTGAAGGGTCCCAGGTTCGATTCCGGCCAAGGACGTGTACCTTGGTTGCAGGCACATCCCCAGTAGGAGGTGTGAGGAAGCAGCTGATCAATGTTCTCTCCGATGTTTCTCTCTCTATCCCTCTCCCTTCCTCTCTGTAAAAATCAATAAAATATGTTTTTTTTTTAAAAAAAAGAAAACACAAAATAAGATAAAACAAGTTCAAATTATCTGCAATCACAGTCAATGAAATCTGTTAAATTCACTATCAGGTTGGTTAAAATATTTAAAAATCAGCTATGTTAGCTTATTTGTAATAGTAAAAAATTGGAAGCAACCGAAATTTCCCATAGACAGAAGAATGGATAAATTGAGGTTGATTCATACAATAGAAAATTACACAAAAAGAATGAGCTAGTGATTCATCCAAACCACGTGAATGATCTTGACAACCTTCTGTTGAGCTAAAGAAGCCAGATCTAGGGTTCCAGTGTTGACCAGCACAAGAGAGCTTCTGGGCTGATGGGGATCTTATGCCTTTATATTATACTGTGTGTGATAATTATGTTTCAATATATATTGATGTGAAGTTACTAAATGCCACTGAATTGTTCCTTGAAAATTTTATGTATATTTTACCACAATAAAAAAAATTACTGGGGAGAAAAGGTCCAATGGGATCCTATAGAGCTGAAAATAAAGGGAGGGGAAAGCTGAAACCGGTTTGGCATAGAGCGTCAGCCTGCAGACTGAAGGGTCCCGGGTTCGATTCCGGTCAAAGGCATGTACCTTGGTTGCGGGCACATACCCAGTGGGGGGTGTGCAGGAGGCAGCTGATCGATGTTTCTAGCTCTCTATCCCTCTTCCTTCCTCTCTGTAAAAAATCAATGAAATATATTTTTTTTAAAAAAGGGAGGGGATAGCTGACAAATCCTAACCAAAGAAGCATGAATGATTATCAATATCAAACAAAAGTGAAATTAAGGTGGAACACAGGAATAGACCCAGAACAGGAACACCATGCAAGGAGGAGAGGCCATCCATGGAACAGATCCCCTATCAGCTGTCAATGGTGTAGTCTTTAAATGCAAAAACTCAACAATGGGGTCACAGAGCTCAAGAGTGAGTGTCCAGGCCCCTCTTCCTGCCCAGGGCTGCAAGCTGGCTGTCCCTCAACTGCTCCAGGGACACAGGGCCAGATCCACCAGCCTCACCCCTTCCCCAGCTCACATACCTCTTCCTAGGGGAAGGCCCTCCATTATCTGTGCGCATCTGCAGCCACCTGCGTCCACTTCCTGGTTGAGGGACTCAAGGGCAGCTCTGTGGTGAGCTGGTGGCCCAGCTGTGGGAGGGGGAGCACAAGAGCCGCCTGTGGGCCCCAGCTGGGCAAGAGTGGGGTGGGGGCATGTCCCATGGGTTAGGGCTTCTACTAATGTGCTTCTCTGTCCACAGTCCTCATCACGGGCGGCATCGTGGCCACGGCTGGCCAGTTCACCCAGTGGTACTTTGGTGCCTACTCCATGTATCCTCCCACTGTAGACCCCATGGGGCAGGTGGTACTGCCAGGGGTGGCACTAGTGGGCTGCAAACAGAGATGCCATTGCCTCTGGGGGCACAGCACTTCACAGTCTGCAGACTGCTGCTCACATCCCCTGCCCTTTAGACTCGGCAGGATAGGCTCAGCTATAGTTTTGGAAGCCACGGCTCAGAAGGGCACTGACTTGTCTGGCGCTGGCAGAGAGTGGGAGGTGTCAGCACCCCCAGGGATTCTCTCTGTACCCTCTTTTATCAGCCACCCTGTGGGCTGGCTGTTCCAGGTCCTCTGAAACCCAAGACAGGCATCGGGGAGGGAGGTGCAGGAAAGGCAGTGAAGTGGCCAGACCCATTGAATCCCATCTGGCTGTTCCCCCGCGATGTGGCTCTAGGCGACTGCTGCACCTCAGTTTCTCATCAGCAGAGGGGTTTGCTGGGGCACCTCTGGCTGAGCTGAGCTCTTCCTTAACCGCAGCTTTAGTGTAGCAGGAGTGTTCGTCTGCCTGCTGGAGTATCCCCGGGGGAAGAGGAGAAAGGGGTCCACCATGGAGAGATGGTGAGTCCCCCACCTGCTCTGGGCTTCATCCCAGGACACTACGAAGCTCCAGCACCAACCCATTTATCCTCCTGGGCAAACGAAGCTGGTGCCTGCCTGCGCAGCTGCTGTGGCCCACGGTCCCTGAGAGGAAAGAAGCTGGGCCTCTGGGCAGGGTGGGAGGTGGGGTTGCTGAGCACAACCGTCTGTCTTCCCTCCCTCACTTGGTCTAGCGGACAGAAGTATATGACGAAAGTGGTGAAGTTGTTCGGGCCCCTCTCCAGGAATTACTATGTCCGGGCCTTCCTGCACCTTGGGTGAGTCCCCGCCTGCTCAGGCTCAGGAGGGCCCTGGAGTAGATCCTCCCTCCTGGCCTGGCTGCCTGGACAGGGGCGCTTGGGGCAAGTGGGGTCCCTCTCAGCCTAGCTGTTTTTCCAAACAAAACCCAGGTCCCAGGCTCTGCCAGAGGTTCCCCAAACCTGTACCCATCATCTCTTGCTCAGTAACAGTTCACCCAAAACCTTAGCAACTTAAATCAGGAACAGTCAGGATTGTGGGGTAGACGGAGCTCAGCTGGGTAGTTCTGCTCCCTCACGCACATGCCTGGTGTTGACTGCAGAGGCCAGAACACTCCGTGTCCCTGCAGCTGCCGGGGCCTCCCCTCAGCATGATGGCTGGGCCAAGCGCAAGGGTCCCAAGATTGTTAGGGTAGAAGTCAAGCAGAGGACAGCTCCAGGGACCCAAACTTAAAAGCCCAGCTTTGGCAGGGCCAAGTGTTCCCTGAGTCCAGGGTCAGGGGGACAGCACACTTAAGGTCAGTTTCGTCCTGAGATCTTATGGCCTCTGCCCAAGACCAGGACCCCCTGCAGACCCCCTCTGAGTGCTCTTCTGAGTCTCCCATCCTTTCTCCCTTCCCCCAGGCTGTCAGTACCTGCCGGCTTCCTGCTTGCCACCATCCTGGGGACAGCCTGCTTGGCCATAGCGAGTGGCATCTATCTGCTGGTGAGTGGTGTCTGTGGTCAGCCTGCTGATGCTTGACACCTCAGTCCCTGAAGCCACCTGCAGGCTGAGCCAAGGCCAGGAGCCTCTGTCCTTGCTCATGCAATGGGGATGTCAGTGATGCTCCCCCCACCCCCACCCCACACACAACAGGTCTGGGTGCCCCGGGGAGGCTCCAGACTGAGTGGGCCCCTGCCCTCCCTGGCTACACTCCTAGGCCTCTCCCACCCTGTGTGCTGCCTGGCTTCTTGACTCAGCTTGATGGACACACTGGGCTGACCTCCCTGTCCTGCTCCTGGGGGTGTCTGGGAATGTGTACCTGCAAGTGACCTCCAGGAGGTCTTTTCGAAACCCAGGGATTCCTAGCTCTTTCCCCCTTGCAGGGCCCCCCTGTCCCCCAATAGGGGTGGGGGCCATGTTGGGAATGGACCCCAGAGGCCCCCCAGGGCTCAGCCACTCTGTGTCCTGCAGGCGGCCACTCGTGGTGAGCAGTGGACTCCAATCGAGTCCAAGCCCAAGGAGCGGCCGCAGGTGGGGGGTACCATCAAGCAGCCACCCAGCAACCCCCCACCCCGGCCCCCAGCCGAGGCCCGCAAGAAGCCCAGCGAGGAGGAAGACGAGGCAGCGGCAGCAGGAGTCTCCAGTGGCCCCCAGGAAAACCCTGTCCCAGTGACCGATGAGGTTGTGTGAACTACTCCCTGAGTGGCTGCTGTCTCATGTCGCTTTTCAATGGGAGGACCCACCCAGACCCCACAGGTACCCCCTTGCCTGCCCTGGGAACCATAGGCCCTCTCTTGGTGTCATTCCCAGAAGCCTATCTTTTCTCAATGGTACTTGAAATCACAAGCATCTTTTATTCCATGAAATATAGTTTCTGGAATTCCAAGTATTGCGTTTCTACTCTGGCAATGAAGTTCCCAGGCCTGGAAGGAGGGAGTGTGTGCCCCACACCAGCTCTCCTGGATCTGCCCAGACTGTCCTTCAAGAACCCCCAGTCCCACCTGAGCAGCTGCGTGAAGAGGGAAAGCAGTTGAACAAGGGGAGGCCCCCGGGAGCCCAGCAGCCTTCACCTTGGGTGCCACCCAGGATGGCCAGGCCTGCTGTGGGGCTTCAGGTCCGCCCTTGCATCTCCAGTCCTGAGGCTGCAAACACACACCAGACCTCTCTCTCTCTCTCTCTCTCTCTCTCTCTCTCTCTCTCTCTCTCTCTCTCTCTCCCCCCCTCCCCCCAAGAGGGCCAGCTGTGGTCCTCTTGGACACTGCCTGTTGCTCCCCAGCCAGGAGCCCCAAGATTTGCCTAGCTTTAGCTCATACCCCAGCCTGGAAGCCCCTTCCTCCTTGATGGGCTCTCCCCAGGCACTCACTCCCCCAATGTCTGGAAAAGCCCTTAAACCCTTTGCCTCCTGTTGCCCCACCTGCTCTCAGCAAATCCTACTTTCAGAACTGGGGGTCTTCTAACATTCCAGGGCCAACATTCCACTGTACCAGCTCTGCCCCAGGAAATGGCCACTCTAGCCTCCAGGAAAATAAAACCACAGGCCCCCTTGACACCCCTGTATGTACCCCCACACCCCATTTGGGCTCTGTCTTCATAAATCTGCTAGTTGTCACCTCCCACTCTGCCCTGTCCCCTGCAGGCAGATTCCAGCACTGCAGTTGACCTGCTGGCACCCACTCAGAACCACAGACTCCCACAGTCTAGGACAGATACTCTACTCCCTGGCCCCACAGTTACTCCCTGCTCCTTGGCTCCAGCCACACTGATCACCCTTGACCCTCACACACAGGCTGCCTTCTCAGCGCCTTGCACAGGCCATTCCTCTGCCTGGAACACAGACCCCTGGCTGGCCATCCCAGCCTTTGCTCAGGTGGCCTCCCTGGCCCTCTGTTTGGAATTGCAGCCTCTGCCCCTTCCCTGCATCACTGTCCTTAATTCCTTCACCACCAACAAGGAGCACTTTACTGCTTGTTCTGTGGTTGTCAGTCCCCCATGTGCGGGCAGGCAGAGAGCTGTCCGTTTTGTTCACTGCTCTGTTCCCAGTGCCCATACACACAAGCTCAGTAAGCATGTGCTGATCTCACAGTCCTTCCAGGCTCTTCCCAGGCACTTGCATACAATAGGCATTAATCAGTGGGTGGAAACCCCAGCCTCCAAGTCAGGCGTGGAGCCGGCTGGGCCTATGCCTCACAGGCTGCCCCAGGGCCCCTTCCATAGCTGCTGGGGCCAGGCTCCTGGACCTGAACTGAACGCCTCCAGCGGTAATGTGCCTGAACGGGCAGATATGGGACTTGTGCAGTGAGAGCACAGGCTGGGTTGTCAGGTAGCCAGTGGGGCACCTGGCCTGGGGGTGTTGGCCTGCTCGGCTGCCCCTGGTCTGGCAGGTCACCAGTGGTGGACAGAAGCCCAAGGGGATGCCTGGGCCATAGGGTGGCCTTTGGAACTGCCTGGGGGCTCTGCTGGGATTGGGGAGCATGACTCAGATACCTGAAGGTGATGGCACTCACCTAGGCTGCAAAGCCACCCCCTTGGGAGTTACCCTCAGAGATGCATGTCCCAGGGGTGGAGAGGGTGCTCATTGTCATTGCATAGGTTTGGCCATACCTGGGCCTGTCAGTAGAGGAGGCCCGGCCTATATCACAGCTGGGCTGTGGGAGTGAGGCCCATCCCCGGGGCTCCAGAGCCATTGCTAGGGGGTATCGCCAGGTGGAAACTATAGGGGCCAGCAGGGCAAACCTGTGCTCCATTCTACAAACTCATTCCCCACCCTGGTCATACGGGGGACACACCAGAATTGGACTGTAGGGCCATCTGGGGGCAAGGGCCAGGCAGAAGTGAGGTGAGGAGGCAGTCTCTGCCATCTGATGCTGTGCTCCAGGCGGTGTTTATCAATTTAATGACATACTTACATTTACAATAAATCGTTTTAGAAATACAGGGGTGATGGGGAAAAGGAGCTTGAGGGATCCCAGAGGGACCACCAAGGTGGGGGCCATCAGAACACATTTTCTGTTGTTCTGAGAAGTTATAGAAAAATAGTAACGTTCCTTCTAGCTCACTGTGTGGAAAGGTAACAATGTTGAGAGGGGGCTGACCAGCGCAGGGTCACTTGGCCCTTCCCGTGCCCAATCTTCACTGTTCTTCCCTCAAACTAGAGGCTTGGAGCCCTGGTACCCGCCCAGGGACCCTGGGCAGCAGAAGCAGAGCCACCCAGGGCATATAAATAGCCAATAAATACACATAAATAGGAGGGGCCCTCTCTGCAGAGAGATCCCCACTATCCAGTCTGGGAGGTGATTCCTGCCCATAGCACAGGGGGACTGCTGAGGCCCGTGGTCACTGTATCACCCTGGGCAGGACACAGGTGCAGCCGATGGGCACTCTGATGGACTCCACGTGGAAGGCAAAGGCCCCGGGTGTGGGGACCCCAGATGCATCCAGGGAGCAGGGCTGGCGGCGCAGGATCAGCAGGCTCTGGTGCAGCGGCACAGAGTTGAGTGCTGCGGTCTCGCGGCCGGTCCTGGCACTGATGCAGCCCCTGCACAGACACTCAGCGATGGCCAGCTTCTGTGGGTAGCGGTTCTCGTCCATGTCCACACTGCAGGGAAAGACTGGTGAGGCCCTCCTGAGAGCCTCAGCAGGCCTGTTCCTCCTCCCTGTTGTGCCCGTGGCTGCCCACACACTCAGGGGTGCTCCTGGCCTGAGTGGGAGCTGACGCATCAGGCTGCAGGGATCCCAATAAGGGATGCTTGCCCATGTCTCCTCTGGAGCATAGGGGCTTCCAGGGGCCTCTCTCCCTCCCACCCTCTGAGCCCAGCCCAACCCTTGCAGGGGCTCAAGTGAGGGCCCCAGATTTTCCCAGGGGACGCTGGCACTCAAGGTCTGAGCTAAGATCTGAGACAAAAGTGGCAAGGAGGAGCTCATCTGATGGAGCCTCACCCTCTGGGGCAGGGCCCTAGCTGGACAGAGGTCAGGATGCTCATCCAATTTAACTGGTGAAACAGACTCGCAGAGCTCTTCAGAAGGCCAGTGCCCAGAAAGGGGAGGGAGCAGCCCAACGCCCACAGTGAGGGTCCCAGTGCCCAGGGAGCCCAGCCCTCACCGGTATCGCCAGGGAGAGATGGAGCGCTGGTGGATGTCGGCTTCTAGCACCTCCTCAGCCTGCAGCACTGGACACTGGGTCCCAGCTGGGGGCCTCTCCTGCCACCTCCTATGGCCCACTGCCTCCAGGCTGGACACCAGGGCTACTGGCAAAGTCTGCTCCCACTTGGCAGCTCGAGCCAGCAGATGTGCGGGAGCCTGGCCCAGAGGCAGCTCCTTGGCTGAGTAGCAGCGTGGAGTCCCATGGGTGTGGATGTGGGGGCCTCCCCAGAGTGCGGAACCATGGTGGGCCAGGCTGGCAGATAGCCAGAGCAGAAGCAGAAGGCCAGGGAGGAGCTGGTGAAACAGGTGGTGGGTTGTCAGGGGGTGCCCGGTGAAGAAGGCACCTCGCTGCCACCCTAGCTTGCCCTGTTCTCTGTGGAAAGGTAGGGTATAGCCCACTCTCTACAGTTGGGGAAACTGAGGCCTAGAGAGACTAGATCCTTAGCCCAAGCTCCCCAGTGGACCAGAGCTCCTGGGTCCTGGCTCCCTCCTGCCCCAAGATTTGGAGGGGCTTCCTGGACCCCATCCCGGGCTAACATCATTAGCCCAGAGCTCAGGGAACTGCCAGTCCTTCCGGGCCAGATGGCACCATCCAGGTGGGGGCGTGGGGAGAGACTGCTCACCATCTCGGTGGTGGTGATGGCGGCTGGGCCTGAGCAGCTGGTGTGTGCCCAGTGGCAGTGCCAACCTCACCTGGCTGTGGTCCTGGAGTGCACCAGGTGGTAGACCTGGCCGTGGCCAGCTGACAGCGCCCTTTATACCTCTGGCCACACCTGGGGAAAATCCAGCATCACCGCTTCCTCCTTGGGAAGTGCCCAGCCCCAGCTTCCTCTTTCCCTCCCTTTGGGTCTCCACTGACTGTCCCCTCCTCTCAGCCCAGGGAAGGAGAAGCCCACCCCTCACTCCAGACCCCCTCTCATGTCCAATTACTCTCCCTCCTCCACTCAGGGACTCTACCCTAGGCTAGGTACCTGTGGATGGAGTTGAAAACAGGTCCTGCCTATGTAAAAGGGTTGGACTTTCTGTAAAAGGGTTTCTTGCTGAGCCTTCTGCAGCTCGCTTCTCTGATTCCACTGGTTTGTCTTTACTATCTGGACCTGCTGACCTGGATACCTGGGCAGAGCCTGCTCATCCCATGCTGCAGCAGAGCTCCTCCAGGATTGCTTTCTCCTGTCCCGTCAGTGGACATGAGGCTGGTTCCATTTTTTATCTAAGATGATCAAGATCAGGCAAACACCTCTACCTGCACAGGTGGGAGAAGTGCCAGGAGAGACTTGGGGGGCTAGGCCAGTGAGCATCTTCAGGTTTCTACAGGGTGGGGCAAAGGTGGATTTACAGTTGTATTCGAAACATAGTTTATTCTTTATTGTTCTTTATTAATTATTGCATTATTTTTCATATGAACAACTGTAAACCTACTTTAGCCCCACCTTGTATTTGGGCATCTGTTTTCTTCCTTCCTTTTTTTTCTTAAACAAAGGTTCAAGCTAAAATGATTGAGATGGAGGGGATGAAAATGCCTTGGAAACGATTTATTTTATAGGGGAAGGGAGAGAGAAGCATCGATTGGCTGCCTCGTGCACGTGCCCTGATGGGGATCCACCACCTTTTGTTTACGGGAGGACACTCCAACCAACAGGCACACAGGCCAGGTGTGCCTTGGAAACTGGAAGTGCAGTGCACCTATGTCAGGAGGCTTTCTGTAATGGGGCTCCAGGAGCCACCTGCATCCCACCCACTCAGTGCTGCTAGAGGGAAGAGGGGTGCTGGGGTTGCCTTTGTTATCCTGAAAAGCAGTTTGAAGCCAGATCTTGCAAGGTTTCGAATGTTATCCTGGAGAGGGCCGCCTGGGGTCCATGGGCACTCTCCAGGCTGAGGGCCTGTCTCTCCTGGTCTTCTCAAATCAGTCTAAAATGTCCAGCTGCGGAGAGTCTGGGGAGGGAGGGTGTCTTTCTTTGCCTGCTGGCAGGTGCCGGAATGTACATACCGTTACATTGCCCTTCTCTTTAAACTTGAAACTGCATAACTGATGGGCATGAAGACCCCCTGAGGGGAGGGCCCGGAGAAGGCCCCTGGTCACCTGGGCTCTCCCAGCTTCTCCACTCAGCAGTGTGTGACTCTGGGCAAGGACTTGCTCTCTCTGGGCCTCAGTATCTGCACCTGGAAGCAGGGCTAAGCTGCCCTCAGGGGAGTAGGTGAGGATTATTCTGAATGATGGGTGGATGGATGGAGAGATGCAATGAGTCCCCAGGATGGCCTCTCCTACAATGCCCATCCACCCTCTGCTTGCATGCTTCCTGCAATGGGAAGCTCACCCTCTGTATTAGTTTGCGAGGGCTGCCATAATAAAGTACCACAAACTAGGGGCTTAAAGCAACAGAAAATTATTCTCTCACAGTTCTGGAGGCCAGAAATCCAAAAACAAAGTGTCAAAATGTTGGTTCCTTCTGGGTGCTCAGTGAGGATCCTTCCTGCCTCTTCCAGCGGCATGTGGCTGCTGGTGGTGCTTGGAGTCCTTGGTTTGCAGACTCTGCCTTCCTGTTCACATGCTCCCCCCCGCCCCCCCTCCCCCCGCTGTCTCTGTGTCTTCTTATCAGGACACAGCCGAATCCAGGATGTTCTCATTTCAAGACCCATGCTTTAATTATGTCCGCAAAGACCCACTTCTCAGATGAGGACACATTCCTCACCGGTGCCGGGGCTAGGACTTCAACATATTTTTCACGGGGACACAATTGAGCCCAGTATTCCTTCTACCAGGTGGGTTAGGTCAGGTCAAGAGAAAGACCCTCCTTGGGCTGGACTGAGACCTGTCTCCCTGCTAGGGCACTTGGAGGTCTCAGAAAAATTCCAGCCCTTTCTTGCTGCCCCCAAAAGGTAGTGTGAGCCCCTTGAGGACAGGGACAATGTCCCCAACACACCCTGCCCAGGTACTTAGGTGCTCCATTAAAACAGCAGAACAAAAGGGAGATAAGCCTGGACTCCCCCATGGGAAAAACAGGGTGACAACATCCCCGCATCCAAGGGCACTAGGAGGCTCATGCTGGCGAGGCAGGCAGGCCCAGAGCTGAGGTGGAGCCGGAGGGAGCCGAGGGAGAGAGGCCAGTGGGCAGCAGTGCTCTTCCTTTAGGCTGAGAAGTCCAGCTGCATTCATGCAGGTGCTCAATTAGGAAATGAAAAGGCTGTAAAACTGTTGCTTGTACCAGGCTCCTGGGTGTCCCCACCCCACAGGAATGCATGGATGCTTGAGTCCAGCAGGGGAAGCAGGGGTGTCCCCTGCCCAGGCCAATCTGGTAGGGTGTCTGCATTTTGTGTTCCTGTTTCTGTTCTGAACAGCTGACTGGGTGGGTGGCGGAGCTGCACTGGGTGGAGGAAACTCATCCTTGAATTCATACTCATTCTTCCTCACAGTGGGCCTCGGGAGCTCTCAGCACGGTTCCCCAGAGGCGTGAAGGCCAGTTTCCTGGAGGAAGTGGCCCAGGGACTGAGAGTCAGGGGTTCAGCAATGCCTGTCGAGGCCAGAAGGGCGGACCGGGCGGTGCCTCATTCTTGGGCTGCTGAGGCAAGTGCAGAAGTCCCAAGTTGGGCAAGACTGAAAAGGCGCCGCCAGAGGAAGGCAGGAGGGCATCCTGAAGGTGGTGTCAGGAAGACCCCCCCTCAAATGGCCACGCCCCCAAGTCCCAGAGACACACAGCCAAGAGGATGGAGATACAGGAAGAATGTGTAAGATTTAGAAGCAGGAAGAGGAATGGATGGAGACAGGTGCAAAGAGTCACAGACATATCCAGGAACAGACTGGCAGAGGAAAGGCAGGGGAAAGAGAAAAGGCAGAGGCCACGGTGGGAAGGCAGAAACAGGAGAACAGGGACAGACACACCAAGTACCTAGGGTGTGGCCCAGTCAGTGGCTCGGAGCCCTTCCAGCCCTGACTGGACAGAAACAGTCAAGTGGGCCTGCAAGAGGGGTTTGCTCCAGGATCTTTGGGCTCCAGGCTTGAAGTTTTCACATATCCTGGAGGGAGGTCCACCAGCAGGGCTCAGTTCCCTAATCTGTGAAGTGTGGGTGACAATTTCGGCTCCCCCTTCCCTGGAGGGTGTGGCCTTCCCAATCACTGAGCCCCAGGCAGCCCTGCCTTTGGTCAGTCGATCACACAGCCCAGTTTTCTTGTTCCCACAGCACTTTGCACTGCCAGGAATGACCTCTCAACTTATCCTTGTCCAAGGGGATGCTGTCCAGAGTGGGGAGGGGGGTCCCTGCTTGTTCACCCAGGGCCTGGCCTTCAGCCAGAGCTCCTGAGCCTCTCCTGCTGAGCGAGGAAGACCACTGCTTAAGGGGGCTTATAAGCTGGCAGGGGAATTGTCATGGAGCTGGGGAGTTGGCAGAGAGGGGACAGGTGGAGGCCCAGGGTTTGAGGGAAACAGCAGGGGCTGGGAGATGGAAATCAAGACCTGTCCCCTTCCTCGAGGACTAGTGTTAGGAGCTTCCAGCCTAGTGCTTCCCAGGTTAACCTGAGAACAGCGCTGTGGCAGCAGACAATGGAGGGACTGAGGGGATGGGGCCAGCCTGCCTGAGCTGAGAGGAAGTGGGACGAGTCAGGCAGGTCAGAGTTCCAGGAATCGAAATAGCATGCGCAAAAGCCCTAGGGTGGAAGAAATGGCAGGCAGGCAGGAGGAGTTAGCATCTGCAGTCTTCTGCTGTGGAGTGAGGACTGGAGGGAAGGGGATCCACAATGGTCTGGACACTTGAAAAGCAGTCTGGTGGACAGAGATGGAACTTGAGGAACCCCTAATTATTCCATTTGCATGTTAACCACCTGTCAGGATCAGTCCTCACATTCCCTTGAGGGCAGTTGCCTGAGGATCCCATCAAACAGCAGAGGCCTCCCTTTCCTCAGCTGCCTGATCTGGACTGTTCTTTCCACTAAACCTTGGGAGAGAAAGAGTTGGCTCTGGGTGTGGTCCTCGCCCCTCCCAAGACAGCCACCTGCCCAGCCCAGCCCAGGAGAGCTCCTAGTTTAAACCTACCTTGGGTCAAAGGAACCTAGTGCTATGGCTCCAGTCTAGGCATTAGAGGTCATGATCAGGTCAGCCTCTTGGGACCAGAAGGGGCTGGCGGGGTGAGCAAGGAGGGCTGAGGACAGACTATATAGTGGGCTCACCTGTGGGCTCCTGGCTGAGCTGGATTGTAGGACCTAGAGGCTTGGGGCACAGAACTCACAGAGACAGACTGGCACTCAAAGGTGTCCTGGGTTCTGACTCTGTGTCCTTGAAAGCTACTAATTCAGAAAATGGGAATTCCCCTTGCACTTGGCTTTGACCCAATGGCAAACCAGATAAGCCTTTAAAACTTGACTGAGGCTGCTGTGATGTAAGAGGTGTCCTGTGCTGTGGGAGCGGCACAGACATTAAATGAAAACAGTACACTCAGGAGGCCTGGCTGCATGGCCAGCCCACAGCACTAGCTGCTCCGAACTCTCCTGTCCAGTGTAATTGCCATGTAGCTGTGGGGCAGGGTGTCGTGGAATGCACCCTGTAAGCTGGTCACAGCTCAGGCAAGAGATGAGAACCCCAGGCTGCTGCCTCCTGACACTGTCCCCACAGGGTCCTTACAGGCTGGCAGGGGACTGTCATGGAGCTGGGGAGCTGGCAGAAAATAGGGAAGGAAAGCAGCTGGAACTGGGGGCAGCAGCATGGGCTCTGGGGGGCATTTCGTCCACAAGTCCTTATGGTACTTGCTATATAACCTCAGGGTGGCAGGGCTCCCAGAGCCCCAGTGTACCACTCTGAGTTTAGTCCAACCAGGAAGGACCCTGAGTGAGCCCTCGGGTCCCTCCATCCCCCCTGGTCGTGGCCCCACTGGGGCTCTCCAGGCTGCAGTGGGCCCTGGATAGCTATCTAAGGCTCTGAGTGGGGAACTGGCTTTGGGGATGGATGTTACAGCCTGGCTGGGGAGCATCCTTCTAAAGGCCCAGGGCCCTCTACTGGGAAAGGTGTTCATGAAGCCCCACCAGGGCCAGTTCCACTGTGAAGAAACTGAGGAATAGCACTCCCTGGGGGCCGGGGCCAGGGTGCTTGGGCTAAAAGGTGAGTGAACAATTCCTGTTCCGGGTTGGAGGCTCCCAGTCAATGGCACAGGGGCCTCTGGTGAACTCCATGTCTTCAGCCTCCATCAGCCAGGGACCCCGAAATAGCAGGTGGGCCCAGCAGATGTTGTGAGGTGGCCAGGCCCTGTGCCATGGGCGGGTAGAGGGTGTGGAGCCCAGGCACATGCAAACAACACCACCAGGGCAAGATAGCTGCTTATCAAAATATTTTTATTTTAGGAGACCCCTCAAAAAAAAGACCCTCCACATTAGACAGACGCCCAACAATACCCATGGCCTTTTTTTTTTGGTCTTTTCTGTATATTTTCATTTTCAAATCAACTAAAACAATTTGATGCTTAAAATAAAAGACAGGAACTATTTCCCAGTCAGACTTTAGTCAAGAATATATATATATATTTTTGATCCTGGGGATGGGCAGGGGTGGGGAAGAGGTTGCTCAGTAGCACTAGGTGTTCCTGTCCACAGTAGGAGAGCCGTGTGGTGAGGACACGGCACACAGCAGGGCGCGAACTCGCCTGACTAACAGAGGGAGGAAAGAAGATGGGGAAGAAAAAATGTATGGGCCGGCTGATCCGGGCATCTGGGACTTAAATTTACATAAAACGTGCCATGTCCTCGCTCGGTGCTGTCTGCCTGCCTGCCTGTCTCTGCTCTGGGAAGGACTGGTCAGTGTGGTCGGGAGAAGGCTGAGGTTCAGCATCATCTTCATTATGTGTGTGTGGCTTCTTTTCCAGCTGAGAAACTTTTTTTTCTTTTTTAATTTTTAAAAAGAATCACAGCCAAAATAAGACATTAACTGCAAAATCCAAAATGGCTGCGCTTACCCTATTTATAAAAACACATGAGTCTTTGCCTCTGGCGGGGGAGCCGAGCCCGCGGGGCCCATTATACTTTCCCGGGAATCTTGGCCCGCTTGCGAGCAATGGCATCCTCCACGGCTTTGAGCTGTTTTAGGAGCTCCTCCCGCCTCGACAGCGTGCTGGCCTTCCCTGATTTGGTGCCCGTGGAGGTGGCAGTGCCGGCGTCTGAGGCTTTACCAGGCACACTTGTGACCTTGCTGGAACTCTTGGACTGGGGTGACAGTTGACGCTTCCTGTAAGGGTGGGGAGGTTGTTAGAGGGGTCCAAGTGCCTGTCTCTCTCTGCTGAGCTTCTTGCCAGGCGGGGGACACGAGGCCCAGTCTGGGGGACCCTATAAACTATACCCGCCAGGCACAAGGCACCCTCTACCCAGTGAATGGTCAAGAAGTGTCGTCAAGCCAAGCATCCTGCTAACCTGCCCCTTCTGCTTCTGGGCCTTGTATGTGACCTCCCTCTGTGGTGAGGTGAAACCCCATACTGCTGACTTAGGAGGGCCCCTGAGGCCTTGGGGCTCAGGTGTGTGTGGAGGGTTGTATAGCTCTCTGAGTCCTATTCCTGCTCTCCCCATATCCTCCCTCACCCAACCCTTGACCCTGAACTGCATGGTGTAGGGGCGCAGGGACTCAGAGCTGACTTCCGGGAAAAGAAAATTACTCTCCTACTTCCTATGCCTGAAATGGAAGGTACAAAAGAGCTGTGACCATTTGCCTCCAAAGTGACCCCCCACCTCAGGCTATGAGCTGAGTGCCTTAGGCTGCTCCTCATTCCAGGGCCCAAGGGGGGGGGGAGGGGAAGGTGTAGAGTGAGACATGTGTTGGGCCGCCTTCTTGCCTCCAGATCTAAGACATTCCCCAGGTACCTCTGGGTCTGTGGGGCAAAGGGGCCCACATAGTGTGGCCATGGTGCAGGCAAGCACTCACCTGTCTGACAGGGCCACAGGAGCCTTGGAATTCTGGCCTCTTTGCCGTTCTGGCTTGGGAGAGCCCAATCTCCCACCTGACTTCCGGTCCCGAGAACCTGGGACAAAAGACCAGGGTTCCAGTTACATATGGTCTGGTGCAGCCTTACTGATGCTAGTGCCCCATTCCAAAGAGCTGTGACATCAGCACAGCTTCCTCATTTTTAAAGGAAGAAGCAGAAGGGCAGAGCCAGTGAGAAAGGAGGAAGGGGGAGCCCTGATCATGTCAGATTGAGAGCCCAGGAAAACCCCGAAAGTGGAGCTCCAATTTGGGTTCCAGGTTTTCTGAGCTAGCATCTAAACAGACCACTGAGCAGTCAGACTGTTTTCACTAACACCGAGCCCCTGCCCACTCACTGTGCCCTCCTTTCCCACAGCCCAGGGTGGTTTCCGGAGCCCTCGTGGTTTGTGCTATCACAGGAGATAACCCATCGTTATTTGCCAACCAGATGTTAGAAAAAAACAATGCCACTCCTAGTTATTTTTCATTAAAAAATGTTATTTGTGTTCAAATAGAGTAGCTTATAAATAAATATTAAAGCCTGGCCTGTGTAGCTCAGTGGTTGAGCATCGACATATGGACCAGGAGGTCATGGTTCGATTCCCTGTCAGGGCAAATGCCCGGGTCATGGGCTAGATCTCCAGTAGGGGGCGTGCAGGAGTCAGCCAGCCAATCAATGATTCTCATCATTGATGTTTCTCTCTCTCTCTTGCTCTCCCTGCTTCTCTGAAATTAATAAAAACATACTGAAAGAAATAAAAACTTTTTCTTAGTTTTAACTTCTAATACTGTGCTGATAATTCACAAAATCAGAGAAGTTCCTTGGGGGTCAATATTTTAAAATAATGGATGAGGTCCTGGTCCCTCCGCCCATCAGGCCCCTGCAGGGATCGAGCTCACCTCTGTCTGGGGATAAGTTGGCCCGCTTGGCTGGAGGAGGGCTTAGCCTGTCCTTGTCTGAGGGCTCGTATCGCTTCCTGCTCCCTTTATCAGCGGCCTGAAAAGATGGAGGGAGCACAATGAGAACACAGGGTCTGAGCTACTGGCCACCAGGCAGCACACACAGAAAGGAACATAGTGTGACGTCCTCATACCAGGACCTGCTCTCTGCTCCCCTCTTCTGTGCCCCTCCTTTGTGGTCCTGAGTGAAGCAAGGCCCATGCTTTTGGGGCCTTTATTTTCTGTAGCGAAGGTGCCAGCAAAGATGCTGTGCTCACTGTGGGGGCCACGAGCCAGGGAAAGGACTCTAGAAGACTCAACCTCTCGCCCTTCCGGTCCCATGGGGCCTTGGGAACATCAACTCACAGAAGCCAAGTTTGCTTTGCTCTGTTCCAGTGCTGACTTGTGGGAACTGGCCAGCCCAGGCACAGGGAGGAGGGCCAAGAGTGTGGGTTCTCAGGACAGGGAGAGCACCCACCAGGGGATGCTGTGATGCCTCAGGAAATGCTATAGAACCCATCTACCCTCTGCCCACATGCCTGTTTCCCACAGGGCTGACCATCAAGGCAGGCAGATGAGCAGGGGTGATATCTGGCCACCAAGTTCAAATGGCCACTTGGTCCCCACTTAGTCTCAGTCCCAGGATGAGCCGAAGGTACATGGCTCCCTGGAGCTCTCACCAGATGTGTCCAGGGCCTCACCTTGTTCAGCAGTGTCAACTTGATCTCCTTGTGTGCCACAAATGCACCCTGCTGGGGCTGCCCAGAGGGTGCCTGCTGGGGGGCTGTGGGCTGCTGGGAGGATTTACTGCCTGTGGAAGATTTTGAGGATTTGGGTGGCTGTGTGGATGAGTCCCTTTTCCGCTTATCCTCTTTAACGCCGTCTTCTTTTTTAGTTTTTCCTGCTGACAAAAAATGCTTGGTCAATGTCACTGATACCACACAGTGGCTTCCCAAGTGCCACTTGGTGGAATGGTGCATTATCAAGCAGGCAACATGTGCAGGGACAAAACTGGGAGGTCACCACGTTCTTGTCTGACCAGCTGCACGCAGTGCTGACTGAGGCTACATGCACTCTCCTTCCATGAAGAGCCTGCCTCTCCTCTGGAGCCACAACAGCTAGGACACAAGCAGCCCCCATACCTTTCTCCTTCTTGGTCTGGGCTGGGGTGGGGGACCGTGAGCTGGCTGAGGACACAGGGCTGGCTAGATCTGCGTACATGTCGTCCGAGTCCACGCTGTGCACCGAACTGCTGCTTGACGTGGCGCTGGACACTGAGGAGACGCTGCTCACGCTCAGGGACCTAGACACAAAAAAGCCCATTTGTGCCTGCAGGTCCCCGACTGAGGACGTGTTGATTGGGTAAGGGGGGGTTCTATGACTACTTTCCCCAATTCTCAGTTTTAAGGAATGTGTACCCACCAAACCTGAAATTTCAGAGGGGACTGTGGGTAGTTTAAAGGTGCCACGTAGTGTGGAGATGCTCATGCTATTTGCTGGACAGGGACATATGAATAAGTGTGACTCAAGAGTTAGTGATGATAGAACTGAGAGTCCTGGTTAATGATGCACAACAAAGAGAGAGCTTCAACCTGCAGACACCAGACACTAGATGGGAGATTGCTTTAACCCATGGCATGTCTCAGGAAAGTATGCAACGACGGCCAATCTCACGGGTCCTTGGTTCTTTTACAGCCCACACTGCACAAGGACTTGAAATGCAAAAAGCTGCTACATCAGTGTCTGCTGAGTACTCTCTCTTTAGCGCTGAGAAAACACCAACCACTGTTCCCTAAAGTTGTCAGATGCTGGACAAGGGAAGGGAAAGAAAGAGAGCCCAAGATATTTTTTTAAAGGTTAGGTCTTTAAACCTATTTAGAAAGATTTGGGTAATGTACATAAACCACCTGCTGCCTAGAAATAAGAGAAAGTTTGACTTAAGGGATCTAAGGACTGATCAATACTGTCTTCTTTTTAAACACCCAAATAACAATTCTTTTCCAATTATTTTCTCAGATTTAAAAAAAAACTGGCTGTTCCCAGCTGCCTCAGGCACAACAGGCCAGCGCAGGACCCAAGCCTCCACACAAAATGAGCATGAAGCCTCCATGTTAGCCTCTTTCAATCCTGCTGAGCTGGAAGCACCCTGGTTTCAAGCCCGCCAGGTGCTTATGGGGACAGAGGGCGTCCCAGCCCCTCCACATGTCTGGAGCCATTGGACCAGGCTCCCTACTCTGTGAGCATCAGTCCATTCTCTTCTATGCATCCAGGTGAAGATAGCTAGCCAGACACACTGCTCCTGAACAGCACTGACTGACAGCTACCAGCTGTTAGCCACAGGCTGCCTGAGGGGGAGAAAGTCTCATTCCCGCGGGGTCCTCTCCTAAGGTCCTGGATGCTGACTGGGAGGCAGGAGCAGGAACAAAGAAGTTGATGGGGACTGGGGCCAGAGAGATGCTGACAATGACCTGGATCTGGAACTAGAGCCGCTGTAGCTGCTGCCGCTGCCGCTGCCACTGATGGTCCGCCTGCAACACAATCAAAAGTTTCACCACTCACAACTCTGCAGACTTGACAAAAGGCAGACAGTCTCTCTTCAAAACCAGGGCTAATCACTGGCCCAAGACAGATGTTTAACCATTAACATGCCAAAGACCCAGATGTGGGTAGGGCTCTATTTTCTTTTAAGTGCACTTTTTTCTCACAAAGTAAAATAAACTTCTCTTCAGTGTCTCCCCCCGGCCCCCCTGCCCTGCAACTGCCTTTTTCCAGGGCAGATTCTGATTGTCAAGGGAGTGCCTTCCCTCCTCAGGTGGAGCAGTGAGATGGGGAAACAGGCTCAGTAAGGTGGCATAACTAGCCCCAAACCTCACAGATCAGGGATAGAATGGGTTCCTGGCCTGGGTTGCTTTGTCCAGGAGATCCTCTCCCCTAGCCCTGGCACCAAAGATAAAGAAATCCCCATGAGGCTCCCTGAGTGGTGTGCATACCTCCTGGGGGGGGTCCTGGCTTGGCGTTCCCTCCTCCTGGCTTCCCGAGGGTCTCCTGGCTTGGCAGGCTCAGGGGTGGGGGCAGTGGTCTTGGGGGCCTGTGGTGGGGCTGGAGGTGGGGCTGGCTTCTTCGCCATCTTCTCTCTGTGTCATGAGATACAAGAAGTCAGACCTGGTGGAGGAGCCCAGCCAACGACCTCAGGGTGTGAACCTCAGGGTGTGACCCCAGGGTGCATTGCCAGGAAGGCCAGGTGGGCTGTTGATCCCATATCACACCAGGCTCTTGGAATGTTTCGGAAGCTACAGGCCTACTTCTCCCCACGGGCAGGAGCCGGAGGTGCGTCAGCAGCAAGAAGATGGCTCATCTGAGAGTTCTTGAGAATCGCGGAGAGCTGGCGCTGTGCTCCCCCAGTCCCGCATGTGGGGGTGGCCCTTTGAGGGTGCTGCAGCATGTTCACATGTGGAAACCACACTGCAGTAAAGAGAACAGCCCCCCAAGCTTGTTTTTTCTATCTGCTAATCATTTTAGTGGTGCTGAGCCCTCCTGATTCAGACTGAGTACAGAGCATGTACTTATCAGAGACCCTGTCAACAAAGTGATCTCAGCAGGAAACAAAGTCTTGGTCAAAAGCAGTGTCAAATCTTTGCTGATGAAAATGCAGAAGTGAAGCATGTGTCATGCGTGACTCTGTGTGAAGTCCTGGCAGGGGAACAGCCACTGCAGGGGCTGGAGTGTCTGGACTATGCAGTCTCACAGGTTTGTTAACCTGCACTGAATGGTACAATGTAGATGGATGAGTTGTGTTGCACATAAATTATACCTCAATACAATTCATTTATAAAAGTGAGCTGTTCAGGATTTCCTAAATGTTTCTGAGGCCTTTTAGCTCACTCCACTTAGAATAAAACACTTGTAGTGTGCAGCATTTCAACGCCTGTTATAGAGCAGGTGTGGGCTCTTTCCCCACTAAACAAGTAACTACTGTAAGAACAAGTCAGGAAGCAGGGGCTATGGCAAGGACAGGGCCCAAGGCAGGTATGCAGGTCCAGTCTGCTCACACAGAGGCTGCCTTGCCCCTTAGGTGGCAGGACTGATGTCACAGAGAATTAACTATTGACCTCCCTAAAGTGCCTGGCTTAGACACTGCACATCAGGTGTTACAGAAGTTAGGTGTTCGTATAGTTCTATATGTTTCTAACTTCTCCCATGAACCACATTAAGAAGGATCAATGTGACTTATTCCAGAAGCAGCAAAAATGAAGAGGAGACAGAGTCTGGCAGGCTGCTCCTTTCCATGCATTGCAGACACAGCCCCGGGGCTGAGCATGGCAGGAACCTGCCTGGTAAGAGTGTGGCTGGTGGCTGCACTTGCTTGGAACCCCAAGGAGCACGGACATTACCACACCCCCCACAGTACATGGCCCCTAGATCTACACGTCCATCTCTAGGGGTCCTGTCTACAGTTCCCATGGGGCTTGTCCACATATGAGATATGAGGGAGGGAGAAGGCCTGATGCTGCCAGCCCGGCCTGACCACTAGGCACTTACCCTGCTTTCCCAGGAGGCAGAGCTGGCTCCCCCTTGGTTCTGACAGAAGGTCTATGTGGAGAAGGTGTTGGAGAGGGAGACGGGGATGAGGAAAAGGACCGGGACCTAGGGAGTAAACAGAAGTGTGAAAAGGGAGAACCACAGTGCCCTTGTCCAAGCCTGAGCGTGCTGGGGATGCCACTTCAAATTCACAGAAAAGGCCACCATGAATTTCTACTTATTTGCCTCAGATTCCTACTTATTTACAGGATTTCAGACAGTTCTTGATCATTTCATAAAGTACATCGCCAGAGGGGAAAGGAGATTGCTGAGGGGATAGCTGCTAACAACAATGCTGAGTCCTTCTGAGGCCCCGAGCCATGGGGCATGTGAGTGTGGGCAGGAATGGAAGGGCACAGGCTCTGTCTGCTCTGTGTGTGTGTATGAAACCACAACGAGGAGACACACAGCCTGACCAGGCCATGGCAGCATGGGAGAAATGGAAGTCCCAGTGGTGCACCTGAGACTCAGGTGGCTGGAAGGTGGGAGTGGCCCCAAGAATGGCCAGCAGCACAGGCCCACGAACAGATGCGACAGTGCTATGCGGCAAAGACTGGTCTGGCCTGGGGAGTATTCCAGCTAAAGGAAATTGTGATGAGCACATTTGGATACAAGTTGTAGGGGTCAGAAGAATGGACAAGTGCTGGGAAAGGGGTGCTGGGCTGGGTGGAGGCATGGCCTGGGCAGGTTGCTGGCCCCACCATTCAGGATTCACACATTATAAAGGAGGAAACCTTTAAAAGGTTTATGGGTTTCCTATATTTTTCTCCTACTTAGAAATGGAAATGGTCATGTAAGATTTTTGACACTTTCAGCCAAGCAAAACCAACAGCTAAACTAAGATCAGGCTTTTGCAGTCACACATGCTACAATGTATAGAGACAAAGCTACATAGGAAAAATGCTCATTTCTCCTGTCTTCACACTCACTGCCTTTGGCTAGGCAGCCTGCCATGGGAGGCAGGAAGGAATGCCAGGCTCACTTCCAAGAAGCTTCTGTAACACTGTGCAGCTCGAATCAACACATCGGGGGGGTCACCTCCTCAGAGTAACCTCATCCCTGGGTCCCATTCCTCAGAAGGCTGCTGCAGAGCCAATGCCCACCTGGCGTGCTGCAGGGTGGCACTCTGCTCATGTTCTCAGGTACCACATGGGCCTGCCCTGGAGCCAGCAGAGGCCTGGAGCCAGGGAAGAGGTGTGCTGAGTGATGGTTATTGGAACAGTATAAACAAGTCAAGAGGAAGGGAAAGTGGTGAAAAAGTGCACCTAATTTTGTGGAAAATATTCTGAAACTGGTTCAGCACACAGGGCTGTGTCCTGAGTCCTGAGTGGAGTTTCTTTAGAACTGGGTGATGAGGAAGCCAAGCATCCTCCTTGGGGTCCACCTCCTGAAAGAGCAGCTGGGTTTCCACTGACTCTCCTGCTTGCAGCCCCCTCCCATCCATGCCTAACTCAGCATGAAGAGCCTGGCAAACCCACCAGGCTAAGGATGGTTCTTTCTCCTGTTTGTCACCTTGGGCCTTAGTCATAGCTGTCCCAGTCCACACCACCCAGGTACACCCCTCTAGATACATCCCCCCTCACAGCTATAGCCACCCTGCCCTTAGGGACTCAATGCCACGGGGCCTTCTTAATCTCTCGTGTCCATGGAACACATACAAGAAAAACTGTAGGTGACCTCCCACATATGATTCCTAACGTTTCTAAGTTTCCCAGCTTAGTCTCAGGCTTCTTCCTACAGCTTACCAGCCTAATTTCTTAAATGAAGCCATAAAAGGTTTCTCCCATTGTTGATGCTCTGATCAATAGCTTTCTGTCTTTCACCTCATCTCCTACAGGCAGCATTCCATGACTGCTCCATGACTGGCAGCTGTTCTGGGTACTGCTTCAACTTCCCTCAGGAAATCATGAGGCCCGAGGACCCACGGCTGACCCTCTAGACACCCTTAGAAAAAGGTTTTCTTTATTTTTTAAATATATTTTTATTGATTTTTTTATAGAGAGAGAGAGGAAGGGAGAGAGGGAGAGACAGAAACACTGATGAGAAACATCCATTGGCTGCCTCCTGCATACCCCCTACTGGGGATTGAACCTGTAACCTGGGCATGTGCCCTGACCCGAAATTGAACCGGCAACCTTTTGGTGCATGGGACAATGCCCAACCAACTGAACCACACCAGCCAGGACAGGTTTGTTTTTCTTTTTCAAGGTTATTAATATGCACAAGATTCAGCATTCATGGAAAACAGGCCCACATATCATGTACTGTTTGTTCTACAGCCCACTTAAAATGTTAACTTGACCACCAGATTTAACAGATCTAATGATCTAATGCTGTTCTAATCCTCTTGACAACTGCCCTAAAGTAAGATTGGCTGCCAGGAAGTAGTGCCACTGTGGAACAACAAACCACTGCAAAATAAACAGGTCCACTTACTCCCCAAACATCTGGTGATATGCTTCTCAAAGAAGCGTGTGTGTATGTATGCGGGTGTCTGTATGTGTGTGATGCCTGATTTCTGATTTTAGCACGCCTCCAAAACAGGCCAACATAGGTGCTGTGTCCCCTCTGATGTGCACTGTGTGTTAAGATCTCCTAGTGCGTGCAGTTTGTTAATTGGCCCCTCGCTGTGTATTCCGTAGAATTTACCACAAGACACGTAACTTGGTGAGACTATTCTGAAAACAACAACACCTGGAAGAACTGTCAGGATAGAGACATGCCACACAGACATACCCACCCAGATATACACTCCACTCATACACACACACAGGATAGAGACTTGGGCCACAGCCAGAGATGCCCAAGTTCACCACACCTGATAAGCTCTGGGGACATACCTGGACTGGCTGCCTGAGAAGGAGCTGTGTCTGGAAGACCGGCTAGAGTAGGAGCTATAGGATGAGGACCGGGACCGAGACCTGGACGAACCAGAGCCAGAGTAGGAGGAGGACCGTGAAGATGACCTAGAGCATCCAAGGGGGAGAGAAGATAGATCAGGTCTTTCTCCACCCTGCCCTGCCCATCGATGCCAGGCCTGCTGTCCTCAGATGCAGGCCCAGACAACAGGGCTATATTCACATCCAGATACATAAGCCCCTCACAGAGACACTCACCCAGATACACCCACTCAAATATACCTCCCCAGACACACCACCCAGGTACACCCCTCTAGATACATCCCCCCTCACAGCTATAGCCACCCAGATACACCCCTCTAGACATATCCCCCTCACAGACACACCCACCCACATGCACCCCTCTATAGATACATCCCCCTCACACACACACACCCACATACACCCCTCTAGACATATCCCCCTCACAGACACACCCACCCACATGCACCCCTCTATAGATACATCCCCCTCACACCCACACACCCACATACACCCCTCTAGACATATCCCCCTCATAGACACACCCACCCACATACACCCCTCTAGATACATCCCCCTCAGACACACCTAACCACATACACCCCCTTCAGACACACCCACCCAGATGCACCCCTCTAGACATATCCCCCTCAAAGACACACTCACCCAGACACACCCATGAAGATACACCCCCCCTCCACAGACACACCTACCCAGATACACACACAAAGATATATCCCCCGCACTCATATAAACACACACAGACATACCCCACCACACTCATACAGACACACCTGCCCTTTGGACACCTTTGTGGACATGCTTAGTCCCACCCTCCTTTTTGTGGGAATGGTGTTTAGAAACCAAGACCTGGATGCTGGGTATCTCACTGTTATTTTTTTATTTTGTTTTGTGTATCTCACTGTTGCTGTGACACAGCTCCCAGGCCCTCAGTGTATAGAGCCAGGATACGTGTGCCTGCGTGTGACTGTGCACACGTGTCTGTGTATTTCTCTATTTGTCCATCTGTGCATGTAGTGAACCCTGACTCCACACTGACATTTCCATTTCCTGTCCAACACTGCGGCTCCCCTGGGTCCCCCCTTTCTGATCTGTAGTGTCTCTCCCTGGCAGGGAAGAGATCCAGCTCTCACGATCCGACATCTTCACTTTGTTTGCTCAGAGCTAGAATATACACAAGTTTCAGAGCTGCTAACCCTGGCTCCCACGATAAATTGTTTTGTTGGTCTCTCCTCTCAGTGTCTCTCCCAGACACTGAGCATTCATTCCCCTCAAGACAAACACCCGCTGCCCCCTGCCCTGGTTCACTGGCCAGGTCTGTGTTCCACTCTGAGTTGCCCGCATCCTGGCTGATCTCAATATGTGAAGCTGTAACATGGTTCTAAGTGCCAGTCTAGTTTGCTGCTAATGATGTAGCACCCACTTACTCAGTAAGTTGAGACCAACAAATGCCTGTTTAGTCTTACTGATTTCTCCCCAGGCCACAACAATATCACTCCTGTGGTGTTTATGAACCAGCCTGCCTCCTTACCTGGAGGAATTGGAGGCAGAGGCTGATGAAGCTGATGTTTTTCGACGCCTTCGTGCACGGCTAGGGGAGACCGATACCCCAAGTTTCTTCTTGGGAGACTTGGACCGGCGCCAAGGGTCTTTCCACTCATCTGCTCGCTTCACCTGTGGCCCAGCAGAGACTACCTCCTTCTTTGGTGGCTCAGCTTGTCGGCTAAAAAACACAGAGAGGTTAGCAATTCTCGGGCTACCTTCCATTTGCCAGTATTGCTATATTGTGAAAGAAATTGGGATGTGAGATTATGATCTAACTGGCTTATCTGAGAAATGCCTGAAAAATAACGGGTCATCTACAAGAGGTAGCAGATATTCCACTTACAACAATAATTATCTTTTTTTTTTTTAAATTGATTTTTACAGAGAGGAAGGAAGAGGGATAGAGAGTTAGAAACATCAGTCAGCTGCCTCTTGCACACCTCCAACTGGGGATGTGCTCACAACCAAGGTACATGCCCTTGACTGGAATCGAACCTGGGACCTTTCAGTCTGCTGGCCGACGCTCTATCAACTGAGCTAAACGGGTTAGGGCAACAATAATTATCTTGAACAAGACAAGCATAGCTCGCTCCATAACTGGTTTCTGCTCACATGTATCTTTTTCAGGAGAACACCCATCTTTCTCCTTCACTATACCTAACCATACTGGTGTTCCCCTTTTTCAGTATAATTACTTATTGAATTCCTATCTTCCCTACTAGAGTGTAAGCTCTGAGAATGACAGGGATGGAATCAGCCTTATCTAACATATTCTCTAGAGCTGGTGCACAATAAATGCCTATGAAATTAAAGGATAACAAAAAATTCAAATATTTTAAGTTCATTCAAAATAAAAAAAATTAGCCCTGACCAGTTTGGCTCGGTGGATAGAGTGTCGGCCTGCGGACTGAAGGGTCCCAGGTTCGATTCCGGTCAAAGGCACGTACCTTGGTTGTGGGCACACCCTCAGTGGGAGGTGTGCAGGAGGCAGCTGATGATGTTTCTCTCTCATCGATGTTTCTAACTCTCTATTCCTCTCTGTAAAAAATCAATAAAATATATTTTTAAAAAAATACAGAAAGACAAGAAAATAAAAGTCCTGCTATCTCAACTCTCCAGGGACAGCCAACATTTCGCATCTCTGCATGTCCTCTCCATCCCCTACAATGCACACGTGCACGTGTGCTCACACTCACTCTAAACATAGCTGGGACCTGCCTGTGACTGCTGGGCCAGCAGCAGGAGCAGCTCTTCCTGTCATCCGTTTGTGGAGATGTGGTCTTTCTCGACTGTGTGGCAATTCAGTGTCAGATGTTATATAATCTGAACGTTTCCACACAGTTAGCTGTTTTTTAACTTTTAGAAAACACAAATAACATTAAAATGACCCTTTATATATAAATCTTATGGGCATCTTTTTTTTTTTTTTTAAGGTCAAATGCCTAGGAAGTGAAACCGGTGGGTCAAAAGAAACGAGCATTTACAGGTTTGTGGTAGACTGTCAAAAATTTTACCCTAAAGTGAAAAACCGACTTATAATAACCCCAGCAGTAATGAGGTGTCCATTTTATCTGACTCTCAACAATACTGGGTTTCTGTGTTACCAGTGAAACACCATAAGCACCACCAGATAAAAATAAACCCCAAATGCTGGCAACTGTGGGGTCTTCAAGGTGTAGATGGTTCATACTAAATGTTGTTCTTGCTAAATGTTAAAATGTACCACAATATTTTGTTTGATGAGCTTGACTGAAACCCAGTAACGGCAAATACAGAAATTGGTTCCCATTTGTTCCTATCGTTACCTCCAAGGCTGGAAATTTCTATCTTCTATACATCCTGACACCTGTGAGTTCTGGTCGTCTGTTTTGTTCTTGACCAATTTTCTAGTAAGCTCTTCAGTTACAAAGAATTGGAACCCTTTCCCAGGCTACTTGCTTTTTAAGGTGTTGGGTGGTGGTGTCTAACATATAGAGCGTAACATTTTAACTGTCAAAGCAATTCCTTTTCCTTTTCTTGGGTAGTTTCCTATAGGTTTATAGAGTCTATCTCCATTTCAAGTCATATTCACTTGCATTTTTCTTTTAGTTGATCTGGAGTTTATTTCTTTCAAATATTCCTGAAGCACTGTCTAACCAGCACCTCTTTTCCAAACTGTTTATGACGGGATGTCATCTTTTTAAAAATATACATTTTTATTGATTTTTAGAGAGAAAGGAAAGGAGAAGGAGAGGGAGAAACAACAATGTGAAAAAATAACATTGACTAGCTGCCTTCTGCATACCCCGCATGGGGACTGAGCCTGCAACTTGGGCATGTGCCCTGAATGGGAATCCAGCCGTGATCTCCTGGTTCATAAGTTGATGCTCAACCATTGTGCCACATGACTCATGATATTTTCAATTTATAATGGGTTTATTGGGATGCTGAAAAGCATCTGTAGTAAAATTCCAAACTCTCTGACTTTTACTTCTTGGTAGGTCCTGCCTATGTTTTATCTACAGAAGATCTTTAGCAACAGTTAGACTCTGCTCCCCCAGTTCCACTAGGCTTTGGATTACAATGTCATTAAACTTATTCATAGCATGTTGCCATTATTCATGTCTTCTTTTGTGGGTGTCAGCAAAGGATAATAGTTTTCTTCATAAAAAGTCCTGCCTTTTTGGGGTAGATTTTTAGTTACTATTATAAATTCTCTTCACCAGCATTTCGACATCTAGTTATATCATAACATATAAAAACCATTACTTGTTGATGTTTTCAGAACTGTTTAATCAATCAATCCACCAACTAGCAAGTTCCATGCCTACTATTTGCCAAGAGTAACATATCAGGAGCAACACCCAACATTTAAAAACTGCCCTAAGGACACAATAAATTGAGGCATAAAATCCGTTATCCTGGCCCAAACCCCCAGAGGTATTACCACAAAAGCTCATAAGCATGTCTTCCTGGAAAAGTAATCCAGGAAGGAAGCAAAACCTGTCTGAGGATTCCAGCCTGTCACAGGCCACCAGGGAGCTGCTTTCACCTTTATACTTCCTGTGTTATTCTCATTCTAAAAATGCAACAGGAAATGGAACACCTTGGTCACTAGGTTTTTCATTAGTCATCAAAGTGGCCCAGCTCTATCAACTTGCAGTCCTTCTAAAAGGGAGAGAACAGATGGAAATCAAGGAAAACCAACTTGAGACCACAGACAACACAGGCCTCCATAATCTTTCAGAGAAAATGTTTCCTCACCAGAAAGAATCTTTCATTCACTCTGGAGATAAGACTATGGATTTCAAACAAGGCTGGCTCCTTTAACAGTGCTGGAACAAGACCTGGAGGTGTCCCTAAAGCCTTTCATTTTCTGGGCTGGTGCCATGGCTGGGTCTGAATACTCATTCCACCTCCAGAGCAAGCACTACACAGAGGGAGCAAACAGCTAGCTCCACTTCTCCCTGAAAAATCCATCCATATATATAAAAGGCTAATATGCAAAGTGTCCCCTTGGGAGTTCGACTGGAAGTTTGATTGCTTGCTCTGACATATGTTGACCACCAAGGGGCCGACACAGAATGAAGGAAGGCCCCAGCTGGCAGCTGGAAAGCCCCGATAGGCCCTGATCGCCAGCCAGGCCTAGGGACCTTACCCATGCACAAATATAGGTGGTACTTGAATAAAAAATCATGCAGTTGGCACAAAATGAAGATCAGGGATCACTGTGTTATTGAGTCACTCTGAAGACCACTAAAGTCAAATATTAATGAGCTGAACTTCAATTGGTTTCTCTCCCCTGACTTGGGGACCCAAACCAGAAAGTAATGTTTTCAGACTTGGATGCAAACTTAAGTATCTATTTTAAGTTTGAAAAGAATGAATGAGTTAACAAACAATGAAAGTTCATTAAAAGTTCCATTTGAGCCATAACCGGTTTGGCTCAGTGGATAGAGTGTTGGCCTTCAGAATGAAGGCTCCCAGGTTCGATTCCTGTCAAGGGGCATGTACCTTGGTTGCGGGCACATCCCCAATAGGGGGTGTACAGGAGGCAGCTGATTGATGTTTCTCTCTCATCGATGTTTCTAACTCTCTTTCCCTCTCCCTTCCTCTCTGTAAAAAAATCAATAAAATATATTATTAAAAAAAAAAAGTTCCATTTGGGCCTGCTGGCGTAGCTCAGTGGCTGAGCACTGACCAATGAACCAGGAGGTCACGGTTCAGTTCGATTCCCAGTCATAAGCACATGCCGGAGTTGTGGACTCAGTCCCCAGTGTGGGGAGTGCAGGTGGCAGCCAATCAGTGATTCTCTCACATTAATGATGTTTCTCTCTCTTTTTCCCTCTCCCTTCCTTTCTGAAATCAATAGAAAACATATATTTTTTAAAAGTTCCATTTGGGAAAAATGTTCATATTATATTGGGGAAGGGCAGAGGGAAGAGACAAATCAGGTGTGCTCCCAAACTCTCATGCAGTCAGTGTGGAAATGGGCCCATCTCCAGGCCATCTTTTCTACCTTTTCTCTTTATTTTTCAGAAAGTTTTCCAAACTTTCTTAAATCGTCATGGTTTACATTTATTACAGAAAACACCTAAAACATTATCTAAAAGTTTTCCATTTCTACAATGAAAATCTTTTAATAGTGTTGGCAAGTACGTAACTCTCAGGGATTTTACTAGTAATTGGTTTTAAGTGACATGTTCTCACCTCTTATAGGAACCTCAAAGGAGAAGGAAAGTGCCCATGCCCAATGAACAAAGGCGCTGGAGTCTCAAGTAGCTAATAAAGAACACAATGCCACGAATATCAGTATCTATACGAAACACCGTCCGGGCCAGCAGAAGCTGTCCTGTGCACAGTAGCAAATTAAACATGACCCAGTCAGTAAGGGAACAATAATTAGAAAGCAGGAATTAGGCTGATGTACCCAGAAAATCCTGGTGAGGCTGACACCTCTGACCATGGAGTCCATGAGCCAGGTCCCCAAACAAGTTTGCTCAGGCTGTGAAGTCATTCTGGTGCCCCAAGCTGATGGCAAAGAAGTAGGGCTGCTTCTGCTTTCTGAGAGCGCAAGACATTGGAAACCGAAGCCCTTCTCTCACTGAATGACAGTACCCTAGAGGAGAGCCTGGAAAACTAGAGACAAACTACACTCAAGTGGAAAACAACAGGCTTGCCTTGCCACCCACCAAAGACGAAGATGTAGATGGGAAGAAAACCCAGCTGAATGGAAACAGCTGGCAAGGTAGGACCTCAGCCAGAAATACTGCCATCGAGAGCTGGTGGAATAGATTTGGAATTTGCATAAACACTTCTAAACTGGGGGGAGGGGAAAGATGGAGGGAGGGGGATGACTTTTCAGTAATCTCTGATGGAAGAAGTGGCCGTACCCAGGCACAACTATGACACAATCTTATCTCCCAGGCATCAGATCCTTTGTTC